>OY804522.1:29278306-30712466 GCA_963680855.1 Lepeophtheirus nordmannii | reverse complement strand
AATAGCTGTCCACTTTTATTAGTACATGTATAAACAAGGGTTTGATGATATTAATCATTGGATTAATATCATTTGGTTCCATATGCAGTAGGATCAACTAACCGCGTAGATACATATAGACATAGTTCAGAAAGCCTCTGTATGCATGTCCAATATTTAATACAATTGTGCTGTACAAAACATCTGTTGACAGATTGCCTTTAACATGTGCGAATATGTAAGCAGTCAATATGAATATTGAAGCAATTAGATGATCAAGTGTCAAAATGTGTATATATTTCTGTATAAAAAATGAATAAATTAATTTCATCAACGATCTAGTTTTTTTTTTTTTTTTTTTTTGTCGGTACAGTTATCAAATTGTAGTCATTTTCACATTTAATTCCGTATTCTATTTATGAATGATAAGAACGTTGATCTTTATCACTCTATGACAAAATGTCAAATACATACAATAATTGACGTAAATTTTTTACTTTTAAATTATACATATATATGTATAAAAAAGGACTTTTTTTGAGTAAAGGATACTTTAAAATCAAGAAATATATTAATAGATACTGTACTAATTATGTTATCTTTATAATTAATTAAAGGGATTGATAACAAGGAATTATATGTATAAATAGTACGTACAAGTCGCTTAAACAATAGCTTTATGACTTTGATATCCTTCCTTTTTATTATCATGCATTTTAAGTTCTTGTGTCAATTCTTCTCAAAAGTAATTCACTGAGATGTTGAAACATATTATAATATTTAAGTAGAATTTTTAGGTTAAACACAGGGAGAAAAAACAACATACGCAAAGGTCACAAGATCTGCAGAGAACTGAGCCATAGATTTTATCTGACAAAAGTATGCTCACAGGAAGATATCACATTTGTTTTTGAATAATATATAAACATTAAAATAAATGTATAGCTACATTACGAATCAAATGTGACATTAATACAGTAGACTTAGTGAATGTCTACTATGTCCTACATTTAAATGGAAAATGTTGTACTTTGGAGTGTATTTCACACAATTTCTTACACTTGAGGACTATAATGTGGTTTTTGAGGTAAGTTTTTGTCTCGAGACCAATTTTTGGAGGTCGTAATCTTGTCTCAATCTTGACCACTCAATGTCTTGGTATTGTCCTGGTCTCAGTGTCAAGACCAAAATTAAAGCAACAACATTAAAGATTTCCTTTTCAAAAATTAAAAAAAGAACATTTTCCTCTCTCTTGGTCCCGATCTCTTAGTGTCTAGGTGTAGTCTTGATCCTAATACTTCAAAGTCTTCTTTTTGTATGGGGTCATGATATATTTACCACAACACTAAATTGTAAATTCAAAATATATTACTGACTTGTACTTATAGAAATACCAAGAAGAAGAAAAAAGTTGACGAGAAATGATTTGAATAGAGTTTACGTTATGTACATATATTGTTTACTATATATATATATATATATATATATATCAAATAAATTCATTATCATGGTTATTCTGCTGTTTGAATAGAATTATACAGGTTGTTGTGTGCTTTATAAATGACAAACAATACGTTGTAGCTATGTTTGTATCGAATAGTTTTCCTAGAGCTCGCTTTTTACTCTATGAACATACTAAAGCAGCACAAACAGCTGCAATCGAACAAGTTTATTGTATAAACATGTAAAATTTGTGACCATTTTAAAAGAGAGAGAGAGAGAGAGAGAATAGCATTGTTTCCTCCATTGTACATAGGTCCCTTTATTATTTCCCCTTTATTTGTAAATGCTTTGAAAGGGATGCTTTGAAGGTCCCGAGAGTGTATACCAGCTAGCATCAAGACCTCCTTCGTCTTTGTGTTACTCTTTAGAAACATGGTTCTTTGTCTAACAAGCAATGTGTGTGTGTGTATGAATGTAACTCTTTAAATAAATTTTTTTACTTGTTTTTATTATATTACATAGATTTAAAAGACGAAATTTACTCGGATATTTTAACTGACCTACATAAGTAACACAATTAAATCAATGTAAATGTCTAGATAGAATGAAGACTTTTAGTGATTTCATCTACTTACTAATATTTGGTGAATCTATAGTGATGAGTCTTATCATTACTGTTCAGCAATGACTTTAGCACATTTTTAAATCAGTTGAGATTGAAATATGCTCATAAATTGGTTGTACAGTGGTATTTCACTATAAAACAATCATTTTAAGCGAGTATTTAAAATGATTTGCAATTCTCAAATTGGTGATATATGTATTTACATACATATATGTATTTAAGAATGACTCTTGTGACATAAATGATACAAAAACTTAATTGTAAAGATCTATAAATAGTTTTAAATCATTATGAACTTTGTTGCACAAAGATATATACTCTGTGATGGAACAACAGGAGCCCATACGATTAGAGTGTAAAAAAAACCAACACCACGTTTGAGTCATGTATTGAAGTGAAATCCATTTTGTACTTACATTGATGATAATTATCGTCATACTTTAAGCTATTATTTTCAAGTATCTACATAATATATACATTCGTGGATTTAAAAAAAAAAAACAAGTATAATCTTTGGGTTTATTGGGTGCAGTTTTACAATAAAGTATTTTAAATACACATAATGTATTTATAAATATCATGGAGAGAAACTTCCTCAAATGATTTGAAAAATAATGGAAGACACAACACCCGTAGGGATTAAATAACCTGGATGCCAAAGGGAGGTTCTTTGATATTTGAATCAAATCAAATTGATTTTAGGTAACAACTTTTTTATACATATTATCATGGTTTGAAATATAATTAAGTGAGCGATAGATTTTTGATAGATGGTAAAGGTTTAAGTCCCCATATTGTGGCATTCAAATACACACGGGCAGTAATTCACTTCTTTTTTTTAGTTTTAAAGAAGTAAGGGCTTTCATTCCTGCTATAAAATTGAGCCATTTGTACCTCTTCTAAGATGGCCGACTACCACAATCATGACGTCATATGTAGACGATTATCTATGTAATTTATGTACATACATACATAGAATTTGATATAAAAAGCAATCTTTTGAGAAGTTAGTATCAAATGCGAAAATATATATCTGTCTATGTACATACATTGTATGTATGTATGTATATATAACTAGTTCATGATCTTGTTGTAAGAGTCAAGGCAAAGAATGAAAAAGGGTTTTTTTTTGGGTGGAGTGATTAGTGTATTATGAATGAACATCTATGTTTATAACACGCCTATACATATGTGTGTATGTTCAATGTTCATACATACATACATAGATATATATATACGTTTAAACATCACATTCAAAATAAACTATGGCTACATGATGATAATGAAATATTTTTATTTTCAAAATGATGCTTATCAATGTTCAACATCAGACAAAAATTATAGTATGATTACTATTAATAATAATAATAATAAAACAATATCCAAGTCATATAACGTTTAAAAAGAGATAATACGGTTTGTAAGCATGTAGTTAAATATATCTATAGGTACTTTACACTTATTATGTACGTAAATCAATGTATTTAGAGATAGGGAATGAGAGTCAATTGACTCCGAGCACGTCCATACCTATATTGTACCCCGCAACCTTTCCTTCTCTAGAAGAGGGGGGGGGGGAATATTTAGTTGATAGACTTGAACTCATTCTTTCCAACACTAGAAGCATTCTTCATTTAACTGTAGGTAATTGTTCAGAGCATAACAAGGATAATTCAAATTCAATCAATCCAACTTCAGAACACTGCCTACTTAGAGGCCATGTTAGTAGAAAAATACACATAGAACTGACACATAATATAGAGTGTATAATATTTTGTTGTTAGTGAGGTGCCGCGGTGTGAATCGAATCGTTTCCGTCTTTGCTTTAAATGAACGTAATTAGTTTTTAAATCAAATTTAAGTTCTCAACTCATCTTTCACTCATGTCTCCATGGTTATTGTGCTACGTTCCATTTTCATCAGCCTTCAAAACAGGTAAATAAACAGTGTTTCAATTAGAGATTGACCGACTTTCGCTCAGCCTCAAAATATCGAATTCTTACGCCCATCACTATTTCCCGATAACAAAGTTTATTAAGTTATAAAGTTGTTGTTGTTTTTTTTTTTGTTTTTTTAGATAGCTTACGTCTTTAATAGAGCGTATTCACTCATGTCACAGATTGCATAAAAAACTGAAGGCAACGCCATGTTAGAGACACAGTTTTTGACATACGAATTTATTAATTAAATGAAATAGTTTCCCATAAAATTAAAGAAGAAAAAACATCATATAAAATCACCAAATCAGCTGGGAGTAGTTAGTCAATTCTTCCCAACTGTTGAACTAATCTTTAATAAAATAGTAGAGAATTGCTCATAGCTGAACTCACAAATAATTGTGAGTTCAAGAAATCAATGTTCAAAACACCACTATGGGGGAGGAAGATATTATTAAAAAAATCGACAGCTGACCAAAAAAAATACAATGTATATTTTTATGGAGGCGGGGGAAACGCTGTTTATTTGATTTCTTATTATTTCATGGAGGTTGAGATAGTACTTCATCAATGATTATTGATGGGGATTAATAATAATAATAATTAATTAATTAATTATATGTATGTATGTGGAAAGGAGTGGTAATAAATCCTTTTTATTTTTTGTCCAATATGTCATCAATAATATATCTATAAATTTATCCCTTCATCATTCTCATATAAGGAGGATAGTATCTACATTAGTGGAATGAATAATAAATAACAATTCCACTTATTGGTGTATGATACTTTTCCTTATTATTGAAATGATAAGGAGGCATACATACATATATATGTACATATGTTTTGATTTTATTTTAAAAAATAATGATAGATCTTGAGGGAAATAAATAGTATATTATGTATATATTATTACTATTTAATATTTACTTGTTTAAAAACTAAACTAAATAAAAAAAATATGAGGTTCATATTTAATGATATATTTGGTTTTGTTTGAGTCAAAACAAATGTGTGTTGTTGTTGGTTTTTTTTTTGGGATTTTTTTCAAAGGAAATATGTTTTCCAGTGTTATTAGCAGATAGTATATTGATAAATAAATATTAGAATCATGTCTTATTTATCATTATTTTCATACACCTGATCAAAATGACATTTTTTTGTCAAAAAAAACAAACATAATAATCAAAATTTAAGCAACTAGTCAAAGAATTCCTTAAATGTGACGGATTAAAACGACATTTCGTCTAATAATCATTTTAGCAAATGGATACATATCTTTGTAAGCACCTCTGTGAGAGAGTAGATGCATAACAGATTGTGTTCATTTATTTTGAAGCATTGGCTATGAATTATATTTCAAAGTCGTGTGTGAGATGCCTCAAGGAGTTCTGAGGATTTGTGATCTACTAGTATGTACTACTACTAATAATAACGATAATACTAATTAAGCAAATTGTTTATAAAGCAATAGTATTGTAAAATAGTTTGTCAAACCCACTCAGGAACTGAATAAAATATAAGAAGAGAGAAATAAGATCCAACTCTCCTAGCCAATTCCTTAAATTAACAAAATTATGTTTCTCTTCCATGAAGTGCTTTTAACAAGATAATTGATTATAATTATTATTATGAAGTATAATGACATATCATTCCCACTTTGTTTTTATTTCTCATGTGTGACTGTAACTCAAATCAACAGTTGGTCAGGAGTATTACTATATGTAGAATGATGATTTGATTGTACAAATAATATTTATTTGTGCATGTGTTTAATATATAAAAGTACGGGGTTTTTTCATGAAGGAAAGAGGCGTCAATGCCTCGAGAGTTTCTGGCATGTCTTCTTCGTACATATTCTCAGAAGCAGAGGAGCCTCTTTCTATAATTTCATTTCTATTTAAAATACTATAGGTGGGTAGGAGCATTCCATGTTGAAGTTCTTCTTCGTCTTGCGATCTCTTGGTTATTTATTTACTTCTTCCTTCCTTCCTTCCTTCATATAAATATTATGTCCTAAATTTTCACTTCTTCTCCATTATTGCTTAGTATGTAGTACTCCCCTCTCCGTTACTATTATTTTATGTAGTATGTATGTTAGTTAAAGTATCTCTGCCCTTTAACAGCAGCAGCCTAAGAAAGAGGAGGAGGAACATATAATAATATGAGGGGCACGGCGAGTGTGTTTAGTCATAGTATGCTGGCTATTATTATTTAGTGAGAGATGGATGCCTGTGGATTGTGTAATATTAATAACAGGTATCTTCCTTACTCACTCACTTGCCTCCAATCTCAAACAGAATTGATTAATTAATTTATTATTACATACAAGGAGGAGAGAGGTAATAATAATGGTAATAATTAGTAGTATTCAAATTCGAACTTATCCCTAGTCATTTATATATATATATATAACTTTTTCTTGGCAGAGAGAATGAAAAAAAAGAAAAGAAAAGAAACTAAGAAAAAGAAGAAAATGTTCAACTGCCACATGTTGGATGGAAGGTCTAGTTCTTTTGGAAACGTGTTCTAGGCGTTTTTTTATGATTATTTCTAAATTATTATTATTATTATTAAAGGGAAAGAAGGAGAGAAGGATGGCTCGATGCCAAGGCAGCCGAAACTCCTTCACTCGCCACTCGCTCACCCACCACCCCAGTCGTGATTATTTTAAAACACACTACTCCGTATACTTACTTACTTACTTACATATGTGGGAACTAGCCCTTGATGTGTTTCGATAAGGGAACCCGCACACATCACTTAAGCATACACACGCACTCTCCTCATTCACTCGCTGCTTCTTCTTCTTCTTCTTTTCTACATCCATCCCAGAATCCGTTTTCTATTACAGTCATTTTCTTCGTCTCCTCCGTGGATCATTTTTCTTCTTCTTCCTCCTTCTTCCGAGTCAGTCCTTGTCTCGGCTCCGTTCTTTTCTTTTTCTCTCTCTCTCTCTCGTATTTAATAAATAGTATCCAAAACTTGTTGGCTCCTCTTTCTAATTGTGAAATCCTTCCCTGTTGGACATGGGCTGGGAACATTCCATTGGAATCTCAATTTTAAGTAAGTCGAATTCACTTTTATTCCTATTTTGTTTCCTACATATTTTGCCCTTCTATTTGACTTGATTGCCTTTGAAAAACAAGTTTTTGAAATATAAGGGGAACATGAAGGTTGAGTCCATGACTAGACTTACATCAGTTGTAGTGATGATACTTCTATGTCATGATGACACTCTTTTGAAAGAACTGTGTTAATAGTGCATTAGAACACAGTCTGTCTCTCTCCCCCCCCCCCCTTCTTCCGTACTTCCCTTACTCCCTCCCTCTATCTCTCATTAGCATTTCCTCCTCTAACATTTAACCACACCCATTATTTGCTGCTAAAATGTCGAAATTATGACTCACATTCCATTTTTTGAGGATTGTGTTAGCTAATTTTCATGGAGAAGGTTGCGTGAAGGTCATAAGGAGGACGAAAGTTTTTACATTTTCTTTGAAAATGTTTCGGGAGAGAAGAAAAAATGGAATTCCTTCTTTTAAGAATGATAATGCCATGATTTTTTCACAAGTTTTTTTTTTTTTTCTTAATATTTCCTCTTACTATTATGTTTGACACGTCAGATTTTTAGCTGGCCTGAACGAGGAAAAAAAGCCTTGTTAAGATTTCCCTTGGCGCCCCCCCCCCTTCTTCCATCTTCTTTTTTACTTAATTCAACTCTCTTTTTTTTTCCTTTTACATTCCCCCCCCCCCTCTTCGTGAAGCACTTTTCCTTCCTCTCTCTTCTTGTTCCCTTCCTCCCTCCCTTCAGCCGAGCAACCTGAGGAGCACTTGTGTGACTGACTGACTAAAGTGAATAATTCCCATTCTCTTATGATGTGCCTGTGTATCTGTGTGAGTGTGTCTTGTGTGTGAATTGTGGATTTATCCTCATGATGGATTGAAAGAAATATTTTATTCCTCGTGGTTATCGAAATGAAGTAAGAGAGGGCAACCATGAAACCACAGACCAAGGACAACCAAAAGGTCCATTCATAAGCAGGTAGTAGCACTGGAAAAGAAGGAAAGAAGTAAAAGTATTTAACTTGGTGTTGATGAATAACTCGGATGGATCAACCCTCCCCCTTTTTCTCATTTTTTTTTCCCCCTGTAATGTGCCCATATCTTCACAATATTATCTACATAGAGGCTGTGGGAATGAGTTAGACGGAACTTTTCCCCTATGGAATCTCACCCAACTTCACTCTTTCCCTTTTTCGTCTTTTTTACTTACTAACATATGCAACAAGTCGTTCGTTTCTCCGTTATCAATGCATATGTGAATATGTATATCATGAATAGAAGAGGAGAAAGGAAGGAAATGGTGTCACTTTGTAAGAGGGGATTTTTTTTTATTTTTCCTCTTCGCACCCACCCACTGGTACTTATTAGTGTAGTAATGTGGAGCCAACGCAGTTTTTCTTATTATTACTGTTCATATTAATTGAAACAGATTTATTTATCTCATATTTGACACAACGTACACACGCTCACATCTGTGTGCATATCGTAAAAATAATGATTCTTAAAACAAATGATGAATGAGTTGGCCATAGACACGTTTTAGAATTATTATTATTATTTTGCAATAATTGTATTTGTAGAATCCTGATCCTCACAGAATAATGGATGAGTGGAATAAAAAGAGGAATATCAGTTCACATCACAAAGTCCGTCATCCCATTTTTTTTCCGTTTGTGGCTCTCTTAAAGTAGAATGTTCTCTCATATCATAAAATTTGTATGTATCGTACGAGTACTTTTATTTATTTATTTATTGGAGTGGGTCCAACTCATGGCTTTAAAATAAGTATGTGTGTGTATTTCTGTAACTTGATTCTTTCCTTTCTATGCTTCTTCCCCCCTCTCTTTCCACATATTTTTGTAAATTTGTCAAATTTCAATAATCGTAATTCCTTTCTATGTCCGAGAGATTTTTAAAAAACCCAATGTAATTGATCGTATTTTAATTTTCTTCCTTTTCGCACTAAAATAATTGATATATTACTTCCATCTCGATAATTTTTTATAAAATTAAATTTTGTACTTATATATATATATATTGTTCACTCTAGTGAATATTATTTATTGTTATTATTAAATCAAATCATGTTATTCATTCATCAGATATTTACTTTCTTTATTTTCTTACAGAAGGAAGATTTGGTTCGCTCACAATCATAATTAATTGATACACCTACCATATACATAAACATATATATATATATATATATTTAAACTAAGTTAGTGCTATAGAAAATTTACTTTTCGGAAAACGGTTTTCCCAATGATTGTCGGACGATGATTTATTAAGATTCTGAGATCATTGTGAAAGCTGATTTTAAGGCACAAATTCATCAAAAACAAAACGTCTTCTAATCCTATTACTATAACTACTACTCCTTCCTTCTACCAACTCTCAGGGAATGAGAGAAATAATATATTGTCTTATCGGTCGTTCCTTCAGGAAGCTAACTTGTTGTTCCTACTCTTCCTTCCTTCCTCTCGCGTTCCTCTCAGCTATATACATCTGTCCACAACAAGTTTATCGATTTCACAATCTACTCTTACTTATTTTTTTTACTTTTTTTTGTATGATTTATTCTTGTGTGTGACAATAATTCACTCTTTGAGTTTTTAAAAGAACTGTTTATATTATAGTTAATGATAAAAACTCCTATTCAAAATTACATTAATGTATGAATATACATATGTATTCAAAAAAAATCCCTAATCAACTTTTCCATCTGCGAAATGCACAATTGCTTATAGCATAATATCATATTTCATTACATAAACTGTTTCAAAACTTACTTTTATTTTTCATATTTGTATATTAGTTTGATGGAAATGACTTCATAAGATAAATGAGTTGTTTCTATAAAGTAAAGGATAGAAAAGGTTACTGGGCAATTGTTCAGTATCTATGACGTTTATTGATACATAATTTTTGTAGAGTTTAGACTTCGTAATATACATTGAACAGTTACTTGAATAAAAATTCACTCCCCTAACTTATTTGTGTTTATATTCATGTGATATAATATACATACGTACGTAGTAGTGATAGACTCTTACTATACACTAAATTTATATGTGGGAGTAACTGAAACTTATCGAGGAAAGGAGTGTTTTTAATTATTATCAACTTATTTATTTATATAAATATGTATATATATTTATATATATATATATACATGCATATTTATAGTTTATAACAGACAAAATTAAATTTTGTCGTTACATTACCGAGATGTGTCACATACATATAGAAGAAGAAGGAGTAATTCGGTTCATTATCCAAGATCCTCTTGACACCTCTCTCTCTCATTACACCCACTGTATAAAACTATGACTAATTCCTTGTACAACTGTTATCAAACACTAACTTTTAATCAGATGGATGGACAACAGATTATAACTTATTAGTGTATGATATATATGGGCTAACAATGATTATTATTTTGTGTGTGTTAATTAAAGAGCTAAGTTATTGCTTTTATATATAATTATGAAAATGTTAATATATATTTCTGAAAGAACATTTAGTTTTAAGACTCATAGTCTGTTAAATGTTGTGAAAATGATTAATTTTTGTTTATATGTAAAGGTATGATTAAGTGTAATGATGAATGTTTATCATGTTGTATTCTAAGATGATTAATTGTGGCTTTTTATCTTTTAGATCCATGCATTCTTCCCATCCTCGTTATGGAGAAGCATGCAGGTCCACATGTTAATAGTATCAAAGAATATTGAGATGTCTAAATGGGTCTATGTTAAAGGATTTTGTGAAATCAGTGTTTTTATGTAATATATGATACATAATATTGTTGAAGTTCTGAATGAAGAGGATCCACTCCCAACCAACAAAAGGTTCATTAACTTCCATTAATACAAGTGATTTTTGAAGCGTAATCCATGTGGATAAATATAGCATGAGGAACTGATAGATATGTACCTACAAGAAAATACCTTCTTCATCCCTTATCATAACTTTCATCCGAGTGTTTGTTTTTCCTTCTTTTTTCTTATATAGAATAACATTATGGAAAGAGGTTTTTAAACATTGGTATTTATTGCTTATTCAAATCTGTTGAAGATGATTTAATGTGGATTATGTACGCATAGTTAACCGAATTAAATATTCATATGCTGCCATTAAAAGATTTGTTTTTTCACAATGCAAGAACCTATGTATATTACTTTTAACTCGTGAAAATGTTATTCCTGGGTATTAAGTCAAGAACAGCTTGGAAACCTTTTTAATCGAAGGACAGACATTAATAGTTGGACTAGGATTGCTCTTTTCTCTTTGCAGCTAAGCTTATCATTTCATATGAAACGTTTCGTATGGTGTTAAGCAGCATGGGACGTGAATTGGTTAGGTGGCACCTCAAAACAAAATCAATCTAGAAAACACAAATCATAGAAAAGTAAATTTTTCCAATGAATTATTTATTAATATAAATGCCCCATTGATTTGGCATAGTATTTCAATCAATTATGGACATCATATTCAAATGAATTTTATCTTTAGCTTAAGATAGTATATTTAGCATCTTTTGAGGGGCGGTAGATATTTTTCATTACAGAAATTATGTTGAACACCAGAAAATAATCATATTCTTTGGCATAAGCTTTTAAGTCTTGTTTTTTCATTTTTCCCCCATACCTATTCCTTTCTCACATTTATCCGCGGTACATCATATGTGTCAAGTCAACAAGAAATCAAGTTTATCTGAAATATTTCAAAAATGAGTAAAAAATGCCATCATATTCTTGAAGCAATTATTTTTCCTTTGTGTTAATAGTATATTACGATTAATTAAATAATGACTCCCATAATTGTAACTTAGTTATAGGAAAAAACTAACTGCCGTTAAATAAATCTCTGAGACTTTGAAAAAGATGGACGTTCTTTCAGGGACCATATTGGCTCCATATGCAGTTGTAATATTTATTCTATTGCTCTATTATATAGACATTAATCCCTGATTTTTCGATTAAAAGTGATAGTTTAACAAAACCGTACGTGATAGGTCTTAAAATGACTCCGAAATATGTGGATCTTATATTTATGAAGTAAAAAGACTTAAAAGTGGATTTTCTCCTTTTCAATATTAGAAAACAAGCTTGTTTTCTTGTTGACTTGACACATATGGTTTTTTACGATTTAAAATTGTTTCATATGGTGCAGAATACCGTTTAAAAATACAGATATAGAGCCTTCATTTGGTTAATAGGACTTCATTTGACTCCGGTTTGTTCTTTTAAATATAATTTATATTTTTTTTATCCTTCAAGTCCAATTTGTCGGGCCTCCGAAGGAATAATCAGAATAATCTATGAAAGAAATATAGGATCTTTAATTGGAAAGTACAAACGTAATCCAGACACATTTGTAAGAAAAATCATCTTTGCTTGCTTTTGTGTTGTCGGGGCAAATGTATAATGCATGTACATTATTTATTATTTTAATGGAGTTAAAGTGTATATTTTGGAATATCGTCTGAATCATTTGCACGTTATTAGTCAAATGACTACACTTTATAATATTAAGTCATTTTTCATAATATATTTTCCTTCTTCATCTGTCGATCATTAAAATCCTACGTATGAATAATCTGTGAGAGAGATGAGACTAGGCGACAAATAACTTTACTGCTTTGTAATCATCCATGAACTTTCAACCTCATTTATATTTCCGTATAAAGTTTACTGCTCTTCATTACATCCCATAATTCTTTCCTTTCGAGCTCTTTCTCACAGTTTAAATTTGTCATAGGACTATTAGAATATTTAAAAAAATAAGAATTATTATTTTTATCTTTTTACACATCTTTTTTCCGTCGGAAAATCTTTCCGGATGGTATACGCACATTCCATACCTTTTATCTTATGTGAGAGATGAATTTTTTTCTTCAAAAAATTAAAAAAAATGGCTAGAATGATGTGATAAATACTCATCTTTTTCAATAATAAAAATAATAATTATTCAAATATTTATGATATTATTATAATTTCATAAATTATCTAAATATTATAAACATGTAAAGGGAAAAATGGGAAGGTTGAGAGAAATACAAATATAGTTGCGGCCCCATCTCAATACCTATCGTATAAGTATTAAGCCAAAATTAGATTTTAAATACACACAGGACATTGGAAATGGAATAACTTTTATTAAGTCAACAAAAAGAATAATATACCTACCTACCTAGGTATATACAATATGCGTATGCTTAGGGGTAGATTTTTGGGTTCCCTCCCACAATATAAATAATAAGAATATATGAAAGAATTCATTGTTCTTCATAATATGTGAATAAGAAGAACATTACTATAACAGATATACCTCATATTTTCTAAGTTTGTACTTCCTTAAAAGATAATTATGACACATTAGACAGACGAGAGAAGAAAAAGAGGGTTCAAATTTAGGAGTTGTAAGAGTTTCGCAAACTGCAAAGCCATCAAAACCTAAAATTTAAACTTTAAATTAGAATGACCATATTTTTATCTAAAAAAAAAGAAGTAAATTTTGATCCTTGTTTATTTTAAAAGAGATATTTTGGATCTTGTTTTATTTTTATTCACAATTTTGAGTAACCCGGACATTTCATGAAATAAAATTATTTACTATATTAAGTTTACCTGGATGTCAAATCTAAAAATAAAACTTTTCCGGGCAAAAAATGATGATTGATTACCAATTTACTTGTTGGATAATTGGCATCTCAAAATTGTTCGACATTTAGGTATAATTAATGTATTATATATTTATTTATGAAGATGCAAGTCACGAAAAGAATGTATTCTATTTTTATCAATATTAAGTTTATTTTAGATAATTATTAGATATAATGATCTTATTTTATAAGCAATATTATTAGGAAATCTGGGGAAGTTTTTCCAGATGACTTTGTACACATTATATAGATCAAATCTTGAAAAATAAAAACAAGAATATAAATTAGAAAATAGTATGTGGCTTTTGGAGGAGTTAACAGTAATAGAATCATGTAAGAAGGTGGTAGGTGTAACGACCTTCAAGTTTCTATACATAATATTAATTTAAATATATCTCCAGATGGTTTAAGAGTCCATTAATTTATACAAATATTTTTTCTTAAATATTAAGTAATTATTATTCGTCAAAGTGTATACAAATATTGTTCATCTATCAATACGTATCAGATATATGATTGGATGTACTATGATACAAAATTTCCGCATAGACAAACAAATTATTATTAAATGATTATTGGATTATAATTTGAAAGAATTAAAAGTCTCCTATCAAGACAATTCAATCCAGTCTATAAGCATACCTTAAAGTTAATAATAATTAATTAGTTAAATATTTCTTTTAGCTTTGTAGGACAATTGATCCTTTCAGTAGATGATGATGAAAAAATATTAATATATCTATTTTATATCTTTTGAAATGTTTCGATTGAAAATAAGGGGCTTTCAAAGAATGGATGAAAAAGAATGTGGGTTTCGTCATTAAATGCTGACAGGTGTACGATTGGGATCCTTTAATAGAATATGAAAGTTATATGTGTACTTTCCGTGATTGGTTCAAATTATTTACTGTTTTTACTTCAATCAGGGATAATATATGTAATTAAATGAAATGACTAGTTAAATATTATGTATATACATGTTAAAAATGTTAATGTTTTGTCATGAGGTATATTATTTTAAAATACATCTGTAGATACGTAGGTACACATGTCCATGTGTGTTTATTAAGGACTTTGGGAGTCTTTTGTTGTCCTTGAGATCAATGTTATCAATGTTAGAGGGAATACCCTGATTCCTATCAAAAAAATTTTTACATTGGAGAAGGATAAAGATAAAAATTATGTCAGATAATAAGGAACTATTCTCAAGGAGAGATGAGTAAGCTAATCACTTGACTCTAAAATCCCTTGGAAAGTAAAAATAATAAATCAAAATGTCGTTCTTTTTAATCCGAATTCTTTTTATCCTTTTTGAGCATTTAAACGTTGACAAAAGATTAGCGATGGTATTTTTATTTTTATTTGGAGAAATACAGAACAAGTAATCCTCACAAGAGATTACATATATTTTTTTCGTCGTCATGAATAATTGACACGTTTTGATCTTATATTAAATCCATTATGAAATATGTCTTGAGGTGAGCAACAATGTTATTCACGTCACTTGAATTTAATGATCCATTCCAATAGGGTATATGAGCAAATTAAGCAAACTTTCATAGGCGCATGATGGCGCATATTTACAAGGATAGGCAGAGAGCAAGCAAATATGCAAACAACGCTCATATTCTATTACAAGGAGGAATAATTTACAACAAATTACTTTGAAAAGAGTGAAAGGTTCTCAATTAACTGGTACACAGTTGGAGAATATCGTCATTTTCCCCAACCTGTTGAACCATTCAAATCTAATGAATTGTTCTCTGTCTCACAAAATATATTTCGTGTTCAACAAATCAATGTTCAAAACACTGATATAAGGGATCAACACCTCAGAAAAAAAAGTGATATACATTGTTGATGTTGTGACATTATCTCATTACTTCAATATGTTTTTGTTTTTTTGTTTTTCTGATAAGATCGAACATAAAATTTTTAACTACAATTATTTCTATTAACTATAATTTGAAAATATTATAGGATATAATTAATCTAAATTTATTAACGATTGAATAAACTTGTGACTCCTTCATTGTTTTCCTTCATTTCATGTTATTGTATTGTGAACAACAAAATGACTCTATGTGTATGTACAATTACACTATTTAATAATTATATTATACTGATAAGTAATTACTTCCTCCAAAACAATTATAACTGAATCTCTAATTGACCTTGATAGATTTTTTATCAATTTTTTTTAAATAGCCTCCATTTTCAGATAATTCCGTTCCGTGAGGACGGCAATACCCAACCTTTTTTTTCATAATCGGCCATATTATAAATTTATGTACTATATATTTAAGGGTACACAATGGCACTTAGGGTTTTACTATAACCATACTTGTAGCACAAAATAGTACAGTGAGGAAAAACATTCCAAATAAATATCAATAAAAAATAACTTTTTAAGTTATAATTAGAGTGGGCCACATAAAAACATCAATTGAACCGTATTATTCATTGGAAAATTATGTATAATAAATAGATACATATGTTGTGTACAAGTTGTAACTTGTATAAGGAGATTGTACAAGTTGCAATTGGTACATTTCAACATGTGTTATCTAATTTTAACTCGGGTCAGTTCAGTTACGAACTATTTGATGCTGATTGGTGTGCATGCGTTGGCGGCTCATCCCCAGCCCGTAATTTAAGGTAAAGTAGCAAAATAAAAAAATAAAAACCTCGTATGTTTGGTCGCTCGTATGTTGCGGTTCCACTCTAAAGGGGATTTTTTTTTAACTTACAATTATTGAGACCGAAAAACAAGCTCGAATTGCAAACAAATCATTGTAAAATTGAGAAATTATTAAAAATTAAATTTTAAAATAAAGCTATATTCTACAAAAAAAAAAAGTTACTCATTATAATGTGGAATGTATGTATATATGTATGTACAGTACTGTGCTATGATTGATGGGAATAAATGATGCAAATTATAACATATCTAGTTATCACACTAATCGTAAATCTATCATTAGTTCTTTCTTTCTTTCTTTTTTTTATCCAATTAGATTTTTGATCATTTTTCGTTTTAACTTAAAGAGTAATTTTATTGGTTTCACAGGTTGAAGGCAATTTTTGAGTAAGAAAAAAGTTTTAAACTCACATAAAAATAGAATTATTTCCTTTAAACTTTTATGTTTATTCTAAATATGGGTTTAAATTTATGTAAGATATTTTAATTCCGAGAAAATGCGAATGGTTCTATTTCTGTAACATTTTTCTTTTGGGGGTGAATAGCTTTTGAATTTTCACATTTAAAAAAGATAAAAAGGGTATATGTGAGATATGGATAATAAATAATCGACCTTTTGTTGTCAAAAGTGTATAGTTCTAGGAAGTTTAACTGAAAAGTATTTTGTAATTGAAATTAAACGTCCTTGCTAACTTAGTTGACCATCGTGTATATGATCTACTAACAAATGTATCAAGAGAAAACCAAAAATAAAAACCAATTTATTATTTTAAAAAAATCAAATTTAGAACTCATCAAGTCAAAATAATAATAGTAAAAACCAGAAATTATTGACTGGGTCTAAGTTATATCATAAAATATTTTTTGACGAAATTCCCTTCGGCTAATTTTACAAAAACCATAATAATTATCCATATTTGACAAATACTGTAAGAGAGTATTCAATACCTACAGTAAAATCTAGGGTCGTTACAAAAATATAACATTAGTAGTTATGGAAATCTCTATTTTGAAGACCTTACAATTTCACTTGTGACACTTTTGCTCTTGACCTACGATATGGTAAAGGGCAGAGTATTTGATCAAAGGTGTAGAATAAGAATTAGGCACCTATAAATTGCAATATCAATTTCAAGACAGTGCATCTCAACATAGATACAATCCAAAGTGAGGGGAAGGAATTAAAAGATATCAAAAACATGTGTTGATTGTTACTTTATTTGAAAATTTATACGTACTTCTGTATATATAACTTATTGTCATTCTCAAAATTTAATACTTGACTTAGGTTAAGTCCAGCATCAACATATGAGTAATTTCGAATCGCCAACTTCTACGAAAAACGATATGACATAGAAGTCATTTTCCTCTATGCTAGCTGGGTTTAAAGGTGGAATAAGTTCTGCTAGCAGTGGGTTTATGATATACCGTTTTTCACAAAAGTAGGCAACTATAATAGATAGCAACCTACTGTTTATCTTGAGGGTAATAACTACTTAGTTATTATAATAATTCATTCCATGTTGTGCTGTTTGGAAAGCAGAACATGTTTCCTTGTTTTGAGTTGAATCTCCTATTCTCATTATTATTATCCACTTTTTGGGAATGTTTATTTATGCAATTACGTCTCACATTTCCAATTTATGTGCCTACTACGAACACATGTAGGTAAATACATGAATTTGTTTGCTCCTCAGCTCACTGTTTTCTTTTCTCAGAGACTTTAACCTTCTCTGATGTAGGTAGTGAGATAAATTAAGCATTGATGTGTGTATAAGAAGTAATTCCGGAAATGAGGGAGTTATGTAGTCATATACATATACATAATATTACTATTATGCTACCTATGTACTCCAATACATAAGTCTAGGGAAAAAAAGAACAAATAATAATTAAGTACTTGGCTATGTAGTATATTGTAGAATGTGAAATGAATTTCATTGAACCTCTACAAGGACTGCCTTACATGTTTTCACTAATGATCAATTAAAACTATTTCTTTAGAGGTCAAAAGAAGACATAAAGTATCTTTTTTGTCTTTTTTTTTTTTTTTTGTGTGTGTATGTGTTAAAAAATGAAAAGTTTTTGAAGTATCGAATTTTTAACAGCTAAACCATTAATATACTTGAGTTTCACACCAACATTTTTCTTGGATCGTTACATTTGTCCAACTCTTGTTATTTATGGATTCTAATTCAAAAACTCTGTGAAATGATTAGAAACATTTCCCCTAAAAACGCTGTAAAGTTAGTTTTATAATTTTTATAGAAATTATATAGAAATCACCATTGTACAGTGTTGTAACTATGGGGTACGTATCCCTTCCCAATACATGCTTTTACGACAATGAAAATATAAACTCTTAACATCAGTATTTCATTAATAATTCAGAATACATCCTCAACAGATTCTTGTTCTTAATATAGTCGTTTATTTTTTAATTGTACTTCCCACTCCTCCCTAAGAATATGATGTTATTTATGCTGTTGACCAAAAAAAAAATCCCATTTGTTCGGTACAGTCCTTGAAATGACATAATTTAAAGATACATATTATTTAGCACCTAGATATAAAGAATATGAATGTCTTATAGATATAGGGTTTTTCAATCACTTTCAAAATTTTGTTAAACTCCTGAAATAAAGTAGTATAATAGTAAAAATGTTTGAGATCAATTGCATTTGTTTACCAAGCAATTGCTGCTATAATCACGTTTCATTTTTTTTTATCGATTTAATTATTAAATTTATGGATCCGTTAACTTGAATTAGCATGTCAAATTCATGTTCTAATTTCCTCATAAATAAGAAATATAATACAAATTTATTATATTTGAGATATATTGGTTATTAACTATAATATATTGAGTAATTTTAAAATTAATAACTTGGACTGTAATAATAAAAAGAGTAATATCTAGGAATGTAAATCATATGCAATTCGGGCGTGTGATAAAAAATATAATAATGAATCTGGAGTAACGTATTGTAATGTTTGTGGTTTGATGTTTTCATTTGTATACATATATAAAGGAAAATAGCAGCATGTAGCTCAGTAAAGCGTCATGACAGCTCAAGCTAGGAATGTAAATCATATGCAATTCGGGCGTGTTATAAAAAAAGAAAGAGAAAATCAACCTGGCAACCCTGACAATTTAATAAATGTCGAGGGGGGAAGCAGCTTGAGCTGTCATGACGTTTTACTGAGCTACAAGCTGCTATTCTCCATTATATATACAACAATAAATAATAACATGGATGAGAGGAAGAAAATTAACTGAAACTAATGTCAGGAAATTATATATTTTTAACTAATAATAATAATTATACGAGGACTTGAGCCCTTTCTGTTTACATTTTATTTGATTTATTAACCTTAATCAGGTAGATGTTCTCCCCTCAGTAATATTGGAAAAATGATAACAGCTTTGGAAAACAAAAAGACCTGTTTGAAGAGCCAACTCCACTTTTTTATCACACGCCCGAATTGCATATGATTTACATTCCTAGCTCAAGCTACTTCCCCCCTCAACATTCATTAAATTGTCAGGGTTGCCAGGTTGATTTTCTCTTTCTTTTTTTATTACAAGCCCGAATTGCATATGATTTACATTCCTAGTAATATCAACCAAACCTCATTTGGTAGATTGGCAGCGAAAATAAAAAAGATCAAAACATTCTCCACTTTTTACGTCATTAACAAATAAAAAACGACGTATTTGGAAGGAAAATTTCATTAATATATATTAATAAATAAATGCAATGGATTCTAAATATTTTCACTAATATGCAAAGATGAGAGTATTGACGTCACATTTTTCAATAACGGGGTAACTTATTTGATTTAATTTCCTTCCGTAAAAGCTCTGTTATTTCACTGCCATAAAAATTTACATTATATTTTTTTGGTTAGCTGTTGATTTTTTCTACTTTTTCCCCTCATCTGTGATCTGAACAGTGATTGAACAAACTCGAGCTAGATCTTGTTAGGCTGTAAAGAATTCTTTGCTATTTAATTAACAATAACTTCACAGTTGGAAAGAATTGCAGACCAACTGATTTCGGGTCTTTTTTTGGAAAGAAGATTGGGATAAATGTACAATAAAGATAACAAGGTATACTCCATTAATTTAAAACAGAATGAGAAACTTTAATTTTAATAATTTGATCCGTCTCATTCTTTCTTTTTTTTTTTAGTCATGACATAAATTCATTACAATTACTTTGGTCTGTTAACAATAAAAGTTTTATTTTAGTGTATGTTAGATTATATTTGATTGGCTCAAATTAATATTTATTTATCAAAGGTATGGACCCAGGAATTATACGAGCAGCTAATTACTTTTTCCCTTCAGCAATAACATTAATTTTTGTTAAATAGTAATTAGTAACGAGTAAATAACTACTTTTTTCCATGTAACTTGCACTAAATGGTTTATATCCTACTACTTTATCTGCTGTCATTTTTTATTCAATCTGTAGATAGTCATTTATTCAGAATTAACCAAAAATAGAATGATTAAATAATAATCATTCACAAAACTATCTTTTTTGAAATAAACGACAGTTTGACAATTTCCTTTTAAATAAAATATGTTACACGTATGACATACCTATAGTCAGTCAATATAAATAGTGTCTACAAATTATGTTCCTTTCCGAGTAGGTATTAAAAGTATTTGACTCTCCAGGCAATCAAAGACAAATGTTTGCACGCATATAGTATCGTGCATCGCCTATTCAATGAACTATTGAAATTAATAGCCCATGAAAATGATTTTTATAATATATGTATGTACATTATTTCGTTTCCCTACATACACGACTAATTGACGAATCGTATAAACATATTTAATTTTTCTTAACTTTAAGGCATAATTGAAATAGTATAGTGGTGATATTTGAACTTTGGAGAGGAGCTTCAGGGCTGAAAAGTAAGTTGGAAAGGGGGGGGGGGACAGAAAGAGAGAGAGAGAGAGAGAGAAATAAAGTAAAAACCCTAACAGCTCCACCTACTTTCCATTTCAGCTGTCTTTTTATTTTCTTCTTTAACTTTTACTAATGATGTACAAAAAAAAAAGAAAAAAAGAAAAAAAAGTTGTTGTTAACACGAGTCACTTGTGGGAGGCGGAGAGTTGTATATTTATTATTATTGTTATTATTGCTGCTCCTTCATGTACCTTTGACCCAAGACCGCTTTCTTCCACTTCATATATATCTATAGCTATATATATATATAGTATAAATGAATTTTGAGGGACCACACGAAGTAGAATTTAAAACAAATGCTCCAAGAGCACTATGATTGTTTGTGAGGGAATGAATAAAGATATTTAGTTACAAAGGTGAGCTGAGGAGGATGAAGAAAGTGTCAAAGTCAGCTTGAAAATAGGAATTTGTCAACAAAATTAATTAATTATTATTAGTAGTAGTAGTTACAAACTCTTATTTTACATATGTAGTATGCTTTTTCTCCCTCATATACATATATATCTAAAAGAAGATAAATCTTTGAATTAACAAAACCTCTCTTCCATCAACCTTTAAAATAAAATTACTAAATTAGGATGAAAATCCAGTGCATCAGGGAGAGAGGCACACGTCTAGCTTTTTTGTCCATTTGAAGCCTCAACTTTCTAAAAGAACATTTTTGGAGAAAAAAGTATAGAGTCTGTATTATAGTTTTGGCATCCTAAGTACCTTTGATACCCTTTTGAATTCATAATAAGCAGAGTTAACTGCTTTAAATATATAAAAAGTAATTCATATTGAGGACACCCTAATAGCATAGTTTTTCATTCCTATTGCTTTTCAAAAATTTGAAGAGAAACAATGGCTCCTTGCTCCCTGTTTCGGTGCCTATGGGTAGGGTGTTGATAAGGATGTAGCGTTTTCGAAGCCACAAAAAAGTATTATGTAATGATGTGACGTTGATTAGGACTATAAATATAAATGAAATGAAATTTTCTCAATATTCTCTCCCCCCCCCCCCAAACAAAAAAAAAAAAAAAAAAAAATCTTTAGAATGCCCCTAAAATAATATACTACTTATTAGATTCATATATTCTTGAGAATGTTTCGATGTAGAAGCAAATGCAATCTTATTATGAACCAAAATGGTAAAATAATTTACAAAAAAATCAATATCACGTAGCATCATCATTCTGTATGTAAGTCGACCATTTATGTATTAGGTATAAAAAAAACAAATTTTATAAGGAATAAATACCTTCTTATTGTCCTATGTACTACAACTTAATATTATTACTCCTTCATTTTTAAAGCCATTAAATGAAGTTCCTACAAAAAATTAATTTTGTTTAATTTGTTCAATTTGTTGAATAGATAACCATTTACATACTGTTTGAGTTCCTATATATGCTCTAATGGAATGTTTTGTTTTATATGGGTCAAATAAAGCATGTTGAAAGTCGACTTATATCGAAAGTAAAATAATTAATCATATATTATTTAATAAAATAAGAAAATCACAATTTTTGAAAATTAAAATTTTGTTCTTAAGTTTATTAATTTCAAAATATTATAGTGACACTGATTGGACCAAGTGTTTTCTATCTTGGAAAGCAGAATATGTCCACTCAGCATAAACTATGTACTCGTACCTAGGTATATCAACCACAACCATGCTTCAACCATGGCTTTGCTTGCGTTTAGTTATGCAATGCAATCTGTGATGTCAGTGAAAACACTTTATACATAAATAAATAAATAAATGACGTTCCCAGACTCCAAACTCAATAAATAGATTCACCTTCAAAAAAACAATGGGTCAAAAGAATGTTTATTGTCATTTTTAGCTCTCATAAAAAATATCATAATAATAAATAAGTACCTACATAGATAGGTGAGAAATTTTTCTGTTTTTTCTTTCTGCCATGTTTTGTCCAGTTTTTGTTTTTATTTTTATTTTCCCTGAGGGGAAATATGATGATTACGATGACAAGGAAATTCAATGAAAAATATGTTTTCTGCTTTAAATGATTCCTTTACACCGGAAGGGTGAATTTGAGATGAGAAAGAGAGAGAGAGGGAGAGAGAGTCAGTCACGCTATAAAACATAGATTCGGTTAATATTTTTTGATCTTAGAAGTCACTTTTATGGGCGGAGAGATAGACAAAGGAGCAAGGAGAGAAACTGTTGTAGGGGGAAACGATGTGAAGGAACAAATACATACTAAAGTAAAAAAATAAAAAAAATAACATCTTCATAATTAATTAGGCAGTTGAAATGTTTCCATCCAATTAACCATTGCGTGACTTCATTTACATACATGTTGTTGTTGTTTTTTACAAACACTCGGGAACATCTAAGAAAGTGTATACTTAATAAATCTTTAAGGTTGATACAAGACTAACCAATTCATCCGTTTATATGTACAAAAAGAACACCTTTTGTGCATTTTCTGGAATATTAGAGAAAATTATAATTTTGCTTTAGGAGTACTTGCTGATTCTCTATAAAAACATCCTTTAAGGCAGTAACTTTTTTTCTCATTTGAATGAATGTATCCGGACATTAACGACAAAATAAAATTATAATTACAACAACAAAAAAATCCACTTTGTACTTGTTAGTAAATTAATGATTATTCAGAATAAATAAAGCATCAATATTAGTTATTTATTGACGACCCAGTACAAATGACATCGTTTCATGGCTTAGATCTGGGGGTTCTCACTTTAACACATAGCAATCTTCATTTCATCTCATGACCTTTCCTCCAGAAAAAGATAGAAAGTTGCTCGGAATTGTAAATAGCATGTTCCCCAATAACACAGATGCTACACAAGAAGGGTGGTGATCATGTTCCCCACCTCTTTAGAACTGACTTGGATTTTGAAATTAGTTAAATTTAGTTGATCATTAGGGTTACTATAAAAGTTTTTTAAGTTACTGGACCTTCCACTTTCATTATGATGCACTGAGCCTGCAATAACGTCATTCTCTCTAACAGCTGGAATATTCTTAGTTAACAGTTGGGATGTACTAATTACAGCGAAACAAGATATAATTTGAGTTTAGTAGATCAACGGTAAAAACACTAATAAGAGCCAAGACATTCACTGCTGATAAAAAAAGAAAAGAGAAAAAAAAAGGCATAGGAATTGTTGATGCAGTCAAATTGCCCTTCAAACCAGTGATAGTTATTCTACAAAGACATATATTTGTGTCCATTACATTATATATCTGCCCTCAAGAACATTTATAAACAGTACATCCCCATATGTTATGCTCGATTAGAAGGTCAAGGTCATCAATGAAATAAAAGTGCGAATTTCTACCTTATTTTGTGATGTTTACGTTCATCTAGTTGCTGTAGTAAATATACTTTTTATGACAAACCAGAATTATGGGGTTTATTTTGATTTGACTGTACCTAAATAGAAAACCCTAATATCATTTTAACAATTTATATTTTTTTTCGTCAATCTTAGCAAAATAGCAATGACCATTATGTGTACAACTACTACAATTTTGGCAATACTCCTTTAATACACAAATCGCCGATTGACTGACTTACCGTCAAAGGAATGAATTGAATCCTTCAATGATTCATCCTCCTTCTCTGGCATACATATGTAATAACAATTGAAGGCAATAAAAAAACTCTAATATAATAATAAATTTGTCAAATAAAACACCTAGCCGCAGAAATATGTAAGAGTGTGTTTGTTTTGAATGCCACATCTGGAATTTCATCAATAAAAGTACGCTGTTTTGTAAAAAAAAAAAAAAAAAGAGTGGTTACTCCACATTTTAGAGCTCTTCATTTAAGTACTTAAAAAGTTTGCCACGATCTAAAAATATATTATATTACTGATTATTTTCTTTTTTTAGAATAATAAGTCATTGGCATTCTGTGCCTTTTATATAAAATAAGTCATTAAAATTCTGAAAATTGTTAAGAAACCGTTATTCTATTAAAAAGTCGTTCGAGTAATCGGTTATCGTTTTATTTTTTTCAATCCTTATCAATCGAGTTCCACATATAGGACTTAAGCTAAAGTACTAAAAAAACAGTAGATTTCAATGATAATTTCCTTGAAACTCAATTTTTACAGCCAAATACTAATGTTGCTTTTTTTTTTAAATTAGACCTTACCATTTTGGTAATAATCAATACATAATTAGTAGCAGTATTTTATGTTGAATGATATAATTTTATACTTGGTTTATAAAATGGATATTTTGTATCAATCGGTACACGTCGGTGTTTGATTCTAACTTGACATAGAAAAATCCTTTTAAAATTTAAAAAAAAATAAATAATCATTTAAAATCTGCAATGAATCTACCTATATAGCTAAATAGGAGCAAATTGCAACAAGAAAAATAATAAATATTTCGTCAAATTTTAAAGCAACAAATACTGTGATACATTTCCATGTTGGAGCATTTGCAAAAAATAATCAATCATTTATGTATATAGACATAGGTATATAATATTATAAATAGGTATAACCTGAAAATGAAGACAAATTAACTTGTCATAATATTCATATATCAATATCAATGAAACTTTTTTTATAAATTTCTTATTGAACACTCATAATTTGCTCTGCTCAAGTTGGGATCTTGCACACGACGGCTATATTTCTAAGTACTAAACTAATGAAATTATTTCCTTTTGACTCATTTATAAAATTTTGTATTGATTGTATAGTTCTATATATGTATACTCGTGTGAACTCTTGTAACATAGAAGCATAAAAATTAGTAACAACCATCAGGGAAGTCAATAATACCAATTGATTGGTATTCTATAGTAGCCATATCTTTAATATAGGCGATGTAAATTATTAATATATAGTAATCATAGGAAATTTTCCACAGCAAAACATCTAAATCAATGTTCAAAACACTGATAATGGAAAGGATATAAGAAAAATTGAAGGCTGACCATAATATGAATAGTGAATTTATATGTGTGGGTAACACTGTACTATATGATATAATTAGCTACTTCATCAATGCTCAATATTAAAAAAAAAAAAAAAGTTAAAATAAGATAATAATACTTCAGCTTAAAGTCAACTCTCCTTCAGCTTTATTCTTTAACTCTTCAACCTTAATATATTTTGAAATAATATGTACAGCTATACTCCGTACAGTCCAGATAATTGGTGGTTTTTAGACAATTAGTTCTATGAATTAGTATTATATTCTTTTTCATGTATATTACTAGTAACATACTATGAGCAAAAAATACGGGGAAATTTGATTTTTTTTTTTTTTTTTTTTTGGGGGGGGGGATTCTGATAGATATAAATATATTTGTTTTTAAGTTGTCACTAGTGTCACTGACATTTGTACTCAATTAAATTTCAAAATATTCATTAGTGTTTGAGATACTTGTTCTTTTGTGAATAGCAAAAATCGAATTTTTCGTTTTTTTAAAATGTCTCAAAGATGATGACTAAAATAAATACAATAGAAAGAAATACTTCAATAAATATTTCAAACTGTATTTTGTTAAAATTTTGAGAATCCGTGGTTTAACTCTCTGGGTACCTAACAATCTATTACTCAAAAAATCAACCATCCAATTTTAAATTTGAATAGCATATCCAAAAACTCAGCAGTTATTGCTCCGTAATTATTGAATTAGTAACATTTTTGTTAATATTTTGAAAATTGGAAAAAACGTTGGCACATGTGTAATGTATCGGGGGAGGAAATGAACTTTGATGATTGAATTAAAAAATGAAATGAAAACAGTGAAACCCTGAAAAATCTTGGCTAAATGGGATATCAATGCATTTCAAGATGAACGGCTATTGGTTGAATTTTTCATTTATTTTTAGGACTTTCTGATTGCTCAGGATACCTTGTCAAAAAGTTTAATTAAAACTGCACATAAACACATATTATTTCACTCTGTATTGTTTGTTCACAAGGCATTAATACATCCTAGGTCATGTTCTTTAAACATGACGTCTGATGTGGTGGATGCTCTCTAAATATCTAAACCTAAAAATTATTATTACATTATGTATCACATACAAAATGCAAGAGGTTCTCACACTTTATATTTTTAGAGTGTTAAATTTAACATTCAAAATTATTTTCTTCATCAGATCCCGGGTTATGAATCCATTTTTGAACAGATATAAAACTTTCTGAATGACTTACCTCCTGGTCAAAAATTTGAACTCTAGATATTATTTGCTCATGATGTTAATTCGAACATGGATTTGATTTGTTAATTCGAATGGGTAATGTGAAAACGTGATTGGATGAGTTGTAAACAAACATTATAAGTATAAAAAGAAATTATATAGATTTACGTGGCACTTAGATGTTAAATCTTTGACAAAGCGTTGTAAGTGATCAGAAAATTCTGTATTTCATTCCATAAAGATATACAAATAACAAGCAAAACTTTATTTGCCAAAATATTTATTGCATAAATATGCCTTGAAGCCAACAAGGATATTATTGTACCTTCAAGTAAGACAAAATTGTGTCTATCAACATACCTACATCTATAAATAAATGTTATGTTTATCATCATCAGTAAAAAAAAAAAGAAGTGATGTCTGACAATTATAATTCATTTGTACATAGGTAATAATTGTAAATATCCTAAAAATATCCACTTAGATAATGGAAAATCCATTTATCTAAGTGCTCATTTTTATTTAAAGTAGTCTACGGATATTAAACAATATTTCACTTCTTTTTCTTTTTTTTTAAATATTTATTTATTTGTTTTCTAAATGGAGAATGACGTTTCAAAAAAATAAAAATAAAAAGTTAGCCTCAAATCAATTCAGATCCATTACGTACTTCAAAAAATAAGTGTAAACATTGTGTTCATACACATCCTTCAAGGGGTTAATGTGAATTAACCATAAGTATATTTTATGTAGGTACAATCATACATATATCATGGGCACAACCTTTATCTCCATTGTAATTTAACATATTCATACCATACTTATGTATGTTGTATTATGACTTTTCGCTCCATTGAAGTACCCCATGTATGTACATACATTCTCTTAAACTCATTTCCCCTATTCCTTTTTACCAACGCGCCTTCAAGATATTCCGCTAGTGTAAGCCATTTCTTATTGGCTCATATGTAAGGAGGAGTTTCAAACCTTCTTACAAACACACACACACAGACTTACCTTCTTGACTTTCCCCTATACAACACTCGTATCGCACTCAAATTCCCCCCCCCCCCCCCTCCCCACACCTCCCATCTAAGTAATCAAAGGCAAAATAAGAAGGAAAAAAAAATTACATGGTGCTTCCCTCAGTAAAGTCTTGACACCTAACATTGATATGTGTGCTTATATTTTAAAATTTTAATTTAATTATGTTTAGAATGCATCATGTATATTTTGAGGATTTTGGAGAGGATATCTTTGATCAAAAGACACGGGATCGCCTTGATGCTGCGGTTGATAAACTTCTCAAGGGATATGATTGGACTCTTGCACCATTGGCAAATAAGTGAGGATCTTTAAGGGATATTATACTAATATAACTTTGTAGCTAAAAGTGTGGCGTGATTTACTTCTGTTTAAAAATTAAATGGATATATCTACTTTGAATTAAACCTTATCTCGTTTGTATTAATGAAATGAATTAAAACATGATTTGAATGAATAGATAAAGTTCCATGGCATCGCTTCCTTGAAAAAAGCCATTCATGAATTAAAAGCTGGAGCCATGAGTCCCTTCACTGTACAGTAAAAAAAATAACAGAACTTGAATTATAAATATAATGCAAATTTATATAAATTTAAAAAATTTATGTTGTTTCACGTTTTTTTTTAAAACAGTTTTTTATTAGGCTTATAATTTAATAAAACTACTCAATAAAACAAGGTAAAAGTAGATCTGGTCGTCTTATGTGTATCTATATTTAAATTTATATATTGTTTATTATGATTATAATAAGATTTTAAATACAATCTTATTAGTACATATATAGGGTAAAATGGGCAATAAAGGTAGAGAAAATGATTTTTTTTAAACAGTCGTCCAGACATTGCTTTTTTTTTATTAGTAGTAAAAGTTGTTATGAATAAAAAAAAATCACAGAAGTAACTTTATCTTAAGTACATAGTAATTATAGTACCTATCAAAAGCCATTATTGAGTTTGTAGGTAATTTACAAGTGAGCGCTAAAACATAAAAGATATGTTCAGGTTCATTATAAGACATAAACATAATATGTGATTAACTATATGCAAAGAAATTTAAATGAATGAGCTGGAGTATTTAAATGAGAGATAAACTTTTACCTTTTTCC
The DNA here is from genome assembly GCA_963680855.1 of Lepeophtheirus nordmannii. Taxonomy (NCBI): domain Eukaryota; kingdom Metazoa; phylum Arthropoda; class Copepoda; order Siphonostomatoida; family Caligidae; genus Lepeophtheirus; species Lepeophtheirus nordmannii. Next base: position 30,682,757 of record OY804522.1, on the reverse strand, counting down.
GAAATTGTTTAGAATACAATTGTTGACTTCTTTGATGGATAGTCAATTTTTGTGCTTAAGTAAACACTACTTTAATTCATTTCAAATTAATGTTTCCACTTTTTCATTTTTCAGACTTGAAAAAAGAAAAACTCATGTCAAACGACCTATGAATGCCTTTATGGTCTGGGCACAAGCCGCTCGTAGACGTTTGGGTGATCAATATCCAAGTTTACACAACGCTGAACTGAGTAAAACCCTGGGAAAGCTATGGAGGTATGTACATAAATCATAATAATTGATAAATGACCATTATCCTCTTTCTCTAATGATATCTTGATTTATTTTCCCTTAGGATACTGAAAGAAGAAGAGAAGCTTCCATTTCAGAGAGAAGCCGAAAGACTCAGGCTCCGTCATAAACAAGAGCACCCTCAATACAAATATCAACCACGTCGAAGAAGAGGAAATAGATCCTCCACAAACACCGGAAGTGCTTCGACTGCTTCTTCAGAAGACTCTTCTAGTCCAAAGGAATCCTTGTCGTCTTCGACCACAGAGTCAAATATGGAATCAAACACCTCCTCATATCCCTCCTCCTCCTCCTTTCAGCCACAGCCAAATCACCACCACCACCACCAGCAGCATCAACAACCCCCATATTGGTTCAGCCCATCACCTTCTTCAAGTTCAACTTCATCAAGTATCCCTGCCGCCATTCCCTCGCCTCATAGTAGCCCTGTTGAGTATAGAGGAAATTTGGGTCTTCAATGTACAGAGGAGCCGCAAGAAGACTATCAACATCATCAACAATATTATTGTCATAACGAATATTACTCACAGAGTGATCAAATGTACCATGCTCCAGCACATCAAGCTATTCCTCATCATGGATCGAATCCACAACATCCGCCTCATCAAGCATCTCCTCCAAACTATGCCTACATTGATCGACAAGAAATTCAATGGCCTCACTTAAATCATTGAAGGGTGAATCTGAAGAAAAAAAATTGTTCAAACTTGTGTAATTATAAATATACTAAATATCTATTTATTAAAACATACAATAGTAATCCTAATAAAGAAAAGAGTGGCCTTATAATGCCTAAATAAAAAAGTCATTCAATTTAATAAATCACAATTTAAAGAAGAAAAAAAAACTCAATGTATAATATTTTAATATCAGTTTTGGTCTCAAAACCAATTTTTAAGATTATAACAAGTAGGTAAATGATAATTTTCTTTAAGAAAATCAAATTATGATTCCCAAATTTTAAAGAATTGATTTAATGTTATCAACGTTTCGGAATTTGTGTCTTCTTATGATCTCTATTCTCTTAAGTGTCAAACCCTGAAAGTTTTGTAGGTGCTGTCTTGGACTCATTTAAATTTCAAGTAGAGTGTTCTAAAATAATACAATATATAGTATTATATTATTCAATTATCAATGACTAATCTGCAAATGGAATAGGATTTTGAATGTATGCCTATTGCATACTCATATAGTATGGCTGAATAGCGTGCTATTTTGTAGGCTAATAAATATTATTATTAACTATAACAAATGTAACTACACAAAAATGTGACTACAAAACAACTGGATGGTGAATGCAAGAGTCAAACTAGTTTTTACTACTGTAGATTTTACTTTGCATAACATGACATGCAAATGTTTTGGCGGAAATTGAGGGGGACATACCCCTAATAGCAGTTTTAAGGGGGGCGTAGAAAGTTGCATCACTTCAAGGAAGGTGGAATATATATATAAATAGTGTAACAACATGGGATATTGATGTAATTGGCCATCTAACCATTAATTTTCGGCCTTTATTTTTCCTTTTGAAAGAAAGATTGAAAAATGCAATTAAAATTGCAATGTGCTTTTTGAAGATACATTAAAGTTTAAGTCACATAACAATCTACATAATTTCCCCAAACTGTTTCCCCAAAATTAAGATATTATTTTGATTCTATAAAAAGTTAATATGATTTCAAAATATTAGTCAAATGGTAATTTCTAATGTTAAATTCTTGGGGGTTTTTTAAAGAATAAATTGAATCTTCTTTCTTTTTTTTTTTTAAATTCCCACCCCCCTTCTCCTTCTTCGCCTTTCTAAAGGTGGATTCATTGAAGTGCTTAGTACGCACGATTCTCTTTTGCATTTTTCCTCCTCTTTTGTTTTTATTATTTCTATGGTAATATAAAATGCAATTGCTACTACTATTTATGGAGGACCTTTACACAAAACCTTTTCATTCTGAGTAAAATCTCTGGATCGTAACATAAAGGAAACTTTAGATGAACTTTTATGAAGACTATGGACAACGATTGAGCATCTAAAAATAAATGAAATATAGGTCGAAAAAAAAGGTCTCATCAATTAATTATGGAATAACACGTTATCATTTTATTTTTGTATGTTTCTATGCTTCTCCTTGAAGTGATGTATCGAATATTGAAGATAATGACTCTTCACATTTATGAACAAATTTTGATTGTTTAACATCTTCCACAGATTTTTATTTCGTCAACACTAAACTTATTTATAAAAAATAAATTTTATTTTCATAGAAATCATTTGATTTTTGATTGGTAAATAATATCTATTAGAAATTACAAAACTCTTTGATCAAATGATCACTATATCTAAATAGAAGAAACTATTAATAAGTTTCAAGGCTGAAATGAATTTCAAATTACTTTAAGTAATTACTCTCCACAAATACATTAAATTCAAAGAAACACGTGTACAAGCAAACAAACAACAAAATGGGAATAGAAAGATACATACATTTCGTTAAATTATAAATTAATATTAAATAAGTTGATTTTAATAAATATCGAAGCTGCTTCTCTAATTAGTATAGGTTTTTTCTTCTCTTCGCAAAAAGAAAAGAAATTATTACTTTGAATAATATTTTCCTCTGGTTTATACGTCATCAATTTTTTGAATTTTCCCGCTCTTATTAATATTCAATTGAATTTATTGGTAGATTGAAGTTAGTACTAAGAAGAGAACTCTTGTTCAATAAAAATGGAGAAGGAAAAAAAGTTCTTAGAGGAAGTTTTGCGCCTTTTCACGGGGAACAGTGAATCGGAGATTTCTATTTCCTCAAGGGGCAATGAGTTCATGGATAGTGGGTCGTCCATTGTTGGGGGTTGGGGGGATACGACCAGGGATTCAACGGTTGTAAGGGGTGGATTTGCAGTAAAAGGCTGTTCCTCAGTGGGAATGGCAGGATTTTCATCAAATGCCCCCTCAAGGATGAGAGATGGAGGGGAGTCTACGACAATTGTCGGAGCTTTAAAGTCCTTTTCGGATTCAAGTAGCCAGGAATCTTCGATGAGCTCGGGAGCAAAGTACTGGAGCTTTTCTGGGACAAGATTTGCAGTATTTTCTTGGTGCATAAGATATGCATCAATGGAGGTATGAAATACATTTTTCGAAGAACAAGCCTGGCTGGGAATCTCCAATATAGTATAATTTATCTGTGAATATGTATTTTTTAAAAATTAAAATGGAAAAGGATATCGATCTATGGACTCCTGGTAATTACCTTCATTTTGTATAACTGAATTGTTGGTAATCCACCTTTGCCAAGATGGGATACTATATCGCCAGACAATTACCACTGTATCACATAGGGAATTAGTATCTTACTGGACATAATTTTATAGATTTTGTCGCTTTATTCAGTGTAAGACTAAAAGTATCCCCTAGAATCAGTCCCTAAAAACTCTACTATACATCTTCCAACTATGAAGTGTATTACGGACTCAATAAGGAAATTGTTTAGCGAAAAAACACGTAAAATAAATCAAGTTCTCTCTATTTAAAAATATGTCTCCGACGTATAAGATCTAGTTCCATCCTGAATTTTGCCACTAATTATATGTGAAAGATGTATTCAATCGGCAATGGCAACTTTTTACCTTACATTTTCGAAGAATTCAAGGAAGTAATATCTACCTACTTACGACAAATCTAATCTACGAATTACGTTGATTTATGTGCACTAGCAAATAAATAATTCTTTACTAGAACATACTGGGATGACAACTTTTACAAACTTGCAGTATGACCATAGAGGTAAAATACGTGTATTTTATCTCTGAGTATGTCTTTTATTACATTTTGTTTATTAAATTATAGTAGGGGTATAGTACAGCTTTTCTGGAGGGGGAAACCTACTCCACCGCCTTTCTAGAAATGAGTATTGTTGATTACAGGTTCACATTATTAATGTTCTGTTATATTAAAATATTTATGAATTTCATTAATTTATGTATTATAATTCTTATAATTTAAGACAATGCACATACTACTATCTTTCTCGAATAAAATTTGGAGCTTGAGGCTATCTGCGTTCTGTTCATTACATTTAAAAAGTAATTATAACAGATTGTAGTTAATTTCTACTAATTGAAAACATAATATTTTTGAATGACAAAAATTAATACGTTATGTACAAAAATATTGAATTGTCTATGCAGATAAAAACCTAAGAATTGAGCTTTATTGTCGTAAATATTCAAGATTCACGACTCCAATATAATTAAAGTTGTCTTATCTCTTTAATATAATTATTTAATGTAGTCCCTTTTAAATACTTTGCTAGAAGCGTGTGAAGAAAATGGTTGCTATCTTACCAATCATTCACCAAATTTCAAAAGTATTTATGACCAAGTAACTCTGTCATTGTTTTGCTATAATAATGAACCTTTTGAAATAGAGATAAATATATTTTCATTAGCAAGTAGTGGTGTATTTGAATTCAAAAAACCTAGTTTGAGCGTAAAATTATAAAATAAAAATTAATCAATAGCTGCCTATGAATCTTAAAAATAATTATAATTGAGATTAATCATTTTCTCTTCAGTGCTGTGAGGCTTGTTGATAATATTTAATCTATATATATAGATCTAACAATAAAATTTCTATTCAATGACGGCCTTGTTATACGTAGGAATGTAAATCATATGCAATTCGGGCGTGTTATAAAAAAAGAAAGAGAAAATCAACCTGGCAACCCTGACAATTTAATGAATGTCGAGGGGGGAAGCAGTTTGAGCTGTCATGACGTTTTACTGAGCTACAAGCTGCTATTCTCCATTATATATACAATAAATAATAACATAGATGAGAGGAAGAAAATTAAATGAAATTAATGTCGGGAAATTATATATTTTTAACTAATAATAATATTACGAGGACTTGAGCCCTTTTTGTTTACATTTTATTTGCTTTATTAAACTTAATGCATGTATTCCTTCATGCGACATCTTTACTATCAGGTAGATGTTCTCCCCTCAGTAATATTGGAAAAATGATAACAGCTTCGGAAAACAAAAAGACCTGTTTGAAGAGCCAACTCCACTTTTTTATCACACGCCCAAATTGCATATGATTTACATTCCTAGTTATACGTTCAAACAGTTGAATTTGAAAAAAATATTAATAAATGAATTTATGAAAAATAAATCAAATCGATGGCTGTTAGCAAGTATGGTAACTTCTAAAATATTATTTTACTATTGAAATTTGTATTAATATGATAAATACGTTATAAATATAATTCAGATTAAGTAAGTACAAAGCTCGAATAAAGTCAGGGGGTAGTTTAATGAACCCAATATTTGAGGTCTTAACAAGTAACATAAATTTCCCTAAAATTTATTTATTGTTCACACAGAAATTGAATGCAAGACAAAGTGGAAACTTTAGTCCATTTTCTCCTTGCTCGATTCTTAGTAATTCATGAGACTCGTCCAATCGTTCCAACTCAATCTTCTTAATTCCACTACTTATTCTATAAATTACTTGCTTTTGTTCATTCAAACGCAATGCCGTTACACGACATAGAATGCTACGAGTTTTATGAGTAGAGAGGAGAAGTTCATCTGACTTGAAATTTCTTTTAAGACTAATAACACCGTCTTCGTAGTGAACGATCAAATCAAGACCCATGTTAAAGCCTGTCCAACGCCATAGGGCAGAAGAATTTGGATGAGTTAAGTTGCGACCACATCTCATGGACAATTTGTTAAATTCATCTTCAACAATTACATTGGGTCCCGTATCTAATCCTTGGTCTACACGAAGTAATTTTTCCCATTGCGAAACAATCATGGGATATACCCATTCCATTGGAACTATTCCGTCGGATAATAGCATTTCAAGATCCAAGTGATGATTGACAAGGTAAGGTAGTCTAAGAGCGCGAAATAAAGGAGCATAGGATATCCCTGTTTCTGAATTCAAAAAGAATTTGGATTCTTTAGCGTATAACGTTCTGAAATGAATGTGAGATGACGTGACGGCTTGCGTTGGATCGCCACTCCATTTGGGTGTGATTTGCAAATAGAGCCAAAGTCTTAAGAGTATATAAACTGAGAACTCTGTTTGATTGACAAACAAGTCGTTGGCTGAAATGAGTTGGATCAAGAGTTCCATAGGAAGTGAAGAGAGGGTCGTCAAATTTTGAGGTAAGGAATGCAAGAGATTGACTTTGAGCCAATCTGTGGCAGCTTCTACAACAGAAAAGGATCCATAGGACGAGGCCGCGTTGATATAAGGCAAAACGGTATCTTCATTCATTGTTTCAATCATGAGCGCCTCAATTTGTAATTGTAGGCCATGGAATTGAAGAAGCGTCACTGTGGCAAGGAGAGGAACGAGCATGTGGAGCTCAAGATCAATTTCCCCACGGTAGAGGGAACTTAGAGCTGTATTGAGTGTCTCTGGAGAAATGAGGGGGTCAATGATGTTCAGCTCTACTCTTTCCGCAGAGCTCTCGATCCAAGACCCTGAAAACATGCTCTGGAAATACGGAGACTGCTCTAAATACACTTTATGAAGCCGCCATTCTCGGTCCAGAGCTCGAATTATAACATCCGAGTTGTGTCCTTCTAGAAAGAGGCGCTCATAGATATGATCCGAAGTAGAGCGGAGCTTACGACGCTTCCTTGTATTCACATATTCCGTTAAATCGAATTCGTGAATCCTTTTCCTTTTACGTTCTTCAATGGAACTCAAGTCCGAGCTGCCCTCACTCTGGCTCAAGTAATTCCCCATGACTCCTTTAATCCGTGAAACACGATGGGCACAATCAGAATGATCCAGTGAGTTAGGAAAAAAGTTTCTCAATTTACCGCTCGCCTCCTCCTCCTCGAAACATTCATGAATCCTCACTCCTTGCTCCTTGTTAAGTTCTATTGTTATTTATTATTTTGTAGTCGGTTTCACAAGTTCGAACAATAATCGATCCAAACAAGAGGCTGTCTACATCACAAATTGTTTACTTTTTCGTTTGTTATTTTGATGTTTGGTTTCTTATAGCTAGCAGCTAGCGGGCGATAGCTTCAAGAAGAGAGAGAGAGAGAGAGAGAGAGAGAAGGAAATAATCAGCTCACGGAACCTCGTCGCACCGCTAAAACATTGCTTCTTCTTCTTCTTTTAATAACACGACTGAAGAGGATTTTGGGATCTTGATTCACATCCATCCCTTGTTGGTATCTTCAAAGAGGTACTCATCAAGATGGCAGATCAAGCAGCGCGTAATTTGCAGTATGAATACAAAGCCAACTCCAACTTGGTTCTTCAAGCGGATCTCCGTCTGATCGAGAAGAGAGGTCGGGATGAAGCCACTGGAGAGGTTCTATCTCTTACAGGCAAGTTGCTTGGAACTCGAATGGGGGATCGTGCACAGAAAACAAAGCCACAGGTGAGGAATTAAAGTAATTCTGAATGATGGTTCATCATTGAATTCAATGAATGAATGTCTCTTCTCTTGATTCTCATTAGAAAAACGCGAGTAAAAAGTCCAAGAAAGGGGGTAAAAGCGGAGATGCCGCGGATTCACTCTTCTACAAACCCAAAACGGAGGAGACAAAGTCCACCTTTGAAGTCCTTTTAAGCTTCCTCTCCTCCTTCTTCGGGGATCAGCCAGAAGACGTCCTCAAAGGAGCTGCTGAAGAAATCCTTCTCACCCTTAAAAATGAGAATCTGAAAGAGAAAGAGCGTCGAAAAGAGACGGAAGTTCTTTTAGGAGGACTCAACGATGAAAGATACGCACTTCTTGTTAATCTCAGTAAAAAAATTACGGACTTTAGAGACTCTCAAGGAGGGAAATTGGATGAGGAAGTCGATGAAACCTATGGGATAAATGTTCAATTTCAAGAATCAGACTCTGAAGAGGAGGAGGAAGATGAAGAGGATGAGGTGGAGGAGGTTGAAGAAGAGGAAGTGGAGATTGAAAGAGGGGCCATTAGAAGTGGGGATCAATTTGAAAAATCAAATGCTAGTTCCAAAAAGAAGAGTGAGCTTCATCCTTTAGATATTGATGCTCATTGGCTCCAAAGAAAGCTCTCTAAATATTTTGATGATGCTACAGTGTCACAACAGAGATCTAAGGAGGTTTTGGATATTCTTAAAACGGCTGTTGATGATCGTGAATGCGAAAATCATCTTGTTTTACTGTTAGGTTATGACTGTTTTGAATTTATTAAAATCCTAGTTAAGAATAGAGTGATGATCACTTATTGTTCACTCTTCAAAAGTGCTCAAACAGATGATGAGCGTGAGGCCTTAATCAAAAAAATGTCGGAAAGTAGTGCTCTAAGAAAAATTTTGAGACAGTTAGAAGGAGAAGACGTTGATGGAGATGATGGTAACTCGCGATCAAAGTCAGGAAGTGGTCGTAATAAAGAGCAATCAAGAGATGCTTCTGATAGGGACGCACAAGAAAGAGAAGTCTTGGATTTGACAGAGTTTGCCTTTTCCCAAGGGTCTCATTTCATGGCAAATAAGCGTTGTCAATTACCTGAAGGTTCCTATCGTAAACAAAAGAAAGGTTATGAAGAAGTTCATGTGCCTGCATTGAAACCCAAAGAATATGATGAAGGAGAAGTACTTACTCCCATTGAAACTCTCCCTACTTACGCCCAAGGTGCATTTCCCGGATTCAAAACTCTAAATCGTATTCAGAGTAAATTAGCTGATATTTGTCTTAATAGTGATGAGAATGTACTACTCTGTGCTCCAACTGGTGCTGGTAAAACGAACGTAGCCATGTTAACTATTCTTCGAGAAATTGGTAAGAGAGTTAATTCTGATGGTACTATACGTGCAGATGAGTTTAAAATTATATATGTTGCTCCCATGAAGTCACTTGTACAAGAAATGGTGGGAAACTTTGGTTCACGCCTCGAGGCCTATCATTTAAAAGTCGGGGAGCTAACGGGAGACTCTCAAATGTCCAAGGAACAAATTGCTGCAACTCAGTTAATTGTATGTACGCCTGAGAAATGGGACATTATTACTCGCAAAGGAAGTGAGAGAACATTTACACAATTAGTCAAACTCATAATTTTTGATGAAATTCATTTATTACACGATGAAAGAGGACCTGTACTCGAGTCTTTAGTTGCACGATCGATTCGACAAATGGAAACTACTCAAGAAAATATACGACTTGTTGGCCTCTCAGCAACTCTACCTAATTATCAAGATGTAGCTACGTTTTTACGAGTCAAACCTCGAACTGGACTCTTTTATTTTGATAATAGCTATCGACCTGTTCCTCTAGAACAGCAGTTCATTGGAATTACTGAGAAAAAGGCTGTTAAACGATTTCAACTTATGAATGAAATTGTTTTCGATAAAGTGATGAATCATGCTGGAAAGAGCCAAGTTCTCATTTTCGTTCATTCTCGGAAAGAAACTGGCAAGACTGCTCGAGCTTTAAGAGATATGTGTCTCGATAAAGATACTCTTGGGCAGTTTCTTAGGGAAGGCAGTGCGTCAATGGAAGTGCTTCGCACTGAATCAGAGCAGGTCAAAAATGCAGAGCTAAAAGATCTTCTTCCTTATGGGTTTGCTATACATCATGCTGGAATGACAAGAGTTGATCGTACCTTGGTCGAGGATCTTTTTGCGGATCGACATATTCAAGTTCTGGTATCAACATCTACTCTTGCTTGGGGTGTGAATTTACCTGCTCACACTGTCATCATCAAAGGAACACAGGTTTATAACCCAGAAAAGGGAAAATGGACTGAATTAGGTGCACTTGATGTACTGCAGATGTTGGGTCGTGCTGGTAGACCGCAGTATGATACCAAAGGAGAAGGAATCCTTATAACTAATCACACAGAACTTCAGTTTTACTTATCTCTTCTTAATCAACAACTTCCTGTTGAATCTCAAATGGTCACCAAATTACCCGATATATTGAATGCCGAGCTTGTGCTTGGCACAATACAGAATATACAGGATGCAGTGGATTGGCTAGGCTATTCATATTTATTTGTGAGAATGATGAGGAATCCAACTTTGTATGGTATACCCATTGATTCTGTCAAAGATGATAAAAAATTGGAGCGCTTTAGAGGAAACCTCATACATACCGCTGCTTTGAGTATTGATAAAAGTAATTTGATTAAGTATGATCGTAAATCTGGAAACTTTCAAGTTACTGAACTCGGAAGAATCGCATCACATTACTACTGTACTCACGAAACAATGTTGACCTATTCTCAATTGCTTAAGCCTACTCTAAGTGAAATAGAGTTATTTCGAGTATTTTCTCTCTCAGGAGAGTTTAGACACATAACCGTGCGTGAAGAAGAAAAGTTGGAACTTCAAAAGTTAATGGAGAGAGTTCCGATTCCAATCAAGGAAAGTATAGAAGAACCTTCGGCCAAGATCAATATTCTCTTTCAATCTTACATTTCTCAACTCAAGCTTGAAGGTTTTTCTCTCATGTCGGATATGGTTTTTGTGACACAATCAGCTTGCAGATTAATACGAGCTATTTATGAAATAGTTCTTCATCATGGATGGGCTCAACTTGCTGATAAAGCAATTACTCTCTGTAAAATGGTGGATAGGCGAATGTGGCAATCCATGTCACCCCTGCGACAGTTCCGTAAAATTCCCATTGAAGTAGTCAAAAAAATTGAAAAGAAAAATTTTTCCTTTGATCGATTTTATGATATTGGACCAAATGAAATTGGAGAGCTACTCAGGATGCCCAAACTTGGGAAGACCATTCATAAATACATTCACCAATTTCCCAAAATTGATTTGTTAAGTCATATCCAACCCGTTACTCGCTCAACCCTTAGCATTGAACTTACTCTTACCCCTGATTTTCAATGGGATGAAAAAATTCATGGTCACTCAGAAGGTTTTTGGATATTCGTTGAAGATGTTGACTCCGAAATCATTCTCCATTCTGAATTTTATTTACTGAAGCATAAATTTGCAGAAGAAGAGCATGTAATTAAGTTATTTGTTCCCATTTTTGAGCCACTTCCTCCACAATATTTCATTCGTATTGTGTCTGATAGATGGATTGCTTCTGAAACAGTTCTCCCTGTGTCTTTCAGACATCTAATTCTACCTGAGAAGAATATTCCTCCGACGGAACTATTGGATCTTCAACCACTTCCTATCAATGCTTTGAGAGAAATTAAATACGAGAAATTATACTCTGAGATTACACAGTTTAATCCTATTCAAACTCAGGCGTTTAATGTTCTCTACAATTCAAATGATAATGTATTACTCTGTGCTCCTCCCGGATCTGGTAAAACACTTGGTGCAGAATTAGCTATTTTCAGATTGTTCGAAACTTCAGAAGGAGATGGTGGAAGATGTGTATATGTTACTCCTAAACAGGCATTGGCTGAAATAGTCTACGAAGATTGGCATCCACGATTTGCAACTCTAGGAAAGAAAACAGTCATACTAACTGGTGAAACTGCTACTGATCTCAAGTTAATTGCAAAGTCTCACGTTATTGTCACAACACCGGATAAATGGGACGTATTATCTAGGCGATGGAAACAAAGGAAGCATGTTCAAAATGTACAATTATTCATTTGCGATGAAATTCATCTTCTTGGAGGAGAAGATGGGCCTGTAATTGAGATTATTTGCTCTAGAATGCGATACATAAGTTCACAACTGGAAAAGCCCATTCGTATTGTCGCTCTTGGTGCGTCGATAGCCAATTCCAAGGACTTGGCAAATTGGTTGGGTGTAAGCACCAACTGTTCATTTAATTTTCATCCTAATGTTCGTCCTGTTCCTTTGGAGTTACATGTTACTGGATTGAACATCAGTCATAATGCCTCTCGTTTGCTTGCAATGGCTCGGCCTGTTTACAATGCAATAAAAAGACACAGTCCTTCAAAACCTGCTATAATTTTTGTACCCTCACGTAAGCAAACACGTCTTACTGCAATTGAAATTCTTACATATGCTGCTGCTGATGACACGCCTGATCGATTTTTACTAGCAGATCAGAACGATATTATATCATTTGTTGATAAAATTGATGATAAGACTCTGAGAGAAACCGTAAGTCAAGGAGTTGCCTACATTCATGAAGGTTTATCCGCTTCTGATAGAAAAACGGTCATTTCTCTCTTTGACTGTGGGGCCATTCAAATTGCCGTCATTTCTCGAAGTCTTTGTTGGGAAACAAATTTAAATGCACATCTTGTTGTTATAATGGATACACAATATTATAGTGGTAAGCATCACGCTTATCACGACTATCCAATGACTGACGTAATGCAAATGATCGGTAGAGCAAATCGGCCGACTGTAGACTCAGATGCAAAATGTGTTCTTCTTTGCCAAACATCCAAAAAAGACTTATTCAAAAAGTTTTTATACGAGCCCCTACCAGTGGAAAGCCATTTGGACCGAAGTCTGCACGATCATTTTAATGCAGAAATTGTAACTAAAACTATAGAAAACAAACAAGACGCTGTCGATTATCTAACTTGGACATTCCTATATCGAAGATTAACTCAGAATCCTAATTATTATGCTATGCAAGGAGTTTCTTATCGACACTTATCGGATCATCTATCTGAACTTGTTGAAACGACTTTGACGGATTTGGAGCATTCCAAATGTATTTCTATCGAAGATGATATGGACACTTCACCACTCAACTTGGGAATGATTGCTGCTTATTATTACACTAACTATACAACCATTGAACTGTTTAGTATGTCCCTGAATAATAAGACTAAGATTCGTGGCCTTATTGAAATAGTCTCTGCAGCATCTGAATTTGAAAACTTGCCTATTCGTCATGGTGAAGATAATCTCCTTAGGAATCTTTCGCATAAATTGCCTAATAAATTGGTCGGTGGAGCTAAGTTTAATGATCCACATGTGAAGGCAAATATTCTTCTACAAGCTCACTTATCAAGAATTCAATTGAGTGCGGAACTTCAACAAGACACAGAAATGGTTGTTGGTAAAGCAGTTCGTCTCATCCAAGCTTGTGTTGATGTTTTGTCCTCCAATGGATGGCTGTCACCTGCCATTGCTGCAATGGAACTTTCACAAATGGTTACTCAAGCCATGTGGAGTAAAGAAAGCTATTTGAAACAGATCCCCCACTTTTCGGCCGATGTAATCGAGCGCTGTAAATCATCTGATGTTGAATCTGTCTTTGACATTATGGAACTAGAGGATGAAGATCGGGATAAATTGTTACAAATGTCTGATATTCAAATGGGAGACGTAGCCAGATTCTGTAATCGATATCCAAATATCGAATTAACTTATGATATTTTACATAAAAATAATCTATCTGCTGGATCTCCAGTTAACATCGAAGTTAGGTTGGAAAGAGAAGATGAAATCACAGGACCTGTTATTGCTCCATTCTTCCCTTCAAAACGCGAAGAAGGTGGGTTTGCCTTTATTTAAAATTTATATTTTTTTTTAACCGTATTAATTAATTACCTTTATTTTTTTTTCTAGGGTGGTGGGTCATTGTTGGAGATCCCAAAGCAAATACATTGCTTTCTATCAAACGATTAACCCTCCAACAAAAGGCAAAGTTCAAGTTGGATTTCGTTGCACCAAGACAAGGAAAATACAATTACACTCTCTATTTCATGTCAGACTCTTACCTTGGTTGCGATCAAGAGTACAAAGTTAGTTTAGAAATCGGAGAAGAAGCTTATGACAGTGACATGGAAAAATAAAATAAATTCTATCGCATTTTATTGAATATTTTTATCTAATGCAACCTATTTTCGTTTTGAGTGTGTAGTTTTTTATAATGTACTAAATATAATTACTTAATACGTTCACAAATAGTACCTAAATAATTTGATTTAATTAAATATTATTTATATTTACTATCATTATTATTGACTCTGATAGCAGCCTCCCTCCGGGGACTTGATATGTCATATCTTCTCAATATTAAATTGAGTTAAATAAATATTGGGTTACGGAGAAAAATACATGATCAGTGCTTGAAGCGAGATTGAAATGAGTGGACTAAAATAATACATTCTAGTGCAATATTACGCATAGAAACAAATCAAATCAATTTATTAAGCGATCCTAAAAGAAAACATTAATTTAATTTAATGGTTAAATTATCCAGTGGAAATTGAGTTATTTAGATACAAACAAATATCCTTAACCTCTTGGTAGCATTGGAAATCTTTCAATAATTAAAAAAAAATGTCTTAAGTAGGGGATTCCAATAACGATAATACAATTTTGTTTCCAATATAATTTGAATAATGTAATAGATTTTTGTCGGTATGCGCATTGTCTATTTCTTTGATCTTTAAATATTTAATTTTAAAAAATCATTGTTAAAGAGATATGTGTAGCTATGTTGAAACGTTTTCACAATAAGAAATGTATAAATATAGGTATACATATATATGTTTCAGGACAAATATTTGTCCAAATGACTAAATTGTTTGTAAATTCCTCATAAAACAGTGCTTCAATAGGAATTAAATATATTTTTCTTTGATTTATTACCCTTTGATTTTTTTTATTTGATTCTTTTGATCATCTTTTCAAATATAATTTTAAGAGAAAATAAGAAAAAAAGCTAGATATTTGTTTTGTTTGTTAAATATGCATTACATTATCGATTTTATTTTTAATTAATATCAACCCATAAACAGCAATAAATTATAATTAATTATCAAATTACAAATGAGTCTTTTTTATTTATTTCTTAAATAGTCCAGTAACTTTTTTCGAAATGGAATCCATTATACCCTTTCCTTCTGCTTCAGCTTCTTCTTTAATAACAAGCTCCGTATCAATATCGTCTAAGTATCCTTGATTCAAAGCATTAACTAATTCTTCTCTATAAATTTGCTTTAAAGGGATTCGAGAGTCCCTCAAAGCCGCTACTTTATTAGCACGCTTGACTTTATGATATGCCTCTTCTAAGCGAAGTCCATGCCAGTCTGCAACATCAAAGTCTACACGATATGACTCGAAGTCTTTGATCACATCCGGTTTTAAATTATTCTCTTGAGGGAAGCATAGTTTTAAGAGGATCTCTCTCTTAATTCGAAGCAATGTCCAAGCATATATCTCATTTACAGGAGTGTTCAAGAGATAATTATCAAAGCCATGGGCCTCATCCACTAATTTGAGGCCTCTTCGTGTGACTGGCATTTCGATGTATTTATCCAAGATTCTAGAATAGAGAACAGCCAGATGCAACTTCGGCCACCAATAATTGCATTGAGGAATGCGATGATTGGGATAATGCCGTTGTTTTTCAGGTTCTTGTAATCCTTTGATGACCCCTTCACCACCCCAGAGACCCACATGGAACTCTTCGGGATAAATAACGGGTATGTCAACGTTTTGGACTCTTTGTACAACTCCAAATTTGTCCTTTTCAAATATTCCTTTCTGGAATCAAAAAATTCAAATAATACTTGAGGGAATTTAATTCAAATATGAGTGACCTTGCGTTCATAATGGATTCCACGATCCGGGCCTATAGACCATGTCTTATAAAATTCCTTGTAATGTCCGGGTAATTGGCCCTTAAGTCCGGTGGACCAAACATGCTCATCATAAAATGGTTTGCCTAGGCCTGGGGTCATGGCAAGACGCGTAATTTCCTTCCGAGCCCGTGTTACACCCGCCATTTCGAAGTATCACAAGGTTATAATAATCGAGGATATTATCAGTTGTTTACCTCGTTGTTTTCTTTGAAAGATGACGTCATTCAATGATGTCATAGGTGTAATGTAAACAATCTTTCTTCTATTTAAAGTGTAAGCAAGTAAAATATATCTATCAGTATAGTATTAATAATAATTTATAAATTATAAATATTATATAATATATTATTTTAATATTACAATGCAATAAATACTACAACTAATATTAAACTTGTTAAGATATTATTGCATAATAATATAATATGTTGTACACACTGTACAAGTTAATTGTTCAAGTTACAATTTGTGATGGCTTATGTTTCATAACGTCTTATTTAATTACACTGGTCAACCGTCAAAAATCCTAAGGGAAATAAATATAATAAAAGTTGTTCAGTTTTGCACGCTAATTTCAAATCTGTAATTTTTTTTTTCGAGAGTCCTAAAGTTTTTCAGAAATCGGACCCTACTTTGTTAGCTTTTTTGGCCCATTTTCCAACTTCAACTTCAATTTAAGCCAAGAAGGATACTCATTTTGTGAATTAAAAAATGTTGATTCACTCGTGTACTCAATGCAAACTCCATTTCCAGTCCTTGTTTTAACCTAAAAGGACTCCTAGGGGAGTAGGATGCCGGAGTAGGCCCAAAAGTCGGCCAAATCATTTGTACTTATAGAACTCCTTAAATATTATATAAAATTGATTAATAAGGAATATATTAAAGTGTTGAGACCCGCAGCTTTCAAACGGGATGTCAAGCGCCCGATACGAATACTTAACTAAGACGAAAATGTCCATCTAAGTGTGTAAATTTTCATTCAATTTCGAGCAAAAATTCGATAGAAATCAATAACTTACGGCAGAGATGTGAGATACAAAAAAAGAAAACGATGAATTTGATTCAACATGATTCTTTATGTATAAATATGATTAGAATTAAAGTTACTTTGTAACACACATAATATGTCATCCGTGTTACTAATTTGTAAATATTTGAATGTACTTTAAATATGGCACTGTTACTGTTATTATGGTTTTGTTGAACTCATTATCAAACCTACAATAAATTATCTCTTGTATTTTTTTTTGGGAGGAGAGAACCCCATATTCCCTACGCCAGTCATATTAATTAACAATAAATTAATGATATTATTACATTTTGATCCAATAATTTTATTGGATTATTGTATAATTATGACTTATGAGAGATTGAACTGCGGACCCTCGTACTTCACAATGCGCCCCAGAGTACTAAATAATTGTCAATTAGTAATTTTGATCAAAATAGTCAAAATCACACAATAAATACCTATCGACCATATAATAGAAATTGAATCATTGCATTATCCTCATCGCGGGTATAATTAATTTTTCATTCAAAATGCTCAATCTCAATTTTTGGTTGCAACTTGTACAATTCGTTTGTATCCATAGATATATATTTAAACACACATCAGTAGTTTTATCGTCAGTGAAATTTGGGAAGTAACTTTCAAACGACTAAATTTGTTAATATATCTAAGTGATAAACAATTGTCTTACATTGAATGTCTCAAATAAAGTGCTTGACAAGGAAATCACATGTCTGGTTATATCACGGCAGTACATATAGTTGACATAAAATATCATAATTAGTGTTCTAAATGTTGATTGGCTGAACTCGAATCAGCTATTGTTAAGCAGCGAACAATTCACTATATTAAATGAAAAGTTACTTGGAAAAAATTGACTATCAACCAGTTAATTTCGGGCCTTTTTTCTTTATATTTTTAAATGAAATGTTGATAGCTACAATTAAGATTGTGAGCATTGGGATAAAATATATATCGATAACTTATCTCAAGTAGAGGTCGGCTGTGACCAAAAAAAAAATTATTTCTAATGATAATATTACTCATATATTTTGCATATATGTATATTGTAGTAATTTGGGCCATTTTTGGTAGTATTGTTACCAAGGGAAGACGTTAATGAATAGAGCTGTATACTCGGTTCATGGACTCGGATTCGAGTCATTGTTTTATGAACCTGACAAAAATGAGCTTGGACTCATCTCGGACATGAAAAGGTGGATACACCTCTGCTAAATATTATACTAATCATAAGGAAGGTTCTTTGACTTGGAACCAATCACAGATGTACAAGTCACATATATTATTTTCTTGTGGTATCAAGTCAGGTTTCATAAGTTGATAAAGGCAATTTAAAAAAGGATAAACTTGGAGATCGTTGTCGAGGCTACTACGAAATAGTTTTAGCCGTAGCTCATCCTCTAAGCTGTGCTGATCAATGACAAGAGGAAACTGTTCTCTAGGCTTTTCTATAAAATATTATTAATAAAGCTCTTTTGAGAAATTAATACCCCTGGGAGACCAAAATAAATACTTGTCATTTACGGTGAATGTAAAAAAATAAAAAAATATTCAATGATATATACTTTATTGTAATTGTTACATTAAAATATAATTTAGTATTTTAAAATATTAATGATGTAAGGGGGAGGCATGATTCAAATTACTGATTTTTGAATTGAACAAGATTTGTGAAAACACTACAAACTGGAGCAGCTTGAATCTTCTCACATTCTTGCTTTCCCCAAATGTTATAATGATATCCCTGGATAACATTTTGGGATTGTCTTAGTAAGTAAGAATACATGATTCGATCCAAGGGATGAATCAAACAAATGATTATTAAGAAATTAATATTTTTACACCACTGTAATAATACTTTTCTGTTTGAAATGGACACATTGGAAAGGGTTGACTTCTATACGAAATCATCTATTCCATCTTTATTTTACCATCATCAAAATCTATTGATGTCAAGAGAAAATATTTTTTTCAAAGAATAAGGCGGTTACGTTGAATCCACTATTTTACAAATGTTTGAAAATCCTACCTCTGAGCCTTGTAATTCTAAACAAAAAGACATCCTAGATGAAAAGATGGCGTCTCAGAATTCAATTTTATCATAGATCTTCCGTGTCTCTTGAAATGAGATTGAATTGTAGCCACAAGTTTGCTTATATGTAATTGTCAATGCTGGCCAAAAAGCTCAATGCTATATTTACAAATATCAAGTATGAATATTTTAGCTCCGTTAGGCTTTGAATTCAACTCCAAGTTTATATCTTCAAGTACATTATAAATGAACTGTTCCTATAATATTGAAACGTATTGTAGGAATTTGGAAAATCATTTTTTTCAGCATGGAGCTACGAAGTATCGATCTCAAATAGTCTTCATAAATATTTTAAGCCCGTTTTAACTCACTTGTTACATTTCTCATTTTTAACTTTGAGTTCAAAGTGAAAATGATGTATGATTTATATATTATATTAGATTCATATCTATTTTACTCTTGATTTTTGTTTGATAAATTGTTGATATTTTGAATTTTATAAAACAGTTATTTGTTATTTTCAAGAACTAATTAAATTAAATAGGTATTTTCTATTTATGAAAATACCTATTTAATTTAATTTAAGGACAATGCAGAATACCTTGGGCTCTTGATTTGTCTACTACTCACATTGGTACTCTACTGTACGTATATCCAAAACATCAGCAACTCTTATACATTTTTTGTTAGCTGTCGTTGTGTCTACTCTTGCTCCTTACTAGTGATCTGAACGTTTATTTTGTTTAACTCGAATCAAGTCTTGTTTAGCTGTTAGCATTCTTACTATTCAGTAGATAGATAATTGTACAACAAATGGATATAATGACACGGAAACTGAGTAGCTACCTGTATATTTTTAGGCCTTTTTTCTGTCTTTTTTGGGAAGGAGGAGAGATTGAAAATTGCCATGGGCGTCTTCACTTGGCCCTTTATT
The DNA here is from genome assembly GCA_963680855.1 of Lepeophtheirus nordmannii. Classification (NCBI taxonomy): domain Eukaryota; kingdom Metazoa; phylum Arthropoda; class Copepoda; order Siphonostomatoida; family Caligidae; genus Lepeophtheirus; species Lepeophtheirus nordmannii. Next base: position 30,662,963 of record OY804522.1, on the reverse strand, counting down.
TGTGTTTTATTTCATTAATTCAACTCCAATAGTTCTTATCAAGCTGTGAACAACTCTCTTTTGCTATTGAAAAATGGTTTCATAGTTGGAGGGGATTCTGGTTCTTTTTTTCTGACTCTTTTTGTGGAAGGAAAGGTTGCAAAATACAACAAAGATCACATTGTGCTATAATAAAGTCTTATTCTATATTTATTTTGGTACTTAAATCTGTGTTATTTGTTTGTATGTAATATATGTATATAAAGGAACAAATAAATATAGTGCAATAATTTATTTTCTCCATTGTTGTTTAAGAAGATGATAGCATGTAATGTAAAAAAAGAAGGAAAAAAAAAGTAGAGACATTGAGGCTGTTATGAGAAAATCCTCATTAAATGAATAATAAATAAATACATGTTTCATGCATGTATGTAGGCAGAGTACGTACTTATGTGTAAATACAGTATATTTATTCAAATAAAAAAATAGTACAATTCAACCGCAACATAAGTCGTACTTTTATCCTTACACGTGGAAACGAAAAAAGACAAAATAAGAACCGTAATGCTTTTTTAAAATCTAATTAAAAGTTTTCCTTACATAATATGTAGTTATATGGGTTTTCCTTCTTTCTTTGAGAGCATCTATTTGTATTCCGTCAAACATTTTTAATAAATGTAATTTAACAAAAAAAAACTACAGTTTTGTGTATTAAATAAGTGTTGGCTTATGAATTATTTTAAAATAATGCATTTTAAGAACGTACTTAGACTTAAAGATTCATTAAGTTCATGCATGTACCAAAATATGAACTAACTCATATTTTTATGCTAGAAATAGATTATCATTTTCGATCGCTCAAAAAAATTTAGAGCTTTTAGGCTTTAAGAAATAGGTGGGAAAATTTTGAATGTATGCTTTTGATGCGCTGAGAGATAAAAAAATTTCATAGGGAGTTATTGGCAGTTGGGCATATTTGAGCAGACTTAAAATCTGATGTCTGCAATTTCGCCTGGGGTTGGGGAAATACTCAGAGATAAAGTATTACTATATATTTCGTAATACTAGATACAATTGTAGTACACTGTTTATTCCGAATTTGATTTGTGTAGGTTTCGTTATAACTTCTATGTATTATAGTTTTTGATTAATTGTGATCCTTTAAACTACAATTCTAGTTTGTAGAAATAAGAATTTATGCAACATTTTAAAAATCAAAATATATTTGATCCCTCAACTTTCAAAGTCTTGAAAGCTTTAGACAACAGCCTAATTAATTTGTCACTTTTACCCATTATAGTAAATAATAATTAATTAGAAGAAAATGATTTATGTCGATTGTTTTTTTAAATCTTATGATCAAAGAACATTCTTTGATTGACTTTTTTAGGTTAAATTCAAAGACACTTTCCTATGTATGTTTTCAAGCATTACAACTTTTATTTTATAGAACAAAATTGAAAGAAAATTCTTTATTATCTATAATCCAATATTCACACATTTTCATATAAATTTAATATATTTTTATAATATAAATTTATTGTAAGTAGTTTATGAAATTTAGCTGAATTATAACAATTATATAAATGACTGTTAATGCATCATTATGTATTTACTATGAATAATATTAGTAATAATTTAAAAAAAGAGACATGTTTTAACTTTAAGTGAGTTTAGAGTTAAGACTCACTCCTTATATATCTCCATAGATCATGCTATGAGCTCTAGCTACTTGACTAATACACTGCTGACTTGCTATTTAAATAATTAATTACACACTCTGCAAAGTACAGCTTGAGACAAAGTAAATGGGAAAATAAACACACATTAAACAGATCGTGTAGTAACAAAAGTTCATTTTTCAAATGATTTGACTTGTGCATATATTTATAGGTGAGAATACATTATGACTCATTCGAACATTATGTATTTATCGAATAATAAATATAGCTGCATAAGATGATGAAGAGGAGGCTGTTTGATGAAGAACCGAGGCTATGGGAGGAGGAAGTGGTTGAGTCGGAGTAGTCTCTGGGACGTTGAGTTCCCGTCAAAATCTATGAGTTCCGTTATTTATACTATGATTGTTATTCCCGTTGGAAGTGCTTGTTGAGCCACTCCGGCCTCCTAGCATCATGTCTCCTTCAGTGTAGTCTAGTACTAGGTCATCATCCATGGGCCCTAAGTTAGAAGTAGCGGGCCCTCCTGAGCCTCCGTTCGTGGTTGCAGCCGTTGTTGCGCTTGGGGATCGTGTTAGGTTCTCTGTTGTGCAGGATGACTGCATACCGATTTCGGCCTGAAAAAATGGAGATACGTCACATTAGTATTAACAAAATTTTATTTACTATTAGCAGCATTAAATGTAGGCCTTCTTTTTCAAAAATAATTAAAGGTGTGTATTTTTTCTGTATGGCTAAATTAGATTATAAAAGTATCCCCTAAAATAAAAAAGTTATTTCTACTCTCTTGGAAGTGATTTTCATAGAGAAGTTCAAATCGAAATACAGAAATGTTAAGAATACTTTTAAAATCTTCAAATATTTTTTCAAAAAGTGGGGTTTTTTAATTTTGCTCCTTTTCTTTGAGTTGAAAAAAAGAGTCTTCATCCTTGACATAAACTATTGTTTACATTGTAGCACAGGAAGTTTTTTAAATAAAATCTCAATTTTTGTGATCTTGACATAAAAGCATGTATTTACTAACCCTAAAAACCTGGGCACAAAGATGTAATAATGTTATATAATGTTATCAGTGCTTCGAAAGTCAACTTGTTATATATAAACACTAAAAAATATCATAAAAACAAAATAAAACGAGATATTACGAGGCTAAGTATCCCTAAAGTTGCAAATTATCAAAATAATAAAAACATGTATACAAATGAATTGGTTTGGAACTTGTAGGCCGTAAAGGTTTCAATATGGCTAGAGTAAAGCGTTTTTATTTTTTATTTTTCATGTAGTGAAGTAAAATAATTAAAAAAATCAATTTGAGTTTTAAAAGACAGGAATTGTTCACTCTCCTTAATGAGTTTTATGAATATGCTGCATATATGTTCACAAATAATTTAATTAATTTTAATATTATTTTTAATTTCAAACATCTATAGCTGGTTGATGTATCACACTTCTCAGTCGAGTGAGCACAAGTGAACATATGTATGTAAATTCATTTGATTGATTAATTTAAAACGACATCTTTCTTAATACGAATTTTCTGGCATATCCATAAACAAGGAATTGATAAAGAGCTTATTCAAATAATAGTTAATTATACAAAAATAGCCAACGGTTTAAAAGAGAAATATAAAGTGAATATATATATATTCAAAATCTTAATAATGATGATAACTTAATTGATGTAGACAGTCAGATCCAACGGACTGATACCCTTAATAAATTCATTTTCATCACAGAGTGACAATGAATTATAATAATGATTATATTATTAAAAATAATTGCAGGTGGTATAAAAATATTGATTATGTGCCATATTGAATTGACTTGGATATAATAAGTTATACATATAAGATCAATGACATGATCAAAGAAAGTTTTTGCAAGTATTTTAAGGGGATTCTATGTAGATAGAATGCTTGTGGCCAGAAATCTACTTTTTTCTTAAAATTTGTTATTAAGTTGTACTACGAAAATGATCATTAAAGCCTTCAGCAATTGCAGATTTGACATTTAGACTCTTTAAAATAAAAATCAAGTTTTTTTATTAATAGCTCAAATAATACTAAATTATTATTATTATTCTAGTACCATTTGTATATTTGTAAAAATATTCATGAAAATTCAAGTTAATAACATTTAATAAAAAACTCATATTATTAAAAAATAATAAAGATATTACATTTATATAAGATTCTTCATTTTTTAGGAATTGCAATCAAAATAAAGTACCAAATAATATACTTCTCAAATGCAGTTATGTTTATATCAAATTGATTTATACGCATGAAGTTCTTACACGTTTTTGAATTGTTATGATACTCTAAAAAGTTTGAACTTCTTAACAAGGCTCTAAAGATCAAATCTGCATTTGAAGGTGAAGGTTTTAATCATTTTCATGTTCCACGGCTTAAATAACAATAAATATATGTGGGTTTTAGGCCACAGGGAATAACTCTGTTGTATAGTGTTATTGATACAATTCCTTTACTTTTTATTAGTGAAAAAGGAATAAGAACCAATGATCTTTGTACAATATACTTTATGTACCTCACCTCAATGTCTGTACATAGCTTTAAATCAATTACTTTTATGCATTATGGTATCTTCAATACATCTTTCAACTTTTTACACTTCAAAAGGAAAGCCCCTAACTGGTAATTAACCAATTACTCCTTCTTTATTTAATTGTAGAGATTGGCGAGAAAATTATACTTCGTGATCAGATTATCAGACATGTATGTATTGCTATTGATAACGGCTACATCTCACTAATAAATTCATTTACTATTTATTTTGTTGTCAGCTGTCGATTTTAAAGCTTCTGTTGTTCCCCTTATACGCGTTCTAAACGTCAATTGATTAAGCTCAAATTAAGTCTGTGAACGATTTCTTAATATTCAATGAAGAACAGTTAATCAGTTAGGAATAATTGACTAAGTACTACGAACAAATGGTTTTTCTCTCTCCCATTTCCGAGGATAGGTAGTGAGGTACGTATTATAAAGATAATTTCGTGGCGTTTTTGAACTTGAATCACCTACATTTTGTTAAACTTTGAATATCTCTACTATTAAACAATTCAATGGTTGAGTAGAATTATGAAGTTGGTCATAATATAATATAGTATATACATATAATTTCAGGTCCACATTATTTTTAATATAATAATAATATAAATAATATATTTGTATATACAAATTGGGATAAACATAGTCTAGTGCTTACACACCTACGTTACTTTTACTATTTCGTTTGAGCCAAAATGAATTGTTTCGAGTTGTGTACGTACATCCATTAATCACATTTCTACCTTTACCTATTTTTGGATACACATAATACATGTGTATTTTTCAACTCAAGTAAAGTGTTTCAATCCTTCTCATTCATTCACTCACTCACTCTCTCCTCTGTCTACCGCCCCCTCTTTTCAAAGTCTAAGTAAACATAGGTATATATATATATATATATATGGAACATATATATTGATATGACATGCAAACATAACTAAGTATATTATATATGTTACCTTTCTATATATGTAAATTGAATAACATTTTATTATTATTATGGTTGTTATTTGAAAATAACAACCATAATTTATCATTTGGTAAGTGTTTATTTTATGGTTATTTCAATGTAAGCAGAGTCTCTTCATTGTTTGTGAGTACATATGTATATGTATAGAACCCTATATAGAATGACAGATTCCACCCTCTTCCCCCTCTCTATCAAATCTACCAACATATTGATTCATCTAACCAAAACCACATTCATATGTAAATCTCTTTTTGATAATGTCACCCTACTCATAAATACATGTTATGCTCATATTTTGATTTGAATGAGTCAGATTCAAACATTGGTATATTGGGATCCCCTCCCCTCTCCTCTGGACTTCAAAGTTAGAAGGAACTTTTAAAGGAATAATTTAAACATCTGTTGGCTCTTAATTCAATCTTTCCTTTATAGTAAATCATTTTTTATTTCAGTTTACCTGTCGTAGGGACAGCTCAAAGTCCGAATCAGTTTTGTTCCTCTTTCCACATGAGCTTTAAAATGATAAAATTTTTATACCAAATTAGAAAACTAATAATGCCTGAGTAGGCTCTAGGCTTGATTTTTTTAAAAGTACAAATGCGTATGTAAACCTTTAAAGTCACTACTTTAAGAAAATCTACGTTTTTGACTCTACATTGAACCCTATTAGTATTTTTTTATGTATATTAATGGCTTGAATAAATTTAAGAGAAGTTGGGAATTCCATTTAATACATCGAAAAAACAACTCAGGTCTGAAAACCCAACTAACTATGCAATTTTTACCTTTTTGTCATGTCTTAAAAAACTTAAGCATATGAGATTTATTGTGAACAAAAGGTAAATGTCTTATGTGAAGAAATTATAAAAAGAAGGACGTCATAACAATATTTTTGTACGTACAATTAATTAACCTCTAATTTTTGTATTCGAAAAATGTTTGATTTTGGTCATACATTAAAAAGTAGGGAGAAATTCTTCTAATTGGACGATGATAATAATTTGAAAAAATAGCAGCGCGAATAAATGGAGACAATCCTTAAGGAACTACAAACAATAAATACCTTACATTTTGTAATTTATTTCACCTTGGTTTTGTACAATTTATTATGATATCATTCCATACGTTTTAAATCAGGGGTTTTGAAAGTGTGACTTTCACATTTTCCAGGTTAAAAAATGCTGTTCAAAATTAATTCTTTTGATTAGAGAAATGGACTTGACATAAGAAACTCTGTAGTCGTAATAATACAATTGCTTTGTCTGCACAAAAAAAAAATGAAAATATTTTTATAATATATATATATATATATATATATAAATGAAAATCTCTAATAGACTTAAGAAAGATGAGGAGGATTATATGAAGCAGAAAAATGACAAATCTCACACCACCTCTTCTCTAAAGGAAAAAAAAAAAATCCCAACCAAAAGAACAAGCAAATGAGTTTTGAAGACTTTGTGGATATGATAGGTACAAGTATGTTACCCCTATTGAAAATGATGCCCATTCATCAAAAGTATACGCACATTAAATAAAATGGAGATGAAATTGTTCTTCCTATGTAGAAATATACCTACGACATTTTCCTACCAATTTTGATACAAACATACTTATACGCTTATACCCATGCAATCCCTGGAGTTAACACATTCCATTGGTTCTATTGTTCTACATATATGTATTTGAATAAATGCATAATTATTCCAATATTACATTGATGATACATTCAGTTTAAAGGATTTGTGTGAATGAGACATTTACTTCATTAAAATGACATTTAAAAAGATTTATTCTTAATTAGAATAATTAATTAGTTATTAAATATCTTCTTAGTTACATGCATGTCTAAATGACAATTCAATTTAGATCAAGATGCATTTGGATATCTTTCATTTAAGCAATTTGCAATCAACCTTTTAAAATGATGTAAGTGCATTTATTTAAATTTGCATACTTTTTACTTCATTAATCATTTAAATTCAAAACAGCACTTATCGATAATAATTATATATATATATAAAGGCATTTATTCATTCAGGTGTATCAAGAAGTATGTTTTTTTCCATTGGGTACATATGTATATATATTTAACAAAGTGTTGCCAAAGTTTTTACGGGGCAAAATTTGGTTAGTAAGAAAAAAAACGATAGAAAAAGTAGAATAACTCAAAGAAGCAAAGTTATAATAGAAAGTAATGAAACACAACAGTTGACTGGTTAATACCTTCATGGCACATTCAACACTTCCGGGACTATTTTTTTTTACACAAACTAATTAGGTAGTCGTCGTTTTCCATTACTTTATTTAATAGCTTTGGAATGGACCAGTCAATGTTGTTCGAACTATATGTATGAAAAAAAAATTGTACTTTACGTTTCTTGATACTTTCAATGATTATTTTATATATATTAGGAGATTTAAGCAAAAAAATAGTCCTGAGTAAAATTAAAAATAAAATATTTCGTCAACTTTATTTTATGATTTATCGTAAAGTATAATTTTTTTTCCACTGAGAAAACTATAAGTTAAATACAAAACTTTATAAAATTTTCAACACGTAAACTTTCCAAAATTGATTGTAATAAGGAAATTAATGTATATAGTGTCAATTGTTGATAGTCCATTTGAGTTTTTGGAAGATATTGCGGAAAGGGGTTAGGTTCTTAGGCTCTAAATATCTGGATTTGAGTCTTCTGAATTCTATTACATATATGTATATTGAATTTTACAAATTAATCTTTAAGTACCATTTGCAGCGTCTCCAAAGAATTTATTAATCAAAAAAGAAGACAATTTGTAATTAGTTACAACTTTCAAAAAATTGGAGAAAACTTATTCTTGCTTGTTTTAGCTGAGGAATGAACTTTTCAATCCTTATTACCCATTTAAGGAGTAGAAGCGACTCTCATCTTTTCTCCAAATTATTATTATGGATAAATAAAGTGACAAATTTGAATGTTTACAAACGTTGAATAGGCTTTAATTTCGGGGAGGGGGAAACTAAGAGCTTTAACAAATATGATATATAAAATTACATTTACTTTTAAATTTTGACGTACTTTATATGTGTAAGTGATTTAACATCTTGCCAAATTGAAATCATCAATCAACAATCTAAAAAATTACAAATATTTATATGAATGTATGTATGTATGAACATATCCTATTTTAAACATAAATATGAATGTGTATGTAATCTTAGAAAGTTCTGAGTCGTTTTTTCACATCACATTTTTCATATCCTTCTCATTTCCTGAGTGCCATTTTGTAACCTGTTTAAAATAGTTAGATGCCTATATATATATATATATATATATATATGTAGAAATGTGTATTTATTTTATATCATAGTTACATATATTTATAAATACATACACGTTTTGCGTATTTGCTTAGAAAGGAGACAGTCGTAATAAATAATGGATTTGAAATAAAGCAGTAAGGTTAAAATAGAAAAAAAAAAGTATACAATTTATTCATATAAGTGGAAATAAATCAAACGTTACAACCATTACGATTTTATTTTTTTTCCCCAACCCGTTTTGCTTATACGAATCAAGCATAGCACACGCATAAATGTTTATACTCTACAATAATTTAAACATGGGTATATACCTATAAATATGTAAGCTAAAAAACGTTTAGCACGTGAACAAAAAATATTGCTCCATTCATTTGAACATGTTGAATTTCTAATGATTTCATAGGAAATTATTGAAAATCTGTGTATTGCAGTGATTCTCTACCATTGTGTCCTGGCACTCTGGTGCACCAAGTGTGTCAGAATACATTGTTATGACACACAATACAATATGACATCTAAAAAATTAGAATAAAGTATCTTACGGGGTTGTTTATTATTTATTTTTAATTTTTAAGTTTGTGAGTTCATTTCATATTTATTTACATACAAGTAAGTATTTAATCTTTTAAATTTCTCAACTGTGTCGTGAAAATATTTTAAGATATTTAGTGTGTCATTGATAGTAACAATAAAAAAGACTGATTTATTAAGATATCTGCCTTCCTTCCCATTGAACCCTGTCTTTCTAATGAAATAAATATGTTAACCATATAATAACATATTAATATTATACAACTGACTTTGTAAGTCTACATTGTATATATTAGAATACTGCATTGATGAATACAAATATGTCAACATATTCCATCTCCACCCCCGTTCCATTCAGAGTGAGCCCTCATAGTTCTACCTGTACTTTCATAAAATCAACTGTCTACTCCAACTATTTGGTCTAACTATTTTTCATAGTTTAAGCTTGTATCTTTAGAATATCCTTTTTATAAATTTGACTGTACATAAGTGTCTAAGAGGACATTTTACAGACATTAGAGTATGTATCTTTGGTGTATGAATAGTTTTTGGAGGGGAGTTAAGGTGGACTTGACCATAAAATTTCCTTTTGACCCAAAATATGTTTTTTTTTTAAAAAAAAGAGAGTAAAAAAAATAATGGTCTTTGATGATGCATCACACATAATGGAACGTCCACTCTCTCTGCATAGGAAATCAAGTCAATCTGGATTCATGCATATCCTTCTCAGCGCCTTTCATTCATCATCATGTACTTCCTCTCTTCCATTTCCAACTATTTTTTTTTTTATATTTTGGATCATATTCCCATTTAATCATCTGTCTGTGTTCTATTAGTGTTCGTTGGTGTGGGAAATTGATTTCCTTCATATTTATGAAGCTTTTATTCAGAATATGACTTTCCCAACCCTTTCCCCTCTTTTTCTACTTATTATTATTATTGTTATTTTCTTTGGAAGTAAGTCAATCATACTTGTCAACATGCATCTTAGCTGATCTACTTAGTATATATATATATATATATATATATATATATATAGTCACCATATCCTTCAGTTTGGAATAAAGACATAACTGATAATGAAAATATTCTAAGGAGATAATCAAATGGCAGCTTTCTAAAAAAAAAAAAAAATGAAAGAATTACCTCTATGTGATGGCCATTGAGAAATTATGTGCAGGTGTGTAAGCTAAGACTCTCTTTTTATATACCTATAAGATGAAGTAATCTCTTTTCATCTTATGGACTTACATAAATCTTGACAACACATTTATGAATTTATGAACATAGATTTGGGCTCTATTTAATGAAACATTGATGAAATAAAGATGAAATATGCACACTTATTTTTAGAAAAGAAAAGAAATTGAGATGAATTGGGAGCAATGCAATATATGCAAATACATTCTGTGATACCTTAGCTTGAATTGACTTAATCCATCTCATATATTCTTATTCTAAAATACAATACAATTGAAATCTAAAAAGGACTCGACTAAAAAAACCCTCAAAAACTCAACCTGGACTCAAGTTCAAAGACTCAAAACTTGACAATAACGTGTATAAAATGACTTGTGAACAGCTCTGGTTTCATACCACGTTAGTCGATACCATAGAGAAAGGGAGACCTAATGGAGTCAACGAAATTTACATTGCACATTCGGCGTATGTAATTTGGCAACAGTCAATCTAAAAACTTATGCCTTTGCCATTAATTCAGAAATGAGTAATGGATAAATATGTAGAAAAGGTATTCTAACTGAAATAAGTATCATAAAAGCAAATGTGATGTCATCATCCCCTGAACATCAACATGGCACTTTTGTCATTGTGTTTTTCTTTCTCTATACTAGAGATTACGTAAGACAAGACCAAGACTTTAAGAGACTCTGATTGTTTTTTTGGTGGTAGGACAATGTTTTTTAGATATTTGGAAAAATAAAAAGAAAGTCTTTAGGATTAGAGTAACAAAATATTATAATAAATGAGTTAAATGACTTGTTCTTCGTCTTAAATGGATGAGACAAAATACTTATTTAATTTAAAAACGAGCAGTCAAGCCTACAACAACTCTAAAGTAGGAATACTTTAGACGCTATTTTTTAATAGAAAAAGCTATTTTGTACTCATATCTTTAAATCATTTTATTAGTGGGTTAATGAAGTTCTTCATATTTGATATATAATTAATTATAGTTGTCGTTGATTTTAGTCTACTGCACTAATTTCTAAATTAATAGCGAGATGTTGATTAATACACGAATACAATTCTTATAAAATTATAATCCTTCTCTTCCTTTCAACTTTGATGTTGCTGAAATATACCAATAATTTAGAGGATCAAGATAAAGACAAGACAAGGACTTTGAGGTGTCGAGACTAAGACATAACCATGTTCTATAAAAATGATTTAGAGAACAAGACGGAACGAGTAAAATAAATATAATGAATTAATTTGCTCTCTTCATATGTACATAAAATCAAAGTTTAATGAAGTAGGTTAAGCAGATATATATCTTTCTATCTCACCCCATAAAAGGCATGAACAAACCATTCTTAATTCTTATGAATATTCATAGAACGGAATTAGAGTTCAATTGTAAGTACATAGAGTAACAATGAAATAAATCCCTTCAACAAATAAAAGAATCGTGACAATTCCTTTTAATACATCTACATAGGTAATGAGGAACGCTTGCTAAACAGGATTCTAATGTAATTTGGTTGTATTTTTTGACTTTCAAGGAATTGTATTAGAGCCATGATTATTCTCAGAAATAGGAATTATAATAAAAACAAAAGAAATTGTCGTTTCTACATACATAGTTAACAATAAACATAGTATTCTGAGGGGAAAAAGTTATTTGGGTATGGACTTTTTATACTCTTTAACATTCGTAGATTATATGAAATTAATAAACATGAATAATATATAAGATGTTATTTAACTAAACCTCTCTTATTATCTTTTGTACATATATAGCAAATCCTTACTATAACAGATCCAACTTAATACTACATATAAATTACATTAACGCTTCTTATTTCCAGAATGTTCCAGTATATCCGTGGAACCAATTATTTAAACTATTTGCGATATTATAGTACGTATTAGCTCTACTCCTTTTTAGTTTAATTCTTCAATATCCAAGAAAGAATTAAATAAACAAATAATGTTTCATTATTATTCAACGCTTTAATAGATTCATTTGAAAAGGGTTTGATAGCCACATAGGTAGAGAAATGATAATGTGTTAATAAATGAAATAAAGGTAACTAATATCACTAATCTATGAAGATTGTTTGATTTGAGAATGACGTCATCATTCTGGAAGTCGGCCATCTTGGACTAAACATTTTATAAGAATACAAATCCTTGTTCAATTTTCATTTTGAAAGCCATAAACGAAATGAACTTTCCTAAGGATATTTTGTTGAAAAGTATATCTACAACATGGACTTACTTTCGTTTTGTTGTACAATATGTGAGGTCATTGAAACCACACTATTGACTTATGGATGTTTTGTTCATAGAGGAATACCAGTAATATTGTTGAAATGTGAAAGTAGTTGTGTTTTTAGGTTAAATCAAAACCCATGGCAAATAATACAGAGGTACATACCAAATACATAGGAACGACAATAAATCAAAAAATAATTTATGTAACAAAGAAATAAAAAGCTTTTAGCGCCTCTAGTGGTTGAATTAATGTCTTTTTATTGTTACTATTTAAAAAAATATTTAAATAGATGAGCATTAAAACATTTAAGAGCAAGTTTAGTCCTATTTAGTTGTAGGAACATACCTACAAGTGATGAATGTGGATTATGTTTGAGAATGAAGGCACTATTATTTCTCCTTGATGAAAAATATATTAATTCACAATATAATATTAATATTTAAATCTAAGAAAAACATAAATGTCAAATAATAAAAATAAGCTAAATTTTCCATCCATGTCAAACAAGTTTTTTCTATACCTAATAGTATTTTATTTATTTGAGTGCTTGAGTTGTGCAAAAAAAACTAAAAAAAAAACTTTTAAAATCAACAGAACAACGACTCTTAATAATAAGGAATAAATAAACAAATTAGGTTATCAAAAAATCAAAGAATTTCACTTTATACACACATTATGTACAAAAACTTAGGACATACTTGAGTGCAGCAACTTATATGCACATCTCGAGTGAAAGCCTTTGATGATGCTGATAATGACATAAAAACTCACATGAAAAAACAAACGAAAAAAACATGTGACTTTATTAGCTTTTACATGCATTCAGATGTATTCTAATCCATGTAAGTATTTGATATATAATTATTTATTTTGACAAAATGAACTGACCTTTGAACTGATTTCTGTTCGAATTATGGTAGCATATTTTTGATTGTATATTTTGTAAGCTGTCGATTTTTCTACTTTTTTTATATATCCTTACTAGTATTGGAATTGAAATCAAATGAGTTTTTGTTTAGCATTCAACAAATCTCAGTTATTCAATGGTAAATACATTGTCTCACAGTAGGAAATAATTGACTGACTGCCAACTGATTTTGGGCTTTTTTTTTCTTTCTCTTTCTGAAAAAAGGTTGATAAATATAACTAATATTAGGTAATCATGTAAAATCTGTTTGTAGTCAACACATTATTTCCAACTGTAGGCAAATTGTTAACAACATGACACTTAAAGCTAACTCGAGCTCAGTCAATTAATGTATATGCCTTCCCCTTCCTCTTTTTGAGAAAAAGTTCAGGGGTATCAATGATGGAGCTATCTACTGTCAATATGCTCTAAGGTTTAATTACTCAAATAGATGTAATTAGCTCTTATGTAGCAGTATAAATCCCAACGTTTAGTTAATAAATAATAGTTCAAATGTTGAAGAGAATGTCGACATAAGCTAACTATGCATCAATTAATTTTGGGTTGTTATTTTTCGTTTTGGAGGAAGAAAGTTAATGGTTGTTTCTATGCATAAAGTTCATGTAGCAATGAAATTTTAATTAAAAGAGCAAACCTACAACTAAATAAAAAGGTAAGAATAGCAAGAGGCACACATAATAAGGTATATACATGTGCATAAGTAATAGCTTTTTACATTTTTCATATCTTCGAATTGGGTAGAAGAAAAAAAAGCAACATTAAAAAGCAGAGGATATTCGCTTTGTGAAAAAACATGCAAAAAGATCCTTTAAATACCTTTAATTTTTGTATTTTAAATTAGTGCACATTGAAAAACCAGAGTGTGGAAAAACATATGTAAAATTATTTACATAAAAAGATAGAGGAAAGTTGGTCACAAATGATTGTGCATACAATCGTACCAGCTAGACAGGGGAGAGCTTATCATCTTGTTGTGTTTGGGCATTTGCCAAAAAAAAAAAAAAAAAATCATTCAATACTCTGAAAAAAAAAACCAACGCGAAGATATGTCCTCCCATTTCTCCGATCTGAAAATTGAATCCGTCTTGGCATTCTATTAACTCATTACAAGATGAATGAAGGAAGAGAGAGAGAGAGAGAGAGAGAAGGTAAGGGGGTGAATAGAAAAAATCAATCAATCCTCATCTTCCCGCATAAAAAAAGTTATCGAAGAGATAAGCCTCATAGTATTACACATTCATGGACATACACATATTTATAACAGCTAACTATAATGTGTAAATGGGTGAAATTAACTAAAGAAACGCATTTGTGCAATCAAGTGCAAGTAAAGCTCAAAGTATGACAGTATCAAGTAGACAAACAAACAAAAACGGAATAAATCATCTTCTCACTCGTGGTTTTTCACTCACTCTTTCCAAGATATTGAGTTGAATTTTGCATTTGAGTAACACAAAAGAATGGAATTAAGTTACCTAAATGAAAAAAAAAGAAGTAATTATGGGGGTTAAAAACATATCTATTATGTATTGGTAAACTTGAAACCTATACGAGCGACATCTAATATCTTTACTCAAGAAAAAAGGTAAAAGTAAATCACAGACACTGTTCAATAACATCCATAATTTGAACCACTCAAAAAAGGTGCAATATCTATTTCATTTTATGTTGATTTAACCCTTTAGGTAGTAATGATGCCATATGGCATCATTGACTTTCAGCCGCCATTTTGCACATGCCCTTATGGTGCGCCATTTTTGAGACCAGCCTCGATGTTCAGTTACATGAAGTACTAGAAGGAGTGAAAAGGTTCCTTTTGAAAGCTGATTCAAAATTTTGATGGCACTCAACAAAACTGGAATTCTTTGAATATTTTTTTGAACAAAAACTTAATAATTCGCCACCTAAAGGGTTAATAGTCTTTAGACTCTGAGAAATCATATTTGATAAATGATTATTCACAGACATTGATCTTAATTTTGTAGAAATGTTTTAAGGAACAAACTAATAAGTTATATTGAATGTACAAAAGGTATAAGAGTTTCAAACCTACATACATATCGATATTAGATTGACATGTACACACACATATATGTAAGCACAACTAATTATCCCAAATTAAAATTTATAGTCTAGGAGACAAATCAATTTTACGCACTCATTGAAAACTTCTAGTGAGCTTCTTCATAGATGTACCAATTCAAAGTTTGCATGAAATTGGCTTGAAAAAATTATTTACATAGTTTTTTACTATAATGATTGGGGGTCAATCCTTACTTACCCCCCCCCCCCTAAAGAAGAAGCCATGGTGATCGTATGTACACAATAGTTTTTTAAATTTACTGTCAATCAAATATTAAAACACATTTACTCAAGAATTTCCTCCACCAAGGAAACTTTGCTGGAGATAGACTGTTGATATATACTTTATTCATTATAAGAGAACGAAAAACTAATTTGAACTATGTGTTTGTATAAACAGTTCAGGTGAAACAAGAACTACTTGATTGAAGCTCCTCACTCAACTATTATTAACATGTAAGGTAGCATGATCAATCAACTTTATTAAAAAAAAATGAGTGGTAGTGATACCCAGTCTGGGTTTTAGGAGAATTATTATGAGTTTTTTATTTTTATTTTGTTTATTTTTTTTCACGTATTGTAAAGTCAAATCTGGATAAGAGCCCTAACACTTCGGTTCCCTCGATGGTGTTGCTCTTATTATTTAAAAAAAATATGATCATGTGTAAATATAAATTTATTTACAGGCTTCATAATTAATTTTTTTTTAGCTCCATAGGAAATGAGTCATTTTTCTTCATTTTTAATACTCAAGTTTAATGTAAGATTTCTCATCCCATCTGAACCCATGGTGATTTAAAGAGTCAATGCTTTTGATTGGATAATTGTTGGGAGTACAGGAAATACATTTATAGCAAAAATATATTATTTTTGAGTTCACAATTATAAATTTGGATTTTTGTCAAATTTTCTACAAGGATTTTAATGATCTTATTATTGAGTATCAGATTACTGTTTCTTGATTTGAATATCTTGGCATGCCAATACTTGGGATTTGACGGAAATATTTTCTATTAAGATATCCATTTATTTGTGATTGTTAGAAATAAGAAATGTCTCAAAAATAAAAGTTTCAATGGGCAAATGTTTTAGAGGTTATGGGTTTGAAAATAGATGTTTGCATTATCAATTCATTTCCGTAGTAAGGATTAAAAAGTTAATATTGTTATACTAATAAGAATTAATATTTTCATATCCCAAGTATTAGCATATCAGGGAACAGTAATATAATTTACAGAAATACTCGATAATAAGAATCCTTTTTATGGGGAATTGGATGAATGCTCTATAGAGACATTTCTGGAATGAATGTGAAGTGAAATTAAAAAAAAGAAGAAGAAGATCTTATACAAAATTGTTAATGGAATAAAAAAAATATTTTAAAGGTAATGTTGATCTTTATCAAATTGCTTAGACAATTGTGTCTATGAGTTTTTTTATTCATAAATTTGCAATAAATTGATTTTATTTGGTGTGAAAGCTTAGAGTAAAAAAGGTAACCCAATTTGAAAATAACATTTTAACATTATGGCTCAAACATATATAAGTATTTTACCGTAGTCCTGCATTAGGTAAAATACTGAAGGACTTGGACAAAGGAAAGTGGGAAAGAAAAACTTCATAGAAGGCACAATGGGGCATAAAAATCTACTTATAATGTCTAAAATGAAGTTCATTGAATATTCATAGCTTTACAAGAAGTATAAATTACAAGAGAGACTGGGGCTATGTATGTATCTCTATACATATATATGTTACAAAAAAAAAAGAAAAAGAAAAAGAGATTCTATTAAAAAAAAAAAATCAGTGTACACATCCATATTAAACGTATAATATAATGGCTTGAATCACAACATTCACGACAACAAAATAACATTTATTTTTAGTAAATAGAAGTATACTTTTAAGTATTATCTTTCTTTAGAGAATTATTTTTGTTTTTGATATTTAAGGAGAAGTGATTTCAAATAGAAATTTGATTAATTTAAAATAAATATAGAGAGTGACAGTTGATTTTCTTTCAAAAACTAATATATATATATATATATATATATATATATATATATGTATTTCAACAGAAGGATGATAACTATTTTATTTTAATATCGAGTTTGTAACTAGATGAACTTTTATTTTTATACATACACTTAAACAAATGCATTTAATTCGAAATAAGAATAAAATTAAAGATCTTCTTTTGAACTTTCCCATAGAGACGCACAACACTGATTTTTTTTTTTCTCCATGATATTTTAAAAACAATTGTTTGTATTAATCTTTGAAGAAAAGATAAATTAATTGCAACTTTTAAAAATTAGTTATAAACTAGTGAAATAAAATAATTAAATCAGGGATTTTGTGATGAAGCAGCTGAAGATTTTTCTCATTTTTGTAAGCAATACACGATCATGAAAGGCTAAGGTTAGTTAGCCTTCTTTTCTACTTTTGAACCTGAAACACACTATAAATGTGATTGGTTCCTTTATTAACCAAAAGGAATCTCCTGTATATTTTTTCCTTTCTAATGATGTAAAAAATCACTAAGAAAATTAAACTAATGATTATTTTAAGTACATTATCTCTATAAAGATAATCTTATCGAGTATTCCCACAACTTTGTCAAGTTTCTAGGATATACGTATGTTTTTGTTTTTTTCATTTACTTCGTTCGGTTGCTAAGCATTCATGAAACCAATCACGTACTGCCATTGTTTAATTTAATTAACTAATCAAATCCGTGCTCTAATTTAAGTCAGCAGTAAATAATAGTACTCAAATTCTTGATATAAATAAATAAATTATCCATAATTTGAATCAATAAAATATGAATCTATAAGAACTTCCAGGATTCATTTTTAACTTGGAGTATAACATTAAGATCCTTTGAATCTCCTTAAACCAAAACCCTTGCAATAATGTAATACATATATTTGCTTATCAGACAATAGTTTAGGATTTTTAAAAAAAATCATTGATGAGCTTTTTGATCTCCTTGAAAGATTTTCCACTCCGTTCTAGAGTGGAAATACAATCCTTAACTTTTGTCATTTTTAAAATGAGGAAGGTGGGTAGACTGGCGACTGATTTTAATGCACAAATATATACTGTATAAATACTTGTCTGACTCAATTATTCTATAGAATACCAAATATTAAATTTGAAATGTTGTTTTTATTCAATTTTCATTTAAAAAAAAATGGGTCAACAAGGAAAGGAAATATGAATACATTTGTGTTTTGCTTTAGACAACCCCCATATACGACTGTATATCTATGTAATTAATCAAATCTTGTATATAGTGTGTGTATCTCTTTCAAGATAAATGTAATAGGTAAGGAAAAATAATAATACAAAAAAGCCATTATACACAAATTTTGAGTAAAACCTTTAGAAGTGCTAATGAAAAATAACAACAGAAACAAATCTATTCAGCCTTATGGGAGTACAAAGCTTAGAATTGTAAATATAAAAAAAAACCTTTATTCAACTTAGATAAAAAATAATTTAAGTTTCTTTCTATGAATTGTGGGTACAAATCTTAGTAACATTTTATTTCATTTACTACTTTAGGTTAGCATACTATACAAATGATGGATCATAGTCTATAGCCTATTTTGTGTGGCTACCTACCTATGTATGTAGATCTAAGGATTTCTACAATGTAATTAATACTCTCATATTAATGATCCGTTCTTGTATTTATATTTAATTAATGCATTTGCTCTTGGATACAATCCTATTCTACATAATATAGGCTCTCAATAATCCCTCATTTAAGAAAAGGAAAAAAGGAGAAGAATAGACTTCTACTTATGGAGTGAATATTAGAACATTCTTTAGACCGGGGACTCAGAAACTAATTTATGCTGTAGGCCAAAAAACAAGCAAAAATCCTGCCACTATACAAGATTCTGAACTACCACTTAATTAGAACATACTAAGAATGTCCCAACCTTATGGCCTACATAGAGAATAGTTATAATATATATATATATATATGAAAAATATTAGCTGTTTGTTAAGAATTAAGGTAGAGAAAAGTACATTTAAAATAACATTAGGGATAATTTATTAAAATTATATTCTTATTTGAGTTTTATTATGTATTTTTAACAAAATCTACAACAAGTGCAGGTAGAAATTCATTAGCTCTTCTTTTAGATGAAAATGTTTCCTCGCCAATTACAAATTGAACACAAATTCAAAAAAGAACAAAAGTACCAACCGTATTTCCTTTTCTAATTTTGAAAGTATGTACATATATCCTTTCTCTACAAAAGTCACATCCCTAGGTATGAACATTATATAGAGTGTAATAATAAGAGGGGAGCGAGACTTTAATAGGCTACGATTAAATCCAAACTCTTGTTTACATCAGCTACCCTTCCTTATGAATTATGATTTTAGGAAAGCAAATCCACAAACACTTGCATTAGCAGGGGGAGAAGCTTCTACATTTAAAATAGCATTAGAGGAAGAAAAATGTTATAACTATACATATATTATTAGAATGGTAGCTATGCATTGTTCACGAAATTCATAACAAAGGCAAGTGGAAAGAATACAGTTCTACTTTTCACTACAACGATCTATCAAATAATGAATATAATTTCAAAAAAAGAAAAAGTAACAGTAGGTATCAACTGTTCTTTATTTTTCATAATATGTATATATATATAAGATTGTATTTTACCCCCCTATGAAATGCCCATTCCTTGTAATTCCTTTCTACTAATGAATTTTACCATTTATTGTCTGAACAATCAGGGACGAGGTGCAAACACATAATGACGCTCTAAACGAGAAAAGGTTTGCTGCCGAGAAATATTATAAAAAATTAATGTTAAAATGAAAAACTAAGTTTGATAGCTATGTTTTTTACTTTTTCCCAATGGGCTGCGGCTCACAACAATGCTGGTAAAGAGGACCTAACATGTTCTTTACTTGTTGTTTTACACTCAAAGAAAAGTCCAAAAAGGAGGTGGGGAAGAGGATCTCAGACAAATCCATTTGCTTATTGTCAACAATTTATTATTATTATTTTGCCATATTGTCTATGAGTTCTCACTTTGTAATTTCCACAAAGTTTGTTACTTGATTAGAATATATGTATGTGTTTTGAGTGTTTGATAGGGAGAGAGAGAGAGAGAAAGAGAGAGAGAAAGTGGGAGTTTGACAAGCGTTTCTTTGAATATTAAAGAAAATAAATTGGATCCATGTACAAACGATGAGTAGCGTAGCTACATACTAGACAGGTCTCTGTTCTTCACTCTAATATATATTTATATATGAATAATATAGTAATAATATTAAGAATATATTGCGTGTAAAATTACCTCAATGATTTATGACTTTTACAGCCGATTTTTACATATTTATTTATTCATCTACCTCTTGAAATAATAATATTATTAGTCATAATAACCATCCTCACGGGTGTATGTAGTCACATAGTATCTCTTCGTCTCCTCCCCTCCTCTACCTTTCTTTTTCAGGTGCAGTTACATTACATTCATTCTGTACATACATACATACATATACCTACTACTTAGTCAAAGTCAATGTGTGCAAAGCACTGCAAAACAATGAATTATATTAATTGTAAATACACATTAATAAAGTAATGATGTACTTCTCGAGATCAATATCTTTGTGGGTAGTAACATATTTTTCACAGGATTTGATTATTTTCTAACCATTCAAACGGGTTATCTAATAACTAGAGTGAAAAAATGTGTTTACTGGTGCTATCCCAATATAAAAAAAATTCCTCAGATTCCAAATATGTACAGATCAAGGTATTTTAATGAATGAACATGAAATAAGACCTATAAATGCTCAATAATAAGTCTCTTGAAATACATACATACATGTATTTATTTTTAAAAAATTGCAGCAAATTTTTCTTGAATCCATGTTCATGTTTCAAGGAACTTCATTCCATTCAAAAGTAAAATATTTCTTACGCAGTTTTCATGGGGTGCAACAATATTATCAAATATACTCACTAATATACATAGAATTAATTGAATGGAAGAACTCATGAATCCTTTCAAAAACTCCAAGTTCCTCAAAAACTATCTGCAATATAATTTATAGAACGTACTTCACAAACAACACGTCATAGTGTTATTTAACATCAAACTTTGTGTGAATCTATATCATAGTGTCAAGTTATTGTAATAAATTGCTAACAAGATCATTTTACCGACATTTTTTTGTATATATTGATATAAATACATATATTCGCGACTTTTTCATTCATTGAAAGTCAGCCCAATAAAAAAGTGCTTACACAAATATTGTTGCAAATATATATATGTATACATATATAATAAAAAGTCATGTCTATTATTTCAAGTACGTACACATAGTGCGTTCATACCTATATTAAAAGTTTCTCGATATTTTATTACCTTGCTTTATATCATTGGCTATTTATCATAATAATATTTTAAAGATACAACTTATCAACAAAGGATCGATGACCTTTTATTTGTTCCTATAGATTAATTCGTGATCGCAGTCTATAACTTTGAAAATACTCACCAGAGTTATTTAATTTATGGTCCAAGGTTATTCAACTTAAACATATCCCGTCATTATAAGAAATATCACAATTCTGTTAAGATACTTTTCGTATCCATTGCCTTTTTTTTTTAGTCTTGAGTGTCGGCTATTACATCTGATTGATGATTCGTTAAACTCGAATTAAATATTGCTAAGAACTGAATATCCCTACTATTAATGAATGAATAGTCCAACAGTTGGAAAGATTGACGGCAGCATTGGCCAACTAACAGTTAATTACGAACTTTTTTTCTGTTCATAAATTATTATTTTTATGTCATTTCAATCGGTGTAACAGTACGTTTAAAAGCTTATTTAAAGACTTTGCAAGTCATTCATGTGTTGGCAAAAATGCTTCAATATATAATATTTGAAATATTCAATTTAACAAAACTGAGTCTTAGTAACCAAACAGGTAAGCAAAAGAACATTCTTACTGTCATAATCATATTTTAATAGGACTTCAGAAAAAGAACAAAACATTTATAATTGCAAGATGGCTAAAAATATGGTGTCTTAGTAAATAAACTACAGAGTATACAACACTTACTAAACCTCTTCAAATTTGACCTTTTTCTTCAAACACTTGGGATATCAGGTTCTTGTTGTCATTATAACTTTCTTGAAGTTGATACTATAACATTGAAAGTGGTACCAAATGAAAGTTATTAAAATTTTCTTGAATATGGTAGCAAACACATGAATATTTATGAAAAGTTTAATTACTTGTAATGCAGTTGAAACATGGTAGTAGCGAATACTATAATATGAAAAACACACTAAAAATAAATTTGTCAAGGAGGATGTACCTAATTATTGCATTGTCAATTATTCAATTTGACTTTCCTGACATTATCAAAAAGCCCAAAAACAATTGAAGTTGGCCAATTCTTCCCAACTATAGAATTATTCTATATTTAATAGTAGGGAATGTTTTATTATAGTTTAACAACAACAAAGTTAAACCAATCTACGTTCTAAACACTAATACGGAGAATAGAAGTGAAAAAGTCGACTGTTGACAATAAAAAGAATGTTAACCTTGATATTAATGGGTTAACGCCTTGATTAACACAATTGCCGTTTAATGAAATAATACAAACAATAAATTTATTTATCTTAAACATGACTATTCTGTTTACTAAAGTCATCTAATGGTGTAATTAGCCATTTGAGGATCAAATAAGCATTTATATTTATACTTAATATTCATATTTTATCTGCTTTTATGATCCTACTTATAATTAGGTAATATAATGATCAATTAGTTATATATACTATATGTACATACATACTTGACAGTACTTGAACCCTTTCCATAAGAACAAAATTTAGAGTCTTAAATTTATAATTAAATTAAAAAGGTATAGTATTAATTCTCTTTCATTCTCTTAAGATTACCTCGCATACTATTGATTAGTAGACTTAAGAAATTTTTTGGAATTTCCTTACACATTTATAGTAAATCTAATTTGGCCGGTATAAATTTTCACTCATTTAAACATTACAAATTCTCTACCTCTCAAATATGCAAGGTTTTGTGAGATTAAAGTGCGTATAAAGGGTCCTTATGATTATGCCTCTAGTGTATGTATAGTTATAACAAATAATAACACACTCTTTAAATTGGTTCAAACGAGTCTATTAAAATGGTTCTAATATATTATCATACTCGTCAACATTAAGGGGATATCTTTTTATTGCCAGCATATATGTTGCTATGAACATATTATCTATGCAGGTATAGAAATATGTTCCCTATTTTCAAAATGTCACGTCAACAAGATTCAACTGTTGTTGTATGTATTTATGTAAACATTTATCTGTTCTTTCTATGTATTGAATGCACTGTACGTCACAAATGAATATTTGTATGTATATTTTCTTATTATCCTTAAGTTGGTTAAAATATCATTTATCCCTTACCATTGTACCGCATGTCATGTCACAATGCATCATTCCCTTTTCCTAGATATATGGAACAATCAACAAACCATTTTTAATATAAATATTATGTTACACCACAATCTTTTAGTTAGTTAAAATTCAAGTCAAGTCCAACACGTCTTAGAACTCGAGTCGAGTTTTGCAGAGGCGGGAGAAAGTCCCTAATTGTTAAGTTCAAGTAGAGTGAACTGAGTCTTTGGACTCAGGCTGAGTTTTAAATCTTTTCTCAAAAGTCCAAGCTCAAGTCCTTTTATGCTTTTTTTTCAAGTCACATTCAAGTTCTCATATTTCTTTCGAGCACATTTGAAGTCTTGTATTTTTGAGTATATGAATATTTTATATGTATGGTCAGAAAATGGTCCGACTTGCCTGGAGTTGAGCAATCTCATAGTTAGAGAACTGTCTATGTATGTAATCCATGTATCAATTAATGGTTCTCTATCATAACAGACATGATCAAGTAAAATAACAACAATATCAGACTTGAATTGAGGGTTTTTTCTCTTATAATGGATACTTTGATCAGTTTTTATTTAACATATTTAGTAAAAAATTAAAATTATTCTGAGAAGATTTGTTCAAAAATGTTTTCAAGTCCAATGAAATCACTAGTTTTAGCTTTTAAGTCAAGTCTCGAGTCTTTGATTTGTAGGTTAAATTATGTCTCAAGTCTTCAAAATACAGACTGGAGTCCAAGTATCTGAACTTGACTTGCATTATACATATTATAATTAATTCTATACATATATTCTTGGTGAATTAGTAGATATTAGACTCTTTTTAAAAGGTTTTTTGTGATCCGTTAATCTAAAGGGATGAGATCCCTTCATTTTTTTTTTAGTTAGATCCTTTTTCTATTTCCCTTTTCTCCCTCCTCCCCCCATTTTCTCCTCCTATCGGTTTAAATGGCTATCTCTTCATAGATAGTTAGATACATACATACATTTGTAAAGAGGGTAACAAATGAAAGCAAACGATAATTATGATACAAATTAATAATGAATTTTCATGACATAGAAATAAGACTATTATTCTATAGAAAATGAGTTTTACAATGCATACAATTGTGTCGTGTATCTATAAAAAAGGGCCCTCGTCTTTACAACGACTCTGCCCTTGTTTTTTCCCTCCTCCTTCTTATTTCCTACCCCATCATAATTGAAAAATGTATACTATAATTATGCTACGTGTGTGTAAAGACCTTTTCTAAGTTTGTCTTCCTGGGAAAATGATGATGGATTATATGTACTTATAGGCAGAGGCCACTCCTTGTTACTGGAGTTACAAATGGTTTTTGCCGGTGTAGCATGTAGAAAGGTATAATTTCTTCTTTTTATTAATTAAAAGTAGTTGTAATACAATGTAACATTTAATTAGAGAATAAATTGAATTTACTTTTAATATGAAGAAAAGAAGCAAACTCACGAAACCTCTTAGAACCTGATCTTTAAAATATTATTCAAATAAAGTAGTGCATGTTCATTATTGTATTTGCTCTAGTTAAGAACAAGACTTGTAGTCCCATAAACCGAGTATCATAACTCTTTTCCCATTATTAAAATGATTATGATTGAATATTACGTGAGTTCATTTTTCACAATTCCACCATGGTTGAAATGTAAACAAACATCACTTTATTTGAACATAATTTAGATGTAGTAGGATCACATTTCTCTTACGAAAAAATAATTGATCCTTGGTAAGACCATAAGTAGTGCTCATTTTCTCATATGCATCAGTGCTAAAGAAAAAAAAACAATTGTTACTAGAATATAGTTTTTCGGATTTTGGTTTGGTTGACAGGGGACTCAGTAAAACATTTCTAGTTAAAAATGATGTATGTTTCAACTTATTATATTCTTGAATATCTTTGGAATAAAGGAATGGGATGGAGACTCTCTGTAATTAATTAAAATACATATAGTAATAAGGACAGGACAATAGGGGAGATCAGGGAGATCATATAGTCCCTCCTTTTTTTTTAAACCTCCATTGACCATTCTAGAAGTTTCGTTCAAATTACTAGCCACCACACTTGCAAAAACGGTGCACATCCCCTGTGCATTCTTCCCAAAGTTGATCCAATGAGCTATAATTCTTTCTTGTTAGAGAGTGAACAATATCCCTTTTATTAAATAAAAAAACCAGTCGAAGAGTTGAGAACAAATATTTTCGTAATTGGCTCACTGCCTGTTAATTTTAGGCTTTTTTAATTTCTGCTTTTGATGGAGGAAAGGTTAAGAGGTAGAACAAAGGTTACTTTGTAACACCCTACATTCATAGATAAAGCTTGATATGGGTATTTATGTTATATATGGGTAACAATACATCACCAATTTCTGACGATGAAAAAACAGTACATTCAAATAATTATAAAAAATGAATTCGGCTTTTAATATTTGATTAGATACTTATACCTATATTTGTTTTTTGACTAAAGGAATATTTAATAATACTCATATCCCTACTTATCAAACTAGGATTTATATACTTTCCCATTTTTTTCTATGCAGTACTTTACAATGTTTTAAATACATATAATAAACGTAGGGAGCCCATGGTCTTGAGTAGGGATGTGAATTTTGTAGAGCAGGAGGAAAAAGTGTGAGATAAACCTGCCTATGTATATACTATTGATTATAGCCCTTTGATTGACGTCAATTTTCCGTTTATGACTTTGGAGAGTATCGTTACTTTAGGGAGGAGAAGCTTCATACATTTATACTAATTACATTTATTATATATTGTATTATACATTTTTAACAAAATTTGCATTAAAGATCGATGGAATTTTCTAAATTCTTCTTTTGAAGGGAGATGTTTCCATTAAGACAACAAAGAAACAAAACAAAAAAAAAGAAAGAAAGAAAGAAAAACAGAACAATATTGCCAACCGCTTTTCTTTTTCAATAAAAGAACTACATATATTATACCTCTACAAAAGTCACATCATATCAATTATTAAAAGATGATAATATGCACTATAATAGGAATTATTGATAGAATGCTTTTACTAATTTTTATGCATCAAACTTTTTCATGCACACAGTTAAAAAAATCAATTCAGTATTATTCAATTTCAATCATTTAAAACATATTTGTACGATTTATGATGAGTATGTAAATTTGCAATTTTTTAATCTGATTTATCATCATCTGAGCTCCTCATTTTATAATTTTTATCACCATGGACTTGTATATATATATATATATGTACATAAAATACAATCTTTCAAATAGAAAAATGCGCATGAGGAATTAAATAATCCATGATACAACTTTTTATTTTTATTTTCAATGAGTCATCACATATGCTTATAACAAAAAATGTCATTTCAGATATTTATTTTCTTTTGTGAAAAATCGTCATTTTATGAGATAATTTATTAAATAAGCGATTTAAAAGTTTAAAAGAAGAAGTAGAAAAATATGGATTGTTATTTAGGGTTTGGCTCAGAAACCGTGTGTGGACCATTTTCCGAAAACAATTTTTCATCCTAAATACATAAATATTTTTACATTTGATTCATGGATCGTAAATTTCAGTTAGACTCAACGATCTAATAAAAGACCTCATTAGCTATTTATTCTATTGATTTAATAAATTAAGACCTGAATAAACATTACATGTACATATTTCTCAAACAGTTTGTTCATAAAGTATAAGTTATAAACATTCCTGAATGGATGGAAAGGAATTATCATTGACTCAGGTGGCCAAAACCAGAATAAATCAATCAAATTGAAATAAAATATGCGTGTATTCTCCTTATGGGAGCACCCACATCATGAAATGAATCAACAACAAGCAACTAATCATAGGAATTCCTGGTGAGTAACTAAGTATTTGATCCTTCAAGGTCAGAGTAAACTGAATGAGAATAATAAACGCTCAATAATTCACTATGCAACATAATAAAATTTATTCATCATGTTTCGACGAAATCTCGTTTTGCCAAATTGTCACAGAATCCTCTGAAAAGCAAAAGACTTCTCTTTTCTCTCTCTCTCTCTTTTAGGGGGGGGGGGCGAGGATGACATTTCAAGGAAAAAGTAATTATATTTACTTAATATCACTCACTTACCAAGTGATGATCCCTCGAGAGAGTATTTTCCCTGGAATGAGACGTCATGGGTGGTAGAGCAATAACTTCCCGAACATCCCTGTAGGACTGAGCGCTTGGAATCCCTCTACTATTTGTCCAATTGTCATCAGGATCCCCAGATGACACGAGTCCCACACCACTACTTCCTCCTCGGAAATGCGAATGGGGTAGAGTGTGGTGGTGATGATGATACGCACTTGTAGAGGCTGTTCCTCCCGATTCAGGACCCGTAAGAAGAGCTGCCATGTTAATCACATGTCCGTTTCCGACCAGCGATGTATGATGCAAATGAGAACTCGTTGTAGCAGCTGCTGCAATGAGAGCGGCATCCGTTTGAACACTTACGGAAATTGAAGGGATGGCTGAACTAGCAGTATTGCTGATGTTATGAGATACATGATGGGCATGGCTGTTATTGTTGTTTCCGCCGAGTCCTCCAGTTGAGAGGGAAGAGGGGGACATTTGAAAACTTTGATGAAGACGACGTCTCATGTAGTTCTTTTCGCATCGATATATTACAAAACTGCAAAAAAGGGAACAGGAATAACAGTCATTATTATTATCAAATTCTCTATAGCACAAGTCAAAAGTAGCCATTATTTTTATAGTAAAAAGCCATGTAAAAAGATTGTCTTTATTTTTATTTTGTATGATTTAGGTTTCTTCATTCAAATTAATTGCACATTCTATGTACATACATATATATTTGCCATTCATTATAACTTTATGTTGGCAAAAAGTTACAAGGAATTATACATAGAGACATTAATAATGTTTTTATAAGTCTACGTATAGGCCTATATATGCAATCCTTATTAAAGGACCCTTTTAATTTGTTAAGTTGAGCATTTAATTGTTATTTTTGTTGAGTTGATAATAATTATTAATTATTGCTAATATATGGTTAATGTTGTACATATGTGCTACATAAATGTTCAAAGTCACAATATGAATATAGATGAATGTCTGGGAAAGACATGTGAATTAATAAAAGTAGTTAATTTTAAAGTAACAAATCGATTTTTGTTATTTGTGTATGTGTCCTCTTTATGAGTTTGCACACGAATATTTTACGTCCTCCCATTGGTATAATTTGCTAAATGACTAATTTATTACAGCAGTTAGCGTCATTAATATTATATATACATATACCTATATTTCTATCTAATTAGTTACTCTGATTTAGTACACAATTGTTGTTAAGTTCCTCATTGCTTTTTATTGTAAACATCTGAATTGAATGTAATTTTTTTTTCAAATTTTCAAGTTACATATTTATTCGTTTTAAGGGTCATTTCTTATAATCATAAATGGAGCAAAACGTTTCCTTCCAGTAAGGAAACGTCCATCAATCATAAATTATTACCTCTATATAAATCAATAAAACAACATATGTATTAATGATATAAATAGCATGTCTAATAGGTTTGATTATGGGTGTATGTTAAAGGTAGTACATAGGAGAGAGAAAATGGTAAATAAAATCAGTAGCTATACTCTGAACTATTTGTATACATAAATACACTTTTTTAGAGTCTACATATTATTTACTCGTTATCACTAATTCTAATCAAACTCCTTTTGACACTTTAAAGTAGTGAACATCCTCAAATATGATCTATATGTACATTCAGAAAATCAAATTACCAAAAGAGGTAATAAATGAGGTAAATTCAACAAATTTAACTCACCACATTACCCATTTTCATGGCTCGTTGAAGTCTGTATTCAATCTGATAATGAAGTTTTGCTGTGTTTCAAAGCACCGTATTCAACATTTGTATTTATATGTATATATTTTAACACTTTCTCATAAAACATAATTACAGTGATCAATATTGATGAAAGTATTTTCTACAACGTAGGTTCATATGATTGAGAACAAAGCTGTATGTATTTAAACATACAGCCCAATAACCATTTCGAGGATAGCACAAAAAAGGATACTAGGAGGATTTGAAACTTTAGATGGGCCAATTAATTGCTCAAAACGTAATTATAATATACAAATTTAATTTGGACCTTGACATTATTTAAGGAACAAATGTTTCCTATTTCAATGGCTTTTTAAAAAGTGCTCAAATGATTGATGTACTTATAAGAGCGTACAGGCATACAAGAGTTGAAAAAAGTCAGACATACAATCTTTGGATATTACAAATGACTCTGATCCCCTGATCCTCAAGTTTGAATTCACAGATCCAAGACGTGCTCTTTTTATATACATATGAAGTGTAAACACTTCACAATTTCAAACAATATTGAAACGACATTTAATATGTAACACATTACTTCAAAATCTATTATTTGTAAATATTTACCAAATACACCAGAAAAAAGAGTTAGGCTCCTTTTACTTAAGTATAATCTAATCTAAAAACTCCAAACAATTTGACGGGTAGTTGGTTCTGTGGATATAAAAGATTGCTTGAATCTGGGATGTTCAAGATACGAGGCTTTGGAATAGTATTGCATTATTTCTATGTGAATGCAATATACAAATTGTAGATTTTATTGCACAAAAGGGATCTTGATATCAAGAATTGTACTATAGGAAAATTTTGTGACTAAACAGGCATTAGAGTAATTATAATATTATCCAGAATGGAAACATTCTCGTGTATATATATATATATATATATAAGTTTAAAGGTAAATAAAACTACATAGAGAGGGTACTTATTTCTCACTTAAAATTAAATATAACTACATACTTTCAAAGGTAGTAGGTATTTACCTATTTTACCCGCCCGTGGGTGATACATCATTTTTATTTTATATGTACATACAATGTGAACACACCGGATACGTGTTAAGGTTCAAAATAAAAACAAAACAACTAGAGAAACTATGTACCTATATACTTATATTAATAAATTGATTACAAAAACCATCAATCAACTCTCAAGAGTACAAAAAAAAATTCTAATACTAATAAAAGGCTGGAAGGGAGTCGTCGATCCTCTTTTGAAGGATATATGTACATAGCTTATACATATACCATAATAAACCTTTTCTTAATATTTTATATAAATAAATACAAAATAAACCTGTGAGCATGAACCTCAAATAGTTGTGGGGTACTTTTAAACATGTCATAGATTTTAAAAAAAAAAAAGAAGAGAAGCATATGCAAGAAGTTAATTTAAAAGGCAGCAAATTATACTTCAAAAGTATTTATGTAAAAAAAAAAAAAATAATATTATATTGCACAATTTTTGGACATTACATTCATGTTGTAGGTGTCTACATACATATGCTTACATAAGTATGTAATGATGGGTATAGCACATTAATGCAATTTTAATATACTTACATCATATTAAAGAAAATGCTGTAATGCACATAAAATATTTTAATGATCCTTATATAAATTCAATTTCTTTGGGCTTTTTGAAAATGTAGAATAAATCATTCGTGATACAAGGTCATTATAAAAAAAAAGTATGCCAAAAGTTGTTTTTGCCTGCATATGTAAGTAATATTTCGAATCGATTCATAGATACACATCTAATATATGGTAGATTTTAAAATAAACATACATTACATAAGAAGTAAGTAACCACAAGGAAAAAATACAATGATTCCTCTGATTCCAAGTATTTTTTGAAATACCGATTTTCAATTAGGATAGGAAGGTAGTTTTCGAGTGATTGGTTGATAATTTCCCTATACCTTGGTCATTTTATCAAACAACTCAATATATTCAAAGATATGATGAAAATAAGGTGTATCGGTATATAACTGATATACCTTGTGAGAAATAAATTTGTGGTGTCCTCTGAATACCAATCTTCATTCCTTCACTAAGAAAAATATGAGTGAAAAATTTAGTCTCAGTATCCCGCTGTCCCCTCTTATGACCTAGTATTATTACATATAATGACAAGAGATGTGAATAAGAGTCATTCGCGATGAGCGTAAAACCCCATAGCTGAGATGATGTCATAAAATTATGCTACTACTGATATGCTGTCGACTCTTCAATAAGGGGGGGGGGATAAAGCAATTGTTTTTATTTCAACTCCAAAGTCGTTTTTATTTAATTTATTGGTGATTTTTCATTATAAAATGTGTATTTTGAGGCAACTTGTTATTTCAAAGGGTATGGTTTCAACATTTTTAAATCGTTTATACTGTTAAAACCTATCCATAAAAAAATGTATCCTCAACGACAATTAACAAAGGATGATGACAGCTTCTTCTTCTTTTTTTAAAATACATATTACAGCTTGCCAACTGTCAAGAGAGGGCTCTTTTTTTCTTCATATTTCTAATAATGGTCATGATACAATTCAGTATATGTGTACTAGACACGATGATTATAACTGACATCAAATGGTAGAAAAATGTATTTTTGAGGAGCTAAGTCAGTTGTGATTTAAAGGTGCTTCTCTGACATACATAAATGCTGCTCGCTAAGCAGAGTAATATTTCCCGATTACATTTATTAAAAATAAAATATGATAGATTTTACATGTTATATATTAAAAATCGGTGTTTCGGAGTCAAGTAAAGCCTCATAAATAAAATGAAGGCTGTAGTTAAATTATAGCTGACACTCCTGAGTATATAGTCCTATCTCTAAAATGTTAATATAAAGTCCATAATATCTAACTGATCGACATATTTATATCTACCGAATAAAATAATATATTGGAAATGTTTTCACTTCTTAATCTTAGTTCAAGATTGCTTTTGTGTTGATGTAACACATGCTTATATATTTGCACTCAATATCCAAATGATGATGTCATCCTTTACAAATAATTTAAATTAATAACTTTAAGAAGTAAATAATGGTTAAAAATGAGTGGATTCTCTTTTTTTTTTTTGATTCACGTAATGACACTCATCACACTCAAATAAATGTCCATACAATGTACACCATTATTAAAAACATAATAAAGCATTCAAGCCAATTCTTTAAAAAATACATAGCATTTATATTTATGTAAGTAGTATGGATAAATACGTACTAAAAATGAGGCATGTCCAATATAAGAACCCCCATCGTAAAAACAATAGCCAACTAAATGTTTTATAGCTCATGAATAGCTCATGTTCTATTATTTTTAACCAAAAAAATGAATAATAATAATAAAAAAGGTCATAAACCCTGTCAACTTTTAATTAAAAAATAAACAGACTCCTCTTTAACGATTTTAATTACAACTAAAAAAACAACAAGCTAAAATCAAATGAAAGATGACGATAAAATCCAATTAAAAGAATCAAATAAAGGCTGTGAAATGATGCTATAACAACATAATGATACGAGATATAAAGAATTCACACTTTATTTCCCTCTTCTCAGCGGTAGTTGGAATGAGACCAAAACTATTTTGTGTTGGTTGTAATGTATGTCTGTGGTTCCATTCTGCTGTGTTGAACACTAACTAGGACGTGTACAGCTAAGGTTTGTAACGTCGTACGATTCGATATGTTTTTATTATAGTTATAAAATATTGTGATATTATAAAATTTTGATTATTATTTTTTACAAAAGCTCACAATACCAGGGACAACTGACAATTTCAAAAATATTGTGATATATCTAAATAGTGTTTTGCGACTGATTGGCGAGATCGTACCGCGTACCATAATAGTGTACTGTGGTTTGTACCGAACCTTGAGTTTAGCTCATTATGTATCATTATGTTATCCCAGTCCTAATACAATGTGTCAACGATGTTTGTTTAGAAGTTCTTTTCAGAATGGAGAGTAATGTTATGTAAAGTTACACCGAATTCAATTATTAAGTTAAGGTATAAAACTTTGAAGGGACTTTAATTCCAAAAGGCATAACAATTAAATTTTATGGAAACAAGCTTTACTTTTAAGCATTCAAAATAAGCGAATCAATGTGGAAATATAGAATACATAGATTAACTGTTACCAAAGTATTGCACTTTCGTCAAAATGAAAATGCATCAGCTTTTATCATATAGAATTGAACCCCTTGTCATACTAATATATAATTGACTACTGTATTTACTTAACATCAGTCCTCAGAATAGACAAACAAGCATTCATAGCCACTGAATATATTTCGGTATTTTTTGTGAGTGTTTTAAACTGATTTTAATTTACTTTATGTAGTTTATTGTACAAATATGAGCAAATAAAAAAAATCAAAAGAAAATAAATGATTTTTTGCTATATTTTTTGGGTTATTTTAAAGTCACTACAGCGTGTTTGTTTGGAAATTATATACTTTCATCTGGATCTTAATTGTGAAAAACAAGTATTTTGTTATTATATATAATTATGATATATTCCTCATTATGTTTCTATTTTCATATCCTAGATTTTGCTCATGTAAATATCTAATCTTGCTATCTACATAATATTTATATAAAATTTAATTTATGGGTAACTCCTCATGTTAGTTAACAAAATATTGGAAATAAATGGATGTAATATAAATAGATTTCCAGGATGATCTTTGCTCCCGAATAGAAATACCATAAATACAAAAACTCACATCACATTTTAAAGTAGCTGAAGGCTCGTGCCTCATACTGTGAAAAAAAATGTAATATTTTTCTGTCTTTAAAAAGTCATACTCTTGCAAAATTATAAGTTAAAAATACTACAAGTTATAACTCTATGCACATATGGGTCAAACATAAATAACATTTTTCTTAAATAAATAATTCATAATTAGTTTTAATATAGGGTATGTATGTACTTAGGTTATTAGAGATGTAAACTATTTCCTTAAGGAAAGCTTCCTTAGCTTTTAAATAAAGAGACAAAAAAAAAACCCAACTCCCAGCTCTTTTGATTTCAAAACCTTTGTCTAATTATTTCTAATTTATTTTTTGCGTAAGTAAAATGCATTAGATCAATTAGGAATGAACATGTATATATATATACTTATATACTCATTTTTCAGTTAAGGAAGCACCATATTTTACCTACTCCAACTCCATTCCTACTATTTTTGATAGAAATGCAAATAATAATAATAATAATAATACAAATTTGAGCGAATGAAAATAAAATTTGAAAATGCATTTATTAAAAAAATACGGGTATATATATATATATATATATATATATATGTATAACGTTTTACATATCTATGTATGTATAAGTCATTTTTTTAATACTTTTCACACTTTTCATCTCAATTGGATTATATTATGAACCAATGTGTTTAATATTCTATAAACAGCCCTTCATGATAAAGTAATATTTATGTACAAATTTATGTATCATTACGTCGTCTCCTCAATCATTGATAAAATATATATAATAGACAGTAAATAAACAATATGATACAATCAATAAGACTTCAGTCTCACTCCTACATATATATATATATATATATATACACTCACTTATGTACTCCAAACAATCCCATTGCTTACCATTGATGATTGTGACAAATTGTAATTGATGAAAATTAGTTGTCATGATGCCACACGATGTTTTTCTTTGCTATGCCTCAGGATTTGTTTGCAGTTTATATTATTATTAATATTATTATTATTTCATAAATCTTCATCAGTTCAAATAATAATAATAATAATGAGAGTAACATCATATGTATTATAAATGCTTTGTTGTGCGTCTACATAATATGTAATGTGTAGAACGCCCCTTTTCTCTCTTAATGCAGGATTCGTGTCTTTAATTACGCGAAAGAAATTTGATTATTGATGTGACTTTGGAAAGATTTTGCTTGTGGGTTTTGTTGCTTTCCCCTGCCTCCATGTTTTTCATTTTAGATGCAAGTAATTAGATGAACAAACATAATAATTTGCATCATATATTACATGCATGGGTTGGTACAAGAGATGCAAATCCGTTGTTCGGTTCGGTACAAGTTGATAAATATTTTCCTTATGTAGGGCCTCATTTAGATTTTGTTTCCCTTTAAAAAGTGATGTCTTGTGAGGTTTTCTCAAATATGAGTATATACAAATAAAAAAGCTTTTAGTTTTTTTTTCAAATACATCTTAGGTCTTAATGATCTATTACATAAAAATCATTTTAAAGACTAATCTGACTTTAAGGAATAAAATATTGATATTATTTAAATCTTTCTTATATTATATTATCTTGACATTATTTATAAATAAGTGATATAAATTATTAACTAAACTTAGTTCTAACTATAAAAGCCTTAATTAGTCTATTATTTTTTTATACCAAGATAATAAAACCGTTTCTTAAGAAGGTAAGAATTGAAATAATATCATACCTATTTTTATCAACTTCTCATGTGAACATACTAGTAAAAATAAAACCATGATTCCTTCTTGTACTTAGAAGTGTATGCAACCATATTATAGATACCCTTAGTGCAGAAATATAAAAATAAAGAGTTTCTTTCTTTTTATTTAAATTGAATCTTTTTTTTTAATATATATTAAATAATTTTGAACATTATTTTTTTTCACGACACACTTTACAATGCATATTGAGTGTCCATTTTTTTGCCTCACACTGCCTTCTTCTAATATAACTTATATATATTATGTATGTACATAAATTTTATTTCCTTCAAAGAATACTTTCCTAGGAATCTATTACCACTTTAGTAATGAGAATGCTCGTCAAAAATGAAAAAAAAAACCTTGAAAATTTTGGATCCAAACATTCTAGATCTAATGAAATATACATAAATTTTCTTTAATCTTCAACTTACTTATTCATAACGGATATACATAAAAAGTGTATAGATGTATTTAAAAAAAAGAAAAGATGTATAGAAATAATTTCGTTAGAGCAAAGAAGTCCCACTTTCTACTCTCCCATCATCTTTAGCTACGCCTCAGACTATGATATAAATTTTTTTGTTAAAAAAAAAAATTATGATACGATAAAATTATCATATTCACGACCAAGGAAGGAGAAAGTACTCCACAGCCCTTACTTTAAAGAATTAGCAAATGTATGTATTATTTGTTTATAATTTTGCATCCCCTAAAAAAAAATTTCCTTTAGAGTAATACAACTTTAGTATTGAAATTGAGTCCAATTATAATCTTTGTGGATAAAGGGGAAATATTTTTTTGGAGAAAAACTCCATAGTTCTGAAGATATAATTTAAATTTTATAAAAAAAATTAATAGAATAATTTTTTTGGGTACTTGAAAATGTCAGATACAGGGGCTTAAATTTCAAGGGGTACGGCACAGACCGTTTACCCCCACCAATAATTTCATTTCCGTTTTGTCCTCCCTTTTTTTTAATGTTGCTTTTTATTTCTACATCTGCACAACTATCTCATTCTTAATCCTTGGACACTTGATTTTCCTCCTTCATCCACCTTTCATTAGATAAAATTATCTAAATACTCTTGATGACAATCCATAATTAATAATGAGATTCATACATTACATCACATAGAAAAAGCTTGAATATCCCTGCATTACCCTGTTTCATAGTGTAATAAAAATATCCAAAAAAAAAAGATTCTTATTTTTTTTATTATACGTTTTCACATATTTAGATATATACATATGGTCATAAATTTAGGTCAATTTAAGGGCTTTTATTTATTGATAATAAAGACCAAACCTTTTTACATATTATGTATAATATCACATTGACTCAATTATGAAGTAATGTATTTTAAACATTAAACAATCAAATGTATGTACATACGCATGTCCCTATAATCGTTTTTATATATACTATATTTATGGATATTCTAATGGCTATTGCCACGTTTATAGCCAATACATAGTTCACTATTAAACACACATTATTGTCAACAAAGATATGAGGAAGTAATACATTTTATGACATCAAAAAATAACTTTTTCAGAGATAATAGATAATTCATCGAAGATTAAATTTATACAATAAGTATACAAAAAAAAACCTTAAGATTCTCACTCGTTGATATCATCAAGTTATAGATGGACGTTTCAATAGATTTGAAGCCTTCTTTTTATAACTCTTTTCTATCCTTGAAATTCAAAGATGGAAAAAGTTAGCATCTTTTTTAAGAGTAATAATTGAGAATAAAAGCTTTTTAAACTTCAAAGGTTTTTAATATAGTTATATTCATATACATAAACTTATTTATGAAGGTATACATATTGAGGAAGGGATGTGATTCCCATATTCCTCCCTTGGTTGTAGTCAATTATCAATAATTGAAAAAAAATACTATGGGCTTTCTAAATTGGACAAAAATTGGACCAGTTTTGAGGTATTTAACATATTTCCCAACTCTTTACAGCATTAGCCTTTCTTAAAATCCTTTAAATATTTGCTTATGGCTACTGTGAAATTCCTGTGAAGGAAATGAATCAAATATTTCTCTATTACGTTTTAGAACCAGAGGACTTTTCATTGAAGGACACACTCTTTATCATTGGACTAACGTGAGCACATAGGGATGTTAGAATACTTTACTATCTTAATGGCATCAAATATATATATATATATATATTTGAGAACTGACGGATGAACACTACTCAGGATTAGACTCAAATAACCCCTCCAAAAAAAAAATCCTTATAAAATAATAAAAACCATGAAAAACTTAATCTGCTTGGTGTAATCATCTTTCCATTCATTAAGTCTCAAATATGATCATATTTAGGATGATTTTTTATTATAGATAATCTAGCATTACATTTATACAGAAATGTGAATCATTGCAATAAGAAAGGATTTACATACATAAAATATTTAAGACTTTAAAATTTGTATACATAGAAGAAAAGTTAACTTCTCACTTCTTATTTTTTTTTTTTGAATTTATTTAAATTCCTGTATTTGATCAAAAGTTTTGATACAAATAAAAAATTAATTAAATAAATCTGTCATTGACAATGAAACAAAAAGTATGGTTTCAAATCAAAGAACACATTTCTGAGCTCATTGACAAGGAGAATCATTAATCAAATATATATATATTTTTTAAATCCTAGAAGCAATTTAAATACTGAATGAAACAATCAAATTAAATGAAGCCTTCTTGGCAGAGATACTTTATCATCACTTTATTTTGAGCAAATATATTTACTTTTACATATATACATACATATGAACCAAAGCTATGTTTTGCAGAATATTATGATATGTACATACATACATACATACACTAAAAAACCCATATTTATCTTGGCAAGATGTATTCGATATGAGTGTGAAGTTCTATTGTTCGACTCTATTATTACCATTATATTATATATTTTTTTGTTCCTCCCTTTCAGACATAATTTAACTTATTAGTGTCATTACATTTTTACACTTGCTCTAATTCACAATTTGTTTTAAGAAACAATTTTGCATGTATAGGGAAATCTTTAAAGGCAGAGATTGAGTCATGTAAATCATATGAGTGATTCATAAGCAGAGAAAAAAAAGGGATAAATTTCTTTTGAAATGCAAAAAAAAAAAAAAAAAAAGAAACCATAAAAAGCCAATACTAATTGCATATTAGAAATTAATTTTTTTGGACCCAATAAAATGGCTCATTGTATTTGACATATCTATACACAGTGACTCTTTTTTTTTGTCAGATATAGTGACTGGTCCTCTAATTTTATTCAATTTTACTTTCAGAAAATTCGGCATTCAAATCAAAATTTGAGTCTAAACTGTTACTGAAGTCGAACCATTTTAAGTTTGCAGTTTCTTTGCGTATTAAATGGTTCGAACAGACTCTTGCCAATTCAATGATACAATTTTTGTATGAATAATCAAATTCTACTTCACATATGTTACGGTGGTACAAAAATTGGATCACGCATTTAACAGAGTATTGTCTAAATTACTTGCTTCTTCAGAGCCTTATTGACTAAATACAATGAATTCATTGTACAATATATTCAAAAATACTAAACATACAAACGAAAAAAATGTCTTCAAGAATTTAAAGGTAGTTCTAACTCATTTTTGAAATATTTCAGAGGAACTTGGTTTCTTGTTGAGTTGACACATATAGTAAGTACAAATATAAATAAATAGATCCACATATTTACTTTACAAACATGTTCAGTCGTGAGATCAAATAACTCCCCTAAAAAAGTTTGATAAGTACATTGTGACTCTCCGTTCGAACCCTTTAATAATAGGTTTTTAAAATCCTGATTTGTTGTTCTATTAGTTGCTTCATTTGGTTAAGTCATGAAGTTGTCAGTACAATAAACTTTGTACACTGTAACAAAAATAAGTAATATAACTCGAGATCAACATTTTTTTTCACAAAAAAATAAAATTTAATTTAATAATTACAGAACCATTAAAACCCCAAACATGACCATTGCAGCCACGTTTCTGAACGTTCTTTCACTTTTTTTTTTGACCCTGAAAATTAATTTAGTTTAAATTTATGTGACATCACTTTTAACTGTTATATAGTATTAAAAAAATTAAGGACAAGCAGCAAGTCCTTTCTATGGACACACCAGGCATCTATAAAATAAAACAATTTTAAAATCATCAGAAGAGAAATTATACACAGGTTGTAATTGTTCAAAATTGCAGCAGATAATTAATTCATCTGTTTTGGTTATTATATCCAAATTAGTAGAGTTATTTTTACTTGGAGCTCAAAGGTTTATTTGAAAAAAAAATCGGCCAATTAATCCACCATTCGTTGTTTAACCCATAAATAATCGATGTTGATCAAGCTCTAATGCCCTTAGATATACGTAATTTTGATCCCTTGTTTGTGATAGTGAACTATTAAAATATACGCCCTTGTCCTATTTGAACTATAATAAAGTGCAACTCAAGTTCTAAGTGCTTAGCTCTGATTTATTGCTGTCATATGGAAGCTTCTGAATGTTCATTTGTATATGTTCCTCCTCTAATTGTGATTCTAATCATTTTAATTTTTTGTTATTACGTTTTATTAAAGTTAAAAAAAATGGTTTGAAAATATACACAAATCAATTGTTATTTAATAACATGGGTCTGTTGATGCCTTATTACACTTGGGTGCAAATAGTACACAAAGAAATGTCAAATTTATTTTGTTTTTATTATTTTGAAGCATACAATGTGATTTTATTCCACCTCTATGTGGGTTGTATGCCAAATACTCGATAATGGCTCAACCTTACGTAGTGGTATTGATTATTTTATTCAAAACTATGTATTTACATACATTGATTACATTGATAGGGGCCAAAAGAGATTAGAATCATGTTACTCATAGTGTAAATTCGTGCATAAGTTATATATAAAACATTACTCGTACAGGTTATTAAATATATATATGAAAAAGTAATTGTTCGAGAGATAGAGAGAAAGCAGTGAAAATAGAAAGGTAGAAAAATATAATTATTTGTACATTTGACAAAAAAACAAGAAAAAAAAAAAAAAAAACAAAAAAAACAGTCAGTCCATTCATTTTATAACGTACAATTTTCTATACTAGAATTATTGGAATTTGATTTTTCCTTTCTTTCTTATACGTACTTACTACATGTGTATTTTACACTATTATTACATTTGTAAAACACCTGTTTGCCTCTCTTAAGTGTGCCATGATTTATGAGCTATACAAATATATATTTAGTCAAGTATGTACGTACATACAGCAATGGACATAATTGAATATCATTATTTTGTAATAATAATGAAGCATTGTTTATTTGACAGGGAAGGCCCTTGTCAACTAGGTACGCAGAAGTAAGACCTCTTTTTAATATATAAAAAGCTAATTAAGCAGTTTTATGTATTTATACATACATGTACACACCCAAAATAATATAAAAAGTCTTCATTTTCCTTGTACCTGCATAAGTACCATGTATGTATGTATGTATGAAAGAATATCAAAGTAGAGCTTTCATTGAACCAGAAAAAAAACATAAAAAATAAATATTAATTTACATCCATGGAGTTCCATAAATGGATTGTCTGATGTCTCAATGATGATAGACTTTATTTCACTTTTATTCAAATACACAATGTGTCACAAATAAAGCAGTTTTTTCCCCCCCCCCTGACGTCACATATTGCAAAAAAACATATACTGACATGGAGGCCATATGGGCAGTATAGTTTTTGATAAAGGCATATGGTTATTTTTGAAAAAATAACAACTTTCCAAATGGATATATATGTATTTATATAAGAAACTTTACTAATAGCAACAAAATTACAGGCAATTTGATTGTTTATAACCTATCCAAGATGGCTGACCTTTAGTTTTAGCATGATTTTTTTTACTTAACAATGTCTTAAAAAAAGCAACAACTTTGTGTAAAAGGATTTTAAATGAAATATTATTTTACTATTTTCTTGGCACTATTCTTATATACCTACATATTAAAGTGGCAATGCCACAAAGGCTATAAACATTTATCACTCATTAAATAAGAATATATTTATATATATATATCTTGAGTCCGACAGGAATGAAATGAAATTACTGCCCAATTTGAATTTGGTTCTGACTATGAATATGATCATATGTATGTATATTTATGTATAGAATACATACATGGGAGCATGACTGTGTCTTATACTAAAATGTATGTAGAACGGAAGAAATAATCAAAAGAAGAGGGAAAAAAGTATGTACATATATATATATATATATATATTTACAGAGCTTTCATTATCATTTTGTAAATATGTATAAATTTTATCTTGAAGCTATTCGTTGAATTGAAAAAAAAAATGTGAAGCTTTAATAAGATTATGTAAAGAATCCTAATAATCATTTTGATTAATTATTACATTTAGTAGAAAATATGTTTATGTAAAGACATTGTGAATAAAATGTAGAGTTATGTATGACATAGGTAGAGTCAAAAGTTAATGTTTTTCATGATGTTTTTACATTCACGTATTTTAAGTGTGGTCTGGATATCCACTTCATCCATAATTGAGATCATAGTAAGAGCAGTCTTGAACACTAGGTACATAGCAAGTATCAAATCTACTCATTGGATATTCATTTACAAAACGACAAATAAATATATTTAAAATGAGGTGTGATTAAAAAAAGTACAGGAAAAAATATAGTCGAAAGCTTCATTTAATCACGAAACCTGATGTCCTGTGACAGAACATACATAGTACAGTATATTTGTGTGTAAATAACTATCTTAATCAAGTCATTTTACTTGTGTTTGTATTTCATATTCTGCCTGATTTAACTAACTTTATTTATTAATATGCCAGAATAAATGTATCAGAACCACATTCATATATATGTATATATATATAAGTTGACTAGAATTCCTATAGTAGTATTT
The DNA here is from genome assembly GCA_963680855.1 of Lepeophtheirus nordmannii. Lineage (NCBI taxonomy): Eukaryota > Metazoa > Arthropoda > Copepoda > Siphonostomatoida > Caligidae > Lepeophtheirus > Lepeophtheirus nordmannii. Next base: position 30,619,643 of record OY804522.1, on the reverse strand, counting down.
TTTGACTTTATAAGAAGTATGTATCCAAAAAATAACTTTTTGTTTTTAATAAGGCATGATGATAATAATAGGGTGTGGATTGTCATATGTCGACGATAATAATAATAATATCAACAATAATAAACGAAGGTCAGAAAGTATAAAAATATGTCTTCAAAAAAGTTAGTTTTTTTTTCCTTGGTTATTGAGTTCTTGATTAACTTCTTTAAGGTATCTAATGTCAAGGAAGGACATACTTTCTAGGTAGAGTTATATCATACGATGTGTTGGTTTATAGATATGTATAATTATATACTTTTATATTGTTATTTATTTGCTGCCAGTCTGGAAGTCCGTCATCTTGAAGGAGGCATAAATATCCAAAATTTATAAGAATGAAAGTCTATGCTCCGTTTATATGAAGGACATTTGTAAAATACATATGTCTTTGAAAGTCATAATAAAGCTGACCATCAATAGGACTCCATTGAAGTTGAAACAAAGATAAGGGGTGAATCTTTAAACTCTCTTCGTAAATAAATCAAATCCTTAGATTTTTAGCAAATTTTGAAAAGAAAAACAAAACAATTTTGCTTAGTGAATAAATATAAATCGGATTCATTTGAAGATTCATATCAATCTTAGAACTCAAAAACAAATGGTTTCCTTAAGATTTTTCATTTTTGTTTTATATCTACACATCTACTTTTAAGCTATTTATCCAATCTGTGACGTCAGTGAATATGTTCTATGATAATAATATTTTCAAACTTTGTCGTATATTTGTGGCTTTATTTTTGATGCTCTGGATTTGGAACTCCTTTATTAAAAGAAAGAAAAATAGAGATATTGAGGGCAATATATATACACATATATTGAAATTGACATGAAGGGGAATAGATATTATATATGTTTTTAAGAAAAACAACAAACTCTCCAAGGATCAACCAATGACAACCAAAAGACTCAATATATTGTTATTACATGAGTTATTTGTGAAACATAAGGATAATAGAAATTTTAGTCAACTTAAAAAATTATACACCACACTAAAACATAATAGCACGCAAAATATATGATTCATACTATGAAAATGTTGGTAATCTTTGATGCAAATTATGAAAGAAAATGATTCTCTCATTAGGAAATATTTTTTATTTTTTTAATAGAAATGCTTTTTTGGCCTTTTTTTTTACTTTTCAAATTTAATATGCATTTAATGTTTCATGTCTTAGTCATCACGTGTTTGACTCATAAAAAATATTATTCGTGCTAATATAAGTATTTTACTATTGTGTTTTTCTATCTTGATTCATGCTTTGTACTCAGTGGATGAGCTAAATTTGGTGAAAAGAACATCTTTTCCCTTCTAAGAATGAACGTTTTTAAGGTAAGAATTGGTTTTTAGAAATAATTATTTAAGAGTTAATCATATTTTCATTTAATAAAAAATAGATACAACAACAATATTGTTTGTCGTAATTAAGATCCAATTAGCATCTTATATTTCATCAGAAAAAGATGTGTTCTCAAGTAGGTTCAATGGAACAAATTCATTATTTAACATACAGATGTTGTACATGCAAGCAAATAGTACAAATTGCAACCATAAAAGGAAAATTAAACTCATTTAATGCAAACATTAGGGTACTTATTGGTGATAAGAATAATGCATTGACTGAATCTGCATTATATTGTCAATATATCAAGGTTCTACATATTTTTTGATTTTTTAATGAATATTAAACACTTTTTTGAGCATCAAAGAAGCTGTAGGTATAAAATCTACATCACAAGTGTATAATATAATGTCAATAATTCAACAAAAAAATCAATCACTTTTGTCATCATTTCTTTGAGATATTTTATAAAAACTGATTTTGTTGAAAAACAATATTTTTGTAATAATGGAGTCGGAACTGATTTTAAATAAAATCTTAGTCATATACCTTTAGGCCTTTCCCTGAACTGTATGTGGTCTAGTTCGTAAAGCAGGGTCTATTAATTTTTATTAATGACAATTTTTTACGTAAAGGCCAATGGAATAGCATAAAGTTATACAAATACTGAATTTACAGACATCCCTAAGATTCACTTAAATAGCTATGATATGCAAAGCCAGTAGCTTCATTTAGTAGCTTATAAATATATTCAATGGATGACAAACAGGCTGTTGTATTAATCTTTGGCGAGTCAAAGACAAATCCACTCCTATTAATTGAGCAAAAAGTATTGCAATCTTCCAAGGGCACTCCTACCATAGATAACAAATATTTATCATATTGCTTTTTTTTAAAAATTATACATTGTGTAGGTATATTTCTTATCTTCACTTTTACTTTTAAATAAGTAGAACTACGAGCATTGTATTCATATAATACTTGAATGTACACAAACTTTTATATATTTTTTTCATGAACTTAGGAATTCAAAAAGACTTGTTTACTTAAAAATTATTTATCCCTTCTATTCTCGAGGAGATAAAAAAAACTTTTTTTAATGAAATAAGTTTATTCAGAAAGCTCTGAGTCTTTTTGTTTTTAATTGCTTATGTTTGATTTATTTCATTTTGCCCTCAGATTGTTTCCTTCCTACCTTCCCTCACTCTCTTTAACTTTTTTATCCATGAAAACTTAAAGTCAACCGCATCATACCTTTTTAAAATAATTTGAATCCTCAAGCTTACTGAACTGTTTATGCATCGGGTTCTTCATTTGCAATTCATACAATATATTTTTTAACAAGTTGGTATTTAAAAAACCATTTTGACAATGCTTTTCTTTCCAAAAAGAAAATATTTCTTTTCTTATCCCAATCCAAGACCTCATCAATGGAGACTAAAATAAAGACAAGACTTGTAAAGAAAATGTCTTTTCTTTTTTTACAAAAAGACTCTTTAGATTTTATTACTTTTATCCTGATTTCACACTGAGATCAAGACTTTAAAGAAGTCGATACAAAAAGAATACCAAGACTTTGAGGAGTCGAGATTTAGACCAACATCTAGAAACACATCAGTAATAGATTACAAATCATGTGATATTTTTGAATGAATATTGATTAGCTTTCACAGACATGATATGTTCTTTCTCCAAAACTATATTTTATTTTCCAAATAACAATAACTATAAATTTTAAAAAATTATGAAATAGTTTTTTGTTTATAAACGAAATATATTTTGACAAATCAAAAATATTTTTTTAAATGAGACAAGTGATTGGTATTTGTTTTAAAGTTGTGTTGTATTTTTTTTAATAACGCTTCTTGAAGCACTTTATTTAGTATTTATAGACTCATTAATTGATAGTGATTGAGGAATAAGGCTTATTTTTAACTAATTCATTCATAAATGAAGGGAACTTTGCTCTAAAGTTTAATTTTTCTGAAATGAATACATTTCAAGAAGAGAAACAGCATTATGTGATGTGTCAAATGTTTGTGAAAAAGCAAAAAAAAAAAAAAATTATCATTGATTTTCAAGAATAGAGCATATTCATACTGAAAGCAAAGATATGACCTTGGTATAAAAATATCAAAAATAATTAGACTTTTCATTATGAAATTCGCTGAAAAAAAAGAATCTAATGAAAAAACAAAGCAATGAATAATTCAACTTTGAACTCTTGTTTTCAATATTTATGATCAAGAAATTTATGGAATAAAAATATAAAATCATTTTTCTCCTTTTTTTCTTTATTTTTTCCAATTTTTTATGTTGTATCAAATGCTATTTATAGACGGATTGATTTGTCTACCAATAATCTTATTTTATAAAATATATTCAAATACACTAGAATAAAATAATATTCATACCAATGGTTTTGAAATATGTATTATGTGTAATACTAATTAATAAAAACTTTAGCTAAGTAAGTTACTAATACTTGTTTGAAAAAAATATTTATTTAGCACAAAAAGTGATAGAGTTGTCATAGAAAGACGCTTATTGTACTTCGTATAGTGAGTATTGCTTTGCGTATTTTCCTTGATTTAAATTTCTGAGTTTTACGTTTACAGGACAAAATTATTAATTTATATTTTTTTGACAAACTTAAATTTTAATATAACTTTTGTTTGGTCCAATTATTATACCGATGAACGATTTTTTGTATCCTAAAACCATGAACAAAACTCAAAATATGGGATTTTTTTTCAAATGCTCATAAGACAGGATTTTATTAAGCTTTAAATTCTAAAAGAGTATAATTAATTTTCATACTCTAGACAACGAACGGGTTAAATAACAATACGAAAAAAATGATTTTTTAAAAAGGTCTAGAGTACATTCATATATATATATATATACATGTTCTCAATGACTAATTCTATGTTCAAATATTGTTAAAAAAGTGTTAAGGAAGAAGGGTAGTATTGGACGATGAATGGGGTCTACCTATCCACGTCAGTGACAGAGATTTTTGTCCTCTTTTCCATTTTTTCCCTTTCAATTTATAAGGGTAATTTTATAAACGTATGGATACATATATTTTTCATATCAGAGCACTGAAAGAAATGAGTTAAATATTGATGCCAAAAAGTTTTACTTTTTTTTGAAATTACTTCATTTTTTTTATATATGTGGATGTCAAATAAGAAATGTTTAGAAGGAGAGGAACTGACAAAAGAAAAAGGACTCCGTATCTACATACTTTCGAATATATAATTAAATTCTGTGAAGAATAAGTTACAACTCCTTAAATTATTTCCAAGATTTATTTTCATAGTTAAAGAAAGTCAACTAGGATATTCATAAATATGACTCAAGTCTGCAAAATGTTTACTATTTTATAAAATATTTAAAATTTCATATCTACTAGTTAAAGTAGTATTTAACGTGCAAATTATGAATATCTAATTACCAATGTATATTTTATTTGAATTTGTTATCTAAAACAATAATCACACAAAGTTGATATAATAATATATGCAAATTCTATCGTTTACCAATTTATATTTGTGTTTTTTCCCCCTTGAAATAAAAGAATGTCATTAATTAATTATTATCGTTGAATGTTAAGCATTTCAACACATAACCTCGATCGATTTGTACCTTAAAAAAATCAACCTCTGCTCTATTGAGAAAAAAAATGAAGTCAGGTGAAAGAAGTCTTAGAAAGTTGAAAATTCTTGTGACTTGAAAATAAATTTGTTGACTTTTAATCTAATGGATTTGCAAAATATAAAAATGGTTTGATTAACGTAGCACACTTTTTGCATCAATTCTAATCAAGTTACCCTCATCAAATGTGCACTTTACATAAATATATATATGAAAATCAATCCTTGTTAATGGTAACTCGATATTTGACTTCTTTTTTTTTTTAGGTGATATTATTTTTGATTGCATATTCATTCAAATAAAGATGTAACTGAATGAAGCATATTTACATATGTAGTTATATAGGACTAATATTCGACTTAAGTTTGGCATTTTTTATTTTTTCAACACAAGAAAGGCTCAAATGATCATGTTGACTATTTGTAAATACATGCTGGTCCTTGACTTTGCCTAAAAGTGTATTGACTTATATTTAAATTCTATTTCAGTAAAATTCTACAAAAAAAGTTGCTAAAACATAATATTAACAAATATCTTAAACTTTATTTTTCAACTATATAATTATAAATAAATATATATATATATATATTTAGTTTTACTTTGTTTAACTCTGGAGGATTCTAACTCTAAATGATTATTTTATTAAAATAATCGAAATGACAGGGGTCATGAGATTCATGAATCATTAGATAATAGAAATAGAAAAAAATTGCTGAAAGACTGAGGATAAAAGGTATTTTGATTCTAGAACAGCGACAATTTAGATGAAAACAAAATGATATTACCTTCATAAAACTTTCAAATAGATATATACAATATTTTGATCAAATACCTTGCTTAGACAGTTTGGGCATAAATCAAAAACCCATGTCTGTTCTAGTCTCTTAATAAATATGGTCCTTCTGGCGTTTACTGTCCATACATAATTAGTCAATTTAATCGCTCTATCAATATATTGGTAGGGTCCTTCCATTATCTATTATGTATTAATATATAATGGCCGAATGTGAGGAAAATATAACTTTAAAGTCACAGTCTAATCTATGAATTTAATCTCTTGCATTCAATTCAATACAAAAAGGGCAGATGGATAGAGGCCTAATATTAGTACTAGAACATAAATGATTTATATAACTAATTCCTATTTCAATCATAGGAAAGAATCATTCCCTCAATTTGATAAAAAAAATATTATTTTTTTATTTTTTTTAAATATGTAAATTCAATTTTCTTCGACAAATTTCCAATTGTTTATAAGTAAATAAGAAAGAAAGTTTTTTATTGATCGCAAATTCCCGATTTCCCAAAGTAAATTCCATTTTAATCTCAATTTCTTTATATACACACAATACACTCATAAGTAGATATTTATCGATCCTGTTTCATCATTTTCTTCAAAAATCTCCCTCCCTTAAGAAAAATATGTATAAAAAGAAATTCAAAGGGGGTTGGAAGTTGTGTCATTATAATCTTTAAAAGTAAAGAGGGAAAAATGACGAAATATCATAGCGTGTGTCTGATATTTTTTTTTTTTTTTTTTTCATAAAAGGGGGTTATTCAAAAATAAATATTCATGTATTTTCTTAAGGAGACATTTATTTTTGAAGGGATTGACAAATTTGTTATAAAAATATAATATTTAAACATTACTCAACTCTGTCAATTTATGAATTCATTTCAATAAATTTTTGTTAAACAACAACTTCTATTTCGAAAAAGCATTATGAGTTTTTATTCATTCTTAGAACTTTTAGATTTTTTTTAAAACACAAATAGATTTCTACAGCTCAATAAACAATCAATTCAAAATATAAGTATATATATATATATGTACAGGTTTTCATCAACAATATAAGAAAAATAAAATGACAAAAAATTAGTTTTATCACATTGTTAAAGTTTATTTTTTTTATTCTTCCGGTAAAGAAAAATAAAAGCAACTCACTTCAAAAAAGAAAGGAAAAAAAAGCTGATAAAAACTAAGATATTTCTTTCAACTCAATATCTTGGGCCTTTTTATTGGTATTATTATTATATAGGTATATTTAGTGTTCACGAAAAGGAATTGCATAATGGACAATCAACGCCACAAAGACATCTGCATCTAAAAACTTTTATAACCTTTATAAAACTTTTATAAACCTTTTCTTCATCTATTGACTAATATTTTACGATTCATAAAATCAAATTGGTTAGAATCGTACCAAAATTTACTTATTCATTACTTTTTCTATTACCAATATCCCCCCCCCCCCTGTCAGGATGTGACACAAATAATAGTGTTGATTTTCAGTTTGAAAATTATAGATTTATTATTTCCGTAATATCGACTAGTATTCGATGAGACTTAGAAAAACCCTTGGAAGGGTTACACCATCTTTGCATTCGCTTGTACTCTGCTTAAGGTTGTTATAATTTTTTGAAATTGATCGATCACGTACAAAAATTAGCTCTAAACCGATTTATGGAATGATCAAGAAATTTTAACCTTTGAAATAGAGAGGTCCATTTTTTCATCCTTACAAGACAAAATTTTTTTTTCCATTTGACTCAAGCTTACACGGGTGAAACTCCTGTTTTGACCGATCAAAAAAACCATTATGACAAAGCTTCAACATCAACTAATAACTATCTTGATGATAGGACGATATTAAAGAGTGTTTATTTATTAGAACATATCTGATCATCATGAGAGAGTCACACACCAAATATGCTTTATCTGAATATTGTACATATATATATTTGCATTTATAAATATATTTTGTGTGTGAAATTCTTCACAACACCATCTGAAGGAACACACACACACACGCAAATGCTTTTAGACTAAGGATGGATTGACAAATGGAAAAATAAATAAAAGCACATAATAATGATATTATACATATAAATACCTCTCACTTTTTGTTTTGTATTTTAGAAAGCCTGTAAAGTAGATATGTGTATTCAAATAAGGGGTGTAGGGTATTCATTCAGTATAATGGATGATATTTTGTGAATTGTCTCCTCTGAGGATTAAAAACTATTCCTTCTTATACAACATAAATTAGTTATTCCACTTATAAAATAATAATTCAATTTTCATAGCAAGGAGTTGCATTGAAGCCTTTCTCATTCTTTATGCATTTCTCATGCAGCTGTTTTTCATTTCATTAATATGCAAAAACAATAAAATGTTATTTTGTAGCACGAACACACGCCTTGTGATACGAACAATCTGGATACAAATGGTATACGGTATATATGTAAATCCAATTATTTGAACTATTCGTTGTATTTCTATCATTATAAATTGTTGATTAGAGAGAAAATTACGGTAAACTTATTCATTAAGTTTTTTTATTTTAAACAGCAATGCACATTTCTTCTTTGATTCCTTAAGAAAGAATTATAACTACGGTTTACTTTGGACTCAACAAAATAATATTACTTTTGCTGTGCTTTGACATCATTTAAGAAATATTAAAATACAGATTTTGACAAAACGTTTGTTTTTATAATATGGAGTGTTTTATGATATTTTTTTCCTTTGTTTTGTTTTGACTGAACGCAATGTATTGATTCAAAAAACTCTAATAGTATTGTAAAAAAATAAGAAAATTACTTAATACTGCAATATTTTAAGTATCATAATATACCTAATTATAACTTGTGAAACTTGTACAAATAACTATTATTTGTTCTAGGTGGATTTCGTCAGTATCATCGCATGTTTTAAGATTTTTATTAAATTATTTTCAAAAATTGAAGAACAAAGTGATTTAAAGAAGTATTTTACTGCATACATTGAATTTATCAATGTAAAGTAATTAGGTAGTGATAAATATAATATCTATCAAAATCACAGTGGTTGTAGATTCAAATTTAAGGAGTGTAATAGGAAAAAAAAAACCACCTACACCATAATTTATGCATATTCTCAATGGTTTCCTTCAAATCGCAATAATAATATTAAAAATAAATAAAAAAAAGAATAAAATTGATGCTCTGCTATTAACAAATAGTCTGACAAAAAAAATCAAAATCCATTCTCAAATATGTTATACATTCATAGATATGTAGAGATGTGACAATTCTTGATGTGGGTATTAAATCAAAGAGTTATTATTATTATTATTTTTTTTTTTCAAATATGCATATATTTTGGTCGTTATATACATATATGGAGTACCATTTTTGTGTGTATATAAAGTGGAGAGGGGGGGGGGGGGGAGGAGGACGCATTCATCCCCCCCCCCCCACCCATTTTTGTATTATTCATGAAACTAAATTAATAAACCATGTATACCATTATATCATCATAAATTATTTTAATGAAATAGTTTGAACATTTTTTATGGTTCTGAATAAAATATCTATTTAAAATAAGTAAGGAGGATTTGTCATTTAAAACCATTTGACAAATAACATTTAGAGTTATTTTTCTTGCTCTTCTATGGAAATTTGGTAAACCTTTTTTTCTAACAAATTCTTTACTTTAATGCATCTATCTAAATATATATATATATACATGAAACTAAAATAAACAAAATTATATACGAAAAAGGAGAAAATGATTTTTTTTATAAATGTAGCCCGTCAACACAAAAACAAGCTAGGATATTTTTTCTCAAAAATGAGTCCGGATAAAAGTTTGTCTTCTTCAACTGATTTTTAAGCCCATGTTTTGATAAGTCAAAATAACGTATTAAAAAGATACCTTCCATGTGCGATTTATTATTAAAATAAATGATTTTAATTAATTTCTCATTTGGCTTCATAGAAATAATTAATGTATGGGTATGAATGATTTTATAATGTGCTCATGACGTATGAACTTAAAAACTTTAAGTTCTGATTCATATTTATGAGCAAAAATATTATTAAGCTATTGACAACAGGCAATAAAGAATAAATGTCATGAGTTTGAGACAGTGATACAAATATTAAAATGAAGTTATTTCTATTAAACAAGTGTTTCATTTGGTATACGAGTTTTGTGTGTAAAAAGTACAATATTATCCGTTTCTGTGTCACTCCTGAGGATTAGTCATGGCCTACTTTACTCCTATGGGATTGGATCTTTCCTCATTATTTTTTGGTTTTTTTCTTCTTTTTCTTTCTTCAAATCATCCTCCCTACCTAAATAACTTAGGAAGAGAGCTCAAGCGTGAGAAGAAGACCATATCTTCAATTATAGTTATCTCCATTTCAATTCACTTTTCTTCAAAGATATTAATTGAAGGTCAAGTGGTTATTTGGATGTTGAGCATTTTTGTGGAAAAAGCAATCCCACAAATAAGAAGAATGGAACTGACTGACTTACATATTATATTATTATGTAGTATACATAAGAAAAAGACAAATCTTCCCCCCCCCCCCCCAAGAAAAAAAGACAAGGCACATTAGCGTAATCATCAATTAATGATGGAACATGGGACTTATTAAACTTATTACCTACTTTTATCTATGTACAAACATGTACATACATATGTAGTTTTTGCTCTCTCTATGTACATATGACAGACAGGACTAACAAGCGTAAAGTTTGTTATCTATTCTAACTGCGCATGTGGAAATGAAGTCATATATATCACGTAAATCACTAATATATGTTATGTATGTACATAACCATTTGCTTCTTTTAACATTATTGCAATTCTCCAGGGTTGTATACATATTATTATTATTCTAGCAGTACACTGGGAATGATACAGCAGATTCAAAGATCAAATTAAAATCTAGTTAAATCTATTAAAATTTCCCAATTTACTTGTATAATTAATAAAAATGAATGTAACTTTATTTTTGAAAGAAGGACTTTAGCTCATATTAACATAAGATGCCACCTATTGTCGACTTTTAAAGCCACCTAGACATATTTGTTATAAAACACAGAGTATTTTAAATATACATATCTTTGTTTTTTTATTTACAAATACCCTTTTAAAGTTTCATTTGACCATATTTTAACTACATAATAGTTTTAGTAACAATTTTTGACTCCTAATAACATATTAATTAACGTGTTATTAATTTAAAAAAATAGATTGATAAAATCATTTAACGTAAATGGTTCTACAGGAAGACTTACTATGTTGTAGATAGGAAACTATTGTTTTAGAACAGAATGACTTTTTTTTGGCCATGCTTGATATTTATAGTATTGATTAACCAATAAAATATGCTTAAATATTTCCATTTTCATTGGCTTCGTATATAGAATTTATATCAGTACATGAAATATATCGTGATTTAGACCAATGATTTTCAACCAATGTGCTCTGGACATTCCTGCACCATTATATTATTTGAAGTGTACCGCAATATATGGTCATATATATATATATATAACCCACATAGCTATTGATTTTAGTCTCACAGTGAAATATAGCATGTTCATAATACAGCTCAACTCATATGAATATCCTTTTGAAATCAGTGTCATTACCAATATCCAGTGAATTGGCCGATTTTTTAATATAATAAATTAACAGTTTTCAAATAATGGTTATTATAATATTAAAAGACATTTTTTCAAAGTTTAATAACACTTATAATTTAATTCAATAATAGGCCGATCATCAAACTCTAGTTAATAATGTTCTTTTTTAAAGTATGTAGTTTCACCTCATATTTACCTGTATGAATCTATGTACTGTTTTATATTTTTTAATAGATCTATAGTAAAAAAAGGTTGAGAAGCACTATAATATGCTAACTGTTAATACACATTCATAAATACCTAGTTATAGAACAAGAATATATTGTTCACAATCATTTAGGGACTCTTTTTAATTAAAATGGAAACAGGTATAATAAAAAAAAACGTATGTGAGTAATTACAAGGGATATATGTAGATACTTTGTACTAATAGTCATTTGCTTCATAGAGGAAATTAAGTAGCATTAATCTCATTCTTGTTGACGACAAATTAATGAAAGGAATTACATAAAATGAATTAGTTGAACCTTCTATACACTGACTTTAGTTGATCATTTTAATAGGATAATCCAAAGTTTATGACAATTAAGCCTCTCTATCTAAAAATGGAGACATTTACAATTAATTCCTGATGTTATCTACTCGACGCGTTTGTTATTATTAGATATTATTGTTGCATAATACCTACTACTTTGGGGAGCAAACAACTCCTGCTCATCAATATTTCACGACGTGATCTCTATATGTAAAATGTTCATAATTATTCAAAAACAACTATCCGGTAATATTATTCTCTCTTTCAATAGTTTTTTTGTTTTAATGAAAACAAGGGGTGAGGATATTTGAAGTGAGGTTCAATCAATGATGGGGTTTATTTGGTCTATCCTAAATATTCAAAAATTAAAAAAAAAAATCTCAGTTATGGGCCATTTATTTTATTTACATATAATCAAACAAAAGAAAAAGTACGGCCGTTTTGGTAACCGTACAAAGTATAATTTGTAATATATAATTTTTTTTTTGAGATTGAGGATTCTGTTTTATATTGATGATTCTACAAAAGAGTCCTGCTATTTTTCGATATTAAATATTCAAAAAATATTTTGGATTTTTTAGTGATTATTCTTCTAGAATATCATTCAGTAATTCGGAAGAAAAAAATCAACGAATTGATTAAAAGTTATTGAGCTCTCAAATAATAATTACTATCAGTCCCTAATAAATCCCCATTGCTGTAGCCCTTATAAAAACCTAACACAAAACTAAATTGACATTCAATTTATATATAATAAAAAAAAAATAAGGAGTGGATTCTATTTTTTCCCCGCATGGAATATAGTATACATAAAGATGAATTGAAGTTACCTACTTCTGTATATATACTAAAATATATTGTCAAAATATTTATTTTTAGATTTATAGAAAAACAGGTTCTTAAAGCAATTTATTTATTACTTTGTTTACGCAAAAATGGTATTTCTTTTCTTCAGAGAGAGAGAGAGAGAGAGAGACGATAATAAATAGATTTATAGATTATGGTTTTTTCATGTATCAATAAATAACAAATGTGTTGAGGATTGAGTCATAAATATCTTACAAATGTGTAAATATATAAATGATCAAGTCAAAAAATAAAAAGTGATTCCTTAGGACTTAAAAGTAAAAGTCCAAATAAGCACTTTCACAACCAGTACGTAGGTATTGCACAATAAATTGAGAGCAACATAATACTAGAGGGAAAATTGGTGGTGATATAAATACATATAAATACACAATTATTGAATGTAAAGGGCAAATTTCTCAAGAAAATCCTAAAGAAATTTCATCTAATGGCTTTAAAAATGAAAAAAAAAAAAGTTTAATACAACTTGATGCCGAGGAAAGACAGTGATACTTTAATAACGTCGAATTAGTATGAAAGTCCAAGAGGACTGAATTCCACATGTAAAATTACTTGATAAAATCTCCCAAACCCTTCAACAAGAGCTACCTCAAGCTCAAGCCATCAACGATTAAAATACAAATAATGGGCAATGATCCCGTAGAATAATTGACCATTTTTATCTGAATAGTTAAACTTATATATGTTCTGCAACGTCATTTTAACACCACAAATCCATGTTGAAATAATAACTTTGTGTCTACACATTTTTAAAAAATATTCTTTGTTCTTTTTGCGTTTATACATACAAATATTATATATGTATGTAAATTATAAGATGCATATTTTGTGTACTCATGCCTCCCTGGAGCATTTAATGATCCATGTACATTCTGTACATATGTACATGTTAGTGCCTTGTATTTATATATGTATGTTTGTAACAAAGATAAATGTAAACAAAGGAATTATAATTACATAAAATGTATATAAAAATTAGCATAAAATTAATTAAACATCTGAATATATTATATATATATATACGTATATCAACTTCCAATCAATGAGTATTCTTATGATATATATATATATATATATAGATTTGGAAAATAGTTTGAAATCCTTTTGAGTAGCATTGTACATATATTGACAAAATGCAATTTGCCTCTTTTTTTTTTTTTTAATATGTAAACAAAACAATAAATATACGTCAGGATCTTGTTGTTTTGAAGTGATGGGTAATAATATTGTCTTACTTACATATATATATATATATATATATATATATATATATATATATATATATATATATATATATATATGTAAGTATTTGTCAAATAAATAAACTTTTATATTTCTTTATTTCTTCTCATTTCATGTTCTTAGTTGATATTTGTTTTTGGTTTTACTAAAGTAATTGTAATATAAATATATCTTACATTAACCATATTTGTACATATTTATGTAAGTAACTAAAGTAAACGCCTTCCCCTCCCCCCCCCCCCTCCCTCTCTCTCTCTCCAATACTTTATGATGATGAAAATGAATTTCCCAATATGAAAAATAAAAAGTTATTTGATCATCGTTTTTAAAAGTCTTTTTTTTTTTTCTAAACGGGGTCTGGCTCAAGAAACGGATGCAAAACTTTACAAGGATAAGTTGAAATCTACACTCTAAGGAACTATTGGACTATAGTGGTGTTAATATCCACAAATAAACCTATTGTCTACACGATCTAACTTTTAAAGTAGACTTTTTTTCACTATAAAGAAATTTCTTCAACCGATTTTTCCCCTCTATTTTTGTTTAGTAAAAAACAAACAACAACATTAGTTACAGTTTTATCTATTCCATTATCTACCACCTATATATTGTTAAAATTTGCAAAATAGAACAAAAGCCTGAATAATTTTTTATTTTTGCATATTTTTTTAAACGTATGCATGTACATAGATAAGTGCCACTCCAGATTCGCAAGATTTACTTTTGTTGTATGTACCTGCCTGAAATTGTTTTCTAATATGACCAGATCCCTTTGTCCATCAAGGCACTATAAAAAAATAATATGACTGCTTATACCTTTATGATTTTATTTATGCAAATATATGTATACATAGTACTCAACCTATTTATGCATAAATGGGGATAAATGCATAGAGGGTTGAATATAAAAAAAATAATAATATGGGACGTTAATCCTTAGAACTGAGGGGTTGTTGATAAGATCTTCAAATTTTTATGTTGTATTATTAATGTCAAAAAATATTATGTCATTACATTAAAAGTTGGGAAGACTGAGACAGGTTGTCACTGGGATTATGTTCCCACTATACTTATTATGAGTGATGTTATGGATCACATTCGCTTCACAAGCCACCAGAAAAAGAATTGTGTCCATTTCTTAAAAGATGAAGGAATCAAAAAACTATTGCACACAGGTTTTCAAATTTAAAATATGAAGTTTAGTGATGCTCACACAATTATATGAGTTTTGTTCTTACTCGTCAAATTAACTATTTATCTAAAGGTGATATGGTACTTTTAGTAAGAGCCGTGATCGGTGTAAAAATAACCTCAAATTAGGACTGCCAAAATTTTGCAAAGGACAAACTGTGATCCATTGAACAAAGATCCACCAGGTCTTATGAACTGTAAAGTGAGGAACCCTTGTATTGAATAGTAAAATTTATTTATGGCGTATATTAGAACATGGATTTAATTATTTAATTTTTAAAAAAAGAAGGTTTTGGACGTGATGATTAGTTCAGGTTTAAAAGTAAAGACGAAATACTACTATGAGCAAAAAATACTGTGTAATTTGCATTTAGTTTTTTTTTTTGGGATTCCGATAGGGATAATTTTGCTTTTGTTTTTAAGTTGAAACTACTGTCACTAACATTTATGCCAAATGACACGTCAAAATAGTTATTAGTGTTTGAGATACGCGTCCTTTTGATAACAGATAAAATCGAATTTTTCGTTTTCTGAAAGATAATGACGAAAAAATTATTTAAGAGAAATGCTGTTGAAACCAAAAAAGTTACAATGAATATTCCAAATTGTATTTTTATGAAATTTTGAGAATCTGTTGCTTATTTTTTGAGATACGTAGCCTATTACTCAAGAAAACTGACCATCCAATTTTAAAATTAATAGCATGTCTAAACCCAGCAGTTGTTCTGTTGTAACTATCTAAAAATACTGTAAGTGTTTGGAAGATTGAAGAAAAAAATATTAGTACATGTGCATTGTATTGGGTGTGTGTATGGGGAGGGGGGAGGGGCTATTTTTGAGAGGAATGAAATGATATTTGATGTTTAAACAAAGTTTTTTTAATTCCTAATTTTTTTGCCCATAGTAATATATCCTATCAAACGTGCTTTCAGATAAATAAGGGGTTATGTAATTGTCCCATTGAATACAAGAACAGTTTCTACAAACAATTTATGAGTCATTATATTTATGTTACCGATATGTACAAAAAATACAACAGTGAGTTCAACTATTTTTTTTAACCCTTTTTATGCATTTTTAAACTATCGTTTACTTTTACTTTTATAGATATATATATATATATATATATATGTTTTATATATGACATAATAAAAAATTATACTTTTTATCTTTTTGTATATTTTTAAGTACCGTATCATGTTTTAAGAGAGGTTTTTTTTTAATACCCGAGGACATTGTCAAAATATTATTATTATTATTATTTCATATATTCATTCATTCAAAAGATTTTTTTTAACTGTTGGTTAATCGTTGGTATATGCCTTAAAAAAAGTAGGAAATAAAATATTTTTTTTTTATACTTTATGTAAAGTGTAAATTTTTCAGTAAAAAAAAAATATTATTTTTTTTATGTGTTGAATGATAAAAGGAACTGGCATTTTAATATAATATAATATAATATATTATGAAAATGTATTTTTTTAATGGAAAACTCTCCCTAATTTAATATTTTTTAAATTATAATTAATATGTACAGTGATATTAACTATAGTATCATGGAGTGGGAGAGAGTAATAATAATAAAAATGAGAATCTCATACAATCATAAATATGTATGTATGAATATATATTGTCCATACATAATTTGTAAATATTTGCTCAATATATTTAATGAACATAAATCTACAAAATATTATGCAAAAACGTATGTAAGTATGAACTTTCATATTGATTATATTAATATTCATAAACTTTTTGATAATATATCCATATGTATATTACTTAAAGTTCTACGTTCAATTATACATATAGTGAGGAGTAATTAGATGACAATACATAGTTTAAAATTTGTCATTATAGATTCTGCATTTGAGTCATATAAACATAAAAGAAAAAAGTCAAATATTATCAGGATTTTAAAATTTGTCAAATTTTAATACGTTGTTTTTTTTAGCAATTATACTTAGAGTGGAGTCAAGATATATGGTTTTTATCAAATATTCATCTGATTTCATCAGACCTGGTAAGATTGTACATACATAAGTATATAATTATATTGTAGAGAGGGCCACAACTTAACAATTTTGAAAAATTTAGAGACGTTCTTGTTTGGATAAATGACTCCTTTTGGATTGTTGTTTAATTCCATCATAGTCGTTAATATACATGGAACAAGTTCTGACAAAAACAAAAATCCTGTCACACTATAATATTAGATATATTTTGTCTAATATTATATCATAAAATTACAGGCTCAAATATCCTTACACACATATACATTATTTGAATGTAAACATATTTACATATTAGGGAAGGATTCCATTTGGTTAAAAAATTTTCAAAGAGGAGTCACATCAAACCAACAACAACAACAAATGGTGATAAAAATGATGATTTGTTGGAATGGTGTTTGTTTGTTTTTTTGGGTTTTTTTCATGGAAGAGTAATGATGGAAGGTGGATGCCATAAATATAACATTAGCTTTTTCTTTTGTTATTTCTAAGGGATATTCTACGTAATATTCGTAAATACACTGATTTTTAAAGCTCCAGGGACAAGATGAGAGTTCATAGTATATGATGTATCAAATATCCCTTCAATAGATGAGCCTATGGTCAGAGTGGTAAATGTCATTTCTAAGAATTGGAAAATATTTTTGAGAATTTTTAGTTATTTTAATACAGAACTTTTTAGCTTAAAATAAATACGTTTTGAATATCTTTGTTTAGTGCCCCCCCCCCCCTGGAGCTACTTATCGAACACACTCAACAGTTGGAAAATCATTCTAATCAGTGGAGGCTCGTAGCTCAAACTTACGAAATTAACTGCTTCTGCACTAATTTAAGTTGATTTTTCCCCTTAAATATTATTAAATATAATTATATCATCACTTGTCATTATAAAACTACAACTCGTATAGTCACAGATACCAACAATTATTTTATAATTGCGTGTACAATAGTACCCCCATTTAGTTTGGATTTTATCAGTCTGGGTTTTTCTATAATGTGTTTTTTATGTCAAGTTTTTTTTCATAGTATCCTCCCCCGATGAACAAAAAGAATAAAAAGTTAATTCGTAGCTCATGTAGCCTCAAACAATTTGATGTATCATCTGTAAAACTAAATATCTGGATCATTCAAAGTCTTGGTCTCAGAGAAGGTGATTTTGACCACAACATTGATCTTGTAAAGACTAAATTAAAATATATTACGAACAAAAAAGTCATTTCACAATTTATAAAAGACTTTATTTCTCTTTCCTTGTACTAAGAAGTGAACTCGATGTGTAATCATGGCCCAAATTAACTTAGTACAGTATCAGTTTTAGGAAGAGGAGTTACTGATAAAAAGTAGTGGGACCCTGCAAAAAAAACATATAAAACCATTGGGATTTCCAGAATCCGAAGATTAAAAAATGCCCATTGATTCATGAATATCTTATGTTGTTTTTCCAACTTTTTACTTTTACATTGAAAACTTAGACTTTTGAAATCGAGGGTCTCTTAATGTCTAAAATAAATATTTGGTTATAAAATATATGGTTTTATGTTTTAAAAATGCCCTGATTATACACTTCCCTGATAGATTATAGTCCATGCATACACAGGTAGAGTTAAGTATATGTACAATATATTATATACTTTTAAAAGTACATTCTCAATCCCATTCATTTGATAACATAAAATAAAAAAGTTGGTTACACGTCTTTTTTTTTATATAGACATGCATAATAGATACTCTTGCAAAAAAAAAAAAAACTTTTAATATTTATTGCATAGAGATGTAAAAAGTTATAGTAGGGAAGTTATAAAAGATACAATAAGGAAACTCTGGGATTTTTCTCATTTCCTACAAGCAATGTTTCTCAACCTTTTCTTTCTTTACGAATGGCAGATAAAAGATCTTTTAATCAGAACTGGGAATAAGGTGGAACAAGAAGTTACTTTTGTCTGTAAAAGGTTTGATTACTTTCCCTTCCTTATATAACGTCGTGTTGTAATAAAATGACCGTTACTAATTTGAATAATTCCATCAGTTTTCTCTCATCTCTGATTGTCACAAATTCATAAGCCTGCTTTACTCTGTGAATAACATAACTTTTAATGTAGTGTGCATTAGCTTATATTAGAGAGGTAGATAATTTATTTCAATGTTATTAATGTATGTCCCTTTTCATTTTTTAATTCTGAACATGTCATAATAAAATAAAACGGTACGCTTCTAAAAATATTGTGGTGCATTAGAGTACTGGAGCACATTGATTGAGAAACACTGACTTAATGACTTTGACTTATTATTATTAAAATCTTGGAAAGATTTTACTAAAAAATAAATCAGAAAAAATGCACAAACAGTCGGTGCAAATTGAGTGAAAATTCGATACTTTATCCCCATGTACTTACATATATTGAATACAATATTTGCAAAAAACTATAACAAGAAGAGAAAATAATAGACTTTAAACTTATTAAAACGCTCTTCATGCACAACAACTAATTATGAAGAATAATTTTATTTTCTACGTACATATATATGTATACAATAGTGTTACTAATTTTTGTAAGATTAAAAGAAATTATGTACATTTGTTTCTAAAATATTTATTTGATATAAAAATCAAAACAAAACACACACGTGTTTTCGAAGATTTCAGCAATGGACACTCTAATATGAGAATCTGGCTATTTAGGACAAAATTGGGAGAAGGACACATCTTTATCCCCAGCTATAAAGTGTGCAGAAGAATTTTAAACATTCTGTGCTCAGCGGAAAAAGCAGTTTCGTTCGAGATTAGACTGCTGGTGTTTACTGAGAAGAAGAAAATAACTCGAGTTAACCGTTGAATTGTATCCGCATAGCAACCCTACTTCTCAACCCCCTATTCTTCAAAAAGAGACCCGAAACATTATGATAGTCACGTTAGACCTGGAGTGCGACAGGCTCCGACTCTTGAACGAAAATACGGGTAAAGGACTTTTATTTTGTAAGAAAATTTAGTACTGAAACGAAATATTTTTTGATCGTTTGGTGGGAGTAGTCTAAAGAATATATATTTTGAATATCTTGGACTGAATGTAATTTTCAAATCTGTGATAAGAACCGTAAGGTAACAACTTGATTGGTGACCACAAATATGGAGAGTCTAGAGAGGACAAAATGTAAAACATCTAACCCTCAGTGATGTACAAAAGGTACATTTAGATATACCGAAATGAATACTAAATAGCGGCACAATGGCTTCGTGTATCGTTACTCTCTATTACAATTATATTATTATTGAATTTGACGTATTATTGCCTTATGAATGATATATGGTATAGGTATCTAAACTGTGGATTCATAAAATAGTATAAGTAGTAGCGTGAACGCAATATTGATTTAATTGCTTATTTGTATCGGCTGTAACACTTTCGACTTCATAATTATAATTTGCAATCATTTTAAACTGATTCTGCTGTTCTTTACAACTTTTGGACTTATATTTTTAGTAGATAAATATAAAGGAGATCTTCACTACTTTAATTCGAATTCAGTGTATCAATGAAATTACTACACTAATAAGAATCTAGAGCAGAGGGATGCTCAACAGATGACAAAAGACACATTTCTGAGGCTCTTCTGTATACTACGTATGAGTCAAATCTTCAAGGACAATCTGATAGCCTAAAAACTATCGTCAACTCATTTAGTTTGTTATTAAATTGATTCAACATTAAAAAGAGTATGAGTAGAGTAGTTTTGACTCCTCAAAAGTTGTACTTGATACAATGAACACATAAACTCATAAAAGGGTACTCATATATAGCTATATAGCTATAAATATATAAACACTATCAATAATCTGTACATAAAAAGATGTTACTTTCCCTTAAACTTGTTCCTTTTTTCAAAAGTAATATTTAACCCTGCAAAGGGTACCATTAAGTGCATAGGCTTCAAATATTTTTTTGTACGTACATTGTATAGGTATAAGATAACGATAAATGTTTATACATAAATTTTTTTTGAGTCATTTACAGTTGTTTTTTTTTCCTTGAGGGTCCCACATCTTTTAAACTTTCTGGACCCAGGTAAAATCAGATTGTGAATGCCACACCTTGAACTCATTTCATCACTAAGATATTATATAGACAATATATATCTACAGCACATGGACGTATCTTTATTCAATCTCGTATTTAAAAAAAATATTCTACTAATTATTATTATTATTTAAAAGTTATTTATTTAAAAATACATTGACCCACACACTAGACAATAATTATTGAATGTTTTTCCCAATTCTGAATAACAAAAATGTATAAAAAACTGTGAATACATACAATTCTCCCATACTACAATGATTATCCTGTAAAAGTGTACAAATATCTCATTTGATGGTTGAGAGTTTGAACTTTAATTCCATGTAAAAAAAAACTGCTTTTATCCTTGTCCACTTGTAATAAAGCTATGGAAATTCATATTTTAAAGCTGAAGCACCTTCCTTTTTGGATGAAATTTTAAAAGTGAAGATGTTGTACTAATCAACTGCTACTACTTGAAAGTTAAAGTCTGAGTGACCTCCAAATAAAACATTATGAGATCATCTAACGATTTGGTTAGAAAAAGGGCTCTATACACAGTTTTAATTCCTTTTAAAAATAGGGCTGAAATCTTTTTCAGAGTCGGGACTGATAAAAAGAAGAATGGCAAGAATAAAGTCAAACATGTGAATAAGATTTGATAATTCAATGAGCAAAAGTATTTTGACTTATCACCAATTGATACTTCTAAATGAAGACTATAACTCTTAATATATGTAGGTATTAAGTTTGAGTAGACCTTATAATTGTAATAGGTCTACTGGTTTAGAGATTGAGGAAATCATGGGTCTGCTCATTTTTTTTTTAAAAAAAACCCCATCATTTGAACCAATACTCATATGACTTAATAAAAAAATGTTGCAATAAATGTACAATTTTCAAACGGGATAATGATCTTTCTTTTTTTTTCTTCAATTGATGACTTTGTTTCAATCACCGGAGAAGAAAAAAGACCACGTACATACATACATACATACATATAGCCGACTGGTAGAAAGATAAAAAGTTGGACTAACTACATTTATAAATATGTATCATCAAAGAAATAAAAAACTTTTCAAATTTCGGTAAAGTATTCATAGAAGAACATTCCTAGAATAAATAAATAAAGACTATGAAAGAAAGATTCATATTATTATAAATAAATTTAGTTTATTTGTCTTGGTTGAATATATTTGTATGTATGTAAATAGATGCTTATCTCTCTCCCCATATCACTCTTCTAAACTTAGTTCAAATTATAGACGGACATATATTCATAGTATGTATGTATGTATGTAACATATATAAAAAGAATTATTTATTCATTCATTACTCTGTAGCATTGCTACTGGAGAAGCAAATGCCCTTGATACCATAGACTCTCTTTCGAAACCCTCACTTGTGAACACTTGTTTTTACAAACACTCATATATCTAAAGATGTAAAAAAATACTGAATACAGATGTGCGTAGTGAATAATCAAATTTATTTCAGTTGTCATCCTGAATAACTAGAGCTGGCACGATGAGCATTTTGGAATAAACAAAAATAAAAAAAATGTATTTTCCCCTCAGCTGTTTTTCATCAGTTGACTCTTTTGATTTAAGGCAGCTGACTCTACGTTTTATGAACTGAAAAAAGAATATTATTATTATTATAAATGATTTTGATATATAAAAAATATATTAAATCAAGGATTGCGCGCCCTTTTTTTGAATTATTAAATAATAAACAAGGGTTAAATATTGATTTGTATATTGCTAGAATTTATTCATGTAGAGTATATCTAAATAATAACTCTGCCCAATATTAAAAAGTTGGCAACAAGGAAATACAAAGGGGTAGTAGCTACCAGTTTTTTTTCCAAATTTTTCCTTTCTTTTTTGAGAGTCGAGGTTGCGAGTTGACAAAAAGCGTGTCCTGTGGAAACCTTCAACCTTTATTCGCATATGAAATTCTTTGAATTGAGCAAAAGAAACATAATTTTTTAACTTTTTCCCAAAGCTGTTACCATAAGTCTTTCATTCTAGAGAGGAGAGCATGTAGAACTAATCATATATAATGTAATAATTAATAATAAAAAAATAAGAATTATGCTTTAGTTCCTTCCACCCCCTTTTAAATGAGTGTCTTCTCTTGCAGAAGGAAAAAAAAAGAATAGACACTTGTAGCTAATAAATATATGTAGTAAAACGTTCTGACAGCTATAGGGTTACCATATATATACACACATACCAGCAGTCTGCATATTTTTCACAGCTCAATAATGCATAACACTTTGTATTATTTTTTTTATTTTTTGTTAAAAGTATTCATAAAGTTTTGTTTTCTTCTCTTCATATCCTTGTTCAACTTTTACAACCCATCAGAAAATGAAAAGGTCGTCAAAGGCAAAGTTGTATGCAGGTTGACAACTGAAATAATTCTTATTTTATTTTTACAAAGTACCTTTGTACATATTTGCATATATATTTATATTTAAAATAAATTCTTGAGCCCCCTAACGTAAAGATTAAAAAGATCCCTATTTTGTTCAGGGTCTTTCTTTGTTGATGAATAGCTCCTTCGTTTATATATATATATATATTTAAAAATAAAAACAAAAAGAAACTATTTAAAGTGAGAAAAATTGATCCCTTATATTTAAAGGATCAAATGCTCTTAAAATACATATATATACATAGTTTAGTATTTATATTGATTTCATTCCATTTTTATTGAGGCAAAAATCCCTTGAGGATAACTAATGCAATTTGTATTACAGTTACAGTGAAAATAAATGTGTCTGTATTCAAACAAAAAAAGGATGTAAATAAAAAAACTACAAAATTATATCCACGTGTCATTTTTTCTTTAAATAACTGAAATAAAATTAATATTACTACATAAATTTATAAAATAGAGCTCAAACCTAAAAAAAAAACATATTGAGTAAAAAAGTTCTCATAATATTAATATTAAATCTTGCTAAAAAGCCTGATTTTGTATGAAATTTTTTGCTTACTTGTGATTTTTATGCAGAAAGTAGAAGGTTGAATGGCTTTTGATTGAAATCATTTTGTTGGGATTTTGTATTGAAATATTATTAGATATTTGCTAATATGAGACTTTTGTGCTTTCCAATGCGTCTACTTATTTGTTTTATTTGTTTTTCTTTAAAGTGATTCTCTACATAGAAACAGTTCATTGGTGACATTAAAGTTATTAAATATAATATATATATATAGGTATATTATTCATAAGAGTTGAAAATATGTTTTTAATTAAAATGCTCAATTTCGTATGTAACTGGAGGGTTATTGGTATACAAATACAAGAATGCTTTCATCGACTTTAAAAAAAATAAAAAATGAAAGAGGTAAAATACGTATTATATCATGATTTTCTTATACCAAATTTGACTTATTTCTAGAAATTTCTAGAAAGTCAGAAGCAACTTTAATTCTTTTTTTTCTTTTAAATATCGCTATAGCTCATAACCATAGAAACGAATAAAATAGCAAAATATCACAGTCTAGACATAATGAATGTTATCAATTGGTTCTATATTAACTTTTATTAACATGAATTTGTAGGAGATCTTTACACACTCTCGCCAGTTCAACTCTTGGTCCGGGAGGATTTCCTTATGAAGTAAAACTTTTTTCGTATGTTGTACAGTAAATTGTAAAAAATTACAAATATTCAATTAAGTACTCTTAAAAATATTAACACTCTACTTAGAAAACCAATGTTTAGAACAAAGTTTGCACACCCCTTCCCTATTTCTTAGGAAAGATAATATAAAGTTTTGACTAATAAAAAGGAATTTGTTCTATCACGACAAGTTTTTGGGGATATATTTTATACAATCTCTTTAGTTGTCTTCATCAGTTGACTCTTTATTGATATAAAGGAGCTAACTCTGCGTATTATGAGTTCATGAGGACATTAATACTTGCTCCCTTACTCCCAAGGGTACCATAGTAGAACAATACTAACCATAGCTACCATATACTTTTGTAATTTTTTCCCTTTTCTTTTTGAAAGGAGAGGTTGCGAGAAGACAATAAAGCTGGTCTTGTTTTATGTAGTCATGATTTGATATAAATATATATTTATATTTCTAGAAAATTTGTGAAACTTGTGAAAAAGTATTTTATTAATAGTAAAATATTAAAATCTTTTCATTCAAATGACGCCCATATATGTATGAATGTAATGTGGATGATTAGGAAGGGACCAAGAGTCTTCAAAGACGAACAAAAATCCTCGATAGAGATTTAATACAAATTGTCTTGATCCACAATAGATTCAAATCCACTCGTGTACATAAAATATACCTTGACATATACTATAAGTTCTTTGATTCCTTTTAATAAATCACAGAAGACTTTTGTCTAATTTTGTCAACATTTTATTTATTTATGCCTTGATTCCTCTTCTTATATACGTATAACCAAAAAATAGTAATAACAAATAAAAAAGACAAATGATAAAAGCAAACTTTATATTTCCTCTCGGTGAAGAATTTTTAGCCAAGAAATTTTTTATTAAGATATGGGACATCAATTATTCAACTAGTACCTATGTTTGTACAATACAAACAGAATCAAATTGATTCTTTCCTAAATGTTGGAAACAGAAATGTAATTCTTTTTCTTTCTTTTTTACCCTTCAAATCTCACATACATAAATAATAATCTTTGAGAGATGAAAAGGATTAAAGTCTATAAAAAAAGGGTTGTGTCGACAAATTTGCACTACAAATTTATGTAAACTTTAGCCTGAAGAGATTTATATACATATTAAGGTACAATTTATGTATATATATAAATATGAAATAAAACTCTTCAATTTATTCTACATGGCTTGCTTCTTCCCACTCACAAAATTGTCAGTTTAAAATCATATGAAAAAATGTTGATTCAGTAACGTAGTTATGTATTCCTCAAAGTGGATTTTTTTATGTAGGATATGATTGAATAAAATTACATACATTGTTGTACTTACATCACTGCAAGAAAACAGGGTATAAAATGAATAAAGAATATACAATATAAAAAACTCTGTAGATGCAAAGTTGCGTATTTTTGGTTGGTGCCTCTCGTGTACATAATCTAAGAATGATCGTTTCTTAATTATTATAAACTTTTTTTCTTGATTTGGTTTTATTTGCACTATGCAAAAATATACAGAAACATTTAACTTTCCTCCCATATTTCAGATTTTTTATTCATAGCTAGCCAAATAGTAACTATATTGATATTAAAGGACACTGTCTTTAAAATGAACTATCATCATTAAACACTCCAACTGAATTGTAAAGCATTTTATATCTATAGGCAAATCACTATAAAATACAATTGGATATGAACAAATTTCTTTTAAAATAAACATTTTCCAAGAAATAAATTAGTTTCTTCATAAATTACCTCCTTCGCATAAAAGTCACTAATATGCTAAGAGCAAATTTTGGCCGTCATTTGTAGATATAAAATTCTAAAAAATTAACAGGTTAAAAAAAGATATTTTACCAATTACAATGCTGAAATATTGTAAAATAAGGAACAAGACAATCCTATAGTTTGATTAATTTGTTTTAAAATAATAAATCGTTTTTTGAAAAAAAAAAAAAAAAAAAAAGAAAGAAGACAAAGATAATAGTAAATAAATATGCCTTAAACGCAATAGAAAATTGACATATTTAATTATACAGGTCGCCAGTGTACTTAAGTAATCAAAAAATAGAATTGTCTACGCACTTTCAGATTTTTGCTAGAACCCAGGAGTTGCTTTTATCTGAATTTTGTTGAATGTATAATATAATACATACATATTTAAGTGACCTACAACATTGAGACTCTAAGCCAGGCATCCCCAACCTAAGGCCTGCACGCTGCACCACTTATTGTTTTTGTGTGGCTAACTACTCACATAAATGATAATTCAAAATAGGTATAAGTCCATTTACTTAAAATAGACCATGTTGAAAAAAAGTACATTTATTTTGATTGAAAAGACATTCCTGGAAAATTCTCATTTACTCGATTTTTGTTAAAAGCTTTGTTGGTATTGACAGGAATATTTATAAAGTCTTTTTGTTGTTTGATTGCATAAATTCTAATTAATTATATTCGCTCCTCAAAAACAATGTGGAGTCCCTCTGGATATGAACTGTAATCACCACAGAACAAACAGTAATAAATAAGTAGATAAAAAGTTGACTTATTACATTTGTTTGCCTTTAAATATATGTATGTATAATGCAGTTCGTAATTGAGTTTCAAGCATTAAACTTTTCCTCAGGTTTTAAATTTGTATTATTAAAATACATTTACATATGCATATTTTATAGTTATTTTCAAAATGCATCATGAAATAAAAAGGTTGTATCATAGAATAAAATAAAAACTTTTATTTACAAAAGTATGTAAATCATACAAAAGAGACAAAAAAAAAAAAAAAGGAATCAATTTATTCAAATATACATATATGGTGAACAAATAATCCTTTGACTCACCTTATAAAAGCCAAGATAATGAGCACGAGAAATGTTGCAGCAAGGATGATCTCTGTCTGTTCATCCAGTCCCTTACGCCTCCGTCCACCCAGTCCACTTCCCTCCATTCCAAAGAGTATTTCTCCATCATCCCCTAAGCCTCCATCTCCACCAAAGTCTGAACGATCCTCTCTGAGTGGCTCTCCTGCAGCACCTCCATAGCTATCTTCATAGCCTGAGGGGGATTGATTTGAATTAAAACATTTGAGTAGACGGCCGCGAGAGTCACAAATGCAGA
Organism: Lepeophtheirus nordmannii; assembly: GCA_963680855.1. Taxonomy (NCBI): domain Eukaryota; kingdom Metazoa; phylum Arthropoda; class Copepoda; order Siphonostomatoida; family Caligidae; genus Lepeophtheirus; species Lepeophtheirus nordmannii. The sequence continues at coordinate 30,591,499 of OY804522.1, read as the reverse complement.
ACCAGAGTCCAACAGATTGATTACACACGTTAAGAGCTTTGCTTGACATATTGATACTTTTAGAAGTTTCCAATTAGAGAGTTTTTGATCGTTCTATTACGGTCGCTATTGGTTGTATGTAGTCACAGAGTAGTAGATTTCTTCAAAAATCCATTTCATTTAACAGATATCATGTCTATTGAAAACCTATTTTTTTACAAAAATAATTTTAGATAAAATTATTGGTTAAAATATTTTTTTTTTTTGATAAAAGGTTCATTTATTGAAAGATTTTTAGTATCTACAAAGAGAATTTTTAAAAGAATCAACAAGGAAAAGGGAGTAAGGGAGGTGAGGAGGGGAGATAAGTTCCTTTTTTCTTCCAATATGTACTATTGTGATTTATACATCACATTTATACTTGTAGAAGCCCTTTCAGCAATATCAAATCTGTATTCAAAATTCCTATAATTAATAAAGGAGAAAAATCCTGACAGATGGATGTAAAACGTAATTATAATGAAACTTGCTCAGAAAAATCCAATTTACTTTTTTTTCTTCAATTGAAATTCTTTATGTAGATATAAGAAATTCAATAATAAATATATTGAAGACATTAGTTTTTTTTTAATAGGACAATACCTTGAAGGCACAAGCAAATGTTTGGCCTAGCGTAGACCTGTCTTTTGAAAAATAATCAAACAGTTTGAGAACATTCATATTTAATTTTATAACTTCAAAATAAAATAAAGGCTAAAATAGTATAACACCAATTACAAAAATAAAGTTTAAAACTTTTGTTTGATTCAGAGTTTTAATGGTATGTGTTATTCTAAAGATTTTACTAAATGTTTTTGTTAGGATATAAAACAATGTCAGGTGCATGCAGATACACTCCTTGACCAAAATGGTATCGTCATATTATTTTAATTATAATTTGAACTTAAATATATAAAACAACTTTATTTATATAAATTGTCTAACTCATAAATACATATATTTTTGAATCCGATACACTTCACTTAAAGGTTCATTCATATGTATTAGGCATTTCATAATACATTTTTTTGAAACTATTTTAGTAATAAAAATTGGGGTTTTTCTAACGGGAGTGAAAAAGACTCATTTTTTCATCGTAAGAGCCAGTATTATAATTTTGGCAATTTCGTTCATTTAAAAAAATAAAATAAACTCCAATGAAAAGAGAAGCTTGACTGGCTATGATCAGAGTTGGGAAATTTGTCGAGTACTATCACAATAGCTGGCATTATTGTATGGTATCTTTGCTCAGGAAGATCTATCATAAATTAGGAGTTATAACTATTTAATGGGAACAAAATAATCACGAGAAAGATAAGACTAATTCAGCACAAGTCATCTGTACAAGTTCTTGAATATTTTTGAAAAAAGCACCCAGAGTTCCTTAAAAGAGCTTATTATCAAGGATATTTAAGTGTTATTTATATTCTGTAAATAGTATTCAAGTTCTGTTAAATTTTACATCCACTCGATTGGTTTTTACCGTCGGGTTGATTGGAAAAGAAGGAGCCTCTTCTAGGATAATGAAATCAAAACGCTTTAAAGTTTTATCAACTTATAAATCAAATTATATTAAAACTATTAAAATTTTTTTGCAAAAACTTTACTGCAGATGCCAACAGCAACATACATTTAAATAAAAAGCGAAAAAGTTCAATGAATACATCCTCTTCTAACGCAATTTCAAAAATTACAGACTATTTTTATATATATAATTTATTCAAAGAAATATATTTTTTTGAAACTGATAATTTGATTATATATTTTTCATACTTAAATTATTCTTAATAATGAACATGCATCCATATTTTTTGTCTAATCTCTGCATATCAAAGAAATAAGTGAGCGTAGAAGAACATTCTACATAAATTTATTTATATCAATTACGAGGGAATCAAAAAGTGGGATTTATTTTAGACTATTGAGTAGCCAAGGATGTTAGAGTTAAAGTTTATCATTAACTTATGCTTTTCTTTGCTTCATCAAACTCAACTCTATCTCAGCAAATTTCCCAAATCAAGTCTTGATCTTACTCATAATTACTATTATTATTCCTTTCAAAAATATCATTAAAAGTATACAAAAATTAGTCAGGGGACCAAGTTTTTATAAATCGTCTCAGCCTATGATGGAATGTGCATGCATGCCTAATTGACATGTACAAATACTTTCTGCTAAGTATATGGCAATTAATATGTACAATAGAGACTAAAAATTATATTCTTAAGAGATATTATGGAGTAGATACTTTTACATTTATCTCTAAGATATCAGAAGTTTACAAATAAAACAATATACAGATGAAGTTACTAAGGAATAAATACAATAATCTTGAATTATGCTTTTAATACTATTTATGTAATAAATTCCAATTCCAATACTATAAAACGAACAAGTAGTAGTGAGTAAAAATAAGAGAAATAAATTATTAACATTCATATAAAGGACAATTTATAAGGACATTGAAGGAAAAAAGTCAAATAGTAAAAAAAAAAAAAAAAAAAAATTAAATTACACATTTAAATATGCAATAAAAGACTCCTTAAAGAATGGATGACTTTCTAATTACCTATTAGTTGTGGACGACTATGAATTGACTTCTTTTTTTTTTTTAATTTTATTGGGTTTATGCTTGTATAAATGTGTAGATTTTTGGATTAGTGATCGTTTAAGAGTATTTATATACATAATGTTTTATCTTAAAGTCGCAGTCGTTTCTTTAACCTGTATCTACAGAAAATTCAGAAATCTCTTTAAATCATTTATAAAATGCCTTTGACTTTTAATTAATGGTTTTAATATCATTGTACTTATGTACATACATAATATATATATATATATATATATATATATATTGTTTGTCAATTCGAAAGCAAGTATTGAGAATGTTTTTTTCTCAAGAATGAGTCTGAATTAAAAACATTTATATTCTTCAACTAATTCATTATCTTTTATTGATGAATTATTTTGATACATGCTTTGGCTGTGCTTCAAATATCACTGAACTTTTAAGGAAGATAAACAGAATAGATTCCATATATCCATTTGAATGACCATATAAAAGGCAAAAAAAAGTATCATTAATTAAATGAAGACTCTACATACGTTGACTACAGCTAAAGTTCTTGAATATATGTTACTCTCATAGCAGAAATTTGAATACCTAGAGAGCCCATAATTGCTCAGAATAATATGTTTTCTTAAATTCGATATATAGTCCGCTTGCAATGGCATCCATTTATGCATGTGTAACAAAAAGTCCCAATTTTCGTAAAACAACAACTTTCCCAGTTAAAGTGACATCAAATCTGGGCATACACATATAGTATACATTTATATAGTGATTTTTTTTTACTCTTTTTGAAACTTATTCGTTGTATGTTTTGTATTTTTGATCAAGATTACTATTGTGCTAATGCATCTCATGCTTTTGTTTTTAGAGCATCTAGAAAAAACTTTGCTTTTTAGAAAGTAATTTGATATTTTTTTTTTTAATCTCAGTTTTATTTTATTTTTTCAATATTTTTTTTCAAAATAATTACTTCCGACAAAACTCCAAATTCAAAACTTGAATCTCCCTTTCTCCTGTTGTTATGTTTTGTTATTTTGCTTGAGTTCATTACCTTATTTCATTAAAAGAAACTTATTTCCTTAATGACCCACTTTAAGTTCACAGATACATTATTATAAATGCGTAGTATTAATATATATATATATATTTGTATAGCACATTGATAGTATCTCTTCTCCCATCTTAGTCTTCCTTTTATTTCTGACACTACCTATTCTTAAGATGTAAATATTGCCTCTTCCACATGAGGAGAAAGTTGAATATGAAAGCAGAAATTAATTCCAATTAAGGAGAATGAATATATGAATATAAGCAGCAATTCCAATTAATTATTCATAAAGACTCAGCAAAAACTTGGTTCCCTTATCAAAAAAAAATAATACTTTTCATAAACTTCTTTATCATTTATTCTACATTATTATTTTCAATGTATCACTAATTGCTCTTATTATCTGTTAATATACATGACCTCATTAGCTTTTGAATAAGATGCATATTATAAGTACAATAAAGAGATGGAGGATTAGTCATCACTAATTTGTATGTAATTAAACTATAAGACACTTTTCTGCAATATATTTATATATATATTTAAAGGTGTTCAAAACATCACTTTTTTCTCAAAACTTGTCAAATAATATATATTATGTAGTTTTGTTTTTGGGTTTAACTAGGATATATTCAAAGAGTCAAATCTCTATATCAAAAACTTTGACTACACGAGATCATTTTATAAATAAAAGACCATTAAAAATAAATATTAGGATATAATAATCAATAAGGCTACTTGAGTATACACCTAATAAATTAATCAATCCCAATTCCTACATATTGTGGTCAAGAAGATTCAAAAAGTTCTCTAAATATCCGATCCCCCCCCCCCCTTCCACCTTTGGATATGTACATAATTTAACTTCAGGTGATGATTAAAAAGCAAATTACACACTTAGTAATTAAATAAACTACTTTTTTTTTGTAATTCAATTGTTCGTAAAACTAATTTTTATATAATGAACTAAATTTTATGCTAAGAGCATTTTTTTATTGCAGACTTTACTTTGTCTGTTAGGTAATTTAAAGTCCCATAAACTTTAGTACATTTTTTTTTTCGATACAGCTTAGTTTTTCGATTTAGTTCTAATTTACATCATAACTAAATAATAGAACTCCATGAACGGTAATCTTACCCCCAATATTTTTGTCGCAAAACATTTTACCGTAAACAATTATACGTCATGGGACATTTTGCCATGTGTCCTTCCCAATGATGAAAATCTTGGGTTTTCTTCTCTATGTGAAACATTGTTCTTCCCTACTGTTATTAAAAGAGTATATTTGGTCCCATGTGTATTCTCTAGGGGCCCTATCTTTCACATGACTGGTCATAGTTGTGATGAAAAAGATAAATAAAATTTGGCAAAATGACCTTGAGGTAAAATTGTTTTGGGGCGAAATGTCGTACGGGAAAATTGTTTAGCGTGAAATTTCTTGCAGTAAAAAGGTTTGTGCCAAGATTAACTAGTACCATGAAATTTAAATTTAGAAGAAAATATTTTTTGAACATAAAATCAAGGTTTTTTTAAATTATATAATAGTTTTTAGAAAGAAAATTACAGAAACTTTCATATCTGACATCATCGTTGGCAAATAGATCATTAAGTATTAGTGTTTATTAAAAAAAGGTTATAGATTGCAATTTTTGTTCTTATGTAGGGGACCACCTACTTTACTCAAAGTATCGTTAGGGGTAGGAAAACTCTTTACTTCATATATCCATCTGTATCTCTTCAACAACATTTTTCAAAGTATCTTTTCGTGGAACTGCAGAATTTGCATTCAACTACTGCTTATTTCTACTCATATTTATAAGTTAATTTGATAGTTAAAGATCAGATATTAAGTTGAAGGCCTAGAAACAAACTTTTGGGGGTCGGTGTGCCTGATCCCTGCTATAAATAATACTTAATGATAAAAATAAATAAAATACAACTCATTATTTGAAATCAACCGATTTATTTCTTTGAATGTAATATTAAACTTTTTTTAAACATTTTGACTATGTATTGTCTGTTTGTTATTGAAAAAAGGTTGTTGTTGTTGTTGTTTCTTGTTGTTTCTTGTTGGCTGTCATATAATAATATATTGAAATTCTTTTAACAAACAAGCAAACCGAACATAAAATGAAACAAAATAAAAAAAGCTTAAAAGAAATTGTTTGGTCTATAATACAATCGATACATATGTATGTATATGTAGCTATATTGATAGTAAGTTAATTTGATAAGCACTTTAAATTCCAAGGATTCCATTACCTTTATCAAATATACATTCAGAGGTTGAAATGTTCCTTGCTAACCATGTATGTAGTTCATTCAACCCTTCAAAGAGGTGGGCATTTAGTTGCGTTTAGTGACATTATTCATTAAATAAATAAATTAGGTACATGCATTCATCGGATACTATGTTATGACCAAGGTTTTGTAGTTAAAAATAAACACACTACTTTTATGGCTTGCATGTTTATTTATATATGCTATTACTGATACCTGTTGCCGTGCATTAAATGTGGTTTGAAATGATATCAAAGCACGCTAGTCTTAAAGAATTTTTTTTTTTTTTGATTTGCTCTGTCTTTATTATGTGTGTAGAAAAGCCACATAATAAAATCTTTGTTTTCTCATATAAGGAAAACGCTATAGGAAAAATTCCTCTCATAAAAAAATGAATTGGTTCAGTGTTTATATAACTACTTATTTATAGTAAACTTTGTCTCATGATTTTTTTGTCAGATATGGTTTGACAGTTTATCATTGGTAGAAATACTCTAGAAAGTTCAGTTAAACTAATTTTTTATTAATATACACAAATAATCAAAATAACTTTTTTCTAAACAAAAGGGAAAAAATTATTTAAAAAACTAAAATTTTCTTTTCTCCCACAGAAACCAAAAGAGAGAGAGAGAGAGAGTCCATTTCTGGAACAAAGTTTCCTTCAAGCCCCAAATTTGAATATCATTGACTACTTCATGTAATTTATTTTTGAAGGCACATTTTTGTACAATTCCCAGAAAGAGTTTAAAAGACTTAAAAGCCATATTGCTAGTTGTCCATAACTCATGCACGCTATTTCTTTCTAGACTTGACACGGTTTTTCCAACTTTTTATAGCAAATTTGATATTTATAACATAGTCGTATATTATAATGAATCAAATCTATTTGTTATATGTACTTATAAGTATATACACACATATTTGTTAACAAGTTGGATTCATACAACTATATATATGCACACACATTGCAAAATATAATAAAATGAATAAAATAAAGTTTTGTTTTTACCAATCATATCTTGGAGAGCTACATATTATTACAGGATCTAGTATATACTTATATTCAATTCAATAATAGAAGATTCATGAAGTATTTATTAAGATTTTAAACTACATATAAAATAGAACACAGTAACATCAGAAATACATAATTTGTCAACTTTGCAAAGCAAAGTCTATGCATTCCTTATATTTTTTTAATAATTACTTTTTTGTACATATTGATGATTAAAAACTTTTTGTTTGCTCTTGTGATATTTCTACATATTGATATGTGTACATATGTAGTTAGCAAGACAAAAAGGATGTGAGATATCTTAATTTATCACTGCCGGTAGCAATTATCTATTATACATATGTTGATTGATTTATGATACAAAAAAAGAATAGAAACTTAACAAAAAAAAACAAAAAAACTGCAAAGTCCTTGAAGAAATTTAATAATAATAATAATAATAATTAGTCATCATGGAAGAAATACTTTTTTAAATAATTCCTATAGTTGATTCTTTTGTAAAAATAGAAAAAAATATAAGAGAAAGAACGAGAAAAAAAAAGGTTTATCAAATGACTTTAAAATACCTTGTACGATCGTTTAACTCACTGGAAACTAAAAAAAGAAATAATCTTTAACTTGTTTCAAACATCACTATGAACATGTTGTATAAAACCAACTGACTCCGCTCAATTTTTCCCTCCAAAAAGTATAATGGTTTTTTGTTTTTGTTTTTTTGTAGAAAGCGACGTCGGTTCTTTTTTTTTCTACAACGTATTGTTGGGAGAAACGTCTATGTTAAAGAAATGTAAGTTCATACTCCCACTAAGCCTCCCCTTCCTCTTCTTTCCTTTTCCCCCTCTCTGGCTCTTGAGTAAAGGTAAAGGAGGTGCTAATAGCATTGGAGAGTAGTGATCTATATACTACAATATCCTTAGGTCTACTCTATAAATATTTACACATACACGATAGACCATAAATACTGCCAAAAAGGTTTAACTCATAAAAGCCCAGAGATGCCATTGTAAAATTTTATTAAGTAAACTATTGATCAATTGTCAATCAAGTTTATTCAACTTTTTTTTTTGTTACTCAAAGTCAAGACTCAGAAAAAGATAATCGACCAGAGCAAGAAACTCCTCGGTTATTTGAATGGTTGTGACCATCTCTAGAACGCTCATTTCTCTATTCCTATCTTTCTCAAAACTCTAGTCATTGTCCTTTTTTCTTGATATTCTGAATAACTGTTCGTTGCTTTTTTTAATTGTCATAATAAGAGAAGGAACATAGGTTTTTTAAAAAAATAGAGGAACAACTTCATTTGATCCTGACCATTTCAGATATTCTATTCTCTTGACTAGAAATCTGGTCCATTTTGGAGGACAGGGTCCGCAAGAATCCCTCTTGAATGCTATGAAAGCCTTTCTAATTAGAGCATGGGACACTTTCTCTATGGAAATTATCTATGCCTTCTGTAATGCCTTCCCCTTCAGACTTAAGACTGTAATTTCTGCCAAGGGAGACTACATTGAATAAATTTTTTGTCTTGTACGTATATGATATCCAATTGTAGACATGCAAAATTTTAATTTTCTAATTATACAAATAAAAAAAATTATATACGATTTGACATTATTTAGGACCCCCCCCCCCCTCATCATATCAATATTCAAGTTGTTATTGATTCATGTTTTTATCGACTCATTATCAATACAAAGAACTTCGTCATCATTTCACAATAGTAATTCCCTGAAGAGTTCGATTAATTGATCTGTTAAAAGAGAAAAAGACGGATTCATTGTTATTTGTAGATCTTTATGTTAAGAAGGTACTGGTCCAATCCACTTGGCATCTAATTAGGTTGTATTTGGTCCCTAAGCCAAAATGAGATTCACACCCCTGCTACCACGTATCTGTGACTAATAGAATATGGACAAAAGGGGTAATTTTTGTACTATCACGGCTTGTATTCTAGAGAAATAATTTTAAGGATTTTCTATATTTTGATATATAAAGATACAAAAATTCAGACATTTCCCCAAAAAAATTCCTCCTTTTGAAAAATAACTACACTATTCTAGAAAAAATTTAAAAGATTCGATACTTGATTTTAAAAATGTTTAATGCTTCATTTAAGAATATATAATTATTAGCTTTGTTTTAGGTATTCGGGTTCTTTTAGTTTTCGATTTGATATTTTTTTTTTTTTTTTGTAACTTTGGCTCTTTTTTTTAAGATGACATTTTTTAAGTACGAAAAAAATACTAAAATACACTTGAGAATAAACTTTTTTTAATATAAATCTACTAATTCAAATAAAACACTACTTTAAATTGAAAAAATTCAAATTTACTAAAGGTTGAGGTTGAATTGCATCCTCTCAGTTTTTTATCTAACTAAAAGTCAAAGGAACTCATTTCAAAAGTATTTAACTCTTGTTCATTATTTGTTATTATGATTTTTTTTGAAGGAAGAAACATTTAGTTTGTAGATTCACAAAAAAGTTCAAATGCATTGATACCTGACTTTTATATTTATTTAACAGATTAAACAAAAGTATGGAATAAAGAGTTATTAAAATTACATAAATACAAAATCCTGATTTCTGACTTTCTTTAAAGGGTACTAAAATGAAAAGATCATATTTTAGCAAAACTGGAACTAATCTAATCCGTAAGCATGAAACTGCTGCAATATACTTATAATTTTAATGGGAGCAGTGTTTGGTGCATAGAATAGTGAAATACTTCCACTTTATGTTCCCTTAAACATACATATGTAAACCATCTCTATAACTTTTTAAACTATCAATTTGATCAAGAAATAATTTTGCTCCATCAAATAATGTGATATTTAAGAATTGATGCGTCTAAAAGAAATGGACATTAATGATAGTCTTAAATGCACAATATACATATATACCCAAAGTAGCCTTAATCTTTGATATGTACAAGTCATATAAAATAGAGTCAAAAGGGACCACTTTTATTTTGGTAGAGAACTCATTATATGCTTACTATATGTACTTGCACTAGCACAGAGGTGTCAAACATGCAGCCCGCGGACCGGAACAAGCCCGCAAAGAGTTTCAATCAGGCCCACAGGGTAATTTGAAAGTGAAGAAAATACGTGAAAGACATGGATTGAACTTTTTAATTAAATGTAATTTATGAGTTATCCACTAGGGGTCGCATGTTAGTATTTCTTTATAGGTTTCATGTAATCTCATGTAAAGTTCATTATTATAATTTTCGATACCTTTTGCTTAAAGTTTGCGCAATTTTGTGAAATGTTTTGTAAAAGTGTTGTTCAATAAATTTTTAGTTCAATTTAACAATGTCCTTGTTCTTCTTTAAATCAAAACAAAGGGAAGACATGATATTTTGGATATTTATAGCTAAGTATGCTATAATTTTAATGGTCCGGCCCACAAATTATACCTGCAAACTACCAAGAAAAAATAAAATGTCTTCATAGTCTACTTTTTTGACTATAATCGGCTTCTCCAATAGTAAATATTAAAATTTACATTTAGCCAATAATATATTTCAGTCTATTTTTCATCATCCCACGAGTGACTGCGATTGACTGATGGAACACCACAGATGTATTGTAATTCTTCATAACTCTTGGGTATTTAAACAAGCACATCACCTCACTTAATTTGTTTACACAAATATATAATACCATGGACCAGATATTCTGATTACATCACGGATACCAGATGAAGACATAAAAAGTGCTTTCATAGTAGCTATAGTATTTGAGTTTTACTTGGTGATAGAGTAAGTTGTAACTTATGAAGAGGAGATAGCACTCCTCTCAATTTTAGGTTTACAATTTAGACATATACACACCTATGGTATTTTAATACACTACAAAACATAAATGCTTATATAACAGGACCGATTTTTAGTTCTATGGGAAGGGGGAGGGGGAGAGAATGATGATGGGGGATTATACGCTGTCGAAATATGAATTTAAGATTCATTAACACCCTGAAATTATGCTATATTTATATTTAATAAATCTAGATTTTATGGTATAAATTTATCAATTCAATAACGTTCCATCTTTTTTTATCCTCGTATTTTTGTAAGGAAATGCAGGAATCATTAGGGCAGAACAACCTACAATGTTTATATATCAGACTTTACTAAGAAAACTAATTAATTGACAATGACAATATTATATTTATGGAGACTGATAGATATACATTTATGGAACTGATTTAGTATAAAATGTTAATTTTTTATATAGGAATAAAATGAAATGAATATATGTATGCTATTTAAAATATATTCAGAAGGACATACATAAATAAATTCATTGAGACGTGAATTTGTAATACCCCAATTTTCTTTGGTTATGTCCTTATCATACGAACACCATCTTTTGAATGAAAACCCGTGTTGCTATTAGTTTACAAAAAAAAACAACGTAATTTTCTTGTAGCACATTTTATTAGAATTCAACCCATTTTTTGCTGATTAAGTAATATACATAAAGAAATCGTAGAAAGCTTTTAATTAAAATGAGTTTTAGCCATCTTTAGTTTGGCATTCGTATAAATAACTTTTAAAAATACGAACAGGATATATTCTTACAGAAAGCATCATCCAAGGATTCTATAAAGTTTTACTTTTTTTCCCCTTTAAAACCTTCTTTGTCTATACGTCAAAATCAAAGTAATTTTAATAAAAAAATCATAAGTAGATTTTTTCACAACGTTGTCCCACCAATATTAAAATTTAGTTATGTACACATATAATTTTTTTGTCCGTTGTCGATTTGTCGATTATAGAAGTTTGGACTGACAGTACAATGTACATAAAAAACCAAAAGAGGTGTCTTGTTGAAGGCATTATTTATGTTATATTAACCAAATAAACAAGTGGGAAACGTCGTTTAAGGGCTTTAAATGGCTTTTAATATATATATATAATTTAGTTTTTTATGCCTCTTACAAGATAACCAACTTCCAGAATGATGATGTATTGTGAAGTCACTCTATCGCCTCGTATAGGTCTCCTAAAAGTTGATTTGTACAACTCAAATTAAATTTTGCTAACTAGTGACTATCCCTACAGTTCAATAAAAAATAGTATAACAGTTGAGAAAAATGATGTATATATTTGTTAAAATACCAACCATATAGGAGTAGTTGTAGGCTTTTTTTCTATTTCTTATTGGAGGTGCATGTATTTATATGAATAAATATGTAAATCGTTTTCTCTGAGCCTTTTCTAACTATAATTAGTAATTTTCATCGATGTTACGTCAAATATCATTTTCCAGGACACATTTAAAGTTCACATAAATTTTATTTCAGCCTTGGATCAATATGATTGAACGTAAGCTTAAATTGAAAGTTACAATATAAATCGAACTAAATATGTACATATATACTCACATATAAAAAGAATTACAGAAATTATACCAAGGAAGCTCAGTATATCTTAAATATATAAAAATGAACTTCAAGCATGTGAGAAAAACTGTGTCAGCAGAAAATGAAATATTTGTGTGTGTGTGTTGAAAGCATTAAGGGCCTCTAAATTATAGATTATAGAATAAAGATTTCACTTAAAAAAAATTGGAAAGTAGTATATGTACAGTCTATTTGTTACTCAATTGATTAACAGAATAATTAGATTTTGATTTCTTTCTTTCTCTCTTTCTAGCTATATATTTTTTGTATATAAAATCGGTGCAAATATTTATTTCATTGCTTAAAATTTGTTTCGTTTAACGTAATACTTAATTCTATTACTTTAAACTTATCTTCTTTTCAAATTATTCAAATTTGAAGTAAATTTAATCTTAATTTTTTGTTTGAAGAGAATATATTTAAGTTGTTCAAAAAAAAACTTTTTTTAATAAGAATTAAATTGAATATTAATTTGAATTATTTTATGCAGTTTTAAAAAATAAATAAGTTGATAAGAACTCTATCAAGTCTCTAAGAACGTGGTTTGATTATAATTAGTGTTTTTAGCAGTAGTACAAAAAAAAAGAAGTAGTTAAGTAGAAGTTATTCTTTTTGAATTGGTGGTTCATTGAAAGGAATTGGTTATAGCCTGGGGCGTTCCTCTGCTCAAATATTTTCAAGGGGTGGCTAATTTTGTAAATCTATAGTCTATAGCTGTCAACAATAACAATCGTATAACGCCAAATGTATTAATTTTGATATATGATTATTTAAATCCTTGATTTGAGCAGTTTGACAATTTTTTGGCACAAAATCTCATGAATTTAAAAATATCATTATTTGTTTAGCCCTTGTCTTACCAGCATTGCAAACATCATCAAAAGAGGGCTACAATCAAATTTTAGTCTTGTTAAATGTAAAAAATCTTTACATAATTTTCTCAGCCAATAACTGTATGTAGAAACAGTCAGTTGCTTTTAAAAAAATGAAACCATATTTTCAAACCAATATCTCAAAAATCTCTATTATACATCCATATATAAACTAGAATTACCCCGTGCATGATGTAGCACATTCAAAAATTAAATGAATATTTATAAAAAATTAATTAAAAAAGTATCTATCAATTAATTCAGTTTTAGTTTAAATGTAAATTATTCGTGAATTAGATGTAAAAAAATTTAAAACTCAAGAAAATGTCTATAATTAGATATCAAAGGATACACAATGAAGAGACTAATAATGATGAACATTTATAAAATATATTTGTGATGTATGTATTTTCTCATCATATTTAGTTAGTCATTTGAGATGTACCCAATAGATATCCACAATTAACATATTTGTTGGCGAGTAAAACCCCTTTCTTCTCTTTTTTAGTTTCCTTTCTAAAATATACGATGAGTAAGTCAAAAAGACTATGAATCGAGTACATCTGACAGTCTGCGTTTCCAAAAAACATGTATTTGACCATAAAATCTGTTAAAAATTTGAACAGATTTTACTTAAAGGATATGAACCTACATGGTTAGGCAAGTTGGCTTTAATCGATAGATGCTTCTCTTTAGAGTGTGAATATGTATGTATGAGTTGTTAAAACTAAGTCATAGCTTACAAAATCAGGCCTTTTTGAATTCAATTTCGATACTTTATGACGTCATCTATCCATTTTCAATATTATTTTTAAATATATCATACGCTCTGTTTTTTATATTCCTTCATAATTACAAGGAATAAAATGGAACGTTCCCTTACTATCCATGACGGGTTCATAAGCATAATAAAACCGGTCCGCAAAAGAATCAAGAGGGGTCGAAAGGAGGATAAATGATAATCCATTGATACATGTAAATGTATAAAAGGAACAAGGTCATTGACTCTGAAATAGAAAAAGATCCTTACGCCGAGAGATCCGATTAGAAAAAGAGCGTATGACATTGCTGGTAGAAAAATAATGTGGGAAAGATGACGATAAATCAAATGTGTGGATGGTAATAATGATCCAGAAGTATAATAAATTCAACATAAAACTTATGTTATGATTATTGTGTAATATACTTGCGCCAAAAAAAGTAAAGAGTGAAATAAGTAAAAATTGATGATATATTTTAAAGAAAATATTGGTTATAATTAATATTTATAATGTATTTTAGCTATCAAACCCCACAATAATAAATCTATTAAAATCTACTGCAATTTCACAATCTTCGTATAACATGATCCGATAGGTCCTTGCCCTACTCATAGATCAATTTTTGCATGATGGATTCTATATTTCCATTAAAAAAGAGAGGAATATCAAACAAACAGCATTTAACATCACTAAAAAAAAAGGATCTCATAAATATAATAATAACAAAGCAAAGCATTCGGCTAAATTTAATGATATGGCCATTATAGTTCTAAAAAGTGATGATAATACTAACCAGAATAATAATGTTATTTAAAAAGCCAACCATAAAATGAATGTATGCGTATATATATATATGAGGTTATTATAGACATACATACAAATAATGTAAACTCAGAATTCATAAGGGAATCTGATGCCAAGGAAATCTAAAAGTATTTAGATTTGTTTATGTTCGAAATAGAATTATTGAACCATGCCAAAGGATTTTTAAATCATTTTGTAATTATGTATAATTAAAAAGTGTTGCTCATTTCCTTTCATTTTAGGGCCTCCATGGAGAAAAGGGAACAAATGTGAACTGAACTAAGAAAAAGGATCCACAAAGTTTTATGTATATATATGTACATGCATACATAAATGTATTCGTTATCGTTTATTTGAAACCCATGACTTTCTTTTATGATTGAGAAACGGCGTTCCTCTCTCATGCTACCCCTACTCCTTGCTTTACAACTTAATGGAAAAAAGTGGGGAGAGGGGACCCGGGAAACTACGATTAAACACATATCAGACATGCAAAATAAAGTATGTTTCATGTAGAATACGCAAAATGTGCTTTGTTCTAATTTTTTTAGTTGGTACTTTTTAGGAGCAAAACAGGAAATAACGTATTTGTTGTCGGAGAGAGTAGTAAAAATAAATAGTAATGAATGGAAAAAAAATCAAAGGGTGGAGAGACCTTCTCCCCCCCCCCCCCCCCTCACGACCCTATTATTGTCATGTGTTCAAATGAATATACAAATATACTTAGAGCGTATGAATGAGATACTAAATTGAGCTATTTGCCCTAATTTAATGATTATAAGAAAAACTCCCAAAAACCTACATAATTAATATATTACATATTACCATTATTGCATGATCTACACCCCTGTTTTTCAACTGCATTCAAATGATGCATTGAATTGCACTATTTTAGTTAAGGATTAGAAAATAATTTTGAATTAAAGAGGAAACACACAATTTTAATTGTATAAAACGTTTAACAATGAAATAACAATACATTTTGAAACTATTCAGTAGTTGTTGTTGTTTTTTTCGTTTAGTTAATTAACTACATCATAAAGAGTTATGTTCAAGAGTATTTTAATAGAACTCAGCCATTAATTACAGATTTTTAAGATTGATTATCAATAGTTTATTTCACATATTTAGTGTAGGTTTATTCATAAATATTTTTCATAAAAAGATTATAACATCGACAAAACAAGGTCTTTGTTTCAATATATGGTTGTAATAGTGTGTAGTTGATCCA
This sequence comes from Lepeophtheirus nordmannii, assembly GCA_963680855.1. Classification (NCBI taxonomy): domain Eukaryota; kingdom Metazoa; phylum Arthropoda; class Copepoda; order Siphonostomatoida; family Caligidae; genus Lepeophtheirus; species Lepeophtheirus nordmannii. Next base: position 30,575,487 of record OY804522.1, on the reverse strand, counting down.
TTAAGCATGAATCAGTTTTAATATCACGTTTAGATTCTGATGCATTTTGTCATTTTTACTTTTGTTATGTGCCTTTAACAACTTTTTTAAACGCAAGAATACTTTTTTGCAAATATAGCATCTCCAATTTTTAACTATTTCAGGATACTATTTTCCTCAAAACTATCAGGGAATTATCAATATATATATTTGTGCAAAATTAGTAGTAGATATATTATCATTGATATTCCTGAATGCTTCATTCTTTAAAATGACCTTAAATCCAGACGTCACGTTCTATTCCAAAAATTACTAGGGTTCCAAAGAAAGTTTTTATTCCATAAAATTTATTTTACACAAGTCTACAAAAAAAAAATTTATAATAAATCTTTAATAAGTAGTTTCTTGTCAAATTGGATTTTTAATTTGAATTTTTAAATATTTTTACACTTTAATAAATTTGAGTTAATTTATAAGAGAGAAAAAAATTGACAATCAATGTGAAAGAAAATTTATTCTTTGCAAAATATTATATATTTTTATATAATAATGTGACATCATGAAATCTTCAAGAAAATGATTTTGTTATTTACTAGAGTAAAATATGAAACCTGAAGGATTTTAAGAAAAATAAAACATTGTTGACTTGAGTTATTTACAGAACTTTTTAACATTGTGAGAAGCTTTTGAAAAAATTGTGGAGCCCTGCATGAATAATTGCACAATAATATAATGGAAAATGGACATTAGGGACATGGTTGGAAATCTATGAGTCTAAAAAAAGATATAAGTTATTAATTTTCAATAGATCCAATAATAATAATAATAAATTGTATTAAGAAAATTATAAGGAGAATAAAGGAAGTATTTTACAAAGACTATTGATGTCAATTCTAGGTGGGCGTAAAAACAACACATGAGATGACGTCATTAAAAATATGGTAACACTGAGATATATAATATGGGCCTATATGTTCTGTAATTTTCAATAAGCAACTTTTATTTCATCCATTTGAACACATTGCAACGTAAAAGAATGAAACAAGTAAAAATATGTATTTTTGGCACCATTGCAAAAAGTAAGAATTTTGAACATTTTAAACTCATTTGTAATGTCAAAACATATCCATTTAATAGATGTTTCCCCTTCAAAAATTAAGAAAAAATTAATAAGACTCGTCTACTGTGACGATTTTGGAGAGTTCGACACTTGCACAGAAGGGCTTTTTATGACATATCTACAACCAGTGTACATGATACTTTTACTTATAACCACCAGGGCTTAAGCCCATAGGGAGTACAGACGTATTCAAAGTTTGGAATCATTAAGGCATATAAACATGAAATGACATATTGAATTTCTGTAAGTATACTCGTCGTTAATGCGTCAAGTACAATTATAAAGAAGTATCGAAAGGAAAAAAAAAATTGTTGCCTTCTGTTACTAATTTATGGATAACTATTAGTTATAATAAATGAATATGAATTAAAATAAAAATATTTTCATATTCTTATAAAAAAATCATATAGAAAATTGCATCATAGAAGTAGCTCTTGGTATATGTAGATTGCATTTTTATATTTATTCACTATGTACATGATGTAATGGGGCCTTTCTGTCAATATATACTAATTACAAAAATTATATATAAATATATATACGAATTGAAGTTTCTAAGCTAACTAAAAAGATATTCAAAGGGGGGGGGGGGGAAATAATACAAAGTGAACTTTTAGAGCAGAAATTGAGAGTTATTTGCTGATGTGGTTAATACACATTAGATACTTGAACTAACTATGAATAGAATGATTTTTTATAATTCATGGTAGTATCATTCGTTCAAATGTTAATTATCATGTATCTAACGGGATTAGTATTAGAGTGGGACTCATTTATTTTCAACATGGAGATTCAAGTTCATTAATTTTGGTGGAATGTAATACTATTTAGAATCCTAGTTACAGATATACATAGGATTCATTATATGCTTTTGAAAACAAATTAACGAGAATGAAAAAGTATATATCTACATCTCTATGACAATTTTATCATTTTATATGAGTGTGTATAAACTATCAGATCTTCCTCAATGTTTTTAAAGACTATTTTACAGTATACATAGATTGGTATTCGTGTTGGGAAAATTCTGACTCAGAATTTTTTTATAAAAATACATATTATTTGTTAAGAAAATTCGAAAATTTTAGACTTTTTTCAAAAATAATATATAACAACTAGGATGTAAAAATATTCCCATTATAGAATAATTCCCTGTAAACAGTGAGTTTACATCTAATTCACACGGAAATTCATATATTTATTAATGACAAATAAAGACCTTACTGTTGGCGAAAAAAGCTACCGATACTGTTTTGCTTCAGGTCTGATTGTAAGTATGATTTGATAAATATAATGGAATTTAAGGGTCTTAATTAATCTTGGATTATAGTACAACGTCTTAGAATAAGAATCCCTTTTCTGTAAAACTTTGAACTCTATTAGATTTTGTTTTGTGTGAAACAAAATTTGTCAGTAAGTGAGTATCTATTTCATAATTAAGTCCTATATTATTGTTGTCATTTGTTGACTTTGCAAATCAAACTGAGCAAACTAACAAAGCATTCATAGCTGCAAAATGGCGCAGATATATATTAAGTCTTTGTAATGAAACTTATAAATAAACAACCCTCATCACGTTGTTATCTTAATTGCATCTCACAACTTTTCAACAAAAAAAGAAACATGGGGAAAAAAGAGTTCAAATTCAGCTCAGGGTAAGCCAATTATATCCAATTGTGGAATTATTTTGAATGTGTTCACAGATGAACAAGAGCTAACTCAAGTTTTACCAATCAACGTTCAGAACACTAATAAGGGGAAGAGAAGAAGAAAAATCGACAGTGTACATTTTTATATTAATAGCTTCTTTTTTTTTAAAGTTGAGATTGCAAGGAGGCAAAAAAGCAAGTCGTCTATTAAGTCTTGGTACCTTTACTTGTGTCATCTTGAAGCTATTAGTGTTATTCCACTAATTTGAAACTATAAATATCTAGATAATGGGGGACTTACAACTTCGTTTTAAGTCACAAAATCCTTGTATGTACAATTCAATAGGTATGAATTAATTTCCGAGTAATTTTGAACAATATTTTTTCATTTTTATACACAAACAACACTAAAGTTATTTTTTAGTCCGTAATGCATACAAATTATTCAAACAATATGAAAATAGGGGTATTTTTGACAGAAATGATCATTAAAACATGTTGTAGCTCTTATATGTTTTTTCAAAAAAAGATAGTTGTAAACAGAGCATCCCTAACTAAGAGTCATACAGGGTTAAATTTGGAACAATATGTATTTGTCATATCAGGGGTTTGAAAGAGTCTACATGCTATGTTTTACAATATATGTGAGTGCTACATGCATTTTATGTATGAAATCTGCCCTCAAACGTTTTACATATGATGAAGAACAAGACCCTCATTTATCTTTGTTAAATGAAACGAATAAGTGAAATAATATGATTTTGCATCCATTACTCCTCCTTCAAGATAAAAATCCTCCAGGTTACTTACTTACATATATTCATATATACTCCATTTATTGCTGATTGAAAGGATATATATATATAATATTGAATCAATAAGAAAATTTATTTATTTTTAATATATATACATTTTAAATATGTTTGAAACTTGTCTATCATGCATAAAAAAAAAACCGAAGACAAATAACATATTGGACTTTGTTTATTGATGAATATACATAGGTAGATAGATAGATAAATATGGAGAAGAAGGAGAGATGCATGATGCCCACTTGTCTTTCTGTTTAATATACATAGATAAGTATATATATTTCTTGATATATGTATGTACATATATATATATTCAATAAATAAACTGTTAAATTATTTCATCCTTTGAAAGACTTTGGTTACGTGTAGGAACAAATGCACAAGATTTGTATCATATTATTATGATTATTATTTTACAAAGAGCCAAGGAACATTAAACTTCAATACAATAAATGCAATAATAATTGTCGTTAAGGAGAAAGCGGATGAGATCCTCAGAATGTTCAATAATTATGAGGATTTTCCATTGTAGCAATGTGATTGTGTTTGAATTGTTAAGAAGTGATTGACTATAAACGATCTACAGAGCATGAAAACAGTGTCAATATGTATGCAGATAAATAGTGATGATTCTGTTAGAAATAAAGTCTATGAAGGAGAAAAGTATTTGCACTAAATGTCTCAACAAGAGAAAGGATTGATAATTCAATACTTAAAAGTAATTCATCTGACTCCAAACTCCAAATAGGATTTTATCTTGTGTTTATTTGGAATTAATTACTCTATATTGCATATATGCACAGTAGAAGTTGAATAATTTTAATCTTGATATCTTGAGCCTAAGAGCCCAGTCTCTTTTCACATAGTATTAAAATATCTACTCTTATCACTAATGTTATCTCATACATACAATATTATAAGTTTACTTTATATTTGCTCCATTTTGTAAGCAAAGAACAAATAAATGTTTCTGTATGAAAGTAATGGACTCTCAAAAAGGTACAGGGTTCATAAGACTAAAAATAGCTCTGGAATTGAATCCAAAACAGAGAAAGGTCAAAAGTTATTGTACGAATAGAAATAAAGTATGGAATCATGTTTTGTAGTAGTGGTGATGTACATAGTTCTCAAAGTCTGTCTTGGTTTCGGGACCTTCAAAGTTTTGATCTCGATGCCAAAACATGGACAAAATCAACTTGAATAGAAGTTCAGGAATGACTTTTTTATCTTGGTCTCGATCCCTTACAGGTGGAATTTGGGATGATTTTAATATTAAGATAATATCGATTTATGAGCCGAATGATGACAATCCTCTATTTTTTAGTCCATTGGTTCTCAATTTACATATATTGAACAGAGGCAAAGAAAGTAGTGAATACATTTTACCTGGTGAAATGAACTTAGTTTTGAATCAAAACAGGGACGATAGGAGTTCTAAGAAATAAAATAATAAAAATGCTTGTTGAAGGAAAGATTGAAAAAAAAAGAGGTATATACGATGTTGTGACTAGATTGAGGGGAACGCTGGACAATACCTTCTTAGTGAAAAAAAAAAAGAGCTGAATGCTTGACTAAATATTTGTAACCACAGAATTAACTTCTTACACTCTCAATTCTTAATATAAAGTATACTACGGTTTACTAGCAATACGAATTCAAGCATTCTTGCCTTCTATAACTCAAAAATCACAAATGGGTTTCATTAAAGGAAGGTACACTGAGGACTACATTCATCATGGATTTCTTATCGGAAGCTGATGACAATTATTTTTTAAAAAGCATTTGACTGCATATCCCATGACTTTACTTTTAATATGTCTAAACACTTGAATTAGTTTCGTCAAAATGATTGCCGTTTGTCTTTGAAATTTCCATACTGAGTGTACAATGGAGAGTAATCACTTTGAAATTAATCAAGGTTGTCATTAAGAAGACTTGGTGTCTCCATGTCTTTTCATTATAGCATGGACCAACCGATAAGAAAGATAGATTCATCTCTAAACATAAAGGGTATAACTTTTCAGAGACTTCAATAATAATATAGATATTTTTTTTCAGACAACATGATCACCCTATACTCCAGTACAACTATTGAAATCCAGCAATCAATAGACGAAATTGTTAAAACCATTGAAGCAACTGAGCAGGTTTGAGGACTGGAAATCGATTTTCAAAGGACAAGCATTATCACAAATTTAATTGATTCTGATTCATTTGATCTGAAATCATTATTAATATATTTTAGTAGGATACATTGCTTAACTAAAATATTTATTTTGATCAAGAATCAATACTAATATCTGTATTCCTATGAAAAAATATTTTTTTCAGATAAATGCATAAATTTAACAGGAAATTGTGCCAAAAATTGCAACTAATGCAAATTTGACTTAAAGTTAACCCACAGTGTAGACGTACCAAATTTAAAGAATTACTATAAATTCTCATTTTTTAATCAATAAGCAAAGAAAATCCTTTGATGCAGACAAAATAACGGATTGAGTCGAAAACTGGACTGCCGAATGCACATATATATATTTTTAAATCTTCTTTTATGTAGATGTACTTAGAATAAGAACAATACTTTTGCAAAATTATCAAGGATTTATTCATAGTAATAATATCAAATCATGTTAAAGCATGATTAAAAAGCCCCGGATGGGAAAAACATACCACATGTAATGGAGATATACTCGGGATGTACAAATTAAAAATCTTCTACAAAATAATTTTTCTGATATAACATAAATATATATGATATCTTGTAAAATTATTGTTGGAAGTTAATATTGGCTACTTTTGTATACAATATATTTGTACAGATTTTTGCCTCTTATTAAATCACACCTCAAATGTGTAACTCATTTGTTCATCATCAATGTAACTATGAAGAAATTAAGAAAAAAAAGTCAATCATGGAGATTCATTGGGAAATTTGCTGTATACCATCATTAAAAAAAATACAAAACGACATAACAAACACCTCCATAAGTTGAATGATTCATCCAATTACTCAATATGGCAAAATTGTTGGTCATGTAAATAAATGTACATAACCGATAGATAATAAGTGCATCAATGTTATTCGACTTTTTAAAACGTATTGCTTTCGAATAAAAGTATTTGTGATACTAATCTAGAAAACTGACCTCTGAAAAAAGAAAGAAAACTTGGTTTTATAAAAATAGTCGACACATTTTTGACATAGAGTATTGAGAACAATAGTTTCATCGCAGTTAATTTTTACATTTTTGCTTCAAGGCATTACTTTAATGTTTATAATAAGTTTGTTGCCGTAGCTTAGGAATTTTGGGGATCCTAAAAAGTTGGGGTCCTGATATATTTTGCCTCTTCGCCCAAAAAAAAACCTAAATCATTTTTATTAGCACTGATTATTAATATTTTATGTGCAATATTTTAAGTTCATTCAAATCTTACTCACAACTCTACAAACAAGCAACACGTACGGAATAAAATATATATTATATGTGTAACAAAGTAATGCTAATTCTTTCTAGAGGAATCATCGTTTACTTTAACTGTATTTCACAATACCAATTGACAAATATCGTATATCATATAATATTTTTGGTTCTCTAAAGATGAAAACCAGGTCGATCAAGTCCCAGGGAGTTTTAATAAATTACGTGTTCAATATGAGATGTTGTTTGTAATTCTAGTATTTACTCCAATTGAAAATATATGCTACTTTAAAATAAATGCTTCCTTTCATTTTTACTCTTAAAATTAATCAACAACAATTATTCTTGTATCAATTAATCAAAAACTTCAGTATAATCACCATCGTACTCACTAGTAACACAGTTTTATTTTCTATAACTATTATTAGCAAAAATAAAGCATCACAATTACATATTAAATAATTGTATTTAATATCAATCTCTAAGCATATAAACAAAACCCCTACCGACAAAATTCACTTTTGAAGTAACTAAAGTTATTATTCATTTTCTTAAATTTTATGAAATTTTCATTGACTTATAATTTAGAGCAGAAATTTCATTCTCCAGAGAATTAACACAAGATTATTGATTAAAAAAGATTGTATAAATTTGAGTCCATCCAATAAAAAAACTTCCTACACCCCTGTGTTGTGTATGGTATATTATTAGCTATAAAATCATAAATTTAGCATATTATTTGGTTGCTTCTTTGCATAAATGTAATATTATGTAAAAAGTTTTAACTTAGTCATTTTCTTCTCCATTTTAAAACTTATACTCCTTGGGTTAATTTCATATTGTTGGTACATCATTAGGAAATTCCCACTTTATCTTCTAGATTCAATGAGATAATTAATGAGTGTTTTTATAATAAATATAATTTTCCATTAGGAAACTTAATGTTTCAGCTATTGAGCAATAGATGTCACTCTATAACATACAACCCCGAACGTGAAATTGCTTTCTACACAATAATAATAATATAACCTCCCAATTGGGCAAAAACTGTACTATTATATACGTATGAAGATCAATAAATTACCGGGAGAAGAATTCGTACATGAGAAAATCTGTTTATATTTTATTAAAAAATATAATATGACAAACATCGTTTACGCAAAAATAACAAATAAAAAAAAATCATGTCTGCAACTGGACTAGACGGGTTATATGTATATCCTGATATCATAATGAAGGAAAATAATTTTTTAAAAACAAGAATTGATTTGAACAAAGTTAAATCATTACATTAGTAATATTAATGTTTCTCAATAGGCAAAGGATCGAGCTTATTCTTTAAAAAATAATAATAATTGCATTACAAGTGAAAAATGGTACTAAGAGGATAGGAAATAGCCGAAGGGTTATGTACAAAGTTGAAAGCTGGGAAGTTATTTAATGATCTTACAAAGAAAACAATTTATTTAGATTTTTTTATTTATGAACCTATAAAAAAAGGGTTTCATTTTATTACGAAAAAAGTATCTACAAACTAATAAACAAAATTTCACAGAAAGTATATTTTCTTTTCTTTTGTAAGATGATTAAGACAAAGAATCACAAGGAGGAACAATCAAAAATACAAATATTAGAGATAAACATTCAAATCAGAAAACATCAAAATAATATATGAACTGTCCTTTTAGATCACAACAACATATTATTTCTGTCTTAAATTAGTGGAAGCTCTAAACTGCTATCAAATAATAAAAAAATGGCGGCTTAACCAAAGAATCAAGCATGTCAATCAATCCAAAACAAAACGGATAATTATAAAAAGCATAAGAGATGTATATATATACATACAAATATAAATGACTAACAAAATGTAAGAAAATTCAAGTCTTGGCACAGGTTGTTTTTTCATGAATTGATTGTCATTAAAAAGAAAGAAATTTAACCGTACAGAGCATGACAGGCTTCCCCATTGGCTGGTTTACTTATTTACATGCAAAAAGTAGCAATTAATAGAGAAATTGAATAGTCGCGATTGATCGATATATATAAATTGAAATTAATGAGTAACTCCGCTGTTCGATACTAAATCATTATTAGCTTCCAATATTTAGTTGAATTTTTCGATCAATTTGTGCAAATATATGAATTATTATGATGATAATATTAAAATTTAAATTAATAAAGCTACATAGGACAACACATGACTATGCTAGATGATAAAATGATATCCTTGAATAACAGAAAAAATCTATAGTAATTATATCAAACAATAACCGTAGTTAACATAATATCATTTCCATTATATAAAAAAGATGCGATCTACAGTAAAAAAAAAAAAAAAAAAAAATCTTCTCTCGAACAAGCGACAAGTAGAAAAAAGTTTACATGACTATGGATAAATGTGTCGTCAGTAGAAATATTATTCTTCCTCCTCTTACATGGGTCGAGTGAAATTGGCAGGAAACATCCCTTTGGATCCATCCTTCTCCTTATATCCCATTAGCCATCCTTCCTCCTATAAAAAAGTTTTATAATAATGTTAGAGATAATTTGATAATATAAATATATCAATGATGTACTTGTTCCTCTGGATCTTCGTACTCTACAACATTAATCATTTCTCCTTCTTCAAATGTCAATTCATCCACATCTTCTGCTTTATATTTATAGCTTGCTTTGACTCTATAAAGAACTCCTTCCGGCAAATTTTCGGTTGTTGCTCCTACAGGAAAAAAAAGAACGAAACAATTACTAACTCTCTGCTCACGAAACCTTTTGAGAATTCTAATTTTTCATGGACTAACTTATTAATGATTATCAAATAAAAGACCCATTTATAATATAAACGAATAAACACACAAATCTAAATAACAAAATAAAATATCTGAATATGTTTCACATAATAATTATAAAGGACATTATTCTATAGGGACTTTAGATATTCAAAAAATATATTATTTACAGTATGGGTTAATGGAATCACTGATTTAAAAAACAGAATATGGAAGGATTTTAATGGAGTACGAAAAAAAAAAAAAAAAAAAAAGGAAGAAGATGGCTTGACTTTTTGAACGTGGGACTACTTAAAAATACCTAAAAGAGTACTATTTTTCAGAGTAATAATGATAATTATTATGTATAAATCAAAGATGAATAGGAAATTGGGCTGTTATTAATGTTACCTTCTGGTACTGTAAATCTCCATGCAGATGTTCCATTTGTACTTGGAGGAGATGTACCATTAATGTTATTAGAGCTACCAGAGTTATTGTTGCTGTTTATTGCCTCGTAGTCCTTAATCGAGTTTTGTCTTTCCGGTGTTAATCCGTTGTTCGTAACTAAATCAAGGTTATAGGGATTGTAAATTTAAGGGATTGTTCAAATAAATCCGTTATTATAGATTATTTGATAAACAAAAGAAGGTTAATGGATGATTGTACATACATTTATTATGTATAATATGGAACTTTTGAAGCTCTAAACGAGTTCATAATACGAACCAAATGTTCTAAACAATAAATAGGAATATAAAGAGAGAGAGAGAGAAAGGAAAAAATAAGGATCTTAGAAACGAAAAAAAAATTGTAAAATATTGTATTTGTTACTAAATTAACATTAAATAGATAGAAAGGAACGAACCAAAAACAACTTGAAGATAATTTGAATCGTCATTATAAATTTATCATATGAAGCTAGCTCTTATAATGACGAAATATTAGTAAATACTTTTATGAAATTGATAAATAATATTATAAGTGGTCGTTTACAAAGACTATTGAGTTATTAGATATATTTATCAATTTCTTGGTTATTACTACTGGGTAAAAAAAAACCCGATGATAAAACCTTAAGACTTTTTACCTTTAGGAGTACTGCTGATCCTGAAAAGTAAAGATATGGATGCATTAGTTCTATTTTTTTCTGATTTTTTTATATATGAAGAACAAAATTCTTGTATCTTATTGATGTAACAAAAGCTATACTATTATTTCAGACATACGTGGAGTTAGGAGTCGGTGTAGTCGTAGCAGATATGGAATGAGGAATAGAGAGACTCTGAGCTTTAGGTAGTACTCTTTTAGGCAATGTTCCCCTTTGAACTTCTTTTGCAAGTTTATCAGCTATAACTTCAAATTCAGTGTAGACCTATTTTTAAAAAGTTTATAAGCATCAAAGGAGAAAGAATAAAAAAGAATGACAATCTCTACCTTTGAAGTTTCCGCATGAAAAACTTCCTCAGCTGCAAATATTGTTTGCATATTCGTAACTAAAAATATAAGTCTGGAATCAAACAAGGCAGGAAGTTCGTCTAATAATTCAGTATTCAGAATTTCATAGGTTCGTCTAGCTATTTCCATTTGTTCTTTATTCCTAAAATTAAAAAAACACGTACGTAGTAAAGATTACTTCTATTTTTCTGAGATAGCTTTATATAAATATGTAAGTACATATTTATATTAAGCTAAGCTTTGCAGTAAAATTTTATTTTAAAGGTTAATTCTGACGTCATTTATAAATAGATTCATGACCAGTTCCTAAATAAAAGAAAATACTATTACTCACTTTGCAAATTTTGCCTCGTTTCTGCTTGGATTGGTCTGCTGCTGCTGAACATTATGTCTTTCCTTATCGTAGTCAATCAATTTTCTAGCACGTTTGTCAATTTTTTTCTAAAAGCAACAAAAATTATAAATTCATTTAAAAAGAAAGAATCTTTTCATACCCTCATTTCTGGAAACTGGCTTTGATATGTATTGAGAGGTATAAGAACTTGATCTGAGAGTTTATGCACCAAATCTGTCCAAAGCATTTCGGAGTTTTGCGCCTAAAGAGTGTAATATGATCCCATTGCGAAAAGAGCAAAGTAAATAAATAAAAAGATTACTTGAACATTAAGAGCATCCCGTCCAACCCATTCGTGTTCATAGACATCATAGAGTGTATCCATAAGAGCCTTGTTTGCAGCATGTGTAGCTAATTATATATATGATCCAATGAAATTAAAGGTTTCAAAATAATACTAAGAAAGGAAATTTACCTTTAACGCATCGAATATAGTTTGAGATGTCTTTATGGAGACGGCTTGCGAAACTTTGTTGAAGGTTAAAGTTCCTAAGATGTTCCTCGAAAATTTCATCCGTTGTCCGATCTGCCTTTCCAAGATTTTGAAGGATCTGAAATAAAAAATAAATATGAATATAACTTTATTTTTATCAATTACATATGTAGAAATTTGATCTCTCAGGTGATAATCATAATATTTAACACTAATACAAAATAAAAAAATATGATATTTTTTTTCAAGAGATTTCACAAAAATGTACATACATATATTCTATATATATGTATATACAAATAAAAGAACAACACATTTTTTTATATTTTGATATGATGATTCAAAATAGCCTTTTATGGGTGTAAATTTGGATATGTTGAGAGTAATATGATCAACGTAGATTTTCTTGATATTAAATATATAGTAGCTTGTTTATATGCATATACATATTTATTCACACTCATTTTAAAATGCATTAAAGTCATCGAGGCGTTTTATGATTATTATATATAATAATAGTCTTTTGTAGTAGGTATTGATGTAGAGGCTCAGTGCAAGATCGAATTTGTTTTCAGATCCTGTTTAAAATAAGTGATTTTTTTGAGCCTAGACCGTTATCTGAAATTCAATTGTTTTCAAACCGTGGACCATAACGGTCTCAGGTTACACATATTGAATCAATAGCTCCAATTGTGACTCACACAAGGGGGGGGGGGGAGAACCCTGAATTGAAAATCATATTATGACGAACTGATTTCACTGCGTAAATTTCCAATGTCATCATAGGGATGTTTCTTCACTTCAAAACATACCTGACGTCATCAAAAAAATCGGTCATGAACTGATTTCTCTTTCAAGATCAAGAACTTTAATAGGAACTTATTTGCAGGACCGATCTCGAGATAGAATTAGATTTAAAACCGTAATAACGAATATAACCGGTTCAGGATTTATAAATCAAATTGCAATCTAGTATGCAAATTATGCAAAAATCTTTGGCCAACTCATTGGATGTAGAGAAAAACGTATTCATTCACAGAGTAAAGCAATGAAAAGACAAAATGTAATCCCAATATTCTCAAATAGTACAAATGTAGTTTAAATACTTTGAACAACGTACTATTCTAATATATATATTACATATGTTTATGTTCGAACAACATTTTAACAGACTTGAATTTTGAACATTTCACTTCAAAATTGATTATTTGCACTATTTATCTATAAAACAACAGATCAGGAGCAACAAAGTATTAGGCCCAAATATATTGTGTTTAAGCAAAATGGGCTTAATCCATTGTTGGTGTATGTGTAAATACTGAAAATAATCGATTTTGAAGTGAAGTGTTTGAAATTAAATACTGTTTAAATGACGTTCGAAATTAAAAATATATATATACTACATTGAAAAAAGAAGAATAAAAGAGAGCGTTCCCTTAAAAGAAAATGAATATTATTCATTGACAATTCATCAAATAATAATTTACCGAGTAAGCAAGGCAAATACGATTTTTTTTTTTTTGACAAATATATATATGTAATAAACTTTTATTGATAATAAAAATTATATACTATAAACTTATTGATAAAGGGAGCAATGTTCCATTAATTTGTTTTACTCATTTAAAAATGCATTATTATTCAAGATGACTTTGTGTTAGAGCAACGTGCATATATATGTTCATAGAGATTTAAATACATTCAAGAGTTTAAAGACATCAAAAGTACATTATATACATATAATAAAAAGAATTTATCACAATATGGGACATGATGTATTATTGCGGTAGAGCATTTTAAAGAAAAAAAAAATGAAAGTAACTAATTACATCCTTTATTAAAAATACTTGACAATCCCAAACATTTCCATTAGCCCATCAAAAATATTATGTATGTTTTAAAATATTCAACATTAATTGAAGATTAAAATAGAATATATCAATAGAGAAGTAACAAAGATGATTGTAATCAAAAATGGGTCTGTCTGAATGACGTTTTTATTCTTCAACAAATAATTAATTTTCTTCCATTTCTATTCATAAATAATTCCTATTAATCCTTCTTAAGCGTTGTAAATTGCACTTAGAGGTCGTCCGGTCACAAATGTAGAAAAATAATATAGATTATATTTGAAAGGTCATATCAAAGCACAGCAAAATCTCGTAAATCAAATGAATGCTCTAGACCAGTGTTTCTTAAACTTCTTCTTTTTTTTTCATTCCAGGGTACATTAATGAGATAATAACCAAACCCATGGGGATCAACATTAAGTAAAATGGTGGTATTTTTACTAATAGAAAGGGTATAATACAGTACCGTACTATAGAAATTGCTTTTCATATTATTTAAATATTTTTCAAGAATGCTCCAGAGCGTACCAGTGACCCTGGGCAGGAAGTCAACCTTGTTCTAATCTGGAGGCTCATTGATAGCAAAATATTTTTGCTATCCCAAGCCCCAATCTAAAAATATTCCAAAAAGGTAATCCTCTTTAGGATTTCTGACACTCCTTCTGCAGCACAAGGGATTTGAAATCGAGGTTTGTACAGAAAAAGGGGATCTGAAGGGGCTTTGTTATGTGAAGCAGGCTCAGTCTGTTTCGGTTGCGACATTGTATTTTTGAGAACGTAGATAATGTTGCTTCAGAATAATTGTGACATGTATTTGGGAGTCAAGCTTTCGTCCATTGCAAGGCTGACAAACTCTGCAGATGACAGTTTGTCATGAAGAAAATGTAGAATGTTCTTCGGAATATCTGCTACCCTCCTAGCTATAGTAGAATCTGACAGTTGAAAGTTTTATGCCTCTCGTTCCAGGTCTTTTTCCCAGGAAAAAAAAGGTTGAGTAGGTCATTTTTTTGAAGATACTTGCACAACGTTTTATACTAATATATATATAAATTAAAACTTTTTCTCTATATATATTTTCCATGCTCTAATGAATGTGTGACAAGTTTTTTTTTTATTTAAATATTTTTTTAAGGTGTGAACTAAAAGAGCCGCAAGGTTGAATATTATTGCTCTAGATAGCAGCTAAAATACCTGAGTAGTATCTACATAAACCATATCAGATATTAGAATATGAGGCTACTATAATTAACCAAAATATATCAATGAATTATTGGGATGTCTATATTTATGATGCAAAAATAAATAAATAATGAATTTATAATATTTCTTGATTTTGTTCAAGATTGCTTTTGTGATGACATACCACATCTTTTACTTTGTCCCTCCTACATTGCCAAAACTCGTCCTCAACCCATTTTTTAAAAATCATTATTATTTGACTCATCAAATAGCTAGGAAGGTTACAGACTCAAAGTAGCACTTAAGTAATGCAAGTATTGGCCGTCTTCCCACAAAGAAGGAATTCCATCAAAAATATCTATGTATGTACATACTTAAGTGCGAATTTTATACGTTTGTAAATAAACATGAAGGTAATTCGTAAGCAAAATAATACTATATATAAATCAATATAGTAAATTATGAAAAATTAAATTATTGAACTGTGCAATAAAGTTAACAACGAACTTCAAAAGAAATAATTAGAGTAAATTGATACTCTAATACAAACATATGTTCATTAGTGTCTTGTTGATCTCTTATTTTGTCCCCTCACAGGGATTTTCCGCTCGTCAAAGACCATTCTTATAACCTCTCAAACCATATAAATTTGAAAAATGACATTTTTTATTAGAATCTCAGCTAAAATGACCATAAAATTTAGTTGTCCCTACTTTATTATTTGTATAACGAAAGTTCACGATCCCCTTTTCACTTTAGCTTTTGGTGAAACATTATCTTTCAAAGATTTAATATTTGTTACAACTCTTACAAGATACCCAGGATGGTTCCGATAAGGCAATAAAAAAATTTCCTCACATCTCACTCCTTCACCCTTAAAAGTAAGTAATATGGGGATCAAACTTTTTACATCGTTTAACCACCCCATATTGTCTTTAAGGATCTTATTAATAATTCATTTGGATAGTCTTTTAGCCAAACACTTGATTGGTAATCAGAAATTACCTTGCATAATGTAATGCAATGCATTTTTATCTACATATGTTACATAAAGGATTAAACATTATTCAAGGAATTAACGAAAGTCTTGGAATGTATCAAATTACAAATGTGTATCTAATACTTATTCAAATATTAAAACAGGAGATACTAAATCATTTCTGTACATTAATGTATAAATGAAAATCATGTCTACTACTCGTAACTAATTATTATTAAAATGATTGTAAATATTCAACTTTATCAATAACAATTCAAAGAGTGGAAAAAGACCTTGTACAAATAAAAAAAAACCCCAAGGATTCCAAATTGTTCCCAAAATCAAAATTAATAACATGATATACATATGTTTATGTTTATCAAAGGACACTTCCCAGTGGATATATGACCTTATGTAATTCTATGCAAGATTTAATGTTGAGCCTACTCATAGAAAATGACACAACTTTCTTATAAGACTCATGATTTAACTCGAAGTTGTGCAGTAAAGCTGATGTAAGCACGATACACGATGGGATCTTTATTTTAAGAGAGTATGTAGTAGAATAAATGTCAGGTGTCAATAAAATATTGAGTAAATTTATATGTTAATGAGATAACACGGTACGTGTATGGTGTTTGGTTAATTGGTAAAATTACAAAGATCAATTTTCTGTTTGATATTAATTGAAAAGTATAAATCTACAACATTACTACCATTTGTACATTTTCAGTCCAAAATGAACGTATACTCAATATAAGAACATGCGTGTATGTAATTACTATTCAAGAAACTTCCGGTATTAATTTTTAGAAACATATAAAATTGCTTTAAAATAATGCATATTCGTAATTACCTCTAGAAGTCCATCTACATAATTAACAGATTAGCAAGGCATTATTATTTTTGTTATTAGTTTTTCCTTGTCGTTTCAATGCAAAATTCCTATCAACTATCACGAATTAATAATGCAAATATGTTCATTTGAAGGTTCCCCAAGAAATAACTTATAATATATTAATAACATTAAAATTAATATCATCACAAAACGATGTAATCAAAGAAAGAAAGAAAAAAGTCTCAAAATCAGATGATAGTCTACCAAATCTTCACAACTGTTCCCATTCTTTATTTAATAGTAGGGAATTCGAGTTTAGAGCATAAAAAAATCGACAGCTTATCAAGAAAAAAAAATAGTGTAAACCTTTATGTAAGTGAGATACTTAGGTAAATGTTGTTAAAAGTTGATAGGATACAGAGTTTCTCCCAATGTACCGAGAGCATAAAACCTTTTTGGGAATCAAGGATAATTTTTGTTTTTTTGATAACTTAATGCATCCAACGAATAATTAATACATCCCTGATTACAATTCATTCTATATATAAGCCATATAAGACTTGAATTCACGATCTAATCAATATAATGAATGTGTCGACAGAATCAAACTTTTCAGTCTTTTTCCTACAGCAACATTTGAGTTACTTTATTAAAATTGATAAGTAAATAAGAAGTTTTATCAACTCAATTGCTCTAATTTATTTGAACAAAATTAATATTGGGAAATGCAATTGGAATTATCAGAATTGTGCATTCGGAGAGTACTGCATATAATTGAAGAGATGTAAATTGGAGCACTTTTAAAAAATATACATACCATATATGTATGCATAAATATGTAAAAAGTGCAGTGGAAATATTATTTACATTACACTCCGTTATGTTACACACTTGAAAGACATTTTGCTGCATTTCCCAGATTTGATTCTATATTATTATTATTTATTTTTTAAATTTTATCACCAGATATGAAGATGTTGATAATTATAAACAATGTTCGTGTTGTTATTAGGAATAGTGTTGGAGGCAGTTGCATAGCCAGTGGCATTGGACGAAAAGTAAATGATACCATTAAAAAAATCGTTATTTCATCACTCAACCTTACCTCTGAAATAATAAAGATAGTGAGCCTTAAATGAGCAAGTATTGAGCCAATAGCGTCACTTTCTCTTCAACTGTTGCGCTATTCCCTACTTAATAGCATGCATTTTCAGAGCTTAACAAGATTTCATTCAAATTCAATAAATAAAAACTCAGAACACTAATAAGGAACAAAATTTATAGTAAACATCTGATCAAAAATACAAAAAAGGTTAGATCATGGCTGAAGTATGAAGCAAAAATTTCTAGCTATAAGTGTCCATTAAATGAGACACTTTGCCCTTCTTTGTGTAACTAACTTTTTTTTGCATTAAAAACGTTCTACCGCACCTGTATGAGAGCCATAGATGTTACTTGGTCATGTAATTTTTTTAAATATTCATAAAGGAAGTCAAAGCCTTGTGAAAAATACATATGTACTCAATTCTTCTTTGCCAATTGGCTATACCTTTTTTCTTCGTATTTAAAAAAAAATACAAATATGAGTAAATTAAAGTCCACAAATCAATTCGTAATGAAGTATATTTATTACTACTAGGGATGGATGCACTTATTTGTCAAGTAAAGAATCATTTTCATATGTCTAAAAAATAAAAAATCTTTGCTCGTCCAATTAAAGATTATGATGTAACAATATCTGCATGCTAGAGCGAAGCAATCAAGCATTTTGGAAGATAAAACTTGTTTTGTTAAGTGTATACATACATATAATATTATCATCCTCTTGACACAATCCTTTTTGAGCTAATCATGTGATAAAGCTGTTGAATTAATCCATGAAATTGCCATATAAAAACTGTTCAAAGTTCTTTCAGAGCTGTTGGAATAAGGGGGTGAGGGGACAGCAGAAAGGGTATTTACCACTAATATTATGATAGTTTGCTCCTTTTCAAGGTCAAAAGTTAAATTTGCATGCTAAACTTGTTGCTATGTATGCCAATTTACCAATACAATTAGTACATTCCCATGGACACCGGATCAGGAGAGCCAAGGTGACATTGTCCTCACTTTTTGAAAATCAATTACTATAAAAAGTTACATGACTTAACTTGTCAACATTAAGTGACATCATTTGTGTGTAACTGCCCCTTCCATTTATGAATTGATTCCAACACCTCTGGTCCCTCCATAGTCTTTAATGTTCTATTCTTGTCATCAAAGAGATCAATTTTTAAAGGTATTGATTTCATTTTGGTCTCAACTCCTCAAAGTCTTGGTCTCAATGTCTAAATCAAGAAGAATGGAGCAAAATTAAAATTTTCCTTTTCTCGAAATAATAAAAGCAAAATCTTCTTTTTTTTGGTCTTGACTTAGTTTCAATTCCTCAAAGTCTTGGATAATATGGTCTTGACTCACACATTTCAGATTCTCCTATATTTTTAAGTGGCTCATTTCTAGAATAAGGTATCGAAATTTCCAATAAAATAAATACTATTAACAATAATAATTTTTATCTCAAATCAAATTTTCTTTTAAAAATTACTTTTATTGTTAATCAAATAGTACATCGTAGCATTTTATGTACGTTGGATTCGAGGGTATAAACTTTTTATGCGTTGTATTTCGTATTTGAGTGCTACACTACTAAGTCTTATAATCCTATAATAAAGGAGATTTTCACTGAGTCTATAGTGCTCAAAATGATTCCAATTATGTACAAGATAATGATGACTGAGTAAAGCACAGCAATGACGTCAATAAAATAAAGAAGAAAATCTGAAATAGACTAATGCATCGATCATCCGATCATTTTTATATAATGATATGACATCATCAAAAAAACAAAAAAAAAACTACTGATTTGTATACTTTAATTTACATATATATGAGTATGAGTGTGAACCATTCAATACATGACCTCTAGGTCATTTAAAATTGTTCATTAGAAGTAAACCCGTTGCTAAGAGAATAAATTTAATAAATATAAATGAAGATTAATCAAACGATTAGGAGCAAGCACTCCGCTCCATGCCATAAATCATAAGTCATTCCATAAATATGTACTTCACTCTACAAGAGGAAAATTTTTCGTATAGCTTTTAGATGCATATAATATTACAAGTGCTTTAAAAATACAGCGAGATTCATTTGAGCTCAATTGCCTTAAATTTCCCTATATTGCAAAAAATAAGAAAAAGGGTGAAACTGAGAATAGAAATTATGATCGTTTCTTTTTGAAGGAGGGAGGCACCCTCCAGTTACACGCGAAAAAAATCAAAAACTACACCACATCATAAATCATGAGAAATTTGATCAGATCTTTTAATGATTTTCAGGGGTGAGAGTACATACATATATGTGTACATGTATTCACTGTGAGTATAATAGATAGACACGGGAAATAAAGATTGAGTTACTACTCCCTCTTACTTGCTTTTAAATTTGATAGTGGATCTTCCTCCTTCCTTATCAAATTAAAATTTCTCAAAGGAAATGCAATAGCAATTTGAGACTACACGGATATAAATATATTTACAAATTCATAAACGCCAAATGTGACCTTTATTGACACGTGTATTCCCCCCCCCCCCCTCCATCCCTCTACCTTTCCTCCTCCATAAAAAGGATCAAAATCAGTTGGTAGGACTCAAATTCTTCCTTGATGTTCTATAGTATTCTTCTTCATTTAATAATAGCAGGTAACTCTTCAAGGTGCTTAACAAGTTCTAATTTGAGTTTAACCAATCAGTGCTTATAAAGTATTTAGTAGAAAAAATGACAGCTGACAAAAAAAAATATGATGTACATTTTATGCTGCTGGCGGGATAGCACTGTGTTATAAATAAACATCCTTTATACATGATTTTGTCCCTCCACTCCCAAAAAGACCCACGAACCTTAATATAATTAAATTATAGCAATGCATAATTTAAATAATTGCAGTGTGGTTGAATTTGTTTTCCACATTTGGACCAAACAAAACCTCATCATGATTAAGGGACTTCTCAGTATATTAACATTGGAGATACGCACTTCCTATTTCGTTGAAAGAGGGGTATGTATTGTACATACATTTGTAAGGATATTACATAAGAACATTTGTAATAACTAATGCTCTTTTTAATCAGATAATCATAAATAAAGACTTCCTTAGTTTTTCATCAATCTCTTTTATATATGTATGTTTGAACATAAAATATTTTGATTAAATATATGTATAACGACAAAGATATTGAGAGAGAGAGAGAGAGAAACAGCAAAGTTTGTTATTCAGCCTCATCTTAAATCAAGTTTGTCATTTGTTTATGTCTGTAAAATAAAATTTTAAATAACTCAACCTTTCATAAACTTAAATACACGAGACTCATATTAGTTTTGCATTTGAATTTAAAATGTGAGTGACCTTAGAGTAAATTGTTCAAGTCATTCAAGGACTTAGACTTTACTTTTTGCACAAATAAAATATGCGAATATCATTTCCTTCATAGACTTTTGCAAAAATGTTTAACTGCTTTGACAAGCATTTTTCTCGATAATAATGTAAGAGGATGAATGAGGAAATGGAAAAAGTCATTTAATTGCACATCAACTACAGCGCTGTATCACTAGCATGAAAATTTATTCAGATGTTAGTTTCTACTTCTCTTGCCCCATATGAGTCTTAATCTGAATGCTCATTAGCTGAACACTCCAATTACATTCAGTTAAATTGTGAATTAATTCCCTACTTTTAAATGAAGAATAGTCCAATAAACTACCAACTGATTTTTCTTTCTCTTTTGGAAGAAGAGAGGTTGCGAGTGTCAATAAAGGTCACATCTTTCTACAATTAAAGGATTTTAATAAAATTGAGTAGGGTAATATCGATCCTTGAAAAACGTACCAAA
Organism: Lepeophtheirus nordmannii; assembly: GCA_963680855.1. Lineage (NCBI taxonomy): Eukaryota > Metazoa > Arthropoda > Copepoda > Siphonostomatoida > Caligidae > Lepeophtheirus > Lepeophtheirus nordmannii. Next base: position 30,553,675 of record OY804522.1, on the reverse strand, counting down.
TTTTAATTACCCTCTGCAAGGTATCACAATCAATAATATTATAGTAGGTAAAGTATTTTAATTTATCAGTTGAATTCGTTTAGTAAAACTTTAATTATCATTCATGGATGAGAGTAGTTGTGATTATTTTAATTAAGATTTAATTAGAGCATATATTATTATTTCAGGATAGATTAATGATGTCATTGACTGACATTTATACTCATGTCATTAAGAAAAGTTTGTTCAATGAAACGATTTTTGCGTTCTATTCGGACGAGTCCTTAAGACATGGGACGGAACGTCAAAATTTTGGGACACATATGTCCCTAATATTGACTTACAATCTAGCATCTATATATTATATGTACTATAAAGCATTACTCCCCCTTTTTAAGGATAACATATGACACAAATTAATGACGGAGAAGTAATAATAAGGACACTTGTAATTTGCACACCTGTTTATTGTAAATATATATACATATATGTAGATAATAACATCGAAAAACGTGGAGGGAAGAGCTAGTTTAAAAAGCATATAAAGCCTTTTTTGTTTATCATCCAAGCATCCTTTTCAAATCCCATAAGTTTTGATTTTAAAACATATACGTATAGGTGTGAGAAATAATCAGCTGGATTATTCCAAGGCAATGATGAAGTTCAGAACAATATTTTGATACAACCTATTTATTTTGTTTGGATTGACCGAAATTAAACATATCGCTATAGAAATGACCATAATGGAGAAAGGAATGTGTTAAATAAATAGCAAACACCTTGAAATAGTCTTGATTTGTAGTAAAATTGCACTTTCCTCAAAGCCACCGAATGAATTTCCTAAGAGAAGAGTTATGATGATGACCTTGAGTTCTAGCATTATGTAACAAATTAGTGTATGAATAGTATTCTCTTTCAGGGATCTAAATATATGAATGTATGTACATAATAATATACCTTAATGTTCAATGTGCGGGTCACAAAGGCTCTACGCATGCGTAACAACATACATATATATATATATGTAAATCCTAAATAGTACATACATGAAATTAATATACGTTTCAGATAAGAGGATAAATGTTCTCTCATTAGGTGAGTCTCCAGGTAGTTTTATGCACACACACACACACACATATGTACCTACGTATATACCTCATACACAACAAATTGGTTTAAATAAAGAACATTAATAATGAATTAATAAATCTGAGTATGAGACTCTAATGTAGATCTTTGAAAAACTATCCAAGACTCAGCTGCCCCAATACATATAAATAAAGTATGATTTAAAGCAAATACTACAGATACACAAATAGCTAGCTAGTCATTGTCCTCAAGTCACATAAATTCCTTCTTCCTGTAGGTACTACACACTATGTATCAAGCTGCTGCTTGCTTTTCCTAGGACATTAAGTCATTGTTAATATTTGTCCTTACTACTGTACATATACAAATTATAATTACAAAATATCTATATACATAATCCTGTTACATGTAAAAAGGATGAGTTCCTTAATTACCACCAACCTCCACCTTCAGCCCACTACATTTCAATGTGGCTTCATAGAGTAGAGTATTAGAGTCCCTTCTTTTTCATAAGGTATCATAGCATGGAAAGAAGGGACTCAACTCAAAAAGGATACTCATCTCAAAAACTATGCACTTCATTGATTTGATTAGGATTTTGTTTTATCAAATCAGGATTTGAATGAGTAAATTTTTTGTTGTTGAGTATTTTTTTTTTTTTTTACTTCTTATGTATGTATGTATATCCAAGAATTGCATGAGATTTCTGGAATTTAGCCAGACTTTTTTTTATTTTTCCTTCATACATACAACTCCACGTATAGAGTCATATGTATGTTAAAAAACATGAAAATAGTAACTCACTTTTTTATAAATAGCTTTCTCAAAAATTACACAAAAAGTTTCCTTGAATTCATTCTACTACTATATACATACATACGTACAGTTATAACTATTAAAAACTATTAGTCGTAATGGAATTTAAAAATAAATAGAAGCATATTAAGAAGAAAAAAAATGATGATGTATTGATGCGCTCATTAAGTCTTAATAAAGTCATGTAGTTGAAATATATATACATACATTTCTCGAGTCCATTTCTTAAATTAAAATAATAAATACACTGAGAAGTGAACAACAGATGGTCAATAATGTTGGTAGTAGGTATACATTTCTTGTTCCGTTTGACTATAATGCTTTAATGATTTAACTTGTAAGTTAAGTATGTACATATTTCGTCACAACTTAGTTACACACTATGTGCTCCTCTCAGCTCCCATGAGCCTCCTCCTTCTCAAGTATATACATATCAATCTTATCATTTTCTAAGGACAATTTGTGATTTAATTGAAGGGAATTGTTCAAGGCTTAACAACAGTTGACTAGAGTTAATTCAATCAACGTTCAGAAAATTTTAAAGCTGCAAGACGAAAAGTAAAAATGGTCAATGGCTGACAAAAAAAATATGCATAGTTGTTGATGTTTTCTTCAAAAGCACATCTGTGACGTCATTTGTTCAGCACAGTGTAGAATTACATACTCCTTCATCACACTCCTTTATTCGTAAAATCTGGATATTATCAAGTCATAACTATAAATATGACTTAATGCATAAACGTACTTTTGTATACACCCACACTCAATTAATGTGTCTCAAATGAATTTATGATGATGTACAAAATCAAAATATTGTCCTAATAGGGATCGAATGCTTTTTGCATAGAGGTACATAATTATATGAACAAATTGGAGTCAAAGGATCACTTTTATAGCTGCTGAGGTATTGCTTATGAAAAGTTAAAGATGGGTTATGTATCTAATAAATTAAATATTGAATTTGAGACAATTTAGTGTCATTTTCCCCCGTCTACCTTGGAACGAATGAAAATATTTTTCAATGATTAAAATATCTCAGATTACGGTAAAATCAAGAATTTCACGAACAAAAACGTTTGAGTTGTTGAAGATTTCAAGATTTGATTCTCATCAAACCAATAACACAGATGAAAATCTGAGTAAATATTCATATCATGTTACCATTAGAATAAACACCCAATATCAAAAGTACAAATATCAGACAGAAAAGTAAGAGTTAAAATATAAGTAAATACATGTATCGATAAATAGTTAATCATATGTGTAGGTAATGCATGAATGGGAGGGGCCTATTTATATGTAAGTTGGCTCAGTAACAAATATCAGAGCAATATACTTTTATACATGCATATGTACATATTTAGATATGTATGCTAAATTGTATTCAAATTGTTGGAATCCCAAGAGGAACAAAAGAATTCTACCATAAAACATTAAATCCAAGGATCTTTCATGATCGACCTTCATTTAGTCAATTTAGGCATGTAAGTAGAGTTGAAGGAATGAGTCAACAACCATGAAATAAAAATGAACACAGCTGAGAATGTTTTCAGAGCACAAATCCTCGAATTTAAAAGATGTGCCCATATACATACATACCTAGAGGTGTGTAGAAAAAATGATGTTAATCTGCTCTTTTAAGTCATAACATGTTAGAATCTTATGATATCTAATCCACAGAAGGAGGAATATATGTATAGGTCCAATTTTTGTATCCGCGTTAAAAACAAATACACAGAACCAGCCAATGATACGTACACAAAATACAGGTAAATACTAATTTAACTATGAAAAATCTGTGACTTAATGTATGTATACAGTTTGTCGTTTTCTATCAATTATGCAATATTTGCACAGATAATGTGTATAATTTCCCTTAGCTTCCCATGATAGCATTCAAATATAATGAAAAATGCGACTTTTGTAAAGAAAAATAACCGTTAAATGATTAGAAAAAAAAACACGGTTGGGTCGTCTTATGTTCTTTTTTAAGTTTCTATTCATTGGTTATTTGATCGTGGTGGAGAAAACCTATCTATATAAAAGAAGAATATAAGAATTTCTTATAGATTTTGTCAAAAGAGCATTATAAAATTACAATATATCTATAGTAATTATCAATATATTCTCCCTGCACCTTGTGCATTATTACTAATTAATAAAAATGCATTCTTCCCTCCCCCACAAAATCATGTAACACTACAGCTGATGTACCATAAGTCTGGCTCCCACCTTCTCCACGCGCTCTACAAAAGTCGCATCCCTTTAGATAGATATATAACATATGTATCATAAATCATAATACTATATGTATGTACATAAATCTTGAATAATAATTATATTCACTATCAAAAAAATGCACCAATTCTAATTCATTCGCAAAAATGTGTAAAATGCCTGTCATTAAAAACCACTAAATCCCCTTCTTCCCTTAACGTGCGCACACTCAAAAAACCAAAATAAGTGTGCCAAGGTAAACCACAAATACGCAAGGGAAAGGTATTTAAAAGAAACAAAATATAAAAAATACAGGTTTTTTTTTTTCAGAATCACAAGATCAAAAAAGAGAATACATTTATTTTACACGGTACATTTTCCATATATTATTTAAATGTCCAAAGAATAAATAAATATCAAAACAATTATTATTGCTATGCTACTGAAAACGGATAAAATATGCAGCCTTCGAATTGTTGTTTGTTGTGCATGGGATTGAAAGGAAATTTAAATATTTTTGAGGATGTACAAAAAAAAAAAAAAAGAGTTACTCCTCCAAGGTTGAAAAATTACAAAATAAGATGAATGAAAAACATACACAAATCAATAACATGGGGCGAGAATGACCTCAGAGTATGAGTATTATTACTACTCTCTGTACGGTCATATCTATGGCCTATGAACGTATACCAAAACCATGACCATACATACATAAGGGGGGAAAGGCAAACAACTCACACCTAGGTACGCATATAAATAACTTTTTAAAAATCCTATGGTCAAAATCCTCACACCATTAACACAATGAAATAATTTTCTTTTCCATACATACATATACCTTCTTCCTCAATGTATGTATGTACATTCAATCTGGAGAGTAAAGTATGTACAATAACTAAATATTCCTATTGTGGAGGCTCAAGAAAACGCCTACATCATTCATATGGAAAAGAGCGTCCCATCATAAATAAAATTATATGGACCTCTATGCATACATATGTATGTATAATATAATATATGTGTATGTATCTTTATTTTGGAAAACTGATAAGTAACATTCAAAATGTATGTATATGGACTCAAGGCACTGCTTGACTAGAAAACAACAAATAACAACCAGTTACTTATGTAATCATATGATGAAAAAATAACACAAGTACATACATATATATATAACTCTTCAAATGGAATAAATACTGCTGATACGGCTGCTATAAGTATAACATAACAAAAATATAATATTAGATAAGATTCATATCGATAAAGAGAGGAATGCATCCCTCTCAACATTTCTGAACTATGTATGTACATAGATATCCACATACATACATAGTAATCAACAACCCTTTCAGGCACTCACTCAGCCTCTATCATCATTCATTTGGCATTCGTGAAGATACAGGATATAACGATGAGTATTTGTACAGTATGTTTCTATATTCATTCTACTCAACATATGATTTGCTTGCTCCCTATAAAAGATGTAGGCGACATATGTACAAGAAGCTCCCCCCAATAACTTCCTCCACCAAATGAGTCCATAATAATAATAATATGAACAACAGCATACCTATCTTTTTCAATGTAAGAAGCACGCACCTACGCAAGGAATAGACTATGATGATTACATTGAAGCAACCACATCACACATGTTTTCCACCCCAACAACTTTTTGATATAATATATATAAACTTGGGAAGTTAACAAAAAATAAAAGCATTAAGAACCTTTTATTCATCATAGAAAGAATCAAAACATAACGTTACGTAACATAATTATTCTATTAGGAGGAGATTTGAGTTATTATTATTATTATAAAAGTATTAATACTGTATCATGAGGTATCATCAGGTCGATCGTGGGTAGTGATTTAAGTTGTATACATATATATGTCACATGTACAAGTTACAAATTGTATAAGCAAAGCATGGCTACAAGCTGTAGCCAAAGAATTAGATGAAGCTTTTTAAATGAGGAATTTATAATATTTGTGAAAAAGATGATGCAATGATTGATAATTTCATTATACGGTTGTAATATTTTTGGCTTATCCAAATGAAACATTCCGTGGCAACTTAGATAATTATGTAAAATAAGTATTAATGAATGTGTGGTTTAATAATGTATCAAAGAGAAATGAGAGCATCAATCAATCAATAGTAGGTTCGTAAAATACCTGGTGTTAAAACTAAATAAGGTGTTATAAAATGTACAAATTGCAATTTGTACAGAACATGTAAATCAAATATTTGGAATTCCAATAGGGATTGATTCGTCATCAATTTTGTGCGTTAGGAATTTAAAAAGTCATCAAAATTGTTTTTTTAAAATGAAAGTTGCTCTCTGTCTACCTTTGTATATTCTAGCAGTATTTTCTCTCTTTATAAAAAAAAACAGAACAGGTGTACACCAAATACAAGTGTACAAATACCATTCGTAAACAGTGCTCCTTGAGCGGAAATTCAATGCATTATACATATGTACAACAGTTTTATAAATATGTTATATTCTAATGAAGAAATTTTAATGTGTAGAAAAATATTATCATATATTTAATATATATATGTATATATGTTATATAATTTGTGCACTAATATACGTTTATACGTATTATGTAGACATAGCAATAGGAAAAACCATTGTACAAGGTCAGTCTACACATACGCGTCAAAATGTATGAAATAGGTACAAACTATACACATGAAACTAATTCTTAACTATCTTAAAAGAATTGACCTACATTTGGCTTTTGACAATATGTACAACAACATATATTTTTACTTCTTTGCCAACAGAAAAAGAAAACTTAAAATTGTGAATGTCAATGCTCTAAGTCTTTACGACAGAATTGTAATGCTATATCCATGTACTTAATGCCTATTTGTGCTTTCTACATATCCCCCCCCCCTTTATGAATATACATATTTAATATATTTTTGACACATTTAACCCAAGTACTTATGTACTCTTTCAACCAACTAAAGCAAAAACTTGACCCTGACTCCTTAACCATCAAACCTCTGCAGAATAAAATGCATAAAATCATGTAACAAATACATTTTCTATGAAAAAAATTGTTGTAAAGGAATGAATGAATATACAAACTCCTTGTAGAGCTTCTAAGTACGTACATGGGATCAGAACCTACACACAAAATATGTAATATGTAAAAAATCCATCAATGTTTCATAAGTCATCATACATCTTACAAAATATCCGAATAGTAATAAGGCCAAAAGGAAATACGGATCGCGTTCTTAACCCGGAAGTTTATAGTACATAACATTAACTCATTTCAATATAATTTAACTCTTCCTTAAAAGGAGGGATCCTTTTCTGTATGTAGATAGAGATGACCCCTTTTTTATTTCAATTTATAGTATACATGAATTATCACTCCTCAATTATGTAATAGAAATTTTTTGAGTGTAACTCATGTATCGAGTCGTATACGACATACATATATGTATGCAATAAAAATGAAAATCTAAAAAGGGTTTTTAAAGATATGTATGCAGCACAGGCAACAAGGTTTAATTTGAAACTATAAGAAAATCTAATGCAGGATTTCAAGGACTCCGTTCATCATCTCAACCTCATAAATGGTTCAAAAAGTCAAATTCCATGACATCATTTCTTAAGATTAACGAGTATTAAATGTCAGCAGCCATCATCACCCATGGAGGATTCAAATGAGATTCTCCAAATGTTGAAGAAATGAAATAATATAAAGCTGTTTGATATATGTACATAGTATACGTACATCTGTAAGTGTACTTATTTCTAATTTAATTCTAAATATTGTCACGATATAATAATATTGTATTATTGATAGAAATAATGATGTCATGAACAGGGTTTAAAAAATCCTATTCCAGTTTGAAAACGAGCATCACATTACATCATGATTCCTTCTTTCCTTTTTTTCTAAAAATGGAGATCCAATGACTTGATAGTTGAAATATTTAAAGTTTCATTATATGTATATGTATATACCACTATTTTCCTTAAACACCTCCCAGCAACGGAACACATGACACGTGAGAAACCATCTTTAAAGGGCTTCTTCTTCTATGAATTTTTATTTCATTATTAACCTTTCATACATACTACAGTGGCTTCCAATATATTTACAAAATATTATTCATTCAGATCTCCTTTAAAAAGTTGAACTAAATAATATGCAAATGACAAAATAAATTATTCGTACGTTTAATTTAATTTAACTTATTCTTAAATTTGTAAATAAAAATATTGTTACTACATGCTAGAGTATTGGTGAAAAAGCTGCACTAATTTGTAAACGAAGCCATCATAAGAAACAAAGAGGGGAAGGGAAAGCACACCGTGTCATTTTATATGTATTTACAAGGAAGCCTTATTATTTAACTCACTCTACTTATGGTTTGTATTATAAGTGACTTGAGTAACATATATGTGTATAAGCTACGAAGAGATGAAATAAATTTGCGTAGTATTTTAATGTGTCACTTTAAAAAAATTGTTATGGACCATAATTATTTCATTAGAAATGCGTTTTTAATTCTTCACTTCTTTGAGTAGTGAGTTAGTCCTTCTATGCATTTGATTAGTTAATAAATCAATATTTAATACTTGACATCATTTCACACACAAAAAAAAAAAACGAATAAGAAAGAAAAATACACATATAGGGATCAAATTCAATAAAATGCCCGTTGTCTACGGATGTGCAGATATATGTGTCATATAAAATGAAATATGACATTCAACTTTTTCAAGAAAACTACATTCGTTTCCCCCAAGAAAACGAGGATAAAAATAAATAAAACAGAGGGAAAAGTATTTATTGTAATCCGAGATGAAAAACATCATGTCAAGTCAATCATTTAAGAGAAAAAAATAGAAACAGATTCTTCCAAAATAATAATTAATAAATAGAATGTAAAAGCCTGTCAGGAATCAATTATTAATTGAGAAACAAAAATACCTTCTTAATACAATGAATGAGCGGATTGAATCAAGGACTTTAATGGATTTGATATCCATATAAATGATAGCAAATGCAAAGTAAAAAGATCTTCTCAAATATGGATTGGGTAATGATAAACCATATTAATTATAATACATCTGATAAAATCAAAAAGAAGCATTCCTTATAATAATTTAATTATGGTAATGAGCAGATATAGGATTCATTCATTTCCATCACTCTTGAGAACCATATTGCTTTTAACATAAATATTATTACAGAGCACACAATTTCAATGAGAGATGATATCAGAAAATACAATACGAACATTTCCGTTCAATTAAATTGTTCTTGCTTCATAATAACAAACAATTAACATTTACACAAACAGTTTTCTTACAACAGTCATGTGGGTTGCAGATGAGGAGCTATTGTATAATTAATGTACCGCTAATGCTAATGAATTAATCAAAATTGTATACATAACATAGTTATAAAGATATGATTAATATTTTTAACATTTCTAAAAAAAAAAGCAGAAAATTACCATTTTGACAAATTTATTAAATTCGATATTCCATAATGGCAAAAAATTTTAATCAAGACTTTTATGGAAAACTGTACCATTGAATATATGTTAATTACTGCCCTTAGTAAATATCATGAACCAGTGTCTTGTATTTTGTACACAGAATACCTTCATCAAGAGAAGGGAAGATAAAGGGGCATTATTTACTCTAATAATTTTAATATGTCCTGTTTTTCACTTTTAAAGGCTCAAAATTAGAATTTTTATGCTATTTATGCCCCTTTCAGCAGTGTAATTTTAATCGTAATACTTCCTAGTCAATCAATTCGGCATTTGACGACAAAAAAATTGAGTGTCTATATGGTTTCTGGAGTAGAACATAATTTTGGAACTCGAGCATTGGCTCCTCTACTTTTTAAACACCAATATTAGTAAAAAGTTGCATGATCATAGTGAGTCACCAATATGTAGTGACTTGATTTTTATGTAACCCCCCCCCCCTCCCCAAACTTATGAATGGGTTCCAGTATATCTGAATTCTTGCATTGTATTTCTTCTTTGTGATTATTCTAACTCTTAATTATGAGTATTTCAGGCAGTGGCGTTGGATATGGCAATTAATATAAATTAAATTGATGGAAAACTTATTTGAGCATTTCTGCTTTATCCCTGGAATTTGTCTCTTGGCTTTGGCTAAATTGACTGATTTCAAGTAAGCGTTACTGTATTTTCATATGACAAAAAAGTAGATATTAAATTTGAAACAACTTTGAACATTCGAGTAGTTATGAATTGTTATTACTCCGATATGTCCATAGTTGTATCCAATCCCCAGAAATTGAAAATTTACGCTCAAATTGGATTACTGGTACTCATAAAAGAAATAGCATTCCACGATAAATGAGTTGAACTGTGCAAAATACGTAGAGAAGTTCAATATTCCATTTTTTATTTTTGTACCTGGGTTTTTCAAGGGCATTAAAGGTTGTTTCTTGAAGAAGAGGAAGGAATTAAAGATACAAAGCTTCTTCACAATTAAAATAGGGGGGTAATTTGCGCTTCAGTCATCTTTTTTACAGGAATTTCAGTTAATAAATATTATATACAAGGTAGACATACAAAATAGTACATGACTAAAAATAAGTCTACAACTTTCTAAATCAAAGTAGTACACGCCCAGTCAATCCAATAATAAGTATGCTTTAAATCAACCCCCTTCACTAGTCTACACCTATACTACAACAAATTATATCTAGAGGAAGAAAAATGTTGATATAAACCGAGGAACCACATGTGCAAAACCGATTTTATCATCGGATAGACTCATCCTAATGAAGAGTCTCACTATTCTACTATTTTGAGTTCCATCGCGACCACTGCTACCACTGCTCGAGTAAAAAGTGGTGTCAGTGATAAACTAACACTATACATATAATTATTATTATTAATTAATAAGCATCTTCATCGAAAGAGGGAGCTTATTTGCTGTACGCGCGCGGATTTGCAAGGCCAGAAAAGCTGCTACTACAGAAGAACAAGAAGAAAGAAAGAGAGAAGCGGAGTTCAGACGAGGAGAGGGGGGGAGGAAGAGGAAAGACTTAGAAGGTTTCTTCCTCCTTTTTTCTTCTTCTCAGGTAAAAGAAGAAAAAATTATGTACTTATAAAAAATATATAAGAAATGTTTCTTTAATTTCTAGGCATTCAATAGTATGTACAAAGTAAACTTATAAATCTATGTATGAAATATATAATAAAATATGAACATGTGTTATAAATAAATAATTATCTGACCTTTTCCTTGGCTCTTCCAGCTTGTTTGGAGACGAGTCTCGCTATGTTGGCTCCTTTGGATTCCGCCATGTTTTTTAACCTTGCAAAATTAAAAAAATTGGATGGAACAACAGGATAATTTTTATGTTGAGTTGGTCGTTGGGAAGTAATCTTGACAGGTTTTTCGGATATAGCACAGGGGAAAAAATATGATCTGCACAAATGATGGAGAAAAAAATTGAATTTTAAGGCTTAAGATTGAATGTTAAGTACGAAAAAAAGCAGCAGAAGCAGACGACGAAGGATGAGCAAAGTTATAGCTAGTACATATATTGTATGTTTTATTATATTATTTACTTGATGGAGCTTCCTTACACACGGAGGCAATACTCGGAGTTAGAGGAAAGAAGAAACTGGATGATTAGATGTGACACATCCCTAGGAACGTCCGCGTTTTTTTTCTACAGTGTATAATTCTTCCATGTACCGGCCATCCCAGTTGTAGTTTCCACTAAGTCCGCGCACGCTTCGAATTCATTCTAATTTTATGTATAAAACTTATGTTCTACGTACGTCTGTAAGGCAATAATTATTTACTACAACTACAGAGAGAAACATGGATGGGCATAACATAGGCTATGTTAATAATACATTATTACAATATTCTAATAACTAATATACATACATGTATGTACACCATTTTTGTTTTTCAAATACAAGCTAATTGACTGAGTACTGTTTGTATCCTACTCCTGGCAAACCCAACCAGGGAGCGTAGACGCAACATCTCTTCTCAACAAATCATAATTAACCAACTTTTTTATTAGTAAAATGTATTGAGCATCTCTTAAGTATGCAGTGTACTTTTAAACACATTAATGAACCCATCAAAACAAGTTTCAATCACATTTCTACACTTTTACTATTTACTTTGTTAACTATCTTCTATTTCTATTATAAATAATATTGAGCAATCCTAATGGGGCCCTAATAATTGCAATCACAAATAAGGAAGAAAAAAAAGTGGACACTCCACATAAAAGGCTAAATAAAGTCTTGTAAGTTTAAGCAAAGGCCATTGATCAATTTCGTACAAATTTCATAGGTACTAGATATAAGACATCAATCGTAGTTTAATTGATTATAATCGGGTATTAATGGATATTAAAACATGGAATGGGTATCTTCTTCTAGGCCTATAATCATATTGAGTGCTATTATCGAATAAAGGCTTAATTTTGAAAAGCACTCGCTATATTTTGGAAATTTACTGCAATTTCACTCTTGAGTATTTAGGTTTTTAAAAATCTTTTAGTGAAGCATTAACACAAAATTAAATTTCATATAAATAATCTACATAAAAATGGAATTTTGGCATTATAATAATATGCAAATTCCTTACACAATTTAAGAGCATTCTCTACATTATCATAATATTAACTCTTATAGATGTTGAAAGGTTTAATAGAGATATGTTTTGAGTTATAACATGTGGTGGAACTGATCCGTAGGGACGAAAGGGATATCTTCTCGATGTTGACTATTTTTCCGTCTTTGATAGTTTTATTTGGGTTAATTTGGTAAACATAAGTGCAATTCTTTGTTAGCTACGCCACTGACGTTCGTCCATATATCCATCAAAATACACATTTACTTATGAAGTTTCATAAATGCAGTAATCTGGGAGGGGGGGGGGGGAGAGTAAATTAGGGTTAAAGAAAATCTGTGGATTGGAGAAACATGCCCTCCCAGAGTCGAATTAAGAGCTCCCAATACAATATCCTTTACCAAAGGGAAGCCACGAAAGCTTGTTTTTTTTTATAATTTTGACAAGTGGCGTAGCTAGCCTTAGTAATTAGAGGGAGCAGTTACAGTTTCTTCTGTATTTTGATAATTCTTTCCGGAGTGATAGTGTTATGGCCAAGCCCAATGTACCTAAGCTCAAGAATATGAGGGATCGAGTATAAGAGAACAAAAAAAATATTTTTTTTTTTAGAAAAGATACATTTTTATCTAGTTGTTTTGTAGTTTGATCTTGACAATGAAAGGCTAAAGTATCAAAAAATTAGTCTCGAGACCAAGACCAATTTCGAGAACCACTAGTAATTACCACGACGAGCTTTTTGGGATAAATAAAAACACACTGTATTCTCCCTTCAGCTGATTTTCATCATTTGATTCTTTTGATTTAAAGCAGCTGACTCTACGTGTTATGAACTCGTAAAGGGTAATATTATTATTTATGATTTTGATATATAAAAGTTATATTAAATTGCGCGTCCTTATTTTGATTTTTTGATATACAATTATAAACGATTGATTTGCATATTGATAGAATTTATAAATGCTTAGTATATTTAAATTATAACTCTGCCCAATATTAAAAAGTTGGCAACAAGGAAATTACAGAAGGGAAGCTACCAGTTGTTTTTTCAAATTTTTCCTTTCCCTTTTGAAAATCGAGGTTGCAAGTGGGCAAAAAAGCTCGTCGTGTACTAGTCATAGTATCGTTTACATTTGTGTGTATAACATGTGTTCACTCTTTTGACTACGCCACTGGTTATAACCCCCTATAGAAACCATGTACAAAAATCATAATTTTCCTGTTATATACTTAAGTATTGTATTTACCATCAAGATATAAAACCTTCTCCTGAGGCTTAAATATATTTAAAACCTTAAATAAGTTATTTAATGATTATCATAATACTCAATATCCATCAAATCAGTGTTTTTCAATTTTTTTTTTTTTTCAAATGACAAATATTAAAGATCTTATATTATATTATGTGTCATAACAGTATATCATGGCACACTACAAGTAATCTATTGGGACACCAGAATGCCGGAACACACTGGTAAAGAATCATTGTTTTTGATGGATGCATTCTAGTTTTAAATATGCAGTTTATATTATACATACAATTATGCAAGAAATTACACTGATCAAGATTGATGTCCAAATCTACATACACATATAATGAGATCAATGTAATGAGTACATGTTATTATTTTAATACAAATTTTGAAATATGACATACATTTTTATAATTTTGCTTTAAAAAATATCATTTCTTCTATTGAACAGATATAAAAAAAATTTCTTACCTCAATTTTTATTAGAGTATGCAAATATTTGAGAGTAATTCATGAATATTTTAAGCATTCTTTGACCCATAAATAATTTTTGGAAATGCATACATATGATATTGGAGAGTTGCTGAAATTACTTTGGAACAAATATTTTTGTCTTTAACTATGAGCGACACATAAGGGTATATATTCTTACTTAAATTTACTATTGGTTTGTACTTAAATGTATTTGGAAATAAATAATATTCATTCATAACGCATGTTAACAAAAAATATTATTTTAATTTGGCTCTAAAACCGATGCAATATTCATCTACCAAGAAAGTCCTGCAACAAAAGATAATTTCTTTATATTTAAATTATTTTTTCTCTAGATTGAATCATCTTATATGCAATATACACAATCGTCTTATCAACACAAAAAGTTGAAAATTCTATAAGGACAAATTTGATACGAAGAAATTAGTCATAGATTTATTATTAAGGCGTCAAGTACAAATTGAGACAGGAATAGAACTTATATCTAAGATTTTCAAGTTTCAAATTGTCTTGTATAAAAAATAAAACAAAGATAATTTGATTTTTCATTCTTTACATCGTTATCCCACTTGTTTAAAATCTGAAGTATATTCTTTTGTCAGCTGTCCATTTTCTACTATTAGTGTTCTAAATCTGGATTGGTTAAACTAAAATTATATCTTGTTAAGCTATGAATAATTATCCGTCACTAAATTAATCCCACAGTTAGAAATAATTGGCTAACTATTTTGGGCCTCATTTTATGCTTCTTTTTGAAGGAAAGGTTGTGAGATACAATAAAAATAACTTTGTGTCTCTTACTCCACAGAGTGATCTCACTAGCACAAATATTTACGCTTTATTTTTTATAAGGAAAAATGGCTAACACTTTACAAATTTTGCGGTTTTTTCTTCTTGGAGTTGGGCTGGATGTACAATAAAATTACATGCTAAAACTATTGTTAACTTTCTATTGCTTTGTTTTTCGAGGTCGGAAACCAAAACAAGATCAAGACTTTATTAGATCGAGACCAAAGTAATTAGATTCGAACTTTCCTTTTCTAAAAACAATTTATTTCTCTTCATTTCCATCTCACAAAGTATTGGTCTTGGCTTCCTAAAGTCTTGGTCTTGGTTAAAGTGATCCCTACCACAGAACTATCTAAGCGTTTAAATATGATGAATTCGAAAGCAAATTATTTTCACTAATTTCATACCGTGTGCAAGCACACACAAAGATTACATTCTAATCAACAACATTAAATAACCAATTAGTATCATTTTGAATTTCAATCATTACATACTGAAATATGAAACGTCTTTACATAGTAAGAAAATAAAATATGCAACATCATTTAGCACAAGTACTTGTTTAAGTAAATAATGAGAATGATTAAAAAATCTACACTGAGTGACTACTTCTTTCATACTCAATTTTTTGTTTTTAGTCGTTTTGCATATATTTCCTAGACACATACTTACTTCTAATGAGAAGTAGCAAGAGATGTGTACGTGACACTTGGAACTAAGGCAGCCTTGTCCTTTAAGAATAATTGCCTGTGTCCGAAGGGCGCACAGTTATAAAAATATGACGTGTCTAAAGAAAAATGTATTCGTTCGCGCAATAAAAATTTTTATAATGCCAAATAAAAATATTTATTTTTGTTTGTGCCCGAGTCAGGAGTACCAAAACAAATTCAAAGTGGCTTTATGACATCTCATATTGATGCACCTATAATCACACAACTTTTTATTGTTATTCAAAAAGGATGTATACAGAAGTGTGGATAACTGCTTGAGATGGATAATCGAGCGTGCCCGAAATCAAAACACCGTGTCAAGAGAAAGCTCTAAGTCTACGGGTAAGGACTAAGTTGTCTCTTTTTTACCAATGAGTTTGAATTTTGATTCACTGGCCAATGTTTGGCGAATAATCAAGCCGTAAGAGAATTGATACTCCTTGTATCAATGAGGCACTAAGTTTTAATAGCCCCATTGATTTTTTTATTATTAACGTTTTGTACATTGTTGTATGTTGATATACGTACACTTTCCTTCAAAAAAACAAAAAAAACAAATAAGCCCAAAGTTAATTGGTAGTTTCCCAATATCGTCTTTCTTTCCAATTTTCAGACTAACAAAATGTATTTTGAATCAAACAAATCAACTGTTATAATACTGGTTATATGAGACAAGAGTAAGCAAATCAATCTTTGACAAAATATGTAATATACTATATGGCAAATCTTCTTAGTAGCATAACACGACTTAACTTTTAGACTACTATACATGTGATCAAGGTTTAACAAGATTTAGCTTGTGTTAAGTCAATCAACATTCCAGACACTAACAATGAGTAAAAGATTTACGGCAAAATGTCTTCGAACCTCCATGATGTGTTGAAAAGGGTCAGCCTACTCGGTAATTACTTGCGAACAAATTAACAAATATGCATGTTTCAAAATAATGATTTCCACTCATTGATATACCTTTATTACATATCGCAACCTTCCTTTGAAAAGGATAAAGAAAAATGTCCAATATTCAACATATCGACCATTACATTACGTTATTCTTTTTACCTTTTGTACCATTGATTAATTAGTTATGAAGTAGAGATATTAAGACTTCGAGGTTAAAAGATATACGCTCAAGATACTATTAAAAAAACAGCTGACAAAAATACTGAGAGCATAATGGAATGGGAATCATGCTTCTCCAAAAAATGTATTCTTCATTTATTGAAAAAGTTTAGACGGGCCATGAGACTCGATGAATGTGCTATCAAAAACATTAGTCATTATTGATCGTTACGTATAAACTCATTGAGTGGTAATTAACATTTAGGTAGGTATGATATCTTTTATATAGTTACATTCCTTATAACGTAGAAATACTATACATATACATACAAGAGGCATTACCTGATGACTCATGGACTAGCTATACTTCATAGACACGTCATTGCAAACACATTAAATTTGAATTCATTTGATATACATGTATATGTATATCATCATTCAAGTACCTATAGTTGAATAATTTGTACTGCTTGTGGATAAAAGGGTATTTGAAACAATGGAACATTTAAGTACCTAATACTATATTTGAACTCAGGTACATAGTTACTTACATACAATGGATATTTAAGAATATAAAAGTAATATTGGATTGAGCTAATTTCAAAGTTGCTATTTTAAAATAGGATTTCATTTCATACTATTGGATATTGTAAATACAATTATCAAAAATACACTTTAGTACATAGTTAACATAGGTATGTCAACATATCCAGGTAGGTAACATTCGATATAATTGTAAAATCTAATCTTGATGATCCTTCATGTACCTTACATACATACCTTTAGTAGGTTATGTAACTTCTTTTTCATGGCTCATAATGATTTAATTATATGTATACAAATGATATGATCAATACGTACGTAGTTGTACAGCGTAAATAATAATTATAAATATTACGAAGAATGTAATTACTTACTCTATGGGTTAGCAGACAAATCCATTACAATATGATTGAAATACCTAATACATTTTTATTTTGTTTTGAGATTCTGGGATCTGAGAGTACAATCCTTAGTATAAAGTCTTCACACCGTTTTTGAAAGTGAAGTGCCTAGTAATTCAGAGGGAAATTTAGTTTCCAATTTTCTGCCATGACACCCCTGGCCATATCGATCCTTGTATTTTAAGTGAATAATACGTACATATTTGGTGCCAGAATCAAATTCCTAAGTAGGAGGGGGGTAGTTTTATAACAATGAAAAATTTTCTAATTATCGTGAGATTGATAAGTAGCATCATTTTTGTAAAACTACCACCTCCTACTTATGAATTTGATTCTGTCACCGATTTTATTCGCCGATCTGAAGCTTTCCATCATGATTCAGAATATCAATAGATCACAATCAAAATTCTAAACGAGTTTTGACTAAAACATGGCTGACCGTAAGGGAGTCCACTGCACATAAACACTTTACGTTTTAAAATATACATTTTCAGAAATAAATAGATAGAGCCAGGGAATTCATAATGGGGAAAATTCATAAGGTCAGTAATTATTGATAGCTTGTGGCGTAGTTAAGTTTTCAGACCTGGGGGGAGGGGATAATCATCTATTCAGATCCGGTAATTACAGTTTTTCAATTCATCTTAGGGATTCAAATTTGCCCAAGCCAAAAGGCTGCGTGTTCAGATCATGTATGTGTTTCCAATGAAGCTTTAGACGTTCACTCCTTATATTTGATTTTAATATTTTCCTATTAGAGATTTAATTATAATTTAACTGCTGAGATCGTAGAAATATGACGACTATATTGAACAAATAAAAATCAACTCATGTTCAAATTATATTGCACCTTTTCATTCTGAAGCCCTATGGGGAATTATTATAAATAATGCCAGGGAGAGATAATTTTCTATCCCCCTGGTGGGCTGCTTTGAATAACATATTATTTATTTTTATATTCATTGAAGTTCTAAAATTCCCTCATTGCCATTCTCAAGTGCTTCAAAATTTAGCATGCTAGTTTCATTCAGTAACTGATAAGTTAGATATGAACAGATGATAAACCAAAATATTTATATAACCGAGATAAAAAATGTTTTCAAAACTACTTCGTTAACCAAGGATAATTAATAGTCTCATTATCCTTCCGTGTTCAATAATATATTAGAGTTTTATGTGATTTTAAAGCACTTGAGAATGTAGTAGGTATCTATTTAAGAACATACTGTAGTTGATCCACAATTATATGGGGCGAACAACCCCAGGCATTACCAAATACCACTCCCACCTATTTTAAAATAAAGAAGAAACAAAAAAAATGTAATAATAGAATCTACTGATCATTATCAACTTTTGAATAATAGTTAATTATTATAATTTTTTGTAATATTCATCCAGATGTTTATGATTTGGAAGTTTGACCCTGGTTGATTTGTTTCCTCTCTGATATCGTGTGAATCTTTTGTAAGAAAGGAATTGGTTTAAAGTTTTGATGCAATTGATTAAGAAGTAACACAGAGCATGAACATCATAACAAATCTTGCAATTATCGAGGCATATCTCCGTAGTTCATGACTCGTTAACTTTTATGAGGATGAAGTTTCTTCATGTTTCATTCAATTAATAAAAAAAATCCAACCTTAAATGTTTTAATCGATGGATGAGCTATAAGAGGTGCTCTTTAACCAATGGCTCACAGAGATCAAACTTGAGTATATATGATTGTAAGAATACTTTAAACATCATTTAGAGAACTCAAAATAAGACTTTATTTTGCGATAATTTATTTTTTGTGATTTATGTGAAATTCTCCTGCATCACAAGATGAAATCTAGTATGATTGATTAACAAATCATCTAAAAATATAATTGTATTAACGAATGATCAAAGGTTTTGTGATGGAAGAAGTACGAAAGGTTCCGTTCTTTTTATGTGTATATAGATTTATTCTCTAAATCAGCGATAATAATATATAATTTAATTTTTGATATTGTACAAATGGGAAAGTTGCTTCTTTTCTTCGATTTTTGTTTGTTTGCATTCTCCAAAAAATACTCAACACAGTAAAGTGTAGTGCCTATCAAGTCTTTCCAAGTTTTATGGCATCTTTACATAAAATATCATTAGTTATTCTTTTTTTTTCTGGTCGTTCAAGGTAATTTGAAACAATTTTTTAATTTCAAATGAAAATTTCTCATTTTTTTTCGGAAGACCCCTTTCCATTTACGTTCTCTAGTCCCCACAGATTGATGTTATATTGTTACCTATATCTCAAGATATTTACTGATGTATTACAGATGTTTACTGATATATGGATGTTATTTAAGTGAAGATTAATTCAATAATAACTGAAATTGACAACTTATTTATAAAAATATAGATATAACATTTTCATAATATATTAATATCATTTGACACATTTATATTTTTTATATTTAATAAACATTACATTGGTGTAATAGGAATTTTCATTTTGTAAACAAATAACAATTTTCTTATTAGTAATCGATACAAAAAGATTTTAATTTGGTTGTTTATGTGAGTGACTACTCAAAATAAATCTTTAATGAAATTTAATATACTTATATTAATTCCTATTTTTTATTTTTTTTTATTTAATAATTAAATAAAAAAAATTAATTACAATAAAAATTATTCAAAATATACATTTTTATTCAGTGCTTGAATCTATAAAATAATTTATTGAGATTTAGTGATAAAAATTGAAATATTGCACGCCCTTTTTTTGAATTTTGAATATATTACAAGTAGTAACGATTGGTCTGTGATTGGTAGAATTTATAAATATATAGTATATCTAAATAATAAATTCTGCATAATATTAACAATACAATTAAAAATACAGAAGGGTAGCTACCAGTTGTTTTTCCAAATTTTTCCTTTCCCTTTTGTCAGTCGAGGTTGCGAGTGGACAAAAAAGCTCGACGTGTATCACGTCGAGCTTTTTTGGCCACTCGCAACCTCGACTCACAAAAGGGAAAGGAAAAATTTGGAAAAACAACTGGTAGCTACTCTTCTGTATTTTCCATGTTGCCAACTTGTTAATATTTGGCAGAATTTATTATTTAGATATACTATATATTTATAAATTTTACTAATCATAAACCAATCGTTACTACTCCTAATATATTCAAAATTCAAAAAAAGGGCGCGCAATCCTTGATTTAATATATTTTTTATGCATCAAAATCAGAAATAATAATAATACCCTTTTAGAGTTCATAATACGTAGGGTCAGCTGCTTTAAATCATAAGAGTCAAATGATGAAAATCAGCTGAAGGGAGAATACAGTGTGTTTTTGTTATTCCCAAAAAGCTCGTCGTGATAAGTGACTGATAAGTGATAAATGATACATGATGAGTAGTGACGATAACTTATATTTGTCTTGATGATTACAATTACGTTCATTTCTAAAATTTATGGAAGTTTATATGCTATACATTTGTTCAAGGGTGACCATATTTTGATTTTCCAAAAAGAGGACAGAATCAGAGTTTGTTTTATGGAAATTAAATTAGGAAATTTAAAAATAGGATATTAATTAACTTGATCCTCTTGTTGATTTAGGAAACACATCTACTTTTATTTATAAAAAATGATTTTTTTATAAACTTTTATTGTTTGAATAATAATTGAATTTTGATATTTCTTAATTTTTCATTATATGTGCATTTATTTTAGGTTAAATTTTATTTATTTGACAGACAAAGACCAGACATTTAATGAATTTGAGTTGAACAGTTCCCGGGTACGACGTAAAAAGAAGATATGTCTGAATAAAAGAGGACGGTTGAGAGCTTAAGTGGCTCTACCGTGAGTCTTTGATTTCTAGCGAATTTTTGATCGAAATTGAATGGAAATTTACACACATAGATGGATGATTTCTTCTTAGTTAAGGATTTTTATCAAACGTTTGACACCTTGTTTGAAAGCTGAGGGTCTCAGCTCTTCAATGCATTCCTTATTAATCCATTTTATCTAATATTCAAGGAGTTATTTAAGTATAAAGAATTTGACCGACTTTTGGTCCTACTCTCATCCCCTACGTCCCTGGAGTCCCTTTAGGTCAAAACAAAGACTGGAAATGGAATTTGTATTAAATACACTAGCGAGTTATTATTTTATTATGCACAAAATGGGTATCCTTCTAGGCTTAAATTGAAGTTGAAGTTGGAAAATGAGCCAAAAAAGCTAAGAAAGTAGGGTCCGATTTCTCGAAAACCGTCGGACTCTTGAAAAAAAAAGTTACAGATTTGAAATCAACGTGCAAGACTGAATGACTTTTATTATATTTATACCCCTTAGGATTTTTGAATGTTGACCAGTGTTAGTTTTCTATTAGTTTGACAATCTACTAGAACAGTTTATATTATTTAATTTCTTTAATCTTAGCAGTGTTTGTCCTTATTTTTACATTCAAAAACCGAGACCAGCCACTGTTTATTAAATTTTCTCTTGAATAAATTCAAATATACACGACTAAATAAATAAATAGTGCATAATGATCAATATCTATTTATGTCTTTATGCGTGTATATTTGAATTTATTCAAGAGAAATTTTAATAAAGTCGGTTTTGAAATCCATCTTGACTACAAATCAACCTTGTAATTTTATATGAATGATAATTATTATAATTAGTCTTGTGAAAATTTGTATAAAATCCAATGACGTAAAAAAATAATTACAAATATTAATTTTAAATTAAACAAATTCCTACAATATTATGCAACTCCTATGATTATTCATTTGATGTGAGATTTTACATTACAGAATCAATTTTACTGATTTAAAAAGAGTCATATTATATTGATATGTTTCAAATGAAATTTTTTATTTTTTTACAATTAATTAAGGACCTTAGTAAATGACTATACCTTTTCAAGTTCAATACGTAAATAAGTAAGTTCAATATGTAAATAAGCAAGTTCAATATGGAAATAAATAATAAAAACAATATTCAGGAAATTTAACATAATAATAAATTTTATAATTAATGAAAATAAAAAAATAAGGTGAGACGAGGAAGTTTCAAAGAGAATACAGTAATGGAGTGGATGCGTGAATTCTTAAGAAAACCAAAGGATGTATATAGAGGGCCAGTAGTACTTGATATTGATGATGCTTCGGCACACTCCAGGATTGAAGATGTTTTGAATGAAGAAGAGTTTCACAAAATTTTAAGACTGGGGCCTTACTCCTATGCTCAATCCAATTGATCATATTTGGTCGATATTGAAAACCTTTGAGAAAAGAGAATTAGTTCCAAGAGCTCTGGAACAGTTAGTTGAAGAAGGAAAAATGAAATTACATCAATGATTTGTAATAATTGTATTGCTCGCATCCAGAATCGTTTTGTAGATGTGATTAATTTTGTTGACATGAGATTCTAATAAATTATTATTATACTAAATTTCATGAATATTGTCCTTTATTATTTATTCCCATATTGAATTTGCTTATTCCCATATTGAACTTGAAAAGGTGTAGTAATCTGTCCCTTTCTGTACCGTTTCTGTTAAGGCGGGATCACTGATGTGGTTAAGCAATTTTACCTTTTCCTTCCCTTTTTGTTTTTATTATTTCTATGGTAATATAAAATGCAATTGCTCCTACTATTTGTCGAAGACCTTTTACCAAAACCTTTCCTTTTTCAATAATTTCTTGCATCTTGCTTTGATTTCTCTTTCTTTAAGGAAAAAAAAGAAGAAAACGTATGAAAATTAGAGAAAGAGTGAAGTCGAATAAGAAATTTGAACGGTTTTCATTTTCAAATCAGGGGGACTTACTCATAAGTTCAAACCATAGATCATTTAAATTAAAATGTAATTATTGAAGGCAAATAAGGCCATTTAACATTTGAATTTAAATTATATAGTTATCCATTTCAGGGAATCTATGTTATCCATTTGTCACCACATTCGTCATAGGAGATTTTAAGTAAAATATTACTCATTAAATTTATAAGTATTTTGGCGTAGAGCATACCAATGTTAGTTTTGAAGGCAGTCTTTTTTATGGCTTGCCACCACTATATTCTTTTTTCTATATGGTTATCTCATGTACTATTGAAACTCTTTAATGAAAATATTATAATATTTCATTATTATACCCATAGAAACAGAAAAATGCACGTTAATAGTTTGCTAATTTTGTTAATTAAGATCTAATTAAAGTATTTATTAATCATACAAACCTAACTTGCTTATAGATATAAGATAGTCGAGATAGATTGTTGGTATTGCCATTGGCTAATATCAATGATGATATAATCAAGCAGGTTTTTTGTCCGATTCGGATGGGATTCAGAATGACTCTGTCACAAAACCTCAAAATTGTGAAGATGATCCATCCCTACAAACATATCCCTACATTTGAAATAAGCTATCATAAAAGATCGATTTTTTTTGTTACGACGTCAAACAGGAGTTTAGAGAGCATAATCATACCTTTGAGAGTTCTATGCCTAGAATAAGTTTTGTGCTATGTCATTCATCGTATGAAAAATTGTATGTATATACTTACATATTAAATTAAAAATGTAGTAATGTACCCACATATTGCTAATATTTTAAGGTATGTATTTTATTATACTCCTAGGTACGTGTACTTCATTAACTAAATGGATCTTTTGTTTAATTAATTATTTAAGATTTGTCAAGAATGGGACTACATGCAAAAATAATTAAGTATTTAATGAACATTAAATAGAATTACTTTACTTTGTATTTCTAATGTATGTATACTATTTTAAGAATTGAAAAATATATTCAATTAAATTGTATAATTACTTCACAACAACAACAACTACGTCGAAATAGGTCCAATTTCTAATTCTAGCAATAAATACTTGATGTTATTAATAATGAATCTGCCATAAGTTCAGGTTTTTCTATTTTAATTTAGTTTGCCTATAATAAATTTAATTACTAAATCATTAGGTCTAGTTATTAATGACTTTTGGCTCCAAACCATCTCTTTCTAGTAGCTGGACATACTTCTATGGTCACACAATGTACTGAAATTTTTTAATAGTAAGTGGTTATATACATAAATTGTATTACATATAATTAGTTTTACATATTCAGCTATTACCTATCTATAAAATGTTAAAGCACGTTTCCATCTACCACCTATATTATTGTAAACTTTTAGAATTATCATATAAACATAACTTGAAGAACTCTTTAATTTATTTTTTATCTATAAAACCAGACTTTCACTTTCTTGAAAAAAATGAACATTTTGATATTTGATTGTTCCTCTGAGGCTCATAGCAATCTCCATTGTACGTCTCAACTTTTTCTTTAGAAAATGAACTGGCAGTTAGCAGATGAGGGAATTTAGACTCGAAACTCCACTTGAAAATGAGTCTGTGTTTTGAAGACATGACTTAATCCCAAAATCAAAGATTTTCGAGACGTGACTTGGACTTGAGAGCTTGTATGATTTTTTTAAATTTTTCACAATAATTTAAATTTCTTCACTGGATATAAGTACTCATCAGAGTACATTTTAATAGGGGAATTTTTTAAATATTTGATCATGTAAGCCATGGCAGAGGAAATTAATACATGGTCCATAAAATTAGTCTTCTTTGACTATGGGTATGTCTTAATGCAGGCAAATTCAATCTAATAAAGTCCAAGTAAATAATAAAAGGACTTGAACTTGACTTGAAATTTTGAGAAAAATTTTTGTACTCTACTTGGACCCCCAATATAGGAACATTCTTCCACCTGTGATACTTAGTAAATTATTCCAAACTATAGGACTATTCTTCCTTTAATGGTTTGGGAGTTGTTTATTGCATGGTAACAGCTGATTCATGGTTAACCAATCAATGTTAAGAACACAAATTAAGGACAAAAGAAATAATAAATCGACAATTGACAAATAAATAAAAATAATCGTGTGGAGTAGTTTTTGTTGTTTTAGGATACCATTGTGAAGGGAGTGTTCAGAACAAAGAAAGTCATTGAGGAGTTAACCAAAATTTCCTTCGTGTAGTAATCTTTTTAACTAAAAAGTCGATTTATTTTCATACAAGTTCCCATTTTTCAAAATGGAGAGTTGTTCGAAGTAGATCCAAATAAGAGAGTCCTTAAAATTACAAATCTATATCTCTAGGATTACTTCTAAAAACTACGACGTGAATCCAAAAAAGGATGAAAAATAAATTTAGCCGCAAATACAATTTTCTATTTATGTATACACTTTAGCTTTCAGAATATAATGTATCATAATTTATGGCTAAACTAATACAACGTTTTCATATTTCATTATTTTTGTACTTTTTTGCAAAGTTCCTTGGGATTTTACTTTTCATATGCGAAATATGTAAATAACCTTTAATTCGAATATTTGTAATTTAGTGAGTCGTACAATTGATAATAAAGTTCAACTTATATATAGATACTTTAATTTGGATTTTCAACGCATGAGTGTAAATGTCAATAATATTTTGATGATTATAAATTAACTACAGTATAAAATATATAAAAGGCTTCAAGAAGAAACTAGCAATACTAAAGGTAATTAAGTTATATATATATAACATATAACTTAAGATTATCTTATATGTAATTATATAATATGTAGATATCAATTATTATTATCAGATGTACCTATACTTAAACATATGAATAGGAATGTAAATAATATGCAAATCGGGCTTGTAAGAATCAAAGAAAGAGAAAATCAACCTGGTAACTCCGACAATTTGATGAATGTTGAGAGGGGAGCAGCTTCAGCTGTCATGACATTTTACTGAGCTACAAGCTGCTATTCTCCATTATATATGTATACAAATGAAGACATCAATAATAAATAATAACATTATGTATGTATACCAAAGATGAGAGGCAGAAATTTAACTGAAATTAATGTCTGGAAATTATGTATTTTTAACTAATAATTATACGAGGACTTGAGCCATTTTTGTTTACATTTTAATTGCTTTATTAACCTTAATGCATGTATTCCTTCATGCGAGATCTTTACTATCAGGTATATGTTCTCCCCTCAGTAATAAAGGAAAAATGATAGCAGCTTTGGAAAACAAAAAGTACTGTTCCAAGAGCCAACTCCACAAAGTCTTGCTCATGGCATTTTTCATATTATTTTCATTCCTACATATGAATCGTTCCTCACATTAAATGAACATTGATTTTCCCCCCATATATAATATTAGGAAATGAGACATACAGATGAATCAGCTTTAAAATGAGTATAAATATAATCTCGTATCATTGTTAAACAAGAAAAATTGTCTGAGGTTTGTAGATTCTCCAAAAAACAAATAAACTAATTTTTTGGACATTACTCATAACTAAACCTATGAAACTCTTGAAACTGCCTCAAATTGCAAAGTTTGGTATAACTAGTTTTAGAGATAATTTAGTTTCTTAGTCAATTTATTTGATACATTTATATTCTCATAAAAATGCTTAATATACTAGTATAGGCTCTTATAGTGCAATATTGTTTTTGTTCTTTTGAGTAGCATTTGATTAAAAATATAAGGGGTTGGTTAAACTTCATTTTTATCTTTAACAAAAGAAAAAAAATATCGTCTCTATTTTCAATACTAACTAAAAATTAGATTTTTTTTTGGAGGGGACAATATTCCACCTTTGGCAATTTTCCCAGTACCCATATTTGTAAGTGAGTATTGTTTACTTATTTGTCTGTGTATCAAAACTCAATATCTCTGCACCATTTTGCAACTATGAATTTTGTGTGTGTGTTCATGCCCTATTGTTTTTTGATTAACTTAATACATTGAATTGAATATATAAAAATATCTATGTCATCATCAAGGATATCTAAAAGATAAATTTCAATACATTTATGCTTCCATTTAAGCTATTTATCCATATTGATGTATTGTAGGGTTATGATAAATTAGTACTGATAATTGAACACTGGATCCAGAAAATAAACTAAGCAGACTCTTAAGTATGGTTTTTGCAACGTAAAATTATCGGTTTCTGTAATCCTCTCGACTTGACTACATACAATTCTAACCATGTTTGGACTTCAGATGTTTAACTATTAACAAAAATAAAGAAAAAAGATAAATTTTATGGGATAAAGATACTCAAGTTTTAATTATAAAATTAATTGTAAGTAGATAAATATATATGAACCCTATTTATATATTTTAAATAGAGTTTGAGTTGCACAATAGATAAAAAAAAAGTATTTTCGATTAAAATAGTCTTGCTCGTAAACGAATTTGATTATCAAATGAAAGGAACTTGGACCCATTTCCATCAAATTAGATGAACCTTTGTAAAAACCTATTTTTTTAAATTTTTACCTAAAACAGTGTTTCTCAACTGGTGGGTGTTGGACCAAAAAAGGGTCGTGAGTACTATATATCAGATCAAAAATGAAAATAATAATCTTTAGTTTTCATCTCCGTGGACAATAATAATTAATAAGGAGTAATACTAATAATATTAAAAAAAAAATAAGCTATTTCAATATATACAATAAAAATAATTCATTATCTGATGATGCGGATAGGCGTACAAATTCCACCAAATGTGACCGAAAGCTGGTCTATCTCTATATGAAATATTTACTTTTTCTAACTATAAAGGTCTTAGTGAAGGACCAGTGGATAAACACTGATCTAAAAGACACAAATATTACAAAGGACCCAATTTGATGAAAGGTCTACAAACACAGCATTTACATAGTTGCATGAGCTATTTTATTTTTATGGTCGATTTTATTCTGCTTTTAAGGAGTATCCAACATGCCAGTGTCTAATAACAATAATTAAATTTTAATAATGCAATGGCGATTAAGTATAAATGTCGTTAAGATGTCCATTTAGGTACAAAATTTTGTGTACATATGTATAATACCTTTGTAGGTATGTTCAATCCATTATATATTGGATATCAGGAACATACCTTATTCATTAAATGATTAATTAGATGATAATTATTTATATATGTATGTAGAACTTATAGTTGTGTGTATATCTTTATTGCCGTTCTGCTTTTTTCTTTTCCTTCTTTTAAAATACCCTACCATACCGAGTCTCCATTTTCAAATAATGCGTTATAATCATAATTTATAAATATATTGTGATCAAAAAGTTACAATTACATATTATAGAATGGGAAATATATTTTTCTCTTTATTGCAGTTGGATATCATAAAAGAAAAGTATGCACATAGCAAAAATATTAAGTACTATGACTCGTATGTATCTTAAGTCGAGGCATTTAGCATTTAATGGCTTGTTGTTAGGTCCTAGTAATTCAAAACAATCTGTTATTAATATCTATAGTGCATTACTGATCTATGTAGATATTACATTGATGCATGTAAATAATGTTTCGTATGCTCAAATATCGTTGGTTATGATAATGTAGAACATGCGTAAATGTGCATATCTACAAATATGTATATATTTTATATGATGCTTAATTTATTATGATAAAATCTTAATTATTTTTCCTTAGCATGGGTTTTTTTATAAATATGTCACGATATAATCTTTATTGTACTTATCTCTCAACCTTTCCTCCGATTTTTGTTTTTTTTTGGGAGGGAGCAGAGCAATAATTCTTTTAATAGTCATTTAAATCGTTTTAATTACTAACAGCTTAACAGATGTGGGGACTTGGAATCGAGTCGCCCTCGGGTCACTATAATCTAAGACTTCTGACTCGACTCGTGGTCAGAAACTAAAGATTCGACATGGACTTGACTCGAGCTCAGACTCGTGACTTGATCGGACTCGTGAAAAGTAACTATTAAACAGCTATGGTACTTTACAGGAGTTGATTCGAGCTCAACCAATCAATGTTAGTCAGGGCACTGAAGAAGGAGTAGTAGAAATGTAAATCAGAAGTGTGCCGATACGTAATGAAAAAAGAAAGTAGAAATTGACTTGGTAACCCTGAGAGTTTTATGAATGTGTCGGAGGCACGATGAGCTTGTATTGGGATCAATACAAATACTATGTATTTTCTTTTCAGCTTTTTTTCATCAGTTGACTCTTCTGATATGAAGTAGCTGACTCTATGTGTTATGAACTCGTAAAGGGTATTGTTATTATTTATAATTTTGATACATAAAAAATATATTAAATAAAGGATTTCGCACACTTTTTTTGAACCTTTGGAATATTATTCTAGTATTAACGATGGATTTGTATATTGGTATAATTTATCAATGTATAGTATATCTAAACAATAGCTGCAGTCAATGTTAACAAGTTGGCAACAAGGAAAATACAGAATACCAGTTGTTTTTCCAAATTTTTCCTTTCTCTTTTGAAAATCGAGGTTACGAGTGCATAAAAAAGCTCGTCGTTAAGAGAGCAGCATCAACTATTATAACATTTTACTATGTTAGCCGCTATTTTACTCTTTTACAATAAAAGGCATTGACGGTCTTTGAGAGAAAATAAACACAAATTTATACCTAACAAAAAATTATATTATGTTATATAAAGGATTCAATTCATTCGATAAGACATTTTATTAATTAACTATTATTTGTAGACGGTGTGTATTACTTTATTACATGTGGTTCATCCCTCAATCATTAATTAAATATCATTATTTAATTATTATTTAATCATTATTTAAATATTAAATATTCATGCTATTCAAAATCACTAAGAAAAGTTTCTTAAATCAAAGAAAAAGTTATAGCTTTCTAAAAAAGATGAAACATCCTCAAATGATCCAAATACATCAATCAATAAGTAAAAATTTTTGTTAAATGTCTTTGATGAAGTTTGGATTAGATACATATTGTTATATTTTATTAATATATACATATATTTGATGCTCCAGTGAGTTGGATCTATACTATTAAATATATTGTATATATAGCCAAGTTTTGTTTAATAAAGCCTTAGTCTAGTCACTATTCAATTCAATTGTATTACAAGATATTATATATTTTGTATGTTTTCAAGAGGCCTCAACCTCCCCCCCCCCTCAATACTCCCCAATACAATAATGAGTTTTGTTTTGATTGTAGACGGTTTTGCATTCCTGTTCTTGAACTGTGTTGCATTGCTCCTGGAGTTCGGTTTTGTAGCTGTCAGTGCACTTTTCCTCATTGACAGTGCTGCAAAACTTTTCATGTCTTTTTACAATGCTGATGACAATATTGATCCCCTTTCACTTGAGAGCTCTGCAGCTATGATCGCAAGGGAAGAGAGAGTAATTTTTTTCTTAGTAAATCAAGCCTTTAATATACTTAAATAAATTCTAAAAATGAAACAGTGGGAATTCAGACTTTGATTTTATTGAGATAGTGGCTTTCTCAGTCTTAAATACAAATCTGTACAAAAAATCAGATTCTAGAGATTTTCTTACTCTTTAGATATATTAATTACGTTATTTGTGAGCATTTGAGCAAATTAGACACAACTGACATATACTTTGAACTCCTTCCATGACAAGTTTGCTAAAAAAAAGTTATTAATAATCCAGGAAAGGGTCTGACTTTATGTTATGAAATTTGAATTTCTATAGAAATATTTAATTAAGAACCCTACATTTAGTATTGATGAAATTGTATCAACGTGACTAAGTAGTATTCAATGGATAGAACTCGACTATTGTTTAAATTATTTTGATTTTTTTTATACTGAAGCCTAGGGATATAACCCTCATAACCCTCGATATTTATGGCTCTGAATGGAGTGTACATATAATTTTTTATATTAGTGGGATAATGTCATAATAAATGATACTTAATACCGTTTATTGGAATTAAATATATAATCTTTATTTATTACATTAGTAGGACATAGTAGGCCAATTGTGCGAAAGCTTGTCAATTCTAACGAAAAAGAGGTTCTGGAGAGATAAATTGCTGTAAAAAAAGAAAAGACTATTCTCAAATCTCTATACCATTTCGTTCAGAGCATTTTTTTCGGATTAACGATTTTATAAACAAACTCTAGACAGATAACCACTTTTTCGTTTGAAAAAGTGTCGTGATCCAGAAATAGATCGATATTGATACCAATTTTTGAAAGTCTCTGTCTCAACTCTTAAATTATGGTATTAACTTCTTTCAAGTTTTGGTTTTGGTGTCAAGACTTGGTGAGTAAAGTGGCCCTGAACATAACACCAGTTTCGATTTGGTTGGCAGAAAAAAAAGAATACAAAAAACAAATAGAATAATAATTATCAATATGAATGTTACCCTTAAACCAAGATAAGATTTGCTTGTAAATATGTTCACAAATTTCCATTAATTTAAGTTTCCATGATATAAATGTTTATGTAATAGGACTTTGAAAGTAAGCAAAATCAAAAGTAAAGTACGAATTGCAGTTAAATATTGGCTGTTTATGGTTTGGTACGTGTGCATTTATTTAAAAAACTGGAAAGTGGAAGTTAGAAAATTTGACTACTTCTTTTGTTTTTTAATAAAAGACAAAATATAAATATAAAGTTTGAGCTTAGCCAAACGAGTTGCACCGTTTCATGAATATTCATATGTAGCCTATCAACAAATGCATTCAACCTGCATAAATATTTATTGCAGAGTTATTTTGCACAATAAATTGATTCATCTTTTTTTTACCCAAATTCCATGAGACGCATTAATAATCAAGGATTGATAAATTCCGCATAAATAAATCAATTGTGCATTTTGTTTTAATATGATTATGAAATATCATAGAAGCAACTGAACAAAACAAATTATGTTTTTTGTTAATGGTAGAAAAGTAATGTTTTATTAAGTATATGATTTACTTTTAACACACTATTCAATTGATAGTGATGTACAAAAAATCTATTCTGTAAAAGTTTTAGAACGAATAAATTACTGACATGCTTCCAAAATTTATTTTAAAAAAAATTCTTAAAAATTTGTTGGTGAATTTCCCTGACATAAACAAGAAATATTTTTGTTTGCGGAACATGTTCCTTTTGAAAAAGGGAACTGTTGATATATATACTTTCGATATGAATATTTACTCTACACATATGAATATTTAAGAATGGAACAGAATGTACTTATTTACGGAATATAAAGGTGCGTTTTTACATATTCCAACGTAATAGTTGATATTTTAGTACCATAGCTTTACTATCAGAGTATATGTTGGATGAAGTCATTCATGAAATTTATTTAAACGCATATTATATAATAGTATATAAATACTATTATTAATAACACAAAAACGACGGAAATAACTATTGAAAATTTGTGTTTACTCTAATGCCTGCTGGTAGATAAAATTTACTGATTTTTGTTCTAGAGCCAGAAGAAAGAGACTAAAAAAATTGGCATATCTTGTTTCAAAGTTAAAAATTTATATTCTGAATAACTTAAATTTTAACTTATGTTTAATTGATCGTTGTTCAGGCAAAGATTTCCACGATATAACGAGGCTTTCCAATAAATATAATTAAATTAATTACCGGGTGTATCTAATTAACTTTATAATGTATAAGTTTCACCAACTTGCTATGATTGGATCGCAAATAACATTTGAGAATCCTAGAAGAGTCCTACTTCATTTTCGTTCTTTTTACTTTCAAAACAAGGATGAAGTTATTTTCGCTCCTAAGAAGTATTATAAGAAGAATATCAAAGGAAAATAGTTTAGTAACTTCAAGAAAAGGCCTTTTAAGACAAGATTACTTGACCCTTATGATCGTAAGGGCAAAATCATAATGAGGTTTTTAGAGAGCTCAAAATTTACCAAAAGTAGACCAATTAATAATACGTAATTTTGGACACGTTACTTCAAAAAAAGTAATAAGTACTTGTTCCTAAATACATAGCCAAAAAACTAACGCCTTTGTTCGTAAGTAAAGTAAACCCATTATTTTATTTTTTATCTCAATAACAAAAAATGAAGAACAGAGTAACAGAAAAATAATTTTGAGTCAGAGCCTATCCATTGATTAAACATATAACAAATTAAATTTTTACCATTCCGAGAGTAAAGGATCGTAACGAATTAATGACACACAAGTAGTGTTGCGTAATTTATGACTGAATAGAGTAGTAAGTTGCGTATCACATGTAATATCGTTTACTACTTATTGCTAAGAAGCAAATGTATTGATATTAATTTACTGTAAATTACTTTTATTTTCTTGCATTAATAATATGTATATATATATATATATATATATATATATATAATGTAGTGAATAACTGCATAGACAACTTTTTTGGACGAGAAATTTGACAGCTTATGTTAAAAAAATTATCCCTCTTTTATAATTACTTTTTTTAATAATAAAAACATTTAAAAATAACACATTTTGACAATAAATAACAATGTTTTGATAATATTCTAACTTTGTAGAAGTAATATAATATGTCGTTTAATATTTTGTGGGATAACTTAATATCATTACGAGGTCTAGTAATGATATTAGCGTAATATATTACAACTTAACACTCTATACTACGATTCAATCAAGAATAAGACTGATTGACTAATTAAAGTTAAAGTTGTTGGGTCTTTTTTTAATAATATAAAAAGTTATATTTTTTAATAAGGCCTAATAAACCTCTTTTTTATATTATCAGAATGGAAAATACTCATGAATAAATAACGATTATCTTCTTTACTTACATATTTAGGAACATAAATTCATTTACTTAACTTCATCATCCTACGCGTTTTCTAATTAATTATTTCAAGAGGAATATACCTAACAAAAAATAACTTCAAAAGTCTTTATTGACTATCCCTAATGACTAACTTATTCCTTAGCTTGTCTTTTTATGAATGGATTTATATTTGTAATTAATTGTTTTTTCTTCTTCATCATCGTCTTCAACAAAAAAAGGGGGAAGATGGGACAAGTTACGCAGCACCATACATATCCTCTCATTTACAAATAAAAAAAAATATATTTTCATCATTTGAAATAATTAATCATATCGATGAATTGAAAGTAAACGCGAATATATGTAGTATATGAACATGCATATAGATTTACTCAGTCTACAAATAATCTATTAATGTTGATTAATAGATTGAAATATTTCTATGTATGTAGTCAAAATACTGTCCAAAGGAGTTTTTCCATTTTTTTTATATGTCTTAACAGCAACTCTTAAAAGTTTGAATAGAGATAATAAAAATATAGAGGGTAGAATCCCGGAAATCGACTACCTCATGTTTAAGGATATTCAGAGTTCCATACTTAAAGTCAAAAAAAAAAAAAAAACTGCTACTGGTTGTCGTTGATTCGGTACTTGTTGTTCCTTTCAGAACAAAATATCATCGAATTCAGAGGTTTTATTGTATAAAATCAGTGCAATGGAGATTGAGAAATTATCAACATGACTCAAAATGTGTGTCAATTTTTCACGAGTCGACTCAAATTATATATTTTTAGTGAGTTTGGTTTTTGTCCCATAATAATAATTAATTAATAATTACTCATTATAAGGTTAAGTCCTAAGATTTTGCTTCAAAATCCAATCATATTTTACTTTCTAATACATTATACATCATTTATATATGATCAATTATGATCAGATCTCATCCCTTTTGTTACAATTCTACAAGACTTTAGGAAAAGAAAATCCTCTATTGAAAATTGAAATTTTTAATCTGATTTTCATTTATTTACTTCCCTTCTTTGGGGGAGAGGGAGGAGGGGGTTCTCTCACCCTAATTCCTCTCTGATTCCTATTGATATAATGTGAATATTTAATTGTTAATTATTTGCCATTTATCATTCTTACTTTTTGGTAGAATGAAAAGAAATATAATTACATTTTTCAAGCATCACTTATAAATAAACAATACAGTCAACAATCGCATTTCCTTATATAATTAAAGCATTTTCAAATATTAATTTTGAAATACACATGGCCTTAACTTTGGTATTATTCATTTTCCTCCTATTATTCATGGACTCGAGTCCATCTTTAATAACTCAACTTGACTCTACTCAATTGATTTATTTGTCATAATACAAACGTAAAAGGAAATTTTAATTAATTTGACGGAACTTTTATTGTAACTAAACGACAACAAAACCTTACATAATTTATGCATCAATTATAATCTTTTTAAATGTTTGTATGTATGCCTTAATGTCATTCAACAAGACAATTTAATGGATAGTCCCACTAGACTATATATTTCTCATTTTTCATACATTAAGTGGTGGTAGATTGCCCCTATTAACGTTTTTTTTTAGACTCAATGTAATAAATAAAATTTATTGTTGAAAAATTATAAAAAGCTTTTTAGGATATAAGCATAGTCTACCTACAAAACTAGAGACTCTAAAAAGGTTTTCCTCCTTTTGTTTTCTCTCTCTTTCTCTCTTTAAGTTACGACTAAAAAGCACAGCAGATAACAAACAAAAGTAGATGGTAATAAATCAAATGAAGGAATTAAATCAACAATAACAAAGTTATGATGCTTTTTTGAGTGGCTCATAAACATTTTTATTACATGATTCTTGCAAAGTAGCAACATATGTATGTAGAAGCTAAAGAAAAAGTTAAAGCCCTTTATAAGTATAAAAAGAGAGGCGAAAAAAAGTGCTTTCATTGCTTTATCCGAGTTACATACATGCCTATATAAAATTAAAGCTTGTTTGAAGCCCTGTGGGTTTTTTTTTTATTCTTGCTCATGCGTAATGTAGCTTAAGGTATGTTCGTAGACTAATTATTCTAATGACGTCGTTGTTGGTTGCATTTTAAATAACCCCAATCCTCTTACTAAATGCATCCAAAATCCTCTCAAATTAAGTTAAATACTTAAATGCCTCTGTGAATAAAATTATTAAAATTATATACTCATAACCAATGGCAGACCTGTCCTTAAAAGAAAAATTAGACACACTGTTCTAAAATATTATGTGTATATCCTATTATTGCCAGCAGGTATACCTATATATATATATCCTTAGCAGAACTAACTATATCTTTATTAAGGTAGCAAGATAAATTCATGAAGGTTGCGTAATTAATGAATTTATACAAAAATTTAACACTTCTACCCACTTTGTTTCCACTCCATTATATTACTCAGTGTGTCCGAGTGCAAAAAACCGTGTCACATACCCGTGGACACACACTATGTCTTAGACTGACCAGTGGTGTAAGGGTAAGTTATTAGAATGGTACAATCACCGAAGGCTTTCTAACCTAATAAGAGACCCTGAACTAGAGCCAGTTTTAGGGGGAGGGGCATAGGAAACAAATGACCAGGTACGGAGCAATTCAAAAATTTTATCAGAGGCTCAAAAAGTTATAAAATCACTAGATTAATGTGAAGACAATAATTCGTGTATAACAGATTAACGTCTTAAACAATAAGACATGAGTAGGCAAATCAACAGCTGACAAAATAGGAACTATTGATGTTGTGTGAACACCATTGTTATATACTCTGGTATTTCCTTGGTATTTTGTTGGTCCGGGGTT
Organism: Lepeophtheirus nordmannii; assembly: GCA_963680855.1. Taxonomy (NCBI): domain Eukaryota; kingdom Metazoa; phylum Arthropoda; class Copepoda; order Siphonostomatoida; family Caligidae; genus Lepeophtheirus; species Lepeophtheirus nordmannii. Next base: position 30,516,244 of record OY804522.1, on the reverse strand, counting down.
TTTTTTCGGTCATAATTCTTACTCCACGCTTTTGGTACTATATCTGAGAAGTTACCAGACAATGTGTAGACGATCAAGAGTACTAAAGTTCAATAGTTGACGAAAATGGTGTAGTTAGGCAACTACCAAGTAAGTTTGAGACAGTTTTTCGATTTCTTTTTGAAGGCAAATTTAAGAAAGGCAATGACAACCGTTTTGTCTTTATTTCATACAGGGTTGATTGATTAAAATCAAGTTAAATTAAAAAATAAAATCATTGATTAATGTTTTAATAGAATCAGTGCTATTCTTTTATTACGGATTTAATATAAAAGAATGCAATTTAAATAAAAGAAATCGAATATTTTGATTTTGTTCTTTAAATAAATTAAAAATCCCCAAGCCTGATTTAATATTATTTTAACTTTGAATAAATTGTGTGCTAAAACAATGAAATGAAATCAATATTACTACTAAAGTAAACCCGGTTGAACCATAGTTGGCTTTTCTTTTTTAAATAATAAAGCATTTATCATTAATCCTTACTCGAAATTAAGTACTGAATTTAAAACAATTCCGTCGAATAAATAACATTGAATTCTAGAAGGAAGTAATTAAATGCAAATTAAATTGATAAACTGAAATTTTTATATAGTACTACATTCTTTTCAAATAACTTTTTCTTTAAATCCATTCCAATTATTTTGATATTGCTATTGAACAAGGTACTTTATATAAACAAACAAAACTTATACTTAAAATAAGCTTCTTTTTTTAAAAAAAGAAAAGAAAAAAATGACAATGAGTGAGTATTCCCACGTATATGTATTATAAAACCCCTATTTGAAATGAAAGTATTAAATTATGCAGGAAATGAGTTGTTTTTGAACATATCTGTACTTGTTTCTGTATTTCTTCAATCTCAAAAACTGTTTACCACTCTCTGAGTTTGTGTCAAAAAAAGTGAATGTAAAATTAAAGAACCTGATCCGACAAGAAAAAAAGAAGGAAGAAGCAAATTGAAGATTCATAATTGACGTGTCATCAGATTGCAAACCCAAAAGCTCCCCCCCCCCCCTCTAAATCGAATTGTACATATTATTTTGTGTCATAATTATAATCCTTCTCTTCCAAGGTTTTTTTTTTAGTTGTCAAATAAGCATAGTTTTATAATTTTTTCTTGATAACTTGTCAGCCCAAAAGACAGTTTTACAGATCTCACTTTACTTTAATTTACATTTTATATGATTCATATATTTGCATAAATTATGTGTAGCTAAAGTATAGTTAAAAAAATAATCCAGTCAAAAATACATATAGCAAATGAAAACTATTTATAATACAAAATAAAACAACGCATTAATTGGAATGAATAAATAATTTAATTCAATAAATTAAATTGAATATAATAAAGTTACTTTTTATCAGATTCATACCTACCTAAGTATATGTGAGCCTTGTGTATCTCGTTCAAAGTATCTACAGTTGAAGAAGTAGATCCTTAATTTAATTTGTTTCATGTTTTAAATACACTTGTTTATGGTGGAAATATTCTTATATGTATCGGTAAGCTCTGAACTCATTCACTTAATTAATTTTGATTTTATATTCATCCCTACTTATGGTATATTCGTATATAGGATATTTATTGTAAAAAGACAACTTCCGCCCCCCCCCTCCTCATAGCATATAACCCCGTTGTACGTATATGAACGTATATTAAAGGTATGAAAGGAAACTTATGTAGCTCAGAATTGACTAATCTATGCTAAACTTTTGCATCTTCCTCAAGATTCTGGCCACTATTCATTTTTTTGATATTCTGAATATGCATTATACTTAATTTCTTTTCTTAAAATATAGTTAGGGGTTACTTATAGAACCATTTGCAGTCTCTGGTTTTAATAATATTTATATTTCTAAAAAAAAACTACGAAAGTTGAATTGGTCTGCAAATATTTGTATGGCTTTGACCAACATCTATGAAGAAAATATACTTTCATATTCGTATGTACATTCTTTCCAAATAAAAAATGGGGTTGGTTCATCTTTTCATGCCTAAGACTAAGATTATGAAGTCGCAACAATATATGTAAACAATTAATTATTTTAATGATCAATTGATAAGGATTGAAACAATATTAAGAGACATTTATGTAAGATACCTGTACTGGGGGTAAATTACCATTAGGGGATTGCCCAGTGTGTAATTGCCAGGATGTACGTACCCTAGAATCGTATTTATGCATAAAGGCACCATACAAGGTATGGTAGTCCTTTCTATGTTCAATAATAGATGTATAAACATTGTATGTACATCAAAACTTATCAAACTTATTGAGTTGTATAATCCTCAGATATATTATTTTAATAAATATACTCCGTTTATGGCATGCTGATAACCCCACCCTAAAAATAAATAAATAAACTTATAATAATAAATTTTAACCCTTCAAAATAATGATCACCATGATTGAAAATATTGTTCCCCCATGGTGTTAAGTCACTATATTTTTACGCCTCATTATCCATTAATATTAATAAAAAAATTATATGACTTGACGGTTTTAGGACAATTAGCCCAAATAATTTTTCCTAAAAAACATTTTAATATTATTTGTAATATTATAATTTCAATCTGTACCTTTTTGAAGAATATGTTTTTATATGTATACACTTTTTCTCCTAAAATGACAACGGTATGTTCATCAGAATTATAATATACTATAGTCCAAGGAGTAAATAAGACAATGGAGTCCTTTAGAATTTTTTTTCTATCACCTACTCACAAAGTTAAATATATAAATAGCAACGTGTTGCAACAATGTTACTGTGTTATATTGAATATTTTAAAAATATTACTTCATAAAGGAACATTTATTAATTTACTTATTTGTTAAAAAAAAAAATGTTCAATTTTTCTTTTATAAATAAATAAAGCAAAAAAAGTAAGAATAATATTTATTTCAGTATCATTTTTAAATGCATTTATATATATATATCTATAGTATTTTTCCCCGAGTTATTAGCATTTCAACTAAAATGTTTTCAGAGAAGTATCCACCCATAGTAAATGATAATTAGCTCATACTTAAAAGTATTATAATTTATATATGAATGAATAATTGGGGTAGACTCCGATTTTTTATTAAAAAAAAAGGCATTCAAAGTATTTATTCATTTCCTTTGTTTCCTTGACCCTCTTTTTACAATTTATTGCAGTTATTATAAATGATATTTCCCTACATTTATGCACACTAAATGGATAAATGTTATGCAAAGGCTCGGTTTTACCTACACATTTAAACATTTCAAGGTAATTTTTTTGAATCTATCCTAGGGATATAGTTTCAACAATTTACTTTATATGTTTTGATCTATAAAATCAGAAATTTCTTCCTTTTAAAAAATCGGCGATTTTTATTAAAAACAAGGGTCAATGGAAAAAAAAATTGCTATAAGAAGGAAGTTTTTGACAGAATCCTTGAATACAAATTCATATAATCTTCCCACAAAATCTCCGATTTTTCAAATGGAGTCCATATTTTGGGACTTCTAGATAATATATAGAATATGAGCCTATGTTAGACTAAGTCAGTTAACGCCCTTTTCTACGTCCATCTTATATATATATATATATATATATTACAATGTACATGTTTACTCCCAATAAAACTAAATAATTATGAAAACTTTTTATAATATACATATCATTTCCAGGAATATAAAGTCGAATTTTATGTCTTGGATTCATTTTGATTTAAAATTGTTTACTCTCAGCCAATAGAATCAATGATTAGAATTATTGGGTAGATTTGTGATACTCTGTTTACTCCTGGTTTTACTATGGAACAGATGTTCATTTTAATATCTTTCTAAGCAAATTCACCATTTACATTCAAAAAGAACACAAAGTTTTTAGCACTTGGAGGTGGCCTTGCAAATATATTAGGCTTTCCTTTTGTATTTCTCATTTTTGCTTTATTTATGAAAGCTGAATTGTGGTCTTATTTAAAAAAAATAAACTTTTAAAATTAAATAAAATTGTCAATTTGTCGCACCCTGAAATTTTTTTCGCAGAACTTTTTTGATAATAATTTATATAATTGTATTCAATAAAAGTGTGTTTATTTGTTTATAAAAATTAAAAGTTGTCAACCCACTACCAATGAAAATGTAATATTGAATGAATTTCTTTTACGTCATCCTAGACTCCTTTTTTGATTAGGTATTCCCAAATAAGGTACTCATTAAAATATGGGAATGGTTGTAGGGAGTCATTAAGTTTGATTGATAAGTATCGGGAGTCCTTTCTGAGTTTGCTTATTTACTAAATAAACATCATTTAAGAGAAAAACAGAGGCGTAGCTTCTATTACATACATATAATTTATTGTCCTACCGTTGATTTAATCGTTTGAATGATGAAAGGTAAATATAAAGGAAAAATAAAAAGGGATTTTTGACCACCAGGTGTTGCTTGAGTTGTATATAAAGACGCGTGGGAGTCCAATGGGATATTTTTTTTTCTATTTATTTAATCTTATAAATATATTTGATAATTATTATCATTATTACGCAAGAGTTTTATATAACGCGCAGAAGGAGAATACAAAGTACAGGGTGCCGATCCCTTTTCATTTATTTCTTTTTTTTTTTTTCATAGCTATTATGCCTACGTTTGTTAAAGAATAATAATAATAAATAAATAGAAATTTTTTTTCGTAAACTCATTGATTGAAACTTCAATAACTTTTTTAATTTACATTAATGATTTCAAGGTAAGCTTCTCTATTGTGTATTTTTTTTTCTTTTTGTTTAATTACATTGAATTTTTTTCTTAATCAAATTTCTCTCTCTCTCTCTCTCTCTCTTTCCAATCAAGTTGAACCTAAAATAATAACAATAATACTACACAGTGGCTCATTAATGTTTACCCTTAAAACTTTTACCAAAAATAAATAACATACTTTCTTAAACTAATGGAGCTGATATTTGGCATTTGATCACTTTGGAACATACATATCTATGGAACTTTTTTCATGCCCCAAGTGCCAGAGCTTATGCAATCATTGTTCAAATCAATGCTGTACTCTCAGAATTGATGTAAAAAATAATTTTGGCCATAAAACAATAGGTTCTTGTCTGAATCTTGAGGGTTTTAGTTTGAAGATTGAGATCTCTGAGTCATTATAAGTAATTATTACAAATCATTTAGGTATCTGTGTATAATATATGCCAATTTTTCAGTCTATACAAAGTATTATATAACATAAACTACTGATTTTTTCCCCAGTAATTCAACTTTTCTTTACAGAACTGGCAAGAGAATAACACAAAACTGTAGAAAAACTGAAAAAATATACCCAATTTATATATTTAAAAGAATTAGAAAATTCAATTTTATCATTTAACATTTGATGAGCAAAGCAGATAGGTAATTAATGGAATATAATAGCAATGATTGGTCCATGAGTCCATATGATAAAAAAAATTATATAATACAAACAACGAAATCTATAGAGTGAGGTACAGTTTTTACTGAAAAATATTTCTATTTTCTGGTCGTTAGTGAAACTCTGTTAAATTGAAAATTAAAGGAGCATGTAAGTACTCAAATTTTCGAACTATTGTGTTTCCATTACGAAGCCAAATTTATTTTTTCTTGATCAGAATCTACAATATTATTATTATTCACTATAACATATACGATAATAACTCATATAAAATATTTTTGACAAATACATAGTCAAAAGTTTAACTTCTATTATTAAGTTAAAAGGTAAATTAGATAAAATATGGATTTGATTTGTCAATTCATGAACTTGGTTTTTTTATCTATTAATTTATTTTATAGATATATCAAGACTATAAATCAAAAAAATGTATAGATATACATACACTAACTTATTCTACATATTGAAAAAAGTTTATCTATATAAAGTAAGACACCCTTTATTTATAACACTTTTTTTACGTTTTCATGGGGATTTGAAAATTTGAGGGGGTCCAAAATTGGTATTCTTATATCTGTGGTTCGATATCCGGATCAGGCCCGTTAGATCACAAAGTTAACTTGATTCACGGCTTTATCACAGCCGCAACCTCAATTTTCAAAAGGGAAAGGACAAATTTGGAAAAACAACTGGTAGCTACCCTTCCGTATTTTCCTAGTAGCCAACTTTTTAATATTGGGTAGAGTTATTATTTAGATATACTGTTCTTTGATAAATTGAACCAAAATACAAACCAATCGTTAAAACTTGTAAATCAAAAATTCAAAAAAAGGGCGCACAATTTAATATATTTTGTATATATCAAAACCATAAATAATAATAATAATGCCCTTTTTGAGTTCATAACACGTAGAATCAGCTACTTCATATCCGAAGAGCTTACTGATGAAAAAAAATCTAAAGGGGCAATACATAGTATTTTTTTTTATCTCAAAAAGATCGTCGTGTATCACGACGAGCTTTTTGGGATAAACAAAAACACACTGTATTCTCCCTTCAGCTGTTTTTCATCAGATGACTCTTTTGATTAGGAGCAGCTGACTCTACGTGTTATGAACTCAAAAAGGGTATTATTATTATTATTTATGATTTTGATATATAAATATAAAATATATTAAATCAAGGATTGAGCGCTCTTTTTTGAATTATTGAATACTATACAAGTATTAACAATTTATTTGAATATTGTTAGAATTTATCAATGTATACATAGAATATCTAAATAATAACTCTGCCCAAAAGTAAATAGTTGGCAACAAGGAAAATACAGAAGGGAAGCTACCAGTTGTTTTTCCAAATTTTTCCTTCCCGTTTTGTGAGTCGAGGTTGCGAGTGAACAAAAAAGCTCGTAGTGTATATCACTACATTAAAACTTCAAAGTAATATTTTTTTTACTCATCCTTATTAGTATTCTAAGTTTTGATGGGTTGAGCAAGCACTAACTCCGTTTAAGATGAAAACAAATACTGAAGAATAGCTCAACAGTTCAAGAAAATGACGTAATTGAATGTCTAATTGTTCCAAAGTTGATTTTTTAAAAGTTAGATTTAAATCATTTTTTCTAGACACATATGGGCCGATATTTTGGCCAATACTGCGGTCTGAAAACCGTGAATAGATTTTTTTTTAATACTCTCATACTTGTTCGAACTATATTTGAAAGACAGAACGAGTTATGTCGAACAAAAGTTATTATTTTGAGCAAAATCCACCACTTCTAACTTCCAAACGATTTTTGGCCCTTTTTTTCTTCTTTTTCTCCAAATATTTGTACGAAAGATATAGTACAATAAAGGTGTGTTTATTGTCAAAACTTGAAATTTCTCTCCTTGAGTGTATTTATTTTCTCCAGGGAAAAGTGGATCAAAGGATCATTAAATACCTATGTAGTCTGAAACCTGACTCTTGGAAACAAAGTCATTTATTTATCTCCCTAGTTAGTTAGATTAGAACAAATCTCTACTTCTCTCATGTACCACAATTTATTTTCATTCATTCCTATTTGTTTTAATAGAGTATATTCTACTTACATATCTTTGTAGGTAACATTTATTATTCAACTTGTGATTGTGTTTATCTTAATTAATGGTTGTTTGCATAAGAGAGTAACTTATTTATTGACTTAAGGCTTTTCTTTTTGTTTGATTCAGGGGATATGTGCTTTTTTGATTTATATATATATATATATGTATATATACATATTTAATATCACATAGACACAAAATAAAGTTTATGTCAAAGAAATATTTCAAAAACAAACAAACAGGAATTCGTATACTATGCAACTCCAAAGAAATTTTGTGCATAAAATTTCTACCAAATACATATCATATTTGTAGGCAATTTATGTATTTATATTTTACATGTACGTACATAGAAAAGAACTAATTACATATTTGGAACATTGTCAATTAAAACGGTTCTACGTCAATTTGGTATGAACGTGGTGTGTGTATCTATTTTCCCCCCCTGTTGGATTATAAATAATATCAAGATATTTATTTCACTCAACGACATGTGCACAGAGGGGCAATGTTTTCAAAAATAAGAAGGAAAAAATTATTAATTAAATATAAAGATATTTCTTTATCTTTTCATTTGTATGTTAATTATTTTTCTGCAATTTTTTAATAGAATAGTATATAATTTTCTATTTTTAAACTCTAAAAAAACAAACTCACGAAACTTTAGTTCTTTTAATATATACATACATAACTAAATCAAGTGGAAATTATGTATAAGGTATCGTCAGACTGTAGTCAGTTTTTTAGATTTTGGGTATAGAAAACATTTACTCAGGAGATAATGTTTGGACTACATTCAAAATAGGTTGTTGTATTTGGGCAAGGAAAAATGAAAAAAAAAAAAAAAGTCAATGCATATATTTATTATATATTTATATCATAATATCTGGGAAACCTAGAACTATCAAATAAATCAATTTACATGTATAATATTGTGTGGGAAAGACGTTGAACATATTTATGAAAGGAACTTTTGCACTGACTTTATATATTGCAAAATAAACCACAATGTTAGGTACATAATTGTTGATAAATCTACACATTTCCTTATTTATAAAACCAAATTAACAATTTCCCCCAAAAATCATAAGGAAACTTAATCTAATTTCTAATGGAAAAAAAAACCAAAGAACTATTTTTTATCCTTATTAAATTTGATTGTTTATGTTACCAAAAGGACTGACTTTTAACATGATGACGTCACATAAAAACACTCTATTAGCAGATAACTCTATGAGTATGAATGTGACTTTTGTACTTTGTAATAAGAAGGTGGGAGGTATGATTAGGAATGTAAATAATATGCAAATGGGGTGAGTAAAAAAAAAAAAAGAAGAAAAACAACCTCTGACAATTTGATGAGTGTTGAGAAGGAAGCAGCTTGAGCTGTCATGACGTTTTACTGAGATACAAGCTGCTATTCTCCTTTATATATATATACAACAATAAATAATAACATAGATGAGAGTCAGAAAATTAACTGAAATTAATATCAGGAAATTAAATACTTTTAACTAAACCTGAGCCCTTTTTGTTTACATTTTATTTGCTTTATTAACCTTAATTCATGTATTCCTTTATGTGAGATCTTTACTATTAAGTAGATGTTCTCTCCTCAGTAATAAAGGAAAAATGATGACAGCTTTGAAAAACAAAAAGTACTGTTCGAAGAGCCAACTCCACAAAGTCTCGCACTCGGCATTTTGCATATTATTTACATTCATAGGTATATATATGGATTTGTAAAAAAAGAGCCATTCCCAGCGAGTGTAAAAGTCATGCTTGAGATGACATCATAGAATATATTATATCATATCCGCTGATATGCTGCCAATTTTTCAATTAGGGAGGGAATGAAGAAGCTGTTAATATTTTGTTGCTCTATATCAAAGGAGCTTGTATTTAATTCATCTATTAGATCACATTTTGATGAAAAGGGAGAAGAAGTAATTCCCATAAAATATTTCACCTTTTCTTTGTAAAATGAATAATGTAAGTAGTTTTAAATCATTTGTGAAGTCAAAACTTATCTATCTATTAAATAGATTCATCCTCTACGAGAATTAGGAAAGAATGATGACAGCAATACAAATGCCTCATACAGCTTGCCAACTGTGACAATTCTGGAGTAAAAAACCCTTGCTGGGTGGTCTTTTTTTTTACACTTCTAGACATATGTATGGTACTATTGATTATAATCTCATTGTTAGCATCAGCTGTCTAACTTATGACTTTGGAAGGAGAAAGTTCATTACTCTATAAGGAATTTAAAATTTCATTTCTGTAATGAGTATTTAGTTTAAATTTTGACAGTTAAATTTGCTTGATACACTTTGAGGAGTTCAGAAGAAAAATTTCATACCATGTTGAGATGTTTCTTACTCAACTATCTAATTAAAAATGAACATTAATTTAAAAAAAGAAAAAGAATTTTTAAATAACAAAACTCTAACTTTTCCCTACAAAAATTCCATCCCCAGCTTTTCGGAAAATTAAAACACAATGACAACTAATAAAGGAAAGATAAATTTTCTAAATTTATTCCTCCTCTCATTATTCATATAATTACAAAAACCTTTTATTCCCTCGTAGTTTTTGTTCTGTTATGACTTTGAAAATATTATATTTATTGAAGAAATTAATAAATAAATGCACTATTTTAATGAAATAATAAGACAAAATGTAATAAAATAACTCCTTATGTTGTTATTTGTTAACAAAGTAAAATTTCAAGATGCATATTTGTAATGCCTATCCAAAAAAAAAAAACGGATTAGCGTTTCACTTGTAATATGTAACAGACATTCAAAATAGTTTCTTTATTATTACACGTTATATGGGTTAAACTCTTATGAGTATTAACTCTAGAAAAACGGTATAAAAAATAACAAGGTCTAATTAATATAACATTTTCTCTTGCAAAATCTTCTAATTAATCATTACTGAGCCATTACTATTTGACTTAACGCAATGAAGAAACATTATATTATATCTAAAAATTGCCCACACTGATGTAAACAAATCTACAGCCTTACTGTCCCTTATAATTAGATATAGATATACATATTTATAGTTTACTCGTCAACAAAGCAAATGAGACTTTTGATTGAATAATTAATTGATACAAGTAGTTTATTGGGTTGCTGATAAGGAATAAACTATTTCCTATTTTACATGACATCAAATTTTAAAGCATTTTTTGAAGCAAAACGGGAGTACTCCATTAAAAATAGATTTACTGGGTCAATGCTAAAAAAAATGATTTAGAATTAATAATGCTTTGGTTTGACATTTCAATCAGACCTAGAATGATTGTTAATAAATGAGTCAATAGGGTTACAATCAATACAATATTAAATATATAATTATAAATAAAAGAATTATTAGTTCAAATGATATAAGTTACATTAAAAATAATGAAAAGTTGACTCAGTATTACTAATATACTTGTCCTTCAAATAATTTACTTTTACCCCTCAAAATCAATTTTCCCCAATATCTCAAAGAAAAGTTGACAAAATGATTGATTATTTTTTTTCAAAATGAATATCATCATTGTAGTATACATCTATAATGTAAAATTTGTGCCTCTAGTTTCTTTGATATTTAAAAAAAGGAATGTGCTTCAACTATCCCTGATTCCCCACACATCAATACCTATTTTTGATTATAATAATATTATATATAAGTATAAAGGTTATGAATTGAATTTGTGCGAAATTGTCGGTGCACCCCTTTCGCAAATTTTATATTCTAATTTTTACTCCATAATAAACAAATTAAAACAGAAAAATAAATTTGAACTCAGATCATTTATTAATTATACATATACTAAATTAAAAGTTGTATGATTCACATAGCTATATACGTTAATAAAATTAAAGTATACGAAATAATCAGAAATGAGTCAGACGGAATTATAAGAGAATTAATGCTTTTTAGTAACGGGGATATTGTTTTTTTTTTTTGCATAACAGTCTTATAACAGAAGGGAAACGGATCAAAAAATAATGTTTCTCTATTATTTTCATATCTGTTTTTAAGTCTATAATTTTACGTCTATATAATGATGGCTACTCTCTTTACAACTGCTGATATTCAAAATGAGTAATATTTTTCATTTCGAGATAAGAGCCATACTTTTGTTCAACATTTCAAACTATTTTTGAGTAACTTGTTTAAGGTAATTGAACATTAAGAAACAATTTGTTACCTTTTAAAGGGAAAATAAGATTTTTTTTTTACTTTTTAATGTTTTAATTGTCATTAAACGTTCATTTAAGGATAAAAAGGCCTTTAAAGTTTAATTGATCTTACGAACTTTCCTTCTATCCAACAGATTGTCATTTAAAAAGAGAGGTTAAAAAAACATTTCTTGTTCTCTCTCGAGTTTGTCTTTACTCAATATGAAGTTTTTTAATTATTTCAAAAAGTAGACTAATATTTTGAACTATACATATAGTCTACTTCTTTTTAAGTTATTTCTCTATATTTCCACGCATATATGAAGGTTTTTAAATCTATACATACTATGTCAAAAAGGTCAGAGGTTTCCAATCCACCAACCACCTCTTTATGATATCATGCCAATAAAGCAACGACATAATACGCCAGACATGGATTGTGAGCCTTTAAGCTACCTGAAGATTTTAGGTAATAATACTAGTAATAAGCTTTTAAAGTAGTGTTGTCAGCTATGAGCTGATAAGTAAATTTATAACTCAATATTTTTTTGAGTCGGTTGGGTTTTTATTCACTCAAACTCAATTAATTATAATAATACCTGATTTATTGCAAGTTTAAGTTCTAAATCTTATAAATCATATTAAGATGAGACATTATCTTTTGATAAATATTGTTACATATGCATTGGCGATAAAATAGAAACTCTCAATGGATATTTTTTTAAAGATCATGTTTCTAAATTAGGAATTACATTTTCATTTGTAAAAATAATAATATCAAGTAGTTAAATATATATATATATATGAAAAGACTAGGAGGAAAGTTGCTCTTCAAAATCAAATTTCTCATTGAAACAAAACATCATTCCTATTTGGAATCTAAGTACATACTAACTGTACATTTATCACGTATTTTGTTTTGAAACAATTCAATTGACACCTTGGATGTGTGGCTGCTTAATCCTTTCATTTTTCCCCCTAATTTATCGACACAAAACGATCTTTAACAACTCCACGCAAGTCGACTCAACACTTGTTAATGAGAAAAGTAAGACACATCCACGCCTCTTTCATACCATAAATAAAGAGCCTCACTTTGAAGTTACCTCATTAATAAAGGCAACTCTACCAATATTTACCAACAAACTTATAAGCTTATTTTTCTTTTCCTTTGTTCATCTATTTGTTTTGTTATTTTTAGACCTACGCTAATATGACGTAACACATTGTACTACGTACCTATGTTTGGCTATAAACATTCCATTTATTAGCCTTAAATAGTACAAAAAAATAATTTCTACCTACTCCACCTCCTTTTCTCTCATTTGATCTTGAATGTGCCACGATAATTAGCTATGTTCCTTAAATATAAGTAAGGGCATTTTTTCCATCACTGAGTTGTATGTATGATTTGATTACGTCATGGTTTTTTTAAGGAGCCAATGATTTTATAAGGTATTTAATAAGTTACATACATATGCCTGTATTTTTCTCACGAAATCAATATTCTTATGATTATTTTTTTATAACATAAATTATATCATACATACATAGTTTGTTATTAATATCATAGTGATAAAGGTATGGTTATAAAATTTATATAAATGAACGCACAATATACTTATATAGAATACAGTATTAGACTTTGCTTCTATTTTTTTCTTACATAAAGTTGATTTCTATATTATATTCATAGAGGGCTCCGTTACGTTATAAAGCTTACAATATCTGTCTGATATTATACAAATAATTGGATTCCGTGAAGAAACACTGTTCAAAATCTACCAATCAACAATTCATTTTCATCAAACTATTATAAGTGGCAACCCTGGTTCATACTCCAACACCATAGACCAGGGGTTTCAAACATACGGCCCTTAAGGAGATTCAATCAGGCCTGCAGGTTAATTTGAAGTGGAAAAAATATATAAAAGACATGGACTACATTTTTTAATTAAATAAAATTCATGAATTATCTGCTTAGGGCACATATTACTCTTTTTTTATAAGTCTGATGTTTGTGCAATTTTATGAAATGTTTTGTAAAAGTGTTGTTCAATAAATTTTTATTTAAATTTAACAATGTCATTGCTCTTCTTTAAATAAAAAAAAAAGTGAAGACATGATATTTGTGTCATTTATAGCAAAGTCTGCTATAATTTTAATGGTCCGGCCCACAAAATCTACCTAGAGGTTTTAAGTGGCCCGCGATGTAAAATGAATTTGACACCCCTGCCATAGATGATAGTGAGTCATATGAGTATGTGTAGTGAATAGACGGAAATTCATATCGACTGACTTACATATTATGATTCTACAGAAAAAGTCTAACAAACTACCAACTGTCAAACAATCACATTTGTAGCTCACATTAATATGCTATTATACAAAATTATCCATATATGACGAATACTGAAAGAAAATAATATTTACTGAAAAATCCATGTTACAAAAATACAACATATGTATATCTATAAATGAATACCCTTTATTTTGATAACTTTAATCAGCGATATCTTTCTAAATCAATATTGATATTACAGTTTTGCTTACACACACACATCCCTTCGTACTAAGAAAAAAATATTAAGTTTATCTTTTTTTTCTAATCCTGTTCTTTGGTTTTGAATCTGAGACCAAGACTTCAAGAAGTTTGAGACTGAGATGAGGCCAAGACATTTAAAAATTAAAAGACTGATAGTAAGACCAAATGAAATCTCGAGAAATGTATCATTAGTATGTACAGGTGAATTAATTCTAAGTACGAGCTGTAAATATGAACATCGGTAAAGTTTCATTAAACTATTTTATAATTATTTTTTTTTACTCCTTACTCCAGTATTTTAAATTTCATTAAAATATGAATATTTCGTAAAAATTATTCAGTGAACTAATAACCTTCAAATAATTAAATAATAATAACAATAAAAAAAATGTAACTTTTTATTTATGAAATGTTAATTATTACAATGTATGAACGTATATTATGTTTTCTTTAACTATTGCATCATAGCTTCTTATGAAACAAAAGAGAAAGAATGAGATGACTGTGGTTTGATAGCATAAAGTAGAAATTATAATGGACATTAAATTCATCGTTAACTTATATTACATACATACATTTCTTTCTACAACTTTTTAAAAGGTATAAAAAGTATTTATATAAGAATACCACACAATATGTAAGTGGATACAAGCAGCAACCTACATGATTTTTCAAACAAAATACGTACCTTTGCCAAGATATTAATAAATAAGTCCATTGGAAATTTGACATTTGTGATTAGTGATAACTAATTAGGAATTATTTAGAGAGGAGTTAATTGACTAAAGTCTTTAAATTGATTCCTCATTCTAAAAATGTCATTAGAAAATGTATGGAGAGCTCAATGTTCATAACTTTTGTATTTATTGCTAATTAAGCATCATTGGCTTTAAAAGCATTGAAGTATTTACTTTTTGTTGCAATCAACAAATGAAATGGAATATTTTAAATAAGAAGTTTTGAGTGTATAAACTTACTTGTAGGTGCTATGGTCTTCCAAATCGCTCTTGTCTTGGATTGTAGGACAATAATAATAATAAAAAAATAATAATACCCATAGGATCTTCCCTCCCCTCACACCCCAGGCAATGGATCATATATACATAGAATGCAAAACTACAAAATATTGGATTTTATATATTATGTTCAGTCTTATTTAAGTTAGAAACATTTTTTTTTTAAATTATATTTGCTTTAATATTTTTTAATAAAACTATTTGTCAATGCATCAATGTTATGTTATGTTATGTCATACATGCATATATCTACAAAATATTTTTTGTATATCTAATTAGTGATTTATCGAGTAATCTCCTTCGCATTTGACTTTACAAATTGTCTGCATTGTAGAAATATTTGTTTTGACGTGGCCGCAAATTTTTTAAACTATGATATTTGTATTCATACTTAAATCTGCAAATATCAATTTGGGATATTCACTTGTACATATCCACATTTTTAGATATATGATGCAATTCTAATTTGTATTTATAAGTGGCACATACAAGGTGCTGGGTTTCTCTCTGATAATTAAATCCCTGACTAAGATAGACTGTTTTCAACATTTAAAGAATGTTTTTTGAGCACAAAATTTGATCCTTCAATGTCTTAATCTAGTTTCGGCCTTGAATAAGGTGGCCTTAGTCCCAACATAAGTACCTTTGGTAAAGATAATGTAATAATTGAAATTTTATTAGATGTTTTATTTATTTATTTCAGGTATAATTTTATATTTTTCTGATAATAATTATTGACTGATAATAATTATTGACTGATAAGTAATCCGTAGTATACTATAAAGTTAGAAGGTTCAGTGTTTGTCTTTTTTAAGAGGAGAAGGAGTCACTGTAAACAAGTATCTCTACCTTTTACTTAAATGTAAAAATAAGGACCCTGCGTCTTAAGATTCAGAAAATTAAAAATTGTAGTTTCCACAAATGAAATTTTTCTTTGCAAAAGAACTGCAGATATTTTTTGATCAGATAATTTATATTCTGTAATTGACACTAGAACACACTTGAATCATTGCTTGTTGATAAGTAATGAATAAAGTAAACCTATCTATAGATCAAAATAAAATTATAACACTAATTAATCGTTATTTATTAAAATGATTTGTCTTATAACTACCCAAATAAATCAGCCCCAATAGGACGCACCAAAAGCAATTTGTACAATTTATTAAGGTACCAATCATAACATGCATAGTAGAGACTTAAAATGGTATCAATAATTTTTGATTTTAACCCAATTACAATTTGTTGCACTGAAATTTAACACAACTTATTTATGTTTGTTTATTATCAATTGAATTTGTTTATAAATTATATTTATAGTGCTTTTAAAACCAATCCCTCAAATGTTGGAATTGTACCCAAAGCCTGGGATAATTGCAAAAATTAATCAGTGTTATAGATACAAAAAAATACACTCCATTTGAGTTAATGCATGATGCACTCTGGCACTTACAATATTCAAGATCCCGTAAATATAAAATAGTTCTAAAGAATAAATAGCAACTGCAACTGACGTCTTTGAACCAAACGTTATACTTTTTTAAATATCTCTTTATTGAGTGAGCTTCGAATTCTTAATAAGTTTCATCCAGTGAAAGAAAATTCATGAATAATTTAAATTAAATAAGTTACAGCAAAAACAATACAAAACTGCCATCGTTGGTACAAAAATATTGTTTCTTCTTGATATCCGAGAAATAGGGGCTATTGCAACTGTCTTAGATCTCCCTAATATATATATATACAGAAAGATAACGAAAGGATCTATATCAACCTTTATTTCCTCATGGTCAAATGTGTAAATTATTAAAATCCGCGGTGAGCCACAGATAAACACAACTTATATCATCACCACTAATGAATGATATTTAGTAATGATGCAACAGGTGGCTTATAACACATAACATACGTGTACATATACCCATAGGTATGGGCATATTAAACATAATTAAATTACTTAATATTAGATAGTTGTATAGAAAACTAAGCCAATGGTTCCACCATTCTCATTTTCTTTTTTTCCCCCACCTACCTACCTCATCCCCTTTTATTGTTTTTTTAAAGTATGAAATTACATGCGTGACTAATCCAATCAACCTTTTTTTTTGTTTGTTTATTAATTGTAATTTTCATATTGCTCGGTAAATTATACTTTTGCACGGTTGTTAATAGCATCTTATGAATTTACAGTTATGTAGTACATACGTATATGTACTGCTCCTGGCACAGTTAAAAAAAAGCATTGCGTGTGTCATTCTTTAAATAATGCCAGATGGTATAAAGTTTTTCAGTGAAGTAAGTTTTTGGTTTGTATGTGTGTATTTAAAATAATAACAGAAAAAGGTTATTGAGAATCTCAAAATTCATATTTATGAAGCCATCCCAGGACTGCGCAGCATATTGTTTTCGGGCATTAAACATGTATATATATATTTATACATATAGAGAGAGAAAAAAAAAAAGAATCTAAATTCAGTGTGTGGCTTTAATAATCCTATTATTGCCTTTAGATTTCCTCTTCAAAAAGTTGATCCCCGAGTTTACAGAGGTACATGGAACTCAGAAGAAAGAGAAAGGATCTAACCATATTTTCAATCCCGGATTTATTCAATATAATTAATATACGAGCAAGAAGCTTCCTTGAGTTATAAGTCCTACATAAAATATCGTGTCAAATTTGGTGACCATTTTTGGGCGTTTGAAATCCAAGTGAGCCTTTCTATACTTGTTTTGATAATAGTTTCTGAAATTTTTTAATGTATTGATTATTTTTTGGTTGTACTATGTGAAAGAGGGCACCTAAAGAATATATATATATATGTGTGATCTTTAGTATGTATAGGGCTAACAAAAGTCCATGATTTTGAAGGGTTTGATAAATAATGTATAAAATTAAAGTCATTATTGACCAATAACTCAAAGAAAATTCCATCAATAAATCATGATTTTTCTTTATGAGAAAGTAACCACTTTTTTTATAGAAAAGAAAATCAAGAATAATTCATTGCAATTTATTTTCTTAAAAAATATATCTTTTTTGAATGAAGGAAATTACTTGCTTCATTAAATCCATTGAAAGATATTTAAACCTAAATTTCATTATATGAAATTATCATTAAATTCAAACATTTATTTATACAAAATTAGAGCTGTAAAAATAAGATAAGAATGAAGGAAACGGTACTTTATAAAAAAACACATAAAATTAGCTCCTTCTGTGAAGTGAGTATGTGGGTCTTTAAAAATAAATGGGACAATAAAAGCAATACAATACAAGACTTAGGATTCTTTGTTCTTTATTTTTTTAGAAAAATGAGCTTTTTGTATTTCATGCTTCATTTAAAAAAAAACAAAAAAAACAAAAAACAGTGTGACAAGGAATAAGAAAGCTCTTAAATATATTTATGTATATTTTATAATATGATGTATAAAATGATAAGTCATTTTATTTTTTGTAAAAAATAATTATTTTAAATAATTAAAAAAAAAAATTGTCTTTATGTGTATGACATGTGTTAGTTGCTTATTTATGTAGATATAAAGACTGCTTTATTTATTAAAAAAATATATCTCTTCAGGTCCAAGTTAGCCTATAATGACAAAGTAACAAAAAAAACCCACTTTATTCACTAAAGACTTTAATTGAATTTTGATTCAAGATTATTTTTTTATTTTTTTTTCAATTAATCAATGTACGATAATGAAATTTTAATATTATTAAATGAATTTACGTGGATATTGATAAAAACACAAAATGAATCTCAATGAACCTTGTTCATGTTTCCTCACATAAATTACAAAAATTAAAAAATTCCTTCTTCTTCTTTAGATATTATTAATTAGTGTAATATAGTCTTATAAGACTCTCCACTAGAACTAGAGACTCGTACTCTCAACTATAACTCAAGTTACCTTCAAATCTCATTAAAATGTGACTGCAAAAAAAAAAAAGAAGAATGATTTTTACTGAATTTTCAGGATAAAGCATTAAATATTATTAGTTTGAAGTCAAAAGAATTACTTCCTTCCATTTTCTAATAATTAAAAGACTTGATTTTAAGGTTCACAGGATACCCCTTTGAATGCTAAAAATGAACCTTTCTCAACAATAAGGATTAACTTTTTCAAATTTTCATTTTGAAGAGAAATATACTCTTAGTTTGTAACGGTGTTTCAAAACACTGGATTTTTTATTGTAGAGTTTGCATTGAGTTTACAAGCAGAGTAATTTAGACTAAAGTATCTTTATACACGTATGAACATTGGCAAAAACTAAAACACTCATAAAGAAATATATTATGCAAACCAGTGAAGTTTTTTATTTTTATTTTTATGTAACAAAAAAATCAAATGTCAATTTCCCCCCTCCCTTAAAAAAATAAAAAAAATCAACTCAAAATATCATAGCAAAAACTTTGAAATTTATTGCAAAGTGTATATTTAAAGCAGTTTTCATTAACCAAACACGAACCAACTCTCACTATACACATGCGTACATACTTTTTATAGACCAGATGATATGCCTATGGTTTTTAATAACAATAAATATAAGCATAATAATATATGCTCATAAATGTTTTGCAAGCGAGGAACAAAAGCAAAAATTTTCATCCATATTAAACTAGCTCCATGTATGAACATATATATATATATATGTATAGATGTTAAAGAACGGCTGTTTATATCCGCTCCTCAATTTGCACAAAAAATGGTTTTTATTGTTCATAAAGAAACTTCACTTTGTAATAAATAGGAACATATTCGATATTGTTAATGATATTTATATATATATATATATAAATACATTGGGGAGAATAATGGGAAGAAATCAAATAAATGGTTCGTCATATGTACAATATAAGCTCCAAAAATTGCATTTTGTTTTTGCTTATTTAAGGCTACAAATGCAAACGTGATACTCCCGCATACAGCTATGTACTCTGAGAGGTCTATTATATATTTTTTTATTAATTAATATTTTTTTGACAAACAAAAGGAAATATTAATTTAAACTCGTGAAATATTAAATTTTATAAAAAAGGAAGCAATAAAAAATGTAAATTTTATCATTGATTTTTATAGCTAAATCCAATACTCTGCACAAAAAATATATTTTTTTACTTTGGAGCGGAAATTTGTTCTTTGTCAAAATTAACAGTAGTGGGAGATAATTTTGTATTTTTAATGGTTTTTTTTTTACTATTTATAGAATAAAAAACATGATTATAGAACTACAAAGGTTCTAAGCAATGGTTCAAAAATAAAATCATAAAATGCCTCATAATTTTTTATGGCTAAGTCAACGTGAGTATTGAATCTTTTATTTCTATGATTACTCCTAAAAAGTCAATTCACTTCTTAGTAAATATATGTTTATTAATATTATTATTATTATAAGGTCGTAATGTTTTCTCAATGATTCAAAAATGAAAGAAACAACAACAACAAAAAAAAATTCACATATATATAAATTTTGTGTGAGTTTACCATATATAATATTTATTATTCCTTAACTGTAAACTTTCTAAATAGGAAGGTTAAAGATCGTATTGGTTCTCCCAAGAAATCACCTCTTTAAGCTAATTAGCTCTGAATTTCAAATACCTAACTCTCAAGAACTCAAAATTATATTATTTATTATTTTTCAGAACTATGAAAAAAAAAAAGTAAAGAAAATAATAAAGGAGGCGTGTAGTTTGTAGAAAATTGTTGTTGTTTGTCGATAAAAATCATGCGGGAAATGTGAGGGTGATGAAGTTGGAAAAAACCAAATACTAATTATAATCAACAGACAAAGACATGTCTTGTAAAAAGAAACGTGATGAAAAAAAGATAGGAAAAAGTAAGTTTTAAAAGAGTTTTAATTGTCCATTAGAAGAAGTAAATTTCAAATCATTTTATAGATTTGTTAACGATCTTTGTTCGAGAAAAAAAACCAACTAACACTTGCAAGATAATAAATACATAGTTACTCAAACTAAGAAGAACAAAAAAAAATTTAATTGATGAACCTTTTTTTTGTAGAAGATAATTAGTTACCTATGTATGTACATATTGAATTATGATGTATATATTATACATATATACAACATATAGAACTGATTCTTTGTTCTTCACTCATTTTTAGAAATGACATAATGATAGGGTAGATAGAATCATTTACCGTTTCTCTTGTGTTTCTTTATAATCTGTGTATACCTTGGTCTATGTTTTAAATATGTATCTACCTACATATGACCAGATGATTAACAAAAAAAAATCTCTTTTAAACGTGAAGAACTCGTCATTTATTAAAAGATTTGAGAAAATTCATACGACTTCATTTTAAAAGTTTTAATTCACTACAAAACACACCATTTTACAAATAAATATATGTATATGTATATAATACATAGGCAATATTGAGAAGTACCATATTTTTGTGAATATTTCATCTAATTACACGAAGTCAAAGGTCACTTAATTAATAAAGGGTCTTAAATGAAGCAAATATATTTGAAGAATTTATTTCTTTATTTATCAAGGTAGACGATTGAGTCTGAGACATCATATTATGGGATATCAATTGGGTAAGGCTAGGTATGGCTACTCCCATACATTGACCGTCATCAAACGTTTTTATACATTCAATTAATGAACAATTTTTAATGTATGTTAGGTACAATTTCAACTACGTCCCTGGAATTTGCAGTACCTTAATTTTAGCTGAATTGACGCCTCTGACATTTCCCCCTCTCTTTCTCCAATGCAACAGCTTTAACAAATTAATGACCCAATTTATGTATTTTGAGTACCTAAGGAGAAATAAAATATGTAATTTATCAAGTTTTTAGAATTCGTATAAGGTTGACTGTATTTAAAACGTTATGGAGGGATATATGAATTTATTTATTTGTATGTTTTTTCAAATGGTCTATCTTTTTGTATAAAAAATACATAATTTAAATTATAACTATAAACGTCATCACAAATATGTTTGATGGGACTACCTCTCTAACATAGAAATTTACACTGGAATTTTTTGTCAGCTTTTGATCTCTAAGGTTTTTACCTTTAATGAAGTGTTTTAATAACTCTTAATTTGTTGAACTCGAATAGTTTCTTGACAAGTAGTGAATGTAATATATATATATATATATATATATATATATATATATATATATATATATATATATATATATACATATCACTACTATTAAATAGCATGAAGAGTTATTCCAGAAGTTGGGGAGAATGGCTAATTACCAGGATTGTTAAAAAATAATCAGAACTGAAGGGCATTATAGATGGTATGAAAACATTATTTATCTGATATCCCTTATATGTAGGTATAAAAATACTAAGGGAATTGTGTACTTTAATGAATATCCACCCCTATAACTATTTAAATCCGATATAAATATACCATATGACATTTGAACTGGTGTCAATCAGTTTATTCGTACTTGTTTATCCTGTATTTAAAAAAGTAATGAGCTAAATAGGATATCATCCTCGCATATTTGAATGTCAATCTTCATGAGTACATCCCTGATCAGTGTATTCGTGAACATGTACTTTGTATCTGAAAGAGTTTGCCTTCTGTAGTCATCAATTACATTTGATGAGTAATTTCATATTACTTATATATTACTTACTTCAATCACGTATATAAATTGTTCATAAAATGCACATTCTTGGGATTTTGGTCAACCATTTCATTGATCCATGCATAATTATATAAACATATTTTAAGTAGGAAAAAAAATGGATTTGAATGAGCTAACCATGCTAATTACCATATAATTTTGGGCCATTTTAATTCTTATTTTGTTAGCTAATTTAAAAATCAATAAATTATTATTTCACTTTAGATCTATAAATTACTTCATGGAATCACATAGAAGTTGCTACATTCATAAAATATAGAATGCAAGGGATTGATTTTTTTAATTAAGGGTCATGACGGTACGGAAATTGGAGCGTAAAATAAGCACCACAACTTAATTCATTGTTTGCAAATTTAAAGCCTTATATATATATATATATATGTATATATTTGTTAAATGCATGGATAATAATATAAGAAAAAAATGTATGTACCATTTACCCGCTCCATCTGTGAAGATATACAAATACACAGATTGACATTGTCCTTAATTCTTTTTATATCTATTTATATTTATGAAAAGACATTTCTTAAAGCATTTTATGTATGTACATTTAAAAAAAAAATCTTATGAATAGAGATAACGATAAAAATATTTCAAGAACGCTCTTTCACAATGAAAGCCATGTACCGACATTCATATCACTACGTACGCACACACATATAAATATCGATCAAATTAAGAAATAGCTAGATGTATGTTATCGCTATTAATCACATGATTATCTCAAAAAAAACAAAAAAACTCTGAGTAACCACATACTTCAGAAAATGGTATAAGAAGCATCCCATCTTTCCAAGGTACATAGAGTAAAAATGATGGATTATCTTGTAATGTGTGTGTTTTTTTTTTGTTTTTTTTTAGAAATCTACATTCTTATACATGCTTAAAAGATAATATATATTAGGAGTAAATTAGTTTCAAGGTATTAGAGCTAAAAGTAGATTTATATATTCATACTTCTTTAATTATACGTGTCACAAGACATTTGAAAAAATATAGAAATAGTTTCTACTCATACAGAAAAACAAACAAATTTCATGCCATGGCTTCATTACTAAGTAATCAAATTTCATATTTGCAGTGGTGTCCCTCGTTTTTTGAGTCGGAGGGCTTTCCCATCACGCACGAACCAATGCTTGAAATAATGTAGAATGTAAGTGAATAACATATTTTCGATCCATTGCGTTAATATAAGCATTAATGAAACCTTTATTAGCCTCTCAAATATATAGGTACGTTTATTTTTCAGTAACTTCAGAAGTGGAGGCTTATTTGGAGTCTATTTATCTAACACAAGTTTTTCCAAAGGGTATGTGATGATCTTCTTGGGGGTAGAAAGTACATGGTTTGTGAGTTCTGTGACTCATAATTACAGTATTTATAAGATCTTTCTTTCTCATTCCTTCACAGCCAATAAAAGGAAGATGAGTCTGATGATACTAATTATTTCATGGCTTGGATTTCAAACTCTCTGGAAAGGGGTTACGAAAGGCAAAAGATTGGAATGCACTGATCTAACACTTGGCAATTTCCGCTACATCTCTCAACTTTTCCTTGTATATAGAGAGAAAAGGTACAAAGTAGTATTGATCTAGCGAATGACGTCAATTTCCCGAACTTTTGTACGATTATTTACGATTATTAGTAAGTAGTGAAGATATGATCACAACTTAACAAAAATGAATTCGAAATCAACAAATCAACGTTTAGAAACCTAATAATACAGAGTAAACAAATCGATAGCTGTCAAAGTACTATAAAAAAACCTAGGATTTGTTGAAGTTATGGGGAATTCATTGTGATAAAAATTACTCCAAGTTTGACTACGCATTGAATTTACTTAAGCCATAAGTTAGAGCATAAATTAGATTTGCCACTTCACAAACATGATGTGTTAATCCATGAATTGTATTTTTTAATTCCATTAAGTAAAGCCGATATTAACTAATTTATTCCAGGTATGTTATGAATCCAAAGCTACACAATGTTGGAGACATTATATTTGTTGATAGATGTAGTTATTCAACAAATTTGATCAAAAAATCTGAAGGGAATTTTACCTAATTTAACCCTTTAAAAATGGGAAAAGTTATATACAATAAATAAATAATTAATGTTGTTTATGCCACCACCAAGAGGTTTGATCTTCAGAATGATGCAGTCAGTTGAAAATTCTCTATAGATATTATGTACATCGAGTTATGATTACAATAAATAAAATTGGCATTTGTTAAAATACTTTTATTATTCTTTCAAAATTTGTCAGATAAATGAACGATTTATTTTTTTCTCATTTCCCACGATTTTTTTTTCTTTTTTTCAAAGGATAAGAAATCAATTTATTTTCAAGTGATGTAAAGGAAATCTTGGTTCCATTGCCTTACCTTCTAAAATTATCCTTATAATATATATATATATATACATATATGTATATATTCGTCTTTTTATTTTCTTCATCTGATTGAGTTTGACATTCATTAATCTTATATATATATAATATGTACAAATATTCTATTCCTTTTGTGACAAATTCGTAAATTATTTTTTTTCCAATTCAAAATGGATTTCCTCGGGTTTTTTTTTTATGTTTTTTCTTTCTGTTTCCTTCCCCCCCCCTTATATTTATACTAAAAGCCTTATTAAAATTTTAATGTGTTTTAATATGCAAAATAATAATAATAAAAAAAAGAGCGAATATTTACATGTTCTCCATGGATTACAAAGATTCAAAAGGCATGATAATAATAATTATAATTTCCCTAAGTTGTTTTTGCTCAATAAAAATAAAGCTAAAAACATTATCCGTTGCAATCATAAAAGTATTTCATCATAATTCATCCATAAAATATATAGATAAATATTTCAAATATCACACAACCTTGTACAAAGGGAATGGAAACCGTACATAAATTACAATGGCGATAATTATGTATCCATTACATAATATTTTGCTTTTCTTTGACATTTTAAGGTCAAAGTATGCTTCTTTTTTTTATATAGAAACAATGCCTCACCAATGCACATTGGCCATAGTTTCTATACTTGGTATAAAGTATAAGTTACTATATGTATTTGTGATGTGTTAAATTGTTGTATTTATATTTGCATTTTAAAAGTATCTCCACCCACCATTTCAAGGTTGTATATTCATATATACATTTGCAATATCACATTTTCATATTATTCGATACATCACTAATCTAGTTTTATAAGCACAAAGTTCCTCCAATAAAGGAA
Organism: Lepeophtheirus nordmannii; assembly: GCA_963680855.1. Classification (NCBI taxonomy): domain Eukaryota; kingdom Metazoa; phylum Arthropoda; class Copepoda; order Siphonostomatoida; family Caligidae; genus Lepeophtheirus; species Lepeophtheirus nordmannii. The sequence continues at coordinate 30,490,092 of OY804522.1, read as the reverse complement.
CAGCCAAGGATAAGTGTCTACTGGTTTTATAATGTGCAAGTCTAGATCAGCAAAAGGTGTACAGAGTTATTTGTGCAAATTATAATTACTGATTGTATAAATCATCCTTAGTTGAGACTAGTACATTTTCTAAGTACTCTCCATAATTTGATCCATTAACAAAATACGAAATTTCTTTCTTCCAGAACATGAAACTGATTGTGTAAAAATATTAATACAAAGACGAAAATTTCCTTCTTTAAACAACTTATATATATATATATAAGCAATTAGGTAACTGTATTTCTAACAAAATATCCTTTTTTGTATAGGAAGGGCTTTGTTGATCAAATTATAAAGAGTCCTTCAAAATATGTCCTTAGGATAGAATCAAAATCTTCCCACACGAAGCATAAATAGATTTAAACGGAGTTTGTTTAACTTTAACTTTGAGTCGTTTATATTTATCATGCATACGCCTATTTTGTTGTGCCCATTGTTCTATAATTTAAAAAAATTGAATACCTAAATAAAAAGATAAAATAAATAACGAAAGGTCCTAATTGAAAAACTATCAAAGCGTTTCCAATATATCATGGAGGAAATAAGTTTTTTTATTGAAATATAATGACATAAATCATTAATCACTCAATTACTGAGTCACAAATATATATTTATATATATATATATATTATATCAAATGATGACACAAAGAAACGCGTGAAATTTAAAGTATTCAAAATACAGTTTAGTCCCAATTCGATCCGTTGTAGCTTTAGTTAGAGCATAGTTATTCATTTGAAGACTCTTTTAGTATTTATTACAATTGACCATTTTTCCGCAAATATGTTTGTAAGTAGTAGGTCATGTGGTCGAACAACCTGATTATCCGGACTGTTCAGAGTATTCATCTACTACTTACAAACATATTTGCGGAAAAATGGTCAATTGTAATAAATACTAAAAGAGTCTTCAAATGAATTTTAATATAAAAATATTGCAAGAGCAAAGTAAATATTTAAATTACCAAATTTTAATTTCGATTTTTTCAAAAGAGAAATAAAGCTCTGATAAAACTCATTATTTATAGCCAAATAGTTAATAAACAGTGTTCATACGTATAACCATACATACATATATAATCCAAGAGCTGAAAAGTTGCCTGATTTTTGCAGAAAAGAGATGAACTTAAATGTAGGTCAGACATAATGACTTTTTATACAAATAGTGAAAAAAAAAGTGAAAGAACAAGCAGGAATTTCCTTCTCAACGTAACCTATATTTTGAATTCTATTGTTATAATTAAACATGTTTTAATTTCACTTTTTTATCATACAAAAAGAAAAAAAAAAGTCTCTTTTTTATCTTGCAGTTAAGTTATATATTTATATTCTTATAGGTAGGTAGATTCTTTTTGTTGCAAAAATACTTGAAAAATACATGTGCAATCATATATGTAATTGTAGATTTGTTTCTACATCTCCGAACCTTTTCTACAAAAAAAAGAAGAAGAAGGATAAAACGTTCTAAATTGCCTACACTTATGGTAGTTAACTTTGGGACCATTCCTTATTTAAGAGTAGTTTATAGTTTAACAATAGGTGATTTGTGTTCAACTCAAATACTTGCATAGGAGATGCTGATGCTTCCAAAAAAGATAAAGGTAAAAAATGATTCAAAATCAGTTGGTTACGTAGTTAGTAAACTACGTTCAATTGTGAAGTCAATCCTTGAATGGTAGTAGTGCTTGTTCACCAATAAACAAGAGCTGAGGGATATTCAACCAACCAAAGCTCAGAGCAACAGAAAGAGTTGTAGAAAAATTGACAACTGATATTCACAAAAGTGTAAGAGTGTAATTGTATTATGATACAAATAATAATTTCAGAGCTCATTCACATTGACTCTCACTCATAGATGGCGGATGCAATGTCTCAATTGGTAAGATTTGTCAAACAATCATCACCTTTTTATGATTGTCAAATTATTACATAAGAATAAGTAACTACGTGGTTTTGTTTTTTTCTGAACACAAATGCACCCCCAAACAATTACTTGTATATAAAGCACAAAATCAAACCATCACAATTTACTTTCACTCAGGGAAACAAAACAACAACAACAATAGGAAGTCATAAAACCACCTTTCCACTTCCTCGTGTATCTACATATACTTAGTTATATACATATGTAGGCTTACAATATAATATATACATACATATCTGAAGAAAATATATGTTTTTGTCGGTATTAAATAATATCTATCTACATATGTATGCAGCATAATTGCATGATACTCTGAGTGGATTGATATTATTATTATTTAGTTCTTATTGGCTAATTGCATGGAATTAACAGATGGATCCTTCCACTTCCACATGGGTAGGTTTGAATACATTCACGTGCCTACATATCAAGGAAACATAATGAAGCAATTGAATTTCATTGCGTGATATATGTACAATAAATTTGTATGTAGTGTGTGTCTCCTTTGTTAAATAGTTTATATTTTGAAGGATCTATGTAGAAGTGAATGTACAAAATAATACGACTACGTCATCAACCGAAATCTATTAAGTGATAATAATAATGATTAATTATTATTATTATTTCTTTTATATGTTGAGACACTAGGCTCCAAGGTGGGACTTGAGATCTTGACATATTTAATTTGTTATTATACAATAATACAATACTTTACTTTCATAGAGTCATTATGTACAGAGTTAGGATCAAATAGTTCAGATAATAATCAACGTCTCATTAAGAGTTCGATGCCCTTCCTTCTTCTAAGTGTAGTAAGACATGGATGAAGGTTCGTGAGACTCTATAAAAAAAAGATCCTAAAAACAATCCTTTAGTTCTTTGTTATCATTTCATCAAGTTTTTTATATGGAAATTAGAAACTCTACATTCATAAAAAATAACAAAATAACAAAAAAAAAGGTCAAAAAATGAGGTCGAGTCTGTATGTGTTTTTTTTTTTTTTTCAATTAGTATCAAATGGAAAAAGGTGAGTATATTAGAAATCCTTTTTTCTCCTCTGCAGAGATTATTCCATGAATTTAGAGTGATTTACAGCAACAGAGAGCTCATAAAAATTTCTCTTTATAGAATCAGGATTTTTTAATTTACTCAGTATCTATCAAAAAGAACAATAATAATAAGACCCATCTCCCAAGAATTCATCAGTAGATGTTTCTCATGAAACAGTGATGACCTTGCATGTATTTAATATCGATAGAAAAGGTACATACATAGACTAATCTTTTCCTAATCCTATACTGTGTTGTTTTTTTTTTTGTATTCCATCAATCAAATCTCCATACTAATCGATCTTTATCAAAACTATTTTTCCTTTAATTGTTTTTTCCTTCAGATCAATAAAGTGTTTGAATGTAGGAAGGGTCTAAAACCATGAAGGAGCAATTAGGCAATATAAGGGTAAATAATTGAATTTTGGACAACATTTAAACATACTTTAATTTTGAATTCTTGACTTATATTTACTAAAAATTTGAAGAATAGTCTTCGAAATGACAAAGTACATTTGAATGTTTTATTCATAAAATACATGAACAAAAAGATGTGACATTTCAAAGGCCTTGAAAGGTTAGAGTATATCCACAGAACCAGTTACACGGTCAAATGACATATGGACCATTCTTGGTCCATAATATTAGATATTAATCATATCATTGATATATTTTTTAATCACATCCTTTTATATTATTTCTATCTAGTACTGAATAAATAATATATATATATATATATATATATATATATATATTGATTTATTGCGCTCACGCATACTGGGATAACTTTAAAGTCAAATTTAGCTACTTCGCCGGAGAAAAAGAGGCTCAAGGAGTTATTTGAATTGCACTTTCTGCATTTAGTGCCCGTTTTTAAGGCTTACAGTTGAAAGAAATACAAGGATTCAGGCAAATAAAACAAACAGAATGTTAACAAAAAAAGGGCTCAAGTCCAATTCCCCTTAATAATTATATTAGTTTACGACTTATTTTCTAAAAATGTATAATTTTTCCAGATTAATCTGAGTTCATTTTCTGCCTCTCATCTATGGTATATGTACATAATGTTATTATTTATGTCTTCATTTGTATATTTAAAGGTTAATAGCAGCTTGTAGCTCAGTAAAATGTCATGACAACTTCAAGCTGCTTTCCTCTCAAGATTCATCAAATTGTCAGAGTTACCAGATTGGTTTTCTCTTTCTTTCTTTTTTTTATACTAGTGGATATTTTTTACATTCCTACATATCTATAACTCCAATAATATATTTCGTGAATTACCAAGAGTCATGTAGATCATACAAAAAACTCTTAAAAGGACATCCCTTAAATAGACACACTCAGTCAATGTCCATAGATTAGCTTGATGCGACACTTTCTAATATTACTGTACATTGTATATGTACGTTATTCATCAAATGATATCCAGTGAGTATATATGTATATATATATTTCCGTTTGATTATTGGCTTTATAAGATATTTAATTAGATTTGTTTTTGAGGAGTTGATGTATTTTTTTAGTATATGTACGTATATTGCAGATCTGTAAATTGAAAGAGAATATGGAAAAGTTGGAATTGGTTAATCAATAAATATTATTTATTAGTAAAAAATATAAACCTACATATACGTATATAAATAATATGCATATACATATAATGTTAGCATAGGATTAATAGTGGATGTTAGCATACGTTGACTTTTTATCATATTGGAAATCTAACGAATATAGGTAGATATATTATATTCAATCTACATACATATATAGATCAATATAATTTCTTAATGTTTACCTAAATGCATCATTTTATTAACTAGAAATGATAATATCAGGGTTAAAAGTAACAAGCTGTTACTTTTTTTTAGTAACACTGTAACTTATTCAATTACTTTCCCTTTCGTTGCAACATCGTATTGCGATAAAAAAAAAATAACTATACCTCTAAAAAAAAAGTAAATTTAATTTTAATAATTTCATTAATTTCATCTCTGATTGTCACATCACGTCACGTCATGTCATAAATTAATTCATACTAATTAATGTTTTGCGTTATGAATAATATATATATATCTTTTAAGTGAGAGTATGTATGTATGTATGTTAAATTATATTAAAAATGTCCAGATTTAAAATTATTTTTCTATTGTACATTGTTGTTTATTCAGTAGAAAATAAAATAATAAGTATTAAAGTAAAGGATCCGTTTATTTTTTCGAGTAAATAACTTTGTTTCCTCTTAAACAAAGACCTTACTTTTTACAACAACGTAACAGGTAATGAGTAATTAATCACTTTTTTCCATCATTGCTCTTAAATAATTAAAAGAACGATTAAGTATATTATTTATTATTATAAGAGCGTATTTATTGAGACTTTGTATCAAACAATATCTTGCTTAATCCAATTTTAGAATTTTAGTATTTACAATGACGAATCATTTTGTGTATCTTCTCTCAGTTTTCCTATACTTAAATACCTACATATGTGCTTACATATATATTTTTATAAGAAATTTCCTTTTGAAGGATTTTTGAGGCAATTCTTCTAATATGAGTAATGAGATGGTTGATAGGACAATACATTTTATACACAAAACATATGTAGGACATCTATACAAGAAACAACAAGTTACTCAGGGTCACGCATCACAATACAATATCGAAAAATTGGAAAATAAAAGATTATTGAATTAGTATAAATTATTGATTTTTAGATTGTTTGTGCCATTACACGAGGAAAAGGAGCTGGAAAACAAAGAGGCTTCACTCTACAACTACTAAAAAAGTATCCGTGTATGTACATATAAAAATCTGAATAAGTGTTGTTTTTTTGTATTTATTTAAATCGGATTTGTTTGTATTCAATCAGAGCTGAAGATTGTATTATAGATTGTATGAAAACATTATTTCTTGTATGTAGGTATAAAAATATTAAGGGTATGCTTTAATGAATATCCACCCCTATAACCATTTAAATCCGTTATCAATATACCATATGACATTTGAACCGGTGAAAATCAGTTTATTCGTACTTGTTTACCCTGTATTTATAAAAGTAATGAGCTAAATAGGATATCATCCTCGCATATTTGAATGTCAATCTTCATGAGTACATCCCTGATCAGTGTATTCGTGAACAGGTACTTTGTATCTGAAAGAGTTAGCCTTCTGTAGTCTTCAATTACATTAGATGAGTAATTTCATATTACTTATATATTACTTACTTCAATCACATACATAAATTGTTCATAAAATACACAGTCTTGGGATTTCATCTGTTCATTCATAATTATCTAAATATGATTTAAATCTACTTGATTTAAATTAATTAACTCTAATAGAAGTACATGAATTTTTATTTCTATTATGGGATACCTACGTATGGTTTCAAATTGATGTTAGCTTTCATTTCGCAGATTTGAGCTATATTTTGAATTGTCAAATTTAGTTTTTCTTCAAAATGAAATACTTGTCAAGGCAAAATTTCTGAGTCCATAGTTTCCTTAATTGCAGTGCTATCTCATTTTCCGGAATTGTATAGTTTTTCAAAGGTTAACACACTCAAATACCTGAAATAATAACGTATTTTAAGATTGAATACCTCTTTTATTCTGGATTTGATCAAACCAGATTGTTTTTTTTTTCGGTATGAAGTATGATTTTTAATTTCAAAAGTCCATTCAAAGATGAAAAAAAAAAAAGTTACTTCGTAGCCACGATAGCATTAAAGACTCTGGTTTTATTTTCGGAACCATTTGTCATGAGTGTTCAGAGTACTGTTGTATATTTTCTGCATATTACGTTTGTTCACTAATTATTATTATTAATGTCACGTTCCAAATTGAATCAGCGAATCAAGTTTATATATATTTACATTTAACAAAGCTCATAGACTAACAAATCAAATTCATATCGTTTATGATATTTTATATTTTTTCATGAAACAACTCCAACTATTTTCCGGGAAAATGCTGAATATAAAACAAGACCAATCCTCCTGACACAATTACTTTAAAGATAAAATAATCTCATTACCAATAAGTTTTACATAGGTCCCAAACACTCTCGATTTCTGATGTAGTTATCGAGATTGGTCTAATCAATTCCATCAATGTCTGTGTCAAGGCCAAGACCAAAGCAACATATACTAAAAAGTTCATTTTCTAAACAGAAAAAAAATGATTTTTTTTTCTTTGGTCACAATCCATTAAAATCTTCATAAAAAATTTAAATACACCGATTACTTAAGGAAGAATCCTCAGGACCTTGCCTTATAAAATGGCAAAGAGACATGAGCTTTCCACCTCCATGAAGACATTTTTATTGATGAGAAGAAATTTGACATCCAGCAGTTTTTAAACATTCAATATGATCAAGTGTGGGGCAAAAATGGGTTTGTGAAGAGTTAAAGTTGGTCAAAATCCACTTTTAGTGATAATCTGACCAGCAAACACAGCCATTGTAAGATTGCCACTTATTTTTATTCTTTCTGGAGTCAAAATAAACAGTCAGCATTACATTGAAAGAATTTTAGAGACTCAACTGTTTTCCACGGCTAGTCAACATTTTCATGATGTACCTTGGACCCTCCGACGCAAAACTGAAATCTAGTTAATATCCCTGCTTTATTTAGCAAAAATGAATGGCCATCAATCCTTTGGACTTCTCCATTTGGTTAATCTTGGAGTACAAGGTCCCCCATTATTGATTGGAAAGCTTAAAGTCCAAGTTACTAGGAGAGTAGGCTTTGATTCCCCAAAAAGTTCTGCGTGCCAGGTCACATCAAATTAACGCAATTGATTCTTGTTCTAGTTTACTAGTATGAAATCTCATAAATTCTTATTATAAACTTTTTTTTCGTTGTGAACATTTTCCTTTGAATTATTCGAATGAGCATGAGTTGTAATAAATATTGGGGACCCTGTATATTGAGAGTATCTTTAATTCTTCATCACTCAGTGAAGGTATTTACATATGAATATGTACATAATACATATATTGTACAAAAAGAAGACAATCCCCCCCCCCTCTCCATAGTTGGCCTCACCTTTATAAATATTTTTTGTTTCTCTTTAAATCATCTTAGAAAAGAAAGAACACAGTAATAATAATAATAATAATAGTTTAAATTCCATGGATTTGAATCACAATTCCCTCACGAAACCTTTGTTTCGTTATTACTCTGCCTTTTCTTCTATAGAATCAAAATTCTTTCAACATTCACATATAAAAATATGTATACATATATGCATGTAAAAAAATTATGTATTTTTCCATGTAAGTACATACATACTTAGGTAAATAAAAGCATATTATATGTATGGTAACAATAAACATGATAAAACATGTATGTATATATACAAAATATTCATATCTTTTGAAACAAAATAATATTCTAAGAAGCAGAGGAAGAGATAGAGAGAAAGAGAAAGAGGAAAAAAAATAAGGTACTTCCGTTCTTCTTCATTAACCTCAAATGAAGAGAGAAAGAGAGAGAGAGGTAGACATCTTTGAATAACAATAATAATACTCCGTGTAAATTGTAGTTTTTTTTATTTGAAGCGAGGAAAAACATGTAAGGAAAATGAAGAAGTCATTTTTTTTTTTTTTTTTTTTTTTTAAATGAGTCTCTTCAACATTTGCTCACTAATTTGTATTGTGGGCATTTGTCGATTAATCTCTTTTGGTCTTTGCTATTATTTAATAAATATAATATTATTAATTAAGAAATACACTCATTATCACATTTGAACTCAAATTGCGCACCATAAAATACATACATCAAAGGCGTAGACATTGGATTAAAAAGTAAATACAGAGCATTATTTATTGCATGTATAAAGGTTTATTTAGAAGTTTTATCTAATCAGAGTTGAACTTTGCATTTCCATGTTTCTCTTCGGAGTATAAATATTCTTTTTCATTTGCATAAATGTATTTGCTCCTTATACAAATACAGAGTAGCTTACGTCAAAAAAAAAACACAATTCCTTGTTTTATAATGATGAAGTCGTTATTACTTCCATAGATGACTCAAAAATAAAAACCTTAATAATCTTGTGAAATGTTTTGTTACTACCTTTTCAATAAAAAAAAGAAGAAAAAAAGTTTCTAAGATGATGAAAAGGAATTGTGGACGTATGTTATTCAAGATGCAGCGAATAAATCCAAGAGTGACCACCCATGATGATGATGATGTACCACTATATATATATATATATATATATATATATATATATATATATATATATATATATATATATATATACATATAAACGTATGAATGTATGTAATTCCATCTTGGAGGTCCTTACAGCCATTTGTATTTGAAGTGGAGACTGACTACTGGGATAAAAGGGTACAACAAAGCATTTAACTTAAATATTTGTACTTTTCTTATATCAACAACTTCTTCCTCTTGTTCTCTTATAACAAATTTTGTTTTAATTTCTACAAATAAAAATACTATTCTTATATATATATACCATATATGTATTGTAAAGATTCTTGTAACATTTATATATATATAACAATACAATCCCCTATTATCTTCAGGGTCAAATTGCTTCATTTCTATTTATTTATTATTTTTTAAGGTCTAGTAAACATGGTATACATTTTTTTTATATTTATATAAAATAGAAAACTTTTTTGTATTATTTGTTGTATGGTTTTCAAATAGACATGTTATGAAATAATCATTTGCTAGGGATCAAGATTTTGTGCTCTCTCTCTCTCTCTCAAATAACCCATTCCTTGATGTCTTTTCGAATTGTATCAAATTAATATCATGATGGTGATACAATTAAAAGCTATTTATCTACTAGAGTTGATTTTCTTTCTCACAAGGTCATTTCTAACGTAATTTGCCATGTAATGAGAAGAAATACTAAAAGTCCTTTGTGCTTTGCTACTAATTTTTTTTAATAATATGAATGAACATATGTAGTTCGCTATAGACGACTGAAGAACAAAGCAAGTTAAGTAACGAGAAAATGAAGCTACCGAATAAAAATTTTGATACCAAGGTAGGTTTTTGTGTACTTTTAAGGAAATCTTTAAGGGAAAAAAGAGACAAAATAAAAAAGGTGAATAATAATTTAGGTTAAGATTCAAATCAATCTACTCTAAATGAGTTTCATTTTCATTCAGCAAACATATTTGAAAATGGACAATCAGAAATTAATAATTTTGTTGCCAAAGCATTGTCGTAAGATTTATTCTTACAAGAGACATAACGTGTATCTCTAGGTGTCTAGTTATTATTGACAAAAATCAGTGTGCAACATAAAAGGTGCCTTTCAGGAAGTAGTATCATAATACATGACATGCAACAAGTTTTGTAACACATTTTGTATCAGGTAGAAAAGTTTCTTTATACTCCTCTATGTTTGTTTATGTATTATATTTGTAACCGTAGAAATAGCTGGAGTAGAAAATGCTTGAAGTTATAAGCCTTAACTACTACTCTTGGTTAAATAGAGAAATCTTACACAAATTGTCATGACTATTACTCCTAAGTTTCATGGAGGGAGCTCAATGATATTATCCCCAAAATGTCAACAGCTCCTATGTATTTTATTGTCAGTCCTCAATTCGTTGGCTCACTCCCCTTATTAGTATTCAGTATGCTGATTTGTTGAACTCAAATTAATTCTCGTTATACTATGAATATATTTACGAGTGAATAAAGAAATATTGAACAATGCAATGCAAATTGATGTGTTGTACTAAAACACATGATAGACAGAGTTCCCTTGTGTCAAAAGTATGGCCAAATTATTATGACTATCATCGTTACATTTTTGAACGAAAGGTACTAAACTTAACTATGTATCTATCAATTTATTTTTCATTCATTGTCAAGTCTTAAGAAACAGTTTTTGAAAATTTACGACTTTTATCTAAACTTTTTCCCCTTGATAAATATTGTACATTTGTAAAATCTACTAAAAACTATGGTTATATATAGTCATATATGCCAAATATTTTGAGAAAAAATAGATTATCGTTGTAGTTGAACTTTTTGAGACCTGGGAACTGTTCCTCAATGGGTCCCCATAATAAACATATCATTTTGACAAGTTAGCTCTTGCTACGCCACTGAAATGAGTATAAATTCTGCGTCGATGTAAAAATAAGAATGATTTGTGTAAAATATAGGGAAATAGAGCACAGCCAGACTTGATCTTAAAATATAGACACTCTCAGGGACCACACAAAGGTAGATTCTTTAATTCTGGCTCTTATAACATCTACCATTTCAAATACATATGTATATATTTTATATAAATTAGAAAAAAAAGTAATAACAATGTCAAAAATATTATTGTCAAAAAAATGAGGAGTCTAATAAATCAATAAATGTTAAAGTATCTCCCCAAAAATATTTAATTTAATGTAGTTTGTGTTTCAAATTTTCTTTTAGAGGACTTCATGTGAGTTCACTGGTCTTGTGTTAATAGCGTTTTTCTTTAAAAAAAAACATTTCAACAACAATGAATCTAAAAATATACATTATGTAGACATAAACTTACATACAACCCATTCTAAAGACACATAATTTATGGGTCATAAATCTAGGTCATACTCTCTATACATACATATATAATCTTTCAGAGCATACATTAAGAAAAAATGAATCATTTTCCCCAAACAATCAACGAATTTCAGTATGAATATAATCCTATGAGTATATTTACGTACTATGGATGTGTTCTTTTTCAAGATTTTAGAACAGTATATTTATTCTCTTTGAAGCAAACATAAACAAATATTCCCTTGTGTAAGAAAGTCTTCAGAATAAAAACAGCACCAAACCATGAAGTTTCTTTTTTATAGATCATCTTTCCCACATAATTTGTAGAAGAATATAGGGGAATCTTAGGAAATTGAGTGGAGTATGATTGGATCTAACGGCTTTAGAAATGTTGTTGCTTTATTTATTTTTTTCCTCAGTAACTTATTTGAAAATTTTATAGTCTGTTCAAACGTCATTAAGAAAAAAATTGACCGTTACTCCTGTTACTAAAAAAATTCCATATTAATTCCATGATTCTCATCTCTGATCCTCCTAAACTAATGACCATCCATTGTCAAAGGCTTGGATTCAAATTTATTTTTCTCTTTTACATTGCTTTTTATTACGTAAAAAATAGTCTAATATTTAACAAATGTAGAAACCTATAAGGGTAAAAAATTACTTTTTATCTTGAACAGCGGCGTTACTTTTTTATCCAAGTAAATAATAACGAGTAGTGTATTACTTTTTCTATGTAACGCCTCCAATACTACCTACAAATCCTTCTTACTCTTCTTTACTTTTCTTTAATTTGTATTAGAAACATTTTTCGAGTAACAGCCCATTCTGGACTCCGATCATATTTAATTAGGGCTATCAATAGTAATCATGATAAATATCCCCATTTCCTTAATAAGAGTCAAGAAGTTGATACATTGTTAGATTTAAAGATAAGGGGCAGTGAATCAAATTAGTAAGTAAGGGATTCAAAACAGTAGACACTTTCATATACAAGCTCATGAATTTTGTATTTCTATATTTATTATTACAGAGATGATAAAAAAATTATAATTTTCTTCTTTTTTGTGTACAATTTCCTTCATGTTCGTTGCTCCCATGTACGTACATATATGTACATGTACCTATGTAAATACGACAAATATGTGAGCATTAATATTAGAAACATGATGTCTAACAGACTATGTACTCGAAGTTAATTAGAGTTAAAGCCATTACATATGCTCTAGACTCATTCATACTTTGAGGTTGAACTGACTTTGTTTTAACAAAAAAGAAAAAAAGAGAAAAGAAAAGAAGAATAAAGGAAATTAATTTTATTCAAAAATAGATTAAAAATGATGAAGGGTGAAACACTAATGAAATTTTAATGGAGGTGAATAGCATTTCAGGAATGTTTGAGAAGAAGAGTTAGGTGTGTGTGCTCCTTATTCCTTCCCTCAATGACTGGGGCATCATCAAACACTTATTTGATGCTTACTCATTTATAAGTAGGTAATTAGTGTGAGCTTATTATCCACATAGTATAAACCTCTACTTTTTTTTTTTTTTGTCTTTAAAAAAATAAATAAATTACAAATAAGCACATAGACAAATCTCGTTAAATTCAACAAACTTATCCCTTAGATTAAAGACATTTGTTTGTATCAAAGCTATCCTAACAAATGGAGCGTGTCTGGAGTACATATCACTATGCAGCAATTATTGCTGCATTACTAATCCTAATTGTCATTGATGGAGTTTATAAATTCAGTTAGAGAACAGAGGGGTTCCCAAAATACTTATTTTACAGTGAAGTGGCTTTGCCCTACTCTTGGCCTCAGCCCTTTTTGTTTATTTTTCAAACCCAAAAGCAGTTGGGTTATTAAAAATTTTTTTTTTTTTTTAGTTCCAGCATAGTCTCGATTCCTCAATGTATTGGTTTCGGGTAAGAGAGACTTGACCACATATTTGATAATACAATTATTTGGTCTCTTAAGAAAGTCTCTTGTGCACAATCATCCATTATTTATACAGTTTGTACAATATATGCAAACTTAATCAGCAAATACTTTGCTAATGAATCCCAACTTATATAATTATTATTAATATTATCAACTATTAAAAAGTATTCAAAATACTTTGATTAAAGTAACTACATAGATATTAAATTCATCAATTCACTTATAAATAGTTGTAAAAAAATACATTCCGTTAATAATCATATTATTATTATTATTGGATAATTTTCTTTCTTTCTCTCACAACAAAGTATATTCTCATATTCCATCGAAATAATACACTCTTTTTTGTGTCATTGATTTATCGATAATACATTGAGATCTAAATGAAGAAAAATGATTTTATTCTCTATTTTTTTTCCCGGAATATCAAATGCATTTTTTTATTATTGTATCTATTTTTGTATTAAAGTTTTTATATATATATATATTTGCTTTCCCAATATGTTATATAACATATATATATATACATTAATAATGATTTAAAAGGGTTTTCTTGAACAGACGATTGAATAGATTATTTGAATTCTTCTTCTTACAACAAACAACAACAGTTCATTTTTTTTTTTTTTTGCAAGATATTTGAGCCATAATTTTTATACTATTATTATGTATTAATAGACCTAAAGTTGATTTATCTGTCAATTTTAAGTTCTTTTAAACCAACATTATAGAGCACAGTAAAATAATGGAAAAAAAAGAACAAAAATGGGTTATTTGTGTTGTTAGTTTTCTTTTTGACCTCATCAAAAGAGATCATCTACTCAGATTTAGGATAATACCTACATACACCCCAATGTTGTAGTCAAGACCACATCACCCCTGACCAAGGAAAAAAAAAATGTTCTTGTTGCTTTCATCTGGGTATGGACGCGGAGAGCAAGGCTTTAAAAGGAGTCGAAACCAAGACAATACCTACTTATACATACATTGAGGATTTTGAGGCCGAGACGAGACCAAGATCGATTTTGAGAACCACATTATTACTACATCCTATAGAAAAACTATAAATATTATGTTCCATTGATGGCAGGGGCGTCGCGACACACGTCATAGGATTCTAAACAAGTTTGTAGTGATTATTAATTTTCCTAAAAATAATAATGAAAATTACAAGAGTTAAATTGATGTCAACCGACTTTAAATACATTGATTGTCAGAGTAATAGGAAAGTGTTTTTGAGGGTAAATTTCTTTCTTTTTTAATAATCGAATTAATAAAAAATACATAAATTTTGTTTTTTAAGGCAATAAGACATCGGTACTAATAGTTGACTACTTGGAACAACTGTTTAAAATTGTCTAATTGAGTCGGATCAATATGCGTATATTGATCGGGCCCTAGTTGACATAAAATATAGAGACACTAACTCTTAATTCCATGTCAATGAATTCAATTAATTTGACTCCCTCCACATTTCATCATTACTACTTTAAGTATATAAACATAGTTATACATGTAACTCCTCTATTAATAAATTATACACAGTTTAACATCATCTTCTCAAATTTGATTAGCTTCAATTGGAGATCCAATTTATTTTTATTACTACAGAGTAGGATGACATTTACAAATGTTGACTTTTTAAGCACCTCTATTTATACATGTATTCATTCCTACGTAAAACATACGAAAGATATGTAGAGACATTAAATTTTTGCACAGAAGCATAATCATTTTGCAAAAATATATAAGCAAAAGTAGGTATTAAACAATGACAATTGGTTTGGAGAGTTGCATTCTATAGCCCAAAAGTCCATATAGTGGTAAAAAATGAATTTATTAACATCACAGTAATTATTGTCATATAAAACACAAGTACATAAAAGTCTTTAGAGATCCCAAATAAAAACTTATTGCTTTTAAATAATAAAACTTACCAAGTTATTTGTGTTAAAAACTTGGTAAGTGTAGGGATATCCTTGAATGTAGAACAAGTTAAAACTCTTGTACGTGAAACATACTCATTATTTTTTCAGAATTGAGTACAGAATTAGGAGGCAGTTCCAATATTGTAACTCCAAGAAGAGACTAAAACTTTTGGTATCAGGTCTCAAGTCTTTGTTTGTAAGTCCAAGTCCTTAAATATTTTATTATCGAGTCAATAGATTTTTTTCAAGCTTTGAAAGTGCAGACGAGTTTTGCCTCATTTTATTAAACTGTACTTGACTCCAGTCGAATATACTCATGATTAGGAATGTAAATAATATGCAAAATGCCGTGTGCGAGATTTTGTGGAGTTGGCTCTTCGAACAGTACTTTTTATTTTCCAAAGATGTTATCATTTTTCCTTTATTACTGAGGGGAGAACATCTACCTGATAGTAAAGATCTCGCATGCATTAACGTTATTAAAACAAATAAAATGTAAACAAAAAAGGTCTCAAGTCCTGGTATAATTATTTATTAGTTAAAAATATATAATTTCCTGACATTAATTTGAGTTAATTTTCTGCCTCTCATCTATGGTATACATACATAATGTTATTATTTATTATTGGTGTCTTCATTTGTATACATAAAGGAGAATAGCAGCTTGTAGCCTCAGTAAAACGTCATGACAGCTCAAGTTGCTCCCCACTCAACATTCATCAAATTGTCAGAGTGGCCAGGTTATTTTTCTCTTTCCTTTTATTTTACACACCCCATTTGCATATTATTTACATTCCTACTCATGATCAGGGAATGCAAAATAAATATATGGAATACTCACTGTTTCACATTCCCCAATTATCCCGATATGAGTAAAAATTCCTGAATGGTTCATAGGCTACTTTATTACAAAAAAGGTAGGTGCAGAAAAGAACTTATAACTTTCCAATTGAGTTTTTATCAATAAAAGATATTTTAAAGAGTTCTTTATACCAGGAAAAAATTTGAAATTAGTATTCGAAAATTGGTCAAAAAAAATAGTTTGAAGTCAAATCTTGGATCTTAACTTTCGAGTCTACGTTAAGTATCGAATCTTGGATTTTGTGCTCAAGTTTTTAAAATATTGAGCTTGAGACCAAGTTACCAGTAACTTGTTATTTAATGATACTTCTTTATCAAAATAATAATATTACATATATTAAATATATTACAAAGTTTACTCTAAATATGTACAAGGTGAATATGTACAAATGTTGCTTGTAATTTTTTAGTTTTCAAATTAGCCACAATATCTTTAATCACTAGAGGCACCGGAACCCATTTATGTGTGGGAAGTGGTTTTTTTATAGGGGTTCATTCCCTCCCTTCCCTTTCTTGATCTACATATATTATTGTAAGAAAGTAAAAATGAAATAATATAATACTTTTGCTTCAAAGTAATAAGTTATATTTGTAGAACTAAACTACTTTTCAATGAAGCAATATGTAATAAGTAACTTATTACTCTATTAAGTAATAGTTCCCAGCACTGTTTTTTTTGTTTTTTTGCTTTTTTTACGTCAACTAAATTAATGAAATGATTGTCCAAAACAATCTACCAAAAGAGAGAGAAAAATCAATCCCCAGTTGGGTAAATAAATTGCTGTCCTTGGAGTTTAGCAGCTATTGAACTTCAACACTTCTGAGTTAGAAACTTAATACTTAGATTATGTGGAGGCTCTCATAACTCAAATTAAATTATTATTTCGTTCTTTGATTGTATGACACTAATTATTATTACTGATTAATCAATAATGTCAAATATGTAATCAAATTAATTATTATTATTTATTCTTTTATTTCAATCCCTTATGTATCATTTGACATTTTAAACAGGACCTCTAAAAGTGGGTAAGGACTCTGCAATGTTAAAACCCTGTCGCAACAAACACCTTGTGTTTAATTTAATTGGTAGTATATTAACACCCTCCTACTCTAAAGCAACTTTAATTAATTATGATATTGGCTTAAATTACATTTAGGAATAAATTACCTGCCCAGATTAATTAAGTCAGACCACTGTGTAATTAATACAACTTTTTTTCGAATGAAAATATAAATATTTGTTGAAGAAATTTATGGAAAAACTATGTTTTGTCCAAACGGGCAGGATATTTATTAGCATGAACGTTTCATCTACTTACTTTTAAATGAGAATTTACTTTTTGACTGTTTAAAAACAGTGCAAATCAATCTGGAGGGATTTTTGATCTAGATCTATATGACTTCTCTCCTCCTTGGTTAGTGTCCTCCTTCTCAGGATCACATACAATATATAGAAGAGATCCAATATGAATACTGAAATTAGTATGAACTGGCTAAAAGTTACGGTTATCGAGAGCTGGTTGATGTGTCTAGAAACAGTGCGTCTTTGGTCTACTCCAAGTGTAAATATTTGAATGGAGGCTAATTAATGAACGCCGTGGACCATAATTTTGAAATATAAATGTGGGTAAATACATGTTCAATGATCCCCACACTAATTGATTCTTGATCATGTTCCTGTACAAGTTATTCACGATCTGCTCGAATGCACTATGGATATAGACCCTTAACTGTTAATAACATGCTGGTTAAAAACAAAACACACACAAAAACAAACAAAAAACAGAACCTATATCGAAATAGCTTTAAATTCATTTTGTATTTCAATCATTATTTTGAGCAAGGTGCAAAAAGAAAAGACCAATACGTACATGGACAATGTTGGGAAATGGATTTGATACAAATTGTGTTAATATAAATCCTTTAGATCAGAGTTTTTCATCATGGAAACTTTCTGGGCCAAAAACTTTTTAAGATGCAAATAATTGCATACAGCTATAATGAATACATATAAATCATGTATGTACAACAGGCATTAAAAGGAAAAAAAACCAGATGGTCCGCTACATTTTGGGTTTCGCAAAATCCACTTGCCTAAAGAACCA
The DNA here is from genome assembly GCA_963680855.1 of Lepeophtheirus nordmannii. NCBI lineage: Eukaryota > Metazoa > Arthropoda > Copepoda > Siphonostomatoida > Caligidae > Lepeophtheirus > Lepeophtheirus nordmannii. Next base: position 30,471,697 of record OY804522.1, on the reverse strand, counting down.
CAGCCACATATTAATGCATAATATTCTAACCTATTTTAACACCATAGTTTCTAACATTAAATAACTCTCTGTACACCAAAAAAATATTGATATAACTACATCAAAGTGCATAAATGTAATCTACTATGTACCTATTAAAAGGCCCAATAGTACCTACCTACCTATGCAATCATATTATTCTACTATTCCATATTGATGTACATATATTCACTCTTCATGACTGTAGGTACGTACATATGTATAATAACTTGGAGGGACACGGGGAGAAAGGAAAACGAGGGCGCCAAATCTTATAGTACATATGTCGTCTAAGGTAGACGTACTCCTAACTACTCACATGTCTTGGAACGAAAAATACCGTACATAAGAAAATCGTACGCATATTTTTACTATGAGACTTTACAAATACGATGATACCAAGAAAACGTAAAAAAAACCGTACACACACACATTTTAAAAGACCCCTCGAGTTAGGGAAAAAGGAAAAAAAACACACAAAAAAACAAAAAAAACACGAATGAACGTAGGAACGAAGCAGATGCTGATTTCAATACATAGTGTTATTTAGTAGTAGTACTACTACTCCTATTATTTTATGTATGTATGTATTTCCCCTTTGTCAGTATACGTCATGTTTGCAGTGTGAACAGAGGGCTTTGTAAAAATTTAAAAATATATACATTCATGATTGTTTATATATATTTGAGTGTGTTGTTCCTCATGTGATTTGATTTGTTTAAGTGTAGTGAGTTTTCTGATTATTATCGAGAGTGCTATTACCTTGTTCTCATATATATTTTTATTACTTTTTATACTCCTCTTCTTCTACTATTTTATTTAACAAGGTAAGACAAGGCCTTTAATTACGTAATGCTCCCAGAACTAACCACAACTACTTCCATTATGACATTTATTAATAGTCAAAATGAATGGGCAATCATCCTGTGTTGACCATACCATACATTTGTAAATATCTAGCTATGTCTTTTAATTCCTTAATGTGCCATGTTTTGTAGCCAGTATTGGGGGAACGGTAGCCAGACTTGCAAACGTCACCATTGTATTAAGTTGACGTATGTTCACTAAACAAGCCACTTCTGAATCATTTTTGAACTACCGAACTACTTTTTGTTCGTGTGGATTCAAAAGACTTGAGTCATCTTCATCAAGTCATTTGATTTCGAGACACGAGTCCGTCTCGAGATGAGATATTTAATTATCCATCTCTGCTTTGAATACGTAGGCACATTTTGACTCACAACAATGCTCATTTGATTATGACAAAAGAGGGATCTAATGCAGTGGTTCTCAATTGTTGAGTCGTAAACCTTCTACTGATAGGTCGTGGAGAGCTGATCAAAGATATACAAACCACACTAGATACATTTTATTATGGGGAGATACGGATGATGGACGTATAAATTCCAAATGGGTCAGTGCCGATCCAAAGTTGGTCCATCTATAAATGAAATTATTTGACTTGTAGGAGAATAACAATGTGTTGCAGGAAAAGGAGTGTGGGGAACTATGGGTCTTAGAGCAATATCTGTTGAGAAACATGGATCCCAAGGACATCCCTTATTCAGCTCTATAATAATTTGGAGTGACAAAAGAATTGGCATAGATCATATTTCTGCTTAACTTTTAATCTTCTTTTAGAAACGGAGTTTGTATTATTATATGCATGTGGATATATATATAAAATATAATACTCTCAGGAAAATAAACGAAAGGGGTTCTTCTTCTTCACAAGTTCTCTACAAAACTAACACATTGTGTTGTAAATTATGTTGAGATCAATAAAAATCATGTATGTAAATACATATGATTTGTCATAATTTTAATACACAAAAAAAGAAGAAAAACACGGAAAAGGTAGAACAAGGGTACATTTGTTTTGATTCCTAGTTAGATGATTCAATTCTCTAAACTTCTGAAAGGGATTTTGTTTCATAATTTTTTTCAAAAAACAAAGTATTTATTCCACTGAATAAATCACTGAGATATATGAGTCTTAGACAGCTGATATATATATTTATATGACTGAGTATAATGAGTTTTTGTTTAGCTAATGAAAAAACAAACACGGTCTGTTAACATCCATTTCTTAAAGAATGGTTAAGTGATTTGCCATATGCTTTGCCTTCCCGATTAAAAAAAAATATGCAAGTGAATTTTTTTTCACTTATTAATTCGTAATTGTTCTATTTACCGTCATATAACGGATCTACAAAAATTCATATTGATTGAGCCCTAGCATTTATATGTATATGTGTTTTTCAATTACAATATGATGTCAATGTTTTTCCCCCTTCATTTAATTATTTAATTACAAAGTAATTAACATCCATAATTACGATTGTATATGTATCTACCTAACAACTCATAGGTAATAGACTCACAATATATATGTGCCTGCTCCAGTAATTTTTTTTCTATGTAGATATATCTAGATATAAATACATTCGTTTGTTGATAAAAACCTTGAGTTGCCACCTGTAGGTGCTCTATCGGATCAATTTTTTGATCCTTTACTCCTATTATTTTTATCTATTCATACATATATTTATTTTTGTAACTTTTGCTCAAATAAATACTCAAATTACGAGATGTTATTATTACTTAGCTACATTTCTAATTTATTATTTGATGAAAAGGCTTCAATAACAAAATATTTATTTTGTCTTATTAAATAATTTCATTGCAAAAAAAAAAAAAAAAATTGTATATTTCTTGTAGAAACTTGTTCTTGACCTACTCATCAAGACTTGACTTGAATAATATGTAGTTAGATTTTAGTCGAATATAAATCTTTTTATTATTATTTAGTTCATATTTTCTCGTATCTTTTTATTACATCATTTTTTTATTAGAGTCTAGTCTATTATTCTAGAATGTCTTTAAACAATCTAGCAAATATTAATGGAAAATAAATAAACTATTATGACTATTCATAGTAATTATTATTATTATTCGTTAAAAAATAACTTCAAATTTATGACATAGATGCTATAATCTCACAGTTTGCACCTGTAGTTGCTTGTTATGAAGAGGTCAATGTATAATAAAAATTATTTATTGATAAAATCTGCAAAACATACCTTAAAAATGTTGCAAAATTGGCTTTGAATCTAGGGTTTTATGTATTCCTGTATCTCTAGCAAAATAAAAATAAATATAATCATCAAATGACAAAGAGGGGGGGGGGGGTAATGTTCTTAATAAAGCTGCCTACATTACTGCCTTCAAAAATAATAATTATGAATTCCCTCAAGGGTCGAAATACCCCCAGATAAAGAACCCTCGGTCTAGACTACTAAATATTTTTAAGCCTCTCATGTATGGAGTATTGTGGTTTTATGAGTAATTCACGTAGAGATATTTACCAAACAGTGAATGCCTAATCAAAGCCATAATAGGGTGAGACATGTACGTGAACGGATTGTTATTATATCAGGTATGTAAACACTACCAAAAAGAAAAGGATTTGGAATAAAAGTTATTAGTTAATTAATGGTCTATGTGGAAATCATTTTCCTAAAACATCTACTTATTTGGGGTTTTCCCCATTTTAATCGTTCTGCAATGCTCAATAATAATATTGTAAATGACATTTCAATTTCTTTATTTGTATAAATAAACTTATTAGCAGTTTGTTCACTCATTAGACCACTTTTAACTCCATATCAGTAAGAGAAAAGTTACAATATTAAAACAGACTAAAGGAAAAGAAAAACATGTTTTGAGCTCCCAAAACTTCTTTTTTTTTTTTCAAAACAGATCCATGCTCCTCTAATTTTATTTAAAAATGTCTTCCAATTAAACACTGCAACAAAGATAAACTAATAACTTAAATTCAAAAAGTTAATGTTTTTTTTCTTCTTGTTCTTTGACCAGTTGTTGCCTGTTTGTATCTTTTTTTTTTATTTCATTATAAATTACTTCCTGCTGATCTGTACCTACTATGTAGGTGGTGTTATCATATAATTCTTAACAGCCTATTAATTTTACTCAAACAGTATCCTTTTAATTATGTTTTAAGTGTTCAAAATAGATGTTGTTCCAAGTATGAAGACATATACATACGTATATTGAGAAATGAATTCCAAAAAATCTTAATACTACTATATTAATTTATCCGCTGCTGTTTTGTGGTATATTCATATTTATACTTCACCTTTTTGTTAAAAACAAGATCCTATTTGTCTACTTTTAATGCAAAATATCTGCACATACATGTAAAAAAACACATGTGAGCCTTTATAAATTGTATGAGTCACAGAGTTGCAATTCATAGGATTTAGGAATTAATTTCCTTATCCTTATTTGCATATTATTTGTATCTGTAGTCATTTATGCAAATTTTTTATTCATATTCTGTTAAAAAAAATTTAACTTCTTGAAATTTTCAAAAGGGTTTGTTAATAGAAAAAAGAAAATAGATATTATACATGGACTTTTCTTTTTTAAATTTCTCCAAAAAAGAGACTTGAGCATATAACTGTTTTAATGGTCTTAATTCAAATGAAGGAATACAAAGAGCGGGTTTTTTTTTTTTTTTTTTTTTAAAAAAAAAAGTCTTTACAGTAAATTAAAATTTAAACTCTCAACTATCAAATGAATTATTTTTACACTTTCTTAGCTCATTCATTTTTTTACTCAATCAAAGATGAGTCGAATTAGAAAACATGATAACGACAATATCAAATTTGTTTTTGTATGCTTCAACAATAGGCTTTAGTTCATAAATATTTATCAAATATCTTTACATACAACAACACTAAGTGTCAATGAAGAATCTGATCCTGATGGCGATAAACTAAGGCTTTATTTGGAATCAAGGGATCAAATTCTAATAACTTTAGACTATTTCGATCTATAACTTTTTTGTTGTTGTTGATCAGTCCAAGTGATGTCTGTTATTCCTAGACTTTTTTTATATTTGAGGATGAGACTGCTTCTCAAGCTTTAAGATGCATCCTAGTATGGAGTAATTTCAGGGTGTTTTGTATCAAACCTGTACTTTTCTACATATATACATGCAGAAAAGTGCCTAAAAACACTAGCCACTTAAATAATGTACGTCTCCCCTCTCAATAGCATACATTGAGCGCCACATATTAAGTAAAGAGAGCTGAGAGTTTATTAATTGCATTTATACCTAAAATAAGGGAACTCGGGGTTATGTGTGTAGAAGTAAAAAAGTTGAGAAGCACTGCTTTACGGTCAATACTTACTGTTTGTATGTTTACATATAGTATAAATATCATTTACAGGTTAAATTATCTACTTAAAGGCTGCCAAAACGAACGTTGCCACTTGATATCATTATTTTGAAGAATTTATAGGCATCAGTCACATACCTTATAAATACTTGAGTATGCATTTAAAGACAGACAAGGATTTGACCAGATATATATATATATATATATATATATAAATTGCACTGAATCATTGCATGAACATAAATAGTACATATTTATGTCTATACAATGATTCAGGTAAAATCAATAGAAACTTTGTTGAAACAAGGTCAAAGGAGATAGAAATTTACAAATAATAGCCACATGATAACTGGAGGTTAACGTACTAAAATTTGCTATGAATTGACCCCAAAAGTACAAACAAAATAAACAACTAAAAACTGAGAATTTAGTGAAAGAAATCCTTCCCTTTACGTTAATTGTCATAGATATACATGTTTCATTTCATAATGGATATATTTTGCAAATGGAATGCTTTAAACTAGATTTAAAATAAATATGACCTCAATTCTCTAATATAATTTATCAAATGTACACTTATATTTAGCATTGCAACAAAATTAAAGTCTAATTGACAAAGTAGTCAAAAAAATCATTTGTATCATTTACATGTTTAATTTTTTTCTTTAATGAATATACTTCGTTTCAACTACATAATTTACATATACAATATAAATATTCAAATTGTTATACGTTTCAATAACTTACTCCATTTAATAATAATAATAAAAAAAAATAAGCACGTTGCCAAGGCACAAACAAAAAAGTGCTTTCATGTATCTATCAAATAAAAAAATAAAAATTATAGCTTATTAATTAAAATTGTTTTTAAAAATTATTATCTACATAATAAAATGAAAAAAGTTGTCAGAAAAAAAAAACCAATTTTAAACTTTATTCTTTTAATTTAAAGTTTTATGATAAAATTAAATTGTTCTTTTTTTTATGTATTATTATATTAACATTGAGGGGGGAGGGAGGAGATAGAGGCTCAAAAATTAATGATTTTGAAAGAAATATCTGATAAAAGAACGATTGTAGTAATGTGTTTTTGTATGCAAAATATAAAATTATATGTACTTTTGTATGTACAGTGGTAAATATGGAAATATATAGGAAAAGGGAGGGGGGGGGGGGGAAGGGGAGTAGAATACAAAAAGTATATATGTATACAAGAGAATCAGACCGTGTACTTGAAACAACGTACAATCACCATACATAGAGACTACCTATCCATGATATACCTTCTTCTTCTACCACATTCATGTTGATTTGCCAAGAGACTAAAACATTTTCTACATACTTATTGAATGTTTCTTTGGAGTTTCATATCCTTAATTTCGTTACTATTTATTTATATGTAATAAAATATCAAATTGCTGCTTGATTCATTAAAGGATACAATGTACATAGACTCCTCACGAGTTTTTTTGTTCCCTCCCAACCTCTACTTACAAAAAAAAAATTGGACAAAAACATATTGTGGCTATAGTTTTGCTATGATATGGTACCCTTGGGCAAGTAAAGAAGTAATCATAATACGTAGAGTCAGGGACTTTTAATCGGTGAAGAGTCAACTGATTAAAACAGCTGAAGGAAGAATACAATACGTATTTACCAAAAATGTGAGTCACACAACTTTTTTGTTTTTTTGGTCTGCTGTTGATGTGTCTACTTTTGACTCTTATTGTCTTTCTGAACAAAAGTTGATGTGTTAAACTCAAGTTATATTTTTTTTAACGTGAAGCATATTCAGATACTGTCAAATAAAGAATGGACTTACAGTTGGGGAGAAGGTTGCCATTGGTAAATAGTCAGATCCAGTTTCCTACTCTCTATATATTTAGGAATCATGACGAGTTCGGATTTATATCACTATTATAATTACTATTCTAGATATGGTTGTCATAATAGGATGTGAGCAATTCAAGAAAGTACTCATAGCCACACAATGAAGCAATTGATAACTAATCAATTCTCATACACTATTGAATTTCAGTATCTTCACTTTGGAAACTAAAAAAAATACCACAAAAATGTAATGTAAAGAAAAAGTGAGACCAAATTGTTGATTCTTACCGACATAGCCTTTGAAACTCTTGAATGAATGGTTCAAATGAGTTGTTCAAATTGTATAGTATTTAATATCTAGTAATAAAATGACAAAGGTTATTTGACACCTGCTCACAGTTGATCGTAATACATCTCGAATAAATTTGTTAGATATGTTATGTGTAAAATACGTCAAACTAACAGTGATTTAACAAAGGTCATTTTAACATTTGCACAATTGCGTTAGTTGCTATGGTATACAGCCATATACCATGAGCAACCACCGTTCTAACCTGCAATCTAGTTACTTCGTAGCAATCCATGTACACCTCTCACCCAAATCAGAACATTATCTTTGATCGAATATAAAAATAACTTAAAAAAAGGAAAAAAATGTTTAGTACCCAGAAAGAATGTATGTAACGAAAATCAAAGTTATAACTTTTTATATGAATAAAGTACCTCGTAAAACATTCCCCTCAATTTATGATTTTTAAAGGCAAAATTAATAACTTTGCCTATACATTTCTTTGATCATGTCGGTTGGAGAATGTAAAAATAAGCATATATGTATGTTCAGTTATAAGGGAAAATTAGAATTTGCGGTCTTGCTGGCTTGTCCCATGGATAATTTTTAGTCTCACACAAATATAATTTTCTTCTTAATTGTACAAGAAATGGATAGAATTGCTCCTATTAAGGGGGAGTGAACCATGATAACAGATGGGAAGAGGCAACGTTTGTGCATTGATCTGTGAATGAATCTACCTTTGTAAGTGTGTACATATGTACTCTTGTTTTTCATCCATAGGGGATTGATTGTATGTACATAGTCACATCCCAGATTGGCTTCTTCAAATAATAACTAATTGATTGGAAGAAAATCCTTGTAAATTATATTTATATGCAGAACGTCACCAGATGTTTTTAAATTTGAGAAGGAAAAAAAAAACACAGTTATGTCCTATCTTTTGCATTTATATAGGTATACGTAAAATGTACAGTAATACCTTGTGATTCAGTTTAATTAATAATTATTTAACATAATATATATAACTGTTTTTTATGATTTCTTTAATTTTATATTACATATATGTCTTTATTTTGTATGATTGAATATGTTTCAGTGGTGTTAGATATTTGAAATAACACCGATTGACCACAAATAATCATAAGAAAAAGTTTGGAATAAGAAGGAATGACTTTATAATTCTTTTTGATAAAAATGATGTAATTTTGAATCCTGCAAATAAATTGCAATAAAATTTGCTTAATAAATACTTGAAAAGGGAAGAGGAGTGCGGTTTATCTCCCTATTATAGCAATGTTCTATTGCAATAATCAATATTCATAACAGCTGGATTCAAACACTACTCCCTCTGTTATTTCCTTAATAAATTAATTATGCTTTGCTGATTAGATTATTGAATGTGAGGGTAAAGGAAAGCAAGGAAGATGGTAATAATGAAAATAAAGCCTCATGTTGGCCATTGAAAATTGAATACTTTTATAAAATTGAAAAAATAAAACATGTCTTAATATTTAAATATCATGTAGTAAAAAAAAGTATAAAGTTGTAAATTTATAAACAAAGTAATATTTTGACGACAGATGTACCGTCAATAAATCAAAAAAATGGTAACAACATTTTGATTTTAAAATGTACTGCGAGAAAACAAAGTAGTTAATATTTTTTTTGTTTCTTTTAAAGAGGAACAAATGGATATACCGATTTTAATTCATGCCACAGGGCATAACTATAAGAAAAGCTAAGCAAGGATATTGATTTGAATGGTAAAATAAATTGAGGCAAAAATTACTCATTGCTTTTGTAATGGTTTAACAGTTGGATAATTTCCTTTTTTTTTTTAAATGTAATTATGACATTGATTTTTCGAAACAATTATGATAATATGATAATAAAGTTACTGGAAAATGTGCAATATAACACAATATAAAACTTTCATGTGAAGAAAAAAATAGAAGACAAAATTGAACTCATATTTTTATTTCCATAAAATAATTGATCATTATAGATCCTAAAACATTCCTAAAACAAAGATTAAACATATAATTTATCAATGGAAATATAGCAAATGAATTTATCTTTCATTGCAGTTAATTTTCATATTCATAGAACCATTCATTTTTGTGACTTTTTGGAGTAAACTGCCTTTTTGGTTGTTGTTTTTCTGTAACAGTTTGATTTAATAAATATATATAATAGATATGTATTTGTAGACTTGAGTCTATTGCGTATATGGTTCAAAACTATTGAATGGATTAAGCTGATTTTTATAAAGGTGTCGGGACATAGGGTACTTTTTTCTAACCCAAAGGGTGAGCTTAGTTTCTATAAATACTTTTTTTTACAAGAAATTTGACGGCCATCTACCTATAGGCCCTTGTCAGAACGTTGAGGTATCCAGCTTAATAAATGAGGTCTCTGGAGCTTTTATATATTAATTAAAGTCATATATGTATAAACCTAAATCTCCGTATAAAGATGTACACTAAAACGTAGCAAGATATAGGGGGCCCATCATAAAATAAAGCTTGTTCATTTTGTAGGCGGCTCACAAAGCATTGGCTACTCATGTATCACCCCAACACGAGGGTCTCTCTATGGCCAAGAATTTTGTTCAATTTTTTTTTTAATAGAAATGCTATCAAGAGTATAGCATGATGTTGCTAAAACAAGTAATTTATAATGTATTGTACATATATTAGGGACTAATGCCAATACAAAGTAAAAAATAAAGGGTTATATCATCAAACAAAAGTTTCCTTAGTTTAACATAATGTTAAACTAAGGAAACCCTTTTGCAATATTTCTTTATTTTAAAAATTAAAAAACGATTTATTACATTGAGCTCAGAAACATTTCCAAAACATATATTTTAACATAAATTGGATGATACAAGAATAAAAAGTTTTATTTCTTTCGTACCTTACAAATATTTATTATTAAGTAAAAATTCTTATGAAAATGGTGTTGTTAACTAAATTTCCTCTTTTTTAGTCCGTTGCCAAATTTTAAGTAGAATCTCCTGCTTTAAACGTATCTACTTACATCAAGCCAAAAATCCCTCCTTTTATTCCCATTTAAATGGGTCAAACTTTGAGTAATTAAATCTTGAGTGTGGGCTAATATATAAATCCCTTATCTCCAAGTAGATTATTATGAAATATACGTAGAGTATATATCTAAAAAGTATAATTATGAATGTATGTATACTACACGTTCACTCACAGATGAGTTAAAATGCAATTAACTATGATTTAAAAGGATGTTATTAAAGCTAATTACTCATAGGAGTATTCAATTTTTGTAAAAATGTATGTGTAATTACATGATTGGGAAAATGTGTGATACATTCAGATACTCCTTGTATCTCCCTATTAGGCATAAATGTATGTACTCATATTTTGTGATTACGTGTTTATTGATAACTCAATAGTAAAAAAAAAATCTTATAAGCAACAATTGTGCAAGAAAAAAAATCAAGTTTATTACATCAATTATCCTGAGTTACTAGTTTGTATCTCCTATTGCTGCGTAAGCATAAACATGATGAATAAGATTAATTCTATAAATTTACATGATGTATACATCAAAATAGGATCCCCTATTCATATTGCAACCTTTTTCTGTGTCTAGTAGTTGGTCATATACAAACAAACAGCAATTCACAAGATTTGATTCGGGTTTTATTATAGAGATCAACACTCAAAAATGCATAGTCACCTTCATTGTATGTATCTTTCAACCTCTTCTCCAAAGAGAAATTAGAAAACGGGACTGAAAGTTACTGGAAGTTTTCTAAATATTACCGTCTACCCAACTTTTTTTGGATTCTGAAGATTTCACAATTTAATTAGAGTTTAATGGATTACTAGTATTATGTAGCTGGCAGATACATATTAACTTGTCATTACACATCACTCGGTGCCATATATCGAAATCCTCTTTAAATTTTTACTTTTTTTCAACGCATTTTTACAAAATTTGATTTTTAATATATGTACATAGTATTGTCATACCCTCAAGCACTCAAAAACAAACGATACTTTGAGTATAGATATTGAGGTAGATATATGTCAAGCACTTCAATATATTTAAGTATATGCATAGGTGTTTTTATTACCTATAAATATGTACATATTTATGTATTACCCTCTCCAGAAATACAAATCTAAGTATCTATAGGTATTTAAAAAGGATTATCATGACTTTATAAGATACGGAAGGAGCTTTATTTTACCCCCTTGGATTTTATTTTTCTCTTTCTTAAAGGGTGTGTCCCTGATTGCTCTCTACCTAAGTAGTTATATTATATAATTTATTCATCTGTTGCTTAGATATGTAAAACTTTTTATTTGGTCGATCTTATCCCTCTTTATGTATGTATGTATGTATGCTTTTTTAGGTCGAAGAAAGAATTGAACATACATATTTTTATGTATATACATATGTAGATTTCTCTGAGTAGAAATAGTCAACTTACCTTGACATGACTTGTATCTTTTTTTTTTTTTTTGTTTCTTTTCATATTTATGTATGTATAAATTACTATTTATAAAACGGGTTGGTTTTTAATTAAAAAGCATTTTAGTGGACTTCAATGCTTGCTAGTAGACTTACATTTGTATGTAAAACATAATTATGAGAAAAGAATGATGGTTAATGATATAACATATATATATATATAATGGTCGTTTTTTTCCATATTGCCAGAGGGTTTTACATGCATATATATATATAAAACTGATGATCTGTGTCCATGGACTTAAAATGTAGGTAATTAAAAGGATAATATTTATTCTAAATATTATTTTTTTTAAAGTTTAATTTCCTACTCGAAAAAGTAGACTTTAAATGAAAACGGAAGTAAAGTATGACTTATTAATCAAATACCTATTCTATGAGGATCTATATGTACATAATTTGTAAATACATATTGTATATAAGAACATGACAAAAATAAATACTCAAAATAAATACAAAAATCCCATCATTAGGAACTTATTTTGTTTGTAGGAGGAGTGATTATTGTATGGGTACTTCAAGTTTGGAAATTTATTTTTGTATAGGCTCCTTTATGACGCAATAGATTTTGCAATTCCCTTCATCATTAATAATGGATTTGCAATGCCTCTTTGGAATCATATTTGGTGTGTTCATATTTTGTCGATTAATTTAGATTATTGTTAATGGAACTCAAATGGGCAAAACAATAGTTAGTGGTGTGATCAGGACCACCTTAACCGAAAACAGGAAGACCATCCCTTCGAGGGATTCATCCCTTGACGATATTAAAGCTTTTAGGGGTTGAGATCAAGGGGGAAACAATTGTAAAGACCAAGACCGATCTCTGTAACTACATACATCACTACCACAAATAAATACAACAGGATGTTTTTGCTTAAAAACCTTACATTACTCATCAATAAGGCTGAAAAAATTTATGCAATTCTCTGTACGAAAGATGTCAAAAACGTTACTAAATGAATTGCGCCGAAACCACAATAAGCCTACATATGTATTACATGTAATGATGATGTCATAGCTGATGTATTTATATGTTTACTTGCATAATGATACTAAAATTTCAATGTCTTTCCGTATAAAGTAGGTAGGTTTCCCCCATAACGTCATCACTTATTGAATTTGATTGATATTAATGAGTGAAGCTGATAAAACAAAAGTAGTTTGAATACCCTTCTTTTCAACTCTTAAATGAGCAGAGATATTATTATAGTTAATCAGTCTTATATTGATTTGATATCCATTTTTTTTCTTTTTAGCAAAAGCACTCGAGATTGATGTAATCCCTAGCATATGGTATTCAAGTATGTAGAATTGTTCAGTTGCTAGGGAAGCATAAATATTTAGATACTTCTTTTTTTCACAAAAAAAAAAAAAAAAAAAGAAAAAAAAAAGTGTCTGTCGTCTATCTTCAACTAAAAAATATGGTAGCTATTATAGAATATAATTAAAGTAATTTGTACATATATTTATTTGATATCTCTCATCCTGACATATTCTAGCCCTATTTGTATTGTACCATCCCTAAAAATCTACATAATACATATGTTTATTGTAGTATTTATGATTCTACAATGTTACAAAACCATTAGGGGTATTATGAGATGCATATGTATGTATGTACAATGGCATGAATAGTACATAATATATCGAACTAATATACCATATTAATTCATTCGCATGATTAATTGTTCGACAATATTATAATTTAATTGTACGCAGTTTTTATAAAATATGATATATGTATACAATAGGCTTCATATTTCATCAAGTATTCAAAGCAATGCATAAAATACATTTAGGTATGTCCTTAATGTGTAACATGTACATGCATCATAAGTAAATGTCCAATATATTTTCATTACCATATGAGGCATTACATATACATATATAAATTTAAATAAGTAGTGTTGTGACAGTTCTAATTTAAAACAGAGAACGGTTGAGTCACTTACACTATGTATATATATATACATATGTAAGTTTTAAAAAAAATAACACATAAAACACGAATTGGCTTTTTCTTCCCTATTCTCAATTAAAAATGGTTGAACCTTAATGTTCAAGATCTTTTTTTTTTTTTCTAGATCTAGACTCTATAATGTTTTGATCAGGGCTTCTCAAAAAGGACCACCTCAAAGACTTCTTATAGGTGGTCCCTAGAGAGCTCAATAAAAGTGTAATTCATTTTTCATTTTAACCGCCATTAAAATATTGAAATACATATAATCTAAATATATGTTAGAGGGAGATAATAAAGAAAAACTGAGGGCAACCGAAAGGTGTAACAACTCCACAAGTTAGGCCTTATCGAAAGTCAGTCATTCCCTTCACAAAATACAGTACATTTTATTAACTTGAAGGATAATAAAAATGTGTCATAGCACATTGACCATGGGCAAATGTGGGTCTAGGTGAAAGAATGGCATTAAAAGCTCCTCCGGGTCTTGACCACGAAAGTCGTACTAATTAATTTATTATAATTGTCCCCTAAGGACACACATGTTCATTTCTATTAGAGCATTAATTAATTATGTTCTAGTCATTTTAAAAACGGAAACCATTTCGTGATTTATTTATGTATTTAGGTAGATTATCAAAGTCCATGTCTTGACCTTGTGGTTTTGACATATATACATACATGCGTAGATACATAGACTTATGAAAAGCTTTCACTTATTATGTAATGTATTTATAATTAATGCTTTGCGTATCATTCAATGATATGATGAATGTAGGTAGGGATATCCCTAGAGGCTATAATATTTAAGACACATGCCTCCGTTCACATCTGTTTCTACCTTTGAACATTGATATATATCCATCATTATAAACCTGCTCTAGAATAACATTTCCCAAACTGCATATTAGATACTTAATGGAAGTGTTTTGTTCTTGTTTTGGTCGGGTTTTTTTAAAAGTGTTAATTTAAAGTAGTATTGTGTACGTACCTACCTATGGGAGTATTGATATTGGTTTTTAATTGTCATTGAAAATCATTCACTTATTTTGAATTTCAACATAGGTATGTACGTAATAAATACAAGGAAACGCTACATCACTCATCATATTCGTCATAATCATCTTCAAATTATTATTTGACTTCCCTCATTGTCATCATGTAGACTCGTATGCTTATGAAAAATCATAAATATACCTATTAGAAACATATATTTTATCGTGAGAATTAGGACTACGCTGTTGATTTCAACATATCAATTAAAAATTAATACAAAGATATTTTTATATAACATAAGCTGCAATCATTAAATCATCACGGTAATGTATAATAAAATTATGTACTTAAATGATGAAAAGGAACAAATATAGGTGTGTATGACAATTGATAGCACAGTTATGTAAAATGAGATCCAAGGAAAAAATGGAAGGATTGGATATCTTTGTCCAACCTGACAAATGGAGTGTTTATTTTTATAATTAAGGGGGAGGGGAGTTACAGAGATTCAGAGTCGTATAAACGTCATCGAAATGACTTATTAAGCTCCATTTAGTCTATCTCAGAATAATTTTATGGTGATGCTTCTTTCTTTGAAAAATTATCCAGGGGATGCCTCGTACAGAGACAGTGTTGAAGTTCTTTATAGGGATACAGTTAAATGAATAGACAAGAAGGAAATGCATGAACTCTGCAATAAATATCTATTAAATATTCCAGAACCGTAAGGGGCCGCACAGACGTTGCGCAAGAGAGCAATTGCTAGAGAAAGAACGTAATTACATAGTAGGTTGCCGGATCCTTTATCACCATTTCCGGAAAACTCAAATGCGAACACAAATGGAAAACCACGTCGTGAAATATGGTCATAAAGTGACAATATTTAATTTTTTTTTACAATTTACATGCCAAACGTATCTTAATATCTCTCAATTAGAGACTTACACCTCCTGATGCAAAAGTTACATATTTCAGGTATCCTGTAACTTCCTGTATTTCTTAGAAATAAGATTGCTCTACCATTTTCAAATTTTGGAATGAGAAAAACACTGTTGTCCACAAATTAATTATTATTCTGAAACCATTTATTTACTATAAATATGATTAGTTTTAATTTTTTAGTTGTGATACTAATGAAATACTTTTTTAATTTATTAAACAGGGATGATTCAAACGTTTCTCAAAGAGTGTTCTTATTTTAGTGTCACAATAAACTGCGAGTTTCAATATATATTTCCTTTTATAGCATAAGAAATTCCAAAAGTCAACTAATATAGTTTCTATGTAGAACAGACCGTGGTTCACATCCGGACCCACTTAAAAATCTCATTGTGAATACAAAGCAATAAAATAACAACATATACATATAATAAATTAAATTTTTTTACTTCCACACATGAGCTGTGGATCTATGACTTTTGACTTTTTTTTTTTTACTTTTGATTGTCTGAGCTTTTCATATTTTTAATAGGCAGCTCCTGCTATGTACATTTCTAGAATGAGAGGATTTTTGTGTATTTTCATTAATTGATATGTATGCATTTATATATACATATATGCAAATCTAGGTTTGCTAAAGTTTTTCTTTTGTTTAACATATAAAAATCCCCTAATTCAATAGCAAATTAAGATCAATGTTCAATAGCAGACACATTTTATTTTAAAATAAAATGAGTAAAATCGATAAATTGGATGTGTTTTTCTTCTTCATAGTATAGTAATACATAAAAAGACAAAAATAAAGATTAAATAGATATTATTATCATTATTATTTGTAGAATTAATTGTATAGAGAGACGTTCTCGTGTTTCTATTTCACCCCCCCCCCTTCATTTGAACCAATCCCACATTAATTAATTATTATTATCGTTATTAATCATACAATTGTATATGTCATGAAAAAGTAAAAAAAAAAAAAATGAAAAAGCTTAAAAAATAAACAATGTTTTATTGAATAAATATGGTAGTAGAACTTTAAAAAGAAATAAAATAAGAAAATCAATGACTCGTCAGATTCTTGAAAACATTTCTTGTAATAGAAAAATAAAGAAAACTTTTGACTATGTTACATTATTTGTACATATAGTGAGTGGGAACGCTTTTTAAGAAGAAGAAGAAGAATAAAAATACCCTACAAATATTTACGTAGTATCAAATGCTCAAAAATCTTTGTATTTTTAGAAAGAAAAAAATCAATTTGCTATCAAGTACTCTTCTACAATAAATTGTATTGGAATACATTCAACAATAGGATATACATACGTACTTGAGTAATTTATAAAGTTACATTATGCAGACATACAAGTCATTTTTTGAATATATTTATTTACAGGGGATCCTCAATACTTGAACGAATGAATGTCAAAAACTGAGACTAGTAAAAAAAATGAAAAAAAAAAAAATGGTAATTTCATTGCTGTCCGTAGACAAACAGCATGATAATTACTTTTGAATGCGCACATATAAATTTTTATCTCAGCAGAAGCATACAACGAGGAAGAAGGGATGGAGGATAGAGGTTATTTGTCGGAAGTTGATTCACCTTCCATAATAATATCCTCAGTATCTACAAGATAGTGGAGCCCTCTGATCTGGGACTCTGATACCAATTACTAAATTATGGTTAGATATTCATGAAACCATAATTATATTTTATTGTTTTTGAAGAAATGGGCTTGACCCTTTCTCTTCTCGTATCAATGGATCTAAGGATTTCTTAATCCTTTCTTAGTCCTGACCAAGACTTTGAAGGGTCAAGACTGAGGCGAGACTGACACCATCAAAAAATGTCTCAGTCTCAAGCACAAAATTACCAGGCTGAAGGCTCGACAATAGATCAAGGCCGTGAAGAGACTAGTGTTGAAAGTTGAAATAATGTATAACAAAGGGCATCTTGGATATCAAAGAACAATAGGACTTGTGTTCAAGCAACTTTACAAGTATCTGATACTGGTCTTATGTTTTATTTCGAAGTCAAACTTTTTGATTTGGCTATAAAGGTTTTCACAGGACGTCATCATTCTGAAAGTCGACCATCTTGAAGGAAGAATAATAAACCAAGTTTTATAAGATGTAAAACCCTTGTGTGGATAGCTACAAGGGTTTAGTTTTTGCATTTTGAAAGACACTAAATTCAGTTTCCTTAGGATTTTTCTTGGGAAATATCTCAATTTTCTTATTCAAATAACTAAATAAATCAATATCCATGCCTGAAACAAACACTGAGAAAATAGAATGGAAATCGGCCTAGAGAAACCCATTCTCTCACTCCAGAGAGAAGTAAATGATATACCATTTTACAAACTCCACAATCGTCTAGAGAAGATGAGAATGATAAATTTTAATCCTTCAGTACGAGTCACATTAAGTTCTCCTTCTATCTGGTTTATTAATTTGTCAATGATAAGAAAATTGAGAATGAATCATGTCGAGCTTTTTGAAATAACCAAAAAAACTATGTATTCTTACTATTTATGATCTTGATGCATAAAAAATATATTAAATAAAGGATTGGGCGCTTTTTTTTCTTTTTTTTTTAATTTTTGAACATTATACAATTACTAACTGTTGATTTGTAAATTGGTAAACTATATCAATGTAGAGTATATCTAATGAATAATAACTTTGCCCGAAAGTAAAAAATTGGCAACAAAAAAATATAGAATGCCATATGTTTTTTTCAATTTTTTTTTTTGACGTCGAAGTTGTTTATGCTCAAAAAGGCTATACATTAATATGAAATAAAGATTCAGGAGGAGTATTTGTTTGTGGCTATGGTCCTTACAACTCATCTCCACTTGAAAGCAGATATTATGCAAATTTGATGTCAACAAATCAAGAGGCACAACTCCGAGGATTTGCCTACGAGGATTGTATAATCAAAGAGCTTCAAATTCTATAATTTTTGTATGAAAAGGATGTCGAGATTATAGATTCAATTGTATTTTAAAGTGAGGAAAATAAACACAAATTCTTTATTATTTTTTGAATAAATGTATAAAAACCATGGAGAAACACAGAGAAAGATGTCTGCTTATTTTAATCTGGGTGTATATTTTAACGATTTTTTAATAGGTTTTTCCCCTTAATATATGTACTCTAGTGCTCACACTACTATGTATGTACATCCATATATAATATTTTACTTAAATATAATGATTCTTAAGAACATGGAAGTATCATCGTTGAAAAGGGGCTTTTAATTTACTTATTTCTTATAACAAAGGGGCTTTGAATATATATATATATATATATATATATGCATGGATATTTGTTGTTACTTAATATTCTATACTTGATGTTCTTCTGTTTTTTTTTTGTTTTTTTTGTTTTTGTTTTAATATGATGTTATGAATAATAAAAGCTTTGATTATAATTACTTTCCCTCTTCCTTCCTAATAACGCCGAGGAGGCCGACTACAACTTCTGCTACTTACTACCATCGTTTGACTACAACATATCAACAGGTAGGAGGAAGACGGCTCAGGAAATGAACAATTGTTTACCCTACATATGTATGTATGTAGATACATAGATGTGTGAGTAATTAGTGGATTCACAATAAAAACAGTATATTTTTTGTTTTTTTAACTAAAAGTATCTTTTGGATGAACAAATAAAGAATAAAAAGTGAAAATGATAAAAGATCATTATGAACTATTCCATCTACGTATATATATACAAAAATTCACAAGAGAAAAAGTGAAAGAGCGAAAGAAAGAAAGAAAGAAATAGGGAAAATGGGTCTCATTAAAATATAAAAACAAAAGATTTCCACGAGAAGCTCCCTCATTTCATAGTCTGTGAATCAGGAAACAACATCATTTTACTGGGTGTTGGAATGTAACTCACAAAGTTACTATGAGTATATAGCACACATAAGTACATATATTTAAATATATAATGAGTACATTATAATCAATTTAGAGCAAGAGGAACTTCCACTTTATTAGTATGAATGATTAAATCCTTTGTTCGAATCGGATACACGCCCAATTTTTGAGGTGTATGCATTCATATAAATAATGTTGAAATGACTTGTTTGTGTAATAAATTCCATTTCAATTATTATTTATATATGTACATGTTTGGTGGTTTTTGTCATGGGTTTGAGGACAATGCGGGTGTTTGTATTATCTGTGGGTTGATGCTTTGATACTTTTAATTATATCTATTTATTATTGATTCAGTTTTAGGGGCTGATATATAGTCTAATAGTCTAATGAAATAGGATATATATTTTTTCTTCCTCAAAAATGGTATAATATGTCTTTCATTATCATTCTTCTGATTTAGTAATATAGGGCTAATTACACTTTGTTCTGCTATGAAGTGGCAGTGTACATATATCTAAAAGTATTTTCAATCTATTGTGGGTTTTTTTAAACTTACAACGTTGTCTAGGCGTTGCTTGATCGAATAAACTTATCCCATTCATGGATTAAATAAACTAACTAGCTCTTGAATTGATAAATCAACATCCTCTTCTCATTTACGTCATTATTAAATAATATAACTCAAATTTTTGACAAGTTTTTCGATAAGATACATAAATAACAGCCGTTCAAGAATGGATAATAATTACATATAATTCAAATTTTACTAATAAACTATACCAATTAATAATTAGTTTGAATATTGGTTTAAAAAAAAAACATTCGCACATCTAATATGAACCTCAATCCATCCTCATTTGCTGAATTGACAATCAAAGTACCCATGATCTTATTATTTTAATTCATACATGTACATATATATAGGTTTCAAATTTTTGACGTCAAATAAGCAAGAGGAAGAAAACGAAGGTTTATAACACAAACGCTATAGATCGGTTTTTTTTTGTATCTATATGCTACTTTATTTTACCCATTGATCTTGATTAGTAAACCGATAGCTCTATAATACTCCAGATGAAAACTTCTTCCAAGAAAGAGCCATTCATCTGGTCCTTCTCAAATAAAATAAAAGCTTTTGCAGTTAAAATTATTTGTTAATTCTTTGTTCACCATTAAAATCTCAAGATAAATTATGTTTTTTTTTTTTTTTAAAAAAAAGGAGCTTGAGTTTAATAAATTTCATTTGTATATTTAGCAAAGGCTATCGACCCTTTTCCTATAATGAAGGGCCTCTGATACAATATACATACTTTTTATTCAAATAAATAAAAATATATTCATTTTGAAATTATTTGACCGCTCTAAAAAGATTTAACATTTATGTTTATTATTTTTTTGCTGTGAAAAAAAAAATCCATTTTAGTTAATGGTTTTCAAGGGTAAAATATCGAACCTTGTTCATGCTTTTTGTTAATTTAAAAATATTCACTCTTATATTTCTTAGTGCTTTATGTTAAACTGTATGTAGGCTATATCAACACCTATGCAAAATCACGAAAAATTTGAATAAGGAAAAATAATTGGTTTGCCCAATTATATGTATGTGTTTTCCATTTACCATAACCTGCCAAAATAAAAAGTGTGAAGGTGTTTAACCCTTTATATACCCTTCAATTACATATACCTTTGTAGGTATGTACACTTTTTCAAATCATCTTCTCCTAATTATTGTACCTATGTGAAGTGAAAATGTTTTCGTGAAGCAAAAAAGAACAAAAAGAATTTAAAAAATCATCATTTTCTGGAATAAATAAAATAATAAAGACATTTTTTTTTTCTATTTCTTCTTTATTTGAAAAAATTAAAAGAATGCACATCTTAGCATCATTCTATTTAATGAGACAGATTTGTATGGTTGATACACACTCTTACTTTTGTAGTTATTGTTTTAATACACACTGAAAAGAAAATTGTCAATTTGGGTATAAATTTAAGAAATTAATTAAAATATTTTGAAATAAAAGATTTCAAAGACAATTTTTAAATTGATTTTATTGAAGTAATTAACACTTGATATGATTCTAGAGACTTTTAAAGCTAAAGGTATACTCATCATCAACCCCTAAGGCAGAGCTTCTCAAAAAAATTGGACAACTTGTGTCCTACTCAGATAGCACTGAATCAACTGGCCTCGTCCTTAAAGAGTAACAATAGGAGGTTGCACAAGGCATCTCTTAAGAATTTGCCGACCGCCATCAAATAGTTTTTGTTAAGCCCTTATGGTTTTAAGGGTCCCAAGATGATTACCCATATGGAAAAAAAATTCCAGGTCTCTTCCTTATTATAAAATTACTAATTTTGTTTCTTGTGGATTTTTAAGGAGGAAGTTTTTTGAGGTTTTTCTATCAGTTGTTATTTTTTTACATTTGTTTTTTTTGTTTTCTTAATGAAGATACATTTTGAAAATCATTTCTGGAGTTACTCCTGGTGTGTCGTACAATATGAAAACTAAGGGCTAGTTAGGAAAAAAAATCCAAACCTTTAGGTGGGTCTTATAAGTGAGGTATTGACAAGTTCAAGCGTGTCGTAGATATAAAAGATTTTCAGCTTGTACCCTTATAATGAAAAATAGAAAATTCCCTTCGTTAAAGTTTTTTGGAGTAAAGGATCAAGCTCTACTCTTGGGTCCAAGTCAAAAACTGTTATTATTTTTATAAATAGTGCACCAGAAATCATAGACATAATTTGCATATAGTTATATGTGATTACTGTCCTATTAGAAAGTTTCACAACGTCATAAGTAAATAAAAGATTTTCGTATGATTGATGGATTTGAGGCCATTATTTTATAAATGTATAATATATAATATGATGCAAATGAATTTTGAAGGTAGGGTAAATACATATATTATATGTACTTCAAACAAACAAAAATAGAAATTGTAATTTGCCATTTAGGATTGTTGGTTTATTTTTTATTTAATATAAATTTGGGTGATATATATAAATATATTATGTGTATACTTTTTTGTTAATTGTAAAGGAAATTATATTGATGACAACAACTGTTCTTGAAACCCTTTCATGCAAAGGTCAATTTTCCTCATTCGTATTGTTAAGTAGGTAGATATTTTTGTATGAAATGAATTAAATGATATATATTTAATCTATCTCTAAAAGAATGTTCTCCTTTGATATTTTTTTTCTTCAGAGTTTTCCTTTTCTATTTTTCTTTTAAAAAACAGGCTTTTAACATAAACATATATACATGTAGAGAAAAATGACCATTTTTCATTCAAAAAGAAAAAAATTGAAATATGTGGAGAATTTTACATGTATTTTCTTTTCCTATTTCCAAGAAATTCTACTTTATTTTACTTCCATCATAGTCAGCAGCATTACAGCAACAATACTATTCAAATTGAAAAAAGAATAATCATTAATAAAGAAGTTTAGAAGGAAGAATTTTGTAATCCTAATTCTATGGCTATGAGTAAAAAAAATTGAAAAAACTTTTATTATTATTCGGAAAAATATATTATAGTCACAAAACCTTTCAAATATATTATATAATTAAATACCATCTATGTTTGTAAATACTATTTTATATTAAATTATTGTGCTCCTTTGTGACTGCGTTCTACTATAGTGTCATCATTAAATAGTGTAGTGCGTAATAATTAATATATTGTGCTAGAAAAGAAAAATTTGAAAAACAAACAAACACATGGTAGCTACCATTTTGTATTTTTCGTGTTACCAACTTTTTAATTTTTGTCGAGTTATTATTTAGATTTACTATAATTAATGAATAAATTTTAGCAATTCGGTTCTGTTGAGAGAAATCTCCCTCTGCTGGCACACTGGAGACGGGGATCACTCCAACCGAATTAGCCAGTTTAACCACTCGGAGATCGCTAATAAAGCTCCGCAACTGCTGCATCAATGAGCAGGGCGAGTGGTTGGAGCCGACTCGTCCTCACTGATGATTTAATTGTCAAAATGACAATGATGGTTTGGATGGCTGTTTCCGTATACTCCCGAAGTGCTGTAGATTAGAATTTCTAAAAATACATTTTAGGTCATAACATTTACTTTGATTTACCTCTCGTTCCGTGTGAGTTCTGGGAGGAGTTGAGAAGGGTATTAAAGCAGTTGTGTTGTTCAAGTAAATTCTGTGGGAATCTGTCTTGTAGAGCATCTATTAGATGTTAAATGTAGTGTGCTCTGGCTTTTTAAACGTCTGAACAGACCGGTCACTTTGACAATGATGTTCATGTTATCTTCGTACTCCACCTGCAATAGCTCCTCTTTTGGACCTTGTGCATCTCGTAAGTGTGTAAGGTACTTCCTCCGACATCATCTTTATTTAGCTTCTTCACTGGGGATGTCCATTTACTTTTTATGTTTTCCATTGCCTTGTGCAAAGATAACCAGCTTCCTATATACTGAAGTAATTTTAACAATACAAAAAATAAAAAGTTCTATGCAGACAAAAAAAAAGAAGTACATTTTTAGAGGGGCTTAAATATTAACCTCTAATGGGTTAATAGGCAGAAATGAATGACGTTAAAAATTGCTTATTTTAATGCAAATTATACTTAAAGAGATATTATCATCGGACGCTGTGACTGAAGGGGTTACTAAATACCGGACATTAGCAGATTTTACCGGTAAATTTCCCCTAACGGAAAAACTGGCAGAGATACTATGTGTTTGTAAGCAAACTAATAATAAACAACGCTCGAGCGTTTTCACATAACGTTATATAAGTCGAAGTCATCCATATTGGAGGAGGTGATAACAATCAAATTGAATTACAATAAACAAATCTTGTTTCTTTACAATTAAGGAAAATTGTGATTTACTACTGCGCATATGGAAGTCAAAATGGTACCGACAAATAAAAGGACTTAACCCTATACTCGTTATCAAATGTATTAAAGATATGTTATACATTCAAATTTGCATAGTGCTGCCAATAAATTAGTTAATACTTTTGCAAGAGTTAGATATCCTTCTTGTCCAATTACACATGTCAACAGCCAAAAATCTTTTGGGGTATAAGTATAATAAAAGTTATTCAGTTTTGCTCACTGATTTCAAATCTGTAATTCTTTTTTTCGAGAGTACGATGGTTTTCGAGAAATCGGTCCCTACTTTTTTAGCTTTTTTGGCCCATTTTCCAACTTCAACTTCAATTTAAGCCTAGAAGGATACACATTTTGAGCGCTAAAAAATAATGATTGGCTAGTATTTTTTATGGAGATTTCATTTCTAGTCTTTGTTTTGACCTAAAAGGACTCCTAGGGGCGTAGGGTGCCGGAGTAGGTCCAAAAGTCGATGAAATCCTTTGTACTTAAATAACTCCTTGAATATTGCATGAAATGGATTAATAAGGAATGCATTATAGAGATTAGACCCAAAGCTTTAAAACAAGATGTCAAGCGCCCGATAAGAGCCTTTAATTTTGAAGAAATCGTCAATCAAAGTGTGTAAATTTTCATCCAATTTTGGGCAAAAATTCGCTAGAAATCTAAGACTCACGGTAGATCTAATAAAAAACAAGTGCTATAGACTGTAGTAGTAGAGCGCAGAAGAAGACTCTGACATCAGCTGAAGATAACCAAATTCAAAAACATGGATCTCTTATTTAATTACAAGGCAACTCCGAGGAAAGAGTGGGATCGCAGGGCCATGGATATCCAATGAAAGGAATAATGTTCCTTGATGAGTCATGTCTCAGTACCCTTCATCTTCATCATCATGGATATTAACGAAACTGCTTTGAGGAATGCTGGATCAGTCGCCTTAATTTGAAGAAGACGGGATTGGAGTTTCGACGTGCTATAAAATTAGAGATTCATCTTCATGAGAAGGTATTTATCATTTGGATCATCTTTGAGTACACTAAGAACAATTCCCTCTTCAGATTAACAATAAACATCGCTGTTAAGTCAAGAATGGGGGAAAGAAATGAAGACTCCATTGAGGAGTCAATGTTTGTATGGAAGAAACTAATCTCCACATTCATCTCAAAATTTAAGCCGATGTTATCGCTTATATCGCTACGACGGCTCTTGTATACACTGGACTCTCGCTTCATGGCTGTTTCTAGTCTACTAACACACATCCTCATTTGAATGGACACTTTTTTACACTCATGTACCGATCACATTACTGAAAGTCCCTTAGTTAACCGTTTATGTCTCTCAGTACTGGGTCCCCTTCTTCATGTCTAAAGTGGAGAACAAGGAATAATCATGAAGTGTCTTTGATAATGTTAATCGTATTATGCACAAACTCATTTATTTTTTATACCATTTCTAATTAGGAATTTTATGTTTTTCATGAATTTGTTATATTGAAGAGACTAAATATTTTAATTTATCAACATATATAACATATTGTACATAATTATTTTAAGATTTAAAATATAATTTCAAAGAGATCATAGATGTTTGGTACTAGATTTACGCTTGAACTTCTTTTCAGACTCATTACATGCTTGAATTTCAAAACCCTTTATATTTTGTTTCCATTTTTTTAATATCTTGATGAAAACGATCTCCCTGCTCGTCACTAACAGCTCCTAAATTGAGCATTTGGAGCAAATATTCATAAACTGTGCCATCCTAGAATTATCACAGAAGCAGCAATACAGGTTTCAGATACACAATTTATTCATTTTTCCCCCACTAAACAAACGATAGTTATAGCTTGCAGAAATAGATCGTCTTTTAGTAGCACATATATTGGTAATCAGATAATTAATTTAGATGAAAACTGTACATTTCATCCAGATAGAATGCTCCCTGCAGGTTATAAAGGTATAAGTTCTACATTTGAAAGTGTAACCGAAGATCCAAAAATAGACATTTAATTCATTCATCAAATCTTAAAGAATAAATCTAGAAAAATATCTGAAACCATCGGAGTTTCGAATAAAATTGCTTGGAATATATTTCAAATTGCCCAAAAAATAAAAATACTGTCAAAGTTCGACACAGATAATACTATAGATTCAATTATAAACCTTTCAGCAAATATAATTAATACTCCATTCAAGATATTTTCGAAGATTAAACCCGCCTTAATATGTATATCAACTATCATGATCGTCCTTCTAATTACATATTTTTTAGTTATGAGGTTTATAAGAAAAAGAAGAGATCACATCTAAGCATTCAAAATCAAAATCATATTATGTTATCAGCATTGTAACTACCATCTGAATCAAATAACTCCTTGTCAAACATTGATGATTGAATTATACTTGTAAAGAATTATATAAATTATGTTATGTTTTTGATATATTTTGTATTTGAGATAATTCATTAGAAATGGTATAAAAAATAAATGAGTTTGTGCATAATACGATTAACATTATCAAAGACACTTCATGATTATTCCTTGTTCTCCACTTTAGACATGAAGAAGGGGACCCAGTACTGAGAGACATAAACGGTTAACTAAGGGACTTTCAGTAATGTGATCGGTACATGAGTGTAAAAAAGTGTCCATTCAAATGAGGATGTGTGTTAGTAGACTAGAAACAGCCATGAAGCGAGAGTCCAGTGTATACAAGAGCCGTCGTAGCGATATAAGCGATAACATCGGCTTAAATTTTGAGATGAATGTGGAGATTAGTTTCTTCCATACAAACATTGACTCCTCAATGGAGTCTTCATTTCTTTCCCCCATTCTTGACTTAACAGCGATGTTTATTGTTAATCTGAAGAGGGAATTGTTCTTAGTGTACTCAAAGATGATCCAAATGATAAATACCTTCTCATGAAGATGAATCTCTAATTTTATAGCACGTCGAAACTCCAATCCCGTCTTCTTCAAATTAAGGCGACTGATCCAGCATTCCTCAAAGCAGTTTCGTTAATATCCATGATGATGAAGATGAAGGGTACTGAGACATGACTCATCAAGGAACATTATTCCTTTCATTGGATATCCATGGCCCTGCGATCCCACTCTTTCCTCGGAGTTG
Organism: Lepeophtheirus nordmannii; assembly: GCA_963680855.1. Taxonomy (NCBI): domain Eukaryota; kingdom Metazoa; phylum Arthropoda; class Copepoda; order Siphonostomatoida; family Caligidae; genus Lepeophtheirus; species Lepeophtheirus nordmannii. The sequence goes on along the minus strand of OY804522.1, from coordinate 30,444,039 downwards.
CCTTGTAATTAAATAAGAGATCCATGTTTTTGAATTTGGTTATCTTCAGCTGATGTCAGAGTCTTCTTCTGCGCTCTACTACTACAGTCTATAGCACTTGTTTTTTATTAGATCTACCGTGAGTCTTAGATTTCTAGCGAATTTTTGCCCAAAATTGGATGAAAATTTACACACTTTGATTGACGATTTCTTCAAAATTAAAGGCTCTTATCGGGCGCTTGACATCTTGTTTTAAAGCTTTGGGTCTAATCTCTATAATGCATTCCTTATTAATCCATTTCATGCAATATTCAAGGAGTTATTTAAGTACAAAGGATTTCATCGACTTTTGGACCTACTCCGGCACCCTACGCCCCTAGGAGTCCTTTTAGGTCAAAACAAAGACTAGAAATGAAATCTCCATAAAAAATACTAGCCAATCATTATTTTTTAGCGCTCAAAATGTGTATCCTTCTAGGCTTAAATTGAAGTTGAAGTTGGAAAATGGGCCAAAAAAGCTAAAAAAGTAGGGACCGATTTCTCGAAAACCATCGGACTCTCGAAAAAAAGAATTACAGATTTGAAATCAGTGAGCAAAACTGAATAACTTTTATTATACTTATACCCCAAAAGATTTTTGAAAGTTCAAATTTGTATTCCTGTGTTATCCTACTCAGCAGGTTCAAATAAAACTTAATTATAAAATTCTAGCGTATTTCATCGGGCTTTTTATCCCTTATTAATTTGATTTTATTCTGATATATAACATGGAAAACATCTTTGGCATCAAGTTGTACTCAATACAAGTGTAAAGCCTTTTTTCATTTTGAAAGCCATTAAATATATGAACTACTTATTTGCCTCTCCCTTCCCCAACACGATCAATGAAGTCACTTTATTCCTATTTTGTACACTCAATATCCTCACTTTCTTCTTTTTTTAAATAGAATCTCAAAATCAATTATAATTCTTATTAAGCACTTGGTAGATCAGAAAATGAATATGCGTCCCTAAGGAAGACATTTTGCTATGCATTGTTGTTATCGTTATTAAGACCAATGGTAGCTTATAGGTATACATACATATGTCCCCTAAATACTAAATAAATACCAAGAAAAATAAAATGAAGGCATGTCTTTTTTTTCCTCCTATTTATGTATACACATATCTCCCTCCCTCCCTACCTCCTTTGTCCATTATTTTGATCGATAAAAGAAATTCTAAATATTTATTTTCATAATATTTTACATTTAAAAAAAAGAATTTCTGGAATTTAACAACTTTTTATAAGTTTTGTCTAATATGTTTAGTACAATATTTTACATGAATGAAAATGTAAGGGCAATGAGAGACGGGGGAATCAAAAACTCCGTAGGTATGCATGTTTATATCAACAACATATGTATGTATGTACATTGTACATATTCTTTATGTTGATGATATCGTGTCTCATTTCACATGAGTGGAAACTAATGAAAATAATAATAATAATAATAAAAAGAAGATTTTTTTTTTTTACAATGGTAGTTAGAATTCTGTTACATAATATTTATTATAAAGTCTTTAGGCTCAATGTGAAAATTAATCATGTAATTAAAGTTCCAAATGCTGCTGCTACAACTACCTGTTACTTAATACCTACGTATGTATATATATATAAATGAGCTTATTTAGAGACAATTGAAATTATTTCCATCTGAATGTACACAGGATTGTTAAATGTAATGATAATGTTTTTGTATGATTTAGTACTCAAACACTTTTTGTATTTGACCTCAAAATTTCAAATATAAACTGTCTCTGATGTCGAACAAAATTTAGAAACACGTCAAAGAGTTGTCTATTTTCTTTCTTTTTTGTTAGCTTTTGTCTTTAATCATGATTAGATAATATGCAAAAAAGAGAGATTCCTAACAAGCATTGCCCGTTTCTTGAACCAAAACGTTTTAGATCAAAATCCTGGGACAAATAACGGTCAAGTATGGAATTACATTTCTCCAAAAATGCACTCAACCAATTTTAGACTTGCTAGTTACCCTTAATATTCGTATTTGGAAACCAAGGGTTGTAGAATGGAAGGAATTTTAAATTTATTTCTAAAGAGGATTGGATGCATATACCTCAAATACCTAGAAAAAATAAATTATGAGACATACTAAGATTTTCATTGCCTTAAAATCCTTGCCTTAAAGCATTAACATCAATACGTATTTACTGACTCATAATTAGATATTAATAGATATTGCTGATAAAAAATATATAATACACACTTCATTTAAGGGATATGAAGTGCTAAAAACTTTTGATTGATCCTCTGGTTGCATGAGACTGAGTAAAAAGCCCTACACATTTTTTTAATTTGTTTAAACTACCTTAAATTTTCTTTTTTTTTAAAGAGCGGGGGGGGGGGGATATTAACAGATTGTAATTTACCGGAACATGGAGATCCCCAACTTTTTTAAAAATATGTAGAATTTAATTAATGAGATAAAATGCTCACGGCATTTCACAACTTTTTTGTAGTTTTAATTTGTTACTCTACTTTAAGACGATGATTACTTCTTTGGAACAAGGAGAGGGAGGAAAAAAAATATAAGTATACCTTTTTTGTAAAAAAAAAAAAAAAAGTGAAGGTAAAACATTAAAACCTCTTAAAGAATTATAAATAAGCGTGAAACATCTTTTGTGTATGATGTTGTTGTAGGTGTATCAATATATTAAAATCTTTTATTTTTTATTTTTTTAAAACTTGGAATACTATTCTATTATGAAAACATGGTGTCCTCTATGAGTGAGAGAATTTTAATAACTGCATATGCCTCCAAATATGTATTAGTCCATCTTTTCCTCTTTTATACTAAATTATACTTATTTATTATCATAGATGTGAAAAGTGTTTTTCCTCATACTGTTTAGAACATTTTTTAATACTTCAATACTTTTACAAAGTACGGTTAAATGAATCCTTTACATAAGAATAAGATTTCATTCTATTGATTTTCAGAGTAAGTTATGGACACTTTTTCATCATTTTGAAATCATTTGAAGCATGAAAAATCAAGGACAAAAAAAAATCCCTTTCTTGAAGATTATTATTGAACCATTCAAATTGAACAACAAAATAACATGTATGTATATACATACATAGCCTATAACTTTTATGCCTCTTATTTTCTCAGTATAGACTCTGATTCTCAATTTATGACTATCCAACTAGGTTTTAATAAAAATAAGGGCAGAAATTAAATCGTTTCAGCTTTTTGTATTGATACATGATGATTCGATTATTGTATTTACAGTCCTATCATCATATGAAAGAATTGAATATTAACTGTAGCTCAATAAAGTATCTTAAGTCAAAATTATAGCAAGTACAAAATTATGAATTTTTCAATACATCGTGGATTAAAGTGTTCAAAATCAAGATATCCTAAACTAATTTATATATTTGTAATATGGAATTTGAAAATATTAATAAAAAAATGGGAATAATTCTTTTATTTTTTCATATAGATAAATACGTATATGTCGAATATGGATAATTATAATAATATATGAATGTGAGATAAAAATATGATTTCTTACACCTTGACTCTGGACCCATGATATTCAATCCTTACGTGGTGTAAATATATGCAAATTAACCACTAAATTTTCAGCCAATAGCTTTAAGCTCTAAGAAACAAAGAGTCAATTCCAATTATTTTCATTGTTGTGTTATTATTATTATTTTTTTTTTGGAATATACAAATTCCCTTCCATTCTAATATAATAAAAAATTGTGTGAGAACAAAATTCAACTGTTTCTTGAAAACGATTACCATATAAGTAGAAATTTCCTTCGTAGCATTGTTTTCTTACATAAACAACTATTTGTTATTTGTTAAAAATCTCCCATTTAAAATTTAAAAATAATAATTTTGTAATTCAAAATGTAAATTTTTTAAAGTTACTGTCCCTAGAAGGGTTATTAAAAAAAACGATGAGATGTTTATATCAATGACCTTTAAAAACTGTTTATCTCAGTTTGATTAATTAAATATATATTAATTATCTTCAAAAAATGGTAGCCAATAGTCTAGATAACACTTCTTAAGGGTCAAAAGTGCGATTATTTATTCGTTCATTACAAACTTTAACCATCCCCCCCCCCCCCCACAAAAAAAAAAATGCCACAGGTTAGAATGAAATTGAATGAATAATACATATTTATATCTTATTGGCTAAAGCTTAAACTTTTATAACTTAATTTGATCCTCAAGAAGTATGTGACCATGTAATTAAGTCTGAATTCTCTCCTACACATTTATTTTAAAGCAAGTTCCAGTAAATTATACAATTATTTGAGTCAAATCAAAAGTTTAATCAGCTCAAGTCAAGTCAACATAAAGCGTTTCATAAAATGTTCATTATGGCAATTTTATTTACATAGAACAGTGTAATGTTAAATGGTTTTGCAGCCACTACGTCATTTCATTCCGGAAGCTCCTCTCTTCCATCTAAACATTCATTCAATATTGTAAAACAAAGTTTAATCTAACTTTGGTCTATTATATGTACGCTATAACAATCAATATATATATATATATATATATATTTATTGTTTGTTCTTTGTGGTTCAGTTCCTTTGTCCTACTACCATTATTAAGCCCCCCCCCCCCCCTCCACTCTGATCATCATAGTATGTATGTATACATCCGTAATTAAATGAAATTACGATGTATGTATATGTATACTATTATTTATGTAATATCTACAAGGTTTTGTTGAGTGAATACACCCTAACAGATATATAGAAAGGAAAATTGTCAATATCAAATGATATTTTCATTCATTCATTTTATGGATTGAATAAAAGGAAAGTAACTATTCATTAGTGTAAATTCAGTACATGTGTACATACTTCATACCTGACGTAAATGTATTCATATTCTCTGAGGTGGATAAGTAAAGTATGCTGGTTTTTTTTTTGTTAGAATACAACCTGTAATAACAATAAAAAATATAATTGATTCAGTTAATATCTGTTTTAAAATTTCTCGACCTATTCTCCTCCAAATAGAAGAAAAAAAGCACAAAAATGAGCATTGTGCTTCCAACGGATTTTTATTTTTAACTTAAAGAGGGTGGGTACTGCAACCCATCAGCGTTTAGACTATAGACAATTTGTGTCAATACACATTTTATTTTTTATGTATATCCTTTAATTTGCTTAAAAAACATCATATCAGTCAAAATTAACATTCCAAAATTAGTTACAATCTACTCATAAAACATTTTAATAATTTGAATTGACGCATGCAAAATGTCTATCAAGTCTCTTTAAAAAGTTTATTCAAAAAGACATGAAATGTACATATCTACAAAATAAGATTCAAAAGCAGTGTCTTCAAACTAGCAAAGGAAATTGTAATTTGAGTCAATTTTATCTGATTCTTGATTGATTTAAATCACGTGAAAATCCTTTAAATTACTTAAATTTGATAGAAAAGCCAAGTTTTGTGGTATAAAAATAATACATTTCCAAAAAAAAAAAAATGGCACGATCCTATTTTATTATTTTGTGACCTCCATGTATCAACAAATTACATCAAAATGTGTAGAAATTGTAGTGAAAACGTTATTAGCTTGAATTTTTATGCCAGAGAGATATAGTATAGATTTGAATATGGAATTTAATGAAGAGATTTGAATATAAATATGTAGAAAATGTACACAAAATATAAAATTTCAGAATAAATTTGTATAAATGTATATTTTTCCCCGGATAATAATAATTATATATTATTCCAGCACTTCTCATCCATATACAGTATATTTACAAAAGAGGATTATTTGACAATAAAATAACCTTTTTAATCTTATTTGGAAATAAGTATTAAATTGTATATTTAGATTATAACAGATAACTCATACTTAGGTAAAATATTTCTTTAATATCTCTATATAAATCGCAGGTTATAGAGTTTAATTACGTACATAGGTATAGCTATGTTAAATTGACAAATAAGTTCAAATAGGGAAATGTTAAATATTATGTTAAATAGTTCTCATTTTCTGGAAGGAAGAGATGATTACACAAGAACATATTTGAAAAAAAAAAGGCTTGAGGTTACGTAAAAATATATAATTATATCAGTACTTTTTGTATTTTAAATAAAATTTCAAGCGTTTTTGATATTAAATTTGTAAGGATTTCTAAGCTTTGTATAGGTTTGAGTCAATTTTTGAGTAAGAAAAAAACAACAACTAATAAAACAAGGCATTCAAATTAAAAGTGTGTTTATAGTTTATGTGAGATGATTCAATCATGAATAGTTAGGGTATGAGCAACGCGTAGATTTTTCATTTGTTTAAAAGAGCAAAGAAATTTATTTGAAGCATGATAAGTTAATTTGATTTATAAGTATGTCTCTATAGGGAATGTTTGAGAAGCAATATTAATTCGATTGCAATTTATTTGAAGCAAAAATCACTTAACATAAAACAATAATTGTATTATAATTCTTCCCTTTAATTGAATGAAAGAAAAATTATTTATCTATCTATAATTGCAAAGTAATATTATGGAGATTGCGTACATATATTGTCTATTTAAATGGATGTTAAATAAAGTTCAAGTTCTTCTTTATATTTACTTATTTAATGTAATAATATTAAATATTATTCATTAGCAAAGGAATCTGTTTAAAAAAAATGCTCTTAACCTCAGTTCATAATAATTAATTTATAGTTTGTACGTATTTCAAAAGAAGCCAAAAATTCATAGGATAGTAATGCGCATATAACTAAAGTAATTATTTTTATTTGAATGTTTGGCCTATTTATTAAAATGTTTGTGTCCAGATATTATGCAATCAGAAATATGTATAATTTGTCATTTCATAACCCTTTTGGTCATAAAATCCACCATTGACATATATGTAAAAAAGAATTAAATAGTTTTAAACTGTCCGGTAAAACTAATCAACCAGGATTGTTTTCAAAGTATTATATATTATAACATATCCAAAAGATAATTTAGTAAGAGATATAATACATGGAATCTGATCCCTTCCGTAACTTAATTAAATAGATTCTATGGACAAATTAATTTTTGTTCTCATTGTCATTAATTCTTGCCCTCAATGTAAACCCATTCAATTCTTTGATACGTATTTTTAATTAAGAAAATACTCCTCAATTACCATATAGTATACAGATTAATTAATTAATCAAATAAAAACTAACAACTTTATTCAAATGATTGCAATAATTTAAATGGCGACTTACAGTGTTTGCATACCAGGGATGTTGCAAAGGGATGTAACTTTACACTGAACTGATCCTATTCTTTTTTGCTTATATGTCAATGGTCGTTTTTTATACACCCATATAATTTTTTCGCTGTATAGTTAAATCTCAAGACCTACAGTATTCGTCTCCCACAATTATTTTAACCACAAGTAAAATGTCATTCTAAACATTTTGTAGCAACTGTGTTCTTTTTTTATGTGCAGCTTTGACTGGTGATCACACATTTGCAACTCATTCCAGCTTGTAGTTCAAATAATACTCCTAATGAGGTACAGAGCATAATTATGAGATAAAAGTTGTCAACTGTTTATTTGCTCGTATGTCGAGGTTCCTTCCTGTATTCATTCCTCTTCATCCCCATGTTTTTAAAGGTCAGAACTTTTATTTTTTCTTACAAATAAAAGTATAAATTGGTAGATTCATTATATGTAAAAGCAAGTCTCTTGGAAAATCATTAAAAATCTATATTCCTAATTAACTCCTAATTACATGAGTATTTTTAGTCATTCTAATGACTTTATAATTATACATACATATATATATATATATAAATCTATCTAAATGCAATTTTAGACATGAAATGAGATTTTTTTAATATTATTATTATTATTTAAAGAATCTACCTTTGACGTCATGGATAATATCCCTACATATGTATTATCTAGAATGTTCATACATATTGCTTCGATTATGTCATGAATTTTTTTCTACTCCTTTGTTTTGTGTATGTCTTGTTTGACATTCAAATAATGTCTCTTGATACATGTACAATTTATTTTTCCCGACTTCCTTGCTTTCACACTCCTGGCCGAAAATGCTAGAAGCATGACTTGCAATTTTTTTTAAAAGTCTGCAGGGCGTTGACTTTTACATATCTCACGTAAAAACGACTTGAAGTAAAACCTTTTTAAAGACTAAATATATACAATTTTCCTTCTTTGACAAATACTTTTTGGTATTGTAATGTAGTGGCTTCTAATTTCTTTCTCCTCTGACTATTTGATATAAACTACTAGATAAATAGAGTTTTAATTAAAAAAACTAACTTTTGATTAATGTTGCCTCATTTTGAGGCAAAATGACTTCTAATTTACCCACAAATTACTTTCTAGGAAAATTAATTGTATTTTGCGTAGGGAAAACAATTGGATGATGCCTTAGTCATATGTTTTTTTACTGTAATAAGTATGAATTGATCAAATGCAACTTGGGGGAAATTTATTTGTATGTATCTGTTTTGTTTTTCTTCTCTTGGCTAAAATTTATTCTATGGAAAAAGAATCAAACACAAAGTTTTTTTTGACTTAAAACAAAGCAATGCATACATATTAATATAAATACTCTTTAGGCTTTTAAAAAAAGTATTCTTTTAATGTCTTTGTTTATTTTATTTGTTCTCAACTTTTTCTCCATCTTCATTCTAGGAATGAGTGACAAACTACGGATTTTTTACCATCTTCTTCCTTGATTAGTGTTTCATCATCTATCAAGTACTAGAAGAGACTTCCTCATCTAATAGACCTCATTCATCAATAGCAAGAACACAACTTCCTACTTCAAAATGGTAAGTAGTATCTTTTTAGTACGGTAGATGGCGTTTTCAATACATGACAGAGTGCGACCTCTATCCTATTATTTAATATATATTATAATGACTATAATATACATACATAGTTAAATGTATATGTTGCGTAGAAGTTGTCAATTGTGTAATTCATAATTTCTACGTCTCATAATCTCTTATTAAATGATTCTCATTTTAATTACCAACTAATAATTGATACTATTCTCTCATTTTGATCTTTTAAAACGTATAAAAATATTTATGTATATAAAAACTGTGTGAAAATCTTGAATGATATAAAGTGCCACAGAATACTGATCCTATATCAAAAAGGGATTTTCATCCGAAACTTATCGAGCATTGTATGAGTTTCATTATAAGCAAATGTGGGAATAATGTCGTTTTGATTGCTTACTCTTCTGTTACAACATCATTATAAGAGCTCCAAGTTCAAATTCTTTTCTCTGTTTTACAAGATTTAACATTATGTTGTAACATTTATTTAAGAATTGGACCCTTCACTTTTACAAATAACTAATTTATTTTGCTTTTTTGCAAGGGCCTTATTTTTTTGACTAAATACATACGTAAAAATACCATACACTTATATAAAATATTTAAATTAATATTTTAGTTAAACAAACACATCTGCAACTGAATTTCAAGTAGGTTGTAGAAGTGTTTTATTTTTGTTTGTTTTCCAGGAATTTGGGGTCTGTCACATTTAGCAATATTTATATTATTTGCCTATAAAGAGAGCCCAAATAATCATCTTTTAAGCATGGAGAGAAATAAAAGATTTTTTTAAAAGTGCATAGGGAAAAGGGGTTGTAGCCGTTTTTTATTTTCTTAATAATGACTATCTATCACTTCCAGAATAATTCAGTATAATATGTATAATTCAAAGGTTCTTATACTATCATTTTGTCAATACACTATACAGTAGTTTTTCTCAACTCGCAAGTTCAAGAAGTTTAATGTGTAGGAGAAAGCTTGAGACCAAGTTATCACTGTCATCATCGATTTAGTCACTAGATATTATTGCTTTTGAAGATGGTCATTTAATCACGACCCATTTTTTTTACCTTAAAGACAAGCAAAAGTAAGCATTGCATTTTCCTTCTGCTCTTTCCGTCTGAGTGATCCACTTTCTGTACCACCAATTAAATCCTACTTATGGTGCAACCGATGATTTAAAAATCAACAATTAGACTACACATTTAAAATAACATTGTCGAAATTACTTCCTGTTCCTTGGCCTTATAAGCTAAATTCGGCACATAGTATGTTAAAGATATTTACCATTATTAAATAAGCCAACTTCTTTGGTAAATTAATTTTACGGATGAATGACGAAGTAAAATTGAGCTAGGTATTATTTCACAATAGTATTGTAATTTTATTTCTTATATCACAAACCTTGCTTCAAAAAAATTTTAATATACAAAAAATATATGTATTTGAAACATATTTTGTGTTATTATCATAAACATATTGATTGGTACAAAATTGTAATTTAACTAAAGAAACTGCAGCCCATTCTAACACCTGAAGCATCATTTTGTAACCCCAGAGACTTTTAGTAGGTCCACATATTAAGAGCCCCTGGTATAATTGAAATGAAAAAAAAAATTCATCAAATTGAAAGAAAATGATTTATATATCTATTTAGGTACTTATTTGTGTTTCCAAATACATAAATAAATGTAAAAATAAGTACAAATCTTGTCAATTTCTAACCCCTTTAAAATAGGTTTACACACTACAAAAAAAAGTATGTATATTGTACTTAAAAGCATAGATTTATAGATAGATAGTCATAATAATAGCCTTGCATTAGATATTTTAATGACCTTATTTCTTTACATAACTACAATATGTACTACATATTGTAGTTATATGTATATAAAAGAAAAGAAAAAGAACAGACTTAAAGTATAAACCTAAAATAAATAAATATATATATATACATATATATATAAAACAAAATTTTCATGCATTTAAAGTAGAATATACTTTCTATGTAAATGTACATATAGATATATAGAATATATATACAATAAAAGAAATTAAGTTTTATGGGTTTCAACCATTTGTTATAATAGATGTCGTTATTGTTGTTACTTCACCAACCAAGGAAACAGTCCCATTTCCGTAAAAAAAAAACTCGTTCTTTTTTTCTATTATCTATTAATACAACCCTGAGTATGTAATCATTATTAAAATATTAGATATATACATTAAAAATTCTATTTAAATCCTGTTAAATATTAAAATTTATTTCCAAGGAGAATAGGAAGCCTTTCCTCCTCTCCATTTTTCCATGGAGTTGAAGCTAAATACTACTCTAAATGTATTTTTATGGACTGTGTATAAGAAGTAATTATGTGCAAATAAAATTCGGTAAAGTCTCATCCCCTGGTTCTTGTAGCTTTTTTCTTCTTCTTACATAATAATGTACAATTATTATTGTTATTGTTATAGTCTTGTTGATTCCAAATGGAGTTGAAATTAAATTACAGAGACTTTTCTAAATTGTCTAACATATATATATATATATAAAATATATATATAACCATTTTTTCATTCTACTGCCATTTTTATTTTATTTCTAGAATTTGTATGTCTTGTATATACTAAACTGTCCCGTTTTCAGGGTGATGACTTAGATCAAAGACATCCAATTATTTTCTCGTACCTATGGATACAAAAATAAGAACTAGGGAAATAAAAAGCCTCTGTGTCTATTTATCAAACTTTTAAAGCACTTTTTACATCCAAAATATGATAAAAAATGTTCATTTTTGACAGGTTTGAGAGGCCTTTGTTTTTTAAGTTTGTATGAATATTTATTTTTGGAGTACGACAACTATGTCTGAAGAATTAAAAAAGAAAAATTGGGTGCTTTTTCAAATCCGAAAATTATACTTTAAATCTATAGTCATTACAAGAAGTATTCTATTTTTCCATTCAAAAACGTTTAAATAATAAGAAAGGGGCTCAAAATAAAAGATTCCTTAAAAAAATTAAAGTTTGCATAAATTCTTAGCAAATTGTTGGTGATAATATGGCTTATGACGAAATATTTTTTTTTTAAATATTAAAGAAGGTAGACTGCAGCCTCATGACGTGTTGGGTTGGATATAGCAGTCATGAAAAAGTCCAATTTTCCTGCATTTTCAAGTTAATAAATGTATCTCACATTTTAAATTTAACATTATAAGCAAAAAAGATGATTTTAGGATGATATCCTAAAAAGAAAAGTTGTTCAATGTTCACAAGTCATAAATATTCATAAAAAATAGAAGGTTTCTTGACAAGATTCTAGATTTGCGGCATAACTTTTTTTTATTATTATACATTTTTAGGTAAAAAAAAATTCCTATGAAAAAATAGATGTTGTTTACGCGTTTAGATTCTGATAGAAGTTTCACCTAGAAGCAAATTACAAAAGATAGAACTTTTATTTAGTTTTTATTGGTCATAAAATCCTTATTAATTAGTAATGATCAGAGTCTACAACGACTCCATTACTTTATGAAATATTTAATACAATAGTGTCAATATATATGCACCAAAATATATATAGTTTAAAAATTCAGAGATGAGAACTACATATGAACACATAATTGAGATTGGGCATAACCTCAAATAAATGAGCAATTACCGTAAATAAAAAATGCTTCTCAAACCATTTAAAACTATTCGTGTTATCACCGGATAATAAACTCTATTTAATGGGTTTTGAAATGGGGAGTGCATTTAGTTATTTATTCATTATTTAGATTGAGATATTCTTTTCATTATTATCATGGAGTCACCAGACACTGAATGTTTTTTGCCATCCAGGGTTGACCTTACTGTATTTACTCATGCAATGAAAATACATACTAAATGCTCAAAATATTATTCAAATTTGCTTTCCATTCGAGCCCAACTCATCTATCAATAAGTCGTTCAAATGAGTTGGCTATATGCAGCTTCATAAAATATAAGCAGTTATAGCCAATAATTGCCGATTAATGTTCTTAATTTTTTCTCCCTAAAAATAAAGTTTTGGAATTAAATAAAGAATGAAGAAAACTGGCATCAAACATTTCAAATAATTTATGGTGCATAATATGAAAGTCCATATTTGATGTAAACAGCCATTTTTAATGTTCTCAATATTTCTTCACCCATGGTTAACTTTTTTCACACTATTAACACTAAATAATGTAATTTAAGAGATGTGACATTACTTTAAACTGTTTTGTTTTTTTGTTTTGTCTTTCACAATTTATTTTTATAAAAAACACTGGAAACATGTATTAAATTCCAGATTTGCTATGACCATCCATAAATAAATTTAAAAAAAACAAAACAAAACAAAAATAAATTCACAATTTAAAAGATATCAAATAGAAAATTCAAGGATATAATTTCTCAAAACCTTTGCAAATGAACTACTTTTGCTATGAAAAAGGTATTCAGTTGCTGAAGTAGTAATGCTCTTACTTAATTTGTGATTACTTTGATTTGGTTTTCAAGAGTGAATTTGAAAAATAAATAGAAATCAGTGATGAGTTATCTTCTACCCATAAAACCCATATTGATCGATCCTTGCATTCAATATCCAAAAGAGTTGAAAAACTAGTCTCAATCTCGTAATTTGAGGCATTACTGTATGTACATATGTATGTATTCAAGCGAAGAGACCAGAATTATACAAATAAATAAATAAAAAGAAATAAAAGACTCATATACAAAATTTCATTATATTTTTTTTTTTTCTATTATAGAAAAAAGCCTCTCAATTATTCTTTGACAATAACAATTATAATTTGCCAGTGGTAAAAGATCCCGAAAAGAAAATAAAATAAAAAAATATATATTCATCTATGTACTAAAAGGGAAAACATATCTACTGCTGTCACCAAGTTTCTTTTCAATATTTTCTATTTTATTTTATTAATAATGTTGCATATATGTATGTATGTTCGTACTGAGAGAGGTTAAAAAGATTTTATAAAGTATTTTAATGTGAAAAAAAAGAAAAGACAATCATATTCAGTAGGCCTAAAATAAATTGTCAAAATAATTGCTTTGATAAATATTTGATGACATGTTTCTTCTTCATCCTGACCTATATATTTTATAATAATAATAAGAATTATATCTTCTTCCAATATCTTCTCCTCTAGAGACACTTCTTTTCTTTTCTATTCTTTACATGTCTCTTTCCTTCTCCTGCTTCTTCTTCTTCTTCCCAAGGGTATAGCTTTTTATGAGTTCGTATATTTCATACTACCATTATGCTGTTGTTAAGAAGACAAATTTTGTTGGAGGAAGAAAGAAGGGGGGGGGGAAATATACGTAATCATACAGGGGGGAGGGGGAAAGCTTCGTCTAAGTAGAGTACAACTTATGCATAAATATATTTGTACACCTAAAATATAATTAGGTAAACATTTTCAAGTCATTCTATTTATTCATTCATCATCTTTGAAAAGATGAGTTAACTTTATTTCACGATGAACCGTTCGTAATTTAATTATGATTTAAAAAATTAATGATTTGGCAATCGAAGTTGAATTTTTTTATAAGTCCTTTCAAAAACATGAAACTATGTTGCAGTGTACATATACTTGAGTGAAAATATTTTCGATCTATTGCATTTGTTACTATTCAAATTTGTAGCCCATTGTGTCTAAGTGTTGCTTGAATTTGAATTTTTCCATCAAATTCATGGATTTACATGGACATCACGTTTATTGTAAGCATCACTGAATCATTTTCAACGCAATGTTGAAGAAAATATAGCTTGTTGTTGATATGGTTTTAATACTATACGGACAAACTTTAAAAAAAAATACAGAAACTTTATTCAACGACATTAAAAATGTAAATAAATCAACAACAAAACTATTGTCAATTTCCAGAATGTTGATGACATCACTCTCTATTCATGTTCTAACTTAGGTCATATAAGTATGATTTAAAAATTTTGACTAGTCATTCATGAATGACTATATGATATATTGTGCTAATATTATTGTAAATGCACTAATGATGCGATATCAAGTCCTATTTTTGAAGATTTTGTTCTCGTCCGTATTTTGTTGTCAAGACAAATGTAATTAGATTTTAGTAAAAAAACAAGGACAATGTTTTTTCCTTCGGTCTCAAAAACTGAAGGTCTTGGTCCTGAGCCCTTTTAAGTATCGGTATTATCTTTATCTCGAACGAAGTAGTCTTGACCACAGGGCTGATATGTACTTTTTTGATCACTCTATTTCTCACTTTTGACAAAGTCTCTCACAAGTAATTGAATACTCAATATCTCAATGTCTTGCTACATCATTTAATTTAAAAACAAGTACACAAATGAATAATGGGCTCTCTCACTTGTAAATACATAAATATACCTACATATGTACGTAATATATATATATATCCACGTCTGTTTAATGGTCAGTTATTCAAATATAAGATAAATTTATTTTTTTTATCTCGGATATCAAAAAGCAAGACTTGATTCATTTATTATAAATCCATATTTATATAAGGACTGCCAACAAATATATGTATAATATATATACATACTACATATTATTATTATTATTTTATAGAGATATTCGTCTCCCTCCATCTATAAAAAGAAAAAAAGTAAATAAATAAACCGTTTATCATTCGATAAAAATAAAAAAATCAGAAAATTTTTCGAAAATAGAAAAGGCCTTTCTTGAATATGAAAGCTTCCTTCAATCACACTCTCTCTCTCTCTCTCTTTCTCGTCCCACTCTTTTAACCATGTATGTATATGTAAGTGTGTGTATGTGAGATATTGACCGTTTATCATATCCTTAAATTGTCTTGGATCCTTATTGATTCTTATTTTTTTTTATAGAATATATATGTATGCATGTACATCTTCATATTTTATAGTATTAAATTTGACAAATTATATAAATACTTTATATATTGGATATGTACCTCTCTCATGCCAAGTTTTCTTTATTTAAGGGTCTTTGTATAGATTATAATGGCACATACATACATACATAGATTATATATATACCGTAAGAGGTGAGTATATAGTTTGTTTTTGTGTCATTGTTTTGTTCCTATGTCAGTATACTTTTTTTAATGAAGTTTTGACGTTTAATGTTGCGGATATGTCCTTTAGAAAATAATAACATTTCTTGTCTTATTTATTCATAAATGTTGCAATATTTTACTACTATTACGTAATTAGGAAAACGGATTTTGATTGTATTTTTAAGGATATTTTTTTGAAGAAGAACAAAACAACAAAGAAAGTCTTAAATGGGATGTAATTTTTAAAGAGAGCAGGTATCTATAGTAAGAGTCTCAAGCTGATTTATCCCCAAAAAAATTGGTTGCTAAGACTATAATATATAACTCTAACTATTGGAACAATTGATTTGTAGAAGAAACTTATGTTGCAGAAGACTTGGAAAGGGTTAGAGGATGTGTTTAAGAAAAGATATTTGAAGGGCTAATAATATTTTTGTTATTTGAATATGGATGGAAAACTATATTTATCAAATAGAGGGAATTTCATCCCCTTTCTAACACTAAAGAAAATGCAAAAATGACTTTTTATTAACCATATTAGCTTGTAATTACTCGAAAATATTGAAGGACGTAACTAGTTACTTGAATTTTATCAACTGCAAATAATCCCTTTGAAACTATTCCTGTTCTCAAGATGAGATTGGTTTGATTTTTAGATCACTATGAAGAACACTTTTTGAAGGTATTGTGTTGGTCTTGCTTTCAAGATAAATATAATAAGATTTGACAAATTATTTTCTATGAACAGATCTCAATCCCTTAAAGTTTTAGTCTCAAGTGATGTCGTTTTTACTACAAAACTAGTATGTATTTTATATAAAAATCCTTCAAAATTAATAAACTAATGTGTGTTCCCAACAAGCCTTTAATGTCCATCTTTTGAACAGGGGTACAATCAATCATTTTGATTTTGTTCATATCTGTACAATCCCCTCGATAAATGGATTATAAAGTAACATATGTTAGTAAAAATTATGTTTAAAAGTGACTCCACATGTAGAGTGAATCACTTTGAGTTCATTTTTGCTTGTAACAAAAATTAAAGATAAAATAAATTTGTCTTGTATAAAAGTTCTCTAATACAAATGATCAGCTCTCAGCAACATTCGTCTGTATCACGACCTACATACTATTTTAAAACCCCCGCTCTACTGTACATATATGTACATACTTTATTGTCAGATCAAATCCATTCCATGAGGGGAACTTTACTTTTTGATGATTACTTTTTACAAGCAAATGTATGTACTTAATTGTTGCGTATTATGGTATATGGACATGAGATAAAGAAAAGGAAACTTCTTGGTTCTCTATGTAATTTGTATTTTTACTCTAATGCTTTTGTTTTCCCCCACAAAAATCTATGTAGGGGAGACAGAGACTGTTGGAAGAGAGGAGAGTTGAAACAGACTCATTTATTTAAGTATAAAAATAGTTAAACATAGCCTCCAAATATATGTACATGAAATTGTAGAATAGAAGAAAAATTATTCTGACAAAAATCAGCAATTTTCGTCGACTTTTCTTTGAGATATTGGATAAAAACTAATTTTTAGGGGTAGACGTAATATTTAATTTGGTTAGCAATACTTTTACAATAATAATGTAATCAATTTTTCATTTTTTTTTTTTTTTTTGCCATAATCTATAATTTTGAATCATTGATTATTTTGCTATCACTTGATGTAACTTATAAGTCTCACTCATTGAGAAGATATTGAAGAAATTGTAGCGTTTGTTACAAATTTGTTGAAATTGTTCCCGTATTCTAATTAAATTTTAATGTGCATAAATTGAATGTTAGTAATCCAACATCGTGACAAGTTTTGTTACTTATTTCTTTAAAAAATATTATTTATTCTCTAATTTTTTTCATTTCTAATTGAAGCTCAATTTTGTAAGACTCTTTCAATCGTTCCCAACATTTGTGGGATATCATTGAATTGCATAAATAGTTTCAATTGACCAGAGACAAATACATGTACAATATGTTAAGCTATATCATTGCGTAGATCTAATAGAGTACAAACTCCCAGTAATTGAATCAAAAGCAAAAAAGTGTTGAAACCTTCCCCGGTCTTCCCTATATACATACATTTTACACATTTTATCCTCATCCTATTATCAACTGTATACCTTAATTTTCTAGTTAACTACTACTTTGGAGGTAGAAGAAGAAAAAGAAATGAAAATGATGATGAAAAGTTTTTTTTTTTTTTTTTTTTTTTTTTTTGATATATTTGCTGCCTTTCCTTATGACAACTATCTTCTTCTGCTGCTTTTATTTATATTTTTTTATTATATTTTATGTTAGATACCTGAAGAAATAAAATAAATAAATAAATCAGAGACTTTCTTTCTTTCTTTCTTTTAATTAGTAACTGTTTGATGTTTTTAAAGCATTCTCTTATTGTTATTCTACTTCTTACTTCTTCGTTTTCTTTTGCTGCTTCCTCTTTACTTCATTAATAAATCTAATTCAATTATTTTGTCCACATACAAGAAGACGTAGAAAGAAAGAAAACTGTTTTTGTCAGATTCTTGTAAAAGATCTCACACATAAATATACATACATACATACATACATTCGAATGGGATGATAATATTTATGTGATCTGTTTATGTATGTACATGTATATATGTATAGAGCATGAGGGCTTCTCAATTATTTTAATATTATACATACATACATATTATAAATATATTAGAGCTGTGACGGTACATTATTACAACATAAAGGACGAGCTTTATATTTGTAAAAGATTGCCATTTTTAATAAAAGTTTCCAAATTTCACCTTCCCCAAACCATCAATTTCTGAGATTCTCCTCTCTCCAATTTATTTGTATGTACGTACACAGAACCAAACCATAAACCCCAGTAAATGCAGCATGCCAGCTTGTTATAAAATTTTGTTCGTTTTGTTATTCGAATAAACATGTGTTTTAATAAATGTGATGGACCCTGCATATATTTATTAGATAGACATGAGCAAACTAACAAAGCATTCATAGCTCTAAGCCATACTCAAGAGATACTATGCAAACAATTAAGTAAACAATGCTCATATGCTATTAATATTAAAATATGTTAACTGTCTAAACACTTCAGAAATTTTCCCTTGAATTAGAATTACAGGGACACTGTTGTTATTTTAATTATATTTTGCAACTTTTCCTAATAAAGAAACAGACAAAAAAAGATCCAAGATCTCCTGATAGTTTGCCAATTCTTCCGAACTGTGGAATTATTATTGAAGTAATTGTAGGAAATCGTTTGCAAGTAACACTTGATAACAGGGGTACCAACTTTTAAAAAAATATCTTGAAAGTAAGTAGGGTTGTATCCCTCTCTTCTCTGGTCCTTATTATCCGTCATCGAAAAGTGTCTCTAATTTTGAAGGACCTCTTCAAAGCATCAGTTTCAACTAACTAGACTACGTTTAATTTAGTAAAATATTAACTATCATTCATTTTTATATCCTGAGATTTTAGAGTTGAAGGAGAAGGGGGAAATGAGAGCTCAATATTTAATTAACATAAGCTGCCTCTTATATAACTTTGTGGGGTAGGGGAAATGAATTATTCATTATTATAAGTATTAGTTTGTAGAAATTCTTTTAATCTTCTTTTAGAGATAGATGCGTCCTCTACAAGGATCCAAATAACGAATTAAACAAAATTCAAAAAATAACAAAACTACCTACCGTCATTTCTTTTCTTCATACAACAGCTTTTTTTCTTACAATAGTTGTTTCTTTCCTTAGTTATTTCTATTGGAATAGACCAAATTCACTTAGAATAGTACACATTAAATAGGTAACATATATGTTACTTGGATGTTTATTTATACTTCTGAGATACTCGAAATATAATTATGAGAACATCACTAACTGATTATCTTTGATGGTGACGTCATTGAACAACGTGTTTTCCTCAGAACTGCTTTTACGTACAACGAGACGTCAAATTTTTGGAACTGCTACATCCCTTCTGGTCACTTTACATTGTAGACCAAAATCAACATCTCTAATCGTATTTATCCTTTTCATCATCACTAAAATGTATAATGAGTCCTGAGACCTTCGTACCTAAGTAGGAATGAGGGTACATTCAAAGAAGAAAGCCTTTTCCCATGTACATACTTTTTCCCCCTTCTCCCAAAGGCATAGCAGTATGTATAAATAAATCTGTACATACATAAGCATGGAATGTCATTTTGAAGCTAAAGTAATCATATATAATTCTAATATAATCTTGTCAAACAGCCTTTATAGTAAGTAATAAAAAATAATCATAAAGTCATTATGAATTTGATGAAAAACATCCTTGTAATTCTTCTTCTTCTCCTACTATGTGTACTTCTATTGAATTGAAGGAATGAGAAGAATAAACGAACAAGAAGATGAAAAAATATATGCATAAATCAAATAAATAATAATAATAATAAATGAGATGCACTTTAAGTAAATGAAAATACATCATTTATTTAATGGAAATAAAGTTGTTAGGATAAACAGCAGACTTCTAAAGGGAATGTTTAGCGTACGTGTAAAATGAAATATAGCCAGGTATATGTAGGTAGAGTTAGTAAATATGGCAAACTATATCATTTAACAAATGTTATAGTCTTACAGTTTGCATAAGTATATATCTCGGGCGTATTCCAAATGTACTCTGTTTGTTTTTTTAGTCAACTGTTGATTTGCCTAATTGTTTTGAAATTTTTTTATTAAAACAATTGATTTTCTAAAATAGAATGTTTCCTATTTTGATAAACGGTATCCGTTCCTACTGTTATATGGCAAAGAGGAGCTTCATCATTCATGAAATACAGCACGCCCCTAAGCATCTAAGCCCTAAGCTCTGCACTACAACTCTGAATTTTTAGTCTCCCCACTGTTTCTATTAATTAAGAAATAGTTACAAGTGATGACCTTGGTTACAGACCTGGTATTGATAATGTAAATACGACGAGAGGGCTACAACCCATCCTTTTCTTCCAAAAAAATCGATGTACCCAAATGATATTTCTAAAATATTCTGTTTTGCCTAGCAAGCACAGAGATGTTTCAGCGAATCCAAGTGTGAAAAACAATGTCACAGACACGTTCTAAGTTCGGTCCTGGTTCCTGTTAATGTTGTGTACACTACTCATTATACTTTCGGGATCTTCAGCTCAAATACCGATACTCATGTTATAAGCCTAGAAACCGTTGATACCGATGATATAAACATAATATCTAGACAGTGATGGATTGATGGGTCAATCGTGTCTCTATCTAATAGTAAGGTCAATGTATCTACATTGGGGTGTACCCTTAGGGGAAGGTAAAGTTTTAGACTTTGCTTTTCTGTTAGAAGACAGACAAAAAACACTATCTTCATACTATTTATACAATAGTATTAGTTCTTGAAAGGCCCAAAAACTTTTGCAACATTCTAATTTTAAAGCTATAGGCCTTAGCTAGACTTTAATTTTTTATTTATTTGAATCATTAAAGGAGGGAAATAGTTTGCAATGAATTCATCTCAGATATTTTGTAGTAATTTCGTTTGTTACATTGTTGCATAAACCAAATTTGATGCAAAGTAGTCATGGAATCGAATCTTAATCCTTGTTTTGACAATTGACTCAAAAGCTAAAAAGAGTTCATATTCACGATTCTGAAGGCTTTTTTTGTCTACCTTCTTTCTTTCTCTTTTTGAAGGCAGAAAGGTTGAGAGACTACACTGCTGCTACTGCTATACATATACACGTACATGTAGAAGCCCCATTATTATGCAAACGTATGTATGGTATGTATCTAGGTAATTCTCTTCTAAAATGATGATTTTAAAGAGTAAATATACATATATTTGTTGAGTCTATATACAACTGTTGTATGCATATAAAATATGTAAGCCTATCGCATAAATGTTCTGTATTCATTTAATAATAATAATAATAAAAATAAAAATAATCATAACAATGCTAGAATAAGCTTTTTATCAATTTCGTACGCAACAACCATACCCTTCGAAGTGAGAGAACAAAAAAAAAAAACATCTATATATGTACAAACATATAAATAGATAAAAGCATATATATACATATATAGTTTTTAAAATTGAACGAAATGAAACAAACAAAAGATGCGAATCTTATCAATGATATAAATAACAAAAAAAAAAAAAAAAATGAAAACAACAATAACAAAAATTGAATATTCTTATTGATAAATAAATAAAAAGGAAAGGAAGAAAAAAAAAGTGCCTCCTGCTCCCTACGTCTCTCTCTCTCTCTCTCTTTCTTTATTTTCTATGTATGTACATACATACGTACTAAGCTTATTTTTCTACATACTTGCTATAAGTAAGTGTATTTGTATGTCTGCTATTTCCTAAGAAGGAAAACAAAAAGGAAACAGGGAGAGGAAGAATCTCTGTTAGTATGTATGTACTTTATGTATGTATTAGTATGTATTGTACATATGTAATACAAACAAATGGATCTCTCTCTCTCTCCCTCTCTCTTTAAGCACATTTAGTTGAAATAAATAATCACGGCCCTCAAACAAACAAAACAAAACAAAACAAAACAAAAAAGGTGAGAAGTTCACTCTCACTATCCCTTTAAAAAAAGAAAAGAAAAAAAAAGTATCACAGATGACTCGGACAGAATATTTTTAATGTATGTACATATTATATTTGATAAGGTCCTATGTGTGTATGTATGTCCTATATTGTATCATTTGAAACGCACGTGCGGACCAAATTGTATGTATGTATGTACAGCTGATGGATGTTGTTGTTGTTGTTGTTTTGCAAAAAAAAAAGAAAGAAAAAAAAGTATCTATACGTTCATATACAGATTACCCTTTTAAGAGATATATTTATTTATATGTATGTAGTACTTATGTATATGAACTCAGAACTCTACTCAAGGAAGAAATAAATAAATGTTTCTTATTTTTATTTATTTTTTGTATGGAACAAGGGACTAGTTGATTTAAGAGTTCAGTACAACATACATTCCCTCTCTTTTTATTAGACTTGGTCATAATGTACATATTTGTGTACGAGTATGCATATTATGAAAGTGAAAATACCCATTAAAAGACGGAGGTAGTGAATGAAATCCTGCTTCTACATATATAGGTACTTTTGTCTACCCATCTACATATTCATTATGTTTGTATGAATATGGAATGATAATACTTAAATAATAATAATAATTAATGAATTAATGGATATATTCATAAAGACTATAAAACTAACTATTGGATTAAAAGCAACATGTGAGAGTAGGGATGAGTAAGCCTTTTAAAAATTGACTCTATTATTTTAAAATAAATTACCTGAAACACCTTTGTTGGCAAATTCAGAATGTATATATTCAAAAAATCTTGAATAGTTAGTATGTTAATATTATCTGCTGAGGAATAACTTTTTTGAGATAATGACTTAGATACTTACACTAATTTTGATCTGGATGTTGAGACCAAGTTCAATGCAGATAGATATATAAATAAAAAAGCAAGTTTATTTTGTTGTGGTCTTGAGGGCAGTTTTGAAAAAAAGGGATATGGCATTTTAATGACATGATAATCATGCAACTTATTTTATTGTTTTGTTTTGCAAAAAAAAAAGGGGACAATAACACCTTGGCTTCCCTGATTCAGAGCCCATGGGCATTGATCACTACTCACATGTACTCGGTGTTCAACAAATTATCCAAATATAAAGCTTGATGTCTAAGTCATTTTCTAATCAATTGTCTCAAAATTGCTTTTTATACATATGTACATATTTTATATTATATGTATAGTATCGATTAGATGCTCAACCTTGAAGCTGAACTACCCTAGGGCTGATTGGGCTTAATACGGTGTTGGGTCAAGTCTGATATTTGAATTTTCTTACATTTCATGGTTCTCTTAAAGCTGCTTGGACCTATGCTTTTTCCAAAATCAGGTCATAGTGAATATCTGAGATCAAGTTGGACATGGGAAGCAATGGTCTCGAGTTTTACTGGGTCAAAACAAACAAATTAGTGTTTGTAGGTATGTTCATAAGATCATTAGTGTTACAAGTTCTAACTACAAGGTCGATTATAAAGTAATATAAAAGTCGAAATTGACACAGATTTGATTCACAGCTATGATCAAAGACATTTGTCTTTCTGTATAATCATTGAAAAAAGTAGAAACACTCATTCTTCAGAGCATTATTTATATTTTGATCACACAATGAAATAAATATAGTTTGCTTACAAAACAAAGTATCTACATAGTGTTATACTGTTACTTAATAGTAAAGTATATGAATTATATTTGACATTGTCTCAAAATATTTAATAGGTAAATATGGAGGGAAAAAAATAAGGTATATGTTTACATATAGACTCACGCATGGATTATATTCAAGTAAAAATCATTTACATAAATAATAACTCAACTTTATAAGCATAAAATTATCACATGTTTATAATAATTAGTTATTTATTAATTTCATTTGACTAATTATATATATATATATTACAATTTAGTATTTAATAGGAAGATTCTAAATGATTTAGTGAAATTTTATGTCTCTTCAAAAATCGATCTATTGTCTTTATTTTGTTTGTTGTTGTTGTTGTTTTTTAAATTAACTTTTCTACTTAATGAACTTACTCATAACATTAAATAATTGAATATATATATATATATATATGTATATATTGTAAAACATTTTATGACTATAAAGATTTTATGAAGTAAAAACATGAAGTTTGTGCATAAAACTTAAAAACTTCGAAAATAGGCAGTATATACATATACATATATATATTTATATACTAAGTCTATAAATATCCTTTAATATGAATTTACATATTATAAAAGCTCTTGGGAACACTATATCAATATATGTACATACATACCTATAAATTCACTTTATCGTTTCTTTTGTTTTTTAAGTACATAAATTGAATTTTAGGCTCTAATTCTTTACTAAATATTTTTACTGACAAAAAAGTGGATATTTTTATTTAGTAATGAGACTTTATCATTAAATTTCATTTAGTAAGGATTTCTACTACTTTTTAGAAAGCATTTTGGAGAAAATGCTAAATCTAATATCATCAAACTGAATTTGGTATTTTAAAATTCCTCATACTACTTAAAATGATCAAAATCCAATTTTTGTTCCGTACATAACAAAAAATATTCATGAAAACATCAAATTTCCATTTTGATCATAAATAAATTTCCTTGAAATATTTGTTAATAAATAATAATTTATTTTCGAATCTTTTTTTTTTTCACATTTAGAGATATTCCTCTCTCTCTCTCTTTCTTCCTCTTTATGAATAAGTATACAAGTAAGTGTTGATCATAAATTATTATATATGTATACATCGAAGAAGTTTGTAGAAGAAAGTGTGGTGATGGTGGGAGGAGGGGGGGGATGAATAAATTAAAGACTTCTTTATTGGACTATTAATTATGCATTTATTGACACAAGGAGAGAAGAAATGATGATTACATATTCATACAAATGGAATTATATTTTTATTACTAAAGATAATTGAAAAGGATATTTATTTCTATAAAGCTACCTTTTTTTTTTCCTTAAAAACTTTTAATTCAATTTCATAAATAATCATATTATTTTTTTAAAAAAAGGAAAAAAAAAAAAATTCACATTAAAAATTCAATTAAAGTTGAATTAATAATAATAATAAAATAAAATAAAAACATTTCATGACTAATTAACAATTTTATGGTGCAATCAACATATTATGTATATATGCTGGAGAATTACTTTAATTAAAGCAAATTCAACATGTACACACATACATATAAGTGTATGATGTATTTTGTATGGCATTTTATGACTCCTTAACCTTTTGAATTACTACTGCCTACTGATATGAGCTATAAACCCATAAATATACGTAAATCCTTCAAGGGAGAAAAAATAAATATCCTTTTCTACGAATAACAAAGTGAATACAAAATATTTTAGCAAGAACAGCTACAAAAGAACGGAGGCTTACTTATAGTATAATATTATTTCTATAGCACAGGGATATTCTGTATCCAATCTCTCAACCTTTCTCCCCCCCCCCCTTAAAAAAAGAGAGAATTGGTCTGAAAACATATGCCAACTAGTTAGTCAATTACATTACTCCCTTTTATTGTTTTGGACAAGCCTGTCCTTGATAGTAAATATACACTTCAACTCTACAAGAATTGTATAAAATTGGGAGATCAGTAGATCAAGAATCATACAAGTAACAATCGTGAGAACACGATGTTTATCTTTCTAGAGAAAGAAATTGCACTAATTGTTGGCTCTATCCACACTCTTCTCCACTATTAGTCTACTTTTCAGGTGAGGGTGCAACTAAAAATAGACCATTTTATCTCTCAACCTTTCGTCATTAATTCCAACTGTTTTGACAACTCTGTATTGACTCAAAGTAGCTACATGTTAAAAACTTAACTCAGCGTATTGACAACTCAAATTATAAGTAAAGAGGCAGAGAAAGTAATAAATGACAAAAAAATTGTTAATATGTTCTGTTTATTTGAGGTATACTCAAAATCAATCTGTAGCCAGTGAATTCTTCTCAACTGTTGAACTATTTCATAAATAGTCAAATGTTAACTTTTTACTAAGATGTGAATGTGCGTTCAAGAAATCAAGGATTCAAACAAACACTAATAAGTGGCAGGAGTAGAAGACAAATCCCATCCGAGAATAAAATACATGGACATTTTGGATGTCGGGTCATAGAAGGAACAGCTGATTATAAAAAATATGAAAATGTACATAGTAGGAGCATTCTCGAGGTTTTGTGCTATATCAATTACTTAATATTATTTTACCTCAAAAA
Organism: Lepeophtheirus nordmannii; assembly: GCA_963680855.1. Classification (NCBI taxonomy): domain Eukaryota; kingdom Metazoa; phylum Arthropoda; class Copepoda; order Siphonostomatoida; family Caligidae; genus Lepeophtheirus; species Lepeophtheirus nordmannii. The sequence goes on along the minus strand of OY804522.1, from coordinate 30,417,255 downwards.
TTTAATATATCTGAAAGCTTTTTGTTATTTTTGTCACCATATATTTAAAGAACGAAAAAAAAAAAAAAAAGGGAAAAAAAGCTGACTTCTTCATATCTTTATGAATATGTACGTAGAAGGAGAATGTGTGATATCTATTCATGTACTTACAAACATATCTGTCTCTCACTGTTCAGTATTCATTTACATATGTGTCATGATATGACAAAAAAAAATATGAAGAGGGAAGAAAAAGCAAGCAAGCAAGAAAGAAAGAAAGGTTATATGTACACATAAAATGCTACCAAGCATGACTTTGTGTTGCTTTATCATATTTACATCATATCATGTCCCCTCCTTGTTTACTTATATTGTCTACCTCTACCATTTTGATCAGGTGCAGATAGGAGGAGCATTAATATGTAGAAAAAAGGGTTCCTGAGAATAATTGATCTTTATTTCTTTTTTATAATAATTTCGATTTTTCAAAAAAATTAAAGAAAGAATGATATTCAAAACTGATTCAAGGTGGAGGTGGGGGAGAAGATGTATTCTGGAAACATACGTGTGCATATAGATAGCAGATTGGCTAACTACATATACATTTATCTCGACAAAGTCTTTATTTTTTCTCACAACATTTCCTTCGTAAACGTAAATGAAAAATAGAAAATTCTTCTCAACATTGAAATTATTATTCATTTAATAGTGAGAAATCCTTCACTGCATAAACAGAAATAATTCAAGTTGAACTGAGTAACGTTCAGACAACAAATATGATAGGTAGAAATGTCATCAGCTGCTCGTAAAATATAATAGAAATATTTTTATGTTAGTGGAATTTTTAGGCTGTAATATAAAGATGGTCATTTTGCAGAGAAAAGTTATAATTTTATGATAAGACAGGAAAAAAATAGTGGCTACATTATTAGTCTTTGTTTTTTGTTTTGAAATTATATTCTTTCTTTGTAAGATGGATGAGGAAGAAACATTTTCCTTCAAGGAATGAATCAATAAATCCCCACATATCTTTATTGTTAATTTTAATATAAATGCATAATATAAATTATAATTCAATTCCTATTATTATTTTAGATGTGGAAAGTTCCCTTCCTTATAGCATTTTTCTATCTACCAAAAAAAAAAAAAAAACGTAACAAAGCAAACAGGCAGCTGATTTTAATAACTAATCTTTAATTATGAGTACATTAATTCTAATTCCCACATTCTTCTAGCCACATAAAAAGTTGCCCATTGTTATACATGTTTATATTTTTTCAGAATGTTCCCTATTTAAACCATTTTTAAAGGAGTGGGAGAGGGGACGAGCCATAAAAATCTTTACAGAGAAATATGAAAAGAATTATATATAAAAAGAAGGGGGAAAAAAGTTCATAAGAAGAAACAAGAATCATATTTTTACCTTTTTTTTTTAAAAAAAAAGGATTAAATTTAAAAAAAATAAAAAACCAAGGATCGAAAATTTAATTTTTTAAAAAACCGGACTCATAATTTTTTCCCCAACTCTACTTGTCCCTTCTCACGTTTCAAACTCCTATCTAGTCACTCACTCACACACACCCTCTGCTATATATATAAAATAATATATATGTTGTTGTATTGGAGCAACAATGTTTAATTTGCCACACTTCAGGAATTAGATATTCAAAAGTTAAACCATAAATAAACTTTGATATCCTCATCTATCATTTCACTCCTAAAAACAAACTCTTAACATTTATAAGAGAATGCCTAAATCAACATTTGTATATACGTATACAATGTATACGTATGTACTCTTCTCCATCTCTGAATGTATGTATTAAAAATGATGATGGCCTTATAATGGACAGAGTATGTTATTAACTCTTTCTCTCTATAGATGTATGTATGTCAGTGTGTATCTACGTATACACACAAGTCCTTCTTCCTTCTACATATAATTTATGAAAAAGAGAGGGTTTTTTACGATCATAAATAATTTTTATTATTCTTCTTGTTTTCTCTATTTTTTTGTCGTTGCTAGACGACAAAACAATTTGAGTTATAAGGATGCCATTTAAAAGCATTTGGCTTTTTAGTTTCGATGGCATACATTTATATTATGTATACATACATACATAAAATGACTATGAGGAGAAGGAAGAAATAAAGAAACAACAAAATGGCAGTAGTTAGATCAATTAGTTAATGGAGAAGGAAGTTACCTCTTTGTTATATGCTTATATGCATATATATATATCTACATTTATAGATATGTACATTAAAAAGCTCTGGGATTCGCAAATGACTTTTTGTTTGTTTGTGGAGTTTGCACAAATGACATGAGAGAGTCTCTTGTACCTTTAAACAATCAAGAATATCAAAACTTTACAAAACGGGATAGAAACTAGGTTGTGAATAAGAGAAGAAAAAAAATTAAGAAAATTTTTAATCTTATAGCTTTCTTTTTAATCATTACAACTGAACAGAGACTCGAACGAAACCCACCTCAAAAACCACTTCCCTACCTATAGTATTTCAAATTTTGTATACATACTTTTACCATAAAATATATTCATAAAAATAAATGTCATTTCAGATCCACTCGAAACAAAAACCCGTGTATATTTTAGGAAGTTAAAGCTGTAAAATGGAAAAATGAAAATCAAGGGTGGATAGCTAATCAGAATGAGGAAAATCTCATTTCCCATACATGTCATGAAGTTTCCATTGAAGCTAAAGGACTTACGAGGTTGAAAGAGGGACTCTTATTTTTTTATCTTTTCTGATTGGCTCAAAACTGTCAATAGACCTACTTAAGTTCGTACTACTTCAAGTGTGTGCTTTAGAGTCTTCATGTATTTATAAAGAGAGATAATTCGTTTTTGTTTCAACTACATTGATACTTTGATGTTACTTTCCATTCTCTAGCAAGTTACAAAAAAGAGAGTTGCGAAATTAACTAAAGTAATTGTGTAATGAAAAGTGCGGCCATGCATGAAATGATTAAAAAAATAGCTTTAATTCGTTAATTATGTTAACAATTTGGAAACAAATTGTATTACCATGTCAAGTTACAAGTTGGCGTGCAGAATTCTATATAAAGTATAAGGGTTGTTGTAATCGTAGCTAATATTTTATAAGTATACTTCAATATAACAAAAAATCAACGACCTATTATGTAAATATATAGTGTGTCAAGAGAAGTTAATCTTAAAGATTTTAAAATGAATGCACTAATCTATTTTACGAACCTTGTTATTCAGCATTTTTATGTATGTTCTGTTACAACTGTACTTTGATTTTGAATATCATAATTATTCCTTTTCTATACGCACAACAGCAGACTATAGAATGTGGAGCTAGTATTATTGAGATTGTTGATTTTTTCAAGAATAATATTTAACAAATTTAAATATTTATTTACTTGTGTTATCTCAATATGAGATAGTTATATCAGGTCCCGAATATTATGAAAATATCAAGACATTCAAATCAAGGAAAAGTGAGCATGAGTAATAATAAGGTTATTTAAATCAAAATCGATGGTATGTTAATAAAGTTAAGAGCTGTAATATGTATAAGATACATAACTCCAATCGGAGTCCACTTTTTCTTATTAATTATTTAAAATTATTTAAAATGTCAATCAAGGTTGAAAAGTTCTTGAAACTTCTATCAATGCTCTCCTTTGAAGAGTGGTCTCCCCCCAAACTTATTTGTACTCTGAATATCCCTCGTATTAGATAGAAAAACGTCCAACAGTTGAACGAATGACATAATGTTCTAGCAACTATATATGCATTTTGAAGGAAAGACTGAAAGATATTTAGACTAAAGACTCCTATGTGTTCAACGTTGTTATTGCTTTTTCACCGATCATTCCCTTTCATCCTTTAATTGAGCCAATGTTGAGGAGTGTACATACTTTACCTGAGCAAATGTTTAATTGCATAGACCAGTAACTGTTTACAAATACCTCGTTTTACTTTGCTACAAAAAAAACAAAAACAAGTTCAAATAAATTATAAAGCGTCCTCAAAACTCATGAACAAACGGTATAATGAACATATGTATGTTTATATCAAAAAACACGTGTTTTTTTTTTTTTGTTAAAAAATAGCAACGTTAGCTACATAATATGAACACAACATGCAATTACAATGAATCGCAAATACCCATCTAAGTACATTTAAAGTTTCTTTTTATGTAGGAAGATGACAACCAATTCTACATACAAAAGTCATAAATGCATTAATTACCCCTCCTTACTTTTTCTATGGAGCATTTTGTCGAAACGACATCAATGTGGATGTCGGCCATCTTGAATGAGGCATAAACAAACAAACTTTATTGTAATAAAACGCATTTTTTCTTTCAAATTTTGAAAACGAGGGAATTACTCCCATAAATTTGGATATTACAATGAAATCATGCTAAATACAAGGACTTATCCGTTTACCATTTATCAAAAACCATTACTCAACGTTATATTTCAGGTACTAGCACTATGCATTAAAAAGACGTTGTTACATCTAAAATAAATTAACTATTACTTTCACAAGAATAAGATTTTTTTTCTCCAATGATTCTCCAACTTTTCCGGTCTCTTATTCATTTAAAACGAAATGGATGGTAAGAGCCTAGACATTTCGTAGGGATTTTTCGTTTTTAAAGGCATTTGATGAGTAAGTTTCCTTTAAATTCCATTAAATACATATATTTATATATCAACTAAATACATGTCTCCAATATGGCGTATACTTCAATAGAGCAAAGAGGCTCTATTGAAGTTCTTTCTTCTTAATTTGATTCAATTAGTGCCTTCAGAAGAAATGCTTCAATTAAAAGGAAAAAGTTTGTATACATATATTGTGGTCATGTAAGGATACTTTTATGAGGGGTTGCCAAAATACAAAGGGAATAAATTAGAGAAAAGGTATCAATAATTAAATAAGGTATATATGTAAGTATGTGTGCTTTTATGTAGTGTACCCCTGGTTATATGTACATAACCACCACACAAACTAGTTCATGAAATCATTATTAGTAGAATAATAAATAAAAAGTAAGAGCTCACATGACTACATATGTGAGTACTTCTTTGCATTGAGTTTATTTTGTGTCTTTCTTTTTACTCCACCATTTGCTGCTGTTGTTTTTTGTTTTGTTTTTTTGTCACCTTCAGAGATAAAGACTTGCTCTGTATAAATATTTAATTAAAAATTAATGTATGTATGTATGTATGTATATTCCAACCAAGAGCATGGAGTGCTATTAGGTGAGGTGAAATTAAAATAGTAATAAGTTATAAGTATAAAAATGAAATAGAGAATGCGAGAGAGAGGGGAGTAAAGTTAAAAATAAATAAATTCACGAGTTTTATTTATTTATTCTCTTTTATCAAATACACACAAAATAAAGAGCTGAAATAAAAATTCTTAGGGGGAAAAAAAAAACGAAAAAAACCGAGTACTTGATGATGTAGTCGCGAGATAGATGAAGACAACATCAAAGACATGCTCATATTATTTAATTATTTATTTATTTGATAAAGTATATTTAAATTTCATATACTCATATATGTAATATGCTACATAGGCACATACATATTTACAATACGCCTATCTACATAGGTAGCTATCCTTCTATTCTAAGTAGCTTCATTGACCAAACTATGGTCAAAATATAAATTCAGCAATAATGACACAAAAATAAATTAGCTCTTTTCTATCTGTGTCAAGAGTGCATTTTAATTTAAAGGAATACCCAATAACATGTATGGAGGAGTATCAAATATTGAATGCTCATGCTTTTGAGTTTGTTATTTGGTAGGATAGGAAGGAAATGAAAGCAAGGAAGCAAGGCATTGTATAATTACATAGGCCAACAGATGTGTGCATACAGCAAAAGAAAAGACACATCTTTGAAAAGGAAATGTACAGAAAAAGACAAAAACACTGACTTTTGAATCAAATAACATATTAGAGCCTGAAAATTCCTTTGATCATCATGTCCCTTTTGCCAGGTGAAGTCAAGTCATTTAGGCTCCCTTATTGTTTTTGTTTTTTCTGTATGATATTGACGTAAATATGTATTATATGTTGAAGAGCATTTCTCTTCCTTTTACTTTTTATTTTCTGTTTGTGTTTTTTGTTTTTTTTACGAGACAAGTGAGGCCTTTTTGACTTTATTTAAAGGGGGTTGTGATTTTATTCAATAATATATATATATATATATATATACGTAATTTTTTGACAGAAATACATACTTCATTTGTGTTTTTGTCTTTTTAATTGGAGCCTTGCCAAGAAAGATGAAGAAGGGATAATAAAAATAATAATAAATAAGAGCTTTTATTATTTTGAATGATATGATATGATATGGTACTATATATATATATATATATATATATTTGATATTATAAGAACGTGAGGAGATGCTTTCAGTAGATGATGATAAATTATACTATCAAAGAGAAGGAGCAAACAAAACGAAACCTCTCTTTTCCCCCCTCTCACTCTCTCTCTCTCTTAAGAAACGAAAAAGAGGTTAGCACAAGTCAGTCAATTATTCATTTGTTCATAAACGCTGCTCTTGTTTTTATTACTATTTGATAGAGATATGTATGTATGTTTCAAACATGGGAGCATTGTGTTTGATCCATGCATATGTTTATGTATGCACATATTTATTCTACTATTTTTCCTCCTTAAAAAGAGAGGGGCTCTGAAAGAAGAGGAAAAGAAAGAAAGAAAGAAAGAAAGACTCTGAGCTGAGCCAAATCTTTTCATCACTTTTCATTTCTTTCTTTCTTTCTTCTTCGCATACTTACATATGTATGTTTGTTTTCATTGTTTTATGTTGTTGCTACAAATTTAATTTACTTTGAAGAAACTCTCATCAAACTTTTTTTATTTATGTCACATCTAACTATACGACTCAACTTACCTCCCCCTTACATACTTAGTTGTTTAGAGTTTTATGTCAAATAGTAAAATGTGTCGTCATTTGCTCCACATTATTTATTAAAAGTTATAAATACATACATCCATGTAGCATACTTACGTAGGTTTTGTTGATGCTAATCAACCTATGTAGGTATATATATATATATATTGACTTTCATATGAAGGTGTTTTGTGACTCTGCCTGGTTGAGTGGAAACGTTCTTTTAGTCCAACTTATCAATATATTTGGGTCAGAGCGATAAATACAAGGAAAAACTCAAGCCTCCTCTAGATAGGTATAGCATTGCTTTAATAGCATTTGTGTAAAACATAATTCCCGGAATGTGTAAAAATAAAGACCTAAGGGATTTACGTCATAATTGTATATCAGTTGTCTGAGCTGTCGAGTCTTACAGAGGTAAAGGAATGAAGAAAAATGATGCTTTCATTTATTCCATAGTAGCTTTTATTACGCCTCAAGAACAAAGTGAGGAATCCTTCACTATACAAACTGTATTTTATGGCATTTGCTATTGCATAAGATATAATGTCTAAAAAAGTATTAAAAAAAACCCAAAAAAAACAAAGCAAATGTTTAATAATATATTTATTCCACAAATGAAAAAAATATATAAAAAATGACTAGTTAGATGAATGTGTAAATGTACAATTGAATTGTTGACTCTTGTTATGCATGTTTTAAGTAAAAAAAAAGAAGTGTATTGAGTATTTGATTCTGCCGATGAGTTGTACATATGTGTTGTGGCCACATATGTAGGATACATTTTCTTGTGCACTATAAATGATATGACTCTGAAGGGACTTTATTACGTTTACTATTTACATATTAAATGTATTGATATAATACATATAATATGTAAAAACAAAAACAAAAGCAAACCTCTAAGGATTTTTAAAATAAGATGGAATAAATCTCTCAAGACAAATGTTCCAATGTCTATTTATAATCAATTATACCCCGACTTCCCTCTTACCAAAGAAGAAAAAAGGAAAAAGAAAGGAAAGCCTCATAAATAACAAGAGTATTTTGCATCAGACAAAGCAACAATTTGATTCATGTCTCATATATATGTTATATACATATATATATATATATATATAACTTTTTTTGTAAATACCTAGCTACCTAGCTAGTTAGATACACACTATAAAAAACTCTCTTTTTTTTTTTAGGGAGCCTTTCAAAACAGTTGAGCAAAAAGATTTTTTTTGTAAGAAACGAACATAGCTACAAATGTACATATCTTACATTCACGTAGAAATATTTATATCAATCAGATTCTGCTCTGCTCTTTTTTCTTCTTTGTTTAAATGATAGGTAGTAAATTAACCTTTTTTCCCCTTTTTTTTCTTTTTTTTTTCACGTGTGCTTAAATATATATCTATAATAAATCTTTATTTGAAGAATTAAAATGAAACTCAATTCATATGAATGAATGTATGTATTTTTATATCTTTGTCATTTATCAATGTCTTGCGTACAACTGAGGATTTTTTTTTTTTTCCTTTCTTAAATGTACATTTTTATCTTCACTTTAAAGGCAGAAAAAAGAGGGATGTCGAATAAAGTGCGACTGTATGTTGTTGTTGTCTGCTGTATGCTACATACGACTAAATAGGGACTATCTAAATGTCTTGCTCTCATTGTCATGACTAGAGTTCTAGAGTATGGCGTTTATTTTTCTGTGTTCACTCCATACAAGTCTCGACTTTCAAATGTTTTCTTATCCTTGTTTCCTCATACTCTTGGTCTTGTCATGGTTTCGAGTATGCAAATGATCAAGGAACTGCCCTGAAAAGTCTTCCGTTCCCCTAGAATCATATATTTAATTTCTACATGTATGGAAAATTTATATGATTGTAGATAATAAAAAAACCTCTCAATGTAATTGCCTCAATTTTTAATTGTAATGAGTAAAACCGGCTCTCAGTTTAAAAGCTTTAGTTACTTCCCTGATTTTCGCTGAGGCTATCTTGAATTGAACACAAAATAGAAAATTTTAGACATTTGGAGATAAATAATGATCTGATGAAGAGTAAAAAAAAAAAGTATCTAGATTTCCATCCCAAAGAGCATAATAAAACATGTTATCTTATCATTAACATGTTTTTTTATTATTTATCGACCATAGATATAAATGTTTGTTACATATTAAATATATCTAAATATATGTAAGTTGTATCTTTTCTATACTTATATACATACATATCTACCTATAATATTTATTCAACTATAAATAATAAATATAAAAGAACTTTCTCTTCCTCATTTCTCGACTCTCTTCCCCAAATCTACTTATTTATTTATGTCAGAGTACTTTTATTTCTGTTCATAATACTAATAAAAATGATATTGCAATAGATAAACGGACCAATGAGCTACCCATAAATTATACTGTTCATAGATAGGTAGATATATCAGACCTACATAATATGACACATCTACTATGTAAGTGTGTTAACTACGTAACATTCTTATGTACAAAAAAAATAAAATAAAACCCTTTATTGCCAATATGAAACAAAGAACTTCAACCCAAACATACAAAACATAAAATATGGCCTATACTTTATGTAAAAAAACGATATGGGAAATTTATCACTTTATTTGACAAACAATTGAGTAAAACATGGACTCAAAAGCAAATATATGAATGCACATCAATAAAAAGAAGGCACATATAATGAACCTTATGTCCTTTAAATTAAAAAGAAAGGAAGGCCTTGATGTACTCATATCAACATAAGATCTTACATTGCAAAATTATAAGGGGGTTCGTTCAAAGTTCCTCCTTAGCTGTTTGTGTCCATAGATATGTATTTATGAACATGAGAAATAAGTTAATCAGTTGAATCATTGGTCGTGCCTTAGACCCATGGGTTATTATCCCAATTTTTCAATATATATATATGTATAGATCGTCCACCAGAATATGAAATGGGCTTTGTGTCTGTCTACTATTCGTATTGATCTAATTGGTGGTTTTTTTTTCAAAAAGTTAATGGTGGTTAGTCGGGTAAGAAACCCCTAACAGAATTGGATCAGCTACGAAGTTGTAACGCTGCAAATGTTCATATTACACCTAGTGTCTCTAAAATAGTCTGCATTTTAGAAGTATCCGTGTTGGCCCATATTTGCATTTGAGCAGATACTCAAAGAAATACCTGTATTCATATCCATAGTTGTAAATTATGGATACCTCTTTGTTTCCTTTTTGATGTCTTGATACATAGCATTGAATGTAAAGCAAGGGAGATAGTGTGATCCGTCCTGGTGACAGAAAAAACTCTAATGTCCCCTATTTGCCCAAGTTCTTCTGGAACCATCTGTGATATCAAATATATATTTCTGCAAATTTATCGAATTAATATATCTTAAATTATGCACTGTCCCACTTTTTGTTGGCTCATACAAAAATGATGAAATCCTAACGAAGATACACCTTGAACTACGTTTTAAGGTGATACTCTTTTTCTAATATATATCATGTAATAAGTACATTTAAGTTTTAAAGTTCCAATTCTTAACATTAAGCACCACCAGCATGATCTTTCTTTGAGCCCATTAGCAAATACATATATGCAAAAATAGCTCAATTACACAGTTAATGAAATTAATAAAAGGATACATAAATCATTGGGTCTATAACTCTTTGCAAAAAAGAATAATAAAAAAATCAACATATCCAGTTACCTATTTTTTAATCTAATTAATTTTTTTAATCAAAGAAAGATTCTTTTTATTTAAAATTGATATATATATATATACGTACTTTTTTTTCTGAAAGTAATTCTTTTTTCTTTCTTTTCTTCATTTTCCCTTATTTTTTTTATGTATTTTTTTTTTCGACATACTTTTTATTTTATTTTATTAGGAATAAAATTGCTGACTAACTTTAATTTATTATCCATAAATGTCATTATGGGGTGTATTAAAATATATATTTACTTATACTGAATATGTACATAGATTTGACATTTCTTAATAAAAATGATGATCGAAAAACATCATTTTGTTATTTTATTAGTGTTTTTGCTATATATGTACTGTATTAGTGATATTAAATTGATATAGAAACTGGTATTTGCATTGCCATTACGTCAAGAAAGAAAGTTATGCGATTTGCACTTAACGACATATTCAAGCAAGTAGTATTGAAATGCTGAATCCAATTTGTGTACCAGAAAATATTGATATTGTGACACTATACCATCATATATGTATGTACATATATGATTATTCCACTCTTTATAATAAACCAACTTTTTGTATCCATCTCAAGGGATCATCCACCATTTTTATGTTCATTTAATATACATATGTACTATGTCAACATAAAGCAATTTTGAACTAAAATAAATGAAGAAATATATTTTCCATTTTATTTATTTTTTGACTTCATAAATATATTTATTAACACTCCCATTATAGCATCCAGGAATTGTAGATCAGGCTAGTGGTTCCTAGACTTGATCGTTTAATTTTTTCTATTCGATCTATCACTGTCATTCAAATTTACCCCAAATCAAGCCCATATACACACACAAATACACAAAGAGTCCTTTCATCAATTTAATTTATTAAAATGTGTCTGGAAGACATATGTATGTACCATATCTTGTTAAAACCAGTTGGCACCACTGCTGTAACATGAGATTATAAAATATAGCTTTTAATTTTCTGAATAAAAGATATTTATAGACTGATATACTTTGACAAAATTTAGTCCTGGAGGTAAATTTATCCTACATTCAGTCTCCATGATCTACATATAGTCGTCTCCTTTTAATTTATGAGACATTTTATTTGTTTTGCTTATACTTTCTTTTAAAACGGTAGTGTTGAACTATGAAAAGCAATTTGATGCATTTGGAAAAGGATGCATCAAAGTTGTAATTAAGAATTTATGTTTGAGAGGAGGCACTGTCCTAGAGAGAAGAGCAAAAAAAAAAAAATATCCATTTGTAGAGATGTTCCAATAGATAATATCGTATTGAAAAATAAAATCCTCCCGTTCTATATTATATATATATATATATATATATATATATATGTAACATAGAGATAGTCCCTATCGATAAGGATTCCTCAATCAATTCAAGGATTTTGATCTCATTCATTGATAAAATACATAAGGACACAGTGTGTACATATACATAGATACATACATAAAAAGGGATAAGTTACAAGACGTTCTATGTAGGTACATGTCTTGGTACAACTACAGAAATATAACATCTTAGATGTGTATCTTGAAGAAGAGATTCATTTTATTATTATTATTATTATTTTTTATTCGTCCTAAGGGATAAAAGCAAGTTTTCTCATTTCTGTAGATTAATTATGCCCCCTCTCCTCTCTTCTATACTTTATCATGATACACATTCCATATTATTTACCTCAATTACATAAACTTGCCTTTGCTCACATTTGATATTAAAGCAATGACACAATCAGAAAGGGAATCAAACCATTGACATTCGTTGGTTTTTTTTTCCTTTGAGCATTTAAAAAATTTATAGCCAATACAAAATATGGTTTTTGATTAAAATGCCCCAGTTTTATTACAGATACGATTTACAGTTTAGTAAAATGTGGAGTGATATAATACGTTATATGTTTAATTTGTATTTACATGTAACAAGGTACATACATGAAAGCACGATTTAATCTTCAAAATATATAGCAATTGTTCTCATTCTTTCCCACAGATTGATTTCATTTACCAGTAAGGAATTATTCATAACTTAAAAATACCCCACTCCAACTTCATAAATCAATGTTTAAAACGATACTTATAAGTGAAATGAATAAAAAAATAAACAGTTGATTAAGAAGTACAAAAGAAGTTCTTTGCCTTTTGGAGATACCATTGTAAAAAATAAATCTTATCAGATGAATGTTCTTCTTGGGCCCAATTATAGGTAACAAAAACCGGCTCAAATTAGACTGCAATGCACCACTTCTAATTAGGATAATTAGGCCTACTCTAAGAAAACTTATTCTTCTAAATGTTCTTTAAACTGTTAGAAAACTATAGCTGTCGGAAGGAAATAATTTTAACCCACTTGATTCATGATTGCCTACGGACTTAAATATAATGCCTCAAATGTAGAAACATTTTTATTTTAAAGATAACCCACATGAAAACAACATTTTTAACTTTATATAAATTCAATTTGTTTTGTGCTAAACCCCAATTATGCATCGCAGTAATTGCTTTAAAAGAGTATGTAATAACTGCATATTTGTATTGTTATCATGGGGGTATTTAATTTTAATTATGCAAAAAAATATTATAAACTTGACTTTTATCAGTGTGTGGAGAATATTCAAATTTGCATATGTTCACACGGTAATGAAGTTTAAATATATATCCTATTATACAAATTGAATATTCCGAAATAATTGTGGCCAAATAAAATTTTATGGAAGCAATAACTTGGCTATTGCTTTTGTGCTTATTGATAGCTCTGATATTTTTAATTTTTAGAAGGGCTTTACATATATTATGTTTGTATGTATTTAAAATGACTTGACGACATGTTACAAAAAAGTGTCGATTCATTGATGGCCATAGATTACAACAATAAATCTCTCGTATTTAAAAATACATTCCGTTAATAGCTCCTTTAAAAAACAAAATGGGAATACATACAAGGGACAGGATTTGAGTGTTTCTACTCTCTACAAACCGCAATCCTCTTTTAATCCCTCAGCCTTTCCTTCAAAAAGCTAAGAGCTAAATATCAATTGATATTTAGTGTTTAGACAATTCATTTCAACTATTCCTGATTTAATAATAGTAGGGAATTTTTCACAGCTTCAATATCAAGAGTTAATTATATCTCAACCAATCAACGAATAAAACAACAGTAGGAGGGCTAGAAAAATTGAGTGCTGATTTTTTTTTTTTTTTGAGACAATTTTTGATTCTGTTTTTTTAATTTCTAAACAATTTTTAAATCTTGTAACTTATTTTCATACACCACAAAATGTACGTGTCAATTTTGTTGAATAATTGAATAACTATTTCAGCAAATATATATGCCTTCAACATGGCGTTGCTTTCGATGTATTATGCAATCCATGATGTGAGTGAAAAGGCACTAAAGCTATTCCAATTATGCAAAAAATCCTATTAAGCTGTAATTAAGATTTTCAGTTCTTTAGAAGCATTCTCATTACATTGGGTAATTGTGTTTATCTAGAATAAATTGACATACTGAGTACATCAATTACAAGTCACTAGATAATGAGCTTCATTCCTTCTAAACAGATCTATATACTTACACATACATAGAAGAAGAAAAAAGCAGAAGACATGATTGATAACTGTATCATCATCAATACTCCGTCTCCGGTTCTTTAGTGACTGGACACTCTGCTGGAACTGATAATGTAATCTAATAATTATATTATAATTGAAGGAAAACATCAAACATACATTTATATAATATGTAAATGTACATGAATGTATATTGTATGCATTATATCTACAGAGAATGACGTTTTTCAGACACAAGGATATTCTACACAACTCCTTGGTAAATGTGCATATTCAATTATAAAGTTTCTCGATAATAAAGTAAAAAGTTTTACTTTAAATTAATTTATCACAGTTTTTAATTAATTCTACATCCATATTTAAATAAATATATATATATATTGAATGAGATGATAACACTCGTCATGAGTGTTATCATCTCATATTTATTTGTATATATCTTTCAAGAAATTATGGCCACCCTTATTGGAGTACTGATTTTGATTTTACACTGTGACAAAAAAGTATCCGGAAATTCTCATTTAAATTGCCTGCGTTGAGTATTTTTTAAGTATTTAAGTTTCTGTATGTTGGTATACGTAAGACTTTCCTTAATTATGACGACAAAACGATCGCAATCGGTCAACCAGTTTGTTTACGACAGCTGTTGAAGACAGTCGACCATGCATAAAACCTTATGCATGTTCCATTAAGAAATTTACACCCACAAAATGCGATGAAATAGGTACTTGAATGAAACTTGACAATATATAAAATCACTCATCGCTGTATTATAAAAACACAGAAATGCCCTGATTAGCAGCTTTGAGCACTTTTTTGTTGGGATACTTGTAAAAAGAAATTCCTTTGAAATAGAAGTATTTCTTATTCCTGCATCATCACTCCAATGATTAATTAGTATTAGTCTTTAGAGAAGTAGCTTATAAACTTATTTAAATAAATACAAAGTTATCGCTCTGTTACTAAAATTAATTTACTCCGAATGCAATAACCATCTCAATTTAGAATATGAAGCATGAATGTACTTTGCTCATATTGTTAAATATCAATTAGTAGAATGGGCCTCAAATAGCTTCAAAATACATTTATAATAGATTTTGTTTGGTTTAATAGGGAAAACTATTTGAGCATATGATAATTGATGGCTACTTGATAGTACAAAGCAAGAGGCTTTTAAATAAATGATTATTTTCTAAATATGTTAGAATCAAAGTTTAAGTCATAAATCATCTCATTTTTGAGAATATAATTGCTAAGAGTAAAGAGGATTTCCAATCAAATTACTATATGTTTCTACATACAAAAATAATTATGGGGGTCAGGGAAGTAACCTAGCCTATGGGTTATATGATTCTTTAAAAAATTGAAATGCCTCATTTAAATCAGTACATGACTTTAAAATATTTATTGTTTCCGTTTTGATGTTATGTGTATGACATTTCATAACGAGATGTTACCCAAAAAAAAAAATTACAAAATAGTAGTAGTAGGTGGCAGTCGCTCTTGCAGTATGATTAAAAGAAGACCGTTCAGAAATTTTCGAATTAAATGTGGTTTTAATCTAATAAGTAGACTGTGAAGACTGTGTAACTTTAATTTTGCTAGATGATTGTAAATTACTATGTATAGACTCTGCTTCAAAAAAGAAAAAAAGAAAAAAAAGATGGACATCACTGCATTAACGGAGTCATCTCGTTGACACTAACAGAAAATAGACAATAGGATTAGTATATAATATATATATATGTATCATTTTCAAGGTCAAGGAGGGAGAAAAACAAGACAAGATAAGAAAAAATATCGTTATCAAATATTATATCAATATAATGTTATTAGTTATTATTATGTACCTTGTGTACAAGTCATAGCATGTTGAAGTACTTGCAATGCATAGCATCATGCTCAATTATTGTACAAGCTAGTTTAATCATCAATTAACATTGAAGTTATCATTTATTTTTTGTATCTATAAACTTATTTATTCTCTATTCAGCAGTGCTGGTGGTCTTTTAATTATATAATGTGCTATAGAATGATAATAACACTAATCAACAGCATTTTTGACCTGAGGTTGTTTTAATGCTATGATCATGATCCTTTTTATGCTCAAAAACACAAAAATCTAAACTTTAGCTAAATACCATAAGTTTATTTTGTGACTACAGGAATATTTTTACTTAATCTTGATTTTCGTCTGGTAACATCAATTCAAACTAAAATTTTAATATTTTAAAGCAAGTGGCTATACAAAAGTATTCAAACTTATTGTGTGTAAATATCTTGAAATTTTATAAAAAGTAACGAACATTTCTGTACCTCTTTTCATTTTTGAGATAGTTTATAATGAATGCTGAAAAATTAAAAAGAAATGATTAATCTCTTTGGAGCTTAATATTTTTTTCATTTTTCATGTTAAAAATAAACAATTTGTAGTAAATGAAAGAAAAATTATAAATATGAAATATAAAGAAAATAACAGATTCAAAAATCACTTATTTAATAAAACTATTAATGATTTAATATAATTTATAGAAATAGAATGTATTAGAATTATGTTGAGGTTCTGTGGTATTTATTACAAATACAAAATTCCGAGGATTAGTATATGTATTTATTGATACCAAATTCCGGGAATAAATGTTTGTAAATATGTAAGTATACCATAACAGCCGTTAGAAGCTATCAAACATTAAAAGGAATGACTATATTTTGTTATTGATGTAATAAAAAAAAGGGCGTAACCCCCTCCCCCTGCATACGTCCCTAAGTACATTTTTAGCTACTAAGGGCCAATGTGGCCCTTACATGGGGATTATTCAATTTATTTATTAATATATTTTTTTGTTAAAACATAAACCATGTCTATGCTCATACCATCATTCCAATACATAATATGAGGACTCCATCATTAATTAATGTTATTCAATATATAAGCATATTCAAGGGCTAGGATTTCTATTATTGTAGAAAATTTGCACCTTGTTTTATCTTCATATGTCTTTTAACCTTTTAAATGTGAACCTGATATACATAGACAAGGTACATTCATTGAGCATGAAAACTTATTGCATGCATATTGTCTACTGCATTAATTTTTAAGGGTTTTTAAGGTATGCACACATATTTATGATTTTATAAAAAGAGGTAAATTGTACATTCACACAATACTCTACGTAAATAAATGACTTAAATGAAAATTTGAGTGGAAATTCAATTAAGAAAAGAAAATCTAGAAGAGTAGTCTAAGGAAATTCTCAAATTATGTACATACGTAAAGTAGATAATATGTACATATATACAATATGAATGGAGCTGTAGGAGGCCTATTCTTCGACACTTCAATAGATCAAGATCATTTTTCCCTCTCCACGTTTGAATATGGACTCATTTAGGTAGGAGATATATGTACACACATAGGGTATAACCCCACATTTTTTTTTTTCCCTTGCATATATTGTAGTTTTTACTATATCAAAAAATAAAATTAGGGAATATTCAATAAAGTAAAAAGAACGTATACATACATATATATATATATATATATATATTCGACTTTCCTTCTGTTGAATTTTACTCCTTAGTTAGGTTTTTTTTATTTAAAAAAACAAAAAAAAAAAACAATAATAGAATATATGAAGATATCTTTATCAAAAAATTGATAAAAATATCGGTAATATTTATTCAATTTAGTGGGGAAAAAAAAAAAGAAGAAGTGGAAGAGAGACTAAAGGCAATAAAAAGTTAATTTCAATTTTGAATGTGGTTGAATGTATGTAGATAGATAATGTGAAAAATTAAATTTATATGTAAATCAACTTAAAGGTACATATACATACTAGCTAGCATAATAGTTCCTCTAACACTATATAGAAGACATAAACCACAGGCATGTACGTACCTTGATACAATACTTCCATCAATTGTAATGAAAATTGCTTAGATACCTATGGGCTATAGTACTTTATATATATATATACATATATATATATATATATATATATATATGTATATATATGTACGTACATTGAAGCAATTACCATCATGAATTTCTCACTCTATGAAGTTTACCTTCCTCCTCCCTAGTAAGGGGATTATTCAATTTATTTATTAATTTTTTTTTTGGTTTTGTTAAAACATAAACCATGTCTATAACATAACATATTCGACGTGACCTCTTTTTTGCTATTCGTACATACATACATAGATACATAGATACAAACATACAAGGATTCCTCTAAAATAATAATAATAATTTACATTCTACGCACTAGGCATTGAATAAATTACTTTTTATTTTTATTTTGGGGGAAGATAATTGAGAACCATTTATCTCCTCACAACTTATGCAACATGGTGATACGCTCATAAATTCATTTCATTTGATAGGCATTCAACAACAGTAGAAAAAAGTACATACATTGGATTTCTATATTTTTGTATCTTGTACAATATATAATATATATTATATAAATTAATATAGCCTAAGTTTCTTGGGATGAGCTGCTGCTGCTGCTGATGAACAAGTTGATGAGGAATGGGACTCCATTGGAAGGGATGGGAGAGAAGGACACGTGATATTGATGAACTATAATAGCTCAAGTGAGGAGGAGGGGGGGGGGGAGGAATAAAAAAAAGGAAGAATTGTTATTATTATTATTATTATCATTAGCTACTACGGCAGACAGTTTGGCGCCAATGACCCAACTTTATGAATTTGACTCATAGATGTAAGAGTGGAGTTGATTCTTCTTATTCTGTGATGGGTTTTGAGAGTGAGTTACGAGTGATTGAGTGTAGTGGTGGTGGTGGTGGAGGTGGCAGTGCTGGGAATCGGGGCTCTTGGGATCTGGAGTGTTTGCGTGAGTCTCTCAATATACTCGATGAGGATTCCAAAGTATCTTTGGAGCTATGGGTACTTCGAAAGATTTGGAGAAAGGAATGGGAGTCTCTCAACACGGAGATTTGGGTAACAGTTTTCTGCTCTCCTCTATTTATTTATTTATTCATTGCTTATTAATGCCATCATATTCATCTAATTAATAAATTATCTTAATTATTTTTTCCTTTATGTTTCAGGTAAGGTGTATTTTTAATAGAGATTCTATCTACGCTTAAAATGACTATGTAGAAATGAGTAATACATATAGTACGTATCTTTGTTTCCTTCGTCAATTCATCACCAAGTTACTTTTTCCCTTCATCCCATCACTAATTTACAATCTGCGCATCTCCACAGATAAAGTATATTTGATATTCAACGAGGAAGGAAGGAAGAACATATTTTCTTTCCCTATTTTTTAAATTATTATTTTTTTTTGGAAAAAAAAAAAAACTCCCGAGAGATTTAGAAAATTAATTTAACATTTTTTATTTTATTTTTTTTACTTTTTTCACATATTTATTTGTATAAGATCCATTTGTGAAGTAAGGGACTAGTAGTCAGTTACCTTGATATTTTGACTGAAAAAAAATAACAAACCACTTTTGAAAATGACTTTTGTATATGAGTACAGTCTGTTTCTATTATTATTATTATTATTGCATTAACATGCGGACAATAATAATTAATTAAGAAAAGTTTTTTTTTCTTTGTTTTTCAGGGTTTTTTTATACTGAAAAAACCCTTGTATGTTACTTATAAAAAACATAATAATAAGTATCATTCCTAGATACAATAATGTAATTATCTGCTAATTAACTGTTCATTAGTTTGATATAGTTAATTAGTGTGTGTGTGTGTGTGTGTGTGAAGGTAGATATACAAGCCGCCCATGGAGCAATGTTGTTCTGCTCAAGTAAAAGAAAGAAGGAAAAGAGGAAACTACCACTCAGGAATATTCTTCATTCTGAGGGTGAATTTACATATATACGGCCTTTATGTGTGAGTTTCTCTCTCCATCATATTTGTAATTATTGAGAAGACAATTTGTGTGTATGTTTGATCCAGAGATTACTTACTAACTTTCCTTTCTACCACTTTCTGCTTACACATGCTCCTCTCTCTCTCTCTCTCTTTTTGTGTATGCTTTATTTTATCTAAAAATAATAATACTAAAAAATATCGGTAAATAACATCAAATATTCAACAAATAAAAACATTATTGAAAATCAAAATAAGAAAGAAGTTTGATGATGTTGAGAGTCTTTCATATACGTATAATTTCTAACCTTCCTCCCTCCCTCCCTCCTTCCCACACATCCTAGTCCTTCATAGTGTGGCTGTGTTCGGATATATGCAATGATTATAAATATTTATCCGCTGATCCACTCATTGAAATAGGCACAAGGGGAAGGATTATTAAATCCCATCATCTGTCCTTTATCAACATTCATTAGTGTGACTTATAAATCCTTCTATATGAATAAGGAGAAGAAAGGTATTTCCACGATACATTTTTTGATCCTGGGGCATCTTCTCCCTGGGTAATTTCATCTTTGGACATTATTCAATCCCCTCCCCAGTGTTTTCTAAATTGTCTCTCTATGTAAATATACTGTTGCTCCTACGTAATATTGGTCTTAGGCTTCTTTTTTTTTTTAATTTTGTACGAATGTACGTATGAATGTTGAGTCATAACACTCGCTGAGTTGGTCCTAGATGTTGGCCAAAGCCATTCAAATATTTATTGATACATTCAATTTTCATATTCTTGATAGATAATCTGAAAGGAGTGAATGCAGAATATGGTTCATCAAGTCAGAATATTTTTAATCTATTCCACTTCCTACTTACAATTGATGCTTGACATCCTTCATTCTATTGGGAAGAATAAATGACATGAAGGTGGGGGGGGGGAGGGATTGCCTTCAGCAATGTTATAATCTGCTCCTTCAAAATTTTTAAGACCTTCGGCAGACTCTCATGAAAATAAAGAAGCGGATCAATAGGAAACTTCCTTTTTGAAGGTTCTATCAGACTTTTCCCCAATTATATTTTACATACATAAATATATATCCTCAAAGTCTTATCGTTTTTGTGAGGCTGAGGGCCCATGGGATTACGTGAATTTGATAGCAATTTTGATCCTTTAATTGTTAAAATAAAATCCTTTGATCTTTATTAATCGGCATTTAAGTTTAACTTTCTATTTATGTGTAGTAACCCACAAAGAGAATCAAAAATAAACATTCTTAAACGATGTTACATTTGGTTGTTTGTATCAAACCAACTCTTCTAAGGTTAGTAATGATGTGAAAATGTTTTCATAGATATCTGCACAAGTAGGGATATGTAATAATGTGTTTCAATATGGCAGGATGTTCCTATACTTATTGTACTAGGTTAATTTATTCAACATGAACCATTTCTTTGATTCCGTTTACCAGTACTTCAAAACAATAGTATAAATTAATGTTTGAATATTTCGATACGCCAACATCATGTTTATTACTGTGAAAGCCCAATAAATAATACTTCCACTTACAGAAAAAAAAAAGAAGAATTTTCTAACTTGATTCAGTATCATGGTAGAATGTAAAAAGTACATTTTGACAAAGCCTTTTACGGAACCTAAAGTATGAAAAAACCCTGCTTTAGGAACTATAAAATCAGTAGAATTATATGATATTAACTACATTGAAGGGGCACTAAATGTTATTTTTCAAGTACATATATATAATATTTAATATGTGGACTAACCATTTTGACATATTTTTTCTTGATTTGTGACATTTTTTGGAGGTTAAATCTGTAGTTCCTTTCCTTTTATTACTACTCACATTTAAGAAGTCTTTTTCTGAAGAGTTGAAGTGGTTTCTCTATCCTTTTCTCCTCCCACACCTTTTGGTGATTTTTTAAAAAAGGATATGATGATGAAGACATTTTCTCCGTCTTTTTTGGCAGGGAAAATGGTCATTAAGATCAGAAAGACATTCTTCATATCCACCCAATATTATTAATTATTATATACATACACTGTTTGAGTTATTGAGCCTTGCTACATAAATTGAGTTCAATGATAGTATTAAAGACTGCAAAAGGGACGAGAATAATGATATTGGATAGTTTAGTAAAATGTACATCTCTTTCCCATGTTCTTTCTCACCCTGATCCTCACCAGCCAAGACCCTCATTGTAAGATCCCTTGGCAGCTAGAACATACCAGGGCCCTTTCCATTCTACTGAGCATGCATTGACTGCATATTATTGATCCAAAATATTGTTTGACTATATTTTAATGTCCAACAGAAGGGCCTTGTGTCTGCCAGGTAACTTTGACCTGATTCATATATCCGGGTGATTGAAGTCGGTGCTACAAGAAAAGAAGGATTTTATCAAAACTGTGCGCAAAATCTGTTTTTCTCCATGATGTTATGATAACATATTTATTGTTAAATGATGCAGAAAATTTTGACAATGAGTGCAATTTTCACATATATCCCCAAAAAATCATGTGAAGTTAAATAAATAGCACACATATAAGCTTAACTTTCTCAAGACTCCCTTGTCAAAAAGTAAATAATTTATATACATAAATGAATGAAGTATGAAGAGCCCTTTATATGTGTTTTTTGTCTTCAATACTCTTTAAGTAATATGTATGTATGCGTCTCATAAGAAGAAGTGCATGATATGCCTACTGCCTTAAAAATAATCTAAGTACAAAGGTACATACATATCTGGTGCACATGCATCATTCAAAATAAGTAAACTTGTCCAATAAATCTTTTTATTCTTTTAATTTTCAAAGAGAATAAATAAAATCTATTGATTATTTCTTTATTTACAGTTATTTATGTCATTTAATTGTATGAACATATTGAGACCGAGCTTATGAAGGTTAATGATCCAATGATCGGCCAATTTTTATTTTTTTTATGTTTATTTTAAATGAATTTTTGAGAGCTTAGTAAAAATTATAATCCTCCTTATGCACTGTAGTAAAGCAGAGCCTCTACCGGGATTTTGAGAGATTCCCACATAATATGTAAATATCCATGTAGAACTTTTCTTTCAAGAAGTTTTACCTAAATTCAGTTATATTTTTTTGATGCCTTATGTGGTCACATTCTTAGGTTTTTAATGCACATTTTTTAAGGATAAATGTTCATTTAATGAATCATAAGGGTTTAGAAAGGATGTGCTATATACTTTAAATTATATTGATTATTAGGATCCAAAATATTAATTGAAAAGGGTCAAATAACTCTCAACAATAACAGAAAAAAGTTGTTGATTATTTATTTTAAATAATTGGATTTTGTTTTGTAGGGAAACAAATATTTTGCTAACAATTTAACCGATAATTATCAATTAATTGGAAGCTCTGTAAATGTAGTTCACCATTATATCAGTCGGGCCCTGGTAATGTAGGTACATAGGTAGTAAAGAGGTTATTAAACAAAGTTAAATTAGAAGGCTTCAGTTACTGGGATGAAACAAAGACCAGTGGTAAGCTAGCTTGACATTTACAGGCTGACCATGTATGAATATACTAATCCTAGACTACAGACAAGTTACAGATCTACACAATTTTGCTGACCCTTTAAATTTTCAATTAAAAAAGAAAATTATTTTAGAAAATAAAATTAATTTTGTTTTTGTTTCAGACATTGGCCCCTGAAATATGGCGTCATATTAAAAACAAATGCACAGAGAGGCCCTTTCTATATTGCTCCTAAGAGTATGTATAATATAAATCTCATTTTCAGAAAGAAAGACAAAAAAAAAAAACAAAAAAAAAACTTCATCGTCATTATTGAAAATTATTTGGTAGTTACTTAATTTGAGAGATTTTTTGTTATTATTATCATTATTTTCCTTCTTCTTCTGCTCTAAAAGTTGTTGTGAGAAGGACATAAATTTCACTTATAGCATGTAAGTTTTCTTTTTTTATATATACTGTGATTTATAGCCAATCTATTTATTGCTGCTTTTAATGATTGAATGAAGAGCATAGAAACTGAGGAGCACGTCCCTGGGAGCCCTTTAGGACAAGTAACTGTATTTTCATTAGATAACAATGCATTTTTGATTAAAACTGCACTCTTCAAGCTCTGCCTTTATTACATATTTAGGACTCTATGCTAAGTTTGATGCTGAGGGATGGAGGTTTAGTACTTTTAGGGCATTTTAAATTTAAGTTCTACAATTTAATTGAAGACATATTTCTTATGAAACTCGAATATGGATTTGATGATTTGAAAAAGCATTTATTTGTGACAAAAGAACGTACAGTTTTAATAAAATGAGGCTGTCATGAAATGTACGTATATTAGACACTTTATTTTAAAGTTCTTTTTTATTATTTAATTATAAAGATTAATAAAAAGAGAGTCACTATGGGCAGAGCTGAAATTTGACTTATATAGACGTTTGATACAATCATACAAGTAATGTCTAAAAAATGTAAGTTACTCTTCATAAATTCAAGTTTCTTATTACCTATAGGTCATATTTAGGAATAGTTCCATCCTGCTGTTGATTTCTAATATTATTTAGATTCAATTCAAATCTAAAACTATTCATAGTACCTCATTTTGTGTGACTTTTGGTTATGGTTCATTAATTTTAAAACATATTTTGATATTTTTGTGATGGCCTTTAGACACTTTTATCAATTCCATTTCGAAATGAACTCAATATGATATGTATGTATGTCTACAAAAGCGCATAAGAATTAAGTTTAATGGCTTTAATTATCATCTTTTATGAGACAATTTGTGGGCAACAGCCTTATTGACCTTTTCTTATTGAGAATGGATTATTGTACCTGTATGATTTTCAATGACGATATTTTCAATCCCCAAGTCTCCCTACAAGTTATTTATAATCATATTTTTATTTTTATATAATGAGTACAATTATTAGGTTGAATATTTGAATACGAGGAGTCATGTCAAGCTCAACGTCAATTAAGTGAAGCATGAGAGTTTCACTTCTCCCAAAAGTTATAAATAGGTCAATAATTATAATTAATTAATCATTATTTCTATTCCATATTTAAGTATCACATATTATGATCTAGGCATTACTAATGCGATGAATTAGCATACTTAATGATCTTTTAGTATGTGGATCGTTGAAAATTATATCAGATATTCTTATGGCAAGTATTTTTATACACTAATGGGTTTTAAACACATAATATCGTGCTCTTTGGTTTTTTCCCTATGTATGTATATGTAACTCATAAAAATAAACACAAAAGTTTTTACCCTTCTACTCATGGACAATTGAAGATCCATTGCCCGTTCCTTGAGAGGGTGTGAGATATCTCCCTACAAAAAAAGAAAAAGTATTTTCACATGATTGTGCAAGGGATTTGAGTGCATTTCTGCTAACTATTTCCAAGGCGAACATTTAAAACTTATATTAAAATTTAATTTCTTTGCATTGCAATGATGTTAAGTAGATAATTGAATCAAAAGTTTAACTTCATGTTGTGCAATCATCTTTATGAAGGTTTTTTTTTTTTTAACAGAAAATTAACTTGTTTTCATTCAAAGAAATTGTACCAATTGTGCTAATATTCACCCATGAAAAATGAACAATGTGTTCAGTCTAGCTGTGTATTTGTAGGTAGGTATATGTAAGTAGAGATATACATGTACGTACTAACTAATTTCAAAGTGAATTTTTTCATCCATTTCCAAAATGAATGCTCAATAAATATTTACAGCTCGATGAGTAGCGCAAAATATGTATTCAATTGCTCATAATTACAAAATTTGAATAACTTTTGAAATAAAATATGTTATGATATTTTGTGAGAGCATGCATTTCATAGACATAATACGTATCTATGCTCATTGTATATAGATATGTGATTGATTTTCTTCATATGCATTTCACAAATATACCCTATTTCATTATTATTATTATTATTATTATTATCATTCATGCATTATCATCAATGTCAGGTCTCCTTTGCACAAAAATTTGTTCTCGAGTGTAAAATAATTCACTTTAAATATAAGTTTACATATATTTAATGATTATATGCAAATCCCTCTTTGTCTCCAGATATATTTACTAAATATCCTATTAGGCAGCTTATTCGTCAACCCTCTGTTTGACTACTCAGGTAAACAAAATTCAATTTCATAGACGTATTAGAATTTGTTTCATTCTTTGTATAAAAGAAAAAAAATTACGTACTTAAATAATATGAAAAAAATATTGGGATCGATTTTTGTGGCCCATTTCATATCATCATATGCTTTATGGATGGATTTGAACAACAATTGTTGCATACAATTGATGAATTTCAAAACAAACATATGCATATAGGTATTACAATTTAACTGTTGTTGTTTTTTTTGGCCTTTTTATCATTTATGCATTGACACATTTGACATCTCAATCTTTTCTTCTTTATTTCTTTTACTTAAGTTTGTGTATTTTGGAAATAGGGGCTACAGCAAATCTGAAAAAGTATCTCTATATGCCCATCTATGAGGACCATTCACATGATTTGTTTTAGGTATCATGATTTTAGATGCTTTTCTTTACACTCAATAAAAACTGGTAAAAATATTTTTGGATACTTCAGGGGCAGATTTTAGTGCTGATAAATATTTTATTCATTTTAGTCTAATAAAATTAAAAATAAGGCATTGTCCCTTCAGTTTTTTATAAATTACAATAAATTTGAAATGAGTAAATATAAGGTATTAGACACCAAAAATTTATTTTTATCTCCATAGGCCAGCCTAGAAAGTTGCTTTTCAGATAATGGCCACCCCATTTTCAAAGTCACGGAACCTGAGTAATTTCTTTTTTTTTTACAATTGAGTTGTTAAAAAAAGTATGCTGTGGAGACTCGTTTTATTGTACGAATGAGTAGAAATGTCAAAGTCGCATAAGTGTTAAAAACGGTTCTTGCTGCTTATTCTCATCACAGGCCAGTTTTAGGAGGTAGGCGTACTCAAGACATGTGCCTGGGTCTTTGACTTTAACTCCCCCATTCCATGGTTCTAATTGCACTCATGCCCTACACAAATATATTTCTTTGACGGATCTCGAATATTCTAAAATGGACACTACTTCATATTTATAAGGAAATAACAGACTTCTTTGCTTGTGCTTCCATTTCTTATACTTAAAATAGAATACATTTGTGGACATGAACTTGTCCAATTTTTTCTTGTATATGACAGTCAAGTTTATGCATGTGTACATCAACAAATAAAATATAAATTACCATCAATTTTTGTATTATTTGATTTTTGAAAGCGACTAATTGAAATGAAGTTATTCATTAGAATGCTTAGAAATTTTGTATGAGGCATATAATCAAAGTATCCTCCTCTAAAGAAAAAAATAATAATATCTAGGTCCACAATGAAGAACTTTTGTTCATAGTCTTTATGTTACTTATTTAATATATATGTACATTTACTGATCCTCTATATATATTGGTCCTTGACACAAGTGGTAATAAAGAGCTTATTTTTAATAGAAATTTGAACAGCGCTATTCATTACTGTATGTAGATATTATATGAACGGACAAACATAAATAAAGCAATTTCTAGAGGGGAAAGAGATGTTAAAAAATTTGAGTGTTTTATATACAATATAAATATATATTAAAAGGAAATGGGTAATGAGTTATAAAATGGTTGACATAAAGATGCAATAGGGCACCATTCTAGAGAGGTCCCCATAATTTTATTTACATATGACTGTGTAACAACTAATATAGGTAATGTATTAGCAATAATCAGTTTGTAAATAAATAAAAAATCAGCTAAGAACACGATGCAATATTAAAGAATTGAAACCAAAATCAAACTCAGTCACTCAAAAAGTATCATAACAAAGATTTGTTACATAGTCAACAAAATGTGAGAATTGAATGTCCGCTTAAATGTTTAAACTGTAGTACTAAGCAGTGGCACTCAATTCCCTTTGAAAAAAACATTAAAAAAGTTCACGTCTCTTAATTAGCTTACCCACATTTACCGAAGAATTTGACATTTCCATTTCATTTTCTCAAGTGTAAGTACTTATAATTATTTCTTCATTCTCTGATATACATATGTACAGTTTCAAATCTATTGAATGCCTTAAAGTACACATCAAAAGTGCCTTGACACAAACGTGGTGTAGAGCAACATCTTAATAATATTTCCACAGTATTTAGAACAAATTAAAGTTGTTTGTTCTGGCTTTCCTTCACATAAAATATTTCAACCTATTCATAAATATAATGAACTAGTTTTTAAGGATAATATAAGTAGACAAATATTATTGTCAAAATGAAATTCTACAATGATACTTCCAGTATCATCATTCCTTAAATAATGGTTAATATAGTACTATGCATAGCAACTTCTTTGAATGTCCATTAGCACACCTTGTGTGTGAAGCAAAATATTGGGATTAATGGCAAAATGCCATGCTTTTAAAATGTCATTTAACTCAAAACTAATGTAAAAAGTTTATATGTATTGACTCAAAGGATGGAAAAGTAATTAAATAACATAATGATATTATTTCTCTTTGCTAAATATTTTCTGTCTGAATTCTACACATAATAAGTCTTTATTTAGGTAAACGAGCGAAAAATACAAATCCTTGTTTTGTGTATAAATCATCGAAGAGTGTAATCAATAATTAATCTGTCAATTTTAATTAATGGAATATTGATTACATGATAGAGTGTGGAGAAAAAGGGGTTATACACTCATTCATTCTTCATACAAACATACATAGTAACTGCTCCCTTGAGACACTGAGTTCAAGGTTTAATATATATTAAAAAAAGTGTTTGATATAAACATAATTATCTATGTGATGAAATTGGGTCAAACTTGCGGTGAAGTTTGAGGCTGGTAATTTGATTTCTTGTGAGATGATTCATGTTCACTGTCTTTTGAAAAGGACGGATTTTGTACAAGCTGAAACCAAAGGATGTAATGGAAATAATTTCAATGAAGAATTGAATTTGTATTAAGTAATTATCCATACTTCATTAGATGTTGATAATTTAAGAGTGTCATTTATAACTTATATCATGAAAATGAATAAGAATTATGTGGCACATTTGATCATTCCAAGGCTCAGAGTTCTAATTTTGCTGAATAGGTAAATAATGTATTAGTTTGTTGAGTAGAACCTCAGAACTCGATGGTTTTTCATTCCCTAAGAAGTGTGGTTAAGCAATGGAGTCAAGTTTTGAATCAACGCTAACTAGCATGATCCGCATTTTGTTCATAAAAGTCACACAAATCGGATCAGATCCCAAAATTTTATTTTTAACTCAAACGTAAAGTTTTCATAACATTTCGTTTCAAACTCCGAATACATTGAGCACTGGGGTTTTACTGTAAATTAATAAAACAAAATGAAATGATTATATTATCAATTCATAGTTGATAATTAATTATTAAAATGCCTGATGTTAATTAAATAAGACGTTATGGAACGTAATAATTGTAACTTGTACAAAATCCCTACTTGCACACAACACAATCCTAAATTCATATTTTAAGATAATGCCTTCGTAGTTTTCATTCCCTTTGACTCTTAAATTTGCCTTCATACTAAAATAAATAAAAATGGATTAGCCACTTTAAATCCTCAACATGACAGATTATATCGTTGAAATAGGATTAACTCTTTGAAAGTAAGGACACATGGATAACAAATAAATAACTACATATAATAATCAATTGTTGAATATTAACTTAGCTTTAAAGCATCTTCAACATATGTAGGAAGATATATAGAGTATATCTCTTTTCATACTACTATATACCATATGGTCCATTTGTGTATAAAAATGTATTGATAATAGAGTTAAGAAAGTTTTTTGGTGTAAAATATAAAGAAGAAGAAAAAAAAACCTCTCAGATCTTTACGAGTCTAGAATGTACATTTTTCTCTTTACTTCTGGAGTATTTTCTACATTTTCGGGTCTCATATGCTTAAATTGAAAGTTTGAGCAGGCATGTGATGTAATTATTTTCTAGTTATAAAAACATAAATGATACCTTAAGTAAAGTCACCACTAAGTTGTTCTCTCTGACCTTTCTACTTTTTCTAAATTTCAAGGTGGTCCAAGAAATGTCAAAGAATTTTAAAACACTATCTATTTGTATAATGTCAAAAAATAGAGCAATTGGAAAGGGGTAAAAAAACATATGACTGTAGGGATGTCAGGATATGCAGTTATCATGACATGAAATTTTATGATAAAAAAACATAACGATACTTATCCTAGAGCTGTTTAAGAATGTGTTGTTATACTAATGATTGTCTACGTCTTACCTAAGGGTTTTTTAAGGTAATACCTATGCACATTATATGAATATTAAATTTATTATGTTTTCTTGTTTTTAATTGATATACGTGTTTAAGAATGGGTACTATTAAATTGTTAATTTTGAAACATACTTTAATAAGGATCTTATGATCTTCAAAATTTATTCAATTTTCATTTTCAGAATAAGGAGGTTATGTGTCTACAAGCGTTTTTGTTTGTTAAGCTATAAATTGCCTCAAGAAGGAAATTAAATTAATAATATTGATGCAAATTTTGAAAACTAGTCATTAAACGTGAAAAAAGAGAGAGAGAAAAGACCCAAAATTTGCTTTGAATTACTATAGGACTATTCTTTACTTAGTAATAAAATAATTGTTTTACAACATTCAATTTGAGTTAAACCAATCAATGTTCAGAACACAATTAAGGGAAGAAGAGTAGTAGAAAAATCAAAAGCTAACAAAAAAAATACAGTGTAATTTTTTTTATATTAATGGAGTTACCCAACATTTGGTGGAGCGTAATCTTTTAGAGTTTGAAGCCTTCAAGTCATTCAGTTAATAAAATTTCTCAATGTGGGGTTCTCTAATCAATTTTTGTCATTGAGAATAACTTCGGACTAACTCTTGTATGGCAATTATTAACTTCAGTGTTTAAAAGGAGTCTTGTATCTTTGTATAAGAAACTCAATTATTGATTATCTGTAGAATTATCAGTGGCTTATCCCATCAGAAGAGGGGACCTATAATCTATTTATGTACATGTATCTTAGCATATCTAAATCAGCCTGTCATCAATTGGTCCTTCTTTGTATTTTTTGCTTCTTATTTTTTCTTCCCTATGTATGAGAATGTATGTACATACATATGAAGATTTTGTTGTACTCAGCAAATAATAGAAAATATATGTACAAAATGTATCTATCATAAACTGATTCTCTTTTGATCATATTTTTCTATTAAAAATATTTCCCCTATTCTATTTTTTTTAATAAAATATTAATATTGCTATTGATGGATAATAATAATAATAATAATAATAATGAGAGACTCAAAACTAAATAATCCATGGATCAAGGAGTTTTATCTAGCTCTATGTGTTGAAATACGTACATAAATTGGCTCAAAATCTGCTTTTTATACACAAATTACTTATTTTGTTCATATATTCATTAATGGAGCTATCCGTGTACATATTCTAATTATGGGCATAAAATGATAAAGAATAAAAAAAAAAAAAAAAAAATCGTTCAGTGAAATATTCCATATTTGAAAAGAAACACCCACAACTATGTCATTATTCATGACAGGATTTGAAAATATATGCACAAATACTTTTCCGATTACATCCAATATCTATTATGGAGAAATCTTTTTCAATCAAAGGAGGCCCAGACCGTGCTTCTCAATACATAAATGTAGATATAAGCTAATCTCTAATGATAGAGATGAAGGTAGTGAAATGAGCTTGATATATTCTCTAGTGTTCTCAAGTCATTAGCTTTTCAAATAATTTGCCATTTTTTGATAGTTCTCGAAATTTGTATCCATCTTGGGTCCTCAAACTTTTGATCTCTTTACTAAAAAAGAAAGAGCCCTTTGTTTTGGCCCACAATTATTTGATTTTGAACTTAACACAAATCTGAGGTAGGTATTACTATATGTACATATTTTAAACAAAGCTTCTTTTTTTAATACTTATTTTAATGTTCATTTAAAGAAAATTTGAAGATAAAATCTGAAATTACTTTTTAACGATTCTACTTTAATACAATTTCCTCTCTGAGATTGAAATGTCCTGCCTTTGTGACATTTGTGAGTTGTATATATGTATTCATTAATATTTCTCATTTATTTTGTCTACAAATATTTTTAATTAACTTTTACAATTGTTTTGTTTGCTTTTTAATCATCATAATTGACGGTTTATATTAAATATGCTTCGTAGATATATTAGAAAGTTAATGATGAAAAAAGGGTTTCAAATACATTAACAAATATACTCAAATCCCCTTCAAAACGCACGTAATTTAAATATCAATTGTTTATTTTGTTCGTACCGCATCATTTGTACATATAACAATATGAATGAATTCATTTATTTATTTTTTGAAGTTATAAACATTTAAAATATCATTTTTTACAATATACATATATTCTTATCTTTGTAACTAAAAGAATATTACAATACATTTTTCACTTATCGGCTCATTATCTTTGTTACGATGTAACATAATGCTATGACTTGACGTTCTAGGTCTTACCTAGAACTAAAGTAAGGATACATTTGCTCAATTTTGCCCCGTTTTTTCTCTTTATATAATTGTATTTTAAAAACGCGTGTGTGTGTGTCTTTGAGAGATATTTTCAATGGTAACCATAGTTACACATATAAGTATGTTCATATTTACTATGCGTATCCTCGCAAATCGTGTTGCCCCAATGACCCACATTCGCTACATGTCTTTCAATGAGGATTTTTTTTTACTATATTGATAATTTAACATTAGCAACACCATTATTTAGTCTATATATGTACAATGTAACCAACCAAAAGGAGGTAGATAAAAGCAACAAATACAACTAAAGGTAACAACAGTTTTCAAACATAAAACTTTATGGTCCCTAAAAATACGATGACAATTTAGCTTTATCTTTATGGCTATTCAAAAAATATTTCTTTTTTTCAATTTGCTTCTTTCTTTCTATCACATCAATTTAGATGACTTCTAAAAGTAAGGAAAAAAAACCTTATCTACCATGTTCTGCAGTTCCATATTAGAGATGGAAAAAAAAAAAAAAATGAATTAGAATTTTATTTTTTTATGATACGAGTAATTTATATTTATTTTTTTCCCTCTCTTATTTCTAAAGTAAAATTGCATTACTTTTTTTATAAATTTTTTTATGAAGATTAAAAAGAATGATGAAGATGTTTTAATATACTTACATGCCTACATGTAATTTAATTTTAGCTGTAAATGTAATTTTTTTTTTTTTTTTTTTTGTGGGAAAAAATATTAAATAAATTTTACAGGTTATTATAAATTACATAAACATTTATACCTACATACATATATATGTGCTATTTGGAGCAATATTTGGAGTACCCTTAAATACCCAATTGAGTCCGAATTCAATCAATCTATATTTAGGATACAAGGCTCTTGTAGGTATAACACATTTTTTTTTTCACACCACAAAAAGAACAAAGTTCTTTTTTTGCCTTAATAGACTTTCACTTCTTCATCAATATATTATTATTATTATTATTATTAGATGTACACGTACATACATACATAGGTAGGAATATAAGATACATACATAAATACAAGAAGGAGGGGAGTGGAGAGAGAAGGAATATTCTATCCCTCTAACTAAATAATTTATACTATAGCCTTGTATTGAACCTCTTTAATTAATGCATAGAGTAGAAAAACTTTTTATTTAGCAGAAGTATTTTATATTCATTGTTTCTTGAAAGAAAAAATGAGCATATTTATATAGAGGCAGAAGACAACTGTCCTCATTGGCCCATATGTGCAGCAACGTATGTATATGTTTTGTTTTTTTGCATATTAACAACCATTTGAAGACACTTGGAAAAAAAAAAAAGGCTGAATGCTTCTTTATTTGATTCATAGTTTATTCATGTGATTATTAAGTAATAATATTTTACTTTCCTTAGTATAAGAAATGCACTTAATGCTACGAAGAATTTTGATTATGTAAATACAATATACATATATTGTATTCTATATTCGCCAAATTATTATATACATAATTGATTAAAATGTGACTTTTTTTCTTCTTCTTTTGTATGTATACTGCAGTTTTTTATTCAAAAAATATATCAAGTTTTGTTTTTTATGGCACATAACTTTTTTTTTTAGGTTTTTATTTCCATCAGTGTGTTGTTCTTTCCTTCAACCAGGGCTTCTCAAACTAAGCCTACATCTATAACTCCTTACAATCCCTTTAGTAAAGCCTTACTTATTTTTAAAATAGAAAAATTGCCCCATGAGTGACATTTCTGTCATTTTTTCAAAATCTCATCCACTTTTGTAATAGCGGTCATTGTTTGAAAAAAAATGATTAGTACTATTTTCTTACCATGATATCTTAACCATCTAAAATATAAATGTATTTAACAAAAAAAAAAAAAGAAGAAGACTTTTGACCTATTCAAAAAGATTAGAAAACGTCATTTTTGGAATTTTGTCCGTGTTTTTCTTCTGTGCTTCAAAAAAATATTAATAGATATATTTCAATTAAATTTCACAGATATATTTAAAGGGTCAACGCTCTGTGCTACAAAAAAAAACTGCTTCGTTATCGGTCAAAATTTGAGAAGTTGTTGCCCACTAGTTTCACCCTAATACACCTGCAATTTGTAGTTCGCACTGGAAAATGAATCGTGTTGTCATCAAACATCAAAAAATGCAATGATACGTTTTTAAATGAGGCCTTTAGAGTATAATTGGTATGAGAGGACAGGGATTGAAACTCTATCAGAGGGTTGATACCTAAATTCATTTATTAAGGGTATAATTCTTTTTATTTTTTGATGAAAGTTATTAATGGATTAGATGGACTTAGGGAAACATCAGATTTGTCAAAGGATCTTTCAATTCTAAATCAGTATTAATAAAGGAGGTGTATTAATAGATTCAAATCAAATGATAGTGTCAATTAATATCAAGGTAATAAAACATGGTGTAATAAGAATCAAATAAGATGTAGCTTGTACAATTTACTTGTACGTGTCACAGAATAAGGTGATTAATCTTTGTTCTTTCACCTCATCTGAAGGGCTTCTGAAGCCTCTTTATTATAAACTCATGAAATGATCAATTTTCTACTTTTTCAATAATAAAAAACCCAAAACATGCTCCCTTTTCTATCCTGTCAAAAAGATTGGGAGACACTTGTCTTAAACAAAACTACGGAACGATATGTATTATTATTATTGTTATTATGAAGAATCAAATTTATTCAAAATGGTTTCTTTTCTTTTTATTTTATGACTGTTTATAATTTACGACATTTTATTTGAATTATTCTTTCTTATCGTTTTAAGTGTCTTATAGATAAATCTTATTCTTTTACTTCTTCAATTTATAATTGTTTTTCTTCCGTTTCTTTTTTTATATATACATATACATATTTTATGTATGCTATTGGAAGGGAGGAGATAGTCAGCCTTCCAAACTCTCTCGCTCTCTCTCTACCTGAAGGGTATACTTAAAAGATTATAAAGGCATATTCATTTATACAAATATAGTTGTATAAATTTATATAAGAAGGGGGATTTAAAAGATCTGAAAAATTAAAAATAAAAATTGGTATTTATTTGTCGTCGTCGAGCTAATCATCATAATACCACTTTTATAAACTCAAGGTTTTTTTCAACATAATTATTTTTTATGTGATGTCATTATACTGGGAGTCAGCCATTTTGGATGAAGCATATGTGTACTATAGACTAGTTTACTTTCTTCATTTTGAACGTCCTTTTGTTTACTTTTGCAGTTTGTGACGTCAGAGAAAATATTACAATTGATTCAAAATGAATAAATATTTTCTTTTTTCTGCTAAAATATTGGAGCAACTTATTTAATGACACAAATATGGAACAAATACACACACAATACGTAATATAATGTGGACCTATTTGTCAATCTGTGCACATCTGTTGAACCCAATCTTTTCTTTTTTGAGTGAAGAAAAAAAGTTTTATGTTCAAGCATGTTTAGGTATATGTATACGTAAAGCTACCTCAGACTTCCCCTTCTTCCTCTTTTCTGCTTGATTTCATGTGTATTTTTCTTATTATTGTTTGTTACAAGAAATACTGGAAGCTGAGTGAGTAGATATTATGATATTGAATTACTTTTTCCTTCTTCTTTAGAATCGAAAGATTATAGTCAAAATATGAACATCTTTTCATTTCATGCTCCTTTAAACCAGGGATAAGAGGCAATTTCCCCACCTCCCTCATGCTCTAAAGAGATCCCCATATGGTCAAAGAAATTGATTTTAATATAATATGTTATAGCTCTTTAGAGTGTGAATATGTATCTATAAATGGATAAACCCATTCATTATTTAGAAAATCAGGGATTTTTAATATTCAATTTTGATGGTATATGACGTTATGACATGGTATATGACATCTTTGTTATTTTTTAAACTAAAGCGCGCAATTTTTGTTAACATCATCCCTGTGCTTCTAAATTTGAATGGATTTGTCAGCGTTCGAATCGTTTTCTACTATTGAATCTCATGGTCTCATCTAAATATCTCCACGTATGAATATATTCCTTTCTTCTGGACTCCCCTTGATTTTATCCTATACAGGAGTCTGTGGCAGAGATACAACCCTCGTAATGTAGGAAGGACCTTGGAGCTGTATTCCTGGGAAGTCTGGAAGGAGAATAAGTTAATATAATATAATTCCAGCATAAATATATTTTTAAGTGGTAGTATATATGATAATTCATTGGGTAGCTTTAAAGCCACCATTGCTTTCCGGGGTATTCATTATATCCAGTTTTATTCAGTATATCCAGATCCAGTGAAATGATATCTACCTACAAAAAGACCTACTCATGCTTAGAGGATGTCATTGTTCCTTACATAGTTTGTTAGTTAAGTTGATAATATCTTCTTAGGTCTATTCAAGAATAGATCAGCACTTGTAGGTACTAATGAGTTAAACAAAGAACTACTAATTTAAAACCACCCATAAAAATAGATTTGGAGACCCACCACCATGTACTACACCCGGTCACATGCAATGTCAAACTACAAATCATCTTCTATGTACAACTGTCACATATCCAGGTTTTATTTTTAAGAGAAATCTTTTTTTTTTTTGTTAAATCAAGTCATAAATCATTGATATACCTTCACACTCCCTTGTGAGAGAATGAATATAAATATGTAGTGTGTGTTTAAAGAGTTTTTAAATGAGAGAAAGAGAGAGAGAGAGAGAAAGAGGAAAACAGGTGTGTAGAAAGATAATTTGCGAATATATATATATATATACGCAATTAATTTGCAATTTAATTAGTATACATATATTATCTTACTTTCTACACCTACCTATATATAGGTGAATAGATACTGTGTGTGTGTTTTTTTTTTTTCTTTTCTTTTTTTTTCATTTTGGCTCTTGGAATGAGGTTAAGCTCTAAACAGAAATTGTCATTAATAGATAATAATGTAATATAGAAGGAGCAGTATGCATTAGTATATGTTGATTTGCAAATAATAATGCATTTACGATAAAAGTGTATTATATATTAAAGTATTGCAAATGAATTTTGTCTCTTTTATGAAGAGGAAAAAGGAGGATGGCTTTTGTTTATTGAGATTAAAATGTTTTTATTTTGTCAATTAAATATGGTTTCCCTTCCATTACAAAATACATCGAGTCTCTACTTGGATATAAATGATCATATTGGTTTTTAAACACTTGGAAAAAAAGTATATTTATCTATATACATACATACCTATAAAGATAGTCTTAATAGTCTTAAAAGCACTCACCTATAACATAATTCTAACTAAACGAAGATGTTTAAAAAGAAATATTTTTTTATATTTCTCTCGTTCCTTTACTATAATTTAATTTGTTCTTTTACTATACATAGAAATTTATAAATTGGTTGTTGGTATATGTTTTTGGGAAATATACCATAGGAAATGATCAAATATTTTATATATAAAAGTATATACAATATACTTATGTGTATTTAGACCTGTTATTACTTTTTTTTTTCTTCATTGGTACGTCTTTCGATATTTTTTTTGATATTTATATTTTATTGAAGGGTTTTGCTTATTTAATTATTTAAAAGATGGTTTAATATATGTATATATATTATATATTATATACATATATATAAAAGGTAGGGATACACACTTATAACTAGGCCGTTTGTCATCATTATTTGCGACTGCATAATGTTGATAATAAATATCCTAATAAGGCTCTTAGTACATACTTAAACCTTTAAACAGAAACAAATAATGACTGTCAATTCATGACTACCCTGATTGAATGCTAAACCTCCTACTTTATTTAAACTTATTGCATTTTATTGTTGAATTTTATAATTATTTTCTTAGCAAGAGTTAGGTAGCAGGCATTTCGAGGAGCACTCAATTTACTACCACAAAAGTTTTAATATTACTGAAAACTTTGTGGTCAAAAAAACCAAGTTAAGATGATTCTAGACAAATCAATTTGTATTCCAGCTTTTTGAAATGCCTGTAATATTTTAATTTTGTATATATTCATGACAGTACCTTGATAATGAGATGGTAGTTATTTTATGAGTCATAATAAAGACAGAGTACCATACACCAGATATATTGAAATATGACATTGCTCACACATGAGTGATATAAAATATCATTTGTATAACTTATTACTCATAATACTAGTGTGAATAGATCCTCATAATGAAACTTAAAATTGGTCCCGTCCCTCTTATCATTTCTTGTAAAACGTTCCTTGGTAAAAATTTAAGCGCCCTTAACAAGGTATCTTTTTTACAAACTTCAGTTTATTAATATAATTCGTTCAGTTTAATTTTAAGTACCTATATTTGATGCATGATAATTTTTTATACATGATGAAGGCTGAGTTGAAGTAGATATTCATACTTCTTTTCATCATGGGATATTTATACCTCCAATGTAGCCGACATAGATGAATGAAAAATTGTTATGTGTAACAGCTTTTCAATCCAATTTAAACGCGTCCTTTTTAGATTTAGGAAGGTAGCGGACGGGATGTCAAAATTTTGGGAGCAATACATTCGTCCGTGATACATCACATTTCTATGTAAGGACTGAGTGTGTCACAATTTGACGTCACAAGTACATGTACTATTATAAAACAAAAATACTGAAATATGAGCACAGAATAGCTTTGACCGCATGTTTATCCTTCAAATAAGGTCCTCTCAAATATATATATAGATATATTTGTACAGCACCACTCAAAAGTTAAAATAAAAGGTACAAAGTATATATATATATATATATATATATATATATATATATATATATATATATATATACATATATAAGGACGCTGAGATAGGCCTTTTAAGGATTCATTGCTATTGGTAACAAACACTTTTTTTGTGTGTGGGTGTACTTTAACAAACTTACTTTGTAGTAGGTATTAGTCGTCGGAGCATCTGCTTAATTTCCCATACGTATATGTAAAAATGTAAATATACTACTTAGAAAATTGCCAGTGTCACTTTTTCTTTTTCTTTTACTTTGGGAACAGAAGAGCCATTTTAGTAAATATGCATTCCTTCTCTGTCTCCCTCCAAAAAAGGCGGAAAAAAACAAATATTTTTTTCCCCCTTAACTAAAAAAAGATGCAAAAATGTTGTAAATATATATATATGTATATATACATACATGAATGGTTGTGAATGTTAAGACAAGAAGAAAAAAAAGGAATATTTTTTCCCTTTCTTTGTTTTTGTATTTTGGACCATGAAAAAAAAATAAGAAAAAACTATATATATATGTTATATATAAAATTGGAAAGCAAGCAGGGCAGGATCTCATTTATCCTTTCGAAGATATAATATATATTACTATTCGGTTTCTTCTTTTAGATGACAAATTATTGCGGGTTGAATACTAATAACAAAAAAAAAGTGGGGGGGGGGGGGTTATGGCACATATTACATGGTATACTGTTAAGAGGAGGAAGCAAGCAAAAGAGAGAGAGAGAGAGATTGTAAATGTTTTCACCTCAACTTCTTCTTCTTCTTTACAGAAGGTATATATGAAAAAAAGAAAAGAAAAAATTGTTAGGCAGATGTGGTACCTTCATATATATATATATTGGTAAAAATTGTCTTTTATGAATGTGAAGGAGGGAGAAGAGGTTCAGATATTAAATTTATGACTTTTAGTATCGATAGAAGAATAGAAGTATAGAAAATAAAAGAAAAAGTATATTCGAAAAAGTTTTTTTTTATCTTTGTATTCACATTAAGAAGTAAAAGCAATTATTACTCGGGAAAATGGGCTTTAATATTCACTAGACAGTGTCTCAATACAAAAGCAATCTTGAATGAATAAAAAATCAAGAAAATCATCCTTTTCTTTTTTTCTTCTATTTTTTACTTTCAGGTTAGTTTTGGTCTTTATATTCAAATTTATGGAAAGGGTAGGCATTCTAAGAATGTTATATCTAGTTTAGAGCAGGAGGCTGTTCAAATTGAGACTCATTGCGATTCACTACACATTCAAAAGCTTAAAGCTCAATTATGAAAAAAAAAAAAAGCGGATTTTGTTTTTTTGTCCTGGTCAATTTCTGAGACAATTTTGGACAACTGGGAAATCAGGATTTGCGATTCATTTTCTACCATAGTAGGCTGAAATCAATTCTGACTCCAGGGTTAGCTAAAATAAAATATATCCGTCTCAATTATTCAACCTATAGGTAAACAAAAGCTATCATATATGTATGTAAACTTTTATAATAATGTCTTCTAAGACGTAACTTTCATAACTGGGAGGGTACGTGTAAATATTGTCGACCCTAGATTAAAAAAATAATAATTTCAGATTTTGATTTTTCTCACTGAGTTGGCCTGTGCTATCATTGGCAGCTGTATGTACTGCCCCCTATTTTTGTTTAAGATATGAATTAAAGACTTCATTGAAAAGATCTGGGAATGAAAAGCCTTGCTTCTGTGAAACTTGAGCTGAATTAAATGGGTTGTTATTATTAGCTCTATTTTGAACTTTTCAATAGTAATAATATCTCAGTAAATCAATAGATTTATAATAATTTATAATTTGATCTATTGTGAAATATATATATATATATATATCATACCCCGTGTTTAGGGGACTATATTTAATTGCTATACTTTATTTGCTACCTCCTAAGGATTAATCCGAGTAATTTATGAATAGAATTAGAAGATATAATTAATTATTACCTAATTGAAAATATCAATACTATCCAGTCACATCCTTGATTACTTTTTTTATTGATGGACATCATATCTTTTCTGATAATTCGGCTTTCATCTTGTAAAGAGCAAACTCCTTAATTTTTACATAATTTTCCACTAGTAATAATAGTAAACGAGTGATTTATCTCTAGAGTTACAATGATTTGCTGCAATGTTCTATACAATATAAGATGACATAATATATGCATTTAAGTAAGTCAAATGTCAAACATCAAATTGAATTTCAATTACTTACAAAAGTAAAAAGTATTTTCAACTCTTTGTCTCTCGATCAAATTGCTCAATATTTGACTTGTGGACATTCCCAAAATAGATTCAATGTACATTTATACATTTATATTGATCATATTCAAAGCAACTTCCTTGCCTTGATGTTAATTCACAGAGTCATAATTCAGAAATGAGAATGACTTATATTTTTTGAAGGAAAGGGTTGAGTACGATCTATTTTAGAATATTCTCAAGATACCTTCACAATAATAACTACACCATATTGCTGAAGAAATGATTTGTCTGCCTCAACTACTATTGGGTTGACTGAGGCGTAGTTCTCACCTTTTTATACTAAATCATTTTCAAATAAACCCAGACAAAAAGTTACTCAATCATTTTGATATTCACCAGATAGTTTTATATTTTAAGGCAAAAATATAATTTCAAATAATGATTAATTTAAAAGAAAGGAATAGTTTTCTACTATTGACTGAACACCTTAAGTTGAGTGTAAAGTCGTTTTTAACGATAAAATTACTCAATATATTGAAGCAATGTAACGTTATTGAATCAAGATGATGATAAAAGACCATAAACATAACTTAGTATGTTATGTATCAGGGGAAGACTTATATTTCTTTTTAGAATCACGGCAATTGAGATTTTTTGTGGATAATTACTAATTGGAAGAGTGATTCTCATTCCCAATATTTGTTATGGCTCTATTCAATCTTTATATCTACAAATTAATATTTGCTACGTTTCAAATACGTTTTAAATTTACTTACCCTATATTTCGGTGTATAAGGCGACCGTCAGATAAGACGAGGTACAAAATTAGAGTAAATTTATATGAATTTGTCATATATCATATAATATCTGACTTTAGGTCCGTTTGTATTAGACGACCCACAATTTTTAAGGGGGATTTTTTAATCTTATGGGTCGTCTTATACGTAAGTGCAATGGGTCATCAAATTATTTTTTTATTTTTTTTGAATATCAAGGATATAAAGTAATTTTCAAATCTGCTACATCAGTGGCAAGGTACATGCAAGCCATGAGAAACTAGAAAAATAACATAAAAATTGTGATTAATCCATAATTAAGTGTAATTATGGATTGAAAAAAACAAACAAAGGATTCCCGGCAAGTGTTTTTGGTATTCAATCACAATTCTGAAACTACGTAATCATGTTTGACAACTCTATATAATTCATTAGAATATTTTTTATTATTAATTTTCCATGATCATTTGAAAGGTAATGGACTTGAACTAGGCCAAGGAGGATATGTCCTAAGGATCATATATTGTTCCTAATAATACTATTATTATAAAAAGTAATATATTGAGAGGACTTAAACCATTGATATGTAAATTTTGACTTCTTCCTCTTATATTAAAACGTGAGAGATCACATACAAAAGTGTACCTTATGTTATATATATGTTTGTAATATTAGTAATGAGGAATTTGGGCATGAAGTCTTCTTCTTTTTTTTTTCTATCCCCTCAAAGACATCAAATAAAGAAAGTCTTTGGACAATAGTATCGACTATCTATCTATCTATATATGTAAAGAGTAATAATGATGAAAAGTTGTCTTTGAGTTGTATGAAGCTACATACATATATTATGGACAACAAAAGTCTCTATGTATGTATGTATGTATGCCTTGTAAAGAATTAAAAGTTTTTCCATTATTTTGCTTATTTTTTTAATGCTTCTTTAAACTTCGATAATTGCTTCACAACTTCTTGACGGATTGTATGTCACCCCTACTATTTATATATGTAGTTCTGTTGTTTTTGAAAAAAAAAAAAAACTTTTAAATTATATTATTTTCATATATAAAAGGAAAAAAATTTTTTTTTTTTTTTTGTAAAATAGAAGAATATTTACAAAAGAAAACCATATTATACAAAGGAATTTTCATTGTACCTCTCTACCCTTCTTTTTACCTTAAGAAAAAGAACACTGCTTGAAATTAAAAGATAGTTGGTCAACGCCGTAATTTCTTCTCAACTGTTGAATTATTTGTTTTATTGTGTACATCTTAACGAAAAATAATTGGAGATCAATCAATGATCGTTCAGAAACACTAATAAA
Source organism: Lepeophtheirus nordmannii (assembly GCA_963680855.1). Classification (NCBI taxonomy): domain Eukaryota; kingdom Metazoa; phylum Arthropoda; class Copepoda; order Siphonostomatoida; family Caligidae; genus Lepeophtheirus; species Lepeophtheirus nordmannii. The sequence continues at coordinate 30,373,470 of OY804522.1, read as the reverse complement.
AAGGGGGATGAGAGCAAATATATTTATATATATAAATCAACTGCGAACAAATATTAATATATTGTAATACTTTAGAGAATCTATCATGTTATAAAATGAATGTATTTATCATATATTCAAAATCCTCTTTACTACTGCTAACTCAACCTTTTCTTCATAAAAAAGACGGGGAGAAAAGTCGAAATGAACTAAATAATTATTTCCCAACTTTTAGACAGTTTAATGCTTGAAGGAATACTTAGAGCCTAACAAGAGAATTAGTTTTAGTTGAATAAATCAATCTACATACATAAATGTATAATATTAATGATGACTCAAAAGCCTAAACTTTGTTCAAAGATGTTATTATCATAGATATAAGCGAGTGACATCATTGTCCATTTATCTCGACTATCTTGTGTTTGTAGAGATATCCCTGTAAATGCTTATGAGAATACAGAACTAATACTCTAACTATTCCTTAATTAAGAGTATTCACAAACATTTCTCTCGCATGTATGTCTCCCAATAATTAATACTATTAATTTTTGATGGTGCTCTTTAAAATGAAAATACAGTTGTATATCTTAACTTAACAGCAAGCTATGATCCTTTATGAATGTGATCTAAAATAAATTCAGAAAAAGATATAGAAATGGTTTGTTAACATATTTCAACAAATTGTTTTCAATAGATATTTTGTTTCTATCCTTCATGACAAAATTTTACAGACGTCTGTGAAAAAGTATTGTGTAGGTCACAAACGCAGGAATTTTGGACTCAAAAGGACCATTTTCGTAGATCCAGAGGTAAAACAAATCCTGAGTAAAACTAAGTTAAAATTTTATGGACTAGCATATTAGGAAGAAAAAAGAGAGGATAGGATGAAACTGATTCCAAGTTCCATGTGAAGAATTGATCATACCTAACAAGGAGTAAGAGTTGATAAACGACGACAGCTGACAAAACAAAAGTACCGAGGAATGTTGTTGATCTTTAGGGCCAGAAAAAAAAAAGAAGACTGTTGAATAAAAGAATCAAAGTCCCTTAAAGAATACGGGAAATAGACTATGGCTATGTAGGTAGGGGAAAAAAAGAAAGCATAACTAAAATGGTGGAATTAGCAACCTATCTGTGCGAATGTGACTCTAAATTTTTTTTTTTTTTTTTTGATATATCTCTCGAAAGGTTTCTATGTTTGTATTTACTAGAAATTATATTTATGTACATATAGGTTGGCTGAAGAGAGGAAAGAAGCAAAAAAAAAAAAACATTAGTCATATAAAATTCTTTGGGGATTGAGTTGTGCTTTACTTTCTCATGTTTACGTAATTGAAAAAATCTCCTCGGAGAATTGCACATACATTAATATATTAGCTACTATTCTACAACAGGGGAAAAAAAGACGAAATCATGATATTATTTTATGTTTTGAAATGTTGAATTTTGGGGTATTTATGATTATTATTTTTATTTTCATGAGTACATATTACCTAATATGTATACTGTAAAAAAAAAAATATGAAAATATCTATTTAAAGGATTTTTTTAGCTACCTCTCTTTAATACATACATACATACATAATGTAATTTGCAAAATAAATAATAATGTTTCTAGTGCAAAAATATATGAACATACATAGATTACTATTAGTATGTTGATGGTTTAGAAATTTCCCTGTCATTAATCTGTCAAAATAGTTATACTGTTTATTTTAATTAAATATTCTTTCGTTAATATATAAACGTAAATAAATTCTTCGAAATTAAATTGTTTTCCATGGTGAAAAGTTTATACAATATAACGACTTTTATTTGCTAGCTAGATAGGTACTTATGTGCTATAATATGAATAATGTGTATGCTATATATTTCTTAATATTGAGTACAAGCCACCTTACCCATAATGATTCCTCAATTAAAGAGTAAAACATGTATTCACATCTAATTATAATTACCCATTGACGTTTTAAGAAAGCAACATATAGAGTATAAGGGGTTCAAATAGGAATATGCATTGACACACTCAACCTTTCCTTCTCCAAAAAGAGAAATAATTATAACCCCCAAATAAACAATTAGGTCTCAACTTTGTTCAATCTTTAGACTTTTCCGCGTATCTATAACAAAACAGTACAATGAATGATGGCCATAAGTACTCAATTTACTCAAAAATCTCTGGATTTATTATATTAATCCCAGATTTTTGCCTCCACAATAATATCTTCTATTGGAGGATTAGAGTCTTTGAGTATACTGTGAAGGCTCATGCTATTACTTATTAAATTTAATGTTACATAAACATTAATTTTAAGGTGTAATGAAAGTGAATGGATGATGTATGTACAATTTTTTACGGGTCAGATGAAAGCCTCTTGCAGGGCAGCTTATATGTATGTGACCCTTGAGGAGCTGGGGGAGCTACCAACTACTTTTCTAATCATTGCAACTTATTCTATTTTATTTCCACTTCCAGCTCCTTTACCCCAACTTAAGAAGAACCTTTAAGTACCTTTGTTAATAACTACTTCTCATCTCTTCAAAGGTTCTGAGTATCTTTGAGTGACAAATGTATGTCTGTAGATACATACATACGTATATAAACATATGGGTGATAATTTCTAGCTTAGGAATTGAACATTTGGTATTCATCTTATTAAAAAAATAATAATATAAGAGAATACGCCATATGCATTCTTTTTTAATGTATATATACACACATATTCGCAAAGAGAATAAGTTTGCATTTTTCACATTGTTTAAAATGTACTATTCTATGCGTTTATTTATTATTTTTGTCAATAAGAAATTCCTTTGAAAAATTCCATATTTTTCTATAGAATTTTTCCTTGTGTCTATTTTTTCTTCCATTTAATGCTCATATATAATATGAGTACTTATTATCCTCGTCTTCCTTAGAAAGAGAGAGAGAGGCAAATGAACCTTTTCCGTCATTCCTACCAAATCAAACAAATTGTCTCACATAATTTTATTTCGTATAAATAATGATAAGTTATATATTTATATATTTCCTTTGCATATAATTTACATATTTAACTCCTTATATTATGATATATGGAAAGTATTTTGATTATTTGTTTTTCCTACGTGGGCACAAGGTATGGTGTTGTCGTCAGACCTTTTTTTTTTTTTTTTGCAATTTAAGCTACAAATCATATTGGGGACCTACTAAACCAAAATGAATTTGTTAAATGTTAAATATTACATAGTTTTTTGCATATTTGTATAAATAAAAATAATCCCTTGATGATTTTTTTTGCATATTTTGTGTCGCCTCAAAACTTCTTATGTACAATAATATATATTTGACAATTATTTGTTCATAGCAATGTGGTAAGTAAATGCTCAAGGGCTAGTGATGTGGCTCTTGTGATCATTCTTGAAATGTCACCTTCCTTAAAGTCAAAGTACTAATTAAAAAAAGAAAAAAAAAGAAATCAAAGCAACAACTAGATTAAAACGGTTTAAAAAAAAGAAGAAGACAATATTAGACCTTCTTCAAAAATCACTTGTGTAATAAAAGCCTGTTTTTTCGTTTAACTGCAAAATGTAGAATCTTTTTCCTCTTTTTCTGGTTCTTAGTAGATGAAAGAAACCTACGAAACATATGCCTCATTTATGCTTATCCATTTATAATTTCCCATTTTCTAACTAATTTTTTTTTATTTCGCAGGTATGTTATTCAATGCTTCCTTGAATGCCTTTAATTATTATTCTTAGATTGATATTTCCTTGAGGTGGTAGTATGACGTAAGTAAGTGAGGGCATAGGTAGAAAAAAATCCTGAGGGGCTCTGCATACCAACTACATACATAACTAATACACCGCTTTTATTAGTCTGTATAATTACATATGTAGAACAAGCAATGCCTTGATTTTGATTGACGAAATAAGCTCTACGCATACTATTGTAAGTATATACGTACATACTTAATGTGACTTTGACTAAGACTAATAATCAAGATAAAGAAAGCATAAAAAACCTTCCTCGAGGGCAAGGCAAAATAATGATTATAAAAGCCTCACACATTATACAACAACTTTTGTAATTAAATGTATGGTTGGAGTGTGTACATATCACTCATCGGGATAGGAAAATGAAAAAAAAAAACAAAAAAAAAACACAATAATAAAAAATGGCAGGGTTGCTTAGAAAGGTTTTTTATATGTATGTAGTATTCTACATAACTGCATAAATAATAACATTAATAGTAGTACTCTATCAAAATATATTGACGCATATATTTCTTTTTTTATATTCTTTTATCCGGAAATACCTGACGGTTCATTTAAGTATGTATGTATATGTACTAGAATATCGATTCGGTTCAGAAAATATAAGCCAGTTCAAGCTTATTATAATTTCCTTTGGGAGTATATAAATCGGTGGCGGTCTGGAAGGGTCAAGAGATTCTTGATCTTGATTGCCCCTCATTTAAAACTTCAATAAAATAACTGTCAATATTTTAATGAACTTCAGTTGGGAATGAGGTTAATGATTGTGATTTCAAATGAGTAAATACGGCTTGCATGGCCTTTTACAAAGTTAAATGAGGATTTGAGGACAATTCAATTTCAATCCAGGTTTGGAAACCCATTCTCGAAACAAAAATATTGGTTCAAAATATTTCGAGATCCCAGTAAAAATAAGCACTTAAATATATGGACCATATATGCCCACTTTGAACACTGCATGATTTTACTTGTAACCATGGCAAAACAAATTAATCATTGAGAAATTAATTTCTAGATTTTCTCTTCAGATAATTTTCAAATTGTGGATTCACTTTTATTTTATTGATGACGGGTCTGGCCACGCATAACTAATAGCACTATCACGTACCTAAAGTTCTATTGATTGACAAGGTCAAAAATATTAAGTGATGGTAAAATAACTTTCAAAAAATTGCACCATAGGTCTCAAGTTTATGTTTTGAATGATTAATTATTTTTAAAATATTAATTTAATTTTTTTCTAACGAAAAAATTGTTGATTTCCTTTTTTATGAACATGAAATAAAGGTTAAAATCGACAACTTTTGCCGACTACTGTTTAATCACAAACTGCCTAAAATCAGCTGATATATTGGTATATACCAAAGTATAAGATGAGTAGATGCATAGATCAACTATGTATACAAACAAATAAACTTTATTCACAAGGGGTTATCTTCTGAAAAAAAGAAGAAAAAAAATCTTTTTCATCAACTTATCCTAAAACAATTCCGGAGAGGTTACAACAACATCATTTTCTCTCTCTCTACATAGTACATATTTTTTTAACAATTTAAAATCACTCAGGAATTTTACATACATACATATTCAATTTCCTTTATCTTGACTTCTGGTTTTCTTTTTTTATTTTTGTAAAGGTAGAAAATGTTTATTTTTTTAATTATTATTATTAATAATAATAATTTTATCTTTCTTCTCGTCTGTTCTATGTACATTTACTCACTGGTTATGATTTATAAGTGATTGGATGTTGACAACAATAATTTATGTTCATTCTGACATACATATAAACACATCGTTTACGACTATTTACTTATTATGTTGATACAAAATGTAAGTTTGTCAGAGTACATATGTACATACATAAATGTTCTGTTGTCAAAAACAGATTTGTCTGTTACTGAGGTATGAATTAAACTTCTCTCTTGTATGTAGTAACCAATAAAAAAATAAATAATAATTATTACACCATTATATTCAAAATAAAAAAACCAATTAGTAGGGTGAAAAAAAAACCCACCTTTTTTAGCCCTCTGTATTAGTACACAGTGAAGAAAATACACCATGAAGTAAGTATTTTTTATGTATAGAAATAGTTTTATAGAGTGTTTCAGAATGGCATGTCAATAAAACCATTTATTTATTTTTCTATCTGTTTTGTTCATAGCCTTCAAACTCAGAGTTGTGAAAAAAGAGCTATTCCCAGTGAGTGTAAAAATCATATCTACAATGACCTCATAAAACATACAGTTTCACTGAGAGACGTCTTGTCGGGATAAATTCTACTGACCTTTTAATAAGGGAGAAAATGAGGAGTTCTGCTATTGATCCTTTATTTAATCTATTTCAGCATATCCTTATAAAAAACGGAGAAAAAAAGTTCCCATAAAAGTCACTTTTATGGGACCTTTTCAATGCAAATGATATTTTGGAAATAAACAAATAAGGACTTTCTATATAGAGTTGTGAAAAAAACCATGACCGAGATGACGTTGTAAAACATATGAGAGACATCATGTCAACTGATAACGGAATATCCTATTCATGTTTGTTCTGTAGGTTGATTTGTTTAACTCTAATAGCTACTCTTAAATAGGGAATAGTACAACGTCGTGGGAGGACATTGGGCAAATACCAGTTGTCATTTTGAGCGGATTTTTTGGTCCACATTTTGAAAGAAGAAAAGTAGAGAGAGTCCATTTCATGAGTTTTAAGTTTTGGGGCACATAAAGGCAATATATTAATATTATGATTTAAACCAATAAGGATTTGACTTACCTTTACTAAATCATTGACCTTTTATATAGAAATTCTGAAGGTTGTATGTTGAGTTTTTCTATAAAAAACTTTCAAGGGGAAAACAACAGAGGCCTACGTATGTATATACAAATAACTTTTTTTTCTTCAAAATTATATTATTCATCAAATTAAAGTACATACAAATAACAAGGCTCAAACTGTACTTTATTCCTACTTATTTCTTTGAAACAAATTTATTCTTACATCTATTGTATGTACATACATTTCTGCTAAAAAGAAGCAGTTTTACAAAAAAATAAAAAAAATATTTTGCTTATTTTACAAGCTTATATTTCATTTTTAATAAAAAGAGAGCTATCAACCCTAATAGCATACCTTAAAATACCTCCAGATCCATTCAACATAATAAAAAAAGGAAAGAAAGAAAAGAAAAGAAAAGGTACTCACTTGTTGATAACAATATTTTCCCCCTTCCCTATAGACCATAATGAATAGTGACCCTTTTTTTTTTCATATTTAGAGGTATTTATGGAATGTTTGCCACAAGAACATATCAACCATTATATTACAAACACACACACCTATATATATATATATATATATATATATATATATAATGTTGTTCATTGAAGCATGTCTTGGTCAATCGTTTGGTTAAAAGATCATGTTTATAGTTTATAGGGTTCCTCCTATATTTTAATAATAATAATTTTATTGTAGATACTTACAATCATCAGTACATTCCAGGAAAGTCATTTAAAAACAATACAAATCACTCAACCTCTCATAAATGAGTATAAAAATATGTCAAAAGTAAATTGTTAACGGGATTTTTGTCAGCTATCGACTTCTCTGCTACTTCTACCCCTTATTAGACACAAAGGGATTTTTATTGTACATGCATGTCACTAAACCTTTACTTTTGCAATGAAATAGTTGAAGTAGAAGATTTGAAACATGTTTTGTAGATTAATTTGGATTAAATGGAAAAGGCTTATATTAATTAGGCGGTTGTTGCCCTTACATATTGGGGAAAATTGGATAACTACCAAGGGTTAGGTATCTTTTCTTTCTTTTTCTTTTAGAAGGATGATGGGTTGAGAGACATATAACTAATTATTAAATTAAATTTATTTCAATCAAATAGACTACCACATAACATCATATAAACAATCTTTAATATTTTTGTTTAGTTTTGTTTTGTTTTGTTTTGATAAAGCAACTAAAATAATGCATAATATAAATATATATATATTTAAAAAATAATAATTAATAAAAAAGCTTAATAAAATAATTAAATGAATATTTTTGTTATTTATATATCTTTGAAGAAACCATCTGGCATCAACAGAATAATAATATTCTGATATTTATAATATACATACATAGATATGTATCATATTTTGATAAATATGTGTGTAATACATTTATATTATATAATATGTAAAATCTCATACAGAAGGAAAATAGAGATAAAAAAAGAAGGAAAGAAAGAAAGAAAATGAAAAAAGGGGATTGATGGAAGGAACGAATATTTTTAGGTTTATATATAAGCATATATTATATATATATATATATATATAGGTAGAATGATTCTATGATCATACGTTCATGTAGGTATGGGAAAAATTTGAAAAATTTATGTAAGCTTTTTTTTCTTTCTTTTTTTTTCCTCTATTTTTTTATTACTTTTTCAATATAATAATAATAATACAAAGGGCTGCTTTCTATTTTAATGCCCTTTTGGGTCATGTATGCTAGGGTATATTTGATTTTCCTATAGAGCATTTTCTCCTTATGTCATAATTGTGAAAATCTGTCATTTTTTTCAAGTAGCAGCAATAAAGATTTTTATGAATAAAAACCCTTGTTACCTTAAAATTTTGAAAAAAGGATGTTTCAAAGGAACTGACCAATAAAGAGACTTAGATACACCCCCTTATTATATTAGTTCAGATCAAAAATATACCACTACATCATTCTAAATACATTTTCATAGTGTAGTCAAGACATTGTCAATTATTTTTGCAAGGATTGGATATTTTTCTCCAATGCTTTCACTTTGCTTGTCCCTAATTGATCCAAAGTATAAAATTAATAAGAAGTGCTAAAAATCCTCATGAAATGGCTAGATTTATATTCTAGCTCTTTCCACTACGTTATACATAATTTACAAATACTAGGCAACATTTTTGGTACTCGTGAGCCTTGTAAGATTGGATTTTACCTTATTTTTGTTGTTTTTTTTGTATCTTTTTTAACGGTTCTACCCGAGGTTTTATTTTTTATTTGAGGGCCTTTAAAGCTTTCGATATTTTTTCATTGCTCTTGCCCTCGCACAGGAGATCTTTCGACTGTTCACTGATAAGAGCAAGAAGTAGCATTTTGCTCTTTTATGCTCATTTTGTGTGATAGTTGTGAAGTTGATGGGCCATCAATTAACTAATAACACAAAAGACCCGTAACGAGAAACAAGTGGATTTTTTCTTCCATCATCAGTTAATAAATCTTTAGAATGGCTTCACTGTTCCTCAATCCTTATTATATTAACATATGGTAGCACTAGGAGACATTGTATTAGCAGACATGGGAAAATGGGGAGCTGTCATTATCTTGCTGTTCTATCCCAAAAAAAGCTTCTTTTTTTTAAAAAAATCCAATTGAGACGATTCCTATACAAAATTAAGAAAAAACCTTTAATTTCCCATAAAATGTGACTTTTGATGCGCATCTTATTATGCAAAGAGTATGATTGAGGTCTTTTAATTCAATTTTATAGTCAAAACTCATCTATTTTTGTTATGAAAAAAGCTCATATGAGGGGCTCTTATTTTACTTCTCTAGCTATAACGATTCAAACCTTCCATTCAATGACATATAGTTATTTAAAAGTCCTTCACCGCATCACTAAATGTATACATACATATGTACATATATTCCTATATAAATCCTTTCAAATAAATACCTATTTAGGTATACATTTATGTAGGTAGGTAGGTAGGACAGTAATCTTATGGTTAAATATCGACATTTTTATTCTAGTAGTGTCTTTCCCCTCCTTTCTCACCATCAATTTTTTTTTTTTTTTTTCAAAACGACCTTGATCATTGTCATTTATAAGGAAGAATAAAGAAAAGAAAATTTGATCCCTAGTCTATTAAGATATAATGACTTGGATTTATCCAAGCAATAAGCATATCTTAAAGGGGATTCTTTTTGAAAGAGTAAAGTACACTTTGAAGCTTATGTTCAAGTTCAAAGCTTTTATTGAGTCTGAGTCAAGTCTTTAAGCTCCTCGAGTTAAGGTACTTTAAACACTTCATCATCATCATTTACAAAAAAGTACCACATATGTTTATTCGTGTTACGTCATTCTGAAAAAATATATGTATAGTGTGTTAATTAAGGAACCGGTTTTCGAGACTACTTTTTGAAGGTCCATCTGATCGAGTGACCAGTATCAAACCAATGCAACTAAATGAAAGTATTTACTCTCTTTGTAAACAAAAAATAATGTTTTTCCTGATTCTGAAGTTGCAATTTAATGAGGCTTAATTGTGACTTGAATCCAAGGCCATGTAGTCATCATCAATCCTAAAATAAAAAAATTAATGACACTTCAATATAAGTAACTTGAAATAAATAAAAGATGTTTGTGAGTCTCAATCTTCAAGACTTTTATTCACGTCTTAATCTTTCACTTTGAGTCTGATTCGAATTCAACTCAAAATATTTTGTCTCGTGAAAACTATGTGTATATAAATATGTACATATGTAAGTTTGTCGGTAATTGAAAACTGAGAGGAAAACATGTCACATTGCAACCCACCATCAAAACATCATGTCATTTGTATGCCCTATAAGTTGTTATTTGCTTATAAGACAATAACAACATGACCATATTTTTACATGTTATTTAGCTAGCAGGGCTGCATTCGTTATTGTAAGTGTCATTTTTTTTGGACTTTTGATGATGATGATGATGATGACGAGAAAAAACTCACTCTCTGTGTCACGTAAAAATATAGAGAAAAAACGACAATACAAAATACTTTCTTTTCTAAAAAAAGTAAAAAAAAAAAAAAACTTACCATAAAAGTTCCCTTGAGAGTTTTGATTGATTTTTTTTCTAATGTCAACAAAATTATAGAATCAATTCTTCTTTTATTCCTATAATGAAGCTTTCAAGAAAGGATTTTTTTTTTTTGGAGTTTGTTTGTCTATGTAGTTTTTGTGCGTTGTAAGAAGTTGTTCTGAATGTTCCCTCTGACTCTTTCATTTATTTATAAGTGAATGAATTATATTCTGCTACTGTTAATACATATGGTCATATAGGGGTGATCACATAGTTGTATGCATGTAAAAAGTGTCAATTCCACGATGGTAGTGGATATTATTTGTTATATACTAAATATGTATACTAAAAAAAGAGTCTTAATTAATTTTGAGGTGATTGATATATCATTTGAGCCTATTTGGAAAGTTTGAGTTGAAATCCCTTCTAACAACCATATAGTTTTCAAGTTTTCAAGTAGTCATCATCTACGAATATTTTAATAATTTTGAGTAAGTCAAACTTCCTAAAATCCATCTCAGCATAAAGAGAGAGTCTAAATAATTATCATAATTATTCCTCCCCCCCCCCCCCGTGAAAAAATTGAACCCTTCGTTCCGGTCCCTTACACATTTGCTGAAGAAAAAAAAACACAATCCTGTCCCTTGTAGTCCCATCCTCTTTTCCACCATCTGATAGGTTTGATGTAGCAGAATATATTACATCTTATTTCAGGAGACACTCCATTATCACTTTTGGAGTTCCTATAATAAAACAAAAGACGTAGTAGATTCATGATTAAGATAGTATCTATTAATGAATGAGCTGAATTATTTAACAAGTTTATTTATAGTAAAAAAAACATAGTCAAAGTCTCATTCAGATAATTACTCTTTGTATTTTCTTTTTAGTACTTATTAATCAACAAACTATCCAATGAGCTCAGAGAATTACATCAAAATGCATGACTTACAATGGAACAACAATGTTTTTTTTTTTACAGAAAAAGAGTTATAACTCTCATAAAACTGACTTTATTTATTCGCTTTGATTATATCTAGAGAGTAAATACTTTCTGTTTTTGGGTCAATAACCTAATTTGTTCTTTCTAAAAGTATGTTTTTATACAAATATGTATAAATGTTAAAGGATGTGAAATGCATTGAATAATACTCGCGAGGAGTAGGAAAAAAAATCACAAAAAAGCATAAATGTATGTATGTACATATGTATAATTATCAAACTCCTTTCTAGAGAAGAAAAAAAAGACGCTTCTTTGATGGAAGGAGTAATAAATATATATTTTGTCTTCTTCTTCTTCTTCTTGATGGATAACTCTTGTTACTTAATATATATATATATATATATATTAAAGAAACTTAAATAATAACAATAACATATAAAGGACATTATTGTAGATAGATAGTTACATACTATAATGCTAAAAAAAGAAAAAGAAAGGGAGACGCTTTTTTCTTCTTCAAAAGTAAGTTCTTAGCCTCCTCATATATCTACATCCATCATCGATTTTTTTTTTTTTTTTTGAGGGGGGGGGGGATAGTGGGGGTAATGATGAGGAGGAAAAGAAGAAAAAGAAGAAGAGGGAGGGAGGAAGGAAGGAAGGAAGGATAATGGAGAAGAGGAAGACGAAGAAGAAGAAGAAGTTCTTCTTACTCCAAATGTCAAGGAGAGAGAGAGAGAAAATAAATAAAAAAATTGTAGAGGGGAGAATTGCAAAAGTTACGAGGACGTACTGAGAGAAATAAAGCAACAACAACAACGACTAAAAAATGAGTAAGGAGAGAAAGCAGTCTTATAAGATGTGAAAAGATGAGAATGATAAGGGGGGAGTGGAGGAGGGTTGAAGGACACTTTTTTTTGCTTCTTATTCTTCTTAAATATGTATATTGAGGGGAAAAAGAAAGGAATGGAAATAACAATAATAATGATTATGGTTTTACACATACATACATACATACATGCATATATGGGCCACGACTCTCAACATACATAGAAATGGTTCCTAAGTAACGCACATATAAAAATTACCTTTTATCGATGATATACATGTATGTATGAAATGTTCTAATTTTGTTCATATCAACTTGTCAAATAAAAAATATGAGCAAATGACTCAAAAACTATATATATATATATACATAAATATAAATATAAGTATATAAAACCCAATAACTTTTGTTCTCCCAAGTTATTTTGTGCTTACATGCATGCAGCATTCCCATGTCCCAACAAAAACAACAATTACTTATACTACTACTCTTACTAATAGTAGGTATAGGCTTCGTCAAATAAAGCAAATAAGATTGATTCCTTTTTTGCTATAGAGTGCCCAAATTTGGTTTTTTTTTTCCAGCACATGGCTATCCTTCATTTTCTTTGACAGAATCCCTTGGAGATGTGACAAATATAACTTAAAGTCTCAAGGTTACAATTTAAGAAAATAGTCATAATACAATATGCATATAGTTGAAAGGACAATAAAATACTTACATACATATAATTAACAACACTCCTGAATATTTAAGTACCGTGATTGGCTATGAGTAAACATGGGTGGTTTTCATTATTAACACAGAGGTTAAAAAATAATTAAGGAATTTGATTTTTTTAATATATATATATATTTTTGTTCAAGATTTTGTTTGTTGCTGATTGGACCAGATGTGCACAGAATTTACTTTTACATGCTACCAAATTACCCATACGTCGTCATGCTTTCTTACTGGTGCAATAGAAATCGGTATTAGAAGTGCCAGTATATTTGTATATATATATATCATAAAAATATTTGGCTATATATGACTGAAATAGAATATATATATATATATATATATATATATATATATATATATGTATCAAATTTCCTCACCCCCTCTAAAAAAAACTCTCCTATTTTTGTACTGGAACACATACAAAAATATTGGTACTTTGACGATATTAAGACTTACATTAAGACATATCTGCCACTAGGAGTGAGATCCCGACCCTTCTGTGTTTTTTTTTTCCTTTAATAAAATTATTAAAGGCGGTTTTAATACTGCTTTGAGGATTCTTCAGGATTCATGTACCTATTTATTATTGATCGAATTCACTTCTCATGAATATCATTATGTAATTTATTACGAGTCTCTCTTGTATCTACCCATCCTTGATAGCGACACCAAACCAATGTGTGTTTACTCAGATAGTGCAAAAAGTACAGTCTTAGTATCGAAACATTTCTTTATTTATTCACATGACAGATAATACCTACCTCACATCCCATGAATTGTATTTAGAGACTGGAAAAAAATTGTATTCCTGGCGAGTTTAAATTGTATGCTTGTAAGCAATTTGAAACACAAGAGAGAGGAAATATCATACACCTCTACTATATTTACTGTCAGGGATATTTTGTCTTAGCATTATCCTTCTTCTTTCTTCTGGAGGATTCAAATTTACTTAAATTCTCAAAAATGAGATAGAATGAGAAAGTGTAACATAGACTGTAAGCTGCTATAAGCATAGTTCCATCAATCCCACTCATTACATACTCATGTATAATAGTCTTGAAAAAAGAAAAGAAAAAAGGACTTTACGAATTCACATAATTAATGCTTGTTTTTTTTTTCTTTAACATGTAAGCAATTTTTTGCTTACAGTTTGTACAACTTTTATATGTCCATCACATTACCTTTTGTTTTTTAAAGATAATGATGTAACTTTACCGTTATTTTCCAAAGTTAAGTAAATTATGTTTTTTTTTGTCTTTTTAAATAAAAGAAAACGAAATATAAAAGTTTCATTGTTATCATTTGAAGAAAGAAAAAAAAAATATACGCAACAAAACTTTTTTGTTACAGCAAATTTTTCTGTTCAACAATTGTATATAATATATATATATATATATATATATATACAAAAAACTAATTTGTTTTTTTCACTCACTGTGTTACATATTCCTCTCTCCCTCCCAATTTTTTTTATCTCACAATCCATTTTTCTTATCATCGAAAATGAACTAATTTTTTTCTTGGATGCCATTGGACTCTGATTGCTTTCCACCAAGATAATATAAGTTATTAAACATCTTATTTGTCAGATAGTTGTTGATTAATGCATGGTACATATATATATATATATATATATATATTGCTAGTGTGTTACAAACTGAAAAAAAAATAGTTTTAATAACAAATAAAAGATTTATACAAAAAGTTATCAACTGGCAATATTTTTTCTTTCTTTAATATATATGTACATTTAGACTTAAGGTCTTCTTTTATGAGCGATGGTATCGTATAATGTCTTAAAAAAACTTTAAACTACTGACGTCATAGTTTGCAGTACAAACCAAGAGACAAGTCGGGAGTATAGTTGTTGATGTTCTGTATCAGTTATATACATACATACATGAAACAAAATTGATACACTTCCAAAAAACCTTATGGGATTTAATGGCTTTAAAAATGAAATAATGAAACTGTTGTATAGGCACAGAGCATTGAAAGAAAAAGGGCCCAAGGTTATAGGGCTTCTACTTAGCCAATTAATACTCATTAATACCAATTAATACTCATTTTATACTACATAGTTGTTCACAGCCGAACTATAGTAGTTGCCTAATTCCTGTAGAGCCAATCAACGCTCACAACACTTATAAAGGGAAAGAGGAGTAGAAAACTTACTGCTGACAGGAGCATTTGTTCTACTTGATGTATCCAAGAGGCTATTGTGTATGAAGCAAGGGTTTTTATTCTTTATAAAATTTGATCATATATGCCTCATACTCCAAGATGTACCATAAATTTGATGTTCTATACCTCATAATTACCTTAAATAATGAGAAAAAATAGACAGAAGTCAACTTCTGACAATTTCTTAAAGTAATAAAATAATTTAGACTTAGTGAAGATATTTAGTTATAAGGTACTATTTGAAAAGGGTTTTTATGCTCAAGATATCCACAAATTCAAGTTATCTAACTTTTACAGCATTTGAGTTGTATGTTAATTTAAATTAGGAGGATAATGCAAATATAATACTGTTTTTAATGACTCTACATAGTTAAAATTAATGATCTAATTGGCATTTAAATCTTTCCACATTTGTAGTGTGTAATAATTCAAGTGTTGCTTTTTTTAAGCTTTCAGTTGTTGTTTCTTCTCATAGACAAACGCTTTTTTTTTCTTTTTTCATTTGCAAAAATAAATAAAAAGTCCTGCAGCAATCGCTACGTACATAGAGTGTTTTTTTTTTTGCTTTAAAAGAGATAAACAAAAATATTAATAATTGTCTTAATGAAGATAAATATATAACGCAGCAACAGAAATGCTTTCTAACTCCTCTCCCCCCCCCCCCCCCTCCACACTTTTTCTTAACATAATTTGTCATTAAAATGAAGCTAAAAATATATATACATAAAATTGATCTTCATATATATATATATATAAAGTCTTGCATCCTCAATAATTGTATTAAAATCTTCATATCATTTGCCAAAAAAAAAATCTTTCTTCACAAAGGTCTTTATGCTCAGTGACCCTTTTCATTTCTTCTGGCACTTTTATTATTATTGTTATTATTATTATTTTAGATCCTCTTGGTATATATATTTCTATTTGAAATAAATATATATAAATTTCTCAAAAACCTCATATATAGTATGGTTTTTTTTTTCTTTTTTCATTTTATGTCTTGATAAGCATTTTATAAATGTATGTATATTTAGAACCACTACTTTGTTATATATCTTTAAAAAAGATTTAAAAAAATAATAATGAAATGATGGTGGTTTGTAGGCATGGAAAAATGAGTTTAGTACAAATTAATTTCTTTTTACAGATAAGGATTTTTTAATTTATTTTTAACGGAAAAAAAATTGAGGGAGAGATATAAAAAAATAATAATTACTATAGGGCTATTTATTCAAAATATTTATTTGTCAAATGTTAAATACCTAATAATTTTCTTCAGAAGTTTTTCTTTAAAAAAAACGAAACATTACATAATAAAAGAATAATATTTTTAAGAGTATCCATGCACTATTGCTGATTGGATTATCCTAAATCATAAGAGACAGATGATGTTAACAAAGCTTATTCCTTCAATGGTGTACCATAAGTATTGCTTCCTTCCTTTCTTTATACCATACAAAAGATGCATCCCGAACTATACATAAGAGCCCGACCAATAACTATCGGTGAGTTCATTCAATCGGAGAATTTTTGGAAGTTTTAGATTAATAGTTGAAAGTTGCAAATCATAACCCAAATCATATTTCTCATCAAATTATTATTTGATGATCAACAAACGAGCTCAACAATATATTTCAAAATAAATGATATTAAAAGATTTTCATTACTTTTTAGACATTAAAAGCATAAACGTAGTTTTGAAAGTGTTTTTATTTTCAACCATAATTAATTTTTTTAATCCTGATCATCAATGTAATTTATGGAATCTCCCATTCCTTTTGACTAATATAATTTTCATGTGTTTTTTAGTAGTAATGTTATTGATATTTACTTCCAAAAAACAAAAACAAAAAAACTTTACATCAAATCCTTCTCTATGGTCAATCAATAAAATAAAACTAATTCCAAAACATAAATTCTTAGAAGAAATAGCATAGAAATTTAGCATATATAAATGTCTCATTTTTTGTTTTGCTATGTTGATGTTGAAAATTGTAGGGTTAATTAAATGATCAATCTTAACAATTAGTTGTATTTATTTTTAATTTGTTAATTTAAAAAAAAAGAAGAAATCGACCGGTGGTTCTTGGTTTTTAAATACAATGAATCCGTAATTGGTGGCCTCAAAAAATGCATATTAATGAATTCTAAATTGCATTTCAGTCAATTTTTTGAGTTGAAAAAATCTATGACAGTTACATCAAATTATAATATAATATTAGGAATCATAATAGCAATTAATATAAAACAATAGTTACATAGATATATTTTATAAATAAATAAAAAAAAGTAATTATAGAAATTTTTTTCAAATTAAATTACTTGCGTTCAAAACATGAAAAATAATTTGATTATATCCAATAATTATAATTTGAAAATGGAATTTGATTTTAAAAAAAGGAATACCTGTAGAAGTGTGGAGTGCAATATTGATTAGGTCACATTGCAACTACAAAAAAAAAAATCTCAATTTATTTTTTAAATTCATATAAAAATAGCTTCATTTCAATTGAGTGTATAATTTATGCCTTTTGAAATGTTGATTAGAAAAAGATTGATTTTTTAAAGAACAATTCCTATTTTTTATTTGTTTGTTTGAAGGATGAATATTTAAATAATCGTCCAATTTTTTTACGCAATAATTTAACAATTTTCATAATTTTAACGACTTATTAAAAAAAGGCAATTTTTTTTTTTTAATTTTTCATATTTTAAATTCCCATATCGGTAATAATTTACATAAATGACTAATTATCCTCAAAAAGCTCAATTAATGCGTGAAGCTCTAATGTTGATGAATGTAGGTCAATTTTCATTAAATTCTGTTTTAGATGCCCTATTTTGGTATTTTGGTTTGTTTTTCCAGAGAGAGCCATTTTTAAGGAGGTTTTTTTATTATAGCACCCATATAACTCAAAAGCAGCAGGGCTCTCCCCCAACTATGTACATACATGCATATTTGATTGTGAATAGTAATAATATTCTCTCTCCTTCAGCGAATCAATCAAAGTATGAGTGGCGTAAAATTGTTTTATTATCATTACTTTGAATAATGATAAAAACTCAAAATATGTATGAATATATGTACATAAAGTAAAATATTCAAGACTATCAGTTGAAATATTCTCATATATATATATATATATATATATATATATATATTATATATGATTTGTTTTTTTTTCCTTCAAATAAATGATGTGTTATATATCTATATATATATATATATATAGATATAGATATGAATATTTGTGATCCAAAGTGTTTTTTTTTGTTTTACAAAATACATGTATGCCCACATACTCCTTCATATTTATTTATTTTTGTCTTGACATTTATCAAAAAAAGAAAAAAGAAAATGGAAGTAAGAAAATATATATAAATGTATATATATATATATATCACCCAAATACAATTATAAATAAGATGTATATTTTTTTTGTTTTTTTAACTGAAAAGAGGAGGTAAACAATATTTTACACATCACTGTCAGATATACAAACCTTTTTTTTTTTTTTGTATTTTTAATATGATGAAAATATTTAACTACATACACTCTCCTTCTATTGAAATAAATACTCATATAAATGTCTGTCCAATGAATGAATTTCCCTACTTTGAGACTCTTCATCCAAATGTTTTTTTGTTTTTTACGTGGTTGTTTAAAAGTCTTTGTAGTGTTTATTATTTGTTCATTTATTTATTTAATTGTGTTTCTTTTTTTTTCTTACCCTATAGCTTGAGTATGTCTCAGATGTTTCAATTCTCTTTAAATAAATGAATTTATTTTAATGGGAAAAGGTTTCCTTCCTTCCTTTCTCTTTTGTACGTACGCGACAAGCTTTCATTTCATTGATAAATAGGAAGTGGTTTTTTTTTTTTTTTTTTGGGGGGGGGGGGTTATTTAAAAATAAAAATAAATATTACTTACCTAGATGAAGAGACCATAACGATTATCCTTTTTTCTCTCATTACATTTATTTTATTTTTTGTTCACTCTTTACCATATATTTTTCACTGATCTGTACAAAAAAAGCACTCATGAATATTTTGTTTTCTTTAATATGTTCATGTCAAAGCACATTTTGACCTCAAATATTGACCAACAAGTGTCAGAAATTTCATTTATCACAGGTTTTAAACCTCATTTCTCATAATACTTTTAATAATTATTCATCTTCAATTCATTTTTGTTATGAGTATTGACTTGCTATTCATTTTTGCAAAGAATTTTTCAATTGCCAACGATCGATAGATGAATTAAAATTACGTGTATGCACGTACATAAATAATATATATATAGCTTTTGTTTATAAAACATTGATATGTCATTGGTTATTTGACATTCATGTGGAAGTGTCTGTGATTCTCAAAATTCTTCTATAAATTATTTCATTTCATACATATGTAGGTATATTATTATGGAGATTAGAAATTATTGTCACACCTTGTGGCTATTTAATGAGCGTTAATTAGAAATTCAAACACCATTTTCTTCACTCGAGTCCAAATTTTTATTATTATTACTATTAGCCATGAATGACAAGTGAAAAATTTCGTAAATTAGAGCATGGATTTGTTGAGTTAATTTTCATAAGCAAAGTGTTGATGTGATTAGCTTCATTTATAATATGTCAACAAAGGTATAGGTATGCAACTTTGATTTATCAATAAATTAGATATTGTATCGCTAATGATAACAACCAGTTTTACAACCATGTTTCATTGAATACCCCTTACCTATGGAAATTAAAGATAAAATTCGCTTCTTCATTTTGCAAAAATTTGATACTATACACATAAATATTTAATGATACACATTTCTTTTCACTTGTTGAATCATTTCCATTAAATATATATATATATATATATATATATATACATACAAGGTGTGTGCTAACACAAAATCAACAAATAAAAAAATAATAATTCAAATTTATATCATGGGTTGAGGTATCACCGTGTAATGTTAACCATAGTCTAGAATAAAAGTTTTTAACCTACAGGCATTTGTGAACCTTTTTCTAATGGTTTAAACCCCAAGGGGTAATAACAGATAATTATAACCATTTGATCTTTGTAAAAGAAAGGAAATAAATATCTTAAAAATCATGTAATTACTTGCTATGCGATCTATAAGCTCAAATACTGACCGATAATGTTTAAATCCTTGATCTGTAGCCTTCATTTGATTTATAAGGTGTTATTCGGCTCCGACTTGGCTCATTCAAATAGAGTCATCAATCATTTTTTTTTATTCAGTTATGATCGTGGTTTTTGCGGCCTATATGTATATAAGTGCAATTTTGTGGCGTCCACGAATGATTAATCAAAATAATTTGATAATAGAAATGGAAAAAAAATAATTATTTGAAGATAGCAAAATGTATGAAGTTCAGACTCATTTTGAGAAAAAATCATTCTAGATTGTTTGTGAGTTGAGAAGATCACACTTATAGAGTCTTCTCAG
The DNA here is from genome assembly GCA_963680855.1 of Lepeophtheirus nordmannii. Lineage (NCBI taxonomy): Eukaryota > Metazoa > Arthropoda > Copepoda > Siphonostomatoida > Caligidae > Lepeophtheirus > Lepeophtheirus nordmannii. The sequence goes on along the minus strand of OY804522.1, from coordinate 30,352,754 downwards.
ATTGATTTTATGCTGTGTATAGATAGCAAGTGTATGAACAACATAATTGGTTACATCAAAAATAAGGGATGATGATAATTACCAACATACACGGAGGTGCGAAGCCTTTTTAATAATTATTACACTTCTCATTGAATAAAAATCTCGTTAAAGAACTGTTGAATGCCATTTTATTCATAGGTATGTTATATACCTTATATATTTATAAGTTGTGTACAAGTTGCAATTTTCTCATATTATTTAATTATATCCCCATCCCTTTTAATTATAATCTATGAATGATTTCATTATTGCTCTATTAAACTTAGTCATTTATATCACTTGTATTTTATAATGAGCCGAAAAATAGGACCATGTCAATTCATTATTTTCATTTGAAAAAATTAGAAACTATGCCTAATTTATATTGAACATCCCATAAAATTGTATATCGATTATCTTTACCTTAAGTTTAGCAATTTAAAATGCTTAATTGAACATTTTGCTTGCATCTTGTAGAATTTACTTTTGTGTATAAGTTACAACTTGGACAAAACATATAAATATATATAGACTCAAAGTTATCGAAATTTAAGGTGTCTCAAACAGAACAAAAAAAAAGAAAAAAAATTCTTTTTTCATAAAAAAACATTCAGATTCGAACCGTCAGTGCCCAACTACGGTTCGTACTAACCAAGACCTACCATATATATATATATATATATATGTATATATTCTTCTTTTTTAAAAGAACACTAAAATTGATGTTTGTCGTGGAATTTTCTTCTTGGCAAATGCTTTTTCAAATAAACTTTTATTTGTGTGAGTAAGCCCTGAAGCTTTTAATAACTTGAGTGGAAATGTATCTCTACACGGATTATTATCATGATACTTATATTTTATATATTTCCGGTTTGAGTAGAAAGCTGTATATTAATTTCCTTTTTTTTTTTTTTCACTTAACACTTAGAAGATGTATTCTAAGAAAAGTGTGCAAAAAGAAAAGAAGAAAAATAACTAGGATGGTCAAATATACCATGAAGGAAAAAAGTATTAAATCTTAAATATTGGAGAAAGAAATCTTTTAACAGGAGAATAAATTTATAGTCTTTTTGTGTTTGCATATAAATGTATGTATGTATGTATGTATTTTGCAGAAAAGCAATAGTAAAATTGGATTGAAAGCAGGAGAAATAATAAGAAGAATAATAGTAGTATGCAAATGGATGCATATTTTCTTCCTTGCAATTTTTGCTTTTCTAATATTTTGAAATATTTTTGATTTGTTTTTCATATTTGAGAGTTGAAGGAATATCAATGAACAATATATTTATGAATGTAGATGTCGAATTTATTGAATCTAAAAGCCTGGGTCTTACCTTTTGCAAATGTTTGTACGTGTTGTACTCTAACCATCTAACTAATATACATCACCCGTATAACTCAAATAGTGTCATTAATGTCAAGAGTTGATTTTATAAGGCATTAAGTACCTAAGGTGGAGGAGAGGCAGAGGACATAGTTATTTCATGATTGGGAAACACGCTTTTTGGTGTTTTACTTTGCATATAAAGTGAGCAGAGGTTCACAACTGATGGAGTACTTATCAAATCATTAAGAGTTTTTTAAAATGATTAATATATTTCTCTTTGTTAGTTTAAAATAGAATTAAAGGGGAAATTAGGCTGCTGATAATAATCACCAATGAAGTGTTTTCATTCTGTGGGATATCCATTTTGGTATAAAGAACCAAAAGTCTTACAAACATACACGATATATGTACAAAAATTTTGTTTATTTCATTTTAAAAGTCAATATATAACCCTTTTTTATATAGAAATGTGCCCATTTTGCTGTATATATATATGTAGGTATTTCAACTGCTAAACTGCCTTTAAAATGGCGTCACTTTCAGTTAATATATATTTCATTTGTGACGTCAGTGAATTCTACTATTAGTTTCCTCTTTAAAAAGAGAGATATTATGCCATGACATAGGTCATTAAATGAAGTTCTAAAGTTATTGTACATATTAAAGACAATTGATAAGAATTAAAAAATAATACAATGCTAATTATATTATTTTTTTCTACCAAATTTCAAAAATAATCTTTTTTTAATGTATGTATTATGAAATATTAATGATGAAATTGAAATTTCTTGATTGTGTGTCACATAAAATGTCTCATATCTATAAGAAAATTGAGTAATCTCCCCTATATTGTTTGATTGATCTGTTTTCTATTGGAAGTCAATGTGTTCTAATTAGTCTTAACGAAATATATACATCCCTGTTTGTGTTTTTAAAGGGTCATATATGATCACAATAAAAATAATACGTGGAGTGCTTTTTAAAATACAAAAACATATTTATGTTTATTCTACATTTACTGTTTTACTTTATTTTTATTGATGCAAAGATATGAACTGTAGGTATACAACAACTAAAAATGCTGTTGATATATCAAGTTGATATGAAGTGGTTTTTTTTATCGATGATACACAAATAAAGAAATGCATCAGTTTATTTATTTACTATTAAAACCATGTATGACCAACATACAAAACGTCAACGACAATGATTTTGCGGCTGGATAAATAAAATAACTTCTCAAACTCAAGTTCTTTGGAAAGCTCTTTCAAAATGCATAAATATATAATTTGTATGCCTACATTCAAGCAAGTAATTTGTACTCAAACCTATGTACTCATTTATCTCTATAAAAACTGAGTGATCAACGTTATGTATTTGACAAATAATGTCTGAAAAATGCAGATTAATATCTCATTAATTCATTTTTTTCCACTCAACCCTCATTAGAGCTGTTCACGAGTCACTTTTTACAAGTTCAAGTCGAGTCTCAAGTCTTGAGAGACAAAGTTAAAGTCAAGTTGTATATTCTTTATACGATTATAAGTCAAGTCAAGTGGAGAGTCTTTGAACATGAGTTCAAGTATAGTCAGGAGAAATAGGGCAAAGTCAAGCCTCTCTGATGAGATTTTAAGTCAAGTATTTATATAACCTTTAACAATGATATTAAGGTATATATATTTGGGGACTTATATAATTTTATACTTATCAGTTGGATATATATGAAATTGATTTTGTGTGTTTTTTTCCTCCACTGGTTCCCTTTACTTCGATTTGAATTGATGTTGAGATGCGCTCTTCTCAAGTGGATGATCAATCTCCCCAGCATTTTTGATTAATTAACTCATCTTACGAAACTAAAACTTATTTTTGTGTCATAAAATACTAATTCTTTATTTACTTTTGAGTCGAAAAACACAAAAATGAGCAAAAATTTAGTTCAAAAATCCTGCTTTTGTGGCTTGCTTACAGATTGATTGATTGAAATCGATTCATATTTTTGTGTGCCTCTTAATGAGTCAAAACTGTTAACGAGTCCAAGTCAAGACTTGAGTCTTTGATATATGTACATATAGTCCAAGCCAAGTTTGAAGTTTTTAACTTATAGACCGAGTATAGTCGTAAGGCGGGGTTTCATGGGGTTTAAGCCAAAACCCAAGCCCGATTTCCCGGTTCTACTCCTAACCTATCAATCTAAATATGTTGTTAAGTAACTAATAAGTATCAATACTTTTATTTATCCAAATTCTATATACTCTTTGAGAAAAAACAAAAATAATTATAGACCTGAAGTTTTACTAATTAGCACAAAACAAAAACCCAAAAAACAATTAAGATTAATAATAACCTTGTACCGTCATACAAATGTAGGTAAGTATAAGCTTATATTTGCTCAACTTTTAATTGTCCTAAAGGTGCCTACATAAACGGTTCAATGCATTGACTAAAACAAAAACAGGAACAAGAACAAAAAACAAAAGAAACACATGTCTAAAGTAATAATCATAACAATGAAAGTATTGTTGTGTTGGTTCAATAATACACGTGTATGTATGTGTTTGAATCCATTATATCATTAACGAGAACACGAAACAAAACAAAGTATCTACCTATGTATGTACTTTGTGGGGTATTAAGAATATGACTTTTCTTCTTCTGTTCCATGACATTCACTCTTTCTTGATTACATACCCACACACATTGCCTCTAAAAGAAATTATCCCTCTTCTTTGGACCCTATGAAAGTATGAGAACTTTTCCGTATGACTATTCATTTGTACATGGGTTAATACTTTGCGTGATTCATGTATATATATATATATATACATATATAGGATGGTTAAGTTCGTAACAGATGTGCGTTCTCGTTCTCATGTATGGATAAAGAGTGGTTCTAAAAGGGAGTGAAAAAAAAAGAGGCTCAAATCTCAAAAGTTTTATATTTATATACATACATACATATATTCCTCTTTTGCTTTATTTAACCCTTACATTTTCGTGTTTTATTTTTTTATTATTTTGATCATATTTTTGAAGGTGGTGTTCGGATCCTTTCATTTCCCTTTTTACAGAGAATTGTATGTACTTATATGTAAATGTAGAAATGATTCATTTACAACTTAATTTCTACAGAGGTATGGAGTCAGTACAAAAAGGAGAATAACTCATATAAATAAAAACTTCTTGAACGTCGAACGTGTCAATAAAAGGAAATTGATCTCACTGAACGAGGTGCTTACTTTCTACCCTTATATTATTATTTGACTCCTTCTAAGAACTACTTGAGCTGTCATTTTGATGGTATTAAAATACTTGACTTTACTTCTTTGCCATAAAAGATACAATTTATTTAGTAGTAGATTTTGTACGTTTTTCTAAATCATTTTACCTGTCACTATCAAACTACTGATATTTTAATAAAAAAAAATGTATACGCAACATAAGGTAATTAGAACAGTTGTTGAGTACGCATTACTTAGCCAAAAAAGTAACTCTGATTCTCAAGGACAAAAGTAATTAGTTACTCATCAAATTAAGGAATCTGCTATTATAATAAATTTTTGACACAATACAAAGCAAAGTAAGAAATCAATGGTAATCTAAACAATTGATTTCAAATTAATTCCAAATTTCACATACTCTAAATTAAAAGATTTTATTAGTAATGAATTTATGACCTGAGACAATCAGAGACCAATAAAATTATTAAAACAGGGATAAAACTCAAGGCAAAGGAATCGAATAAGTTACTTTGTTTCTGAAAAAAAGGACTTTTAACTCAGTTATTTTTTATATTTGTAGTGACTATATTCACCTAAAACTATCATAACTGTCACTCTGATGGCTTTTAATCAAAATGTATCTTAATGAGGTCTATTGCACTACTTGAAATTGGTATTATTTTATTGTAAAAAATAATATTCTATTACTTTTTACAATACAACTAGTGCTCTAGAATTAATACATTACGATTAATTAGAAGGAAAACTAAGGAAAACAAACGTTTTGACAAAATCTGCATTTTTTTTAATACTAAAAACGATATCAATGCATGGCAAAAGTAATAAAACAATAAGTACATTTTGAAATTTAATAAGCATTCAAACATAAGAAAGAAATGACATATAATAATATCAATTACAGAGCAATAGGTACCATCAAAATGACAGCCATGGTATTTCTAATAAGGAAAAAGTTATAATATGTGTTTTTAGTGACAATAAATTGTTCTAATGAATCCTTTTAGAGGTTTAGCAAATTGCACTTAATGTCACTTGTCATAATTAAAGAAAAATAATAGGTTGTATATATATATATATATATATGGTTGAAAGACTGTATCCGAGGGGGAATAAAGTCACTTAAATTACTAAATAAAGGCCGTAAAGTCTTCATTTGACCGATAAATTTTAGTTATTCTTGAATATTCCACTTACTTTCAGAAATTTGAATATAGAGTCCCTAATGAACTTAAGAAATATAGGACTTTAGTATGTAGTTTATGTATAATTTTTAAAGAAATATTTTTTTAATTTTGAGCCTATTTATAAAATCAAAATTTGAAATAAATTGTTAATATAAAAAAAAAAAAAAAAAAAAAGAAATATTTTTTTCTTTTTGTTCAAGATTACATTCATGTTGATGATGCTCATATATAAATAGGTTCACTACATATTGCTATGTTTTGGCTTACAATTCACAATTATGGACTTTAAATACATATAAATATGTACATAGTTACTCCCCTCTCTAATGAAATGCATCTTAATTTCCTTCTGCAATTTATGTTAAAACCTACATGCTTTCTATTTTTTTATATATGTATATACAATCATTTAATTTTTTTTGTAAATATTTGATGCTGGTCTCAACATACTTTTTTAATTATGTTTATGTAGGTTTATCAAAGCTTTCCCCCCCCCCTTCTTTTGTGGGTTTCATTTGGGGGAGATTTATGTATGTATGTACATGGATATTTTTTTATCCTTAGAGGGGACTTGTTTTATACAGTTCGTGACACAACATATATATATATATATGTATATATATATATATTCATACTCTTTTGATTTAATTACATTAAGTTTGTTAAATCAATTGTTCTGTATACATATAAATATACTTTAAGGGAGACAATGCGAGACTTATTCCAAGAGGTCTTCAAACTTCTTCCAATCCCTTCGACATTGAATACATAGAATATATATATATATATATATATATATATATATAGTTATGACGTGACGTCAAATAACTTTTATTTAGAGTCTTGTTACTCGCGTCACAGATTGCATAATAAATTGACCATGTTGAAGATATTACTGTTGATATTCTCACTTGTTAAGCCAAGAGAACAAACTTATCAAACAACAAATTAAAAAGGAATCTTTCATCGATTGACTTATAAAAATGCAAAAACTCAATCGTTGCAAGGTATTTTTTTTTTCTAATTATAAAATTTGGTTGTTTATACAACTCCACAACTGATGAGTTGTAAAATGCTCTATTTGATTATTAAAGGTAAATCCTATCTCATTAGACAACAATTCAGGGTACTAATAAGAAAGCCAAAGTATAAGGATCATCAACTGAAAAAAAAAAAGTATATGAGAGATTATAAAAGTTGACTCCTTATGCCTCTTCCTAAATCCCTGACTTCACCTAAAATGATGTAGTTACGTAAAAACCCTTCATTTATTTTATTTTTCTTCTAAAATTTTGATGCCTGTATTAACTATACATATATTACAATAATTATTGGACCCCTTGTGAATGAAGGGTCCTGTTTTGCATACATTAAACTTTATAAACTTTTTTAAATATAACATGAAGTTACATATATGTTACATATATATGTATAGGGTTATTTTTAAGTTTGATCAAATTTGATGTCAGTCTTGACGGGTTTTTTTCTTTACTTTTTGGGTAAAAAGTTTTTTAAATATAAAAAGTTAAAAAAAAAAAAAAAAAAGATTTCGTAGCAAAGAGTCAAAAAGCTTCGTTATTCTTCTGTTCTTATTCATCGTTTTGATTTTTCTTGTTTTTCTTTTATTTTTTAATAAGTCATGGAAAAAGAATGTGATTCATATACTGTTATAGACTATAGAAAGTGAATTGCTAGCTACAATTTAAGTTCAAAGCACATTGTTTCTTCATGTATGAGCCGAATGATACATTAAAATGAGGCAAAAAAAAAAAGTATAATCTTAGATCTTTTGTTTATGTTTTTTTTTTTATGTTTAATATGGATCTGTTAGAATGATATGATCTTAGTAAGCATTGTACAAATCTTTAATTTAGTATATTTGTGCAAGGTGTTTGAGGTGCTTTGAAGGTAATATTGGTCATGAAAGAGTAGAGGTTGTGAAAGTACTGGGGAAAAGAAAGAAGGTTCTTTATGAATCGGAGATAGGGGTGAAATAACCTAAAGATGGTTGACGATGTTTCTTCTACTAGTCTCTGACTCAAATCAAACCTGATATGATTTATATTCTTGAACAATATACAATATATTATGTGGACGTATATTATAACACAGATAATATAATACGCAGTTGAATACAGAATTAATTCGAAAAGGAAAGTCATATGGGGTAATTCAAGTCCTTAGTTAATAGGTTGTTGTAATGTGAATGAAATATTCATTTGGAGCCTTAAATTCCATTTCATTTATGTACATACCATCAAACTTAAACTCTTTAAAATAACAGATGGTTTACCACACACTTAGTACCATCTGGGTTCAATGGAGCAATACATATATATTTATATATATGATAATTTGGTGAGTCTCATGTGTTAAATTTGGTCTAGAGCTTTACTAAAGTATTTTCTTCCGTCGAATAAATATGATGGACTTATTGTCATTGCAGATCAGGTAGATGAATTACACAATAACTATTGATATTCCGTAATTCAAATTTTAATACTTTAAAAAATATACAAAATAGGAAAAGCAGAGCTACAAATCCAAAAATGGTAGTTGATGTCACATGATTTATCAAAAAAAATATATATTTTTAGTTGTGTGTTTTTTTTTTTGTATAAGGCTCTTATCCTTTATGATGTATCAAGGGTTCATATTCCACATGAGCCCTTGAAAGCAAAATTAGGAGAAGACATAAATAGCCTTAATTACATTTGTAACTCAAGTTAAATTGGTACAAGGACAAACCCTTTCATTTTTTTTTTTTTTTTTTTTTTGGAGTAAGTTAGTTTCTTATTTATCCTTCATGTCACATGTCTTGGTACTCAAGTGCTATTTTTTGTTGTAATAATAATGAGAAAAAAAATAGATGCTCAAAATAGTTATGTAAGTGTCTCTGTATATACCATATGTAATACATATGAGTAGCACTACTCAGTATTAGGTTACTTTTATTTAATAACAATAGAAGAAGAAAAAACGTACTACAAGGTTAGGACAACATCCACATATATATATATATATACATGTATCTACGAAGCAGATCTCTCTAAGCTAACTAAGTATGTGACTGACATATATATACATATGTAATATACAATTATATATATATATATCCGTTCGTCCTATTATTTTTTGTTGATGAGAGAAAATAAGCTAAGGAAAGAGAGAGAGAGAGAGAGAGATCTAAAAAAGTTAATTAGGAATGGAATCTTTTTTTTTTTTCTTTTTTTTTTTTGGACAATACTAAATTAGTTGGATATTTACAAATATGCTGACTGTGTGAAGAGATTTAGTGTGTATATTTATCGTTATTATTTATATATACCACTTCTTTAGAAGAAGAAGCAATATATATATATATATATATATATATATATATATATATATATATATATATATATATATATATATTTAAGAAAACAAAAATCAAATGGAATTTACGGTCTATGTATACATAGACACTTGGTAGAAGTAGTAGTTGGAAGTAGAGGTAGTAAAGGAAGATAAATTGATGAGATGGATAGTTTTTTAAGCATTGATTTAAAGCTACAGGTACAAGAGTCTAAAGGGATTTAAATGGATGTTGCTTTCTTTGTACTCCCCCAATATCTTTCTCTCTTTGCTTGTTATTATTTGAGATAGGGGAATTTTCAAAAAATAAAGAATGTATTTTCTTTGAAACTTTTTTTTTTTTTAGTTTTGTTTGATGTATTTATTTTATTTATATATTTTTTTAAATCAACTTAATTTTCCATCAATTTGTATTTTAGGTATGTACAGCGTGAATAATTACCTCAAAAAGGAGTTGCTACAAGGCTTATATACATAATATTAGTATATTGGTCATGCAATTATACGAGTAAACAAAAGTTTCCCTCGTGAAACAATGAGTGTTGCCATTAGATTAGGTTTGACTCAAAAATCAGTAAAATATTATTTATAACAAAAGTTCTATGTTTTGAAGCCAATAAACTTTTCTTTTTTTAAAAAAAAAAAAAAAGCCCTTATTTATTTAATGTACTTTTAAATGGAACACCTTTCATATTTATAATTATCAAACCTATATGACTTGATAGGCATCTATTTTATACATATTTAATCTTCCACTAAATCCTATACATCTTTAAAAAAAACACATTTATAGATTCTTTTTTTTTACCACGAATTTATTATGTCGTAATTTGATTCTTAACTATCATATCCGTCATATTTTTTTTAATGAGTAAGAGAACTCCTATTTCTGGATTTGTGCACATTTAATTGATATTTTATTGAAGATTAAAATAAAAAAATAACAGAAATATTTTTGAATTCCTGGAATATATAAACATAGATAAGTTATATTTATGCTAAAAACTTACTCAAAAGTTTTGTATATAAAAAAATGTTTCATTTACAAGAGACTTTACTAAATATGGACTTTCAAAAACTATATTTAACAAATTATATTTAACAGACAATATTTTTTTTACAAGAGCGATTCATTCGCATTTAGATAATTATTTCTTCCTAACCTTACATTTCCTAGAAACTATATTATTTAACAAAGTATTATTACTGGTCATATGTGGAATTAAATGCCTATTGTTAGTTTCTCAATACTGAGTAAGAGTAAAAGTATCTGTTCAAAAATATAGATTTAATTATATAATTTATATATAATTTAATGTATGAAACATCACTTTTAACTCTCACTCAGTATTGAAAAACTAACAATTGACATTTAATTCCTTGTATGGCTAGTAATAATACTTTGATAAATAATATAGTTTCTAGGAAATGTAAGGTTAGGAAGAAATAATTATCTAAATGCGAATGAATCGCTCTTGTAAAAAAAATATTGTCTCATTTCTATAAACAATGAAGAAAAAAAAGTATCTTTATTTTCATTATCAATTGTAATCTATGAAAATCCGTCCGCTCATTGACTCAGTAATGGGCTCTGTGGATATACACTGGAATGTTCCAAGACTGTCAGTCCTAATAATTAATATTTTCTTTCTTTTTGAACATATATGACAGATTTTATTATAAAAATACCTAGTCTTGAAAGGAAAAAAAAAACGTACTATTGCGGTATTTGGACTAAATAGAGTGTTGTTATGCACAAATATGTATCAATCCTTGCATTTTTCCTCGAATAAGTGGAGGAAAAAAAAGGTACTGAAATGGTCTTGTACGTATGTAGTATGTAATTAGCCAATTACATTATTCTCCACAATTGTTGGACTATTTTTAATTAAAGTGTAGGGAATGGTCAACAGGTGAATAAGAGCTAATTCGAGTTCGTGTTGTGAGATCCATGATTGTGACACCAATTAGGAGAGGAGTATACATATACATGGAAAAATTGATAGTTGACAATAGAATACAAAGTGTCAGCTTTTATATTTATATAATAGCGCCATGATATCAGTATTGGTAATATAAGTCTTACTTCAATGCGACTCCAGTCTCCTTATTAAAAAGAACTATCATTTCTCCATGGGTAAACTAGATCTTTTTCTCTCTCGCTTTATAGTCGTTTCTTTGAAAAATGAATGGTAAATGTTTTCTTTACCCATTTTTTTTTTTTTTTTTTTTTTTTGCTTTTTGTTTTTTTTTTTTATTCACTCTCTCCTTTCCTCTCGACAGAAACATATTATATTTGCAAAGAATAAACACACACAAAAAGTGAGAAATGGACTAGAGTGATTTGTTTTATCATTGTTGTCTTTTTTGACTTAACTGACAGTATATACATATATATATATATATTGAAATACAAAATTCAGCTCTAAAAGATCGAATTTCAAGAAAGATACCGAATGGTGTATAAATGTATTATAAATGAGATTTTATAATGCTTTATTTTGATTGCCTTACTTACACATTTAATGCATTGGCAAGTGAGCCATTTGCTTTTAGAAGTTATCTATAGAATAAAATTATTGATTCCTGCTGATGAAATCTTTTCATCCTGAAGTAAAACATTTCAATCATCAAAGCTCAGAAGAATTTCCAGATAGAAAAAATATTTTTCTATAAAAATGAAAGAATTGAAGAAATAGGGTTATTAGGACACTTAATTTTGATGGTAATACTATTACAACTTTTTTAATGGTTGTTGAATAAAAACCTCATTAAAAAACTGTTGAATGACATTTCTAAATAAAATTTTAATACCATACGGTAAATATGTAACACTACATTTTTAATTTAAAAATTTGTTCATCAATTTTGAGTAGTATTTTGTCGACCTATTGCAGTCAACAATTTTATTTCTGTGGCAAAATATTAATGAACAGTTTAACACAAAAGGATAATTCTCTCAAAAATGGGGCTCCATTGACTTTTTTGAAGCTTTTTAAATAAAACAAATATAGAAATCAAACAATTTTTAAGTGCTTACAAAAGTTCTTTAAATGATTTCAATTCCATAAATCATGTTTGTATGTGTATAGATTTATGTTTTGTAGAAATTGTAATTTGTACAATTGATACAGGAACGAAATATATATATATATATATATATATATATATGATATTTGTGCTACATTTTTTTAATCACAAAGCAGCTACCTTCCACATCTTCTACCAGCTACGGCACTGATTTCATCATTCAGTTATATTCAGTCATTTTAATTAGGAACCATTAATTATGCTGCTATTTTATCATTTTGATCTATTGATATGTCCACTTTATTACTTATGTACGAGGGATCCAACCCTGGGTAGTTATATTTTATAACTAGCCACAGAGTACATTTTGTAATTTTAATTAATATAATAAGTAATGTTGTGTAATGAGGTTCTAATTAGTAGATGATTCTACTAATTATCTCTATTTTAAGAATATACCTTAAATTCAGCAATTTAAATTTATTATTCTCATTTTGTAAATGCATAAATACAAGTGTCACAGCTTGTACATAGTAATAGTTTGGAACAGTCCTTTGAACACACCACACTTCTTCTTCTTCTTCTTCTTCTTAGCACATTGATGTAAAGACATTATCGACTTTCTTCGTATGTGTGCGGTTTTTTTTTTTTTTTTTTTTTTGTGTGTGTAATATTTATACGAGCATGTAGCACATATATTGAAGAAAAGGGAGTTTTTTTTTATTTTTATTTTCTAGAAGCCTTTAAGATGCTCATTTTTCATATGTTTATATATATATATATACATATATATATATATATGCTTAGGGAAACTATGGACATATTTTCATGTATATTATTTTTATTATATACTATGAAATCATCAATCTCAAAATAATAATAATAATAATATATAGTGAAGTTTAAGAGCATAATTTTCGTCTATTTTGTATATTCTCTGTTTCTTCCTTAAACTCAGAGGAGCAACGAAAAAAAAAAAAAAAAAAAAAAAAAAAAAGGTCGCATAGGAATTTGTTAAGCTCCCTTCATGTTTATTATTATTATTATTATCACTATTTCCTGCTTTTATGTTGTGTGATATCATATTGAGTCCCTATCCCGTCTTGTCAAATTGAGTACACAATGTACCAAGAAGGGACGGGATTTTTGTAGATTAAGAATTCAATATTCTGTGTAGAAAAGAAATTGCCGTTCATTTTTAATTAAATCCGTCTCCATGTAAAATAATATTAAATATCAGCTATTGTCCACAAAGGCTCTTCTTCCTCCATGAATTATACATGCAATACCCATAAGCTTTTAGCTCTATGAAAGTTGCATCTCTAAACATAGGGATGTATATATAGAGAGAGAAATATAAATTTCCTTTAATTTCACGGCTAAGATGACGTCATAAGAAGAGTATGGTAATACGTGGAAATAAAATATCTGCCGATCTGGCCAAGGTGATTTGAATCTTGAAAAATAGGGAGGATTAATGATGTACAAACAATTTACTGGTTGCAAACTGACTGTGTTATATGATAAACTTACGCTTACCCGGATTTTAGTAGTTTTAACATCTCCATTCATACTTATTGGAGCTCTTTCATGATTATAAAATACGTCCTTTTCTTGTAGGTTTAAAATGTTGGAAATCTTTGGGGAAAATTGAGGGGGGGGGGAAACATGTTTACCTCATCAACTTCAAGCTAAAGTAACTTATTTTATTAACTACAAAACAATTATACCCCATTTAAGATGTTGTTTTTCTTACGCGGATGACGTCATTTTATTAATTTTATCTCGAGATTTGCATATACAATTTTTTATTCACTTTACAACAAGTTGAATTCATGAGGTTTTCTCTCTAACTGTGCGCCGTGCTGTAGTAGTCTATCCTCAAGAATAGGTTTGGTTATCCAATTTATAGGTCTTTGTATATTTTGTATATAACTTTATAAGAAATACTTTAATGATCTTCTTGGAATTGATGTAATTCATCCAATAATATATAGTGCAGTAATTCATTCTTAATTATTTTTTTTCCTATTTTTTCTCCTTGATGGACTTGTAAATGCTCTTTAATTCGTAGCAATAGTCGACCTTGTCATTATTACATTTTATTTTATTTTACTTTTCTTATAGAAAAGGAAAACAGACTCATTTCATAGTCTAATTTTTCATCACACTTCATTGATAAGATGATTATGCACAAATGATGTTCTTTTTTCTACAATCTTTCTTTTTATTATGAGTATTTTGCAATCAAGTCAAGGAGATAGATATGTACATGCAATGTATGAAAATGACGGAATGTTTTGTATGTAGACAGCAGCAGAAATAATTATAGAATGTACTTATTATACACTTCTTCAATTAATCAAATAAGATTCATAACGTGTGTAAAATGATTTGATGACGACATGAACGCTTGCAAATATATGTATACTTTTAAGTAGAACAGGGCTATGCTTATTAGGGGTTTTTTTAGGAAACAGACACATAAAAAAACTTTTATTTAATTTTAAAAAGTTTTCTTAGAATATTACATATCCTTTGTATGCCTACAGTACAATAAAAATTATTCTTCAAAGTATTGTTTAAGAATGTTAAAAAACATGAGCACTTAGAAAATATTTTGATATTGTACCGAAATGGTTCCGTACTTAGAAAAAACAAAAATTAGCTGTAAAAGTTTAGCAGTTTTTTAATAGAAGATCTTGTGACTGCAAGCTCAATTCATAAAGTTAAAATACTATTCGTTGTTAATTGGTTTTTTTACTTGACTTTTGTAATTATCACTACATCAAGTGGCTTGTTACAAGTTTTCAAGACTTTACCTTCAAAGGTCTAAAAATTCTTGCGAAAATGGTAAAAACTATCAATGTGAGTACGTTTTAATGCAAAGAAACTTGGGCCAAAGGAGTCTTGAATCATGTACATATATCTCCTGAATGGTGGATATTTAAGGGCTAAAATTTGACAACCTTTGTTTTCCCTTTATACAATGCGCCTACGTACCAAACATCCATTTGTCAATTTAATATGGAATGACTCTAATTTTACAATAAAAAAAATAATGCTAACAAGATTTATATGCAGATGGGTAATCAAAGTAGTAACTCTGTTTAACAATAATAAATAAATAAAAAAAAACCTACGCCTGTAGATTTTTTATATATACATAAAGTTATATATATTTTTGTTTAATTTGGAGAAGTATTTTTTTTTATTATTATTAATTATAAACACTATTAATCCTTTTCATCCGTAAAGAAGAAAAAGAAAAAGAAAAAAAAACTTGAAGAGTCTGTGGTGAGGTTTTTAAAAGGAGTTGATTGCTGCTTACATAACTGCAACTTCATGAAAGCTTTCTTTCTTTCTTTCTTTCTTTCTTTCCCTTCCTTTCCTTCCACTTATGAATGGTATGTATGTATGTATGTATGTAAATAAGAAAATGTGACTTGGACATTATTCAATGAGTATTTTTATGCCTTAAAAAAATAAAATAAAAATATTGACTGCTACTTTGAGAGAAGGAAAGAAAAAAAGAAAGAAAAAGTGGAGATGTTGTTATTTTCCTTCTTCCTAGGCTATAATACGTACATAGCTTTTCCTCCTTTGGAATCTAAATCTACCAATATACATACATATGAAGTAGGTATAAATGAATCTAATTGTGTTCATTCCTTTTATGAAATTATCCTATTATGAAAAGCGCCTTTTTTCCTCATTATCCCTCTTTTTGTCTATTTTTTTATTATTATTATTATTATTATTATTTGGCTACTTGTGGAAAGGTCTTCTTTTTTTTTTGTGTGTGTGCCTCACATTTTAAAATGTTGTTTATAAGTAAATATACTATATACATATATAATGTATTTTTATTTATATATAGAAACTGTCTTTTATGTGGGTTATTCAGAAAAGAATGATGATAATTTTGTTATTCTTTTCGTCTTCTTTTTATTATTATTATTATTATCACAAATATACTCTCATAAAAAGGCCACAACCTTCTTCTTTCTCCTCTGTATGTATGTTCCCCCTCCTTCGTTTTTTTTTTTTTTTACATACATATATATGTACATATGTTGACAAAAATATAAGGAGATGATGATAGAGGCTGTTTGTTTATTCGTATGTATTTTGTATGTTCTTTCTTCTTTTTTGGGCTAAATTTATTATTATTATTATTCATTTTAGTTGACTTAAATATTTATAAGTTTATCCCTATGTACCTACATGTATATATATATAGGTATATGTGATGTGTCAACTCAAAATCCATCCTGAAAAACAAATTTACTAGAAAAATACCACTTAACCTCTCTTTTTAAAAATAATTCGTATTTAGTCGGTGGAATTTGGGCTTTATTTGCTTTCAAATTTCTAGAATGGTTTTGAGATATCCGGAAATAGTCAGGTCATTGTATAGAGCAGGCCTTTTCAAATGTATTTCCCTTTAGATAAATGGAATTGTATGAAAAACTCCGATTCTCTTTCTCGTTCTAACAATGTGATCTATTAATTATTTTAATACATAAATATTATTGTTTTAAAACTTTATGACTCATGTCCTATAGTTTGAGAAGCTTTGGTTCAAAAACATCATTTTCTTCACATATTGCCGTTCAAATAAGGTAATTGTGGCATTTAAGAACAATGTCCCGAGCCTTTAAAGGGTGGGTCAGACTAATTTATTCATAATCATTTTTAGTTGAGTTGTTTCAAATGTTTTCATCTAATACATGTCTATTTTTGATGACAAAGTCATCTTAGTTTGATTTACTGTTCATGGGTTACATATCTAACCTCAAGAATTCTCCAAAAAAGAGGGATCCTGACGAATTAATAATTGTTATTTAATTTTTTAATGACAAATACGGCATTCTCTCCGTATTCCCAGGATTGTTATATCGTTTTTGCCATCATCAAAAGAGCTATTTCTCTTAATGCACATTCAACATGGATGTTATATGTAATATGTAACAGCTTGAAATTAAGAAATTAAATATAAAAAGAACCTGGAATAAGAAAACTTATGTTCTTATTTAAAAAGACAATTATATATTAAGTTGCAAAGAATCAAAGGGAAAATGCATTTACAAATGAGTGATTTTTATATTTTTTTTTTTAATTTATAATCCATTATGTTTAAATTTTATTTACTATTATTTTGCTGTTATTTTTAATATATATTTGTAATATCGTTTGAGGTGTGGTGTTGTTTCATTTCTTCAAGGCGTATTGCTCAGGCTACTTTAATTTGGTGTCTTGTTGGAGAAGATGAGTTTTTTGTCTTCTTTCTTTCATGAATGAAGTCACTTGCCAAGAAATGGTAATTCATGTTCCATGTATATATATATATATATATATATATATATATATATAAATATATAAATGGAGTTATTCCTATCATGCTATATGTTTGTCCATATAAAAAGTCTTATTCATTTGTATCCATTTGATAAACTTCTTAACTTCTCTTTTCCTAAAAGACTCTCTCCCCTTCTTAAAGTGACATCATCTCTGGAATTGATTTTCTCAAGCATTCTAGGTATTGACAACTTTGGAATCTTTTATACATAAATTACATAAAACAGAGCAATTCACGTACACTTCATTTTTACTTTTATCATTGAGGGGTTATTGTTTTATAAATAAAAGACAATTTTGATTCTTGTTTGTTAATGGAATTAAAAATGAGCTCTTGTCCTGGATAATACACATAAAACTTATTATACACTGCTATATTTTATCTTATTTTATTAGAAATGATTGATCTATTTTTCACATTGAATCTTTATGATGACATTACCCCTCATAAAAAAAAAAAATACACAATAGCCTTAAATAGAGTTATAAAGAGATGACAACTCAACATTTTTGACAAATATATTTTTTATATCTTAGCTTTATTTTAAATTGCAATTTTTTAATTGTATTCGCTTAGAAAAAAGGACGGATTGCTTTCTAGCTCTCTTATAGGTTCTTGGGTAGTATTGTAGTTACTATATCAATGCTTTTGGTTTTTGAGTCTTGTGCGACTGATAAATATATAACAAAAAGTTTTGGAAGGGTGATTCATATCAAATTACTGGAGCGTCTACAGATTTGACGTTTATTTCTTATAAAAGACGTAATGACATTGGAAGATCGGGTTCAATTACTAGTTTAGTATGGTATGGCTTTAAATGCCGCAAACATACTACAGGTACATTGAACAACATTATTCCCGGGTTATTTAGATTCTAGGAAAATTCGACGTCTGATGGTAATTTCAAGTCTTTCAAATCTGGCGTGGATTAAAGTAGCAATCTCTATTCATTTTGTTTCCATCTTCAAAAATATATCAGCTGCAAGTTTATTTATATTATTTCCCTCTTTCTTTTTCTACTTTCAAGGTCATTTATAACGGAATGCTCTCATATCCACCCCCACCCCCTCTCCCCACAACACACACAAATCTCCATCAGAAATGAATAATCGAGAATAGCTCCTAGAACATTCAAGAAAGGGCCAGCAAAACTAGATTTACATCGAGTAATGTGTAGAAATGAAGAAGAACTTACATCTAAAAAAAAGGGCAAGACAATACATACCTTTTGAAAAGCTGGGCTGTACTACAAATATCCCAGGATCTAAGGTTAAAGGCCAAAATCATTAACCATTAAGTCTAATTTATAAACCTATGTAATTTTGGCAAATTTTCCTTGAACGGGTTATTTATAATATATATATATATATATATATATATATAATTAAGTAGATTGGTAAACCACACAAGCATTTAATTTAAAATGGTATGTGAGGGAAGATTCTACGTACATACATAGGTCTATGTATGTGTGTTATAATAGGTTATAATAATAAACAAAAATAGCTTAGTGTTCTACAAAGCAATTTAACTAATAAAAATATATATTAAATATACATATGTATGTATGTATATACGCGCTATATTGGATCGTTGGTAAAAAGGGAGGGGGGGGGATAATCCTTGTAGTTCAACCAAAAAAAATAAAGGAATATTGTAGTTATATATATATATATATATATATATATATATATATATATATATATATATATATATATTTATAATAGAAACTTTCTAAGTAAATCTAATTTTATGGAGAGAGCCATTAAACGAATAATTTACACTGCATAAAAGAAGGGTAGTGCAATTATTGGGTTGCTTTGGATATATAAATGGTAGTGAATTAAATAGAATATTCTTCTTTTATTTTTATTTTTTCCTTTTTTGGTGGTATATTCTTTATATCAATTAAGGAAACTAGTTATATATATATATCCCCAGAAAATAATGACATGCATTCCGTCTAATAGTATCTATATATGTACATATACGTTTATTCATAGTAACCATAATATAACAGCAGCTAGGGAGACGTAGAGGGGGGGGGGAAGAAGCTTATGTCGAATGTGTAATATTCATTTAATATATTTCTCTTATTATTATTATTATGTACATAGTTGTTTGTTTTGGAAAATGATTACAATTCTTATGTTCTTTCTTTCTGACTATGGCAGAAGCAGCAGGAAATTTTGATGTACATACATATCTATTCACCATTATTTTCTTTATTTTTTTTGTTTCTTTCTAAATATATATATATATATATATATATTATGTATGTACATATAAGTTTTATAACAGCAATCATCAATTACAATTTACTGCATAGACATAACGATAGCCCATTGATATATGTAAGTATTTTTTGGTCATTTGTAACTTCCAAACGTGTGGGTTTTTGTCTGTCCTTTTGCAAAAGAAAAATAATATTTATATATAAATATATATATTGTATAATTAAATGTCTTGTTACAATTTTTCTCTGTGCCTTGTACGTTCATGACAGTAAGCCATTCCTTTATTCTTTAACCCCCTCAATATTTGTGCGCCAGTTGGAGAGGGTAAATTATTATTATCTTATCTGCAAATATCTTCCTTTACAAAGAGAAAAAAAAGAGAGTTAAAAAGTCGGTTGTTTTGTCGAAGATCCATTCTTCCCAACTTGAGAATATTCCTCATTTTGTGATAGTACATAGTTAATAATTAATTGATCACTGCAGTCTTAACAAAATCAACGGAAAGATTTGACGAGCAATAGAAGAGAGAGATCCCACTTCCTTATAGAGAACTTGACTGCTCATGAAGTCATGTTTTGAGTTTATAATCATATAATTTATGTTTATATATACTATACATATACAATGAATAGCATTTTATTCATGAATCATTACGAAACTAATTAATTAATAGGAATTTGTGTGTTTGATATATATGTATGCATTTGACATTTTTATTTGATTTTACATATTTATGAGGATGAAACTCGGAAATAAGGGAATGGATTTTACATACTAACTAATGATTACGTATCTGTAAAGGTGTAAGCCCTTTGTTATAAACGATTTAACGCTCTAATTTTTACATACTGATAAAAAAGAATGTTACTTTTTTTTTTCTTTTTTTTTTTTTTTTTTGAAGTATTATTTATTTATACCTATACATGTATATTGCGGAGAGAGAGAGAGAGAGAGAAGTAAAAGCAGGGAAAAAAAGTGTTAATTGTATTCCGCCATGTGTGACATACTCCACATAACTCTATTTCTTCTTCTTCTTCTTCTTCGTGTGAGTTTCTTTTCCTATTTATTTACCTTGTCGAATTCCTGTCACGTTAGGGAGCTTTGTTTTTAAAACAACAATATATATGTATATATATATATATCATCGTAGACATATACATAGATAGGTTGCTTGCTTGTAGGTTCTTGTTTTTGGTGGATATATGAAGTATTAAATCCCACATTGAGTTGCAACCTTCTTGCTTTTTCGATATGTATATTTATCAACAAATAGTTAAGGGAAGGCAAGTCCCTCCGGATTTGAAGGAGAAGCATTAGGGTGAATGTAAATACATACATATATGTAAAGAGGAACCAAGGTTGAATGTGTAAATGTATATTTGTATGTGCCTTTACTTATTGGTAATGGATCTACTTTGTTATTTCACAAAAAAAAAACCAAAATATGATTTCTCTAGAAAAAAAATATTATTTTTTTCTTTTGTGAATCTCTCAAGAAATCCTTAGAAAGTAAAAATATAATTTATATATACATATATATATATCTGGATGAATTTATTTTTTTAAAGTTCATCTTCTTCACCTTCTTATTACTTTTTCATTTCATTCATATTTTTTTATGAACTCGGATTTCTTTGCCCATGGGTTACTCTCATTTTGTAGTCTTTCAATACATAGTTATTTATTCATGCCATAGGAAAGGACCTCTCCTGGGTATTATTCATATTGTTGTTGAAGAGGAGGGTGTTTTCGTACACAATGAGAAGATGAATGCCAATTAATTAGGGACCGTTGAAGAATTAGATAAGTACTAAGATATAATATGGATACCTCAAGAAAGACACAGCAAGTTTTTTTTTTTTTGGCATAGACTGTATTTTTAAGTAATAATGCTATTGGACGCATTATTTAAGTGCTTCCACAAAACCTTTCATTTGCATTGCATTTCTCTTATGCGTTTTATATTTGTTGTTATTTTATTTTATGTCTCTTCTACTGTTTTTTTGTTTTTTTTAATATTTTAATATACATATATTATTTGGAAACAAACTATAAATATATGTATCTATGTTACTCTATCATTCGTTTCCCTCTCTTTTTTATTTCTTGGTAGTGTTCCAATTTGACGAAATGCAACACAAAATTACATACTTATGTATATGTATGTGTTTTTCCTACTATTAATGCTTGGAAAAAGTCATAGAAGAAGAAAAACTCTAACCTCTTTTCCTCTACTATTTTACGAATGATTGCCAAGTGATACTTTATTACTGCTTGTCATATATATATATATATATTTTATTACTATATTGTTTTTTTGCCTCTTACTAAAATACTAGTATGTGCACAAAATTCTGGCCTCTTTTCAAGCCATTATGCATTATGCCATTTATGCATGATATATATATATATAGTAATTATTAAATGATTTTTCATAGTTTGTTGAGTTTTTTTTGACTTGCGGAAATGCGGTATATGTAAAAAAAAAAAAAACATGTTTTATGTTTTTATAATACACTACTTTCCGTGTGAAAGCAAAAACAATATCTAAAATGTTCTTTTGGCTGTTTAAGTACAATAGAGCTTCAAGCCAAAAAAAAAAATATGTACCCTTTTTGTGAAGGACATCCTTATTTCGGGTGTTTTTTCCTTATTCTAATTGAAAACACTAATAAACCTTTTCTTTCTCTCTTTCCTTTCCTTCTGTGGCTCTCCAATCTGTTGCTACGATCTCTCTCAAATGGTTCTGTGATATTTAAATATCATTGATTCTATTGTCCCATAGAAATTGGAATGGCATTGATTGACTGATTATTTATTTTTTTCTACATACTTCTTTTCGGTTTGCCAATATTTTTTGTATTTTCATTGTTATATTTTTTGTTTTGTGTGTGTGTGTGTGTAAGGAATTTGAATAAGAATGAGAAATGATGCCTTTTTCAGAGTACACAGAAAACGACTTCCAACAAGTGAAACTTGATACGTACATATTAAAATATAAGTTAGAAAATCCGAATTTCTAGTTATCCTGAGCCTATCTCTCTTCCTCACATAAATTTATGTTAAACTAAGTAATAACCCACCGTGAACTTTTTCTTACAATCAGTCAGTGGTTGACGTTATACCCAACTCTTTCTCCTTATTTAAGGTAATAGCAAGACGTTGAACATTGTTTCATTGCGTCTAGGTAAACGTAGGTCCCTTTGTTATTTATTCCACTTATCAATTGGCCATTTTGAAGGAGGCAGAAGCAACAGGATTATAAAACAGTTTAGTACAGTTTGATTTTCATTGCCATGAGATGATGTTCCCTAAATATATTTTTTGTATACATACATACATATTAGTTACTATATATCCCTTCAACATGGCACCACTTTTGATTTATGATGCAATTGGCTAATGAAAGTTTAATTAAGAAATTAAAATTAGATAAAGATACTATTTTTTGTTTGTATCCCTTTATCCCCCAGTTTATAAAATAATTAATTATTGAAATTAATGGTCGTTACATATGAATAGTTCTTGCACTTTGGTCTTTACACCTTTTATGCTATTTTGGTATATAATTGGGTTATACATTTTTACTTATGTTTTTTTACATGGTGAATGAGTATGTTTTAATTTATTACATAGCTTCAAACTTGGTTGACTAAAAATATGTTTTTATTCTTGTTGCGTTTACACAAAAAATAATGCAAAAAATTAATAATACTAATGTTGATGTACTAGTTCCCTTCCATGCATTTTATGAGTACGATATAAACACATACATAGATATATATTCTGCCTCTGCAATTGTCTTGTTGAATTTTTTTCTTATGTCTACATACATATTTGTAAGCCTTTGGAGTATATTGTACAATTGTACAATACTTCTATATAAAACATGTATGTATAAGAAAGTATCTTCAATTGGATTCATACTTTTTTTCCTTCTCTTCGTAAAGAACTCAATATATATGTACATGTATTCGTGAAATATTTGTTGAGCGTAATTTTAAAATAAAAAATAAAAAAATTGACTTACATTTTTGTAGGAGGAAGTTTGATATGCTGTTGTTTTTTTAAGAAAAGGAAGAAAAAAGATATTTATATATATATGTACATATACATACTTGATATTCCTCTCATCCAGATGTCAGATGTATTCCTTTTTCTTAAAATACTATAAAGAGCTGCTTTCACTAAATACATAGAAATAAAATAAGGAAATAGGTAGAACTTAAAATGGGATAAAATTACAAAGCTATTTATTTATTTTTTTTTTTTTTTTTTTGGGGGGGGGGGGGGAGTCAATTTCAAAGCCTTTAATAAATACATACATAGTTGGTAGTAAATTGTACATACATTTCCGAAAAAGAAAAAAAAACCATTGTTTGTAACATTTTATTTTCTGTGGAATTAAAACGATTTTTTTCTTTTTGTATTTATGGTAAATATCCCTATTCAACACATTTAAATATATATATATATATATATATATACCTATATGTGAAGATTGAAGGAGAGAGTAATGGGATTGAGCATATCAAAGTAACTTTTCTGTATATTTTCTGCTATTGGGTAAAGTTCTATTTATAATAATACTATCTTTGGGACTTAAAACGATTTCTTTTATACATAAGTATTTCTTAAAAATCCCTGTTGAAACAAAACAAAATCAAGACTCTCATATAAATGCTTACTTATGATACCAAATTTTTAATTTTTTTGACAATATTCGAAACAATCTCTGTGAGAGGTTACATGGAATGTTTGAGACTCTCAGTGCTATAATGTTATTTTTTTTGCATTAAAATGGTAGATTTTATTTTACTAAAATGATTTTGAAGTGAGCCAACTGGCAGCGAAATATGGATTAAGGAAATCCGGACTTGAATGTATATTTTCTAACTATGTTAAGGGAATATTTTTAAGATAGAGAACCGGGTATAACATGGAACTGAAAAAGATTATTCAATATTTGTTCTAAAATTAAGTGTGCTCTGAATTTGTAAAATGATCTTACTTATAAGTAAATATGAACACATATTTTAGAATAAAGTAACCATATGTTAAATTTACATATTTTAGATCAATGTTTTACCTTGGTGTAAATTTTAAATCGTTTCAAATTGAACGATCTTACTTCGTCTAGACAAAGGTCACATCATGCTTTCCATCAAATGTCTTTCTTTTATATATAGTCGTATAAATTTGTAGTCATTATGTTACATAACTAGACCCTGAGAGCGTAATTGGTTCTATAGATATACATAACAGACTCATTGAATCGTGACTGTTTGAGAATGTCAGTGCTATGAACAAACACTTTATTTTTTTCACATGTCTCGGGTGGGCTTTATTACGTAAAGGGTCTTCAAATGAAAATCTGTAATTTAGCGAACCCGAATGAATCAAATATATAATAAACAGAGATTTCTGGTTCATGTATAGAAAGGCTCATGCCCAGATCTGTACTTTATCATTCTCTGCCTGATTTTACAAACAGTGTTGAGTTCTTGTTTTATTTGTACTAATGTATTTTCTAGTTTTTGACTCAAAAACAATCATGAAAATACCCTTAGAACTCTGGAACAGGAAATTATTTTTTCAGGGACAGAGCTGCTGCATGCTGTATCTAAAATGCTATCTATTTTGCTAAATGCGTCAATGACGAAAATGGGGTTTTAGAGCTCATACTATTTTTTTTTTTGCTGTTATTAGTTTTGACAAAATTTACCATGATTTAATAAAATATCATTGATGGATAGAATTGATGAGTACTTTATGCTACTTTCCAGGCAGAGTACTTCAATTTATTTGTTTGCTTTCACTTAAGAAAAGTAGAAATGACGTACTTGAGAAAATTAAACATAAAAACTACTTCAAAAACTGAGGTTTTTTTTCTTTTCACATATGAAAAAAAAAGTTTTTTTGGAAGATTTTTTTTATTTTACATTTTTCACAAGTACTAAAATATCTCTAAAGAGTAGTTTGTCTCAATTTACATACATTTTTAGAATATTAAAATATTGTTGTTAGAATATTTAACGAAGCAGGGGACTTTTTCAAACAATTGATTTTTTTTTTAATTCAAAAAATTTGAATGTCATTTCGTATATAGGTACAATGTTTTGTATATACTCTTTTAATTTGCAATACATATTTAGAACATCAATTCTTTAATAGGTAAAAGAAAAAAGGTCAAAAATAAAATATAAACTCTACATAAATTTAATCAATATTAGCACTTTGCACCTTTTAATTTTACTTTCAATAAGGAAAAAAACCGCATTAGCTTTTTGTCAAAGAAAAGAAAATATTTGAAAGTTGCAAATACGTACATATCTTGTTACAAACTTTATTTTAAAAGTTTTTTTATTCTTTTTTTTTTTTTAAATATATAAGTTAGGAAATCTACACTAAAGATATGGAGATATTTTATTAGGAAATATGTATTGATTTATTATCAACTTTTTCTATTCATGGTCTATAATTATTATGAATTTTTTTCATTAATATTTATAGCTAGTAATAGTAACTTGACGTGGGTGCTGAAGATCATTCTAAAATTAAATTAAATTTGCCTATATTTTTTTATTATTAAACATACTTGACTAATCTAATGGTTCTCAAAAAAGAGATTTTGGTGGATTAATACTTACATTTTTTACGGTCAATTATAATCCAACACCGCGGTTTTGGTATCTATCTCTTGATTTATATATTTATATAATATATATATATATTTTTTTGTATCAAATTCTGTATTAAATTAATTGAAAGTTGATCTTTAATAATAAAAGTTTTGTTAAATAGCTTTTATAAGCTACAAACATGAGTATGTACATATCTATTAAGCAATGTTTGTTGCACTGTTGAAGACAAAAATAAATTTTCTAGTACAAAGTATAAAAAGCCCTACTAATTTTTGAATAATATATTGATAATTATCTTATTGTTTTGTTTTATTCTATAGGTAAGTTACCTTTAAAAATTAAGGATTTTTTTTTATGTACTGGAACTTGTTAAGGAATAGGTTGAAATTTCTACCGTGCGACATAAAGGTTAGTCTTCCTATCATATGCAAAGAATAATTTGTAGTGTCTTTTCTGGCAGTGGTGATCTACGGACCACTTGTGGTCTATAGAGCTCAATAGATTACTGACCACTGTTTTTGGAACTATATTACCTTTATTTTCAAAAATGAGAGGATTTAGATGTTCAAATGTTACCTGAGAGGGAGCAGAATTCAAAAGTTTGAGAAGCACTGGCTTAATAAAATACAAAAAATTAACAAATTATTGTATAATTATAAGAAAGTTTCTATTGTTGAAAAGCCAAAACTAATCTCACGAGGACAGAATGGTACAACTATCCCCTTTGTACGGGAATGTTTTCCTTTACTAATTATCTTACAACCCAAGGTTTATTGAAATCCGAACAGTGTTATTTTTAAAGCACTGTTGTGTTATATTCATTTTTTTGTTCATAAAAGAGTACAAATAAATACTTAAATGATATCATATCGGCTCAGGCCTGTTTTTAATGGGTTAGTGGGAATATCTTCAAAATTATACTGTAAGTTGAAGCGACCTCATAGTAAAAGTTAAAAATTACAAATCATACAAAAAATAAAGATTTTTATTATTTGACTCCTTTTTAAGAGTGCCTACAATTGAACAATTGCTCAGGTAAAGTGCATTCCTCTTTAAAATAATAAAGACAAGAAATGAGACAGACTCTGATACTAAGGTCCGGGGATTTCCGCAAATTTTGTAACTCCAATAAATTCATATTTAACTATGGTCGTCAGTTGACGGGATTTGACACACAAAAATTCTCCAGCACTTTTGGTGTTGATATTTATCCTACAAATATGTATGTATATGTTATAGTTAGTGTTATTTCATTATACATACCCCACAAATATTGCACTAATTGAAGATATGACAAGAAATATACATATATGATTATATTTAGTGTGTATTTTTGTCTTTTTTAAGAGCAAAAAGGCGATAGTATTTGGTTAAAAAGACGAGTTAAATTAAGATGAACATCTGAGAAAGAGGATGCAGGAACGAAAGAGATTAAGTATAAACAAATTGAATTATTGCTTACTTTTTAAAGGAAAAAAAACTTATATATATATATATATATAAACATACATTTATTTTGTGAAAAAATTCAAAGTTGTTTTTTTTTTTTTTTTTTTTCAACTGGAAGAAAGAAGAAGCAAAAACTCTAATATTGTATGGGAAATCATGAAGAAAATACTATGTTAAACTAACTTACATGTATGTACATACATATATAGGTAAACACATACATATATATTGCGGTTATAATAGACTTTTTTTCTAAACATTTATTTATACCGTTTATTATTGTATGTATGTATATAAGCTTGAATATATTCTCATTTTTTATATGTATAAATAAGCAACTAAGCTTCTATTATTTATTCTTCAATTTTGAACCTTGGTTCCTCCACCTCATAATTCATGCTCCTCTCTTCTTCTTCTTCTTATTCCTCCCTGGTAATAGGTATATAAATATGTATATGTTCGTAGATATGTATGATATTTAGATAGATTATGTAGGCATTTGTTCAAATATCATATGTACGTAATCATGACTGAAATTCAACCTTTGCCGTATCTACATTTGTAGAAGATCTTAAGAGTTCAAAATCTTTGGTGTGTGTGTGTGAATTTATATACATACATAATTGTATACTTTCGCGTATGGATTTTTGGGATATTTTCTTTGCATTCTATATAACAATATGCTAATGACCGTTGCTAATTGAGACACAAGTGTTGTCTTTTGTTTTGAAGGAAATGCATACTGGAGCTTGCTTTCACTTTTCTACCTGATTCCTAAGATCTGATCAAAAATGAAAAAAAAAAAAAAACTTTTTAATTTTCATCTCCTAAATGACATTATTTTATTATGGGCTGATACAAGTATGTATACGTATAAGTTCCTAGTGTGAGGGCTGATTGAAAGTTCATCGATATTTCATGCCTTGAAGGGCAGTACAAAGGAGTTGCGGCAAAGTCAGTATGGGTTTCAAACCAAATTAGTTCATAATCTCTGAATGAGTACAAAATATATTTTTAGATATAATATTTAGAGTTTCCAATTTCCAGTGAGATATTGCGAATATAAGTTCTTATTATATATATATATATATATATATATATATATATATATATCAAAAGTCATTTTTTACTAAACAACAATAACATCAATCTGGTGTCAGCATTGTTTAACTAAAGTAACTGATCTAGATCACGAACTTATTGATATATTTATTTTTTTAATTTACGCCATATTTGAATAATATGATTTTAAATTTTTGACTACCTATTCATTTGAAATATTATTTTATATTGGTAATGATTGAATTGTGATTATGAAAATACTTATTAATAACTTGTTTAGAAGCTACGGAGGGATTGAGTGCTCCTTGATAATCATAGACTTTACTTGTAAAGAGTTCAATTTCTAAGGTATACATTTTTACATGAGAAGCCTCATTATGCATAATAATAGCCTAACAAAAAGTCCTTTGATTGTTTTTTATGAAGTATATAAAAATTATTAGAAGACGACCAGTCATTTTTTATCATTTTTTTTCTCTTTTTAATACCAGTGTGCTCATAGAGGGACATGACATATATATATATATATATATATATATATATATTGATAGTCCTGCATTACATAAAATTATTCATAATTAAGTAAATAGTAATAATTGCTTTGATTGCAGTATTTTTAATGAGTAAGGAACTTTTGAAATGAAGACTATTTATGCAATTGACATAGTGTGTTCGGAGTCTTGGGATTAATAACTTCAGCAGTGGCTATGATTTGATTAGAAAATACCGCATTTTACCAATGATTGATGCAAGGGGCTTGTAATTCTTTTCAGAGTAATAAAATCCAAATTCTTGTTTGTCCGAGTGAAAAAAATGTTTGAGTCATATGTGCTTTACCTAAGGCTCCTTTTGGGCTCTGATATTTCCATTTAGAAATAATAATTGTTTCCCCTTAAAAAAACAAGTCATGCAATAAAAAAAAAATGAACCGGAAGTCGACAATTTGTCTATTCTTATTAAATGTTCATTGTTTTAAATTGCATATCTGTAAATAGCTACAACTACTACTCCTCTGAGTGAGTGAATGCACACATTTTCCTTAGCGTGAATCTTCTTTTTTGATTTGTCGCCTATAAATTATTAAGTTATTTTTTGACCTCACTGACAAATAATAGAAATGATTAAAGGAATGTTTGACCTTTCACACTATTTATTTCCCCTCTTTTCTTTTTCTTTTTTTTTTTTTTCATGTCTTCGCATAGTTGTCTTCCCCCCCCCCTCCTCCTTAGACATATTTTGTAGGTCAAACAATACGCCCACCCATTCAAATGTGTTTGTATTTATGTACATACATATATGTCAAAAATAAGCAATAAAATATGTCCAATTAACTGCATTATTAACGTGCATACATTCATGGATGGAGAGAAAGAGAGAGAGAAAAAAAATTAAGGATAATGAACTTAGGATAGGATAAGATAAGTCAATGCTTGAGTTGAGTAGAAAAATATTTATAAAATATTTTTGTATGAGTGATTTTAATAGTTTTTAAAATTAGGGATATATATATATATATAAGTGCACCTATTGTTACGTCATAGGAATGATGACATCAAGAATACATAATGTCCACATTTAAGAAAAGAACTATGTTGTACTGCCTTCCTTCCTACTTGGAAACATTAATAATGAATCGGAGGTTTGTATTTGCGCATTATTCTGCGTTTTAGAAATATTTACATACATCTAATATTTGAGGTCATTAAATGTGACATATGGATATTTTTAGATCTATTTGTTATCACACTGATTTAAGATCTACATATGTTAGTTGACGTAGCAAATAATAACAGTATTTTGAAGATCCTTTTTTTATACTCCGTCATCGAAAATAAAAGGCAAAACTATTGATAATTAATATATTACTACTAAGGGGGATTTCTTCCCTAGGCTGTCAAACTTTTTAAATATGGATTACAAGTGTCACGAGATTAGAAAAATCACCACTGGTAGGCGTAATCAGAAAGCAAATTAGATAAAAAGAGGCAAAAAGAAACCGATCTGCTCCCTTATCTACCTCTAAATCCTTGGAAACTCGTTATATAAATATACGAAATATTTGCATCTGTGTTTACAAAATATTATCATCTGCAAATAGCTCAAAGTTTCACCCTGTGTTTTTTTTGTTTTTTTTTTAATATTTGATTGATACATCACTAATGTACCTACACATACTTAAATAAATCGATTTTTTTTTATTCTCAGTGGATTCCCCGAACAAAGTAAAAACAATATCTTAGCTTTTTAAAATAAAAAATATGACTGCAATTTTAACGTATTGTATTATTAGTTTTGTATATGTTTTTCGTATACTTTTCTATGATAAATATTGTATTTTCTTATTAACAATGGATGAGCTATGAGGTGTAACACAGACATCTTCAAAGTTTTTATTATTTTTATTTTTTTTGTAATTCAATTATCTTATTGTTATCAATTTGTTTTTTGTTTTTTGTATAGAAAGTCATAGAAATATGATTTATTTTAACATAATTTTACAAGTTTTATAAGTACTTACATATATATATATATATAAGTTTATTTAGTGCAATCACTGATTTCTAAATTTGGAACTTGCTTATTTAAAATAAATAATTATTTACAGAAAGGTTAGAATATAAATTGTCCTAGACCAAATAAAATTGCTTTTAAATGATGATGCAACTATCATTTACCTTTTCATTACCTTTTGCATCTTTTCAAAGAAGCGTTTTTTTATTTATTTGATAAATAATGATATTATTATTTTTACTAAACACATGAAAAACTATTATGTTATTTAAGTACTAGAAAACTAATTAATTATCAAATGCCTTCAAGTTATGAACAAATAGAATACGGATAAATAAAAATGAAAAAAAAAAAACTCTAGAAAAGTTATTTATTTAAATATTAATAACTTTACACATTATCAAAAACTTTTTAATTGATGAGAAGGAGGTAAAAAGTATTTAGAGTTTGAGAATTTGAAAGAAGATTTCATTACCTTCTGCATCTTTTCAAGCAGAAATTTGATGTTTTTTTTTTTCCTCTAATAACTTCTATCGCAATTAAATGACTAATTATAATTATAATTAGTTTCAATAAGAAAAGTGACAAAGCTGTGAGGGGGGTAAGCCTTTTTAAATACCTAAGATAATTACTTACTTTTTAAAACTAATCACTTGTTTATTTTTTTACTTTGCAAAAAAAATATATAATCCAATAAATTTTACTTTAATTTTCATACTAAAAAAAAGTAAGGTTCAATGAATTTAATTAAATTCGTTCATAGCTATAAAGGTTTATGTACATACATGCATTTATAAATAAAATGATGTGATCACCTAAGAAACAAATCGGGGTGGAAGTTATATGGTACATACCTACATATATGTACAGACAACACAATGGACTATCAACCTTTCTCATTCTAAGAAACCTCTTATGTAGTACAAAATGCTACCTATCCTCAATGCATCAACAATTATTTTCATGTCAGATGAACCTCATATCCTATCCGTTAAATAGAGATAATGACGTTATTGAATAGCTATCAGATCATCTTGAGCTGTTCTCTTTTTGAAAAGTTGAAAGTATTTTTGTTTGTATCATATAGAAAGGAGACCATTCAAAAATGGGCCCTAGACCCCGAAACCCAAATTCAATAGTTCTTAAACCCTTGACCCTTATTTGATGGCTATCAAACTTCAAATATAAAAAAATATATTGAAACCATATTGTAATGGGTCACGTCATTGATGCAATGTTTGCTCAGTTGACCTCACAACTTATGTCATCAACTGGAATTTCATAAAATCATTCCTCATATGATTTTTTGGGTGAGATCTTGTTTCCTGAATCCCTCAAATGATCGAATGAGGTCAATCCCAAAAAATATATCACGTAGCAGTTCCGTATTTTCTGGTCAAATTGTAACACAAATATTTTTGTCTGATTTGCATGTACATAATTTATACAATGTGTAGAACATGTCGATCAAATTATGATCAAAGTATGAACTTAGATGAGTCTCTCTTATTTAGAAGACTGTCAAAAACATATCCACAAATCTAATCAGATATCTGAAGATACCTTGAATACGATTTTTTTATCCTTGCAGATTAGATTAAAAATTTTGAATTATATATATTAAAAAGAAGACACATGGAGTAACTTTTGAAAGTGGGGATTTAGTAGATTTAAGAGCCCTGGGTATATATAAGTATTTGGAATGAGCATGAATTAAGGGATATGCATTTTTTTTTTATTATTATTATTATTCAAACCGAGGGGGGGGGAATAAATAAATACACATAACAAGAAACTTAAATTAACACGAAAATATATAATTCGAAAGCTATTTATCTTTGTCGCTTTTAATAGAGAGAGAGAGTGTGTGTGTGTGTTTCTTGATGGATGATTAATATTAATGAATTGAAAGGAGTAGGAAGAGAGGTTTACGAACGTGCCAACGATATATATATACATACATATACATATATATATGTACATATATCAGGAAGGAATCTTTTTAAATGAAAGTTAATAAAAAGTATAATAAAATATGTACCTACTAGTATAAGGTCCGTTCAGATCTTTTTGAACGTGCATGTCTTTTGTATGTGTCCCGACTACTTTTGTAGTATTTATAAATATAAATGAAACACATATATTTTCATTAAAGACATACAAAAAAAACCCGGTAGATTATTATGACTACGGACAACAATCGCTCCTGATATATATATATTTATATATATGCAAAGAATAGCTTCAGTGTCCCCCATACATTTCAGTATATATATATCTACAAACGTGCCATACATGTTAATTATCATTCTTCAAAAAGTCTTCTTGACGCAAGGATCAAGTTTCTTTTATCTGTTTCTGTTTTTCCTTTCTCAAGTTTTTAGTTTTTTATTTCTTCTAATTTTCCTCTTTTTCTTTGGGGAGGGATTGGTGTTCTTTATTTATTTTACTTTGGTCGATGGAGGACTAAAGCCTGTCCTCCATCACGTGTTTGAGTATGCATCGAAAATAACATTTAATTATATTAGGAAGGGTCAGCATTTCTCAAACTTATGAACAAACACTTTGCACCTATATGTATCATCCTTTTGTCGTCATTAATGAGCTACTTTAATGATTAAGCTCCTTCATTAAAGTCAGTTTGACCATTATATTGTCACATGCATAATTATTTTACATGATTTGAAACAACTAACCCTGATATAAGAACAAAATCAATACTCACTCAACGGCAGTAGCTTATTAGTTATTAAAATTTGTCAAATATTTTGTTTTTTCTCTCATTTCCGATGTTGACAAAAAAAAAAAAAAAAAAACACTTTTTAAAAGATGTCATCAAGGGTCCATTTATCATATTTTTTTAGGCCAACATATTGGACAAGATTGAATGCGATAGTGGCCATTATTGGTTCTATGTATATTAAAATATTTATTATTTTCTATATTAAAAAAAATTACCTTTAGTCTACTTAAAAGAACAATTTATCCCTCAAAACTCATCGACAATTGTGTGGCCAAAAATGTTGTTGTACCTATTTTGAAAGGAATGTTAACTATCCATATGTTTAATTGATTTATATTTACCCTGAAGAGGGGGGCATTTATGATGCACACTCCTTAAAGCACCATTACTAAACATGTTATATGTACATTCAATGAATTTAAAATTCTGTACAATATTTTTGTTTTTTTTTATCTTTATTTATTCTAAGCTCATGGATCAAAAGCACTTATACGTTATTTGAATGCATTCAAAGAAGAAGTACCTCTCACTTCATCATCATGTCATAATCCTACTATATCTTTCTTTTTTATTATTATTCGTATTTTTTAACAGGGAAAATGTATAGAGGATCAATTAATGTGAGTACTTTACATACATATTCTCGGTGTTTAATTTGATGACGGTCTTTGGCTAACGTCCAATGCACTTTTGTGTATAACATTTGGTGTGTGTGTGTGTGTGTGTGTGTCCCCCCCCCCCCCCCCATCTCTCCTTCCTCTTCATGATCTTCTTCTTATTACATATTATTAGATGAAGCTTCTTCTTTTTTCTTTTTTGATGAGGAGGAAAAATAGATGTAATCTCCCCCCCCCCCCTCTCTCTCACTCTTATTAACAATTATTAACTGCCTAGGTAGATAGCTATGTTGGATATCCAATAATACCTCGCTACCGAATTTATATCAAATTTTATAAAATATTGTGGCATATTTCCCCGCTATATCTTCAATCAATTCCGACTATTTCCTTAACATTACTCCACTTGTTTATTTGTCAATGACGTCCAGCGTGAAGTATATTTCATATGAATGTAGTTGAAATCTCTAGGTGTTACATAGTATTCAAAAAGAGTATATAGTTTTTGTCAAATGTGGATTTTTTCTCGCGCTATTCCCCTTTGCAAGTGTTTTGAACCATGATTAATTAAACAGCTCGAGTTAATTTTTGTTGTTCTATGAAGAAATCCCAGCACAACCCACGGATTTGAAGTACTTTTCTTTTTAGAGGAGAGAGGGCTGAGAGCTGCTTTATTCATCTATCTAGAAATTAATTGTAATTAGGTAATTTGTCTTTTTTGAATTTAATTGGTTCATTCATAAGCTACCTTGAATAGTTATCATTTGATTATTTTATTAAATAGTACATGAATATTTAGTAAGCCAAACGTAGTAAATCGAAGATATAATATTGTCTTATATAAACTTGATTCTGTGTATGAGAGAGCGTTTTGCCGGATATCATTGGAAAAGAGCCTATTTGTATCACTATGTATGTATATATTAGGGCAAACATTTATTATGAGAGACACCATTATTAAATATGAACAATGAAACTCAATTTTTTCAGCTTACTAAACATTAAAATAAAATAAACAAAAAGCACGGACTAGCATAAAAGATATTATGTTTGTGTAAATGACTATTAGTGAAAGAAACGAAGATACTTACTTACTCCTTCTCTCTTTTCTGAAAAAAAAAAAAAAAAAGGAACAGAAATATGAAATACATACAAAAAGCTGATTTCTTTTCTTTCTTTTTTTTAAACAAAAAGCAAAATACATTTATATACGAACATAGATACATCAAAAAAGCAGAAGTTGTAGGAATAATGATATATATATATATATAACGTTTTGAATGCCCAATCAGTTTTTTTTCTCATAGCCCATGGGATTTGTGATCTCATCACGTAGTGTATTGATGATGTTTTAGAAGGGATCCATACATATATTTATATATGTTTGTATCTTAACTCTTTTCATATAAAAGTACTCGTATACATATATGTATAGGAGCTGAAGAGTGTCTTTAACAAATATAAATATATATATATAAAATGAAGAAGAAATAAAGTATATAGTGTGTTGTTCACTCCTTGGATTTATACGTATGTATATTTATCTGTATAGTGTAAAGCAGCAAGCACCAACAACAACAACAACAACAACATTCCCCTGAATTTAAATTTAATTTAATCTGCGCTCAACATACTGTATTCCCGAGTTTTTTTTTAGCTTTTTTAACATATATATTTTTTTAATACAGTATTATCCTAACATATACATATTTTAATATGCATATATATATATATATATATATAATTTTTCTTTCTTGAAAAGCTGAGAAGGAGAGGAAATCACTCATCTTTGAATGTTGTGTATGTAGTATATGTATAGCTATAATAATAATAATAATAAAAAGAAGTAGAATAACAAGAAGAAGAACGAAGTGCTTAATTTTGAAAGCTGATGTTTCTGTATTTATTTATTTTTTTATTATTTTTCAACTTTTCCTTCTTCTTCTTCTTTTTCTTAATCTATCTTGTATATACAAAAAAGCAAAAGGTAGGTAGGTAGGTAGAAGGAGGGGGAAAAGAGAGAGAGAGAAAGAGAGAGACTAAGAAAACTTGAATCAACTTTAAAATTAAGTCATAACTATGACATTTAAAAGAAATTTGTTAAAAAGAGTGTGTATTTGTGTAGGGAGGATTGCTCTTATTTACTTACTTACATCGTTGTTATATGAAATATTGGCAAGAGAATAATATTATGAACATCACGTAAGTATGTTTCAAAGAGAAAATAAGTCTGAGGACATAGACGAGCTTCTTCTCCTATTTAGTATCTTTATTATCCTTACTCCTCCTCCTCCTCAAAAACTCAATAAAGAGTACATACATTTATTCGTATATATACATATATATGCATCCCATATACCCTAGTAGGGCTCATGTACATATATCCATCTACTTAGTTACCCATAACCCACTCAATTTTGACCTACCCATTATCATTCAATAATGCCCGTAGAACGGGGAGTTGCATACATTTTACAAATGAAAACTCTAATGCTCCGTAGATAATTAATTGAGATTGCATCGAAGAGAAAGAATTGCAACTTCTTCCTTTTTGCTTCTATTCAGCGTCTTCCTCTACTGAACATATAATATATAGTCTGTTCAATACTTGAAATGATAATTATGATTATTATTGTTTTAAAAGGTCATTTTTCTACATCTTTTTTTTTTTTTTTTTTTTTTTTTTTGTCTACATACTATGTAATTAATATATGGATTTGTTAAGTGTTGTCTCTCAATTGCCCACATCCTTTGCCTTCTACTTGAATTTATGTATGTATATTTATAAATAACTATACTCATATACATATACTCTACACAATACAAAGTGGAACGAGGATCCTTGTCTTGCTATGTCGTAGTATGGATAATTAAGGAGAGGAACAAGCCAATTGAGCACGTTATACAGTCATATATATGTATGTATATACATTGTACATATATTATAGATATGCACATATGGGAGGAGATGTTTTGAAAGTAATCTGAGCTGAACTTCTTCTTTCTTGGTAATGATTATATCTACAAATGTACGTATAGACAGATATGATCTTAATTGCAACTTTCATTCTGTGATAACAACTGCAATTGAAAAAATGAATGTTTACATTTCCTTGATCTCCTATATGATCTCCTGTGGATCTCTCAACCTTTCTTCCTTCTTTTACTCAAAAAAAAGAAAGAAAAAGAAACCCAAAATCAATTAATAATTAATTGACAAGTTCTTCTTATGAGCTGTAGAATTACAGTAGAGACAGCTTAATAAGAGCCGCATCAAC
The DNA here is from genome assembly GCA_963680855.1 of Lepeophtheirus nordmannii. Taxonomy (NCBI): domain Eukaryota; kingdom Metazoa; phylum Arthropoda; class Copepoda; order Siphonostomatoida; family Caligidae; genus Lepeophtheirus; species Lepeophtheirus nordmannii. Next base: position 30,314,690 of record OY804522.1, on the reverse strand, counting down.
GTACAAAAAGCTAGTAAGGATACGTAGTATATATATATATATATATAAGAATCGACAGCTGCCAAGATGATTGACATTACAAATATTCATTTAAGAGTGGGGCAAGACTCTGATACATGTATTTAGGTATATACAAAAAAAAAATTCCCCCTTTTAAGACCCCCCTCTAAGAGTTTCTGAATTGGCAAATACATACATACATACGATTGTTGTACCTACATATATGTACATTGATCTTTTTATGCAAATGTCTTCCTTTGAACAAATGGCATCATTACCTTTCCCAAGAGGAGATCATCAGTTATATATATATATATGTATGTATGTGTGTTTGTGGAATGAATCCCTCTTTTGGCTAGGTGATATTTTGTGTGTGACAAAAGGAAGCGCAGTGTTGTTGCAAATCAATAAGAAAGTCAAAGAAAGAAAAAATAAAGACATAATCAAGAATTTAAATTAAACTCAATATGTAGAGAGGGGAAAGATATCATCGTAGCAACGGTTGTGTGGTGGTATGCGTGTAATATTAATTTGGCAAATGTGCGAATACAATTGCTAATGCCAAAAGTCATTAATATTTAAGAGGATTTACGAATAAAAGAATATAAAAAAATGGCAGAGTTTTTTTTTTTTTTTTTCTTTTCTTTTCAAATACCTATTTTTATTATTTTTCGATTCCATCCATTCTTATTTACCAATGAATATTATTATGTATATTCACTGCCATGTTTGTACGTATGTATGTTTGTACAACCATATTATGTTCATGATATATAATAGAGGGGAAAGAGAATTCAGTCAATTACCTTTCTTTATAGGGGGGGGGGGGGGAAACTATTTGTGTACATATATGTGCATACAAAAAAAGAAAGAGTAAGTTGTACGTATATGAATACAGTGGAAACCTCTTCATACGAGGGACTCAAGTTACGAGCCAGTCGTATATAATTATATTGTGATTCTTTGTTTCTTTGCTTTAAACTATGCACATATCATTTTTTATTTAAATGGAGAGGGTGAGAGGGAATTGATTTGATATACAAACTAATTTATTAAAATGCAAACGCAGTCATTGAGCTGGCTCAATGAAGGGGATCTACAATATTCTTTTTAAACCATTCCAAGTATGGGGACTGGAGTCAATTCCAATTCCTTAATTCAGTCAAGGGTTCCAGTCTTAAATAGTCAAATTTCTACTCTCGATATATGTAGATAACGATATTATATAATGGACGATCCCTTTTGCTTTGATGATGTAATAAAAATACAGTATTTATTACATAGATAAGTATTTACTTCGTTTATTTCATTGTTGCATTAAATAGATTTAAAACAGAGTCATGGAGATGATTGATTCCTCACCAAACATTAAAATTGATTTTTCATTCTCGAGTTGAAAATGTATTGAAAATTTGGAATGAGGCTACTCACGTCTTCTCAATGATCCACTTTACATATTTTTTTTTCTTTTGAGTTTAGATATCATAAGGATTTGATGTTGATGCTCTTGTTGTCTTGGATACGAAAGGCTTTTAAGGATTCTATGAAAAGGAGATGAAATTGACTTAATACCCTTTCTACGTATAGAATATGTATGTATGTATAAGGAGAATTCTAAATGATTAGGAGATAAGATTAGGAAAGTATGTATATGTTGTGCATACAATCAAATCATTAAAAGTTAATCATAAGCTATGAATGATGATTACTTTAATGCTTCTTCACGTTCTAGCTTACACATAAAACTATATTACCCATGAATAGATATACGTTATTTATGTATAATACATTAAAAGTCTAGGAATTTTTGCCAATCATACCCCTGTCATATTTTAGGTCTTATTCGTTTAGTGAACTCAAATCCTAATTTGGGTCATTATGTACGTACTATTACTCATTTTTATCCAATGGAAGATCAAAAGCATAGGATGTGATATTGAATAAATGGATATTACGGGAATAACTAATTGAAACCTTGGATCAACCTTTGTTGATTCTTTTTTCTTTTCTTTTTTTTGTTTTACTTCTTGCACTGAGTTCATGAAATAATCAATATATATGTATAATTTCATCTGCTATTATTGATTTGAATCTATATTTTTTTGAAAATAATATTCTATTGGAAAAGATAATAATATATTCATTCCATTGCATTAGTATATGCTCCTAGTTTCTTTTATATTCGAATCGATCTGAACCTCTATTACTAGTGTCGTTATATCGTACATAAAGATCAATTGATTTTTTCTATCTCTGGTTTTGTATTTGTGCTGAGGGGAGAAGAATATCTGTACTTGTACATACATGGTAGGGATCCCAACTGTTTCTAATGTACATATGTATAGTTAGTGTATATTTGAATCCATTTGTTTGTAGCTCGGATTGAATACGTATAACACATCACTAATTAATCAGTAGATGCAATTTGAGTCATGGTTTCAAGTCAACAAAATTGTACTTTTGATAGAGTTTTTAAATAGATATTACTTACTTGAAGTAGCACTTCATACGGGGATCACAAATATGGTTTTCCATCATTTTCAATTGGGTTTTTATGTGTGTAAGATATAATTTAGACGACCACCTCAATGCAAAAAAAGAATCTGCAAATTGTATTATTTATTTTAAATACAGGTCTATACATTTAAAGAGAGTCATCCAAGCCTAAGAATAAGAAATCTAAATGTCAAAAAGATTTAAGGGTTTTGTGAGGGAGGGAGGTGAATAACACCTGGATTTGTACATGAGCAAAAGTAACTTATTTGAAGCGTTAATAATTGATCTTTAATTTAAAAAAAAAGAAAAAGTATTTGCTCCTTTTAAAGTAGTGTCGAAATTGTAGGAGTGAAATTGATTGCCTTGAGGGAAAAAATACCTCGAAATTAAGTGTTAAACTCTATTTGTTTAGAGTTTAAAGGGCAATGTAGGTATGTAGGTCCACACTAAGAGCCTGTACACATAGAAACAGCATCATCATCATCGTTCCTAGAATCGCACGCAGATGTTATTGTTTTGAAGAAGGAGGAAAGAAGAAAAACATGAAAAGGTCGGGATGTGCTCAATGAAAAAACATGAAGTAAAAAATCCATGCTTCTGTTATTGTTTATAACTCCTTTCTATGACGTCATTGTTAGGTCATAATCGATAGTGATTGCACGTAGTTTGGGGGGGGGGGGGACTTGTTGTTACTACTCCTACTATACACATTTTCTTCTTCTTCTTCTGGTAGAGGGGAGGGGGGGGGGGTCTCCTCCTCTCTTTTTACGTTTTGAAACCCTTGACTCGTATTATTTAGGTATATTCTAAAGACATTTCATGAATAATTGTTATAAATATATCGTATTTTAAGATGTTTCATAAGTTTTTTTATTGCCGGTTTTTGTACTCATTTTGTTCATTTGTTTCCTTGGAATCGTGTCCGCTTTCTTCTTCTTCTTCTTCCCTTGTCTGAGTCTTTTGCTGTTTTACCTACCTACATAAATACACGATTGAACGTAACATTTCATTTTCCTTCTCTGCTTTCCTCCCTTTTTCCTTTTTTCTTCTTTTCTTTCTTCCTTTGACGAAAAGAGAAAGTTCCTTAGTTTGGCGACCCGGCTGCCTTTTTTCCCCTCAAAAAACCAGAGGGCGCTCATTTTTAGAAAGCACTTTATTATTAATATTTTACAAACATCAACTTGAGTGAAAATAACGAACACAAAATAATTTTCCTGTACAAAAAAAAACATATTTTCAATATACAGTACTTCTACATTATAAATATTATTATTTTTCCGGTGAAGCGCTCAAAAAAGTATTAATTTATTTTTATTCCTTCAAATACGTTTAAGTCTACTTCATTGTAATATTGGAAAGTGTGCTGTTTCAAGACCTCCTCCTTCTTACAAAAATAAAGTAACATACATACAAGAAGATCATCTCAATTGTAATACTCATCTAAACAAGGATATCCCTATGATATCTACACTTCAAACTCTCCTCGGACACAGATCTACAAATAATTAATTGTGATAAAAAAAAAAAAACAAGAAGAAAAATACATTGCACAAATATTTCGAATATTTTTCAAGTCATTTAGTTTTTTTGTTTCTACTTTTTTTTCCTCCCTTCCTACGTCTACTTGTCGGTGGTGATTATGAATAATTATTTGTGTTTAAGTATTTGATGTTATTCGAATTGTTTAATTTGACATCGGAATTTATTTCACCCTACTACTAACTCATCGAACAGAAGCTCCCAAAGTAGCAACATACATCTAATAGTATTATTTTGGAATCATCCCAGGCCAAGAAAAGAGTCTAGAGAGAAAGAGCGAAGAGAGGTAAAGGTAATAATTTCAAGTCTTTTTAATTCATTCATGTCAGCAGTTGCATCCATTTATGCTTATAAGCAGGTCGCGAAAGGTGTAAAAGGGGGCGTGTTTCATTTGTTAAGTAACTTTTCAGGGTCAGTGTCTCTGAGTACAGTCTGTTTGCAGTAAGCTGTCGTACGTGGAGTCACTTTCTTTCTTAAACCCCCCAATTGTTGACGAGATAAAATAATATTTCTTTTTAATGTCATTTGAATTCAAACTCTACAAATAAACTTAACCTTCCAATTTTTCACCCTGGAATCTTTTTTAGATCTTTTGGCAAAAAAACAGGGACATACTATTTAGAGCTTGATTTTTTTAAAGACTTTTAACGTTCTTGAATCATGAGTTAGCTGTTCAAATATCACTCGAACAATATGAAATGTGTTCTGCATTTTATTCTTTTTGCATGTAATTGTTTGATTCTTTTATCAAATGAGACATCGAATTAGGTATTTGTACATATATAGAGAAACTACTCAGTGTAGTTGAATCTGTACGGGACATTACTGTTTTTGTGATAAAAATGAGAGACTTTTTTTCTTAATTTTTTTTTCAATATTTATGTATTCATGTATATATATATATATATTTATGCTTCATATTAAATAGATGACTTTTTAAAGCCCTTTATTTTTTATAAATATAAGGGGTGAGAAGGAAATGAAACTGGAGCCTCGGGTTAGAACTTGGAGTCATTGGTGTTTTTATATAAATATAAACTATAGAAACTGTGTGTTTGTTTCATAGCTTCAAGCAAGAAAAAGGGGAAATATAAAGAAGATTGAAAAAGTCGTTGTTTGTTCTTGTTTTAACTTTGAGTGGGAGGTTTTAAAGTCCCTATTTAAGAATTGAGGTACCTTTTTATGACAAATATTATACAGCTATTACATACATTACCATTAAAGCAGCAGACCTCACACATAAACATCAATCTACATTTGTATACATATAGCACGTAACTGATGAAAGACGAATGAATATATCATTTTTTTTTATTTTTTTTTCAATCAATGACATTCTTGTCTGACAGTTGGAATTTCAAAGAATGAGAGATGGAAAGAAAGGCATTGCTGCTTTAATTGCTTGATTTATTGACATTTAGATTCGTTATCAGAACTTCAAAACATTAATGACTTGTATTAAATACCCATGTAAATTCTCGTAAAGTGTAAATATTTAGCTTTTTTTCTCTCTTTCTTTTTTTCTGTTTCTTAGAGGCTTTCCCCTTATCTACATAGTCATTAAAATAGTTGTATCACACTTCATTTTGGCTTATTTGTATGTATGTATCTATCTATCTCAGTGTGGGATCTTATATTTCTTGAGTAGGAAAAAAAATAAAGAAGTGTGAGAATATTCCTGCAATTTCTTATATTCATCTTCTTTTTTTTAAATATCGTACGTATGCCAATAGGGATGTCACAATATCTGCACAGTATCATGATATTGTCTTATTGAATTATAAATAGTATGTTGTATCGACACTTTACATGCCCGATTTATATATGAAGAAGAAGAAACATTCAATGCCATTACTTAACATGACTGATTGATTTATTATGAGCTTAGCCGTGACGTCATAAGCATTAGCCCAGGAAGTAATTTTGATTTGAAATCACAGTTCACCTTGCCTATATAATTTGCCGTATGATTCATCATCCTCCAATTTTAAACATCAAAAACTGTAGAGTTTATATCCATTCTAGATAAAAAAGTGCTACATTATCAAATCTCCGACTAGGGTGATACAGGCAACTTCAGTTTTGTATGACTTTGACAAGAAAGGAACTCGACTTGGTTAACCTGACTATAGCTATTTCTGCATATATTAAATGTCATTTTCAAATAATATAAGTGTATTTGGTTGATATATTAGAACAGAGGAAAGCACCTCGTTTTTACATGTACAGCATGGGTCATTTCATGTCAACTCGACAAATGGATGTCACCCATCTATCAAAAAAATAACATGTGTTTTATTTAAATATTAAAAATTAGTCATTCAAGAGATATATACATATAATTCAAGGGCAAAAAGGAATGGCTATATTCTTCTAACGATCAGGTTGAACCCCCCCCCCCCCCAATGTTGGACAATTTATTATTAAAAATTATATCAATCATATATGTATACAACTAACTTCAAATATTTTATTATTAAGTAGATGCTAATCAAGAACTACAATCTAAGGCAGGGGTGGGCAATTATTTTTCTTCAAGGGCCGAATGATAAGCAGAAAATATTGTTGAGGGCCAGACCAAAAGTTTAAAATCTACTTTTAGTTAGTTTTCTTAAGTCCAAGCTATTTTTTGCGGGCCACTCGAAGTGGGCCTGTGGGCCGGATTTGGCCCGTGGGCCGTATAATGCTAAGGAATCCCTCAGTATTGCAATATTTTGATGTAAGAAAACAAATGATTGATATGATTTTCAATGACCAACTTTGGGGAGCTTACCTTGATCGTTAGAAAGCACTACCTTTTTCATTTTTTTCTTATGGTGCCTCTATAAATGTATATTAGCTTGTTTTGAAGTTTTAAAGCCATAGGAGTTTGGTCAAGGGACTGTATTCTCAGTCACTTAAAATTAAAAATAAATTATTTTTGTGAAATCACTATTTTAATATGAAAAATTGTATTTTTTTCATTTTTTAAAATTGTATTTTGTATATTTCACCCTCTAAAATGATCGGTGACAAAATTTCAGGACACTTAAACTCCTTTTGAATAAAATATTTAGAAGGATGTCCATACAAAATAGATATAAATAATAAAAAGTACAACTCTGGAAGATAATAATATCTTCTAAATATAACTACTTATAAGCATTTAAAGTATTTGTATATTCGTCCATTAATTATAACGTAAAGGTAAAAATATTCTGTCATCTTTTCAAATAATTATTGTAATAACCGGTTTTAATCCGTATCGATATATTATATCATTATCCTAAGATTCAAATGAAGCACGTATGCCTTTTAGTAGAAAAAATAAAACCTTATTATGTACATATATCTCATGCCTTGGATAAGGAAATGTGATATGTAAAGTTAAGAATGACGTCATTTCCTCTCTGCATTTGAAAAATTTATATTTTTATTGATTAGAATATTTTGTGGGAGAAGTGGCAGTTGTATGTAGTCAAGATTGCATTAAGGCATTAGTTAGTTAGTTAAAATTTTATTACTGCTTACAATAGATATACAAATAATAGAAAAGTACACATACTATGGTAAAGAACACAACCACACAATGGGGTATCCGTGTTACTACAGTAAAAACTCAATTCCTACTTAAATATTAAAATTGGTTATAATAATTGTTTTCATTTTTTTTACATTTCATAAGCTTGAGAATTCGAATATCATTTTCTTCTTCTTGCATGGCTTCATATCTTTCGTACGAGAGAGCAAGGCACCTGTTAATGAGGTGATCTGCACTCTGTGACTCTTCCATGCAAACATCACATGTTTCATTTGTGTTATTCCATTTACTCAGGTGAGCGAGAAATGGCCCATGACCAGTGTAGGCTTGAACAAGTAATTTCATATCCTCACGACGAAGTTTGACAGGCATTGACTTAGGTTCTTTTAGCATCACATGCGTGTTTCATATGTTGGCTATGATCAGGTAACCGCTTGCACTATCTTTTATGAAAGAAATCATTTATTGTTTTCTTAATGTAGCTGGGAGGCACACCAACACACTTATGGCTATGGCTCCCAATGCCACTTTTTGCAAGATAGTCTGCAAATTCATTACCTTGTTGTGACCTTTGCACCATTCAATGCGCATCCTTCTTTCCTCGATTCAGAATTTATTTGCACTTCTTGACCTCATCACCTGTGGAAAGTGGATTAAGAATAGCACCAATTGCTGACTGAGAATCAGATCGGATTACAGCATTTTTTGATTGTTTTTCTTGTTTAAGGAGATCTTCCATCGATTGTGTGATGGCGAAAACCTTAGCATGAAAGACTGATGCTTCATTATTTAAAGCTGTATATGAATGATAAATTGATAAATCACCCTTAGTAATGACCCATTCAGCTACAGTATTACCTTCTTCGTCTTTTGATCCGTGCATTAAGGCATATTCAGTATAAATTCATTTAAAAAATAGAAGCAGCTACAAAAGTTTGGGTATGGTATTTCATTATATGACATGATTGTGCCCATGAACTATATAGTGCATACATATAAATCTTCCTCTGTGGTCATATGTATGAAGATTTGAAAAATGTTGGAAGACCTTTGAGTGTTTAAATCATCGTTGAGATATGATAACTATCTATGAGTGACATTTGAAGTCCTGAAAATATGTTCGATAATTAATAAACATATACAAAACAAAAATTATTACTCAGGGTTTCCCCTGACGTGGTTTATTGAGAAATTTAGACTGATTGAGATTTACATATTTTTCACATCTCTAGATATACTCTAAGAAATGGGTATCATGCAGAGCTATTCACAAGTCATTTTATACGAGCCGGGTCACGAATATTTTTACAGTGAGTCCAAGTCGAGTCTGAATTGTCAGACTAATACGACTTGAGTGCGACTAGAGCACTAGGATCAAGTAGAAATCACAAGCTCACTAATGCTTCTTTGTCATTTTTTACAAGTCCAGTCGCTATTTTTGGGACTTGAATTGAAATCTATTTTAATGCTTTTAGCTTAGAGTCTGAAGTTGCTGTTCAATTAGACTTGAGTGTGACTCGAGTCCCATTGTTGAGGACGAGCTTCCATCTTTGTTTTCATGTAAGGAAATATTTTAGCCCTCACTTTTAATGCTGCCTTCGACAAATACATAAGTGTACACGGATATTAGGGGGATTCGTAATGATAATGAAGAAAACTGCTTTCTTTTTTCTATTTTTTTAGCGTGTCTAATTTATCTTCCCTATGAGTCTCCCTCTGAGCCCTGATTTGAGTCAAGTGATGTTTAAATAAAAGCATATATATTTGTGTATATGTACATATATTTAAGGGATAATGCCATTTTCCTAAGCTATGAAAGTAAATGATGTGTGTGAGGATATAACTATACAAATATATAGTTGTTTCTTTGTCGTTGTTTAAGACATTCAATCTTTTTTCTTTTTTTTTTTTTTTAAACATGAGTTTATAAATAAAATAATAATAATAATAATAGTCTTTTAACCCTAGATAATGTTTGTTGTAGGTATATAAACTTTTTATTGTTTCATATCATGGAATGACCCGTTCCTTTAAGAAGAAGAAGAAGAAGAAGAAATACCTATAAATGTACGTTTTTTGTTGTTTGTTCTTTCATAGCCCCCTTTAATATAAAAAAAGGGGTACAACTTCAAAGACATTCTTCTTCTTTAAGACCCATAGGACTTTAAAGAAATAGATGTATTTCTTCTTTTTTTTTTCTTAAGAAAAGCATCGATTAGAGAAATACGATATCATTATACATATGAATGTATGTTGAGTGAGTGAAGAGGGGGATAAATACCTCATCTTCTTTGTCTAATATTTCAAAAAGTGGGGCCATCTTATTATTATTATTATTATTCCAAAATAAGACACATTAAATTTGTCTTCAAATGAGTTCACAACTTTTTCAAGCATGTTTTTTATCATTTTCTTACATAATGAGGGTGCTTCATGTGTAATGTTGAAAGAAAACTTAGGAGGGGGGGGGGGGGACATTAAAGTTTTTCTTTTTCGTTCGGTCGACTGGTTGCTTTTTGCGTTACAAATACTTATATATATATATCTATGTTTTAACTTTAACCTTTTAAATAAAATAAAAAAAGTTTTTTTTTTCAGTAAAATTTGCTTGTATTCCTTGTCTTAAGTGTGTAAGGAGAAGAAATCTTTTTAATTTCTTTTATAAGAGGATCTAACATAGGTGAACAGAAAAAAGAATCATTTCGCCTTTTTTTTTACCTCATTTAATAACCACAAGAGGAATATTGAAGCACAAAAACCACCTATGATAAATGACTTATACCCATAAATCTCATATTTAATTCTACTATATATTTAATTTAAGTTAACTACATATTCTGGAAGATTACTTTGTCAGATAAAGTTTTTGAAAATGATGCACCTTGTTCATTGACAAAAAATTATGACCAAAGCACGAAGCACAGACATGTTTTAAAATTATTGATGAAGTTTTTTCATTCTTTTATTTGGGACTGAATTTATGTTTCTATCTCATTCTTTATAAAAATAATTTGATATTTTTCAATCATAAATACATAGAGGTGTTTCTTAGTACAATAATATTTTGAATAAATTGATTTTTTTCATCTTTTATCTTCTATGTTTATTTCTTTAAATATATTAATTATAAATTAGTTAAATTTCAAAGTATTCATTGTTTACAACCTCATCCATGAATTTCCCGTGAAATACCTACTAATTTGATAGATTGTCATGTGTACACTTTGACTTGGGTAATATGAAGATGATATTTTTTATATCTATTAATTATTTGTATAACTTATACTATAGGTGACTAAATATACCCAATAGTTATCGAAGCCTTTTAATAGGTTGTTTGTATATAATAAAAGTTAAAAAGATTTGTGGGTCAATTAATTTTGAGGGAGCAAATTATTTTAACTTCTTTTATATTTTTCTCCAATCATAAATTTATATCCTTGCCAAAGGATTTCCTTCAGTCCAATTAATATTCCATCATTTGCATTGTTCTTCACAATGCGAATTCAATGTAGTATCATGAATGACTGGGGAGAATCAAACTCCCTACTTTATAGATAATAGATATACCTTGGGTTACACTGCATATTTCGTTTTACCTACCTATACGTATTATGTATATATATATATATATATTATCGAAATTCAATATAAACAATAAAAAAATATGTGAAAAAGCAACAAGCTACCAAAGAAAGAGGGGGGGGGGGAAGCAGAAAAAACAAAAGATTTTATACTATACACATAGTACATACCTACAAACTACCTTCCTTTCACCATTGAATAATAATAATAATAATAATTATAATTCAATTGTGTGTTTGACATGTCTTTTTGTATCATTTAAAAGTTGTAGTTTAAAAAGAAAGAAAGGAAGAAAGAAAGAAGATCTTTCTCAATTTGTGTTGTAGGAAGAAGAAGAAAAAAGGATTTTGTAGGGGCTTTTCAGTGCTTTCTTATAAAAATGCGTATGTAAGTAGCATTGGATAAATGTTGAGGTTTTTCTCTATTTTCTAAAGAAAGATTTTTTGGTTTCTTAACCACATTTTTTATGATGGTATATGTGTATACGTGTGGTTGGGTCTAATAATAACAAATAATTAAAAATTTCGCTTTATAAAAAATATCTTATCGCTACATTTTTTATATACTCTATGTTTGTAAGTGCATGTAGATTGTTGATACTTTGCCTTAGAGTAGGACAGTTAAACAGGAGCAAGTACCGTCACTCGAGAAATTTACAACCTATGATAATCGATGTTAGAGTGCTAATCTATAAGTAATAAATACTACATTTTGAGCTTTTGCACATAAATTGGTTTTCTTTGTTGTATAGATAAATGTATTAATTGAATAATTGAAGGGAAAAAAACATAACATTTAGAGGTCTTAGAACGTCTTGAAAGATCAGAAAATTGACATTTAAAAAAAAAAATCTTTTTCTTCTTTCATCCAAATACATTTAAATATAATGTTTATTCTATTATAACTTTTTTTTTTATAAGAAAAAACATCAACTTTGAAATGTATCTCTACTCTCTAAAATGTATTTTTAATGACATAAAAGAAGAAAAAGGAAAGGAGAAAAAAGCATAAATATATCGTGTATAACGCGCATTCTTTTCTTTTTATTCCAATTAATTGATATGATAAATTCAGCATTAATTACATAAAATAAAAAACATTATACAAGATCATTTAATACTTTTTTAGTTACTTGACGATAAAAAATTTATCAAAAATTCTCAAGGATACTAATTTTAAATACACAAAATTACTCTCAATGCCTCCCTTATTAATTTTTTTTCTAAATCAAAGGAGTCACAATTCTCAAACTTATTGCAAAATATTAAATATATTGAGTTGACTTTAAAGAAAAAGTAGTAAATATGATTTAGCAAATCCTTGGGGGGGGGAGGGAGGGTTGCCTTAGTTACCATTTTGTATCTACTGACAAAAGGCAGTAAAAAAACTTCACAGGGCTTTCTAATAAGTTTTTTCATCTTTTTTTCTATTTAGTCATTCAATTCCCTGAAAAGTTTAACGCAATCAAAATTTAATTAAGTCATTCTTTAAAACCAGTCTTCACGTTTTTTTATCGATATGTTGAAATTTTTTGATAATCACTTTTTTAAAAACTTGACTTATACATACACGTCTATCAACAAAAAGTTAAGAAATGATGTAACAGAACTGTTTGTTGTTGTAGTAAATATTGGAAACACGTCACACCTTTTCCAAAAATAATTCATTTTTGTTTCTAATTAGGCAAATCACAATTTTTTTATTTATTTTTTTTAAGAAGGAATTATTTATTTTGTAAATCAAAATCCTTCATATGAATTTCCTAGGATGATAATTCCAACAAATGACTACGCAAACATGGTCTTAGCCAATTTGTGTAATTTACGAGCTTTCAAAAAAAAAAAAATCTACTTTTGAACATTTCCTAACTTAATACTTAATGTAGTTTCCATTAGCAATCGAAGCTATGATATCTACCACAAAAAACCACATTTTTAAAGGAAGGGTCGTAAAAATGTAGATTAAAAAAATAAATTGTACAGTCTTTGTATCAAATGATGTTTTAAGTTTACTTATAATACAGTCTTATGCACACACCCACACAACGCTTAAGGAAATAAAAATTTGTCTCAACTTCTAATGCTGGTAACAAAAACAAACAAAAAACAAGCAAAAATATAGAAATAAGTATTAGTAAAGTAATTAACGTACTTATACTTTTCCCGGGTTTGTTAGCAAAGGAAAGAAATAGATGGAGAGGTAGGCAGAATAATAATAATAATAATAATAACAATAGGAGTTGGTTTTATTTTTCAATTTTCAAAAAAATAAATGAAAAGCAAAAAAAAAAAAAAAAAATATTCCGGAAATGGGTTCCTTCTGGAAACTAAACATTAACATATATGTATTATTTTATTTGTTTGTATATGATATTATTCTATGCCTGTTTTTACCGTTTGGGGAGTAATAATAAAAATAATACATACTTATGTTATATATTACACAAAGAGAAAGTAATATATATGTAGAAGTAGAAAAAAAAACTTACTTAGTTTAAAGTAATGAAAATGATGGAAAAGTGAGGGTTAAAATCACATCAAATATTCTATGTCCTTTCTTCATTTTTTATTTTTTTTTAAAAGGACTCAAGTTTTTTTTTTTTCTTTAAATAATAAGAAAAAGGTAAAAATAAAAAACTTTACTCTCTCTCTCTCTCTTTCCAAGCATACCTACACATGAAGAAAAAAAAGAGAGTAAAAAATACATAAATTAAAAAAAAAATGTGTCAAAAAATAAAATAATTTTTTTTACAAATTATATAAAACTTTCTTTTTATTTTTTGACACCAAAACTTCTTTTTTTTATTATTATTATTATTTCTACGTGTCTTTCTTTTTTCTTTTTTTTCTTGTATCGTCATCATCTCTCTTCTTGGTGTGTCTTTGTTTAAGAAAAATTTAAACTAAGGATTGTATTACCTTGTGTATTTTATATACGTCAGAAAAAGTATGAATAATTTATTGATCATACATTTGTATACTTTGATATCAAATTTGACAAATTAGTAATTTCATTTGTATCATTTGTGACAAATGAGTTATAATTATGGATAAATAAACATAATATATGCAGGTTCATACATATTTGACCATAGTTTAGAAAGGTCTAAATTTATTAGGTGTTAAATATTGAATGCAAAAGCAAATATTATTATTTTTTTCTTCTTCTTCTCCTTATAACTACTTTGTGCAGTCTGTTTTTTTTTTCCTTCTTTGTACGTACATACATGTTTGAGTCAGGTGCCTACTCTGTCTATGACTACCTCTATATACCTACGTAATATGTGAGTCTATAAATATAAATTTATATACATATATCCAAGTATTGATTAAACAAACGTATTGTTAAGTCGTTTGTGTGTTTTTTTTTTTTTTTTTTTTTTTTTTTTTTTTTGCTTTTTTTGTAAAGGAAGGTTCTTCTTAAGAAAATGCTCACAGACAAGAAGAACTTAAAATCAATATTTTTATGTTCATTGGATGTATGACGTAGACCCATAATATTCTCAATTTAGTCACAGGATGTCTACTTAAGTCAGTTTTCCTTATCCACCAAATCAAGCTGGAAGCATACTTAGAGCCTCAAGTTGCATTTTAATGGCTCGAGCTGAAGGATTCGTGAGCTTTCACATATTCTCTTGGCATAACTCCCCGGCTCTGGTTCTGTTTAATCGTTAATATTGTAATTCAATCATTAAGAAAATAATATATATTTGGAATGGGTAAAGGATGTGTATGAAAAGACTCAGGTCTCGGGTTTTCTTATTCATATTTGGGAATATTTTGATTCCGTGTCCGTGTTGAGCTGACTTTTCAATTCTATGTGGTTTAACTTTGTTCGAGTTGAAGAAGCTCTCAGGCCCATCTTTGATTGATAAGACTTAATCCACAATCAATTAGTTTATACTTATTCTGAGTCGAATCTATAATAAAGTTGTAGGTTCAAGAAACTTATCATAAATATCAATAAAAGGAGAAAATGTCCGCTTAAATAATGATCATTTGAAATAAAGTAGGAAGTTTGTGAGTTTTTAGCCTCCTCAAGCTGTCTTATTCATGAGCCTAAACTTTAACTTGGAGTTTCAGGTTTTAGTTTCACTAGGTTTGTCTGGATAAATCAGTTAAATCAGAGCTGGGCCAGCTATTTAATCAATAAGACCCTACCCACAATCAATATATTGGTTCGAGACTCAAGTCGTAGTTTAAAAAGACTATGGTTAAGTTTCAATTAGTAATTATTTACATTGGTGCCTAGAAACATAAATACATGTAGGTACAAGTGTGTAACACAAATGTGTAAATATTTGTTGCTGTGTAAGATTTTTCAACACCTATGATTAGTATCAAATATATATTTAATTTTATTTATTTTCTTCGAAAAATAAGATGAATATTTACATGGATATATTGTGAGCTAAGTGTAAAACATCTGCCACTCCTAAAGTTTAAAAAAAACATACTTATATATATATAGAGAGAGAGAGAGAGAGACTGCAGAAGAAACTTATTTTGCTAACGAGTTTTTGGAAAAGTTCCATGTATGTATTTTTTTTATTATTATTCTTATTTAGATAAATGTGTTAGGAGTACTTAAATATATTTGATTTATTAATATGATTTTTATATTTATTTTGCAGGTGAGTGAGACAACAAATGTATTGAATGAGAGAAAATTTTCTAATCTTTTTTGGGAGGGGGAATCGTGCTCAACCGGCACTCTGCAGGATGTCTAAAAGTACATAGACCGCAAGATAGTTTTAATTAAAGATTGTGATTTTAATAGATTTATTAAAACTACTATTAAATACTTCGATTCTAGTCTAATAAGTCAACTATTATGAAGCATTTAATTTTGTTCTGATAGTTAGTACATTCGAAAGTAGTACTATTCTCCTTCAATAAAGGATAGGCACCACTGGCGTTTATGTTGACATAAATACTCCCTTAATGATATCTTTAAAACTTCATGAGATCCTCTCTGATCTCTTACCAGCCCGGTGTGTCCCTGTTTTTTTTTGTGGGTTTTTTTTTTCATGTTATAGTTAAAATATCAATATCCCGGACACATTTTCTCTTTTAAGAGCAAATGTAATACTTTACAGTAGTGTGACGAAAGGGCAGAGTACATTATTTTGCGAAGAACAGTACTAATCAACAGATTTTTGAAGTGAGAAGGTTGGGATATTTTTAACACATCTGTTCACACATACACATAATTATGTGTATGTACATTGCTATGAATTTGCACTATTTAAAATAATTTTCGTTGCATAATTACTCGAAACGCTTCTTAGATGATAAAATTTAATCGTTTATTACTCAGCATTTTTTTCGTATATTTTTCGTATATTCGCTCTGTATATTTATATACGTACTTGTATATAACTTATGATATAATGAGTATTGCTAAATATGACTTTATTTTGTGTGTGTGTGTGTGTTTCTTTGTAAGGCATATTTTTTAATATCAACAAGTTATAAAAAGGCTGTAATACTTGTTATTTAAGAAAAATAAACAGAAACCTTGCTTTTCAAAGTCATTTATGTAAAAAAATGACGTGATGATTGAAAATATTGCTGTTTTTGTTTTTTTAACATACGTGACTTTTTTTTTATTTCGTAACAATATTTTTGCAACTTTCACTTGCAAAATAGTGCAATGATACCCTTTTTGAATATCTACATATATGTACATATTTTCCTTTAAGCCAATTCTGAAATCGGGTCATGGAAGATCTTTTGGGGGAAAAATGCTCAAAATAGCTATGAATTACCACTGATTGATGGCTGTATAATTAATCAGAGTGAGGCTCATTAATTTAATAGGTACATTTATATTGGTTTTACAGTCCCTAACGATACTTTTCCCAATAGGTGAATTAAAATCTCATCAGAAGAGTACATTTTTTGTTTATGAAAGATTAATGTGTCAATATGTTTTTGCAATGACGTCAGATGCAGAGGGGGCTGTATATTTATGTTTAAAAGTTATTAGATGGCATGCATTTTATATGTAATTAGGAGGAACGGGAGCAGTTATCACACTTTATGGTTATTTATAGAAGGTTCATTTTAGGTTCAAAAATTATTTTCTTCATCAGAACTCAAATGATTAATATTCTTATTATTGTACATAAATATATGTATACAATTCATTTTTGAACTGATTCTAAAATATAATGAATGGCTTGCCAAAGGTTTGAATTCTTTTATTAAATTATAACGCGGAATAGAACATAAATTTGACTAGTTAATTCAAAATAAGCAACGCTATGCTTTTTTAAAACCTCATATTTTAACATACAAATATATGCATTAAAACCGGTAGACATCTACATACATCACATGCTCTCTAAGGGCCGTGCCATTTCTTGTGTCTGTTAAGGAATCTAGGAGAATGAACCCTGTTAGATAAAGAAAAGTATGGAGTTACAATGTTATTTGATCATTTGAAATCTTTTTTCAAATGGCCATCCTGAATTTGCTCCACATAATGTAATTTAAAAAAACCTGTTGAGTAGAGTGAGTCTCAACTAGAAGGTCGAAGAGAGCGGATCGAAAATGGTATTTTATTTTAAGGCATTCAATATTTAAATATACACTAAATAGAGTTGGTTTGTTAAATAAAGATGATACCGGTATCAAGGGGCAACAAAAGTCAGCCAATTGACAAATGAAATATTTTATTTTTGTTGGGCTTAAAAGCAATAAAAATAACAATGGGAGGAAATGTGGGTCTTGGTGAAAAATCAGCTAAGAACCCTTGGTCTTCATACTTTTACTTATTCAACAACATCTTTTCTTATATTTAGAGGAGATGGGGAAATATGAGACGGTTGAAGTCGCCATTTTCTCGAATCACAAAATCGGTAAAGTTACATCATTTGCGTTATGATACATTTCGATATATCATGACGCATTTCAAAGATAAGGTCAAATATTCTATCACATGAAATGATTTTACATTCGTATAGAGGAACGATATTTGAGAGTCCCTGTCTTTGAGACTTTTAGAAATGGATGAAATCCTATTCTTGACAGTCACCAGCACGTTTCATCTTATTTTTTCGTTCTTTCTTTCTTTTTTTCTTATCATTCGCTCTTATTCTTTATTTTCTTATTAAATCACGTAATTTCGGTGTGTGTGTGTGTGTGTGTCTTATACAACCCACAAAAAAATGAAAATATATGCTTATTATGATATTATGAATTTACTCTTTTCTGCTTCTTTTTCTCATACTTTTGTCACGTTCCTTATTATTTGAATTACTTCGTCTTCTTCTTCTTAGACATAAAGTTTTTTTTTGTTTTTTTTGTACATATCATTTTGATATAGGTAGGTACATTTATAAATACATGTACATAAACCTATCAATTTATGATTTATTTCACATTAAAAAAAGATCATTTCTCTAATATGTTATGTTTGGTAAAGTGCAGATATATTAGAGTTGTGGACATCATATGTACAGAGTTATTCCTTTACTAAGACTCAGTATCTCTTACAACTATGAATATTTTGTTCCTTTGTTCATGTCCTATGATGAACTATCATCCATCAGTTAATTTTGTTATGTACCAACAAACATTTTGATGTGTTAAAATTAGATATTTATCAAGTATTCAACTCTTGACGCATGATTTTTTTGGGTAGTTTTCTTTTACAACTGAGACAACAGATTGCTTAATCAATATATTCATAAAATCTTCATCAAACAGTTTTAAAGAAGCAAAAAACATTATGTCCTTATTATAAAATTTGATTGCTTACCCCTCAGTTCCAAGTCACAATTTTAAAACAATTGATCTCATCTACAACCTTTTAATCATGGTTTCATTTGAATAGTGACTCTTTTTGATGTGAGCTGAGCGATAAACTTGTCGGTTCACTGGTTTGATACCGTTTTAAAAATGATGAAATCGAGCTCAGACATTTTGTACCAAAGTGTTTATCTTTATGTATTTTTGTTTGAAAAGAATTGCGTAAGACTGTGAAATGGAACTTGGCTTGTGTTTCAACTCTATCAATTACCTGCCATGCACGATTCGTCACAAATTAAGAAGAGTTACTTTTCTTCTTTTTACAATTGATTGATATTAAATTTGCAAGTGATTAATTATTCCTTTTTGCAGTTTTTTTGTTCTTTTTTCTCTGCAGTATTTTTTTTGTGTGTGCTTTTTGTTTTGAAAAGCACCTTATTCTACCTACGTAGGGAGATGATGCCATCAGCATTCTTCTTTTTATTTTTATTTACCCAAAGATCGTTTCTATTAATGGTTCTTTAAATGATTATTCGATTAAATATTAATTACCTTCCTTACTACATTTGATACTGTACGTCTTCTTGAGTTGATTTCTTTGGAATTCCTCGATAGATAGAAGAAGGATCAAGTAGTACATAGTATGTATATATGTCGTAAGGGGAAGGAAGAAAGAAAGAATTTCATACATACAGACATACATAGGTAGTAGGTACAACTATTGAAGCATGAAATTGATCAATATATTATCTTTTCGTTTGTCTGATGAATATATATTTAAATATATCTATCTACATATAAATATATATATATATATATTATATTAATTTTTTTTCGGGAACGAAGGAAGAAAGAGAGAGACAAGAAGGGGTTGCGTGAGTGAGTGAATGAGTGTGTTCATCAACAGCTGTTGTTTCTATTATTTCATTCTATTTTTCATACTATTACGTTCGTGTTCTTTCATTGTTCTTCTTTTCTTTTTGATTTCCCTTCCTCTCCCATTCCCTTATTTTTTTTTCATTTATTTATTTCATAGTGAACCCCTTTACTGGTGTGCTGGTGCTTTACGGGGGCATCTTGTATGTATATATGTATGTATATAAGGAACCATTGCATTTATAGTTATGCATGCATATTCCGATCTTTCTCTTTTATGAGGAGTCGTTGTCGTCGTTTCTTCTTCTTGGTGTGTGCTCCTTCTTTCACTATCTCTACTTACTCAAGATCGTAAAAAAAAAAAAAAAAGAAAGCGAGAATGTTGAGTAAAATAATAATAACAATAATAAATAGAAAGAGGAAAATGAGTCTTATGTATGTATGTTATATGCAGGAGGGGGGGGAAAGAAAAGGACCTCACAAAGTCCTAAAGCAAGGGGGCGCAACACGCCGCGTTATCTATCACTTTTTCCCCCTATTTATTGTTTCTGCTTGCTTCCCATTTTTTAATTTTGATTTCTTGATACTTTTTGTACTTTCGTACATTCATATATTTAAGAGGCAGCGTTTTATTCCTATTATTAATATTTAAAATTTAAAATTGTTAAAGAAGAGAGGGATTTTTTCTTCTTTTTTCCCCTTTTTTTTTTTTGGTGGGGATTCTGTTCTTCTCTTCTTCTTCTTCTTTTCCCTTCTTCTTCTTTATTATTATTATCCAACACGCCCGTTCGTGTCTTAAAAGGGCGAAGAGCGCTCTCTTAAAAAAAGAAAAAAAAGAGGGGGAATTAAGGCTCGTATTGGTAAAAAGGAAAAAAAATGTAAGGGGGATATCCTTTAGTCGTTGTTTGCTCCTGTTAGAAAGCGGGAACAATTTCTTTCTCTCTCTCCTTTTTATTTATATATACCTTAGTAGAAGAAAAAAATCATAGGCGAATTATTATATAAATAAATTTTGACTAGTAATATTTGTGATGATAAAATAAATTATTATAATTATTAATAGTAGTCTTTGTATAAAAAACATAGTCATTTGTCAGTGAAACAACAACGAGAAAAAAAATATTTTAACATTACACTCCCTTCACTCTTTTTTTACTATCGAACAAGGGTTTTTGTGTCTGTGGTCAAACTGTGGGGTCCGACGTCTTATTTTATGCCCCATTCGGGGGGTATCCCTGGTTTACATCAAGGTGGTGTAGCAGGGAGCATGGGTTCCGTAACGGCTCAAATGCAGAATGGAACTGTATATTTTCATCATTCGACAGCACCTCATACGGTAAATAAATAAGTTGTGTGTGTTTTTTTAAACAAAACAAAAAAGAGGAAAAGTAGTCATTCCATGTATAAGTGTATATTTATTCAAATACTATAAAAATGTTGTGCTCGTTCCCCCCCCCCGTTTCACCCATGTCTTTCTTTTACTTACTAAAGGTATTTTGTGTTTTGTTATTTTTTTTTTTCGTATCCCATATTTATTTCGCAAAGAGTAAAATGCTATTATCAGGGTTTGTGTTATGCCTTGAGCCAGCACAGTACATACACACTCATATGGCTTTCTACAACTTTAAACGTATACATATATTAATAAGTACAAATATATGTAAATACTATTGGCATTTGAAAAAAGGAGTAGCCACCGTTTTTTGAGTTTATAAGTTTCCTTTTTTATACATGCAATGCGCATAATATGTAGTACCAAATATAAAAAAAGACACACAAAATAAGAGTAAAACAAAAGTTTTTGCTTTGTTGTTTGAAATTGATAAATACTTTAATGTAAATAATAAACAGAGGATTTAGTATTTTAAAAAAAGCAAATACTCTAAGAAAGAAAAAAAAAGTTGGTTAAAATAATTTAAATCTCTTTTATTTTTTTGTTTTTCACGCTTTGTATGATTATATTACTTTCATATTGAACAAATAAGTACAAAGTTTAGTTTTCTCATTATTCAATGCAAAAACAATAATCTGCAGAGAACAAAAAGCCATGAAAATGAAAAATCCTCAATTAATTTGTTATTTAATGCAAAAAAAAAAAAATCGTTATGTCCCTCAATTTGAGCCTTTATAATCCTTTTTTTTATCTAATTGAGATAGTAGATATTCAGAAAAGTTTGCTAAATCACTGGATATATGAAACTTTATTTGTGTCTTTGGGTTTACTATTCTCTTTCTATATTATTGTACCTTCATTTCTTTTTCTTTTTATTGTACAATTGTGACAAAAAGTCTTTAAGTGCAATTTTTGATTCACCTCGTAGAGATTCTTCAATTGAAATGAACGTACTTTAAGGAATAACTGATAGTTTTGTAGAAATATAGTTATTGCAGACTTATTTTTGAGTTTCTACAAAAATCCTTTGAACATGTTTTTAAGTTTAGAGGCAACATTTATTAATTGAGGTCGGAGGAAACGTTCCATTTACGTCTTTTCTTTTAAATATGTCTGTATTAGGAAGGGAAGGGGGGGGGGGATTGACTTCCTTTAATACATATTGATGTTTAACTAAATGGAGTTGTTTAAATATGTTGCTTATTTTATATATATATATATATATATATTTGTGAGTGATTTATTAAATTGAAAATAATAAACATACATATATAAATATATTGATGAAACTCATAGAAAAATAATGAAAAATGTTTTATGCTAAAGTACCTTTTTCGTTTGTAAAAATTGTCGGGTTTCTCTCCCCCCCCCCCCCCTAGAAAGATATAAATGTATATATAAATGAATGTATGTATAAGTCTTGTACATATATGTATATTTATATTAATAAAGAAAATAATAATAATAATAAGAGGTGCTTACCTCGTGCCTTTATATAGGTATATTTTTCTTTTCTTTTTTGGTGCAGTATTTATTTATACCCTTTTTTTTACTCTTCATAATTTAGCTAGTAAATTAAAAGTTGAGAAGGGAACAACATAGTCATAATAATAAATTAAGGGGGAAGGTAGGGGGAATAGGAGAATGGCAGAGTTTTCCAGGAAGAAGGAAAGAAAGAAAGAGAGAGCGTAGGTCGTCAGGTAAAGACGGTATTTTGCCATTTATTTTATGACTGCAAGTCACTACGTTTGCATACCAGATTTTAAATACTTGGAACAACTTTAAATGCATGCAAATACTGCAGGTGTTACTTTGCAGGATTTAACTCACTGGTTTGTTTACCCCCTCCCTCACCTTCAAAGACAGACCTGGATTTTATTAGGGAACTGTCTGTCTTTATAGTCCTTTGAATGTTTTAATTATACAAATAACTCTAAATTATTGTGAACTTTTAACTTGGAGGGGGGGGGGGATAATAGTTTAATGAAACCCTCATGTATATAAATTTGTACTATTCAAAATTTGCTTGTAGCTATTCATAATCAGAGTGAAATGCTCGAAAATCTTGAGATTTATATATACATCTAAAATTGTTTAATGTCTAAACAATCATAAAGAACCAGAGGGCCCCAAGTGTATTTTTTTAATAGCAATATAACATTTTTGTAATAAAATAATTCTTAAAACGCTGAGATATTCATCTAGTTTTTTAAACTCTATATACTGTTTAAGCAACAAAAACTACTTAATACGTCCAAAGATATTTTTGCTGTTAAATTCTGATGTCTTAAGAGACACCATTTTTTATAAAACGACATTCTGTCTTTTGGTCAAACAATGTAGCCAAATGCAGGTATACTTATATAAAGGGAAAGGACAAATGATACAATTGTGAATTATATTTGACTCTTGTTCGAAATGAAAGTTCAAATCCTCAAATTAAACATTTTTAATAGTACCATTACTACCTCCTTTGTTAGGTATTGATTACTTTTATGCCAACTATTAGTCAAAATGAATTGATAAGGGTACCTACAAAATGATGTGATAAAATTCTTTTCAAGTTGATGCAAGCCCTTTTCAAAAAAAGAATATACATTGTTACATATGTAAGCTGGTGGAATCAGAATTTAATATTCTTCTTCTTTTTTTTCCTCTTTAAGAATCCCAAGTTAGGTAATCCATTTAAAGCAATATCCATGAAAGGTATTTTCAATCAAGTATCGTAATCCTTTTTCTTTTCTTTTTTCTTACAAAAGATGGAAAAGATTAGGGAGGAAAAGCCAGGACGTTATCGTCCATTGTGATTTAATCTCTTTCTTTCTTTCTTTCTTTCTTTCTTTCTTCCTTTCCATCCATGTACAATGTTTTATTCTTATTATTTGATTCCAAATTATGTATGTAGAAATGAACCTCCATCCTAAAGAGGTTATCTTTTTCTACTAATTTTATTAGTAACTATAAAATTATTTTGTAAAATATATATAGATAGATATGAGGGAGGGGGGGGGGGGGGAGAGAGAATAAATATATTAAAAGCAAACAAAAGTTTTTTTTTAACATATAAGATTTATATAAATTTTTCCTCTTTTTCTTTTCTTTTTTTTTTTTTTGTAAAGATCGTGCTCTAAATGTAAAATATTTACTGTTATGAAGAAAAAGAGATCGTCGCTGTTGAGAATTGGTTGAAGAAAAAAATAAAAATAAAATTTAAAGTTGAGATACATTCTCAAAATATTTATTTATTTATATTTATATACATATATGATTGAGGAACTGAGGGGTGAAAAATAAAAAGCAATAAAAAGCCTGTAGATAGTCCAACAAAACCTTTTGTTTTTGTTTATAAATGTTCTTACATTACATTTCTATTGTAAATGGTGAAAACCATTAGAGTATGGTTTTATGAGAGAAATTGTCTGTCAATTGAGCTATGAATGTGTGTATGTATATGCTCAAAAAACATTGATCAACTATATATGTATACTAGGACATCAAATGATTTCTAAGACGTCTATTATTTTTTTTAAGTGCCAAATCTTTTAACAAGTAGTGAAAGGTTATATATTTCACAAAAAAGGAGCAAAAATATCCATATAAAAACTGAAAAAAGTACCATTGATATTCATAACTAAAGTTAATAACACAAAGAATAATGTTTATTTTTACCATATTGTCATTGTGGTCTCAAAGCCTAGCTACATACAATACGACGCAAATAAAAAAATCACCTCCTTTATGACAACCCTTTCAATTTTTTGTATTTTTTTTGTGCCTTTTTTTGAAGAAGCAGTGGCTGTTTCTCATATACTAAATATATATATAGAAGGAGCCAAAAAAAAAAAAATATATAACTCAACAAGTTCAAAAGGTAAAAAGGATTTTTTTTGTATATGTATATATGTATTTGTTTGTACATACAAATGATTACATATCCCATGTGAATATTATTATGTACATACATATCTATGTACATACAAACATAGGTACCTACATGGATATGAGAGACCTTTTTACATGTTATACATGTATACGATAAAGGTATATATGTACTCTAATTGAATGAAATCTTCTTCTCCCGTCTTTTCACTTTTCTTTCATTCATTCTTTCTTTATTTATTTTTTTGTTCATCTAACCTCCTAACTTTTAAGAATTATACTGCAGTAAATAGGTATGTTTATCAAATGATTTATAAATAGGTAGGATCACCTTTTCTCTCTCCCTCTCCATTTCTTTCCTTTATAAAGATACAATCCACTTATCAAATACCTTTATCCTTAAATAGAAGGTAAAAATACAAAAACTCAATGAGAAGAAAACAAAAGAAGTCTTTTTCCCTCAAAAAGATTTGCTCCTACAAGAAATTCAACCTCTTTTTTAACAACTACTGCTCTTTAATTTGTATTAAAGGCTTCCTTTTTTTTAAATTAATAACAAGCCCTTCTGGGCCCTGATAATGAGTAGGGGGTTATAACTCATGAAAATATTCTAAATAAAAATTGATCATTATATTTAAAGCTAATTTCCGCAGTCGACAATGGATGATCCAATGTATAAATAAAGAATTTACACTTTTTTGTTATCAACATGCTTTCTGGTTGTTGTGTTTGTTTGTTTTTGTCTTTTTCAAAAAAACAAAAACAAAAAAAAGCTCGATCTAAAGGAGCTGAATTTTGTACTTCAAAGTAATATATATATATATATATATACATATAAACTAAAAAGACATATTTGTACATATAAAATTCCCTTTGTCTTTTTTTATTTTTTTTTCGTTTTAATTTCGTTGGTGTTTGTTCTACATAAATATATATATTTATATACTTCACAGTATATAAATACCTACAAGTAAAGAGCTAAAGAAACAACCTACATGATCACCACATTAATCGTAATAGTCCTTATCGTAAAGTTTCTTCATTATATAGGTATAGCAGCAGCCTCTCTTACCTTCTCACTCTGCTTTCACAATTGTCTTCTTCGTTTAGCTCCTTTTGACCTCAATTTGTTACCTCTACTCCTATTTTTATGATATGAATATATATATATATATATATATATATATATATATATATATATATATATATATAAGGATTTGCTCCTTATAACAGCAGCTCTTTCATGAAAGGGGTAATGCTGTTAACAGACTGAAAAATTCTCTTAACCCCCTCCCACCCCTCCTCTCTTTCCATTATGTGTTGTCTACTGCAGAATGAATCACGATAATAAGGTGTGTGTAGAGTCGTTTCTCAAAACATTCTATGTATTGATTTTGTTCCCCGAACTCTTCTAACTACATGGGTATAACTGGAATGAAAAAACTATCAATTCTAATATAAAAAAGTTTAAATTTGTGAGTCGAAACAAATTATCTCACGAGCCATTTTGTTACAATAGTATACATTCAGAACATGGATTTTAGATCTTGTATTAAATAATTCCAATAATAAAGGAATTTAAGGATAAAGTACTTATTTTTAAAAAAACCCTTTGAACATAATTGATAAGATTACATTGTATTTAATTACATATAAGTTATGTGTATATTTCTATATGTATTTATTTAAAAAGCTTATAACATTAATTGATATTGATATATAGACAATTTTCATGGAATGAGTAAGAAAAAAAATGTTTGAAATGTAACCCTATGTTTCATTCAAATATCTACTATTTCTATATAAAATCCTCTTAACAAAAGGATAAATAAATTTAGTCTAATAAACAAATAACCATTCCTTGAATCGATGATATATGTTCTTAAGCATTTATAAAGTGTTTTCTTTTTTTGTATTCTTGCTTCCAATGTGCTTTTTAAAGGAAACAAAAAAACAAACTATTCATTTAAAAGAAAAGGATCTTTTTGCACTCAAAGACTTTTTAAAACAATGATGATATGTTATAATAACTTTTGATTCATAGATACATATATGTACATATCTTTTTAGTCCATGTATAATACTTGAATGTTATTTATTTATTTAAAATATATGACTGGTTTTTTTTTTGTTTTGTTTTTGAGTTCTTTTATCATTCAAGAATTTCTTATTATTATTATTATTATTGTTTATTTCCTTTTCTTGTTTGTCTTTTTCTTCTTGTTTTAAGATCTCTTCTTGTTGTTGTTTTTTCTTCCTCCCCATCCTTTTCCTCTTTTTTGAGTGCTTCAAAATATGTTCATACACAAGAGTATATATAATACTAATTCTTCTCCAATACATATAATATACATTTGACATAATCATGTTCATCACAAAAAAAAACCCTCCATTTCCTTCCTTCCTTCCTTCTTTTAAGTTTTTCCTTTCCCTATTTTTCCAAATAGGAGTTTGTGTTATAAAAGCTCATGGCCTTAATGTACGTATGTGTAGAACGATCTTTGAAACACTTAATCTTATTATTAAAAAACATATTTTTATTAGTAAATATGTGGAGCGTCAACACTGGGGCCCTGGAAAACAAAAAAAAAGTGAAATTCCATATTTATTTTCTTACATCCATAGTTAATATAAACGATCCCACGTTTCGGTCCAATATTGGGCTTCATATTTATGGTTGACATTTCTGGAAATATCATCAAATGACCAGAATCTTTTTTTACCAAACGCACACCAAGGGCTTTATATGAATATTATGGCACAGATATTTCAATGTCTTCATTTCAATTGAATTCAATAATTACTTTTCATATTTTATGATAGTCCATGAAAAATACATAAGTCCCGCTACATTTCAAATGTTCTCATGGCGTATCAGTTGCCCAATTATTGCTCTAGAGCATCTGAAAAGAAGAAATAATTACCCACAGTTTCAAATCAATACCTACAAGATAAAACAAATAAAGGTCATATCTGAACCACACTTAGCCATTATTTGATTCATACATATATGACCTTTCAAATAAAATCGTATCATATGTGATTTTAGAGGTCAATTTGAGATGCTGCATCAAAAGGATAATGTACGAAAAAGAGCAGATTTCTAATATTGCTAAATCATTATTTATTTAAGGAACAGATACAATACGTAGGATTTTTTGAGAAAAAAATCCTAATAGCCTGCCTTTATGTTGATGAAAATCATATATTCAACAACTCTGTAGATTATCATTAATAATGAACAAACAAATTATTAATAATATTAATCATTTGTTTTAGTTCTTTTGGCACACACATAGGGGTGTAGGTAGGTATATAATAGGGGAGATTGTTAGTACATTGAACATACCTAGATATTTAACTAAATTAATTTATGTAAATGATGTAAAATAATGATATATAAAATATGCATGCCTCTATTTTAATATTATATTTTTTTTACTTATATTTTTTATCCGTCTCTCTTTATGCATTCAAATTAGATTTCCTTTTGAACTTTGCAAATGTATGTATGTTCCTACATATAAACGGATATAAGTATAACTTATGTATGTATGTATAATTTACCATCAAGTTATAATAAACGTTTCAAATGTCGTCTGAGTAAGGGTGTTTTTTTTTGGTTTTTTTGGAAGGTTACCTCAGTAGAATTGATTCTATTAACAAGCCCTGTGAGCCTTTTTTATGGCTTTTGCTCTCATGTAAGCAATTTCTACTATGTATATTGTAGTATTTCTAAAACCTCAGAGAATTATGTTATTGTAGTAATTAACAAGTTACTTTACTTTTCTCTTGATAGTGTTCATATCTATTCACATACGTATTTATGGGAGGTTAATCTTCTAAAAAAATAAACAAACACTGTGTTAGTTAGCCAATTACAATTTAGTATAATATGGATAATCACTCTTGAACAGGATTTTAATCAATATATTTTAAATCTAACCTTAAAAAACTTATATGGGGGGGGGGGGATAATGAGTTTTTGTAAAAAAAAAATCAAAAGCAGGTATAAAAATAACCACATATCAATGTGGTTATTCTTTATGGGTTAAATATTTTTTTTTCCTTTTTTTTTTAAATTACAAAAGGAAAACAACACGTATTGAGTGTATTTGTCATGACGTTTGTTCAAACAATATAAAGTCACGAGCTTTCTCATTGTAGCAGAAATTATAGGTAGATCTTTCTCAATTTTAAATCTAATAAAATTATCCATTATGTATCTTCCACTCCACAAAGTTGATTAATTGCATATAACTTTTGCATTGAAATATTAATTAGAAAGCCTCGAATGGAGTGATTCTCAATCTTTTTTTGTTTTTTATTTGCCTCACTTTTCCTCTTATACAATCTTCTATACATAGAAGACTCTTTAAGTCCTAGGATAAAACCAGTATAAATAAGTATAAAGTAGTCAATAATATGTATTCTAATATTGCCCAGTGCAAAAAAATAAAAAATCATTTAATAACCAAAAAACAATTTTTTTCCAACTAATATATCTTGGGGGCAGCTGATATGATATGTATGCATATTATTTTATATAAATTGGCAAGAAGACTTTTTTGAAAAGGGAATACTAATGTTTGGATTTAATACTTACTAACAATTATTTCATCATTCAATTTTCTTTTCTTTTCTTTTTTCTTTTTTTTGAAAGATGTACAAAAATTATAGCTTTTTCAAGATAACTTTAGAAAATGACCAATCAATGCTTATAAATTATATATAATATATAACTAAAATGTGCTTCTTCATCAGCAAAATATTTTTTTTTTAAATAATCAAAATAAATAATAGCAAAAAAAAAAAAAAAAAAAAAATGTTTATTACGACTCTCAATGGTAAAAGATTAATTTAAAATAAATAACTAGATAGATGTGTAGTATTTTTCCTCCTTTTGATGTTTATATGTACATAGGTATACCTGGAGTTTTCCCCCTCTAATTAATATAAAAGAGAGAATTTTGTTTTTTTATTCACTACATATATATATATATATATATATGTATTATTACATATTATGTACATAACATATTAATAAAACTGGGCATAGATGTGAGTGTATATAAAGGCTGTGACTGCACTCAAATAATTGTCATATTTCCACATACATACATACATGCACGCAGAAGTTGGTTGGTTTTTTTTGTTTTTGTTTTAATAATTATTATTAATATTGTTTTAATAAAAGATTAGTATGACAGACACTGCTTAAAGCCTGTGCTTCTAAGATAAAAGTTAAACATACAGACACACAAGTTTTCTCATTCTACCCACTTCACAAGGTCTTTTCTATACATCTCTTGAAAAATAAAGACCTCTTTCTATGTTTTAATACTCACATACATATATTATATGTGGAATCATCTGGTAGTAAGAATTTACGTCCTAAAGGGTTTTATTTTTACTGAGATGCTGTGTGTGAGTCAGGGCAACTTGTTTAATTGGTTGCTATATATATTCTTGGTGGATCTGAAGGGATCGACAGACTTCTTCATTTAGAAATATAATTTGTAAAAGGTCCAAAGGAGATACATTTTCGGAAAGTCAAAGCTGTTATTTTATAGATCTGTGTCCAGAAGGAGATGACCTGATCATTGAAAATTCCTGATTTAGAACTTTTAAGTTGTTAAATATATTTTTTAAAACAAAGTAGCTCATGTTATCTAGAAGCCATTTCCTCGTCGAGTAGGTTTAATTTTTGTGTGCAAGATGTTGCTTTTGAAGTACATATATATATATATATATATATATATATATAATTGTCTTCTCTTCGCAGAGGCTGCGTCGTTGATTACAGAGTAGTTTAACGCCCCCTAGTGAACAAAAAAGTCAACTCCTGGACAAGTGAATTTGTATCAAAATTGATCATGTCATAGTTGTTTCTCTACTTGTTTTCAAAGCTTCTCTGGGTTTTTCTGGATTCCAATCTCATGTGTACATGTATGAGTCAGTAACAACTCATTATGATGCATTGAATTTAAACATTATGATATTTTGTATCCCTAATAAGTGATGAATGGCACATTTCAATGTATCATGTGGATCGCTCAATTATGGTTATTCCTTTAAAAAACAGATTAGATAAATACACGAGTGTATTATGGTGTGCCATCTCACCATCACTACTACTAAAGTAATGGTTGGGTGTCAATGCTTTCTTTTACAACGGTTTATGTCTTATAAACTCAGTGGCTCAAGTTCTGTGGAAATTATATATCTAGATTTCATTAAATAATTATGTGATTTAAAATAACCCTTAATAAAATCCTTGTTGAACCCTTCTGCTAAGGAATTTTATCATACATAATGATGTAGCTAAATCAAAACTTTGGAAGAGGGGAAATTCTTTCATATATATGTTTAAAGAACCATTCTGTACTTGCATAAATAACCATCAACCCGAATGGTTCGTAGGTAGGTATGTTTATTTTTCCTTCAATACTATTAACTCTAATAGATGGATGGATAGAGAAATAAACCAATCATGAAAATTGAATTAAAGAAGCAGCAGAAGAAAAAGTAATTTTAAACAACATGGCGGAAATCATTCGTTCTTCATTTTTTTTGTAATTTACCGAGAAAGAGTGAAAGAGTTTTTAGACAATAAAAAGTATTAAAAAAATCATTCTTCTAGACTAATGGAGTTTCTCACGCAAATCGAATAAAAAGTTCATTCTCACAATAGAAACACAGATTAATTTCTTTTTCACCATATCTCGTTATTTAAATGGTTCAATGGTTTTCAATTTCATCATATACTGCATGCATACATACATACATACATACCCTTTCTACTACTGCATTATGGGCATTATGAGTAAGAGTAAAGCCTTGGTTAATATGGTTTTGCAATATATATGACCATATGTATATAGTTAAATATATATTGTGAGTATTTCATGTCTAAGTACGATTTTGCAGAAATGTTGAATAATACATACTTTTCGCTATATAAAAATATAATCTATAGATATGTTGATACAAGGGCAGACCTTGTTATCCAAGGAAGTTGCACCATACAATTACTATCCCTTCAAGTATATATATATTTACTCAATGACCTATACATAGGTAAAGTAAATATCAGATATTTTGATCTTGAGTCAATTATGTTCGAAATATGAATTAAAAATACCAAAAAACTTTTTATGATGCATGTTTTTCGTATGTACCAACCTGTACTGTAACTCGATATTTTTATAGAACTTCGGGGTAGAGTATCCACATATTTGGACAAACTGATGTCATTTGCATTCATTGACTATCTCTTGGGTTTAAATATATAATCCTCCCTTCGAATAATCCCTTGGATTAAGGACGGCTTTTTCAAAGATGGCATAAATTAGTAAATAACTACTATGGTATTTAATAATACTTATACTAATAATAAGTATCATTAATACCATTCTATGTGGTTAATTAATATTAATTAAGATTCTATTTGCGTGGAAAAAGTTGTAAAGGGATGTCTCTCCCTTAATTTATCATAGTATTCTACAAACTCTCACAATGCTTAAAATGGGTACATCCCTTATAAAGGATGTTTTTATAGCTATTTTAATGGATTGAATAGTAGATTAAATTATACAAAGGGCCTTCTCCCCCACTGAACCTTGCTCCACACATCTTTCCATGTCAAAATTCATTTACGTACCTATTTCATTGGCCAGAGAAATGTTCAATTTATTTTTTTATTATGTGTATGTATAAATATATCTAATAACGATGATAACTTTATATAATATTGGAATCATTATTTTATAGCCTAAAGACATGGTTTTATTTTATTTATATTTATTTATTATTTGATTCTTGAGGAATTGAATAGAAGGAGAAAGCTCTCGTTTAAATATAATAAGAATATCCTCTTTTTATCTTCAGATATATGTACATATGTGTATATTCAAAAATAAGAAGTACATAATTAATTAATTCATATGAAGTGTACATTTAATAATATATCATCATTAATTAGTCAAATAAATATGTCCTGGATTTCCCATTTTTATCATTAGTATTTCATAAATAAACTACATACATAATAGAGAAATAGATTTATGTATATTTTTACTTTTTTCAACAACTAAAACATATTTTTGACATTGAATTTACTTCGTTTGAAGTTTTTTTCATTACAGTTGAATTCATCTTGTATTGCACTTAATTTACTCAAAAGTCATTTCTACGGATTTGTTCTAAAGTCTCCGATGAGTATCTTTTGAGTATCTACGAAAATGAATGACACAATTTACATTTTTTTTTGGGGGGGGGATTACTTTTCTTTTTGTTGTTCTTCTTGCATTTATTCTATTTAATGTTATTTAAAATATCATTTCCTTTCATTTCTTAAAAACATATTCATTTTCATAAATGTGTACATAATTTCCTCCCTAGAGGAGTTTTATGTTGAACCACTTATTATTATTAAGTACTTTCATTTATATATGTAAATAATTAACGCTTTCAAAAAATTTATTCATACTCTTATTATTTCAACCAAATTCCCCCCCCCCCTCCTGACTAGTATTTAATTAAATTATTGGCGTTAAAGCATTAAGATTTCAATTAAAGTCTAATGTATGTTCATAAGTATATTTTGACTTTATTTTTTTTTTCTTTGTAGGGAGGGGGGGAGATAAGTATTATTATATACTTTTTTACCTACTTCAAATGGATAATTAATTAATAGTTTTCTTCATCTTTATATATATATATATATTTATTCTATTTTACAACTACATAATCAATAAATAAAGAGGCAGTTCAAGAGAGAAAATGAGAGAAGGAAAGAAAATAAAAGTCTCTTTGATGTTGCAAGCCTATTTTTTGAAGTGTTATTTTATCCCCCTTAACTAAAGTATGTAATACTTTTATATATATATATATATATATACGAATATAATATACTACTATTATCACTGATTGATTATACCTATAGGTATGTATTGTATCTACTGGTGTCTGGCAGATGTTACCCTACCTTCCTTACCTATTTAAGGAGGAAAGGAAACGACTGTACATACATACATATAGTATTTATTGAGTGATTAGTTACAGTTTTTATAAGTACATTTTAACAATGTATGTATTTATATTTGTTAAAGAATAATTGGTAAACAATGATTAGTGTTTTATTGGACTCCTAGAAAGCAGCTATATATATATATATATATATATGTACATACCTTGGCATACCGAGACTAGTGTTTCCACAATAAATAATCATATATTATGCATGAAGAAATATGTGTGTACGTTTCTGTATGATTCAGTGGGGTTTTAATATAACTACATATATGTATAGATGTATACATACATACATACATACAATTTGTTGATACGTATGGTATAGTGAAAGCCACCAACCAAGCTCTGTATGCATATATTATGTACATACATAGTGATATATCGAGTGTACAAATGTATGTTTAGAAAAGGTGAGTATATACTCTTAACAATTGGTGGAATATGAGTTTTGTGTAGGGAAAAGTTGTCTCTGGATTGTGTGCCAAGAACCGCGAACATGTTGAGTAGAGTTGAGCTCTGAAGTTCTACTCTATGTATAGTTCAATCAATAAGATAGAGGGATGAAGGGGGGGGGGGAAACCCCTGTTATCATCCACATTTTTAAATTAGAAATGAGACTTTGGATATTCCCTTGAGTGTGAATATACAGGGTACTGTGATAGGCGGACAACTTGAGGATTCGAGTATTGGATACATCACTAATACCTTGTATGTATGTATATAATTACAATTTGTTGATCCGTATAATGTAGGTGAAAGCTGCCAAGCTATGTATGTATGTATGTATATTATTTATCTTCCCTTAGTCTTTAATATGAGGTGTAGAAGGATGAATAATTATACATATATGTAGGTATATACGTACATACAAGGAGGGGAGAAAGAGGGGGGGGGAGATGAATATTATTATTATTATTATTACCTATTAAATACTCACTAATGTAATTTATTTAATGATGAAAGATGTAGGTAGGTAGTTAGGTAGGTAGAAGCTAAAACAACTCTTTAGTTAACTTATCTATTTATGTATACTACACTGTAGTGATGTACCAACTTCCCCTTGAGTCCACATATAACAAAGTGTAACTATATATGTACACATGGAAGCTCTCAGACTTTATTCAGGCAGTATACCTACCCATACATACATACATACATTCATATATATTTGGACTTAAATATACATTCATACATATATGTACATACTTACATATATGTATGTACAGATTAAGGGCATATAATGACTATTATCCCTCCTATTTCTGATATCATTATGTTTATGTATATGTATGTTGAAGGAATCATAAAACGCACGTAGGCTCCTTATGGTTAACTTCGTAGATGGAGTTGCCTATGAAGAGATATCCAATAAAGTACTTTATTATAGCTCCTCTAATCATGGCTTTTCTTTCTTTCTTTCTTTTTGACGACTCATTTTTGAATTTGACTTGATGTATGCAAACGCGAGTGCCTATAAAACTCTGTTTCAATGCAATCATGTAACCATAAAACACAGAGCTGGTTACAATCATGAAAAGCATTTCCTTGCGTGCTGGTCAATTTTTCTATGTTCTGATCTTGCCTCTTATAGTCATTTGACTATAATTTGACTATATATCATATAGTCAAACAAAGAAAAAAGAAGAAGAAAAGGGGTTAAACACATACCTTTGAAATGAAATTAAAATCTGTTGATTTTAAATTGTGTCTCTATAAATCCCCCTTCTCCCTAATTGCTTTGACTTTGCTCTCCTTATTTCACTTGATTTTAAGTGGAAGAGTACAAATTTTCTAGCACTTACAAAGAAAAAAAAACCTTATGTACCAAGGTTCGTACATACATATATAGTATATTTAACGCTGTCTTTGTTTTTCTACTTGTATTAGTACAGTTTCCTTTTTTCTTTTTTTTTTTTTTTTTTTACAAAAAGAAAGCAAAGCTATGTACATACATACATACATATTTTTAGGCAGAGAGAAACAGTGGGTTTAATAGATATTTTCTTAAGTATTATAACCAGCATGCACGAATAATTTTTGATCTTTTGAACACAAAATATATATTGTTTAATGATAAATCATCATCATATGAGTAGGTTTAATAATTATGCACGTATATATATATATATATATATATATATATACATACTTATATGCAATACATGAGTGATTTTATTAGCAAAAACATTTTAACAATATCTCATATTTATTTTTTTTGTTAAAAGGGATTGTGGGAAAAAAGGGGCTTGTGGATTATTCATGTGCATATTTGTGTATTGACTTCGTCTTATATGTATATATACATACATATATCGTCGCAATATGACATTCTTATTATATATATTTGTTTATTTATTTTACTTTTTCTTTTGTGTCATTTTGTGTTTTTGCGTTCCTTCTGTTTCTCCCTTTCTCTCTCTCTCTCTCTCTCTCAATATCATAGCAAAAATAATGTCAGTAATAAGAAAACTTGCAATTTTTATTTGTGTATAAAATTAATTAATGCCATATTGAAGTTATTTTTCTGTACATACATACATACATACACGGAGAGTCGAAGACGCTTAATAATTAAATTATCAGTCAATGGATATTGCGGCTTTCCTTTTATGGCTCTTACTTACTTGCTTATTTAGAATAAGCCTAATGAATTGAAGAGGAATTCATTCCTCTGCAAAAAGGAACTGTAGTGGAAAAAATTACCCTATGTCTACATACATACATGACAAATGAGTACATACATAATGAAACGTACGCATAGAGCTAGGAGACAAAGTATGATGCGCAGTACAAAGTCATTGACGGCTCCATCTGTCAAAAGGGGTGTTCAATGATTGACGTCACATTTGAATGTTTTTTGTTTGTTTTTTTAGCATACTAAGTATTCAGAGTTATTTCAATTTGACTCTACAGGTACACCTCAAATTCCATTTTTGAAAATCCTTCTCTCGACCCGTAAATGTCTAAATTGAAGGTGCTAAGACAAAAGATTATTTATTTTAATATTATTATTATTATTATTATTTTGATAAAAAATATTCGGCTTTGATTCCTTAGCTCTTTAAATAACCAACTGGTTCATTGGACATACTTTTGAGGGGAAAAAATGAAATTTTCCTTTTTTTTTACGACTCTTTACAAGCCTAGATTTTAGATTCGGTTGCCCAAAGGTCAAAGATGTTTAAAACTACCGTTTATTTGTCCTAAAAAAGAAAAGGATGAACAGAAACATTTTTTGTTGTTGTGCAAATTATAAGAGCATGACGCATTTTTTTATCAATAAGATGAAACAGATGGTCTTTTCATACAAACATAGGTCAAATGGGCCCTTTATTTCTCTTGCAACTTGCAAACATTATTGCACCTAACTTTTAGTTGTTATTATTAATAATATTTTTTCATGTTTATATATATGTATGTATATATATATATATATATATATATATATATATATATTCACATTGTTAAAGAGCGTGTTTATTGTTGTTCTTGTTGTTTTTTAAGCAAACAGGTGTGCTGTCTGAGTAGGTTTTATATACACTTTTTCTTTTTTTTATGAAAATGGAGGAAATGTGAGGATAAATGTTTTTTTTGTTTTTTGACTTTTTCATCATTTGGAGTGAACATTTTTTTTTCTCTTTCACTAATGGTGATTTGATTATATTGTTGTGTGTGTGTGATGTTTTTTTCCTCACACTCTTCTACTCCTTTTCATGCTTCCCAAATGATTTTTCAATATGTCTTTTACCTACATATGTACATATGTATAAAAGTGTTATTTGATATCTTTCTAATTTGAATTCCTTTCTAAACATGTTGAAATCTTTTTTATACATACAATATGTAAACAAAGACTTATTGATTAGAAACCCTTCGTTTAGCATTTGTGCTTTTTTTTTGTTGAAAAGAAATAAAAGGGGATTTGAAGAGTAGAAGAAATTATAAATTCTTTGTGGAAGAATTTGATTCTACATTGCATTCAAAAAGAAAAAAAAATGGGTTGAAACTGAAATGATTTCCTCTGTTCGAAGTATTATTATTTTTAAGCTCTAAGTTTGAAAATAATCATGGTTTAATTTAATTGATTATGTATAAGTAGAAATAATTCCTTTTAGTATAGATTCATTAAAAATTTAGGATTTTTCTGTTGTAGCTAAACACGTACAGCTTTTCAATCAAATCCACATTTTACAAACTTTGCCAAAAAACAAAACAAATATTACTTGGTTACACTGACACTCCCTTGTGTAGTCCGGTTTATTTACAGAATCAATCCTCTGGACCGTTTTTGTACATTATTATACCCCTACCTATAAATATTTTCCAATTAATTATCTTTAGAATTATTTTAACATTATAAAAAATAAATAGAGAGAGAGAGAGAGACAGCACAAAAATAACAAAAGCCCCTAAAAGTCGAGCATTCAATTCAAAATTAAATTTCTATTAAAGGCTTACTTTATTAAAAGAAAAAGACAAGAAAACAAGAACAAACAAACAAATAAAAACAATGGAAAGGTTGAACTCTCTTCCTTAAGCGTCTCTTTCTTTTATAATTTTTCGTGTAGAATTGGAAAGTATGTACTAAAATGTGATGTGTCAATACGCTTTGCTTTCACATAAGTTTTCTAGGAAAAAATTTAATCATATGTTGATTCAAAGCATTCGTCAAATCCTTCTGATATTTAAAAATATACGTATATCTTAAATACATATATCAAACAAAAAGGTGTTAAATTAATTAAAAGTCAATAATATATGTGAGTGAATCTCTATGTATGCATTTTATTATTATTCAAAGACCTTAATTTGAATAGAAGGATAGATTTTGCCAACTACCCTCCTTTCTGTTTTGCTTTTCTTTTTTCTTGTGTGTAAACAAATATATAACTTCTTTGTTTTTTGTTGATAAAACCTTCTGCCTTTTTATTTAATAATATGTGTCTTACTGTTTTATCTTAAATTGATCATTTAGGGGGGCTTATATTTATCCTAGACTTTTTTTATTTATAAATATATTTGTAATACATCTTATATGTTGTAGTTGTTCTTATTTTGCCAATTTTCTCTCTCCTCTCTCTCCCTCTCTTATTAATTACACACGAAAAAGCCTTCAACCTTATTTATTATGTAAAAATAGAATAAACTAAAAAAAAATTCATTGCTTCCGTTAACAATATATATATTTACATGAGCATAATAAATTTGTATTAGTCCTAATTGAAAGAAATTTGAAACTAAATAAGAGATAATAAATTGTATGTTAAACAAATAAATAAAAATACAAAATTTATATCTCATTAATTTAATAGACTATTCAAACAAATAGAACTCGTTTTTTTCTTTTTTCTCCTTCAGTACGGACATACATACTTATGTATCAGAACTCTACATGTAATATCGAGAGAGTACTTTTCATTTTATTTATTTGTTGCTTGCTTTTTCATCATCATGAAGGTAGATACTTTATATCTAGGTTTTTACATTGAGGCATTCATAAAAAAACATTGTATTTTATAATATATATAAACCTTCTCAAAAATGGTTTTGAATGAAAGAAAAAAAACTGTTGGCTTATCAAAATATATAACATTTCCTATTGTTTTTGTCAAAAAATAAAAACCCTATACACTGATGGTTTATTTTTTGTTTTTCTGTCTGATAAATATGTTTTCACAAAAAAAGCATACTGTGGTACATGAATGAACCATACATTGAGATGCCTTAAATGTCTCAGATATGTGGAAGTACCTATGAGTAGGGCATGGGGTGGATAGGGTTGTCAAACATGCTGCCTCTCCGTATAATTATATAGTAAAAATACTTAAGTAGTGTACCTATGTACACAAAAACCCTTTCTGAAAGAGAATGACTAATGAATATTTGATATTACATTATAAAAAAAAAAAAAAAAGTATATAAAAATCTACCAAAAGTGAATTTAAGCATTTTTTTTTTTTATTTTTAGCGTAAGCAAATTATTATATAGAAAATAACTGAGTATATATATTGCGTTTAAACAACAGAATTGGGGCAAAAATGCACCAAAAATGAATAACCATGGCCATTCATTTATGTAAAAAATGAATTGCAATGAAGAATGAACTTAATATATTATGAATAAGCATGACTGTGAGAGATGAATGCAATTTTTTACTCTTGACTTCAAAATCTAAAGTCACAAATGTGGAAGGACAAATAATATTTGTATGAAAGTTTTCCTTGTTGCTTTCTTCCAGTCCTGTTCAGTTTGATGTTTTAGAGTCACATTTGTCTTTCCTATAAAACAGTTTGTTTTAAATCTTTTTCTTGTATTACTCCTTTATCACTATGTATGTATCAGGCTAATCAAAATGAGTTTAATACTCCTTTTAAAATGAGTCGTTTTTGAGCATTTCAAACCACTCTCCAAAAGAAAAAAAGAAATTGGGGGAAATAAGAAAGTATCGCAAAAAAAAAAAAAGGGAAGGAAGAAATCTTATTTAAATTATCTATCTCTTTGTCGTACTTTTTTTTGTTACAGGATTACTTTAAGCAGGGATTACTTATATATATATATATAT
Organism: Lepeophtheirus nordmannii; assembly: GCA_963680855.1. Taxonomy (NCBI): domain Eukaryota; kingdom Metazoa; phylum Arthropoda; class Copepoda; order Siphonostomatoida; family Caligidae; genus Lepeophtheirus; species Lepeophtheirus nordmannii. The sequence continues at coordinate 30,274,046 of OY804522.1, read as the reverse complement.
ATATATATATATATATATATATATAGAAAGCAAAACAAAATATTAGAAAAATATGATCATAATTGATAAACGCTTGGATTATTATATTGTTTTTATTATTATCATGAAGGGAACGAAGGAATAATAAAAAAAAAATTCCACATATTCCTCGACTCCGACTTCTTTACACTCCATCTACACACATATGCAATTATACCCTTCTTCTTCTTCTTCTTCTTGTAGTTACACATCTCTTCATTTTCCTCTCAGTCTCAGAAGATAAATTTATTTTATATCCCCCTGATGACGGAAGGGAGTTTAAAATATAGGAAGAAAAAAGCTTTTCTATATCTTCATCTATTTTTGTGTAGTATACACTCACTCACAATCATAGAACCACCATGAATGTGTAAGAAAATAAGACGAAAAGAAGGGAAATGAATTCTCAGAGGGAGCTTTTGATAGAATGTTACATGACAAGATGTTGTTTCTATCATTTCTCCATGTACATACTTTGTCCTTTATATATATATATATATATATATATATATATATACAAGTAAATATTATGTACAAAAAACATAGTATTCTCATATTCCTTCAAAATTATTATTATTATTATATTACATTAATTTAATCCTTTCCTCTCTGCCTGGATCCCAGCTACTCCGCCCACGTGCTCAATAAATAATACATATCTAATTGGATTCCCTTGTTGCTTTGTTTTGTTTCACTCTTTCCACACACATCAGATAAAAAGTTGTGATATGTATGTACCTCTGTATGAACAATGGTCATTGAATACATTGAAAAATGATCTGCAAAATAAATAAACAAATAAAACAATAGCTCTCATTTTTACAGGACTAGAGAATGAAAACGGTTAAAGAAAACAATAAACAATGATAACATTTGTATATTAAGCTAGTGTTGAAGTTCCTTTTGGTACAAACATGTCTGGATTGCAAACTGGATTGCTCCACTAGAAAAATTCAGTTTTAATTTGCTTGAATCTAAAACTTAGGTCTGGCCCATAGTAATATATATTGCATCTCTCCAATTTTCCACTTAAAAAGAAAAAGAAAAACAGACCCAAAATCCGTTAGTAATTAATTAGTTAATTCCAATCAATTTTTGGGCTATTCTTCATTTAAAAGTAGTAAATTTGATATCAGCTTAACAACAGATAACTTGGTGTTTTTTTTAAAATATATCTGAGCTGCTGATATTTTTGGGGATAAAATGATTGTGTTGAGTCCATTTTTGTAAAAAAAAACAAAAAACATTTGATTAAAATGAAATAAGTAACATCCTCAAAATGACGTCATACAAAGTTATAGAAATAATGATTATGGTATCTGGGTTACCATAATGGAATATCCCTAAAATAGTCACATTTAATTTAAAAAAATCAATTTAAACGTTAAGGAAGGAGGGAAAATGGGTTCTGAATCAAGTTTCCTCACCAGTAGGAGGTTGATATACATACATATACACAAAATCTCACTTTTCTACCTATTTGAGATATTTACATATTGTGTACGCATATTTATTTATTCATATACCCTGTACCTGTACAGCCATCATCTGAAAGTTACCAACTTTCTTCTTTTTTACTTTTTTGTTCAAAGTAATTTTGAATTTTTTCAGAGCTATATCAAAAGTGAGTAAGTTTATTTTATTATTATTATTATTATTATATGTCTTGTAAATGTACATACCATAGGAACTATCTGATGTGTTGTATATATACATATATATGATTCTACCTACGCAGATATAGCTCATATTTACATACTTACATACATACATACATACATAGGCTCATATATTATTTATAATATCATATAGTTTAAACTTAAATCATCGTTTAAAAACTTCATGTCAAAGAGGTTGAAATAAATGGGGATGGGGGAAGTATGTTGGTAATTGAGTCTTTTGCTTCTCTCCCTCACATAAAATACATATAGGTTGATATCATTTATTCATAAATGCTGTACATACATGTATTTATAAACGTATTAGTGCCCAGTGGATTTACTAAGAAAGTATTAAAATAATCGGTACTCGGTGTATTTTAAACCCTCTATTGACACAACTTAATTTCCCATAGTAAAAAAAAAGATCTTTTTTAAAAAAGAAAAGAAATCAACAATTTCCTTTCCTTTGAAAGACCAAACGTGACTTGGGCGGCCATTAATGCAGAAGATTCTTCAACCTGTGGCCCTTGAACATGCTTAGATAATTAGTTAGATTTAATTAGACGTAAATTATATTAATATCAAATATGTAATGCCCTAACAATGAAAAAAGGGAAAGATACTGAAGCTGTGTGCCAGCACATTTATAATTTGTATGATGGTTTTTTAAAAATATAATTAGATGTATTTAAAAAAAAAAAAGCTATATGTCTTCATCTCCGGTTAATAATACAAAAATATTCATGCATGGATTATTGTTTAACTTTATGTTTATAGGGATGTCAAAACATAATTTTTTTCTTATCCCTTTTCTTAATCGACTCAACAAATCCATATATGTATATGTACAAATGTTTATATTAAAAAAATATGAGACAATGCAATGTATATTTTATAAACGACTCCCCTTTTTTTCTTTTCTTTTTTTAAACAATTGGAAAGTCAACAAAAAAATAAATTACAATATGAGCTAATAAAAAAAGTTGAATTTTGATGAAAGGGGAATAATAATACAAAGCAATCAGGGAGGTATTTGAACACCAAATTAAATAATAAAAGTCCCTCTTTTGAATTAAGAAAAAAAATCATTAAGAATAAAGTTTTTTTTTTTTTTTGTGTTTTGTTTTTGTTTTTACTTTTAAATTGTATTTAAAAGTAAAACCATTTAATAACTTTTGTTTGAATGAGAAAGCACAAAGAATTATAGGGAAGGAAAAAAAATGAGGGAATTTTTTGAACAAATATATATTTCTCACTCAATGTGTGTATAAAAAAAGTTATATTGAGCCCTTTTTAAAAAGGGCTTTCACTCAATAGTGAAAGCCATGGGTTGCTATGAATCCATGTCCACATTATAAATGTCAAGGGAAATTAAAAGACAGAAAACATGAATTTATGACTAAGAAATCTGCACTTGAGGCATTATTTGTTAAGTTGTTTTTATGTGCTAAATTTCATGTCCATTTATCCTGGTGTATTTTTCTGCACCCAAAATCATTTATAAGCTTGTTTGGGTCAAGTGGTATTTCATCCATTTTAATATACATAGAGTTAAATTTTAAAGCCTCAATAAAAAATATGGTAGAATACATAGTCTTCATTTATTGTCTTCAAATTTCACATAAAGTCTTTGACTGTACATATAATAGCAACGATGTTTCCTGTTGATTCTAGCCTTGAGAAAAATTTCACTTCTCCCTTATATAAATATAATGTATACTTGTGCATATTTAAAAAACATTAAGATTGCAATTTGAGCCTCTCTCGATACCTAATTATGTAATCTTGTTCCGTTTACAAATTATTGTTTTTTTTATCAATAATGTGTGATAATCAATACAGCTGAAAATTTGCATACATATGCTTGTATTTTTACGAACTAAAAAAATTTCTTGTCAAATAAATGTTGCGTATATATGTATATTCTGAGAAATGCAAAATAATAAATATACATATTATTATGAAATGAACAGTATAAAATGGGCTAAAATAAAAATGATGTTTTGTTTAGCCAGTATGATGTGAAAGGAGGCAAAGTGGGAGAAGAAGCGATATGAATAATTGTTGTTATTATAATATATATTTATCTAACATACAAGTGGATATGATAAATGATGTTCCATAGATGTAAAAAATAAAAAAATATTTCATTACTCTTGTTATTTAAAAGGATTGATCGTTAATATTTATATACATACATACAATAAAAAGTGAGGCTTTCTCTCTCCTTGCCTTTCGGCTCTCTGTTTATATTTAAATAGAATGTAAACAAAGCAAAAACAAAAAAAAAAAACAGTATGGTACAATATTAAAAATAATATTCAATAAATATTTAATTTTATTTATAAATAATATCAATGGATCTACTGAAAAATGGAGATTCTTTTTTATATAAAATTTGAAGAACAAACATAAACGCAATTATACAGGAAAAGATGGGTTTTTGTATAATATTTATTTAAGTGTATTTTTGTACTTTGAAGTGACAATTCAGTTCCATTAAATTGAGTTTAAAAAAAACAAACATCCTGTAAATACATACTTTATTAAAAGTCCCTTATTTACTCAGTTAAAACCACTTTAAATGTGACCATGAATCTATTCCTATTTATTATTGGGGATTTCGTTTGACTTACTATTGGAGTCACATATAAGATTGTTAAAAAGTTAGTAAAGGATAGAGCAGTAGTTGAAGAAGAGTAAGAAACTCTCGTAGGGACATTCAATTTTTGAAATTGAACATATTTTATATTTTTCTTAATAATAAGAAAAAAAATGTTATAGTATTAATAATTTTTTATTATAGTTTGTCAAGCAGAGAGGTTGATTGATTTGAAGTCATTTATTTGTTCCGAATGTATTTTTCCATTTACTGGATTCAATGCAATAAACGTTACTATGATATCCTTCCATTGAAATAGTTTTTTCTTCTTCTTTTGCTTGATCTTTTTATATTCATGAAGACACATACATATATTAGAACGCATCCGATCTGTTAATATTTAATGTGTGCATTTATTATTTTAACTCTATGCCTTGATTCTCTTGGGTCTAAGAATGAATTAATAAAAGAAAGGCTAAAAGAAGAAGCAACACATATAAATCGCCTTCATGCTCTTGTATTTGTTGTTTCCACCCTTGTATATACATACATACATACATATATTGTAGACCTTATAATAAAGCACTGAAATGTGTACATTTATATACATATGTGTGTGCCTTGACGAGTCAAGATGAATTACAGTCAATTAAAAAATTGTCAAAAGATGTTGTTTTGACTGGTTGGTGGGAAACATAGTACCACTGCAGAGGAGGGATCCTCTTTTTCAATTAGTTTGATGACTATTTTTTTCTTTTTTTTATTTTTTTGTATATAAGTATGTATACATGTAAAGAAAAAAAAACCTGCTTTGTGAGATGAATTTTAATTTGGTTGAATTTTGTACTTAGAAATAAAAAGAATTACATTACTTAATTGAAATTAGAATCGAGTAGAACCAAAACGCCTTACATTTAAAAAAAAAAAAACATGAAATTAACGGTCCTTTTTCTTTCTTCATTTCAGCACATGGTTCAAACGGGAATGACGACTCCGTACTCAGCGTACACCACACCTAACGCGAATGAGGTCCACGTACCTCCTCCACTCAAGGCACCAGCGGACGTCAAAATGATCGAAACTGGTCCTCCTCCTCCACAACCTCGAAACAATGTCTCCTCCGTAGCTAACAATAACGGAAGCGTTCCAAATAACAACAACAATAATAACGGGGTGAACAATCCTCCCAACAACTCCCTTGTTGTCTCTAATCCACCCAGCGGAGGTGGAGGAGGGCCCATTCATCCGCCTTCCAATAGCAATAGTCTCCCCGTCATCACCAATAACGCAGTACCCAATAATAATTCTAATAGCAACAACAACAATGCTGTTGTTGTTGTTTCAAGTAATACTAGCAATACTCAACAGAGTCATCAAGTTCTCAACGGAGGAATCTCATCCATAACGCAGCAAAATAGTGATTCCAATTCGGCGGTCGTCTCAACGGTAAGAAAAAGCAGAGAGTCGATGGATCTGTATTTTACTTACTTTCCTTCTCTCCAGGGTGGTAATGTTGGTGGTGAAATAGTCGTCAATGGATCATCAAACGCACAACAGCAGGTACAACAACAGCTATCCTCTTCCTCGCCTTCGGTCGTACAATCAACGGATACAACGATAAACACATCATCATCCACTGTCTCCGTTACCTCAAAAGACAACAATGTCTCAAGTACTCCTAAGCGCTTACACGTCTCGAATATTCCTTTCAGATTTAGAGATCCGGATCTTAGAAACATGTTTGGGGTAAGGTTTTTAACATCTAAACTACATACATCACATAATATTGATCTGCGGAAAAAAGATGAAGAATGAACTACTACCATAAAATATTAATAGTCATTACATATTTTTGATTTGCTAAAAAAATGCTAAAAACTAGGACCAAAAATTACTTTAATTTTCTTAGTATGGAAAAAATAGAATATTGAATTCATTTTTCATTGCAATTTATTTTTACAATTTTATTTACATTTATAAGTGCTTTCATTTTTGTGCTTTTTCGCCCCAAAGTTATTTAGATTTTTTGTCTATAGCATTTAATTTTGCACAAATTGATGGTAAATTAATCTTTTTCCTTCAGTATTTAAAAAACATCTATTTCTCATTTAAAATATTCCCACGTCAGTCTTATACTACAAAAAAAGCACATAAATATATTTACACATAACTTATAAAAACATTACAACTCATCACCCTTATCTTTCTTACCCCTATTCTAGAAATTTGGTGTCATTTTGGATGTAGAAATTATTTTCAATGAGCGAGGATCAAAGGTAGGTTTCAATTGCATATGTACATAGGTGTAATTGTGCTCATAAAAATACTCATTCTCAAATACAAATTTAGGGATTTGGTTTTGTCACATTTGCCAATTGCTCTGATGCAGATCGTGCACGAGAGCAACTTCATGCCAGCGTTGTAGAAGGACGTAAAATTGAGGTGAGCCTGTCTTTTACTCAATAATATAGATAAATAATTTGTGCTCGTAACCGGTAATTCAATTTAGATTGGGAGGGAATATGGAAAGTAAAAGGATTCATTTGTTTTTTTGTAGCTGTTTTTTAATTTGGAAGGAAAGGATAATTCAAATAATTAAAATTTCCTCACTCGGCCAAAATCCACAAATTCCCCAATAGTACGATGATTAAAACCTTGAATCCCTCATTCCAAACTACATTCTCTCTGAGTGTTGAGATTCTTCGTATTTGATAGAGCCTATCTATGAAAATAACTAATCCACTCTATACGTGAGCCCCAATGAGATTTATAGTTTAATAAATATATCTTTAATACAAATGCTAAGAGTAATGAGCAATGCGTACATAATCCTCAGTATGTATCTCCTAGTGTAAGAACAAAAATTCAAATTGGATTACCACAAATGTGCACATATTGTTATTACCTTCCCAACAACTCTCCTTCATTATTCGTGGTTTTTTATTTTTTTACTTTTTAAAAATAAGGTAAATAACGCAACTGCAAGAGTTCAAACGAAGAAACCAGCTCCTGGAGCTCCATCAATACCTAACGGTAAGTTCAATTTGCTTTTCCTTATACAACATTTTGTTACATTTTCATTATTATTTATTTATTTATTTTTTCAACTTTTTTTTTGTCTTAAATTAAGAACATATTCTCATGCAAAGTCTCTTATTAGTCGGGTAAAAAAAAATGATATTTAAAAAAGCACACGACACGTCGTTGCTCTTGTTTGTTATGAAGATAATAACGGGTGGTTATTTTAGAATGCCTAATCTGTATGATCGTTTTTGTATTGAAACAAAAAAGGAAGGGGTGGGGGCTCTCAACCAATAAAACAGTGTTGTATCTACTTTAAAAAAAACAAAAAAAAACCATTGTTGCTCTAACAATTTCTTGAAATGTTGTTGCATATTTAAGTTACTGCTGCTATTTTTTGCTACTCCTGCTGTTGCTATTTCGAAGCATCCAATTATTATTATTATTCTTTTTATTCTTCTCTGTTGGCCCTTGAAGCATGTGGTTTAAATTAAATTAAAAAATACATAAAAATAAAGAGATTTTTTTTCCCCTTCTTAAACATAATAAATGTTCGCAAAAAAAAAAAGAAACACACACACACACAAAAATTAATACCAATTTTATTGCACTTTGCTTGTGATTTTTTTTCTTCTTTATTTTCATTTTGCAGCTAGGAATGTTGTTATATGTATGTCTTTCACATACATTAAATAGATAATTAATTATTATTAATGGGGATAATTATAATTAATGGTATTTATGAGTATTTCGAGCTCAGCTATTAAGAGTCAAATTACAGGCACACTTGAGACAAACATTGAGGACAAACTGTTGTAATTATATATTATTATTATTATACAAAGCAACACGGTACCAAATAATTTTTTTTTCTGCTCAGTGGTTCTCAATTTTTTGTTTTGTTTAAACGATTGTGTTTAAAGCTAAATATTAGTAACAGAAACTTAGTAACAAATGTAATTATGTGTATTTAGTAGTTCTAAACCTTTTTTTAAAAAAATTTATAAAAAAGTATATTTTACTTTAAGGCATATGTCCATAAATTAATAAGATTAATTGTGCTCAGTGATTTTCTTTTTTCTTAAACCGACTGTGCACTTACAAAAAAAAACAAAAAAAAAACTATATATACCTTGTTTAACGACAATAAAGATTTCCTTGAAAAAAAAGATTTATAATTGTACTGTCATTATACTAAAAGTAATACTTTCATTAGCAACAAAAGTCTAGTGCACATATGTAATTATCTTCTTTTTATCGATGATTCTCAAGCATTTAAAAAAAAAAAAGTTTATAGAAGGGATTTTGACACTTTGAGCCATACATTCGCGATACATACATTGATATAGACGATATCAATTGTGCTCAATGATTCAGTAACCTTTTTTCAATGAATAATAGTATAACTGCAAAAAAGTTGTATATTTCTTTTTCATAGATGTCCTTAGTGGTTCTCAACCCTTTATTAGTGAATCATAAAAATATGACTGCAAATATATATTAATTTAAAAAAAAATAAAGCAATGTATCCCTTGTTCAAAGATGATACAAACCTCAGTGATTCTCAATCCTTTTTTGTAAGTCAAAAGGAAGGAGTACTTATACCCCTTACAAAACATTCTATTTTAAAAAGATTCTGTGTTTGTTATCAAAAGTTTCATTATTTATTATCATCCAGGTATTCCACCGATAGTTCCGACCATGTTATGTAAAAACGAGGCCCGAATTTTAGATCCCTCCGTGTAAGTATAGTTGTTGTTGTTGTCTACTCAAATTCCTTGCCACTTCTTAATCCATTTCATATTTGGGAAGAAAGAATTATTTGTACTTACCGACATACAATTTTTTTTTTTAATTTTTTTTTTTTACAGAATTATTTTCGAGATTGCTGAAAAAAAATCTTTGAAATCCTCCCCCCTCCTCCCCCCCCCCTTTCAAAAAATACATTCTTGGCCCCTGATTGATTTTTATTTTTATGTTCAATTTTTTATAGCATTTTTTGTGTCTTGCTCTGTACATCTCTCTCCTCTTTACTTTACAATATTAATAATCCTAATACTATCGTTGTTTGAGAGTACATATAGTTTGACTATACAGAATGGAATACTAAACGCATTGCAAGGACAAGCGCGGCCAATTCTTTGTTGTTATTCTTCTACATACTACTACTAACACCCGCTCTATGTTATATCAATCTATCTCTAGCTCTAAATCAAAAAAGGAAACGTCATTATTAATTAAGAATTTGTAAATATGTGAGAAACAAATATAGAAGGAATTATGTACGAAAAAAACAAAACTTTTTACTTCATACAAAAACAAGGATAAAATCCGAGTCTTTTAGATTGATTTTTTTTCAATGCACATTTTATGCATAAACTTAAGTGTTTTGTCTCTCAAACTCACAGGGATTATTCATCACCATGTGTTAAATTATCCTCTCTTTTTCAAAACTTTCCCCTCAAAAATGATGATTTTTGAGTAATCAAAAGCAATCCTAAACAGCAAATTATTACAACTCAGACACTAACACAAGTTTAAACTTGGCATCATACTTAGTATAAGTAAAATTTGTCATTTATTGAATAATATTTATTAAAAATGTGCGCAGCGAATTTATTTTTCCTGTGTACTGCCTAAGCTGTACTGCCTACTGCGCAATTTGCCTTTATACGTGACAATATAATATTATTGAACATATTTTTATGATGGAGTACCCTAATAAGTATTGGAGCCCAGAATAGGACTATCAAAAAATGTATCTCACTACAAATGAAAGAGCATTAATTAAAGGAGATGAAGAATCCGCGTAGGATTTTCTCAAGCTTCAGTGAAAGTTATTTTATGCTTGTTTCTCACATCACTAGGTGGCGTATGTCATGTACGTTGTTTTACATAGAGTGAAAGACAAAAATAATAACAATAACGATGGTTAATAATCATAAAAAGAAGGAGGCCAAAATGAGGTTCCTATAAGTGGGTGGGAGGGTGTTTTTTTTTTTTTTTTATTATTTTTTTGCTTCCTTTTTTTGAATCCACTTCAATAGTACCTTTCGATTTTTTATTTTTTTTATGGTCTCAATTTTTTTTCATCCTCTTAGAGCTTTCATATTCGAAAGCTCTTTACAAAATAAATAAATATCTATAAAAAAAAAGATTGAAGGAGTCCTTAAAGGGGTGTTGGATCGAGGAAGGGGTTAAGCATATACACCTATAAATTGGGCATCCTTGTTGTTATTATTAATTTCGCATGAGCCATCTTCTTTTTTTTTTTACTTTTGGAAAGTATGCGTGAACTTTCTTAGTTTGTTCGGAGAGGTCCAAAATTATTTACTATCATTTACTATAAGTATACATATTATGTTATTACTATATACAACTCGGAGTAAGCATAAGGCCTTTGCATGAAGTGAAATGATTTACTTATGGTGGTTTAACTTATTTATAAATATATATATATATAAAGTTATCTATGATATGAATTAAGCACTTACAACATAAGACATGATAGATATTATTAACTTTGTATCTTTTGTACCGAGTTGATTGTCCCTTTCTTCTTATTATTATTATCATTGCCTGTTTCTATTTCTTCATAATCATAATCTCAATATTATTAATCATGATAGATTTGGAAAAAAAAAATACTATTCAAAATCATTATATATTTACTTTTTGGAAAAAAAAAAAATAAAGTTATTTTTTACGTATTGGAAAAGTTGAATGATTTAATTATTTTCATTTCTTTATTTTTCAGTTAATTTTTTTTTTTTTTGCCTAACACCACTTTTAATGATGCTATATTCTTTACAGTTGAGAATTATATTTATTTGTATTTTGCTCTAGCTAATTAATTTACTATATTTGTTACTGATTATGATTTTTTTTTCTATTTTTTTTTTCATTTATTTTGCATGCCCTCTCTATCTCTCTCATTCCTTGAATCAAAAAAATGTGTACATTTTCACACACACACCCACACAAAAATAGCTGCATCCTTGCGTGGAGTAGTTATACAACGAGGCCGTAGGGCTGGTTATCCACTAGCAGCGGCATTGAGTGTTTCTCAACGAAGTGCAGCTGCTGCAGCGGCACTTGCTAACGCTGTGGCTGCTTCCAATTCCTCACAGACTCGGAATGGAGCCCCTGGTGGAAGTAATCCTGGATCTCTCCTCGTTACTTCTTCCAGCTCTCCACCATCAACTGTCGCAGCAGTTGCTGCTGCTGCCGCTGCTCGTAACAGTGTTGTATGTAGCTCAGCCGCCTCTCCTACAGTCAACAGCATTTTAACACCAATAGCTGCTGCCCTGCATGGGTTACCGTAAGTTGTTTTGTTTTTGTTGTTCTGTTTTTTTAATACCGTAGATATGCGTAGTACGTCTCTCTCTCTCTCTCTCTTTCTTTCTTTTACTCACTCTTTTTCTCTTCCATGGACTTTTTATTTCTGAGCTATGAATTGATGCATTCAACCTCTCACTTTATTTTATGTCACATTACTTTAGAGTTGAATGAAGCACACTTTTACTTATTCATTCGATATCTGCATGTCACTTAATTAATTATTACTTTTAATTTCTTTATTTTCCTCAATCAAAATAAAATAAAAGTGTAAAAGAAAGTGTAATTGAATTTTTGGAATGTTGTTAGAGTATATATTTATTTATTTACTTACTTCAATTTCCAAGTAAAGCCCACACTTTGAATTGCTTATTTCTTTTTTTGAGTGCACGTTAAGGATTCATCTTTTTTGATATGAGCATGATATTTTGTAAATATTTTTTGAAGAACCTAACTATTACTAACACAATTAAAAAAAATCCCCCTGAATATAGAGTTCATTTAATACAAAGGAAAATATATCCACACACAAATTACCAAAAAAAAAACAACAACTGAAGGCTGAAAAAAAATGTTTTTTTTTTACTTTGAAAAATTATTTATGTATCATTTCTTCATTTTTAATTATTCTTTCTTCCCAGCTTTAACTTTATTCTTTAAAACCATCATTATTCGTACTTTTTTTTCTTTTTTGACAAGTGTACTTAAATGGTTCACAACTTTTCTTTGCATTTATTTATTTTTTTAACTTTTTTTTTTTAAACATAAGAAAAAAGTATTTGTAAAGTTTTATTAACCATTTATCTAGACTTGAGAAGAAAAAAAAAGAGAGTTTCTAGACCGGATTCTTGGAACTCTGTCAAACTTTATGATAATAAGAAATCAGAGATAATGACGAAGTTTGTGGGAGGAGGGGAGCTAAGATTTAATTTTAATTTTTTCCCATTGCATATACCTAAACAGAGATATATGTGTTAATTAGAGATAAACTTGAGGCAGGGATCATTAATAATGGCTTTTTTTGTTATCGTCTCTGGTTTTGTTCTTATTATCAATACCATGACTTTTTCTCAGCAAAATTATTTTTCTTCTACAATTATTTTCACCTTTTCTTTATTCTCTCCTCTTCCGTCTCCTTCAAGATTCTACATTACCCTAATTATATATCTTCTTTTTTTTTTAAATCATGTGTTCTCTTTTTAGTGGTGTATACTCCTATGATCCATTTATGGCTAATCCCTTAGCGCAGGCCCAAGCCAATGGATTAGCAGCTGCTGCTGCAGCTGATCCACGACTACAAGTAAGTTCCCTTCTCACTTTTCTCTTCCATGGACTCGGATATTGATACTACTAGTTTCTCTTTCAGAACTTAGCAGCTAATGGGTTAAGTGCCGCTGTACGACCAGGTTTTCCAACGGCTGCTGCAATTCCTGCTGGTATTTCAGCTGCGAGTCTTTCATTACAAGCCGCAGTTGCGAATCAAGCAGCTTATGCCAACTCAATCCCAGGGTATGTATATCAATATATACTTTATTCATAATACTCCCAACCCTTTTCATTAATACATTTTGTGTAAAGGTTAAAATTGCAATGTGTACGTCTCATAATGTTCCATTTAATGCAGCAGAAGTGACAACAGACCAGCTGTCTGACGTTAGCTGACTTAATGCTGTTATTCAATTTTGGCCCAAAACGTTCAATGTATATTAAGTAGAATTTTAAAGATATTCAAAAGTTGCAAAATTAGAAAATATCTTACTAGCTATTTACTGCTTTAGTCGTTTTTCGCCCTAAAATTCTCTAACAATTTTTTTGATCTTTTAAAGTGAAAGAACCATAGATAGACTTTAGTTCTACATAGTATTAGTTGTGTCTTATATCCAATAGAATACATATAAATTTATTATTTTCATCAGAAAAGTAAAAAATTACATAATTAATGTATTAAAAATATATTGGAATTTCAATCATTGGACTATTTTAATTTTGGGTTATAGCAATGCGTGATCTGCTTGTTCAAAACATTTATATATATATATGTGATACCTTGGTACTCGAACTCATATCTAACTATTCGGCATTTGACATAGTCGAACACGACGCTCGACATTTATTTGTGTTTATTCAAGCCCTTAATCATGGGTTGAGATGCCCAAAAGAGGAAGTGATTCCTTGTGAGTGTCCTGGGTACTTGATTATGTTTAGGGTTCGAATACCAAAGTATACCTCTGATTAATTTCCACGTCACTCTATATTTAACATATTTTTATCATTTACAGACTAGCTCGCGATCCTACAACAGCAGCATTGACTGATCCATACTTGACTCAGAGTATCGGGCCAGTGCCTGGATATGGAGTAAGTACTCTTGAAATCCATATTTTTAAAGCTCTTTTTTACTCATTTCTATTGTATTTGTTGTTTAGGCTGCACTGTATCGGAGTTATCAACGCTTTGCTCCGTACTAACATCCACTCTGCTCCCCCCCCCCCCTAAAAACGTGTTTAGTATCAATTTGTATTCTTAAAATAAAAAAATTAAACAAAAAAAAAGTAAAAAAGCATCCCGCCAAAAATATTGAATCTTTATAAAATACTTTTTCTTATTCTATCTTCTCCATTCTCTAAATCAAAAAAAAAAAAAATAATAATATATATATATTTATATATATACAAAAAAAAATAATATAACTAAACAGTTTTCCGAATGTTCGTGCATTCTGTTTATGTATTGTATTTATTTTTTAAAAATCGCCAAAAAGTCTATTTACAACTATAGAATAATAATTATTTAGTTAAATAACTTTTTTTTTTCTTTATTTATATAAATATTTATACATATATATATATGTTATATGTTTTGTCTGAGTTTTTACTTTTGTAAAATGTACAACGGCTATGATGAATTTAGAAACAACCTACAACAATCAGGAGGGAATAAGTAGAATGAACCCATCAACCAAATAACCATAAATAAATATTTATTTTTATTTTTTTAAAGAATAATAATACTCTTTTTGACCCAAGAGGAAAAGATATAAAATCATCATCCCTTTTCGTTGTTAGATGGACAAAAGTATTTTTTACATCTTTTTGATAATATTAATAATAATTTCTTATGATTTTTCTGTGTTTTTTTTTTGTTTTTTTTTGTTTAAGACTGTGCAAAACGGAGCTCTAAATTAGTTATTTATTTTTTGTTTAAGTGTATATATATATACACACACACAAATCAAATATAGAGTGTAAAAATACCACTTTTTTCTAAGAGATGCATTTTAAAATACTAAATGCATAAAATTACTATCTATTTTTTATTAAATTACCTATTTAATAAGTATATATTTATATATATATATATATATATGTATCTATATATATCTTTAAATATAAATACTTTATGATGATAAACGGTGCCCAAAATAATATGATTAAAACAAACACAAAAAAAATTTGTACTACTTCAAAAATAAATAAAAATATTATCCATTTATATACTATATATTATGCTCTTATTATAAAAAATTTATACATATGTTCAAAGAAAAAAAAATTGTGCTCACCCCTTCGGAACTTTTTCCTTCTTTAATATCACAAAACCTCTCAGAGATGATTTTTTTTTTCTTCTTTTTAATAGACCAAAAAATTATCAATTGAGATGCAAAAATTATTTTGTTGTACAAAAAGAAACACACACACACACAAATCATCCCATAATAAACATGTCTTATGAACCTTAATGAATTGGCTGAATAATAATATATATTATATCATTTAAAAAAAAGAAAAACATTCCAAAAAAAAAAAAATATAATAATAATTGGCTGAAAAAACGATGAAATTTGCTATGTTTTTATATCACCCCCCCCCCCCTCTGTCTCCCCCTTGTATAAAAAATGAAGAAGAAAAATAAGATTTATAAATAAGCATTTAGAATTTGTACAATGGTCAGACAATTAAAAATGTTTTTTTTTTTTAAATACATATATTAAATGCTACTGCTGCTGTGAAAAGAAAAGAAAAAAAAAGACACAAAAAAGAAATGAAAGACACAAATTTAAAAAAAAAAAAAAAAAAAAAAAAAAACTATCAAAATCACATCTTTTATTAAACTTTTTTTGATTTTTTTTCTCTGCCAAAAAGACACAAATATATTGACACACAAATAATAGATATCATTTAAAAAAAACTATAACCAAAGATTTTTTTTTCTCTCTTTTTTTTGTCTTGTCTTAATACTTTCTCTACTATAATAATACACTCTAATTAATTGTTTCAAATGCAGATTAGTATATCACCATATACTCAGCTATAATTAAAAAAATTGTGTGTGGGAATTATTTATATTGATAAAATTAACAAGTAGTAATGTTCTATATATATATATACATATATATATATATACAAAAATAAGTAGGTTCTAATTTGTCCTCTCTTTTTTTATTATTTCAAAGACAAATAAATACAACTAATTATTATTATTATTATCAATAATAATAATAACAATTATACACAATAAATATATAAATATTATATAAGAAGACAAAATGTTTTTTATATATATTTTTGATTATATAAAAAAAAATTTAGGGAAAAATTTATTTAAAAAAAGATATCCATGTTTTTTTTTTAGCCAACTTTTCGTTCGCGCAAAAAATATTTTATAAATTTTTTTATTTACAGAAATATACACACAAAAAATATAAATGTACACAATTAATAGTAGTGTACGACTCAAAATCAGTCCTTCTTTTTTTGCCCTCACAAAACCTCTCCCACTTTTTTTTTTTTTTTTTTTTTTTTTAATTATATTTATTATGATGATGATAAATACAAATATGTGGACAGGTGAAAAGAATTCACTATAATTATACTTATATAATATCTCTCTATCTATCTCTATGAAAATATATTTCTTATTATGTTCGTTTATTTTTGCGTTTGTAAACTTTTTAATATATATTATAATAAATATTTACATTTCTTCTCTTTATTCTTTAAATAGATATGTATACATATATATATATATATATGTATATTTACATATCTATGTATAATTTGCGTATACACTCTACTATACCATATGAAATTATAAATTTATTAATACTCAATAATAAAGGAATAAAGAAATAATCTTATTTAAAAAAGTTATTTGCCCGAGTTGGTTTATTTATTTAGGTTCATATTGCACGTATTAGTCTTTTATACAGAGAGTAGTGTAAGGTCCTGTAAATGAAATGATGAAAAATGGTTATTATTGGATCAATATGGGTCAGGGACTATTGCATATTTGTTTTCCTTAAAAAAATATCGAATACTGAACTGTAAATAAGTTCATTGTAGAGGGTTTTTTCTTGTTATAGTATGCAACAACAAAAATTTCAGTCTTTCGACGATAACTTTAAAATTGATATGTTACACGACGTTTGAAAATTACTAATTTTAACCCAACTTACCCCCTCCCCGGAATCCTCATTTTTATCCCTAAAAATGTTAGCTTATGCCTTTCAAGAGAAAAGGTCATGAACGGTATTAAAAAAACCTAAACACGTGGTATTTCCATGTACAGAGTAAATTTTAGATAGGGTCCTAAAAATCAAACCTCATCGATCCAATACATTGACACACTTTTTAAATTAAAAAAATCTAAAATGATAATGTTATTATAGTCGACTAAATAGACTAAACCTGAACATGTGCGCAATTATATTCTTCACTAAACTTGAGCCGTAAAATGGATCAAGAATCGGTAATGAATCTAATCTCTAATATTTTCAGAGACATTGAACATTTTGTGTGGTTTAACCTAAGCCAATTAACTTAAATGTAAATTAGGGATTCGACGTTTTCACTTTCTCTATTTTATTTTTATCTCGTCATTCTTTATTAATTTAAATATATAAACATACAAGAATATATAAAATTTAAATATCCGGAGCAATAGTGTTGTAAAACATAATTTAACATTATATGTTGTTTAAAATTATTGCACCAGGGTAGCATGGGAACAAAATACAACTAAAATGATGAAACTACAGTAAAAACTTTTTTAAATGGCTTAAAATCCTTTCTATTAAAACTTTTTGATTTCTTCAAGATTTGCTACCAAAATTTAGAATTTACAGATCAAATGAAACATATCGAGCAAATGCTGCCAAGATGATGCTCCTTAATTCTTCTTCGTGTATGGGTTGGTAGGTAGTCTAGTGTCCAACTAGTAATGAGAGCCTCCCAATTCAGAATTGGGAAATCAAGAGCTTCTGTTGCTTCAAGTACTAAGGGCTTTACATATTTTTGTTCCCCATTTTCAAGCCCTTTTAAGATTTATGGAGACAAAATATTTTAATACATAAATTGAAGGGCAATCCACAAATGCGTGTAAAACATCCAAAAAGTATTTTTCCACAATCTTTATAGGGTCTGGAGAAATTAAATCTGTAGAAATATGAAGCTGAAAAGTGAATTTTCTTCTCTAATTTTCTTCTAGATTTCCATTTTGCAGGGAAATCCAAGTGCTTCTATAAAGCTCTCTGTTATAATTTTGTGGAATCATCCTAATGAAATACGGACAAGGCAATTCAAGAAAGGGAATCTAAAACTTCCTTCATTAAGCATGTTAACATGAATTGTTAAAATATTATGCATGATAGCATTCTCTTCTAAAAGTGAAGGGTCCTTAAGGTTGTTAAAAATACTTATTAGAAGCTGTCGGCCGACATTTTAGTAATCAATCTTCCACTTCAAAATGACCCAAACGAGTACAACAGAGTATTATACGATATTTGATAGCAATGAATAACAACTGTATTTGAGGGTACACCAAGTCTGAGTATTCATACTACTCAATTATTGTAGCTATATAAGCTCCTATAGGAAGAATAATAAAGTTAGATGTAAACTAAACTTACTCTCATTTACTATCGTATCCGTATCCAACAGAAGCATTTTGTCAAATAACATCAACGGTGGAATCGTATCTAAAAGCCGGAGTAAAGGCTCATATAATCCTATGAGCTGCAACCCAGATTGGAGATAATTGAGTTGTCTTTTTATTCCTTAAATTGGTTCCTAACATGAGTAAAAGTTATAACTTACCTTCCGAAATAGTCCCTCTCTATTCAGTGACCGGGTTTCTTGATCTTTCAGTAAGAGTTTTTAAATATAATTTGAGAATAGTATTTGATAGAAGAGACATGCCACCCCCAAGATACTTTTTCGGTCTTTTAATTGCATCAATATATTTTTTGTAGAACAAGGTGGTTAGCCATTTATTTTCCTCTAATATTGCATTTTCAGCTAACTGTGAACATGCCGTAACTTTATAGAAAATAAAGGGATCCACTTGCGTGTTCTACAAATCAATACGTTTTTGTAAAATTAATCGTTTCAATTTTGTAATTTTTTTTGTATATGAAGGCTTCTGATTCCGTTCAATTATCGTTATGAGCATCACCTCTACCCCACTTAATGCCCAATATCTCTACATTTGTCGTAATGGTAACATTTTCAGCTTTTGTGCCATTTTAAGGGTTCCAGGATCTGATGGAAAGAATTACTGTTTTCATTTTATTCAATGCTAATTCGGATCTTCGGTAAAACTTGTCGAAACATTCCATTAATTCTAACAATTAACTGAACCTCAGAGTTGGCTTCCATTGTTAGTGTTACATCATCTGCATTGAGATCAATTATATACATTGACTCCCCAAAGTTTACCCCAAAGCCTAAATATATTCGTTTGATATTCAAGACGAGTTCCTCAATTGCAGATATAAAGAGAGGCGGAGCAGATGGGCACTCTTGTTGACAGCTCCGCTTTATAGTAATTGACTTGCTCTCCATTTCGAATATGGAGATAATAGAGGTTCCGTCAGTCAATAAAGCACGAACAGGATTTAAAAAATATCTCGGAAGGAGTCTGTTACTCCCTTAAAATTTGACTATGAAGTACTATATCACAAGTTTTACAAAAGTCAATAGCGATTATGGGTCTATACTTTGGTCTTTTTCCAATTGCATCGATTGAAACTTGGATCTTTCTCGAAATATCGGAGATCTTTCTATTTTAGATGGTCAAGAAACCTGATGTGAAGTTTCCACAATTGCACACAACGAAAAAAATACATACTCGACATAAATTTCTCGATTTTAAATGAGCAATACTGGTCTATGTAAGAATGAATTGTCATTCAATGTGTAAATTTATTGATTGTTACCACCTAATATCCATAGACCAGAATCGTCGGAATGACGTCAGAGTAGGACTTCCTAATTGATTTAAGAAATAATTATCCTTTATTAATTTAACTATTAAAGGTTAATAGATTTATATTAACCTAAGAATGAATAGATTTACGTCATTATAATTAGATACATAGTATACTGAATTGTTTTTATAAAATTATTTTACAATGAAGTGATATAAATTATTATAAATTTATAGTTAAAAGATGTATCTACAAAAATTTATTACGATAAATTCATATACCCGTTTTGGACTTTGATTTTTTTTTTTATTTTTGCAGAATAAAAATGTAGAAACAAACACGAAATTGCCATGATTGTTTACTTATTATGTTAATTCTATGGACCCTTTGTATCTAACTTACTTCTTTTGATTTTCTTTCAAAAAATATATAATTAGTAAATATAACTTATGTGCATTAATAACGAATTGAAGTGGTAGGCATTCAACTTGTCATTCACAAAAGTTACCTCATATTTATTCAAAGTGCATAAATACTTGAAAAATTCGATACATATTTCATAAACAAACTTTAAGTGTGTTACGAAACAACACAAATAAATCCAGTTAGATATTTTTCTTAATGCATCTAATACTCATTAGCTAATTAAAAACAGCTCTAAAACATATAATTAAATAGGTAGGTATGTCAAACAGAATAATCATAGTTACCTTTGTGTGTTTATGTGATAATTCATTATTCATATTATTTGGTTACTGATAACGAGTCTAAATTTTATTACTTCAATTTTTATCAATGAAAGAATAGGTATAAAAAAAACTTGAAACCAAAAAAATATGACAAATATGAAATGTTAGTGAGCAATAGACCTTCATGGTTCTTCAAGTAGATAAAATGTGTTGATTTTCTAAAAATTAAAAGAATACAGACTATTTTCCACCTCTATAATCGTCAATCCATAATTAAAAAAGATAGTTTGTAGTTTTAAGGACTCCACTATTAGGAATATAGATTTTTTTGGAGGGTTGATACTGATTATTTGGATAAAATACAAACGATGATCAATTAATTAGTTGAATTTTGTTTTCGAAATTAATGATGTATTATCTCATAACTTTTTCATATGTACATTTATTCATTTTTCAAGCGATATCATGAAGAAGGTATGAATACTTAGTCATATAAATCATATCAAAGCACTTGCTTCAAAATGTTTGTTTATGTTTAATTTTATCTGAGTAAAAAAAAATTTTTTTTCCATTTTTTTTTAGGGGAAAGTGGTAAGTTTTACAGCCATCTTATCTTTATAATCTATAATTTAATTTTCCATAAAAAAAATATATTTTATATATTTGGAAGGTTTATTTGATGATCATAAGTAAATGTTGCAAATTAAAAGTAGGAAATAAAATAAAAGAACTTCCAAAAATTACTTATTACAATGCTTTAATTTTTGTAATTGTAAAATAATAATTATTATACGTAGATAGACATATGAGCCCAATAGATAATAAGGTAATTAACATTTATTTAATTTATTTTTTAACTTTCAAAAAATAAAAGATATTAAAATATATTCGTAATAAGGAGGGATATTAATCGATTATCAATAATTTTAAAATGATCTTTTATAATTGGGCAATTTAATCAGCTCGTTGATATATCAACTGAGCCCCACTCTCGAGATTTTGATCTACAACCTTAATTATTCTCTCTTTTAAAAGAAATTTTGATTTGTAAGGATAAAAAATTATTTTTTCAAGAAGGGAAACTGTCATAAGATGCTTCCAAATTTTCCTTTATGTTTGTTGAAGTCTTTTTCCAAGAATAAGTGACATTTATTTTCAGAAAAAATTTACTTTTTTAACTATGTAGATCCAAATGAAGAGAGTTCTTAAAATGGTTTCCTCATAGATAATTACAAAAAGCAACATGAGGAAAAAATGAGTCTTAACTAAGGATGAAGGGAGGTCCATTTTCTGGAGTTGTTGTTTGTGTTTTGTTTTTTTCTCTTTCTTTCTTGTAGAAATGTGACTTTTCCTTAATACTAAGTAAATTGATCTTTAGCATCTAAAATTGACTTCCAAAACTATCCTTCAAATTTAGAAGGTCTCAACACTATTGTGTTAAAAAAGTACTCTGGACTTTCAAACAATGGATTGAATCATTTAAGTAGCCTCAGAGAAGAAATTGATGGCTGTTGAATAATTTGACTACATACCAAGGTTACTTGTACACATCTGCTATGAAACTTAAAAGTCTTTATTCCTTGATAATTAATATTCTCTGGTCAATTACTATTTCATAACTAACTAGACCATTGTTGCATGTGTCCATTTTGTTCAAAGTTGTCTAAGGTGTGTAGATATTATGCGTTTGAACTGATTAGCTATAAGAGTCTTTGTATATACCTTCATAAAAATATCATGAATGCAGAGTGTTGAACTCATCTTATTGTTTGATATTTAATGAATATCTTAAATATCCTTCAAAGGAAAAATATGTATTGTAATAATTATGCAAAAACAGTCCTATAAATCAATTAGCTCATGTAATTAACAGCTTCTGCTTACTCAATTCCCAATATAATCATATACACATTAATATTTATATGAATTAAAAGTAAGTATAATTTGCAATCGAATAATGAGAAATAATCAAGAAGATTGTCCCCACAAATCGACCTTAAGAACAATTCTCTTATTCTAATATACATATACATACGTACTTAGATACATAAGTACCCCAAGCTAGAGTAACCACAAAACATTCTCATCTAAACACAGAAAAAATACTATTTATAAATATATGGTATATGATTTTTTTTTTAATTTTTTCACGTTAATCAACTCTATAAAAGGTCCTTCCAAAAACAAATAATTCTTTAGTTGGTTTTCTTCTTTA
Source organism: Lepeophtheirus nordmannii (assembly GCA_963680855.1). Taxonomy (NCBI): domain Eukaryota; kingdom Metazoa; phylum Arthropoda; class Copepoda; order Siphonostomatoida; family Caligidae; genus Lepeophtheirus; species Lepeophtheirus nordmannii. Next base: position 30,251,296 of record OY804522.1, on the reverse strand, counting down.
CTTGAAAGAGTGTTGCTTTAGTTTTTAAAAGGCTTTAAATCACAGCTAACCTTACATTATTAAAAGGTGGTATAATATGTATAATAGCAAAGGATGTTTAGGGGTAAATACAAAATACTTTTTTCAGTTTTTTATACCATTATTTTCATTACCATTGTACATTTAGGTTGTTTTATTATGTATTTGCTCAAATTTAGCACAGGAGCTCATTGAGGAAGAGCCGAACGGTCCCATTGATTTCTCAAATGCTGAGTTGGATGAAAACGGAAATCTGTGTGTTGTCAAAACCAAAATGATTGAGACCATTGAGAAACAGCAAGTCAAGGGTAAGGAAACGATTTTAAAGGGACACGAAGAGGAGTTCATTCATTTAATAAATTCCCTTTGATTCATTTTTTTTTTTGTTAGAATGTTGGACTCAAAACGTCACACAATGTCATGACTCCTTTGTAACAGAGTTTCTTCCCATGCAGGAAAGACAGTGTGAGGATAATTATTGGAAGGCTTGTAAAATTACATTCAAAGATAAGGCCTACAATACAACATTGACGTCTTGTATGACTCCCCTTGTGAGGGAATGTTCTCCCGTGTCTGGCGTTGAGCCCAAAACAGTGAGTGTTCTGTAGGACATGCGGATAATTTTTCTTTTTTTCCTTTATATTTGTGTTTAGGTATGTAAAACATGGTTTGAGTCAGTTTGTAATACAACTTATAATCTACGGATCGATCCTACAAGTGGTCATGAGAACTTTGATCCAGTTACTTGGTGTGATAAAATACCTCAAGAAATATGTGCACCAGGTTGGATAGTTCAAACTTTTCTTACTTTTTCTTAAATATTCTTTTTAATATTCTAATGACAATTTCAGATCACTGTAAAATGGTCTCAGGTGAGGAAGAGTGCCATGATAAAATCATAGAGTCAACTATCAAGCAACCAACGGAAATCTGTGATCTACGACCTTCAAAGCAATGCAATCTAGTGACTAATCTTGTTCCACATCTAACTTCTCATAAGGTATGTCGCGAAATCCCTAAAGAAGTCTGCCATGTGAAAGATGATCTCCCAAAAGTAGTCATGAAGCCACAACTCCTCAAATGGTGCACACGTCCAAACAGGATAATTAATCAATACAGACAAATTGTGCCCAATGCCAAGGATCAGAATAAACCATTTTCTCAGCAAGGAGCTCAACAATCAGGAAATGATTTTTCATCTCAATCCCTTCCTTCTCTGAATAATAATAATAATGATATTGAGTCGAATATCCGGCAAATAAATCAACCCTCATTTGAACAGTCTCCTCCTTCGACGTCATATGGATTTTCAGCTCCTTCTGGATACGGAATCCCAGGTGGAGCACCATTGTCAGACTATACTTCTCCATTCGATAACTTAAATAGAAAACGATCCCCCGAGTTAATTCATTTGGGAAAGGACGGGCGCCATCGTCAGGAGAGATTTCTTCTTCGCTCGGAATTACCTGAGAGCAAGCAGCAAATAAATATTGTTTTGAAAAAGCCACCTCCGCATATTCAAAGAAGAACCTTTGTGCCAATCAATAGCAATCAGACAGACTCAATAATAAATATCAGGAACAAGGAGGAGTTAAACTCAGAGAAAAGAAACAATCATTAATTTATCATCAAAAAAAATCAAATGAGTAGTAGTTGGATTGATATTGTAAATGAAGAAAAATATATATATCATATTAATAAAACAGATAAATCAAAAATCCATCACAAATGTATATTGTACATATTATATGCATATAATATGTGTATTTTATTTACAGAATTCAATGTAAAATATTGCAAAAAAAAAAGAAAAAAAAAAAAAAATAGCAATAAAACAACAAACATATATCATTCGAATAAAAACTACACTTAAGAAATCATGTTGTATACAAAAATAGGTCACTTTAATCTTTTTTTTTTTTTTTTTCCATTGATTCATCAATGTTATGAATGAATAGCCTTTAATTTGATTTCAATGTCTTCGTGATCCTTGAAAGATATGTAAGGTGATGGATCCACACCGCCAAGGATTTTTTCTACACTTCTTTGTACTCCATAAAAGTATAAAAACCCAGATAATTTCTTAACTGGAACTTCAATACTTCGAAGTGCCTATGCATATGAATTTAGAGCAAAATAAAGAGAATTAGAAATGTAGTAATGTATGATAATAATGGCTGGAGCTAGAATCTGAAGATATAAAATATAGTTGGCCAATTTTGTTCAATTATTTATTTTCAGTTGCTGTTTAATGAATGTATGTACAATTTAATTCCCCCACGTCAGTATTTCTCAAACTATGCGCTCCGGAGAATTACAAGGTGCGACGCGATACTTTTTTTTCAATTATATCCTTTTTGATATCTAACTAATGCACCCTGTTGATTAAAAATGATTGATGTAAAAATCACAAGCATGCGTCTACATCTTAGAGCGGAGACAATTCACGATTATTTGGAATGGATTCCATGATCTTTAAAAATCTATTTTTATGGAACAATGAAATAAACGAAGTAGCACTATACTTTACGTTTGTTATGAAAAATACATAACTGAAGAAACCTAGCCGTCTACAGAAGGGGTTTTTAGCAAGGGAGACCTCATAGTGGGAGCGTGGAGCAACTCCAGAAGGGGGGGGGGGGGGGTAATATTTTTAACAAGGTGGTATCTGTATTAAAAAAATTAAAAGCTTCCTTGACTAAAATGAGGAATGAGGACGAAGGTGCTCAAATGCCACCTAAAAGATAGAGTCAGATATAAGTCTAAAGTTATGATAACTTTTGTGTATCACTAGACTGAATAATTGTTTATTTGTTATGTAAGTTAAGTCCGAATTTGTATATGGAGTTGGAATCAATTCTAGTCTAATAGGGTAGAAAAGGAGTTGTGAATAGGCGTTTCTCATTTTTACAGAATCGTCTCAGCCCTAAGTACACCATGAAGAATATTAAGGGGCAACAGAGAAAAAAAAGTTTTATCATATTTGTTAAAGAAAACATGACATTTTCTCCCCTAAAATTGTATGATTTTCGTTTTCTTATTAATATATTCTGGGATAAAAAAGAGTTTGAGAAACGCTGGTCAACGTCGACATTCTATTTCAGATAGAAGCCTCCCCCCCCCCTCCCTTAAAGAAAATATGAACCATACAGAATCATTAAGACCAATAGAAAATAAATATAAAGATTGTCTTGCCGTGTTTTTTATCTCCATATAACAATATAACATACCTTCGCAACGGAATAATCCATTTCAATCACTTGAGAAACGTCCAAAACAATGATGAGTGTCTTGTCCTTCTCATTATCTCGAATAAGATTGAATATTTTGGTTTTAATGGAGTCTAAAACTGTGAAATACAGATTCCTATCCACATCAATGGTGTAATACTCCACTTTAGAATCCTGGATCTATTTTATTTAATTGTAGACTTGACATCAGTTAATTATAAGTATCAATCTTAACTTACTTTAAAATGATTGATATTAATAACGGGAGTAACGGACGCGTACAAAATGATGAATAAATGGGTCACAATACCGACCAAGAGACCAATTTGTAGCTTGTAAAAGATCCCAATGAGAAAAGTGAGTAAAAAAGGTATAATCTCCAATTCTGGAATCGGCGTTTGTTAAAGCTTGTTTTAATTTTTTTTTTAAATGAAGGAACTGCTTACTTCTATGTCTCCAAAGAGGGAGCAAGAGATCAATATCAAAAGTAAAAATGATGGCTGACATGACAACAGCAGATAAAGCTGAGCATGGAATGTATGCAAGGAGTGGAGTTAAGAAGACGCAAGAGATAACTATTAAAATTGATGTGATGACACCACCAAAAGTTGTACTAACGCCAGATGCTGCATTCACAGCAGATCGACTTAAAGAGCCAGTGACAGCCAATGAGCCGATAAAGCTTCCGAGAATGTTTACACAACCAAGCGTCATCATTTCTTGAGTGGGATAAACTTGACGATTGGGATGCACTAATCAACAAATTATAGGAAAGGAGTTAAAGAGCACTCTAATACGTACTTGATGAATAGTGTTTAACGATGGCAATAGCTTGAACAAAGTTGATGAATGGTAGAGTAAATATACCAGTTCCGAGGTATTCTGCTATTTCGAATATTCCTGAAGCATTAGTACTATTGCTTGGAAGACCATAGAGCCATGGTAAATTTATTTCAGGTAATCCACTATCCACCTTACCTAGATGGAGTAATTAATGCATTAAATCATTCCATTTTGATATCATTGCGTTCTTACCTGTGAGCCGTAGTGAATCCTCGAATTGGAAAACATTGACTAATAAATAAGCTATAACAGATGTAAGAATGAGAATGAAGCTATTACGAGTGACAGATATAGCCCATTTGATTTTTTCAATGGTTTTATACTTTTTCGTTTCTTTATCAATTCCTTGGCAGCATTTCATATCTTTAATGGCCTAACAAAGAGCAGAGTGTTAACTTAAAAAAAGAGAGACGCCATTTAAAATTCTTACCCGAAGAAACAAAAGAATTCCGATTGACGTAAATCCAATTGCAGAATCAACTGGACGAATCTCATCTAAATTACTGAAAATCCATTTCAGAGTCGGAATAAAACCTCTTTTAGGAGCACTGGGAAGCCCCAATAAACCTGTTAACTGACTTGAAACAACTTGACAGCATATGCCAGATACAAAACCAGCCAAAACTGGTCGAGAAACATAGTTGACTAGAAATCCTAAGGAAAGGAAAGAAATCCAATTTGATCATATTTTCATAGAGGATATTTTACCCAGATTGAATAATCCTCCCAATATGAGTATCAATCCCGTAAAAAAGGTCAGAGTAATTGATTTCTGAATATCACCATGAGCATACCCATGCATAAGAATACACGCCACAGCAGTCGGCCCCATACTAATTTCTGGACAATGACCGAAAAGAGCATAGAGGAAACCAGGAAGTATGGATGAGTAGAGCCCGTACTGAAGAGGAGGGTGAAAATTTGGGCATATATGAATGTTATCAAATAAGTGAATCCTTACTTGCAGAGGAAGTCCTGCGAGAGCAGCAAAACTAATCGCCATAGGAATAAGAGTGAGCGTCACGGTCAGACCCGCCACAATATCCCCAAAAAGGGACTGAGATCCATATCCATTTGACATAAATTCCAATGCAGGGAATATCCTCTTCATAGAGAGCTCATTTTTGAGAGAATTGATATGTTGATGCAGAAAGGTTACAGCCTTTGATTTGGAAAGTGTCTTTTTGTCCTTTGAAAAATAGTCAGTTGCTTGTTTAGGAGCTGTAACGAAAAAAAAAAAAAAAAAAAAGGATAGAAGGGCTTCAAAGTTTAATTTATCGGACGTAGATGGTACTTTCAATGAATCCTTTCCTTACTTTGAATTTCAATTGATTCGTTGGATGCGAGTGCCATGTTTAGCCCAAAAGATATTTACTTCTTACGGATCAAAGTCATGTGAAAAGTAAATATCTTCCTAACGGCATTGCTATATGTAACTAAAAGTTTAAAAGTAACCTACGCAATATTATACAAGGAACTAAACTGGTTACACAGACTTCACGAGGAAAACCTTTATTTTATAGTGTTATGTAAATTCTTTATGTAAAATCTCAACAAAAACAGTTTAAAAAAGATTAAATTTACACATTTCTAATTATTCTTATTAATTAATTCATTTTTATCGAGGGACATAGCTTGACATTTGTAGACCCAGAGGGAATGATACCATAAGGTTAACGCTAATAATGAGAAACCCAAGATATATTTATGCATTTACGTAACCAAATATTATACTTTACACATATATATGTAGATGAATTAGGAGATTTAAGAATGAAGAATTGCTTTGGAGTGATTTTAAAAATATCTCAACCGCCTTTTCTATCCATTGCTACATCACTGCAACTAACAAGTATCAAATTACGAGAGTATTCTTACAACATCATCAACTCCTATGTATTTTTTTGTCAGCTGTCGATCTATTTACTCCTCTTGCTCCTAATTAGTGTTCTATACGTTGATTTTTTAAATTAGCTCTTGTTCAGCCTTAAACTATTCCCAACAATTAAAGGAGGAGCTGTCCAACTGTAGGAAAGAATGGGGCGGGATAGGCCAACTATCAATAGATTTTGAGCATTTATTTCCTTTTCTTTTTGGAGGAGGAAAGGTTGAGAGATACAATGAAGATTGATATGTTTTTGTTTGAACAAATCCTATATAGTGATCACACTGACACATTTGACCATTTATTGAACATGTTTCACGATAACTCCTCGTGAAATGATAAAAGTATAAGATGCCACTGGGGATGTCAGAGAATGAAGATGTGTGTATACATATTTCATATCAAAGTAGAATTAAAAGAATTGTACTAAGTATATGCAATTTCTGTTATAAGTAGAGAGAAAACCATGTTACTGAAGTGGTGAATATATTATTTCAAGGATTTCTTTTGTTTGTAGTAAGAGAAAAAGGATTGTTCACATACGCCATCATAACTTTAAAAATAAATGCATGTTGCGTATACAACTACAAAAATCATATGATAATTTAGATATAAAAACCAGATAATATGTGGAAAAAAACTGATTTTCAACCTTCAATAACATTCCCATTTCCTTACAAACAGAGACATTTTATGCATCCACACAAAAAATGTTCAATACAATTATCATTTGTGTTACGTCATATTTAAATGAATTTTCTAGAGGACAATTGACTGGGCTATAATTAAAGAGAGATCTATGGAGGTGCATACAGTCTGCATAGCTATTGATGAGCCACTTTTTAAGAGCTAGAGTCATGTATCAATTCTCACATTTTTATGAACGTGAGACTCACGCCTTTTCACCCACTCTCACCCCATCCATTGTGTGTTTCACGCGTATTTTTAAAACATAGCAACAACAAAAAATTAAGTCAAATTGAATTTGAATTATGCTCTACAATGTTCACACCAAACAACTTTCAAAATTGAGAGTATTAGCTGTGATGGGACTCAACAAGACTAAAACTAGAAAAAGTTTACGACTTAAGAGTACTCTATTGACAATCATGATAGTACAAATGACTGATTTCAAATGAAAAACGGAGGAGGGGGGGGGAGCGGAGTTAACTTTACAAATTCATAGGTAAAGTTACTGTTCATAGGTAAGTGAATCAATGACTCATCCTTCTCGAATATTAAAATTCAATTATATAAAAAAGATAAATATAATTTTAAGTAAAGGACGTTTGCAAAACGTGAATCCCAAGTATTATGAGTAGTATCCAAATCTGATTATATTGACTTCGAGTCGAGTCAGTCTGAAGTCATGGTTTCATAATGAGGCTTTAAGTGAGACTCGATTCCAAGTCAGGAATGCAAATCCCCATCTCATTGTAATGTAATTAATGTTTCTACAAAATAACTATTCATCTCAAATGTCTAGAAAGAAAAGAAAAGAAAAAAAAGAGCGCAGAGCATTTAAAGGCTTCAGCATATTTCTACGACGCTTTTATCTATTTATGTATGTATTTAGATGAGAGACCCTCGTCTACAAAACAAACAAGGATCCGTATAAAAACAAAAATGTTTTTTTTTTTTTCATTTTTATGAGAAAGTAATACCCTTTATGAATTATTCATTACGATCCTTGAAGGAAGGCAGAAAATGATTGATGTTGAGTATAAAGTCTAAATAATGCACTCACTTCGAATAGCAGTCATAATAATAATAAAAAAAAGGCTGCATATTTTCTCATAGGTAATGATAATTATAACTCTTCTGTCAGTGGACTTTGTACAAGATAATTTAAACGTCAAATGAATGTTAGAGGTGGAAATGTACAAATGTAGATTAGTGATACATCGAATATCTAAAAATACAATTATGCAGATAATATCTAAATATTATGTACTTTTAAAAGTATTTCTAAAATGTGTCTGCTCCTCAAATACGAATCAATGATCTGGTGGTTTCAGAGACCAGAGAACCAAAATAAAATATGGAAGTTTTGCAAAAAAAAAAAAAAAACATCAAAAATACCAATTTTACCAACATTCTTGTCGGGTTTTTTTATTATTATTATTTATTGGGTATCTGACTTCTTTAAAGACCTAATGAGTAAAGATGATTTTTATTTTTTATTTTTCTTCATTCCTTCTCACGTCTCAACCATAATGCTCATAAAACGAAACAACTTTCTGCTATTAGTAGCAATCATAGAAGAAATATGTATATAAACATGGGCTTTTGTACATATTTATCTTAGGAGATGAGAGTACTAAATAGGTTTTTAATTTCCAACTCTAGAAAGAAGAAATAAAGAAAATGCCTTTCCTCATCAACGCCCATGTCATTTTAAACATTCAACCCAACAATAAGTAATATGTGAGGAACCATGTCTATTCTTAAAATTCCAAGCATGTTTGAAAAAAAAACGTATTATGACAAAGAAGCATCATTTCTTATATTTTCTTAAAGCGTCCATTGCATTCAATCTTCAGTGATTGTGTAGGTTTCCAAATAAATTTACCAATGTGTATGAACAAGTGTTTTCCTGTAGAACTGACAGGAAGTCGCCACTTATGAATATAGACTTGGGAGGAATTTATAAGATGAAAATGGATTTTATGTTTGATAAGAGCTCTTGTAAAGAAGGAAACAAATACACAAACGTGAATGAGATCTTCAACGGAAGGGGATCTCTGGACGTGTCTATGATCGGGGGACTCCACCTTTAAATGGATTTGAGCTATTTGAATAAGTAAAAATACATTCATAAAAACAATCTTTACTATGATACGAGTCATATCAAGACCACGATCAAACCAACTATACCTTTGTAAGTTCAATATGGGAATAAGTAAGTTCAATATGGGAATAAGCAATCTTAATATGGGAATAAATAATAAAAAACAATATTCAGGAAATTTAACATAATAATAAATTTTATAATTAATGAAAATAAAAAAATAAGGAGAGACGAGGAAGTTTCAAAGAGAATACAGCAATGGAGTGAGTGGGTGAATAAATGCTTAAGAAAAGCAAAGGATGAATATTGAGGGCCAGTAGTAATTGTAATTGAGTATGCTCCGGCACACTCCAAGATTGAAGATGTTTTGAATGAAGAAGAGTTTTCAATGCACAAAATTTTAAGACTAGGGCCTTACTCCAATGCTCAATCCAATTGATCATATTTGGTCAATATTAAAAGTCTTTGTGATAAGAGAATTAGCTAGAAAAATTGAGAATATTTTAAATGCTAAAAGAAATGATTGCAGCATTTCGGAGTAAAGATCAAGAGCTCTGGAACAATTAATTGAAGAAGAACTAAATGAAATTACCTCAATGATTTGCAATAATTGTATTGCTAGCATCCAGAATCGTTTTGTAGATGTGATTCTAATAAATTTATTGTTATGTTAAATTTCATAAATATTCTTCTTTATTATTTATTCTATTAAAATTATATAATTAAACTATTATAGTTTCATAGTTAACGTTGTGATGATCAGAAAATATTGAATCTAGTCATCCCAAAACAAGACAATTCCAATGAAATTCTAGTTATATGAAAGTAGATTTGGATCCCCAACGATAGAGTTTGAATCATTTAACAACTCCTATATAAAGTCAAGAAAAGTATTTTTTCGGAAAACACAGGATCGTAGTATTTCTTCGATTATGGTTGTAATGCAAGAAGGTTCTTTTTGAGGAGGTTACATTTATTTTTTTAAGTGATCAATTGATTATGTGTTTTTAAAGACATTTATGAAGTTTTTGATATAAAAGTTTGTCAAATGGCTTAAATCAATAATCATAAAATTCCTGTATCAAATATATTTGGTGCTTCAGGAATATTAAGGGATTATTGAATTGTTAAAATTCATAGTTGTAGTCTTAAAACAAATTAATAAGGAAAACATTCATGTAAATATAGAGCGTTTTCATGTGACGTCATCATTATGGAAGTTAGCCATCTTGAATGAGACACAAGCACCCAAATTATAAATAAAAATCCTTGTTCCTATTTTTAAAGTCATTAGATGGAGGTTTCTTAAGATTTTTTTTTTTTTAATGAGAAATTTGCCCATTTTGTTTTAATCATAGCTAGGGTTATGTGACTCCAATATGGCGTCTTTTTGGTAAACTATGCAATAAAAGTGATATCAGGATCTATGTTCATCTATGAATGTACGTTCCTCCATGGCGACAAAAGTGCATTGAGAAACGGGGAACAAATAGGATGGTCATGCTACGTTTAGTCTGGATTCAACTACTGTTTTTCAATTCAAAACTCCTTTAATAATAATAAATACCCCCTATGATTCATTTGCATGATAGTTCGTTGAAGGCATATCCATGAATTACCCGAATTGTCCGAGGTATAACGGCATATGAGATTCAAGTTGAACCACAATATTATTCAAAAAGAAATTGAATGGCATCATCCATTGAACATAATACTAAGTGTTGTAATCAAGGCGAGTTTGAATGATGACTTGAAATGCACTTAGGCGCATGCCTTCATAACAAACAAACAAATAAACATACAAAAATGATGAAAGTGCTTTTAATTAAACCCCTTTTAATTGTTCAATTATTTTGGTATGTGTATATGTATGTGAAAATATAAGTTTGTATTTGTACCGTTTATTAATAAAAGTGTCTTTGGAATTACAAATAATTATTCTATTTTGTATTTACACAGACCCCCCTCCTCCTCCTCAATATGATGATCCCTAACAAAGGTAAATAAGCAAAAAAGAAAAAAAAAGTTATTTAATGAACTTTGTCCAAAGTATATGTAGACATTATTATAAAATATATATATAAGTTGTTTTTTTTCTTTTTTGAAAAGTTTCTTGAAGAAGAGAAAATACATAGAATTCTACTTCTTATTATTATTATATTTTCTATTATAACCTGCATAAGTATTTTAATATACCTACCTATACATATAAGTATATTATATATGTAGTATACCTTATTTGCTTAAGCAAATGGTCAAAAATAAACGATATTTTAAGATTGTATTTTATAACCCCCATAATAATGTACATACATACATAAAATATTAAAGACTCTCCAAAGGGTTTTTAATTAAAGGCTCTATCAAAGTATGTATGTCATAGTCGCAGTAGGAAGGTGTATACGTATTATGCAGTCTAGGTTCTCTAACCTGACCCTCCATTTGGAGTAAGTAGTGTCAAAAAAATTGTTTTATTTAAATAATTTATTTAAGCTCCAAAGTTTCTTGCTTCCACAGATACAATAAATTCTAAAGTCTTGGCTTTAATTAGAGGTGTTGTTGCTGCCATGGACCTTAAACTAAAGTCACTTGAATTAAGAAATTATACAGTCCACTCTCCCCTACTGTAAATAGGAGGTTCCTCCAATATATTTTTGAATCATTATGGTCATTATATATACCTATATGCATATAAGTTGTATGTACCTAGACAGATACTGTTGTACTTCAGATATACAATGGGACGTTTTGGCCCTATTGTGCACATTTTAAATTATTTTTAGACAACTGAAGATGAGGCTTCAGTGGCCTTAATTAAGCTATGATAGTAGTGATATATGTACTTGTATAGGTAGTCTTATTTGGCTCTCAAAATGTTCAGTTCAACACACACACACACACAAAAAAAGAAGGCCTATAGGTTTGATCTTAAGGTCTGTTATTTTATTAGTGAACTGTAGAATATCTTGGGGTTTAAAAGCTCTGTCCAAATATAATATTTCAGGTCTCAGTTTCATAATATGTGTATCGATTGGGTATTTGTGATGTCACATTATGACGTCTCAAGACTTCACCATTTGTTGGACTGACAACTGCACTGCAATCCCAGGCTTTAAATTTCTACCGAAACAACACAAGTCATAGTTCTAACATATGAATACGTAGAGGATTGAAAACCACATTATCGAGGAACCGCTAGGGGTTTAATTAAAAGTACTTTATTCGTTTCTGTATGTTTGTTTGTTAGGAAGGCATGTGTCAAAGTGCATTTCAAATCATCATTCAAACTCGCCTTGATTTCTACACTTACTATCATGTCCAAAAGTGTAATAAAAATTACGAATTTAAAATGACATAACATACTACATATAATGGAGAGAGAGAGAGAAACTTGTAAAAAAGGAAGATAGGTGTTTGCAAGAGAGCTGAACCATTGAATTCATCTGACAAAATAAGTACCACTAGGGACGATCAATGGATGATGGCATTCAATCTCTTTTTGAATGGAAAAAAATATACGTATCAACTCTTTTACCTCTGATTTTCCATTGGAAAGAACTAACTCATGATGACTGGGGTGAAAGGTGACATCCCCATAGAAAAAAATTATTTAAAAATATTTTGTCAAAAGGCCAAGCTTTGTCGTTAAATTGTGATTTATAAAGAAGAAACAAGAATGGAGTTGCCTTCCATAATTAATTTATAAAATATCTTTTATTAATATTGTCCCTTCCAACTATTATATGAGATTTCCACGTCTGTGGAAATTTTGTCTTGTTTATTAGATTTAGGTATAAAATTTCTGAGCTATAGTCCCCCCCCCCCAACAAAAATCATGAGCAATGCCCTGAGATGAACCACAAACAACATTTTTGTGGAACCCAGGGCAATAAAATAAGAGCGTTAATCGTCAAAATGTATCACCTTTACTCTTTCACTATGGACTTCATCGAAATTTATTTTCTGTGCCATTTAATTTTTTGATTAGGAACCCCTGGCTTAGGAGTTTCTCGATACTTTTTTGCTAGAAATAAGGATACCCATAATCACAAGGGTTATAACCCCTGTATTCCAAATATTTTATTTACATATATATATGTATAAACGATATAATCAAAGAGCACAAAAGATTCAACTTACACTCACATAGATATTATGTACTTACCAGTGCTTCATGTTACACTCACTTCCCTGCCATAAGTGTTAGATTTAAGACAATGATAATTTTTAGTAATTCATGTACTTTATTTTATTGAACCAGTCAGAGAAAAAGAGAAATTTATAAATTCAAAACCTGAATATGATTTGAATAGTGATGTTGTATTAAAATCTAAAAGGGCTCTGTAAAACCCCAAAAGAAACTCACTTCTTCTACTGGACTTGAAACACTTTTTGTGAACTGTTTAGAGTCTATGTACATACTTTGTAATCCATCAAGATCATCAGTAGAGCAAGTAAAAATTATTTCAAAATTAATTTTTTTTTATCACGCCGCCCCGGTCTAAAGAAAAGAAATGCTGCCGTCTAACGAACTCAAATGACTTATATCTATACCTTTAATACTTATATAAACATATAAACTAATCATAAAAAATACGAAACCCCATCAAATCCCAATCCAATCAATGAATACCTACATTGTTAATTAATTTTCAAACTAATTATATATACTATTAAAGGTCACAAATGGAGAAGGAGCCTGGATTTAATTATATGAATTTATGAGTATGGAAGTACAGCACTAAAAGAGAAGATTTCCCTGTTTGACTTCATTCCTCATCACATAAAATAAAAATAGTTGAAAAAATAGTTATTCATTTATTATGACCTTATAAAGTATGTTGAGTTCATTCGGCGATGTTCTCAAGTATGAAGCTCCTGGTGAGAAGGTAGGACTCAAAAGGCAAATAGATATATTCAAAATTTGTAAATATGGATTGATATATTTATTTATCGAACAATAAATACTTTATTACGGCGTAGTCCAACTTACACAGACAGTGCTTCTCAAACTCTGCAATACATTTTTTGTATGGCGTGAAAACATATCTGAGTTTTTGTGAATTTATTAAATTGCACTTGCCGCCTCAAGTTAAGCATCATACCCATGGTCAGGGAATATTTAACAAATACTCCTAATCATACTCACTCACTCAATCATTTTCCAAACTAACTCTGAGGAAAAGAGTGAGTATTCTATAGACCCTAATCATACTAACCAATTACTCATTACCATAGCAAACATGATGAAGTAAAATTGAGGTTTTTCCCTACTTTGGAAAGTACCATTTTAGTCAGATATAGTCGATTCCAAGTCATGTCTCGAGTATTTGATTTTGGGGTTCAGCTAAGTCTTCAAAATAGGGACTCGGGTACAAGTCCTCATCTCTCTATTTATAATGCTCTGAACATTCAACTCAAAATAGTAGAATAGTCCAAGTGTTAGAAAGAATTGGCTAGCTACTAGGCCATGGTTTTGTATCTGTTTTTTTTTTTTGTTTTTTTTCATTCTCTTTTTGCGTAATACAATAAAGATCACATTCAGTATTATTTTCCATTATGGTAAAGGCTATTAAATTCTTTCTTTCTTTAATATCCATAAAAAAGCTATTTAAGAGTAACTTAATTTAAGACTCTATTAATTGTAATTATAAGTTTGTTTCTTTTACGGTTGTTCTTGTTCTTCTAAGTTCAGCATCATTAATGAAAGGAATTACATGCAATCGTGCCAAATGTGAACAACAAAAACAACAAATAGTACAACATTCTTACTCATTAAAAAATTGCATTACAAGCATCATGTGGCTTATATGGAAATAAATTAAATTTAAATGCATTAAATTAAGAACAAAAAAAAAATAATATTGTGTAATATATATATTTTTTTTACATCTATGTATGTACATTTAAAGTTAATAATAAAATGTATGAATTATACAATATATGTATGTATGTACATACAAATTATGTATTTCTATAAACATGACTCAAAAAAGGCCGCCTTAAGTATTTTAAATTTTATAGTCATCTTAGAAACATCTTAGCTTGTGTGTACTTACAGAAACTCTTCATTTTGAAAAGGATATTTGTTGAAATTTGATTATATTTTATTATTATATGGAGAGTTCTTTGCTCTAAGATGTTCTGATGTGTGACCATCGTTAAGCGTTCAAATCAATCCTAAGGGAACTATTCTACATTTGATTTCAGTGCTTGACAAGTGCTTACTGCTAATTTGAGTTCAATCAATTAAAGCTGGAAATATAGATAAAAGAAAAATCGACAGGTGAGAAAGGAATACTGAGCAAATGCTCATGCTATGAGGATAAATTAGATATTTAATTAGCCGAAAAGTGAAAATATAACTACATATCCTGATTAATTAATTATTATCAGATGGGATCGGATCACTCATTTTACCAAATTTGCAATGTAAATGGAAACAAAAATAAACAAAAACGAAATCTCAATAATTTAGTCATCCGTAAAGCTCTCACTTGACAAAATAAGAACTTGTATGCCAATGGATTTGTCTGGGATCCCACTCATTCCCTTCTTTTTCATGAAAGGGTCTCCCCATGGCGTAAAACTTTGGTTTTTTTTGCTTTTTAAATTATTGACATTTTTTCAGGAACGCAATAGAGTTTTTGCACTTTCCCCATAATTTTGTAATTGTTTTTTGTTAAAAAATGTCTAAAACTTTATCTTCGAAAGTGATATAAAGACCCGTAGTTGTAGACGCTATACACAGTACGACTATAATTGTTTGTTTGTTTGTTTCTCTTATTTTTGATTTTTTTTTACTAAAAAGCTATTTATTTTCAAAATAAGTATTTGTAACTTATTTTTTGTAAATTTGTCATTAGTTCATAATACATTAAAAATCCATTTGAATACCCTTGACAATAAAATTATTTTCTTCTTGCGTATTTGAGCATATGTATATATGTAATTTATAAAATTATTGACATACAAATCTTAATATAAAAATTATTTGATTATAATATATATTATCT
Organism: Lepeophtheirus nordmannii; assembly: GCA_963680855.1. Lineage (NCBI taxonomy): Eukaryota > Metazoa > Arthropoda > Copepoda > Siphonostomatoida > Caligidae > Lepeophtheirus > Lepeophtheirus nordmannii. The sequence continues at coordinate 30,235,513 of OY804522.1, read as the reverse complement.
CTGGTGCTCAATATATCCTTCTTGAAACAATCAAAGCATCATCAATGTTACTCTCCAGATCGGACAAAATACTCTTTCCATTTTAATTCCTCTCTCCACGTATATTTACAACCCAAATTACATTTATGTACATAATATTGAACTTCGATACAATTTTCATTGCTTTAACAGTATGTAACTGTTTCCAAAAGCCTCTCAGTCCCAATATTTGTACTGTACTTACATACATTACATACGTTTGGTACAAGTTACAGTTTGCACATCTTCTTATATATTAAGACATCAGTCATTTTCATAGCCTATAGAGTCAATCATAATAATAATACTTATTTACGATATATTTGCAAATGATTCAACTCTGGACTCTTGAATTTTATAACCTATCACAGAATACTTATCAATTAGATATAACTTCTATGTGAAAAACTAGCAAATTACTCCTTTAAAGTATAAAAAATCTAAAGGAATGGCATGTGGCATACGTACAATTTAACATGTACATACAAATTCATACAAATTTGTATCTGTCTTTGTCTTGATAGCTAAATTATTGTTATTTTATTATGTTGTAACATGTACAAAATCATAGTTCTATGAGTGATAAATGACCTCTTTAAAAAAAAAAAAAAAACAAAACTGCGTTTGCGATTTTCTAAAGAAAATTATGACTCAAAAAGAAGATATCCATAAATAAATGTTGTTGACAAACACAGTTTTAAGAGACAAAATATGTGTCAGTGCTCTTCACATGTTCATACAAAGAATATTATTATTATTATTATTGCTGTAAAGGTCAATGAGAAGAGTTTAAAAGAGATCAAAATATATGCTAGAAGTGAAATTCATCACAAAATAGGAATGGACAAACTGACTTTTTGAAGGATATGTTTTTGTACAATATATGAGCATACATACGTAGGGTGGTAATGGAGAATGGGCATTTTATAAAGATAAGTAAATAAAAAGTTAATGACCATGGTTTTACGACTACACGAAAATACTTGGATATTTCATTTTCTTATTATTAATGGCCATAAAACAATATACTCTATGTATGTACATATATATGTACAAAACGACATGCAACGATGCTAAATAGTAAGTGTAACAATTTGATGGTACTTTATGTATGTATGTATGTATCTAAAAAGAATGTGGGTATTTGAGAAATTCTCAACATGCACTTAGAAAATCTTCCCATACGTCGTCGATTAAGTAATTATGTATAATTATCCTATATAGCTATACATACTATGCAGTTATGAATGTATGTATATTTTAGCAAGTGATTAAGCTTAACTTCATATGTATTTCAAAGAATAAATCATGCAAATGGTCTGCAAAGAGAGATTTAAGCTCCACATTAAAACACCTTTTTTCTTCTTCTCATTTTCTTAATATAGAGCGTGCAATTGCTAGTAGTATTTTGTCAAATCAAAGAGAATTAAAGTCTTTCTCAACGTTCATTCATTAAGATATTTTTGGTTGCGAAGGTATTTGTTTGGAATCTTTATTTGCTTTTAACATTTCTTCTACTCATGATTAAGTGCAAGATTTCTTTCTCCCTTCCTCTCTCTCTCTCTCGAATTAGTTGAAACCTCTTTTTTAAGGGTTTAACAATTAATTAATTACATCATCATTATTAATCATATTTTTGTTTTGTAATAGTTCTAATTTTTCAATTTTTTAGGGAGATGATTATCTAATCATTTAAAAATTAATATTTTGCCCTACAAAGTTAATATAAGAAAGCTGACACTCCTACCTACAATAATGTTTGAGTAAACAAAACTCAAACTTTTTGCGAAGATACTGAGATTGAACCTTAAATTTTTCCTCACTTCTCTTTAAAAAAAATAACTAAAAATGGTTAATTTTCAATAGAAATAGCTACCAAATGAAGGTATAAACTTCACTGATTAGAGAACTGCACGTTTTTATTTTTTATTTATATTATTATTTAAAATAAAAGTGGGGGAGAATTTAAGGGTCCTACAAAACCCGAGCTATCACTGTCTGTAGTCATATACATACAAAGTAATCATAGACATAATTATTGCATAGGTATAACTACAGGAGAGCGATTTCATGACATCCTTGGCATTTAATAATTTTGTGATATATTACATATTATCATTATATCCGTGATTTTTTACTTTTGTAAAATATTTCCTTTATAAATATAAATATTGTATAGTAAGCAATTGATTCTTAATTTGTATTTTTAACAGACTTATGAAAACACTTTAAATATCAAAATGCTTAGACATACCTCGATATGTTGCTATGAGTCAACAGTTAAACAAATATATTTTGCCTACGAACCTTTTCTCATATTTCTTTCCTTGATGAAGTTGAACTAAATTTAATTTAATGACTTTTAATCCTATCTTTAGAACTCTATTTTTTTCCTCTCTCTTCCTATCTACCCATGTAGACATATTTACCTCCATCATCGGATAATACTGTAATTTGATACATACATATATCTATATATAGATATGTACATTAATGATATATAAGTTATTACAGCGGAACTCTGGTTTACGAGTGCCCTGGTTAAGTATTGCATGAAGAAACAAAGATAATTTTGCGTATTTGACGTCTTGACTAATGAGTGATAACTCGTAGAACGAGCAGAGGCACTGGAACCAACTCATAAGCGGAGTGGGGATTTTTAAAGAAAGGACAATACAAATTAATGACACGATAATTACACAACTGTTTCTAACTAATTATTGTTTTTAATAAAGCGGAAGGATAATGGTCAATTGGTTTCCCTGTTTGCCAGAACAGGAAAGCCAATATTGTGGACGAGCAAATATTTTTTGTGTACTCGGTTCCAAAATATTTTTTGTTACGTGTAAAACTTGGATTACGAACAAATATTATTTATACAATACATTGGCATATATTCACTATTTGCTGGAGCATCATGCTCCGACAGGACTAGGTTGATGGTTCGATCTGCGTACTCTTCATGTGAAAGTCTGGAGAAGGAGTGGAGCAGGAGGAGAAAACCTTTACTTCAAGTGAAACAACAAGGGAGGTTTGTAAAATGTGAGGAAACCACAAAGTTTTGTCGAGACGCATCCCTCTAATAAGAAAGTTGTGTCTATGAGAGCTTAACTTAACAAATATATAATGTCAAACTTCTGGAAAATTATAACGCGTAGGCCAAGGTCAATGTTCTTCGAAGTAGTTCCAAGTAAAAACTGCGCCAAAGGAAAAAGATTTTGAATTGCATGAATTAATCTATACAAATTCTGACAAATACATATTCATGTTATTTGTTTTTGAAAATAAGGAAAACTTATTGCATAGAAAATAAAACTGAATAAGATTTTTAAATAATTATTTTGGATCTGGAATAGATTAATTAACTTTCCATTCATTTTTATGGAAATTATTGATCTGTATTAGAAACAAACTTCTGGAACAGATTAAACTACATTTATAGTGGCATAACATTTGCGATATGTGAACGTTATTGTGTGGGAGTAACATATAAATACCTAGTAGATGAACAAAATCATTGGCAGTTATTAAACTTACCGTTTTCTCTCGATCCCCCCACAAAAACAACATCGTACTTGGCTATAAAGCTCTCGGTTAGCTCTTCATCCTCATTATACGACATGTCAGTATATTTATTATGATGTTGAAATATATTCTAATCAGTTGAAAGAAGCAGCTGATTTGTAGCTTTCTAACGGGGTAGCAGGCAGGGTCGTCTCCTTTCCTCTTGACGTAATATTATTATTTTTCTCCTCTTTCTTTTCTTTTTAGTTAGTTGTCATAGTGCGTGCAACAACTTTTTGGTAGTAAATAAAAATAAAAATACGCGGATTGATGGTTAGCCACTTTACTTTTGTTATTTATGATGACCATAAGAGCACAGCATATTTCCTCCTAAGGGATAAATACATAAATATGCGTTAAGGAGGAAACCTCAAAGTCCTAAGAAGAATGGATGGTTAGTTTATGTAGTAGTTACAGAGTATGTATTGAAAGAGAGATGAATTGTAGACACTAATGTGATATTTTTTTTTTTTTAATTCACTACCACCTTAACAAGGAACTGACTACAAAATAAATAAATTTCATAGGAGGAAGATCATTTTCTCTACAGACACAGTACTGTGAGCGTATGAACGTAGATATATAATACACGGGTTTTTTGAGTGGAGTGCGAGTGTTCGTTACTCATCATCATCTTGATAATATTTAAAAAGCATATTTTGTTTTACGGTTGAGTGTTATCTACACATAATAACAACGTGTACATATGTATGTATGTATGTATATTCATAAAGAAATTCAAAGATGGATCATTATGTGAAAGATAGATCTACGAAGGGTCATGCATAATATAGTATATACCCATGACAGAAATTTTAAAAAACAAAACAAAAACAAACATAATTTATTGATGTTAAAAAAGAAGATTTAGTCCTCAAATGAAGAAAGAAACTTTTTGGTTGTACAAGGAGCAAGAAAGTTAGCCTTTAATATTAATTATCTTTTGTATGCTATTACACATATGAGACATGCTTAAAGTGGAAGGATCTCCACTCTATCTCTCAGATTTCCAAAGTAGCTTGTACGTGTTCCCTTTTAAATCGGCTAATATCACATGTCATGCTTGTCAACATCCCCCTTCAAAGGTTTCTGCACAACTCTGGTCCGTATTATGTGTAGAAGTGTGATTTATAAAGTTTGGTGGTTACAAATAGGTAATGTACAGGTTGAATGTGACTCCTAATATTGATACCCCTGATGAGGTGGCGTAAAATCCAGACTTAAATTGAAAATAACTAAAAGGACCCCCAGAAAAAAAAATATTATAGAAGTTATTAAATGCTTAAAGGTCAAAGCCCAGTCAAAGGAAAGCTCTGGATGGGTCTTTTTAGGAGGCAGTTTAACTAGAAATGTGATTTTTTGTTTGTTTTAAGTTGTACTCAATTTTAAATTTTACTAAAATACCTATAAGATGCAAGGCCCTTCATTTTAACAGTTCAGTTGGGATTTCCTACGCTTAGAGTCCTCGTAGCATTGCATCCCGTCCCTTAATGAGATAATCCGATCTGAAAAGAGGTGGAAAGCATTGTCAAATGATTAATGATGCAGGTTAACCAAAATCATTTGGTTTTCCTTTTCTTTTCTATTGTTTATCAAGGCAAATTCAATGCATAATTATTAATTGAAGCATGTTTTTTTTGTCATTTACAGCAATTAAATTCATGTTTGTTTATGCATAATTACAAACTTTTTGACTTCATGTTTTTTGTTTTCAAGTGCATATCATTTTCAACAAGTGGTACATAGGTTTATTAAATAAGTTTATCAAGGAGACTCTTTGAATAGAATTTTATGAATATTATTTACTCTTATATTTAGACGTGTTTGTTTATATACATATATATATATGTATATATATAATATTTAGTAATAGACAAATAGTAAAGGATTTTGGGAAGAAATGAAATGTTTCCTTTTAGATATTTGTATTTACAATATTGTATATGTATATACATACATTATACATAAAAGCAAATAAACACATAAAAACAATACAAATTTAATGGTTCCAAAACATTCTATGACTATAAAAAGAAGAAAAGGGACATAAAAATGGTAAACTTCCTTTTCAATATTCCCAGTGGTAATATACATAATGTTCCAAGATCGAGGAATACAGATATTACTACATCCATTAGAAATAGTACGTACATGCTTACATATGTAAGTATTCCATGTCTGAACCTATAAAGTAATAAAAGTAATAATGAGCTGAATGAAGTTTAATTTGAGCTCAGGATATTCATGACTTATACTTAAAAACAATCTTCGTTGCGTCTCACACTTTTCCACCTACAAAAAGAGAGGGAAAAAAGGCTTGAAATTATACATATTATATTCTAATTGCCCAATGACGTCACTCGCACCTTACTGAAGTACTATTTATAACATAGTCTTTATTCTAGGTAGTACCTGGGATTAGTGTTGTGTTCAAGATTACCTTACCGGAGACCAAGAGTCTGAGGGATTTAGCCGTGGGGTTAATTCAGCCTAAAGCTCAAGTACATGGCTAATTTCAGGCTATAGAGGACTATGCGCATACAAAAAAAATGTTGCCTGAAGGCCAACATTGACGTGATCCTGTGTTTTTAGACAAAAATGTAATCTTAATGTTTGGTCTTGATTTTCTAAAGAAAATCAAAAATGTCTTGAACCTAGTCCATATGTTGATATGTAGTCCGTCAACACAAAAGGAAGCACGAATTATTTTTTCTCAAAAATGAGTATGTACTCTTCAACTAATTAATGCTCTTTTGTTTCCATTCATAAATTATTCTGATTATTCTGGCCCTGCAAATTTCAAATAAATGACCCCAGTCATAATTAAAAAAAAACATAATATAAAAGGATATAACAGAGCCAAATAAAGTATTTTAACTATACAACTTGACATCACAGATTGCAAAATAAATCAAAGTAACGCCATGCTGAGGACATATACTTATCAAATAAAATGGATAAGTTTCCCGAAAAAATCATCAAAAAGCTTTATAAATGAAAAAAGACAAAGCAGTTAAGTTGAATACAAATTGATGCCTATGAAAAACAGCAATATTTGAATAAAATCAAAATAAAAGATATAATAAATTCCTATGAACTGACAAAACTTTTGTAAAAGTAATAGTCAATGTATCGAAATTTGAATATTTAACGATGTATTAACATATTTTTAATCAAATTAGGATCTGAAATATAATGATAAGAGATATATTTTTGACAGACGGTAAAGGTTCAAATCCTTTTAGACATTTGTTGGTATCATGGTGGCATCCAAATATAATTAACAGTAATTAAATATTTCGTTATATCGTAAAAAAATAAAAGTCTTATAAAATTTGATTGCTTATGCACCAAGATGGCCGACTTCTACGATGTTGCTATCCCAGAAATGTGAATATAAGGCCTGTAATTGACCAAAATATTTAAATATTGGGGGATTTATATTCACGGAGTAAAAAAATCAATTAGGGATGTTTCCTTCTATTAATTTTTGTTTAAGATCATATATGTGTTGACAAAAGACATACATACATTTTGTCAAAAGTAACCCTCAACATATAATGAGGATTGAGGATTTTCTGACATAATGAGCTGGAGTCCCTCAGACTTGGAGATACTCCACAGGATCTCTTGGCTCGGAATCGAATCAGGAGAAGGGATCTCAGGATTGTGAATCCGATATTTGAGGAATCCATAAGACTTATGGCATCATCTTGCGGCACTGGTTACACTTCTGAGATGAAGTCGAGGGCACGGATCAATCCTTGGATTTGCGTTCTCTTCTACCCCCCCCCCCTGCCCCTGAAGGATGTTTCTCTCCCTAGTTTTTCTTTCTATCTTATTCCCGGATAGTGCTTGTTGCTTCCTCTATGAGAGGATGTACGTTGTCTTATTCAAAATCATGGGACCCTTCAACTTTAAGAGTGTCTAAATATATACTGTCATTCTTCCTATTAGCTATAATATATATTTTCTTTAAAAGTTTTAAAAACGTAAAAAAATAAATATTAGATTTGATCAAGGTTGAATAATCGTGATCCTTATAATATTTCATCTTCATTTTAGCGCTCTCCCTATCAAAAAGGATATTTTAAAAAAAGTCATAATTTGTATCTTTAGAATATTATTATATATTAAAACCATCAAATGGTTTAGGGCAAATCACGATGTCTATGAGTACATATGTACATACCAGTTTTGAAAGAAGCACAACGTACCTATAGATTGTAAATTGATGATTTTAATAGCATATAATATCAAAAGCATACTTCATGAATGATTCAATCTACCCTGCTGTAATAAGTCTTCATTTTAGAATCTCTCATTCATAAAATGGGATCTTATATTGAAAGTAAGTAATGTTTTTTTTTGTGAGTGGGTGTTTTATAAATGTCTAAGCCTCTTTAGGATAATTAGTTGAAGTCAAATGTTTACTGATTGAATTTCCTAAATAACTTAGTTATTATATTGGGTTTATAATATTTAGTTGTGACATTGGTTTCAATGAATGTAGGGTATGGATAAATGGATATCACTGCCTTATTTCAACTCTTATATCAAAATAAGACAGTGTATATGTACATTGGTTTGTTTTTTTTGCTTCCAATCTCTTTTCATCTCCAATGAGAAGAAACAGGGCTGTCACAGCTGCTATTCTACGCCTGTTTATCTTTCTCATCTCATTCTTCCAAGAAGTTTTTACTAGAGCCCGACCGATATGAACTTTTTAGCACAGACACCGATGCTTTGGGGCTTAGAAAACAGATTAATCAGTCGGTTCTTTGATTTGTCAAAATTAACGTGTAAGTTAACAACAATAAATCAGTGTATGATCTTTTCGGGGAATTTATAGTAATTTTCCTCTTCATCGTTACAAAGTTGATAATTTCACAAGATTTTCATGAATTACACCCTTCAAATAATTTTTTAAACTGTAATTCAGTTTGATTCAATTGATTGCCAGTATAGCAGAAAATAATTTATTCAAACTGTTGTAAGGCTGTCAAAATTCATAAATGAGTGCAATGGTGGCCACTGTACTTATTTTTAATGGTTTAATAATTTATTAAAAACTTTTTAGATCTTTTTTTTTTAAATTGTTGATATCGTTTTTTTATTTTTAAAAATTGGATTTTGTTTATTAAGGAAAATAAAATATCGGTAAAAATAGGCAAAAATGTGTTCTTTCAAGATTGGAGCAACATGAAAAGGAATCATAAATGCTTAGTAATGCTCCATAAATTATAATCTAAATCATATAGTATTTTTTTGTGTAAAATTACTTTTAGAAAATGTCAAAAAATTGCTTTGAAAGTTAATTCGTTAAAAAATCGATTTATACTTTATTAATTTTTGAATATATTCTTAGTATTATATAGGGTAATAAAAATATGTGAAAAATAGTTAAACATTTAGGATTTATAACGTAATTGAACATCTTCAAACAAATTTCGAGACTTTTTTTTAAAGAATGATGAAAGGATTGAGCATTTGTAGAAAATCATAAACCTAGAACAAATATAACGATATAACATCTTGTTAATATGTGTATATAAGAAAAAAGAAGAAAATATCTGACATAAATTAGTGACTCAGTAACTTTGAAAGTCATTCATGAATATTTTTTATGTATTACATTTTTAAATTAGAGTATGAATATCATTCTGTTAATATTAGGTATATTTTTCTAATAAAAAAGCCATTAATATCGATATCAGAAACCAATGATAGCCAAGAATATTTATAAACATAAAATAGTCATTTAAAAAGCATGACACTCTAAGATCTTAACTTGTCACATATCTTGAATTTATTAATTATAATTAGAGTTTAATGCTTTTGGAATTAACGTATAAACATTTGAACGCTAAAGCATACATAACAAATCAAATTTTCTAAAGGGTCCGGGATTTTTCGATACAAATATGGTGTTTGTAAGCATAAACAGACATTGCTCAAAATTACTTGGAAATTCATTCATAGCAACTGGGGTACAAAGGTTTCGTGAAGAAAAAAATGATGTAATTTCCCCATAAGAGAATGTGATGTGATATTTATTGTATCTCTCAACCTTTCCTCCCTCCAAATAAGGGAAAAAATATAATCCTTGGACTATTCTTCATTTAATAATAGTAGAGAATTGTTTGCAGCTATGCAAGTTCAAGCAATAAACGTTCAAAACACTAATAAATAGCGAAAGTAATATAAAAATAGGAAACAGTTTGAATGAGTATGTTTGTGGGATAATGTCTTAAGAAGTATGTTTACTCACACATCATGGTATGAATCGATTTATCTACAATAAGAAAAGACCGACTTTTTTTATTCTTTCAATAATAAGTAATAAATGAGATGCATACGATTGGGTTGTTTGTAGATACATCAATTAATTGTATAGTCCCCATAATGGAATAGAAACTCTTTTCTATCTGTTCACGAGTGATAAAAGTGATATTTATATCCCATGATCATTTAAAAAAAAAAAACCGATGTGATAACGTGACATAATTTCAAATGATAATCCATTATAGGGTCTGTTTCAAAATATATATCTTGGCGTTTCTTTTGTCTGACAAACCGTATAATATCCAAATATTAAAAAAACCTCTAAATTGAGCTCCATCAGATATAATGACTTGAAATCCCTTAAGCCTCATTAACTGAGTTCAGACTCTACACTGGAGCTCAATGATAAATGATTCAAACATGAATAAGACTCGAGACTATGAAACACATCAGTATTAAAATTGATTTCATGAAACTAAAGAGTTTGTACGCAAGGCTCAAACTCGACTCGAAGTGAAAAGATTAGAAACTCTGCTTGAGTTTGAGCTTAAAAACTCAATGATTGACCTACTCAGACTCGTAGAAATAAATGAATCATGTGTTTATCTCCCACATTTTATTTCGTGGAGTATCGTAGAAATATGAATTAGGATATGAGAACAAACCTTTTTTTAAATTTTCGAAGGGGAGAGTGAAACTTCCATGCCATCCAGAAAGTTTTATAGAGAAATAGCACATTGGTGTGAGCTAATTATTCTTATTATCACCACTTAGCTCTCATTGTGAAATTTGCCAGATTTTAAAAGATTATAAAAGATTTTTAAAGGGGTATTTGAGTCTCTTCTTATTTGTATTTTATTCCTTTTGTGGTGAACGTAGCAAGGTAATTATAGACAATGATAGGAAACTTTTTTATGGTGAATTGACTATAATGTAGAAATGATATAACATTACCTACATACATCTATATGGCACACCATGAAGATGACATGTTATAAGTATATAAGAGACATTCAATTAAATAATAATAAAAAATATTTTTTCTTTTTAAAATCATTTACTACAATAATTATAATTGTAATACAGCACATTAACTTTTATTATCTTAATTGAAGCATGAAGATCAATTGATTATAGTTGATTGTCTGACACATAATTTATTGGTTCCAAATTGCAGCACATATAATTACACTTGGAGGCCATTTTCAAATTGTTTTATTTTAAATTACTTCTCAAATGGAGTAATGGGGTAACTACATATTTCGAGTATAGATATGGTTTAGTCATTTACACGTTAGTTTGATTCCTTTTTTAATTAGTTAAAAGTTTTGTTGAGGAGATTGAGACATCCCCTCCTCCTTGCACTTACTCCACGAGAACGGCCCCCAGAAATTAAGTATATTGTAAGCCTTACAACAAAACACTTCAAGATATTCGTAACTAGGGAGAAATGGCTCGAGTTCATTTCTCCATCACATCTAAAACATTACAAAATTGAAAGAGCTTCTCTTAGCTTATTATTATCATCCTCTACGCGGCGCTTACAAATGGTTCCCCTACTATCAGCCCACTGGGTTATATATATGTATTTCTAGGAGCCTGTACCTCCTTAACTCCTTTGATAGTCGCTCGAAGTGTATAAATTACTAGGGATGGGCATTTTGCTGTGATAAGTATGCGTGCTAGCAATTACATTCACGTACCTCTGCATTTTATCTGCTGATTAATTAATTAATTATTATTTGAAAATATTAAAAAATACTCAATAACTTTAAAAAATTGGGAGAACTAGAGGGAATTTGAATTGTCAAAAAATCCGGGAAAAGGGATACTCTTTCTTTAGCATGATTTTTTAATCTACAGAAATTGGAGCTACTTTTAATTGTTGCAAGTTCTTGCCTCAACGATAAAGAGAAAACTGATTTCAAATTCACTATCAAGGTAGTGTTGCCAACGGATATTTTTCTTTCCTTCCTAAAGCTCAACACTATCTCAACATTTTGACCGTGTCCAGCAATAGATTATAAAATGATAATAATAATCTATAGTTTTGTTCAATGTATAGAAACAAAGATTTTCAAATTTGATATGCAAATTCAAATTTTATTATTTTCCCTTGTCATAATGTATTTTTACATATTTTTCCTTGTCGGTCCTTGTATTTACATATCTGTACATACTATCACTATATTATTACCTTTTTATTTTCTAAATACATAGTGTCATTATTTCATGGAGAAATAAGGAATTGGAGAAAATATTAAAAAAATTATAATAAATATTGAAAGTTTGAAAGAATTATATTTGAGCATGCGTATATGTACATTATACATCAATTATTGAATCGTTAGTTGGGTGATTAGAAATAAGATTCTACAAAAAAAACTCTTATTCAATCTTAAAATATTATAAACGTATTATATAAGCATAATAAATAAGCACTGAAAAAATATTTGTGTGATTTATGGAAATAGCCCACACGATGGGACTATTTTCCACTTTTTAAATAGATTAAATATACAAATTTGTTACCCTCATTTTAGGCACTTTAAAAAAAGGTAACTTTTTCTACCATGATAAAAAAAACCATTAACCTTTTTCAATGAGTTATTCATTTGCAAGATTCCCTTAAGATCTCTAATATAGCTTTTTGTCATAACAAAGTCCAGCAAAAACTGCTTTCTTAGGGGTTTTTTGTGACATTCAAAAAATATCATACAAAATTACCGAAATAGCAAAGCTCTACCCTAATTGTTGTGGCTGATTTTGAAAAATATATATATATATATATGCTTAAAATGACTTGATGTTTTGAGATTTACGTTGAAGCTTTTCTTTTTAACTTTCTCCAACTTTGGAAAAAAAATGGTTTGGATTTTTAACCAAACGAAGTAAATTTTTTTTTCATAAATTTGATTTTACATAAAATTAAAAACGTTGTAAATATCTCATTAAATGCAACAAAATTCGACACATTTTGCGCATATGAAATATTCAAGAGTAGTACTTCACATTGTGTGTATACTTAAATGTATGGAAAACGCAAGTATGTAGATCCCTTATTTTAATTAAATATTTATATAGTTGCTATTAATTAATTCATTTATTACACACAAAATGTATGCAATAGGATTTCTCCTCTCCTGAGACTTCTCGGGGTTTTACACCTACAAAAAAATTCCTGGGGGAAAAAATATTTATCAAGAAACATTACATTAAATTATTTCATAGTATTAGCTTCCTTTATAGGATTCATTCCATGAAAAGTAGAGTATATATTGAATTTTATATTACTTGAGAGTGATTCCATATAAACGTGGGACAAGTATGAAATCCACATCGGTATATTTCAACCAAATCTGTATAAAATATGTTTATGTACATACATTATATGCAAAATTTCAAGTCATTTAAAAGTTATATTGCTCTCAATCATAGTGTTTATTACTTACACAATCCCAATAATGGTTTTTTTTTAAAAGAAATATAATTAGTTACCCATATCTTTGGAACAAACGGACCAATCCAGTTGGAAATTCATTTGTACAAATTCAAAATTGTATTGAAAACAGTTCATTCTCAAATGAAAACAACTTTATCTTAACGTCAAGTCAATAAAAACATCAGGTTGGGTGCAGGGAGTCACTGGAAATGAAATTGATAGTCATGTTTCAACATAAAATAATTCAAACTTTCTTAGGATTAATTTTATATAATGAACTACTTGTATTAGAAAAATATCAGTGGCAATCTTTTGGAATCAAGAGTTGTACTTACTTAAAAAATGTACAATTTTTAACTTTTTTGAAGGTAAATACAATTACTCTGATTAAGTGGTGGTCTATTGTCTCACCAAATGTGTTTTCGAATCTTTGTAAAACTTTTTTGAAAGCAGTGGGAGGACTAGACCTTAGTAATTATTTGACTATAAGAAATACATATGGACATAATACATGCATAGATTTGTATACCACTGACACACTCATCCTAGTACGAGGATGAATAATCATCTGATAGGATAAAACTGATAACCTCTGTCCCTCAAGTGACGGAAATGTATGAGAGACCAATAGTATTTTAATAAGTTTCGTCAATAGTCAGTGTACATAAATGGAACATGAAATCCTCTTGGCCCTTGTCTCGACTTCCAAATTCTTGGTAGTGTTTTGGTCTTAGGTAAGTTACTAGAAGCAATATTGCATAGATAAAAAGTCAGGCTCTGTTCCTCATGGCCATAAGGGGAGATAAAGGCTCCTATATTTTTTTAGAATGTATCTAAGAGCGTTGGTGCTATCAGGAAATTTAAAAATAAATACTGCGAATAAAATGTTTTTTTTTAAATAATATTAATATTATATAGCTAAAGTGGCATAATACCGTATTTTACTTTATTTGAGTGAACATGACTCTTGCCGAAGAGGACGATCCCTCCCGTTGTTTAACTTTGAATGTGTCGCACTCAGATATTTTAGTTTCATTAGGAAGAAATAGATATGAAGGTCTCCCAGATATGTTGATATTTAGCTCCACAATGTCAGTCGCTATATTAACTCTCTTATTCCTAATTCCGACCAGAGTTGAGGAATATAGTTCTCCTCAGAGCTACACTGAGTATGTTATTGATTGTGGAGTACGGATAAATAAGTTTGTTAGATTTGTGTTGTCAAGAGACTGGATGTATATGAATGAAGAGGTTTTCCTTTCGCTCTATGGTCAGGAAGGCTATCATTTACTTCGTTTCCAAAGATATTTGATAATATCACTTGTTTTAATGTCAATCATTAACCTCTGTGTCATTATGCCAATAAATATCTTAAAGGGCGACAATAAGTTCCCGGATTCTTTCAGTGCATCCACGTTAGGCAATTTGCATCATCGTTCTCCTTATGTATGGGCACACATAATTGTTGGAAATTTGCACACAATTATTATAATGATGGTGATGAGACAATTCGCTTATAAATTTGACAAAATTCGATTTGGCCCTGAAGTTGACACTGAAAAATTCGTTTTATTGAAGGGCTTGCCATTTTCGATGTGTAAAGAATCTGCTGTGAGAGATTGGTTTGCTCAAAAATATCCTTGGACAAGGATCCGTGTGGTTTCCTTCGTCTATAAAATCAAGTTGATTGAAAAGTTGAAGAATGAATTAAAAAGGGTTGAAAGAATTCTAAGCATTTGTACAAGGAAAGATAAAACTTTTGGAAGAACAAAAATTTTGGGTTGTGTCTGTGGAACTGGTAGGATGGATGCCAAATCTTTTTATGAGTCGTTAAAAAATCAAATCCTTAATGATATAAAGGAAGAAACACAAAAAAGAATTATTGAGGGTCCTTTACATTGGGCATTTTTGGAATTTGAGAGTGATGATCACGCCAAATTCATAATGGAATGTGAAAAGTGCTATCAAATCAAAGAAACCACATTTGAAATTCTTCCGGCACCAGACGAAGACAGTATGTAATAATTAAACATACATATTTCTTAGCTTATATGATTTTTACCTACTTTTTCCAATAGATATTGAATGGGGAAATTTTTCAATTGGTTTTGAAGATCTTATGAGAGATATATTCGTTAATTTAGGTCTTTTCCTTACGTTTATTTTCTTTACGACACCACAAATTATTATGAGGAGTCTCGAGGATATACTAACAATGATTTATCCCAAGAAAAATGTAAAAGTTCCACCCTTGATAAAGACCTACATTCCAATTATATTAACGTCTATTATTGGAAAGGTATCAATATTTTTCGTCATGTTAAGTACTCGACTTTTAGGCTATACAACTCAAACCAAAATAAATCAAAAGATTTTGACAAGAGGCTCTGCGTACTTTTTGCTTATCGTTTTGATACTCCCTGCATTTGGATCACTATCCATAGAAAGTCTCATTCAATTATACTGGAACTTATTTATTCAAGGATCCATTGGAAGTCAGCAAAATAAGTCTCGATGGGAGTGTATCTTTTTACCAAACTCAGGAATATTTTTCAGTAAGATATTTTTCAAAGTGTAAATTAATAAACTTATTATCCTTTGCATAAATGTTTTATCTTTAAGTTGACTATCTCATCACAAGTACATTTTTTGGAAATGTGTTTCAATTACGTAAAGTCAAGAGTCTCTTACAATTTGCTATAAATACAATCGTCTCATCCTCATGGTTGGAAGTAAGAGTAAGGAATGAGGAGGGAATTGGAAAAGTATGGTTTGGCCAAGAATATGCTTACTTTATTGTTCAGTTTTTTATTGGGGCAGCTCTTGGAGTATCCTGTCCCTGGGTTACGGTATTTGCATTGCTATTTATGATTATTCGACATTTGGTTGATACTGATAACTTTCAAGGCAGTTATGAATCTACCAAAGTAGGTGTAGATTTCTACGTTCTCATTGTTTCTATCGCAATTGGAGGAACGCTTTTTCAACAATTTTTTACTTCTCTATTTCTGAGTATAAAATCTTATGGAGAAGATCACTTTTTAAAGGCAGAGATGTTTAGTGCTCTTTTATCTGTATTTTGTACATTTGTAACGTATTGTGAGCTCTCTAATGGATGGATGAAACTCTTCCCAATCATAAATATAAGGAGGATTGAGCAATTCAACTTGTGGTATAAATTTAATTGAATCTGTAAAACAATTATCTGATAAGGAAAATTGTGATCAAGAATTTTTATTTGCAAACTTTTACCAATAATGTAATTACAAGTTATGAGTAGCTATGGGGGTCGGAAGAGTTTCTAAAAATTAATAGATCTATTAGGAGCCCATGAGTATGAAAACTGTATAACAATCATTCTTCGACAATTATTATGTACACACCTATTTACATATATTGTCCAGACACAATTCCATTTATGGGATTTTAATCATCATCCATATTTGTTCTTTAAGCAGTGTATTGTTGAAAAAAATAAACATCCTTCAGATATTATGTTTACATTACAATGGATTGTAAGTTATTTGCCTCGCATTGTTATCTGAGTATGACACTAAAGTTACAAACTATGTTGAAAATACAATAAAGACTGATGTGAAATAAAGTCAAACTTTAATCGACTTTTAATCTGGATAAGAACAATTTGTACAAGATCAAATTTGTCTCAGATACAGTTTACTTACTACATAAACAACTTATCATAGGAGCAATTTTAAATTTATGTCACATAAACTCTAAATTTCTACATAAAAAAATTAATCAAATTTGCAAATTTGAATTCTATAATAACTTTTAGTGTATTCATTCACCATAAACTTCCCACATATTTGTCCCATAATATATATATCTTCACAGTTGGTCATACTTAAAAGCACAATCAAAACAAAAATGACTGATATTATAGACTAAATATCTCTAAAATTAGTTATGAAGTAAGTAAATGATTTAAGTACATACATATATACTTACTTTTAAAAGTTTGAGTTGAATATACCCTGTGGAAAAGGGGGAGGGGAAGTGTTGAAACTGAAACTTTGAAACTTTTCCTTGATTTGACTAAATTCTAAGAAAAAAGATAAAGTGACTGATTTTCTTTTTAAACAAGATTGGAACCTGTAGCTGCAATCAATTTTGTGCTTCTTCAGATAAAAGTTATAAATATGTGATTATCAGTTGACTATTATTGACTATTAGTACGACGAGTATATTCTATATGTAACTTAGAAAAGTTTTTGTCTTCGAACACAAAATACTTAGGCCATATCAATTACAATAATCAAGAAAGATAATTATATTATGTAGGTAGAGAAGAGCTTCAAGTTGAATATTTATGCAATTATTGACAATTATGTATATACAATTGGTGTTGTACCTCACATTATTATCAATATTTATTAGTATTTAATAAATTTATATGCCATTCTATAGCTATTCAAGGTAGCAAATAGATTGTTTTGAGGAATAGGTTAACTTTTTATAAGCGTGGTAAGAGTCTACTTAAAGATGCTCCTTTTAAATGTAGAAATGTCACACTAATTGTATGATAAAAAACAAGATGCATATAAATAGGTTGTTACTTATGCTTCCTTTCTTTGTCTAGGATGATATTTTTTCATCTATTAATGCATATTTGATATTGCTACTGGCTCAAGTAATATATCTAAGTAATTTGATTATATTTTTAACAGTTGGGACTTAGTTAATTGGGTGATTTTTTTAGATATTGCCCTGTTATTTATTAATAATACTTCATACATAAAAGGTTGTGTTGGATTTGCTTCTTTGAAAACTTGCGTGTTTTTTTTGCTCAAGTTTAAATTTTCTTTGTGCGAAGGGAAATCAACATTTCACATGAATATAACAAGTCAATTTTCATATTTTTAACATCACAAAAAATTCAAAATCTGTAGGTCAAGTCAATCCTGAACATATAGGTCATATTTAATGGAAATAATATGTGATATTTAATATTGTTCCTGACATTATGGATCACCAACACACATAATAATAGACACGTCTTTGTATTCAATATATAAAGTGAATATCCTTGGAGTAGAAAAAACATTTGTGTTGATTAATTCCTTTTCAAAAACGTATAAAAATGGTACGTACATTTATAATCAAAAATGTAGGACTCAGTGCTAATCGAGCCGAGCCCTTTGTTTGCAATAAAACACAACTTACTTAGTTATACATCATCAACCCTACCACGTATAGTAAGAACCATATGAAACTGGTTTTTTTTGTTAAATGAACGAAAGTGACTGACTGGGATGGAGTGGTACTTCATTCATGTATATATAATGTTATGAATAGAGTGGGAATATATGGCTTACATAATATTAGAATGTTGTATTATTTAATTATAAGATATAATTACGTTGAAGCCTTGATTGTGTAGAATATATTTGTGGAGCGCGGCGGCCGCGGAGGAGGTAATAGAGATAAGAAGTTCGAGTCGGTGTGATTTTCCGTTCCACTCATCAGTCTGTGAAGTACGTACTCATAATTTGAAAAAAAAGAGGAGCTCCAAAGCAGCTAGCAGCGAAATGAAACAGAAAAAAGAAGAGAGTTTGAATATAAATATATTATTTTTTGGTAGATGAGAGCTACGTACTTGACTACTCTACAAAGTGCGACACCAGAAGATAGAGAAGAAGGAGCAGACCAGGGGCATTAATCATCACATCATCATCATCATCACGTACCTTCATCCCCCACAAAGGTAAACCTCACTCATTGATTACCTATTTACCAACCAACTCCCACTTTTTGCTATTTTTTTGCTCCTCAGATGATAGCTCTGGGTACGTTTCCGGAAGAGCCGAAATGGAGGCGTTTGTTCGTCAAGGACGCAGAGTCACAACTATGGAAATTACAGTTTGAGGCCCCTGATGGGAAGAGATATGACTGCAATTACTCAGAGGACGCTCCTCACCCAAAAAGGGTTGAGTCTTCAGAGTCGGAAGGAGACTGTGAGTCCTGCATTTCTACCATTTCATCCTTGATGACGGGTCCGGGCACTTTCACTCCCCTTCAAATTATATTCTGCAAACGACGTCCCAATATCCTTGATCTCAAAAAGAAATCCAGAAAAAAAAGGAAATGCCTCCGACTTCCTCCCCCTCCAATAATAGAGGTGAAGAGAACCGTCAAGTCTCCTGTTCTTCGTCTTGCTCTCGTGGATGTATTTCGAGACACTCCACTCAACAAAATCCCCTGTTGTCTATGCCTCAAAACCTTTGCGATTCCGGACTTTTTAACCATTGATTTCTCTACTGACAGATTAAAAATCGAATGTAGTCGGTGCAAATGGGGGACGGTCAGAGTCTATTCCTCCAAGGGAATGCCCTCGTAGTCTTTCTCCAACAACGCATTTGTCGTTATCAACTACCTCTTAATAATGAAAAAGTTATTGAATCAACAACTTATGTACCTTAGGATTCAAATAGATATATTACTCATGGATTCAAGAAGAGAGATAATATATTAATAAAAGATGTTCTCTCATCTTACTAATGATGTGTCTTCAGTGATACGTGATAATTTTTCAAACGAAAATGAGATGTATGATTAGTTGAAGTCATTATATGTATGATCTTATCAACAGAGGTTATATACTCCGGCTCATGACTTAGATTTGGATTGAAAGAAGCTTTCCATTGCCATAAATCATCCGGGCTTGTCTTGGATAGATTTAATTGTTAAAATGTTTCAAAAGGATTACATTTTTAAAGAAAAATCTGTGTACCTATATTATCTTGTCATTCTTTTTTTAAAAACAAAATAGTTACCTGCATTATATTTTTATAGGATAATTGTAATCTATTATTTAATGAACAGTATTTGATTACTCAAAAGTTATAAATTTAAATAATATTAAACAAATAATTATTTATTGTCTTCATCGGATCATCAATGTGACCTTTATTTGTATAAAATCAAAATTTTAACTTGTTCAAAAGCGAAAGATGGTACGTGATTTGGAAACTTATTCCATGAAGTATCTATTTTATTGCAGAATATTTTTTAGACTTATTTATATCAGTTTGTTGGATTGCATGTACTACTTTGGTTGTGAGCTTAACTCTCTTCTTGATAATTTTATGCACCTAGAGTCATACTACCGTTTGTACTTATTACCACAAAGGTTATGGCTCTTAGAGGTTCATAATTACTGACAATTTGCTCTCTTATCTAATATAATTTGAGGTTACATTTTGTCAAACGTTTCACAATTATTAATTCATGTCAATTCCGCGTCGGGTTTTTTTGTAACACGGACTCTGAAATAATGATGAACAAATATTAAAACCCCTTCAATATCCTTTTCCATAGTTATTGCTTCTATTGGTGTATGAAATCAATTCAATGTTGCTGTTTTTTGTGATAAATAGTTATATTTAAAATAATTTGTTAATTTTATGAATTAAACTTGATCTAATTTGATAATTAGTGTATACATGATAATGTTGTTTTTTTTTGTAAATGATGAAGGATTCGTCTAATTCAAGGTATTAGTTCAATGCTCGAAAAAGGGTTTTAATTTAATATTTTCTCTCTTGTAATGCTAATATACTTTTTATTTTACTAATTGTGATAAAAAAATTTTAGTCTCACAATGTAACAATTCAAAAGGAGGAAAACGTGTAAACTTTTTTATTTAAAATGTGTTCCATTAATTGCAAAACATTCTTTGACTTTATTTATCATTAAAGTTAGTACAGAAGTATCAAATAATATAAATTAAGAAAATTATGCGTCCCAATCATCTGTTTATGTCATATTTGAAATTTGTTATGTTAAATTTAGTGCTGACCAAATTTTCAGCTTTAATGATATGAAGGAAAAAAAGGTTTCAAATGAAGTTTCAAGGTGATGCTGGCAAGAATATTGTATTAATACTATAACTAAGAGAAAAATACTCTCTACATGTTGGTTATGTTATCGAAATATTCAGTAAAAGTTATTAAAAGTCTATTGAAGAAATCTGCTACTGAGTGTACTTTGAATCTTAGTCTATATCTAATCTTCATGTATAGTAAATTGTTGTAGAATTCATTTAGTGTTTTTATTTGTACTCATTTATCGTTGATATTTTAAAACCAATTTTAAATTATTAACTTATTGGGAATACTAGTTTTGCCTCTGGGTCACTAATTTATATCAGTTTGTTGGAGTGTTGGTAGTTTACATACTTTATCACAAAAGTGGATACGAGATGTGACAGTGTCATAGAATACATGTTACATAATAACTGGAAAACTTTTATCCTGTTACAGATTGTTGATTCCTTTATGCTCTGGAAAGTAGTTTTGACACTTTTTAGAAAAGAAAACATCTCAAATTGAAATATAAGACACTCGACAGCTATTGTTTGTTATTGTTGTCTTAGTAAGCAATGAATGATTGGAAATGAAGTATTTTAAGTCAGCATATTTTTTGTTTATTGAATATGTAAGATGTAAATATCTTTATTCAAACAAAAACTATGATGGCGAAAATTTCAAGTTTGAGAGTCTTTACTATCCATGCTTACCTTAAACAAATTTTTATACCCAGGAAAACTATTTTTATATTATATAAAAGTATAAATGAGGGGATCCGTATGAAATTTACATTTTGACACAGAACATGACTATTTGTTGAAAATTTCAAATAACATATCAAAACTAGGGTATATTTAAATTCATATAAATCAATTTTTATCAAATTGTATCGTATAACTTTGGAGTAGAGTCGCTGTACAATTGGAACTTGCTTTGAAGTAAATGTTGGGCTGAAATTCATTTGCTTATAATTATTTTTGTAGATTACATTAAGTTCTGAAATTTCAAACTTAGGAATAACCTAATACATAGATATCTAACTCTACCTCTAATTTAATTTTTTTTTAAATTAGTAATATTTGTGATGGTCACGACGAGCTTTTTGGGATAAAAAAAACACACTGTATTCTCCCTTCAGCTGATTTTCATCATTTGACTCTTTTGATTTAAAGCAACTGACTCTACGTGTTATATGAGCTCAAAAAGGGTATTATTATTATTTATGATTTTGATGCATAAAAAATATATTAAATCAAGGATTGCGCGCCCTTTTTTTGAATTTTGAATATATTACAAGTAGTAACAATTGGTTTGTGATTGGTAGAATTTATAAATATATAGTATATCTAAATAATAAATTCTGCCAAATATTAACAAGTTGGCAACAAGGAAAATACAGAAGGGTAGCTACCATATGTTTTTCCAAATTTTTCCTTTCCCATTTGTGAGTCGAGGTTGCGAGTGGACAAAAAAGCTCAGCATAGGTATGATGTTATTTAAATCCCTTCAGTTTGGCATCGAGTCATTGGTGGTCCTAGTATTTTTGTAGAGGTGGCAGAAAATTCATAGTATGAACGAGTACATATTTGAGGAATAACGCTATTTAACTTTTTCAAATTTAGTATTGAATTATTCTAATTTAATTTAAGGTAGCTGGGGTTTTTGGATAGTAGCAGTTACGTAGAGCCACCACTGTATCAAGCCCATATAAATTCGCCATAAAAGCATCTCAACCTCTAAAGAATAGAAATCTTATTTTCCATCGAGTCAAATATCCAATCTATTCATTAAATTTGTCAGTAAGAGTTTTATCCTTATTTGGAAACAAGATTTTCTATACATATGTATATATTGTGTAGAATATCCAGAGTTGCAAGAAACAATTATTATGAAGTAAAATAAATGGATCGATACCAATCACTGAAAATAATGCACTATTATTTATAACACACTTGCATCATTTATTTTTCACCAAAATAGGAATGGTTTTTATATTGGGATCGTCAATTTATATGAAAATCTTGGTACATAAAGAAAATAAAGACGATAAATAAGGAGATAATTGAGAGGAGGAGGGATATTATTGGATTTGAGTAAAATAAAAATTGAAATATCGACAATATCATTCTTGTTAGTATGATTATAAAAACCACAGAGAGATTAATTGAAAAAAGTTAGGTGTACACTCTCAGGGCTTAGATGACATCTTTTACCTTTGAATAAAGGCTGCTTAATTCAATACTTTGTGTATTTCCTTACACACCAGGAATGCCTCTATTTTGACAGCACTAGCAAATTATGACAAGGGCAAGACTTTGAAGGGTTGAGATCAGAAAATGACCAAGACTTTGAAATGACGGACCTCGAGAACTACGTCTCTGGACTCAGCACATTTTTGTACCTGGACATTACAATTGAACTGAATATTTATTTATTTCTTCTTCAAGAAGAAGTCTAGGCCCAAGATAGTGTACTTTTTAATATACACACACATATATATGATGTGGATACAAAGAACCTAAAAACAAAAATAGGATATTATATGATATGATATCAACATAACCTTTAACTCGAGGATTCATCAAATGGTATTTATATAAGTATCTATGTATGTAAGTAGATATCATGTCATGGAGAGAGAGAGAGAGAGAGACTGTAAATTTGTTCTTCAAATAAAACAAAGCCTCTATTACTTTGTATTTACTCATTGCATAATAAATCTAAAAAGACGGATGAGCTAAAGTATGTATGTTGTAAGTACTCGAAGTAACGAGAAACCCTCTCAAAGAAGAAAAAAAAGAGACAACTCTGAGAATTGTCAATGTTTATGCTTCACATGTTATTTATTACACCATATTTGTTTTAGACAGACTTTACATAGTCCTATACATTGCTCCCTATTATGTACATATATTGGGGGGGGGGAGGGGGGGGGCTTTGGAGTCATTTATTTCTTAAGTCAATTGATTCCTTTCACACCCCTTCGCCTTTTTCATTTTATACATAAATATTAAATACGTTACATAATATATATAACTCTCAAATAGTTTTATTTTTATGAGTTCAAAAGTTGCGCGTTAAATTGCAATTATAAATATTAATTAAGCATGCGTATTTTACCCAAATGAATATACATTGTGTATGTATGTATGTATGTAATTATTATTTAAAAATAATAATTAACTCAATGAGTATTTTTCTTAACTGCATTTAAAAGCTTGAATGCGTAAAAATCGCAGTTGTTGTTGAAGGGTGAGGGTCAAGGTTTGAAGATAGTTTTGTTGCAAAAATACCTTCCAACTAATATATACCTACTTATGATGATTCAATGTGCAAATTAAAGTGTGGGCATTTAAATTACTTCTTTAATTAAAGTAAAATATGTTCAGTACATACATCAGCGCAGCCTTTCAAGGTTTTTTTTTAGTTGACTATCATTCAAGGAATATACATAAACTTATAATAATAACAAATGGTTTAATTTGAAACTTTAGATTGATATAAAATATGAGAAGCTCTACTATTTCACAAAGTGTCAAGTCCTGTTACTCCTCATAGTTCTTTCATTATATAAGCCTCGTGCTTAAATATAAGCCTGAAGATTTAAATAGTACATTGCACCAATACATATGTTTTCAAGTTTATGGGAAAGGGTAATTAATTGACTTTAATAGCTAAAATAGTTGGATTTTATTGACTTAATTGATGCTTTCGCTTATATTCAACTGCTTTGTTATCGTATCATTTTCATTTCAGTCAATAGTAAATGTATTCAATCTAATATTTCCAATTAAATTTTTGACTTCTACTCAAGGTTCTTAAGGTCTTTCTTGGAAATATTCTTGAACAGTCACTGAAAATTTTTTTTTATATAACTTATGACATCATTAGATATAAAATTTATAGAACCGTATGTATTTGATCGATATAATGCTTACTCATTTAAGTTTTTAAATAGCCCCGTGCTAAGCTCAGTAAAACAATGGACCCATGAAAATCAAGAACTATTAAAATCCCTATTCGTAAAGATTGATATATGTAGTTAGTGTTATTAAAATTTAAAAAATATTCAATGGTTTATTTACTAATTAGTAGAAAAATATATATTCTTTTAAATTGGATAATTTTAAAAATATATCTCATTCGACGAGAAATTAAAAGATTTCTTGAAAATTGAATTAAACAACTCATAGACGTGACCTGCATTTAATTTATTTTGCAGTATGACTTTGTCAAAAACAAACTGATTTTTGGGCTTTTTTATTTTTATTTTTGGAAAAAAGTTGATAACTAATACGGTAAAAATAACTTTTTTTGAAGACTCAAATGTTAAAAGAAAAAATCATTTCGATATGAGTACATTCAAATATTACTAAATCATTTCGATATGAGTACATTCAAATATTACTAAATCATATCTAAGGATGATTATATTCACTCTTAAATATAATTTCTTTGGGATGAGAGAAAGGTAACACGTATTTGCTAATTCCACTCCTTATAACATAAATACACACATAAACATTTTAAAATACATGTGAAGTTACAGAAAATACATAAACTGTGAATCAAATATCCTGGAACATCATTATTCATTACTCAAAATACTCATTCAAACATATACATATTATTTAAAATATACTTAAATATTTAGAGTCTACATAGGATCATTAATCATTAATATGCTAACATTATGAAATATGATTATTTTTGAAGAGATATTATGTAGTGGACCGAGCAAAGAGCAATATTCATTTCATCTCTCAACCTTTCATTCTCTTAAAAGAGTAAAAAAAAAGACCCGAAATTCACTGGTAGTTAGCTAGACAACGTGGTAATTATCTCTTACTTTTGAATTATTTCCTAACTACGTAGTACTTGATAATTGTTCACAGATTAACAATGATTAATTTGAGTTTAATATACCATCATTCAGAATGATATTTCAAGGATATCATAGTGTGAGACAATTACAACATAGGGTTGTCTAGGTCCTAATTTAGAACCACAGTCCAGTCTCACAAATTGATCCAAAAAAGAACAACTTGATGATTTTTTTCTTCTTATTCCCTTCATTTCATTCCTCAAACTTTCCTACTACATAACAAAAAAGTATAACATTTATTTATCTAGGTCACTCTCCTTAACTGTTGAATTATTATTATTTATCAATAAATAGTAAGGAAATGTTCACTGCTTCATAAGATTTATTTCTCACTTTGATATCTCTAGATAAATCCTACTTGATAGTGGGTAATTGCGTATGTAGTATGTGCTATTGATCTTTTGGGACTATAAGTTTTGTGTCATCATTCTCATCAAAGTAAAATAAGTATCATGATATAACTAAATCTCCATTATTAGTAAAGTAATGCTGGAAACTTTTTTTTTCAAAGGTATATGAAGTTCCAGAGCCCTTTACATTTAAATTTCCGTGCAAAGTCTGGGGCACTTGCCTTTAATATAATTCTTTATTTGATTGTAGATAATTGTTTACAGCTTAATAACAGTTAATTCAACTGTTGAATCAATCAACGTTAAGAGAAATAATAAGGAATAACAGTATTAGAGAGTCGGGAAAAAATACCTTGCAAATTTTCATTTTAGTGGAATAACAGTTTGAGGACTGATGGTCTTGAGGAAGAACCAATGGAAAAAGTCTATTTTGGAGCAGGCTCTACGAAAACCTTTTAGGGACAACACAACACGTATCACACTCAACAATTAGTAGGCTCTAGTACAATTACGTACATATATGTACATAAAACTCAGCATGATATTTTAATGCATAAAACAGCTGCAAAGGATCAACTATAAAAGTCGACATGTAAACTCCAATTTGCATAAATAGGTACAAATAGTATATTACATATGTAATTCAGATCACCTGACAAGGCAGGTGATGGATATAATTGTATGGTCATGTAATTATCTACACATTAGAAAAAGAGCACAAATGGGCACAACAAGACACTGGCTCCTGAAGGGATCTTAAAGACCTGGAAGAGAACGTCCTTTGTATTGATCCGTCGTGTTAAAATAGTATCTACATGGATCATTGAATCGTCGGCTCTTTAAACGTTGTAGATTGATTTAACAAAGCTAATGGTTGTATTCCTAACGAATGGAATATCAATAAATCAAATAGTACAATTTCCAAATACATACATTTATATAAAGATTGGTAAATTAGTTTTGTGTATGGGGATATGCGATGAAATAAGTAGGAATGTACATTTGAACATAATATTATTATATAATGTCATTGTTAATCAATTCCTTTTCAATTGGAAGGGGTTTTTTTTAATGTCCAGAATCATCAATGATCCACCATTTATGCACGACAAAAGTAAATTCTAATCACACCAAATATGTATCCATCAGTCTTTAAAATAAATATATATATATATATACATATTGTATTGGAAAACAAATTTCAAAGACATCATTACTTTTAGCATAATTTATGTTTTTGTCTCTGTGTTTTTCTTTGTTGTTACTGTTTTTTGTCTGTTTTTTTTTTGTTTTTTTGTTATTTTGTGTTTGTACCTACAGAAATTTGCAAACATAAAAATTGATTCTTGTATTAGTTAGGGATTTGTGCATTTAACTTAATATTGAATATATACTTACTACATGACATATAAATATATTTTATTTGTTCAATTTCATTATAGAAAACAATTTTCCAAATGATATATTTTCTAAAGATGAATAAATAAGTGAATTAAAAAAGTTTCTTTGCGTTCGAAAACAATACTTTAATGTATATTTACCTATGTACTTACATAAATATGTAAAGAGACAGCTTGGAGTGGATAGGGCATGTAGCTCAACTCAAAGTTAATGTTAAAAACTACAAACTCCTCCAATATGACTCAAAGAATTTTAAAAAAATCCGACTTGAATCTTTTACCACCTCTCGACTTTTCAATTAATCTTGTTCGATATTTGTTGTCTGAGCGTTAATAGTTTCAGAAAACTAATAATTAGCTTTGCTTAAGGAACTGTGAACAATTTCCTCTTATTAAATAAATAACTGACTGAGTGAATGGCCACATCCTTTGATGTTGGACTAACAAGAGCTCAAAGACTCAAAACTCGACTTGAACTCCTAAAATGAAAATGACTCATGTACAATTCTATCAAAACTAAATTATATACATTGACATTGAATAAAAATAACTTTGAGAGCAGATAATTTAATGATGGTCAATCCTTTAAACCAAAAAGCAAATAAATAAACAAGAATCCATTGATCTTTACTCACGTAGATTGCAAAAAAATGTTCTTTGAATATTCAAATATACACTTAAGAATGCTTTAAATTCTAGGATGAAAAAAAAGAAAAAAGAAAAAGAACAACAACCACAAAATTTAAAATGAACAAAGTTCCCACGCACATCTTATACGCAAATTACTACTAGAGATAACATTTGGTTATTTTTCTTTCTTTTTTAAGGTCTATCTATTATTGTGTAAAACAACACTAGAATTATAGGTATTTAAGTTATGACCTCATTATAATTGTAGTATGTACATATATATATATATATATATTTCTACAAAATGAGTCGGACAAAAAACCCACAAAACTTTAAACTTTTCCGTCAAATTCCTTCAAAATTTGTATTGATTCCTTTAAAGGAATCTTATTTTTATACATATACGTTATACATAATTGGTTTGGCAAATAACCAGAACCTCAAAATTGTGCTCTAATTTATGTCTAAAGGACGGGATATCCATAAATAGAGATTTCTTGAGAGAAGGGACTCAAATAGGCTGACTTTTTGTGAATGATTAGACATATTTCAATCATTTAAAGCATTTATATATTTGATCCTAACATAGACAAAAAAAAACGTGCTTCGATTATAATCTCAATGAAAAAACAATTATGAAGATTATGAATGTGTGTACACTGCACAAAATATGTTCATACATATATAATAGGCTGCTTGCTTGCTTGCTTCCTAGGCACTACAACGACCATAAAAGAACCACCACGAATAAAAAATAATAATAATCACATTAAATGAAATTTAATTTCAAGTCAAAAGAATGAAAATAACATAAAAATGAATGCTCTACACGGTGAATTAATATTTAATTTAAATATCAAGAATTTTTTTTATATATAAACTATTAAATGAAATAAAAATGCTTGTATACACATATGAAACTTCTTAAAAAATAATCTTTTAAGTTCTTTAGCATTATCTATGCTTCTTTTCTATATATATATATATAAATATTTTTTAAAAAAGATAATTTTGTTAATAAATAAAGAGTTAAGATTCTTGACCTCAATTTAAGAATGTTAAATATAATTTTTTCTCGTGAAATTCAATGAAACTTCAATGTATCTAATTAAAAAAAATTAAAAAATTCTGATCATTGTGGTGTCAATTTTGACGAAGTTAAGGTATTTTTTTATAGTGACCTAACTATTTATCCAGACCTTGAATTGGAAAAAGGGATAATTACATATTTTACAAAGCATCCTTTAAATGCAAATTTTCTATGTTTTGGCATGGGTCTTTGGACCGCAGCAACATTTTATTAAATAAAAATGAATATTAAAAGGGTAATATTTTTTTTTTTTTTGAGGTAGTGGCTTTAAAGGTATGAATATACAACTGAATAATAATAAAAAATTCAAAGCCTAGATCTCCATTTATACACTTTTACTAACTATCATTAACTTAATCATTTGTTAGCTTTTGTAGTAAATAAATACGTGAGCAAAACTGGCATGGACCTTGAGCTCCCTTTACAACAGTCTTGCTATAAAAACTTCATTTAGAAAAAAAGGCAATTAAAAATTCCTGACTTCCAGTTATGAAATTTAAATTTGCAAGAATGGATTTAATTGGAAGCCCGACATTTAAAATAACAATAACATTTAGTATATAAAAATAAGTTATGTTCAAATCATTTTGCTCTTTTTAACTATACACCTTAGTCATGCTCAAATGATGTCACTGAATGCCGGATTATATAAGTAGATAGATTTTAGTCAAAATACAGAAATATTGTATATGTATAATAAATAACTAGTAATAAATCCTGTTTGTCAATTGTATTCAAGCTCACATATTCTGAGTTTATTTCAAGTCCAACAAAAATACACATAAAATGATTTGAGTCTGAGTTCGAACTCGAGTACTATAGGTCTGTTTATTTATTAGCAGGGATTTTATCTCTGATTTCAATGGATTTAGTAAAAATTTTTTATATTGAAGATTTATCATTTGTACTTATCTGAACATTTTTCATAGACAATTCTATACGCATTTAATCAATAAATTACTATTGATAAAGTTATTTGACATTTAATAGTTGTTTATAATTATGAGTGAAACTCGAATATGTTTTTATTATTCAACAATACAAATGCCAGGGATATTATGTCCTTTTGCCATCATATGGAGTTTATCAATACATTTTGTCCATCCAATTTATACAAAACTAAATTTGTAATGGGATAGAAACTGCTATGGAATAAAATGTTTCCGACATTTTTTATTTATTATTATTTGCAATTGATGGATGGATTTTTGAAAAGTGGATATTTTTTGTCATGTTTGCTATTGGATTTGAAATTGAAAGGGTATTTATTACAGAAACCTACATACAAAACTATCTTTTGACTTTTCAATGTAATAGAATTATGCAGGTACTAATTGATGAATATCCAACTACTTGTCTAATATTGGAATACGTCGATGTTTCTTATGTCTAGTTTGTTTAAGCCACATAGGGCTTCCCGAAAAAAAAATAACTTCTCAAAACACAAATATGGCCACTTTAGTCACTTCGTAATTTTACTCATTGCCCTGGCAAGTATATGTACATGAGAAAAATCTCAGATACAATTTTGTGGAATGACATCCTCGAATTTTTCTTCTGAGAATTTTTATTTTGTAAATTCATTTTTATTTTATAGATGGCAGGTGTGATAAGTGGTATTTTATATTAGTATTTATGTTTTTTGATAATACATGAGAGTTAACAGGGATGCAAAATTACTATCAGGATCAAAAATAGTAATCAAGAGTGAAATAACTTTTAGAAATGGGCTATTTAAAAACTTTTAATCACATTTTTTTAGTAAAAAAAATATTCATTTGCTTTTTATTTACAAAAATTTGATCTTATTTTTTAAGGATCGGTAACTTTGTCCGATGACCAGTTAGGTTAAGCTGCCTCAAATCGCCCAATTTAATTAACTTACCGTTAATATTGGTCAGTTATTGTTTAAACCCAAATATTTTTGTCAAACATTAATATAACAAAACCTGGTATTTTGTTATTCTTTGAATAAAAAATATTTTTTATACCTATATATTCCAAGCATTTCCTTGGAAAATCCGTGAATATTTCTAGACTTAATGAATCTATTAAATTTGGTGTATTTTTAACACAATTATCATTTAACCCCCCGTACATTGATTTATAGACTTGGAATATAAAACCCAACTTTGAGTTGACTCTTAGGTAATATTGATCCATTAGATATGAACACTTAATTTCCTCCTTAGTATGATCATATCTTACTATTTAACTATGTAGTGCCTACATAATATACCGTCTTTGCTACAAAAAAAACAACAAATTTTTAATGATATTCTTGAAATAATGGAAAAATAGAGAGCTCATTCATTGTTTTTGTTTTCCCTCAAAAAAACAAAATGAAAAAAGTGAAAAAAAAAAAACATTTTCCACTTGACCATAATAACCCAAAAATATGAGTAAATAAATGCAAGAGTGACTAGGGATCCTGAGGCTATTTCCCATGCCTTTGTCTTTATGGTTTTTTGGCATTTCCCCTTCAAGGGATTCTAATAAAGTCGCAAAACTGTCGAATAATTATATCTATGGACTTTAATTACGGATTAGTTACAATTATCATTTTTAGACAGGTTGCAAGAAACACAACAAATATATTATTATCATATATATATTTTGAGAGAGAGAGAGAGAGAGATGGAAAATATGAGTCCGAGAGCTAAAATACATACCAACATACCTATATGGAGCATGCATGGAACTGCTCTCTCTCTCTCTCTCTTTCTCTATGTACAGCATTTCAATTTACCTCAATTATTAAAAAAAAAAAATGGAAAATATATAGTATTTCATATCCTGTATATACATTCTACTAATAATTAGATGCTTTACCAGCATTCATAATTGAAGCACACATCTTCTGCTAGGAAAAGTTTGTTTTTTTTTGTTTTTTTTTTGTAATGTACATATTTCAATCTTCTTCATTTTTGAGAGATATTTGAAAATTTTTCATTATGATGAATTCCTTTATTATCTATCTTTTGATATGATTATTATTATTATTTTATTAAAAAATGTATCTGACGTTTATACATGTAGCGGTAGAAATCTCCATTTACATCACACGACATTATCTTCATTCTATCTCCCAGCATTTTTTTACTAAAGAAAGAACAAAATAAGCCTCAAATCAGTTGATAACTTTAGCCAACTTCTTTGTAAAGAGTAAATTAAAGGCCCTGGAATGAATTGATACTTGCTACATTGTCTAACTATGATATAATAGGGGCCTTTTCATGCATTGGTACGAAATAATTCGAGTTCAACCAAGGAACGTTTAGCACCTTCATCACAATGCGTTATCACTACATCTCTCAACCTCTCATCTGAAAAGATAAAAAAATAAGGTTCGAAAAAAGTTGGTAGTTGCCTTACATCGTCATCACTCATTCAAATAGTTGGACACACAGTGACGTCCATAAAACGTCAACAACTCCTGCGTATTTTTTTTTTTTTTTTGTCAACTGTTGATTCATGTTATAAACGTTGATTTATTAGACCTATTACAGTTGGTAAGAGTGGGTTTTAATTGGCTAGGTACAAGTTAATTTCGGACCTTTTGTCTTTCTTCTGTGAATGGATGTAAAGTTGAGAGATATTTACAATAAGGACTGCTATTTGTAGAGTAAACCCTTTTTTTTTTTTTTAAAGCCCATTTCACAACCTTTCCTGCTATGAAAGTACATATTTTGAAGCCATTTATTATCCTAAGTGGCCAGACGAGGATTAATTGAGCTAAGCAACAGGAGGAAAAAAGAGAAGTCAATGGCTATTGTAAGGTCAGTAGGAGAAATGATTAATCAAAATAATGGGCTTTGAGTCCTTTCCATCAATTATATATAATCTCCTGGTTGTCGTTCTCTCTAATACATATTTAAACTCCATTAAATTCACTCCATCCATTGAATTTCCTACCCTATATATATATATATATATATATATTTACCAATGTGATGATAATTATTATTCCAAAGTGGAAATAATCAGCTATGACGGTCGTTGTTTGAGGTTTGACTTAATAGCTATGATTCATAAAAGATTTTCTTTGTAAAAAAAATCAAAATCAAAAAAAAAATATGTAAGTAAAAAAAAAGAGGAGGAAGCTGTTCTTATGTATGTGTCTGTTATCTCATCAGGAATCTCATTGAAAATACAATATAATATTATATTTATTCTGGAATTTTGAACTTATACGTCAAGAAGATACATACGCATGTTACGAACCTACTTCAGATATGTATATAAAAGGATTTTTCTTCTAACCTTTAAGTTGTATAAATGATGAAAAGTATATATTTATGGACCTAGGAGTACATTCCGTTCTCTCTCTCTCTCTCTCTCTCTCTCTCTCTCTCTCTCAGATATGTACATAAATACACATATTTGATGCTGCATATCGAATCCTTCATAGTCAATTTTGGTATGAAAGGCACTCGTAGAATAAGGTAAACTCTTTATACGGAAGCTCACGTCAAAAAATAAATGGACATACCATAGGTACGTCAAAGACTCATTTAATTAGTGTAATGGTATTTCGATAGATGCTATTTCCCTTTAGATATCTAAGTATAAAATGAAAACATAAAATGGTGTTGAAATACAAAGGAAAATACAAAAAATGAAAGAAATGAAATTTTTTTTTCTAGCTATGTATGTAAAACTTGCCCCTCTTTCCATGAATGAATTGGTTTTTTGGGTGCTCCTGAGGAATATATTCAATTGATTCTGTTCCTCAGCTTGATTTTAGTTTAGAGAGGTACTCTTTTGACTGGACATGTCTTCTTTTTTTATAGGGCGTCCGTGTCGTTTTTCATAAATTCATCATCAAATGTCTGAGTCTTTCAATAAAATTCCAAAATATTAAAATTATATATAAAACAAAAGTATCTTTTATAAAATAAACATTCAAAATATATTATTTTCAAAATATTCTAAAACTGTGTTGAAACTTCAAGGCCATGTGTCCTCTATTTTGAAAATCAAAACATGGTGACTCAAATTCAGTCATCATTAATATTATGACTCTAAGCTGAAATATATTGAAGCAAGGCTTTAATGTCATTTATAAGTATATAAATATGTATGGACATTGGAGGTAAACTTTGTTATCTTAGTGACTGTATACTTTTTATTTTAAAGTATAATTTCTATTAGTCAGACATGTTGGATACTTCAAGCTTAAGAGTAACGAGAAAATTGATCCAATATCATTATGGATGTATTTATTAGTCGAATTAAAAGACTAAAAGTTACAGACTATATTAAGTACAGATATATGTACAATATTCAGTGTCTCAAATTTCAAATTTCAACCATGAGGATGAAAGCTGCTTTCCTTAACTGAAAAAACGACATAAAAAGCCCTGCGTGAAATTTTCATTTAACAAGAAAATATAAGCTATTAACAAATGCAAACAGTTGTTTGCTTACAACGTGTGTATATTATACCCTAATTAGAGATTCCATTACCTATTCACATCACGTAATGAAATAAGATAATTAATATTTTGTTCTCCTCCCATCTTTTTAAAAAAAAAAAAAAAAAAAGTAAAAACATTTGTTTTTAAAGACTTTTCTTATTAGGTAGTTAAACAGTTTGTATCAACTCTGAATACTAAGTCATAGCGTTTTACAAATTAAAAAATAATATACTTTTGTGTTAAAGTATTTTTACAAGTCACTATTATTATTATTGTAAAGTATTTTAGTTTGTAGGTACGAGAATAGTCCGTCACTATTCTTAATCAAGACTTAATTAAAGCGTTTTTTTATTCTTATAAATTATAATTAATTGAATGTTTATCACAACGTTATTTTTATTCTATTTCATAACCTTTCTTTCAAAAAGGAACTTGATGACATAAATTATGAGCTACATAATTGAACAAAGTTTGTTCCTTGACTTTTGTGTTCGATCCGAACGTCTCCTTAATATTTATGTTAGGACGGGAGTGGAGAGACCGTCAAAACTTTTGAACAGATATATTCCTAATATATGTATATATATGTAATTCCTTTTTCATAGATCTTCCAATTTGTGATCCACCAAATATTTGATGAAATTGAGAGTCATTATGGTAATGGCTTTTATATGCCATCAAATGAAATTTGAAGCAACTCCCTTGGATTCTCACATCATGTAACTCAATATCTATGTATATACATACATAGGTATAAATTATTCATTTCTTATTCACCCATAAACTTTAACTCTTTTTCTCAGGAGACCCTTCATCCTGCTTCCTGTGTGAACTCCGAGCACTTTCAAAAACTAACGGATCACTCCTTAGAAAAACAAATAGATACTTGAATGAAAATATATATATTCTTTTTAACTTCTTTAAAGGTGTTTATTTTTTTTTTCATTATTCAGAAGATGCAAAAAAAGTATGTACCTATATTCTTATAAATGTGGCTCATTTATTAACTACTTACAAATATGTAGAGTAGTGAAGCAGCTGTGCACCCATGTTAAATTGATAAACGTTTTTTCATCGTTTCATACATATGTATATATATCTATGTAATATGTATTTTGCACATGGGAAGAGGATCCCCTCGTATGCCATGTGTTGACTCTAAATATGTCCCTTTTTTCATTACTCTAAAAACGAAGTACTCAGATCTTTTTGATTGTCATTATTAGAGTGTGTTGTAGGTACATTGTACTTGGCTGAGTCACCCTGTGTTTAATGTCTTTTCAATGTAACTTTGTCATTCAGAGGCGTCCAAAAATATCTATGCATCCCCCTTAACAACAGAGAATGCTCCAAGTAGATGTGTTTTTGTCCAAAGCAAGACCAAGAGAGAGAAAATAGACATTGCTCTTGTTGGAAAATTTCAATAGGTTAATGCTTTGATCCTGGTCATGACAACGAGACAAAGGCTTATTATATAGGTACATAGAATAAGAGCTGAGAGGGTCTTGACCTTCAAAATTAGTTTTGAAACCTACACGGATCTACAGAGCCACATCAATAGCTCAAAGTGATTTATAAAGATGGTTGAAACCATATATTCATATGTAGTTGGTTTTAAATATATCCAATGCAAATCCTGGCCACAATTGAACTTATTGTGGATTTTTTTAAACTCACTTTAATCGAATGTTTTGTTTCAATGGAAATAGCGCTCTTGGAGGTCATAATTGCTCTTTTTTTTAATATGACCTTTGAACTGGATTTTTTGATTTTTTGAATATACGATATTTGGAAATAAAGATCCCTTTGTAAGTCATATTGACAAAACAAGGAAGTCATTTGAGTTCTAATTTTAAGCCTCTCCGAATAGAAAGTAATAAATTAATTAGACACTTAATTCATAGGTAGGGCCAGCCAATGAGTTGATACATTTTATTTATGGTCATACTCAAAATAGGCAGTTTAAAATTAAAAAAAAAAAAAAAGAATTATATGTATTTATAGATCATAGGTAGATATTATGTTCACTCACTACCCCTCTAAAAAAAAAAGGTTAAAATATACATGATCCAGTGTGTCTCAAATAAAATAAAAATGTATCCGAAGAAACAACTACGATAAGGATCAATGTATTTGTTAAATTAATAGGCAAATAAATTTCTTTTATTAAAGTTTGAACATGATTGTGTCTCATAAAAAATATGTTCCTAAAATCAACAACTCTGCAGAAAATATATCTATGTATACCTATATGTAGGTATACATAAAATGAACTTTTCTTTGAATTTTGACCGAATTTAATGTTGACCATTAAATCAATTGTAAAAAGATAAATCATTTTGAAAAACAATTTAATATCTTAATTGCTCCCTCCTATAAATTTGACCATTTTATAAATTGTCTTTTTTGCGTGTGTGTGTAAAGAAAAGGAACATTGACTATATTTGGATAGGAAAAGACATTAAAGTCTCAAAAAAACAAAAAAAACAAAAAACTCCCCAATGGTCAAACACACTCATGAACTACGGCCCTTCGGGTCAAAGAAGAAAAAAAAATTGTTTTATGGTACATATTATAAAACTGTGATTTTTTTTTTTTTTTTTGCATTTTCTTTTTACTTTAGTACTTACACAGAGAATCAAGTGTATTTTCAATTAGCTCTACATAAAAGAAGGTGCAAAAAAAAAAAAATCAACTATAAAATTAGTATTCAGTGACGTTATGTACAATGAAATAACTTGCTTCTGGATATGAACAAAGAATAATGAAAGAAAAATAATAAAATTTGAGTGGCATGTTGACGAAACTCTTTTTAAAGAAATTCTTTAGAGTATTGAATGGGGCATCATTATGGTTAGGGTCTTTTTTTCTCAAAAAACACTTGCCCCGTTTTTGAAACTGTTATTTTAAAATTCCTTTAACTCAGATATATTTATGTACCATATGTACGTTATAGAGCGGAGCAAAATTATGATGGCCATGGTACTAATGAGTTGATTAACTAGTGAAGCAGCTAGGGAGGACATATACAATATCATATGTGATGTCATTATTCTAGAAGTCATCTATCTTGAAGGCTTGTGAAGCCTATAGATTTTGAGAATTTTGTCCATTTTGTTTAGTTACCAGGTATATCAATGTCATTGCTACCAATAGGGCGTGATTTTTGGTTCATTATGCTATTTTTGATGTTTATGAAAACACTCTACGTATTGCTTTAAAGCAATATATGCCCATGCAAGCACCAATTAAACATTACATTACTCGTAGCATGGTTTGAAAAGATCTTAGACATGGAAAACTTATTTTCAATTTTGGTCATTCCAAAAGGGGTATCCTTATAAAACACTCATACGAAAATCATTAGGCTTCTTGTGACTATGCACCTTGCTATTATCAACAGCAAGTTGTATCTATTTCTATCCTTGTCCCTTATTAGGGTCCTGAACGTTGATTTTGATTTATTGAAATCCAATGGATTCTAGCTATGACGTGACTATCCCTACCACTAATTAAAGAATATTTGAGTAGAATTGGGCGTAACCAGTTAATTTCATGCCTTTTTTTTATCTTTTGTAGAAAGGGGAGAGGTTGAGAGATACAATAGAGATCACATTATGCAAAATGCTGTCTTTTTATGTACGCATATGGGATTTGTATGAGAACGATTGTAATGAGGATGAAGACATACATCATTCAGCTCCTCAATAAATAAATAAATAAAGCTCTTTCTTTGTTTGAATAATATCTGCAATATTGGCAATACTGCGAATAAATGAGCCGTCGTAACATTTACATACATACATTCATAGAGAAATACCAATATGTTTGCAAAATATATATATATATATATATATATGTTTGTTCACATAAAGAATAGAAATATTTAAACTAAGACCTTATTTGTATAGAAAATAAATCTCTTTGTGTCACGAAATACTATTTTTCTGTTTAGTTATTATTATTTTATACATTCATAAGAGTTTGTATGTCTTTTGCTCCTAGCTACTGTTGTTATGATCATGATGATATTCAAAACCATTTCATTTCAACATTATTGATAGATGATATAGATTGGTTGACTGGTTGGTTGAGTGACGAACAAAAACGAGGCTCTTTATTAGTAGTCTTTATATACATATATTTGTTTGTTGTTGTGAAATTTGAGA
This sequence comes from Lepeophtheirus nordmannii, assembly GCA_963680855.1. Taxonomy (NCBI): domain Eukaryota; kingdom Metazoa; phylum Arthropoda; class Copepoda; order Siphonostomatoida; family Caligidae; genus Lepeophtheirus; species Lepeophtheirus nordmannii. The sequence continues at coordinate 30,196,431 of OY804522.1, read as the reverse complement.
TTGTTGACTCTCAAAGAATTATAAAATGGTTTTATCCATGTACTTAGAAATGTACTTTGTACATTGTAAAAGCATTAACTTAAAAGAGAAAACATATGTGGAGGGGAGAGAGTCGTTGAAGTCAGGATGAGATTAACTAATAACATAATTAATAGATATTGTGAGCTTTGGATACCATGTAAGTCCCACTCAAATGACTATGGTTTTTTCAGGGCTCTAGACCTCGAGTTATTTTTTTATGACTTTGGTCAGAACTCAGATACGGATAATTTGGACATATAATTGCCTGAACTCAGTTACGGATTTTCTACGTTCAGGATCGCAGCCATATTGATAGGTGGGAATTCCCCTAACAAAAAAAAAGTCTCCTCAAAATCTTCAAAATTGAGTATCTATGGATTGTGAAGAATAGAATTGCATTTGATAAAATGTATTACTCATACCTTCAGACAATTCTCTATTTTTGTATCGAATAACCAATGATTTTCGGAATTTAAATTTTGAAAGACTCATTTTGATGAGGTTGCGTGCATACTACATATTTTGTTCTTTAGTGAATACATTTTAAGATACAGCACTCGAATTCCAACAAAGGTTTACAAAAATTACATTTTCGAAAAAGAAGTATATTGAATAGTATTTATTAGGCTCTCAATATAATTATAATTCATTCAATTATAATATCTATAATTGATCCTTTATTTGAACCTGATTAAAGCAGCTATTTAATTGAAGCCAGGGTGTTATTCTTATTTGAATTTGACTGCATACGATTTTCATCCGTTTCGTAACTAATCAACTAACTTAAATAACTAGTATATGAAATCAATTTTCCCCATTTTAAATAATATAATTACCATTCATTTGTTCTTAACCCCAAATTAGGACACCCAATTCTTTGTTGCGTATTATTCTTTAAATACCGTAGAGTAAACAAATTAATAAATTCAACAATTAAAACAGAAATATTAGAATGAAAATTTTAACAATAACTGGATTCATTCCCGGCCCACAATTTAAGACAAAAAAAACATCACAGCAATATTACGACTTGATTGTCACAAAAATCATGCATATTATGTTGGGTCACATGTGTCTCGAATTTTTTCTTTATTCTAACGATGTTCAGTAATTAAATCCATAACAAAGATGTTATTACTGTTTCAATCCATTTAATTCTTAGCCATGTACTCGTTACTAGCTACTTAGAGGAGAAAAACGCTATTAAAAATACAAATGTAATGAGTTAGTCGTAAAGTACAGGTCAGTGACTTTAATAAATACTATTTCATATTCTGCATAACTCAGAAATGTTTTTGTTTTTTTTGTTGTTTTTTTTGCAGGAAAAGTATAATCAAGTAAGTTCCCTAGGTTTTTGGAAGTAACAGCTTCATTACACCGTATACTTCAAACTCTGGTCCTGGTTATGAGGGACATTGGAGAAAACATGTTTAAAAAAATACCATTTTTTAATATAATTGAGTTGATAATAACAGAGTAGAGGGTAAGATTCAGTCATAACCTATTTGTAGCATCATAGTATCAAGAGTATAGCATTTTATTATTACTTAACTAGGTGGCTATCCCATGAAAATTGAATTTTCGTGAAGCATCATTATTTTCTTTGTAGTTCTATTTATAAAAAGTATCAATTAATGTCATAGGTACTACGACTATAATCAGGGATTTGACCCATATATGTATGTATGTATATTCCGAGATATGAACGATCTGTAATCACCTGCATCCAACACAATTGATAAAATGAAGAAGCCAAAGATCTTGAAAAGCACTTATGTATGTATATGTACGTTCATTGGTCATACATATACGTACCCATATAATAATCTATTTTTCGTGTTCTTCATTTCCCTTATTTTCTTTTTGATATATTCTCCATTATTGTATGTAATTGAAAGTTACCTATATTTATAAATATGTACTTACATACATACATATATTTCTGATAAGTTGACATTTGAAATAAATTGCTTCTCTCTCTCTTTCCTTCCTCATGTATCAATTATGATTTTGTTTGTTGTTATTTTTATTATTATGGCTACGTATTAAACTGTCTGTTGTTATTTCTTTTCATTTTGATTATAGTTGGATGTCAATCAGGAAAACAAGAAATTGGTTATAATTTGATTCCATGCTGCCATTCATAGCAAGACAAAAAAAAAATAATGTGAGCGTCTCTTTTCTTCAATATACATTGTACATTGAAGAAAAGAGACGTATGTACATACATATGTATTTAGTAGGTCAAGCTGTTTATGTTTTTAGCCTTTTTAACCAAGGAAAAAACATATTAATAATACGGATGTCAAACTATTGTGACGAAGGAGTACAAAGTCATTGTTTACTACCTAGCAGTGGATATTATATGTATTTTCCACTTGGAAGCTACAGGGAAACAAAATATAACTGTATCATTTGAAATAACACAACTTTTTTGAACAATCAACGTTTCAATTTGTAAGGCTGTGTCCGTCCTTCATGTGGAACGGTCCCGTTTAGTCCTTGTTATCAGTCTTTAGAGAAAGGTCCCAAATTTCCTCTACATTTTGTTCACTTAGATTATAGCAGGGCTGGGGAGTAGGAGTCGATGTAAGTATCGATGAAAAGGTCCGAATGTTCGGTATCATAAAATATTTCCAAAAAAAAAACATTTTTATAAAAAAGGTCATCAAAAATTTAAATTGATGAAAAACTAATAAATATTAATAAATAAACAATATTCCCTACCATGTTAAAGATAATAAGCCTCTTATTACTATTTAACTGTGATTTAATTATCGACTAACAGTAGTCAGAGTCGAGCTTACGAAAATTTCATGATTCGGAGTTGGAGTCAAAACTTTAGTCACCGACTCCTCCCCAGCCTTGGATTTTAAATAAATTACTCCAAATTACGAATCAAATTTGTTCAATAAAACCTTCACTATCTATCATTGTTATGTCTATATGGAAACATAAATGCATTATACAAGTTTGCCAATACTCTTAATTAAGGCTTAATTAAAGTATTTAATATTCTTATGAATACTATTGGATGTTTATGTTAGTATGATAGTCGAGATAGACTGATGATGTCACTGGCTAATAAAAGGTGACGAAATTGTAATTTTTTGACAATCGTTCAGGTTTCATATTTAATTCCAGTAGTAGGCATGATATTTATGTGCCAATTACAGAGCCGTATTTAGTTGGGTTTTTTTTTGTATCAAATCTGGTTTTTGAACATTTTCAATTTCAACTTTATGAGTATTTTTATTTTATTTTTGATAGGTTTTTAGTCAACTTTTGAGCAGGAAAAATGTCATAAATATTTATATTTCAAAATAAACGTATTTCCTGCAAAAATTTAATGTTATTTTGCGAAATGTATTAATATTTTATTTATAACAATTCAATCTATAGAATATAAAGATAAAAAAATACTCTTTTTTAAGGGTCTGGTACGAGAAGGAACGGCATCTCGGTTTTTCAATTCGTTAAATGTAGAAAAAGTTCATTTAGGGTGAAATTAATTTATACATTGGTATTATTTTATTATCAAAAGATTTTGCTTCTAAGCAAGAGGTGTGACATTTATTTCAGGGCCACAATCAAAAATATTTAATATGACTTAATAAAAGCCAATACAAAATATATTTAAAAAAAAAAAAAAAATTAATTAAGACTCATTTAAATTTAATTGTAGAAAGCTGAATTTGAAACCTACAGGCTGAAGTTTTGCTCTGTTTGAGACTCAATATTGATTTAATTTCACTTTTAAAGAGAGATATTTTTTTTGTGAATCAGTTCCTTTGTGGACCAGAGTGAGTTATAGTAAGCCGAAATTTTTGAGATTCGGCACAATACTAATTGAGTGTAACTAAGCGTTTTGTACTTTGTTTGCTAAGATTAAGCATCTTTGTGCCATTTTTCAAGTATAAATGTTTTGTATATTTGCTCATACTCTATTCAAAGTAAACTTCGACCAAATCACACTTCTATAAATAAAAAAATTGGAAAGAGTTTAAAGAATGTCTTAACGATACATGATTCAAAATTTGGATTTGGGATTAAACATATTTATTTGTTTTGTTCTGTTTGTTTGATTTATGATTATAAAATATGTAAATATATAAATCAAATTTGTTCTAATTTTGTAATTATGAGAGAGAAAGAGAGGGGCTCTGAGTCTTTATTCAAACTGAATCGTTATTTTACATTTGGTTAGTATTCATGTCATTTGAATGGACCAAAATGTTTGATTTCCTTAAATGACATTGATACATTGGTATAATATTATTGTAAGACTCCATTTTGATATTAAAAAAAATGAAGATATTTTTAAAAAATTAGCATGTTCTAGATTATAATATTTATACCTCTGTATACATACAACAAAGGTTACTATGACAGAAGAATGGAACCTAAAAGAAGGATCATAGCCTCTTCAAATATATATAGCTACATACATATACAAAGATATATATCATTATTTGACTGTATGTATGTATGTACATTTACCAAATAATCATTAAGTCACATTTTTTTTTTTTTTTTCAAATATATAAACGAGCGTATTTATTTATAGAAGATAATGCCTTTCAAGTGATTAGAGATGAAATCATCATCCATTAAATCTCGATCCATCATCATGATATCCCATTACTACTGTTAAATTATACATTATATGTTTCCTTGCCTACTTGTTTTCTACTTTTATGTACTTCTAAGCAGTGTATAATTATCAATATTCTTATTCATTTTTTATTTTTTTAAGAATGACCAAGAGCCCAAACTTGTCTCTCGGATTCATTACATCTCTGACATGTTTCCCTGAGTCCTTATTTAGGAGTTTGAGTAAACTCTCGAGTCTTTGAGCTACTTGAGTTCAAGTCAAATTTAAAGTCTTTTCACTTCGAGTCAGACATTGCACATGAGTGAGACTAATGATGTGACTATCGATGTCAGTTTTGGTATTGAAACTCATTTTTGAAGGTTTTAGACTCATTTTAGTCTCAACTTCACACAGTCCGGGTCTTGTCTCGTTCTCATGGTTAAGACCAAGATCAAAAGAAACTAGATTGAAGCATTAATTTTCTCAAAAAATGAAGAAAAAAAAATCCTTTGTCTAGATCACAGTGAATCTTGTTTTGGTCTTTATCCCTCAAAGTCTTAGTCTTGACTTGCTCTTGACTTCTGAAAGTCTTATCTTGGCCTATGTTAAAGTGTTCTTGATCACAGCGCTTATTAAGTGTAACTCGAGTCTGAGTCGTGATAGCATACGAGTCCCCAGTCTACTGATTGAGCCATCATCAATATCAAAATTCCATCATATGTTTCAATGCCCCTTAAATAACATTTTTTTTGTTAAATATAGAATCTTTTTTTAGTTCCCATCCTAAAGTCTTATTCACAAACAACAAACCTTTTATCTTCGAGTCTGAAGTTGCAGTTTAATGAGACTTAACTGGGATTTGAGTGTAAGAGCTATGCTCTTATTATTGTAGGTACAAACTATTTTCCTTTTGAAATCATAAACAAATCAATAATTTTTAATGTATTAAGAAACAAATTAACAAATGATTGTTGTTTGATGGATTCAGTCGGAGATTTATTCATAGTCTAATGTAAGATCCTTTAGGGGAGATAAATGAAACTCTCTCAAACTAAGGACATGTAAATCTTTTAAGAAGTATTAAATGTTTTTTGTCTTAAAAGAATGATCACATTATATGAAAAAAAAAAAACATTTTTCAAGTGATTTAAATCTTTTACTTTTATCAATACAATCATCAATATTGAAAGGATGAAAAAACAACGTCTAGAGGTTTCAAAAATACTGCTCTGTTTCTATGAACGTGTGTGTGTGTACACCAAAATATATACTTTCCTAAAAGATTCTAAAAAATCCACTTAAAAGAGTAGTAAACCAACTTCTTATGGATCTTTAAGGAGGGCATAATAACTAAGGTGCTTCATTGTTAGTATCAAATGTCCACAGGTTTTGGAGGAGAGTCATGAACAATTAGGTTTTAATCTAAAATGATGACTCTGCCCCATTGCCTTTGATTTATTTTTATGTGACGAAGGAATCTTAAGCATTTTCAAGTGACCTTTGTCATTGTGTGTATGTATGTATTTATGGAAAAATTATGGTCTTTAAATATGTACATAGTTAAAGGAATGATGAACCTCTTTTGGTCATATCTAAAATATTTCACAGGTCATAACAGATGAAAAAAATACATTGGTTTTTTTGTTCGTTAGATGTGGCAGAGTGCCAGAAAATAACTCTTTTTATTGTCAAAAAAAAACTACGTTGTTAATTTGATTACAAGATGATCATCTGACAAAAAAAATAAATAATAGATTACACTTTGATTTGTAGATCATGTCATGTGTTTGTAAGATTATTTGAGTACATAATTCTGAGATTTGAGAATAGAAATCAGGGTAATGTATTATAGCCCATGAAAGAAAAATCATAAAGACTCAAAAGAACCACAGGAGTGGAATTGATAAGATCCTCAAAATCAATCCGCTCTTAAAACGTTTTCTTAATATTCAAAATATGAGCACTATGTTTTGCTTGTACAATATGTCGTTGGCTTCAAATTCTGTCTTGGGAGTCCGTGTACTTTAAAAAAAAGAAATTATGTTATGTCCGGTTTTTATACAGTGCCTTTTAACCTTATTTTCAGATTTAAAACGACAATTATCACTTTATTATAAAATGCTATTTTACTCAGAATGTATTTTTATTGATTTATTAATATTTTAATCAAAAAATACAAAAATCAAATTTTTTTATACGAAAAAAGTCAGAAAGCAATTTTTATTAATTTATATATTATATATATTTTTTTATATGATCCCAAAAAAATGGCACTGACATCATTCGAATATATTTGATACTATACCAAGGTCAGTAAAGTGCCTGTTTAAAAAAAAATAATCAAATATGATCACCCCAGGGACGCATATAGGATTTTTATTCTCGGAGGAACCTTTCTGGAAATATATTTGTATTCCGTTTTATAAGTGTAGGAATTGGGCTTACAAAAAATACAGGGGAAAAAAGTCCACCTCACTTTCCTAAGTGAATTTTTCAATTTGTGCAAGCATCATATTCTCCATTTGAAACATTGTCCTTACAACATAGAGTTCATATTTATTGGTTGTTGATGTATTAAACTTTATATTTTTTTAAAGAATTAAGAAAATATGACAGACTTTATCAAGTGTAATTTATACATCCAAATATTTACTCATATGCTAGAATCCATTTTTACTCTCCATCATTAGTCAAGCCAGCTTTACTAGACTATTGCATACATACCCGATTGGATTAATGTACATGAGATGTACTTACCGTTTATATTTTTATCAGGGAAACGGACGACACTAATTCCCTTTACCACCTTTAATTATCTGATTCGACGTTCTTAAATTGTTTCTTAGTGTCTTATGTTCACGTCTCTCGTATTTAGTATATTTATTCTTAAATATTTTAATTGTGCATAAATTGAAAATATTTCTATATTAAATTAATTTGTAAAGCATAATTAAGTAATATTACTCGTTACTAGGTAAGTTAATACTATTACAGTAATATCTTACAAAGTAACACGTTACTTCCTAAAACTGAATATTATATGTACTACAAATTACAGAGGGATATTCTACGGTAGGGTGATCAAGTATTTACATGTTGGCCGAGACATCCGGGAACTTTTTAATATAAATTCAAGAAAATAAATTCCATTTCGAAAAAATGTATCGTCTTTTGAGTCGATCCAAGTTAGGAGCCAATTTTCGATTTCTTCGAAAGAAGTGAACCTGTGAGCTACCAAATCGTTCTGCATCCGTCGAAACAACCAATCATCAGAGAGAGCAATGTCTGGCAAACACGGTGGGTATGTTAAAATATCCCATTTCAGGGTTTCCAAATATTTTTTTACGACTTTTGCAAAATAAGGCGAAGCGTTATCATGTAGAAATAACTTTTTCATGTCTTTGCCCGTATTCCGGTCGTTTTTCTCGTAATGCACGATTCAAACGAATCATTCGTAGCCTATATTGATCTCCCGTAGTATAATCACCAGGCTGTAGTAGCACATTGTATATATAGTGTAGTATTTTTTTTCTTTTTAGGGTTGCCATAGAACATCCATTTCTCATCCCAAGTCCCAATCCAAAGTAAAAAGCCCTTTCTTTGTTGTCTTTGAATGAGCTGCGTGCAATTGAAAAATCGTCTTTCAACGTTTCTCAGTTTGAGTTCATAAGGCACCCAATTGCCTTCCTTGTGAATAGTACCCATGGATTTTAATCGTAGGGAAACGGTTTGTTGTATAACTCCCAATGATTTTGCAAGTTACTCATGTGTTTGACTCTGATCTTCATCAAATCATGCCTCCCATTCTTTGTGTTCGATTTTTTTTTTTTTTTGGCTGTCCAGAGCGAAGCTTGTCTTTAACTCTGAAATCACCATTCTTGAAATGTCGAAACAATTCCCTACATAATTTATCAGTTGGAACATTGTCACCGTAAACTTTTACAAGTAGTCATTGCGCTTTAGCTGCACTTTTATTTTCAATTAAAGCAGAAACATAAAACCTTCCACAAATGGAGCTTAGTTACAACAAAATTTGATATATTCAACAAAGTAAAAACAGGGTTGTTTATGTTTGAAACTCAAATTGATATAAATGGAATACTATAGACCAGGGATGGGAAAACTTTTTGACCTTCGGGCCACTATGGGTTATAAAATTTGAAAAAGGGGCCACAGCAGTACATTGACCTGTGGGCCAAATATAATAAAGCGTTGCTTGTAGTGTGCAAGCTCGGCGGGCCGGATTAAATTGTCTAACGGGCCGTATAAGGCCCGTGGGCCTTAGTTTGCCCATGTCTGCTATAGACAGATGTCAAATCTCTCTGAAACAACAGACAACTGCTGATGTTATGAAATATTCATAACAGCAGAGCCATCATTAGAAAACGGCCCGTACTAATTTGTACTCCCTATAAAAGTAGCAATGATCGTGTCAAGTGTCAAAAATATGGTTAACCGGCTACTCTATAGCAGACTACATTACTTGATGGAAGGAATAAATATAAATAATGTTGTTTATTTTTAGAAGCTATTGAAGTCATTTTGGATGGCATAGTGATAAGTCGTATGTGAAATGAGGTGGATTCCTCTGGAGGCTTGACAATGGTATCCCTTTGTTTGAGGAGCTTCCTCTCGTTCAGTAGTTATAATACTTACCTAAAAAAGGCAATATTGTATGTATATATATAAAGATTACAAGCTACATTGTTTAAAAATAATCATCGCACATTGATGATGACCTATATATTATCAACCTTAATAATCTTCTAATCATATTATTATTTAAAAATAATGCTACTCCCAACAGTTGGTACATAGAATTTGTAGCACACCCCACCTGACACATTTAGCGGTAGGGAGAGTTGCGTCTTGATAGAGAACGAAACAAAGGCTTGGAATCCTTATCAGCAGTGTTTCACACAATATATATTATGTATTTTTAAAACAAATAAAAAAGTCATTGGAAACAACGAAGGAGAAGTTAAGTACATAGTACTTTCAAAATGATCCGGACGGAGAAGCGTCATCTAGAGACCACCACGTTTTTCCTTTCTTTCTCTCTTTCTTCATACTGATAAAGTGGTTCTTTCAACACTATTCAGCGTGTCATACTTTTTCATATTTTTATAAAAAAAACACAACGTATTTTCTGGGGGAAAAAAAAGGATATAATGATTAGTGATGAGTCTCTTCCCTTCGATCCTACCCAATGCATAATTTTAATCGCTACTAAAAACGATGAGCATCCCTTAAAAAAAAGGAAAAATATTATAGGACAGCTGCACAAAAAGAAAGAAAGAAACCATCTGCCCCTTTATGGCATCAGCTGCAACAAAAACCCGCTTTTTCATTTGAAGTACACATTTGAAAAATCGGCAACCAAAATTTCTCAAAAATAATAATAGCTCGGTCTCTTAGCTCAACAAAAACATGCTACTACGATTGATTGAATCTTTGTTGTGATATCTCCGTGAAAAAATAGGAAAAAGAGAGATAAATAAATACACGAACATTATCGCAAAGGAAAAAATGTGGTTTTGATGAAGTTAGATAGGAATAAACATAGAGCGCGCGCTCAAAAAACTATACTATGTAAGGAAAAAAAATCCTTCGTATTTATTTCTCCCTCTCTTTTTTTTCTCTCCCTCTCTTTCTCAATTTTTTTTTTTTCACGTTGATGATTGTCCGTTGGTAGTAGCAACAGTTAAAGGACAGACATCCACGGAGTTCAGGGGGTCTCTTCTGTTTCGCATGTTTTTATATCATTTTAATCATTCACTCATTTGTTTTTGGAACATCATTTCGGACCTTTTCGACTGTATTCAATTAGCCAATCATGTAAGTTCTTTCTTTTTTCTGCATTTAATTTGAATCCGTTTGTACAAATCCAATTGCCGAGTTCTTACTACTTATTAGATATTTACTACTACAAGTAAAGAAACTGTTTTGATTCTTGAATGATGTCGATAATAACCTTATTATTCCATGATGCACCCTTTGTCTTCATTTACCGGCTCTTGTTTTGCTTTTTTCCTCCACTGCCAACATTCGTGAAATAACAATTCTCTTGTTTTTGAGTATGTATATTCATTTGTGCCTTAGTTAATGGATTTTGTATTAAGTGTCAGAGTAGGGATTTGACCGCTTATCTTATGCCTAATGACGTGCTAAGTACTGTTGTGTTTGTAATAATAAGAAATAGTTTTCTATTCGTTGTTTGTAAACAGATTTTGAGGACAGTATTTTTTTTTTTTTTGGGGGGGGGGGGAAGTTGATACAGACTCCAAAGCTGATACTTAGTTTGAAACCTTAAAATCGTCATTTTGTTCAAAGATGAGTGACCTCTAGGAGTCATTTATCACTCTGTTGCTTTTTTTTTATTGCTTTACTTACTTAAAGTGGTTCCTTCGATCACTTTTATGTATAGAATGGAATAACAATAAGGGATATAATGTATATATGGGGTGAAGGATATTTTTTGTAGCCAATCAGCTCATCCATTTTAAAAATAATCTGTAATTTATGTAAAAAGCCGGATAATTGGTTGACGAGTTGAGGAAGGATATTTTTTTGAACGAGTGTTGCCATCTTTTGAGAGGATAAAAAAGATTTATTTTTATATACATACATAACACAAAATGTGTTTCCCATGTTTTCTTTTACCTCTTTGCTCTTAATTATATGTTAGTCACTCTAAGGAGGGACGAAGGAGTCCCGATATGTTTAATTCCTTCTTTAGGTGATGTTTTCCTATACTTATACACATATATTCGTTATTTATTTATGTTTCTATTCTTTGGGACAGTTGAGTCCATGTTATTTTCGTTCTCCCACAAGATTTCCTGTTCCTATGTGTGCACCTACCTATTGAAAATATATTCAATCTTTTGAGCACTTGTTATTATCCTCCTCTTAAAATGAAAAAATAAAAATAAATGAGGTGGAATTGTCCGTCCCTCAGCTCATCACCAAGGAATTGTATTTGTCAATTCTCTGCATGAGGTGGTGTTCGTTGAGGACTTTCTAGGATGATTATGAAAATTATACATCATTTCTTCTTGTTTTTTACAAATTCAAAATGTACATATATCAAACAAACGATGTCATCATCAATGGACTCTTAAATTGTCCAATGAACATAGGAGCTGCCATCGTGACATTAATTTTTATAAAATATGTAATTATTCTCACTTAAGTCGTCCTCGTCGTCATCATTACATAGTTGTATCTCAGAACAAATAAAAATAAAAAGTTGGGGCTTGGGAGAGAACAAAAGCCAAGCTTTCCTTCTTGTTTCTCTATTGTTTAATTCCTTTTTTATACTCATTGTAGTCCCAACACAAATTTAGTCTCTTCACTTTTTTATACATGTTTTTTTTGTTAATTACAAGCTTCAAGTCACCATGATTTTCAGTCTTATACTGTCTTATAGGTAGAGGGAGTCAAGTTGTTGGACCTACCACAGAGATAGGGAAATGATACTATTATGTACATTATATGTACTATAGGTGTACAGTTTGGCTAGAGGGGGTGTCCTATTTTGGTTTTTTCGTGTAAATATTAATAATAGAAATATAATTCTATGGAGACTGAAGTTGGGACATGATAGTTTCCATGGATGTGTATATATATATATATATATTACCCTACATATTTGCAATTGACTAATGATTCACTTGAGTAAAACTTGGGATTATCCACGGCAATTAGAATAATTTATTATAATATTTTATCCGTAATAATAATTTATTGTGTCTAAATCTTTAATGGATCTCTTCATAGTAAGAAAGACAGAAGATATATCTACACAGTAACCCACTACTCAAAAAAAAAAAAAAAAAAAAAGAAGTGTAACATGACTCAAAATTTCTGAACATGACCCCACGCCTTACTTCAGCTGCAAAAATTTGGATCATGAGAAACATTCCATCGGAATGTTGTATTTATATTCATGACATTTGATATGAGGACTCAAATGATAACTCACTCCTTGATCATATATGTATTATGTTTTTTACAAATCACCCTGTACACTACATATATTATGTATATATGTAAATATAATTATATCTTGTTTTCAGAGTATGAAAAGAAATGAGTAGTAGTCTCCTCACAACTCAGCAACCTCCACCACTACCCAACCTCTCACGACTGGATCAACGCTCTACTACATCCTCCCCTTCCATCATGTCCGTTGTCGCAGAGGTAGGCCCACATCTCCCTGCCACACCCGTTTCAACCCCTCCACCACGCCGCAGTACTACAGTCTCTGCACGGCATCCCCCTCGCTCAACAAATGCTCTTTTTGCTGCTTTTCAAGGATCATCTCACTATGAGGAAATTAACAGGATAGGAAAAGGTACGTACGGACGTCAAGTCCTCAATTACCCCTAAAACGGTGTCATTCCCTTACATATTACATACATACATACACTTGGGTATATTTCATAAATTTTATGAGGCTATCATAAAATAATTACGTGGAAAATTCCTCGAAGCTATAAATGAATTCCTAAACGCGCTTCTCCTTCTATGCAGGGGAGGGGGGGGGGGTAACCATCATCCCTTGGATAGAGTACGTACATATGTACATACATGAGAGGAAATTGCTCCACTTTGTTTTGTTGTAGTATTTATTATTTTCATTAAATTATGAAGCTAGAAGAGTACATAGAAATGGTGGAAGGAAGCTGAAGAGAAGAGAGAGGGTAGGTGGTAGTGGGGAGCGGACCTATCTACTCTCTATGTATGTATGTGGAACCTCAGTAAAAGTTCAAAATAAATAGGTTTTTTATATCTATTGAACCAAAGCCTTGGGTTAAATATAAATTATACTGTTAAAATAAAATCCGTTAATATATGTTCTTAAATATGACATTTCCCCTCTTCTCAAGTTCATCCCTTACTCCCTCCTTCCAAATGGAAACCATCTGTAAGGAACACACATACAATTATATATATATATATATATATATATATAAATGTAGTACATCTAACTGTTGCTCTCCATTGCATTGGAATGAAATGGTGGAACTGATATCAACATCAAGGAGGAGATATGAGGCACCATGGTTTGACTCTTGTCATCTTCATGATAACACACTTTTTTTATATGTATGTTGTATATAATCGAACTGACAAGAATCAGACATGCGTTCCTCTTCATCTCAAAACTCATCGCTTCTACATACATTATAGTACCCATGTATACATACTTTCATAGATACTAACAAATAATATCTACGCTATTTTTTGTACCTCACTTACTACTAACAAAACGTTATCATTATCAAAGTACAAGAAACAATTTTGTTTTATTTATGATAATGTCTTTTCATATATATGTACAATGTATAGATGTGAACGCGGTTCTATCAATTCTATTTTATTGTATGTAAGTATTAATAATTCCTTGGGCCCGATTAGGAACTTACTCTAAAAAAAAAAAACACCAAAAAAATAAAATAACCTATAATATAATTTATATCTCTTCACTTAAAGGCGCCTTTGAAAGAAACACAAAAATAATAATAATAATAAAAAAGAGATCTTTATCAGATCTCACTGAGCTCGTTGTTATTTTTTTTTATTTTATTTTTTGTACACACATCAACTACTACCACCACTAACTACTAACTTCTTCTATTAATGCTTTGTTAATCATTATCTACCATTTTTTTACCCAATATTATTTTCTCCCTCTTCATTTCAAGAAAACAATTTTTTTTTTTCATAAGAATTTTGTTGTTTTTGTTAATAATATATATGTATGAGTACGATTCTCTCAATCTTATTGGATGAGAAGGATGAACTTTATTATCTTATTTTCCTCATGTCACGATGGACTTTCTTCCACAATTACTTACTACTATGAGCCTACTAAAGAATCAAAATCATAATTGGTCATTGACTGTGTTATTGTCAGTTAAGGAATTTCTGATAAACATTTATATAAATTATTTTCTTTTCTCTCTCTTTTACTTTTGATGATGAATTGATACGATATGAAATCAAACATGTATTGTACATATTTTATATGCTTATATGTTTATTGAACTTATAGGTGCGTATGGTACAGTCTATTTGGCTCGTGATACAAAGAAAGATCGTTTTGTTGCTCTTAAGAAAATGAAGTTTTGCCTCACTGAGGATGGAGTTCCCATGGCAATCCTTCGTGAAATATCTCTTCTTAAACAATTGGAGAGATTTGATCATCCAAACATTGTCAGGTGATTATACAAACGTACATTCATACTTTATCTATCTACTATTTACTACTAAATGATGGAAGGAAGAAAAAAAAGAGCTTATTTTTTCATTCTTTTTCAAAGATTAAAGTGTAGATAAGATATACGCCACAATTTATTCCTTTTGTTTCATGCGCTTTTTTTTATTTCTTGTAGACTCCTGGATATTACTCATGGACAAAGATATGAAAGAGAAATGTCCTTACATTTAATTTTTGAGCACGTTCATCAAGATTTAGCCACTTATCTTGAAAAATGTCCAAGTCCCGGATTGCCCCCTGCTAAAATAAAGGTAATTGATTTAATTTTAGATACTCCATTTCCCAAATTCATTTCTCAATTTATATATAAATATATATATATATATGTATTTATTTATTATCCAATTCCAATATTTGATTGTATGTATTTATTTTTTAGAATCTCATTTGGCAAATTTTTAACGGTGTTGATTTCCTTCACTCTCATCGTATCGTTCATAGAGATCTCAAGCCTCAAAACCTTCTTGTTACAAAATCAGGTCAAGTCAAATTAACTGACTTTGGCCTCGCTCGCATCTACGACTTTTACTCGCTCCTTACCTCAGTTGTAGTAACCTTGTGGTATAGGAGCCCTGAAGTTCTCATGGGACTCTCCTATGCCACCCCCGTTGATGTATGGGCCTGTGGATGTATCTTTGCAGAGCTGTTTATTCTCAAAAAGGCTCTTTTCCCTGGAGAGTATGAGTTGGATCAATTGAACCGGATATTTGATGTGATAGGAACTCCAAAGGAGGATGAATGGCCTGAGAATGCAGCTGTGACTCGATCAAATTTCCGAGCTCGTGCTGTTCGGGATTTGAGTGAAATTGTACCTGAGATTGACGAAGAAGGAGCGGATCTGTTGAAGGTAAAATCCTCAATATATATATATATATAATAACAATGATAATAATGGCACAATTGGGCAAGGAAGAAGGGGTAAAGGAGGAGGGGGGGGGGATGTGAGGTTAACTAACAATCATCGTTCTAATAACAAAATATATATGTATGTACGTTTATGTGTACATACGCATTCTACCAAAAATAAAAAAAATGCCTGGAGTTATAAATTAATTCAGAACACAAAAATTTCATTTTTTTATTTTTATTCTTTTCTGGAGATCTCCTTTTCTTTATTTAATATCATTTTTATTATTGACGATTCCTATAGTAATACATAATATTAAATTTGAGGTCTGGTTGCGATGCCTATGTAGATACATACATACTTACTTATGTACAACGCCACGAGCCAAGAAATTGTCCGAAAATTATCTTAATTATACGAACTTTCCTGCGTATAACGATGTACATGATTTAGTTATGATAACGATATAAAAAAATATAATTATGTCTATTTTCCGCCTTAATGGCTTTATTTATTAAATAAAACAAAAATTAGAGAGATATTAAAGAAAGAAAAAAAAAGTGAGTTAGTTTACTGAAGGAATGTAGTAATTTAATGTATGATTTATATACGTTATCATCATTCTCTTCATGAGAAAAGAGAAGGGGGGGGGGAGGGTTGAATGTGTATTTAATACTTGGATGTCCAATTAAAGTGTATCCAATTGCTGTTGGATGTATATACACGTTAAAGTTGATGAACAAAAAGAAGCGGAGCAGGTGCTGCTTCTCCTTCTGATGGTTCTTCATCTCCTTGATACTCCATTATCATTATCATTTTTTATTATATACATATTTATAGTTTTATTAAAACAACAAACAGTCTTGTTGTTGTATTATGTTGCACCTGGATCTTTCTTATAATGTCTTATTTTTTTCCTTTCAGAAAACCCTTTTATTTGATCCACATCAAAGGATAACTGTCTCAGATGCTTTGGTCCATCCCTATTTTAATGATTTGGACAAAGACTGTTAATTTGAGTGTATATTACAAACTATTATTGGTTTTGTCAGACTTTATAATTATTATATTGATGGATGATGAATCATCATCCTTGTTTTGGGAACTCTACTCCTCGCCGCCAGCCCCAGGATCTAACTACATATATGTTGGACACACTCATTCCATTACTATTTAAGACTGTTGAGTTTAATTGTTTTTTGTTTTTTAAAAAATAAATATCATTATTTGTACCGTGTGTCCACATACTCAGCCACTGCAACAAGTAAAAAAAAACTCGATTATATTGGGCTATTTTTGTTGTTGCTATTGTTGGCACAAATGCCATTATACTCCTCGAGCTTACCTACTATAATGTCTCCCATTTCCCCTACCTATTTACCTACATGCTACATATCCTTTTTATTATTATTCTTTCACCATTTGTATTTATATATTAAAATATATATTTGATTCTACTGTTGCCCTCATTTCCGAGTTGTATTTTTATATTGAAATAAATATTTATTTACATGCATATATACACAAAAAAAGCCTTTTATTCTTTTTTTTTTTCATATTTCCTTTGGGGTAGGTCCCATTTGCATTTCTCTCTCTTCCTTTGACGACTCGGCCACCCATTGTATGTAAATACATACATAGAGGCTCCCCCCACCGTTTGGGGTAAATTCTTAATTATATGTGTGCTCAAAACATACTTTGTTTTTGTGTATTATCTTGAGGATTTCACTTCAAATATTTATAATGTAAAACGGAGCAAGTGTTAGTACATTGATGTATCTAATATATTGTAATATTATATTCAAAGGACCCACGTGGTTTCTATTACGTAATGATCCTCATCTCTGAATTACTATAAGCAATTATTATTATTATTACACAAGTACAAAGGGCATACTACTAACATTACATAGTCATAATAAAATTCCAAAGGAATGAGATATAAGCTCATTATATCTTAGTTCTCTTGGGACTGCCGACCCTTATAAATAATAAAATTATTATTATTATCAAAATTTAAAGTTACCCAGGGAATCTGATCCCTGTTTATTAAATAATAATAATATTTCCATTGCAAAAAATAACTTTTAAATAATGGAAAATGATTTTATTTTTGTTAAATTGGTGCAAAAACTATTAATTATTACTTTGCATGGTCTTAAAACAAAAGTAATGTGCAGGATCGTAAATTTCCAATTGGAAAGTTGATCCAATGAGTTCATTTTACTCACTTCCAAACGTATTTACATAATATCCTCACCCCGCCCCCCTCCCCCCTCTACATATATATAAGTACATTCTACGTTTTTACATCTACCCATTTCTATATGTATTTATATACGAGCACGTTATAATAATACCTATGTACCTAGGAGCGAGCAAAGTCTTTGACTTTGCGTGAGATCGACCGCGTTTCTATAGATAAAACTACACCTCAGCTCGTAGGTGAAGTTTCCTTTAAGTCAAAAAGCCCGGGAAATAATAAGAAATACGTTTCAAGAAATACAAATACATTTATTGCGTAATGTCTTCAAATGAGATATTAAGTATTTATATACTTTCATGTATGTGTCTAAAGTTTGTGTACAACGACAACATCTCCCCCCCCCCCTCTCCCGACACCTCCTGATGATCCCTCCCTAGGCCTTGATTCAAAGGGAGTATCAAGGATGCATAGTAGGTTCTGCATCATAGTCACCATTATCAATAATAGGGGATGATGAACAAACTAACAAAGCATTCATCGCTGCAAAATGGCGCAGATTTACTAGGTTATTAGTAACAAACAAATAAGTAAAGAAGGCTCAGTCACTCATAAGTTACCTTCAATAAAATCCGTTCCATCTTGCCCTTGAAAAAAGGACCCAAATTTTAAAGCACCCTCTACAAGGCATCATTTTCACTTAGAGTAAGAATGGAGTTAATTACTTTAGTTTACCAATTGAACTCGTTCTATCAACTATAATTCTTATATCAATTGGAACTGACCAAATGAACAACAATGGCTCTGCATTATTCTTAATTAAAATATTGATCATTCTTATAAAATATGAATATTGTAAGTGTTGATATACCTTCAAAATAGCTGAAATTTATTGACAATGACGCTAATTAGCAAAAATTGTTCCAAGGAATGACTTTTGCTTACAATTGAACGTAGGATCGAACTGGGCGTCAAAATAGAGGAACCCATAAATCATTCAAGAGAAGGAGAAGACCTTGACAAAATGTTTATTTAATCAAATTTCTAAATAAATTTATGAATCTGTTTCGTGGCTTTTTGTGACTTTTCTTGGGGGCTTTGGAAAATTTGTAGGAAGGGGGTGCCTTCAACCAAATGATGAACATAAGTTGTAACTGATTCCACTAACTATTGGGCAAATTAAGGCTGTATTTTGTGGGGGTTACATACATAAAGACATAAAGACTCGTTGAAGGGTACAAATATATGTACATACATATATTGTTTTATTATCAATCAAAGTATCAATTGCTTAGATAATCTCTACACCCACCTATATTTCCCATTCATTCCTCTGCCTATGTGTGTTTTTTATTTTTTGAATAATCTGTTTAATGAAAGTCGTTTGATAAGGGTTTATGACTGTTTAATCAGTCCTCATTTGTATTGATATTATTGAAGGATCATAATATACATATAATATGAAGAAATGAAAAGAAATAGCTGATACCGTCTATATTTAGATAGGAAACTAATTATAGCGTTGATTGTTTTGCTTTTAAGCATTGTCCCTAAAAGTAAAAAGTGGGAGAAGTGTGAGTCAGATCCATACTACATATATGGACAGGGAGGGAGTTTAATTACAAAAACACATCTCTTGATTAAATGATATTAAGCATGTGACTTGTTGATTGATTGATTCACTTATATGGAAAGTTACAAATTTATAAATAAATCTAAAATCTTTTTCTTTTCTTTTTTATCATTGAATGAATTAATAGCTTTGCTTTTGTTTTTAAAAGAAGGTCCAAAGTGTTTTAAGATGATTGCATAGTTATGAACGTGCTTGATCGTTGCAAATATTTTCACGACTAAAGGGATCATGCTATCAATGAATGACATTCTTTAGACAGAGTTGGTATCAACACTTTATGTACATATTATAGATTTTGACATTAAGTATGGTGGGTAACGTGAAGCTATTTTTGTCATAATTCAGTCTCAAGTTTTTTGGTTCTTTTATTTTTTTGAACATATTGTTAGGTATGAGCTCAAGTCAAGTTGTGAGTCTTTGAATTCGAGTTCAAACACAAATCAGTAGAAATAGGGTCCCAAGTTAAATTTTTTTATTTTGAATGTGAACTATCCGAGTATCAAGTATCAAAGCTCTTTGAATGATAATATCTAAAGGGTATTTGGAGAACTTTATAATTTTTTCATATTTGAGGGTTTAGTATACATGTATTTACCAATGTTTTTTTTGTTGTTTTTTTGATTATTTCCATGTTTGCCCTCATTTAGGTTTGTTTTTATATTGAGATGTACTCTTTTGAAATTGATATCCAATCCCCATACTGAATAGTTATGCACCTTAATTACTCTTTGAAACAATTTTTTGTCGGTCACCGGGTTCAAATGACCTGTTTATATTTGCTTTTGAGTAAAAAAAAACGCGAAAATTGTTATTCAAGTTGGAAGAACGAACCTTTGTGGCTTCCAGAGGGATTTTTTTAATGAATAAAAAAGATCCATCTGTCAGACAAATATAAATATTTGTACCTTTTAATAATTCTGAGCCGTTTATGAGTCTTTTTCTAAAAAAAAAGTCCGAGTCAAATTTTGATTCATTAAACTCGTGTCCATGTCAAGTTTAAAGTGTTTAACTTTGAGACCGAGTCCTCACTTCTGAAACAATAATCCAGCAATATCCAAAATATTAAAATAATAGACATGGTTTCGATTAATTGATTATACATACAGTAATCCTTTCGATTACACAAAACATTCGCAAATCAAGTGTCTTGGAATCTGAGACAAATAAGAGGCAGTAAAGCAGGGGATGAAATTACAATTTTTGAAATGATTGACTAATGCCCAAATTTAAAGAAATCTTCAGATAATATGATTATAAAGTGTCAACTAGTGTTTAGTTTTCACACTAAAAGGAAAATCAATTCATATATCATGTGCAGCCCACAAGAACCACATTTGAGATATTATATTTTATGTTGTATTTTATTTCATTTCTTAATTTAACACATTTTTATATAAAATATTTTTATTATATTATATTACTAAATATATTACATATACCTTGTTTTAGTGGATAAGTTTTTAATTTGTAATGGTCCCTAAGGGGAAAAAATGTATTTATGTAGGTATCAGGTTCTACTCTGGACCCACACAGTACACAAATGGAACAATCCACTCAAAAAAAAAAAAAAAAGTACAGAAAATTCCTAATTAAACACAATTAAAAATTTTCTATTTTTCTTCATATTTTTTTTGTATGTAATAATAAGAGTTACTTAGTAATTAAAAACAAAAATGTCGTTTTTTTTAAGAAAAAAAGAAAAAAACACTTTTCGCATTTTTATGAGTTTTTTAGTTTTTTTTTTGTCTTTTTTAATTTTTTTTAGAAAAAAAATATCTTTTTTCTATTTTTTTGCAACTTAAACACAAAGCAAAACATTTATTTCTCCATTTCGTCTATTTATAATGATTATTTTAGTTACTTAAAATGACCACTGGAGGTGTAGCTATGTACAATTGTGTATGTAGGTATATTTATAACTCTTCTCCCAAGACCAGTGGCCAATGCTTGCTTTTAAAAGCCCCTACCAAATTGAAATACTTTACAAGAAAAAAAATCATTTTTACAAATTAAAAGAGAAAAAAAAGAAGATTTTTCGTCAAATAATGAATTCATTTATATTCTAGTTCTTCTATGTATGTTAAACTGCTTGGTAATATTAAAAGTCGTTTCTTTTCAGCTGCCTCATTGAAATTCAGGGTTTATTTTTAAGAGCCTTACATTTTTTTGTTCTCCTTTGTTGATTGTATATGTAATTAGGGGATCTGTCAAGTAATCAAGAACAAAAACATCTTCAAAAAAAAAAAAGAAAAGGTGAAAGGAAAAAACATCAGAAGTTGGATAGAGGGATGGATGTAGATCCACCAACTGTGATCATATCATCATAGGAGGAGTATCTTTACCTCTCACTATGCTCCTTGAAGGTCAAAGATGTAAGAAAGAGGTCAGGAGAAGAGAAGTGCTTCTTAATGACTACCCATTTGTATAAATAGCTCATGTTATGCTCTTTAGTATACAGTTTCCCGATTTCCCTAGCGAAATTCTATCAAATGTCTCAAAAAAGTAGCAGGGGGAAGGTGTTAAATATTTTTGAACTATTGCATTTGTTTACCACAAATCACTTATCTCTGTATATCTCAGCCTCTCTTCCAAAAAAAGAAAGGAAACTGACTCAAAATCAATTTGTGGTTGTTAGCCAGTTTTTCACAACTATGGATATTTATTCATTTAATAGTAGGATATTGAGCACAGCCTAGCAACAACTGGTATAACTTCAACCAATCAATGTTGAAAACAGTTTAAAGGAGCAAGGGAAGTAAAAAATGGACAGCTGACAAAAAAGTACAAAGGAGTTCTTCAAGTTTTAAAGATACCACCTTCTTACAAAAAATTAATGAAACCCTCCTTATCCTTTCAAATGCGTCATTCTTAGTATGTTAATGATGACAGAAGTGAAGTGTTATTTGGAAATTATCCAACAGTAAAATATAATAATGCAGGACTTTATTATTATTTGAATTGGTATTGTCTTGACCATATTCCAACTTATTAATATAATTAAAATCAACTTTTTAACAGAAAGTTTTTACGTGACGTCATCATTTTAGAAGTTTACCATTTTGACTGTCCTAATTTTATAATAAATTTAAACCCCTTGTAGCTACACTACAGCTTAGTTTTTTCATAGTTGTTTAAGCCATTATTAGATGAAGATTCCATAATTTTTGTTTTGTTTGTTTCTTTTGGAAATTTCGTTTAATAACAACTAGGCCACCTCCAACATGGCGTTACCTTCGGTACTTTGTGACATCTTTGACATAGTGTAAACACTATCTAACTTAAATTGAATGTAATAATCGACTATTCAAAAATTTAAATTAAATATCTAACTTATGACGTCAATAAGAAAATTAATCTGCTTTGTATATTGGATTAAGCAACGTCGAAACGTGATTTTTTTTCATGATTTTTTTAGACAAACAGTAATAAATTGAAAATATTTTCACTTTCATGGCTATAAACAACATCTTCCCTTCACCAATTCATCAAAGGGTGATTATTGGAAAACCCTTTACATTCAAAGTATAATATTTGTATATCTATTATAAACAATACTCGTAGTTAATGAGAACAAAATAAGACATTACTCCAAATCTTACGGATAAAAAAACCCTCCAAGAATACATTTTTCCACCAATTAGTGAAGTTTTTCATCCAACACTAAATTAAAACATAAACGACTCCTCTATAAAGATAAACACTAAGAGTGTTTTTTTGTTTTGCTTTTTTGGTACTAAGAAGAAAATAACTTTTTAAATAAAAAAAATCAATATGTTTTATTGTTTTAAAAACTCTACTAAAAAAACTGCCAAATATTTATATTATCCTATAATAAAGAGTGTACAAAACCATTAAAAAGTGCCTATACATAAAGTAAAATTGATTTTTGAAAATAATAAAAATAAATACATTTATATACGAGTATATATATATATATATAAAAATTATCAGTTTCTTAAGATGTTCTTTAAAACATTGGTATACGGATACTAGATAAAAACTACACTTATTAGGATCCGATCATCGGCTTATTTTTTTCCCTTCAAATTAAAATTCGTAAGCATAGCAAAAATAATCATACAAAACTCCAAACATAGCCACTTGTAACAATATCTCATTTTTCTCATTAGAATTGCAAAACTCTTGTAATTCTTAAACTGTGATTTTTCTGATGTATTGAGAGAGAACAATGGCATTAATAAATATTATATAGGGAATTTTGTGTTGGTTAGTTTTTTTTTATCTGGAATTTTATGCCATGTTTTGACAATACTTAAATAATCAATTCCAGTTAACAAAAATCATGAACATTAAAATATTAATTAAAGATAAAGAGAGCTTTTTTTATACAAATGATAATTCCTGTTACACTTGGGTTTTCGAAGAGTCGAGTTGTTTAAAAC
Source organism: Lepeophtheirus nordmannii (assembly GCA_963680855.1). NCBI lineage: Eukaryota > Metazoa > Arthropoda > Copepoda > Siphonostomatoida > Caligidae > Lepeophtheirus > Lepeophtheirus nordmannii. The sequence goes on along the minus strand of OY804522.1, from coordinate 30,172,442 downwards.
CTTTTGATCTAAGGGTTTTTTTAAAAAAATTTGCAACGTTTAATAGTTTAATAGAATTGTTTCAAAAAGTAAATTCATTGTTATATAAAGAAGAAAAATGCTTCCGTTACTAATGGCTGATATGGCTTGGTCTGAGGTTTTATACAAGTTTTTAGTTTTTTGATAGTAAATGACCATAAAAAAAATTCTATAACGATAATGTATATTTATGTATTGATTAATTAAGAGTAAAGCAGGAAATGAAACTTTCCTGAGCTGCTGCTCAAGTCATGTTTTGTCTTGGAAGGATTACGTAATTTCAAAACTTTTGTTTTTGCTATATCTTTTTGACAAAAATTGTTAATTATTTTTTAGTAGAAAAAATATCGGTAATAATTGGATAATTCCCCATTATTTTCAAACCACTTTACATGATCAATTTAATCTGCTCGTCAATATATCAACCAAGACCTGCTACTACATATGTATGTCTAAGTCTTTTTATACCTAGAATGATGTTGGGTCACATTTTTTTTATATTTACATTTCATTCTCAGAATTTGTATGTATACATGTCTTCTTTTTTTTTTTTTTTCAATTATAGAAACCCCTTGGAGTGATGTGATGCGATGATCCCCTCCCTCCTAGTCTCCCAAGTAAACTAGCAAGAAGGCAACCCTCAAAAATATTTGTCATACTTGCATTTCTATCTTTGATCTGTATATATGTAGTTTTTAATATTCTGAGTGTGTGACAGGAATGTTCTTTCTATACATATCAAAGTCAAGAGAAAAGGTCAAATTCTCTTGTTATTATTATTATTGGTTGATGTGTATCAAGTGGCCCTAAAGATCTAGGGGAAAAAAATAAAAATGAATTCCACCTCCCTCAAATATGATGAAGACATCATTTTTTCCTTCTTTTTGGATAGAATATGTTCTATATAATACATATATGAATGTATATTTATAAAATATCTAAAATACTTTTTGGGAGGCGTTTCATGTCAAAACAAGGGTTGGTTGCTTGCCTCCTTGCTGCCTTGTTTGGTTGGGGAGGGGATGCAACGTTACACTTATTCCATGTCTCATGAAATTATATCCCACTTTCAAAATACATAGTTCTCTGGATTAGCAACTGTATATGTACATAACTAAGTATTTATATACATATAATAATATGTAATTAGGGTTTGAAATTATTTTGAGAGTACAATTACGTTTATTTCTCTTCAGGTTTGGTCAAACTCTGTGCCACATTAGGTAGGTAGGTAGATAGGCGCCCAGAAAGGTCTCCAAACAATTATAAAACTTTTTAGTAGTTGTTGATATATTAAGATATTAAACGAAATGAGCAAATTTAATGACAAAATATTTTAAGGACACTTCATTTAATAGCTTTTAAGAATGATAAAACTAAGCAATGTTTGTATTGGAGCAAGAGTTGTTAATCTTATATTCCAATTTGGTTATTCTCGCATATTTTACGATGGTTGACTTTCAAAATGATGACTTCATAAGAAAATACTCTATATATAAACGATTTAAAAAAGCATTAAAATAAAACCATTTAATAATTAATTATTTATTGACCTGAAAAAAGGCTGAAAGGAGATAATTTTTTTCTTTGTACATATTTAGGGTCATATGTAATTCTTTAGTCTTTAAGAGTATTACATGACAATAGAATTAAAAAAAAATGTTCATCAATGTCCTAAAATTTGGCAAAGAGCTCCAAATAAAGGATTTTCTTTCTTCTTTTATACATTCTTTTAAAACAATGGCTCAAAAATTATTTCTAAAATAGATTCGTTTTTTTTTTTAAATTACATGTTTTTTTTTATTTTCGAAAAAATGGTGCTCAAACCTGTAGCTCATAATTTAGTTCTCTACAATATATATATATATATATAAATCAATTTTTGTATTTCTACATCCATGAGATGATTTCTTCCCCCCAAATGCTTATATTATACATTCTATATCAATTAGAGCTATTCACGAATACAAAATCGAGTCATGCTGCTCAAATCACATGTCTTTTTGCAAAGAGACTGAATTGACAGTACGACTCAAGCACGAGTTCCAATTACTTCGATTCACTCCTAATCATTGTTTTCACAAAAGTAAAGCACATAAAAACAAAACAAATGGACCTTAAATATTATAATAAATAAATAAATGCAAGATGTTCGTGAATCTTAAGTCTTGAGTCACATTTTGCCTCTATGTTTTAACTTTGAGTCTGATTCCCTAACTCTCGTAACGACCCATTCTATTCTAACCTCTTAAAAAAATTAATATGTCTATAATACATAAATAATTCTCATCATATCAGCTCTCAATGTGCGCTGGGACTAAAGGAAACTCCCTCTGGCCAACAAGACACAGGGTAGATAAATACATACCTACATAGATCCGTTTCTTTAAATGACAACTTAATTAGATATTCAGAGTAGTAGAAGCAGTAGTACACACACATACACACACATAGGTAGTAGATATGTTGAGTTTATTTACCATTTGGAAACGTTTGAAACATAAACACATGTCAAACAAAAATCTACAGGAATCTGTAGTCGACGTGCGGTGCAGTATGATATGGTATAGTATAGTATATGTACATTCATTATATATTCAAATTTATGTTAATAGAGAGTTGATGGGCCCTTAATGATGTTATTCAAAAGGAAGGGGAAAAAAAACTTGGTTCATGGAGGTAATATCCATCCATAAAGGCACAAATTAGTTTAATTTTGTCTTCATCTTTGAGACGAAAAAAATTCACTCACATAATATGTAGATATATGTAAATACATATGTGAGGAACAAACATATGTAACTCTTAAAATTGAGTAGCCCTACGATGAATTCATACTCATCAACTCGTATTACATACATTTTTCGATAAATTCTGCATAAGGCTTTGATTATTTGGGTTATTCATCAGGAAAATATCCCAGTACATAAGTAGGAGTTGATTCATTGTCACATGTAATGCCGAATTGCACAATAGGAAGTCGATCCAATTAGTAAGTAATTATTCAATCTAAGTTTTTTTCTATTTATCTTATTGTTTTTTGATGAAATAAAAAACCACAGAAGGACAAGTTCTATTTCATTTATAGTTTCGTTTATACTTAATTGTTCCTCAAACATGCATGAGCAATATGCCAATGAGTCCTAATTTGTTTCATACTTAGGTGTGTGTAGCAGAGTGACCCGACGAATTCTTATTTTTTTTTAATATAAACTTTGTTCTTATCATTAAAAGTTGTTCTTAGGATATAAAAGCATGCGTTGCAAAGTTTCAGTCCAAAGGTTTCTATATAAATTACGTTGCCATCTATGATTGTAAATAAAACATATTTGTCAAAGAAATTTTCAAAAAATAATAATAATCATCATCAAAACAAGACTTTTACAAATTCAATTCCATCTTGGAACCTCAAAGTTTTGTTCAAAAAACCCTAAATTATATTTATAACGTAATAAGTTTTTTTAACTAGCCAAATTTCACGCTCAACTATTTGTAATCCCCTCCAACGAGCAACTCAAATGTAACACACATACTAACCTCTAAGACGATCTATTTTTTAATTATTACCAACACTTAATCAAAACTTTCATTTCCTTAAGTATTATTAATTTAGTTCATTAAATAAAATATAAAATCGTGAGTTTTCAAACTTTGTAATTATAAATTAATGTGCAGCTTTTTTTATTTTTATTTTCTGGGGGGAGTAAAGACTTTTCTAATAAAGACTCATTAAAAAGATTTCAATGTGTGTGTGTGTGTTTTTTTGTTATATATATTTCTTTCAAATAATATTGTAATACGATGTTTATTTATTGGTTTTTATGGCTCCTGTATAAGTAATAGCAGTCTTAGTGACAAGTAAGTGTGTTCTGGTTTTTTTATCTCCGTTCAATGATGTCATAACATTTCATTCATAGCTTTGTATTATTTATTATATCGACCTTGGAAAGTTTTATATATATATATATATATGTATAGTTTTTCATAATACACATGTTTCCTCTAACGTTTTTCTTCTCGTCTTCTGCTTAGACTTCAAGTATGGATAACTTATTTTGTGACGTTTTAAGAAAGGAACAGATCTTGGAATTTGTTGCTTCAACTGACAAAAAGCACTTTTACTACTTATATTTGTATAATATGAATATATTTTACTTAAATATTAATTAAAATTTGGAGATTTCCTCGCTTTATTTATAAAGCGTTTTTACGTAACGTTCATATTATGAAAGTCAGCCATTTTAAATGAGTCAATCAAGAGTAAGGAAATTATACAAGAATATAACAAAAGCTTTGCTCTTATTATTGAGACTAAGGTTTAGTTTGATGATTTTTTTTTTTTTTTAAATTGTCCATTTGGTCACATACTTAAATAAGTATATCAAGTATATTTTGAAATACAAATTCATGACATCAGGAAAAATTCTTCATTTAAGGACACACCATTCAGCCAAATATAAATTTATATTCTACTCTTTTGTTGTCAGCGGTCAATTTTTCAACTACTTTTCTACCCTTATTAGTGCTTTGAACGTTGAGTTCAAATCAATTCCTGTCAAGCAGTGTCACTAAAATGAAAAATTAAATTCGAATTAGCTCTTGTAAAGTTATGAACAATTATAATCTAGTTAAATAACTACCAACTGATTTATGGTTTTTTTTCTTTTCTTTTTTTGAAAAATGAGAATTGAGGTTGAGAAATACATTATAAATAATATCAAGAGAGTAAAATTCGAAACATGGACTCTTATTAGTTCAAATTACCATTTAATTTAATACGGCTCTAAGGGTCACTCCTCGTTATTATCTTAAATTTGACAAAATTTAGTAATTATCAAGGGGATCCATTAAAGAAATGTGTCACAAAAAAAATAATGAATACCACACAAAGTTATTGAAAAAATGTATATTAAATTTTAAAATTTTAAATAAATAAAATGTTCTAAATCAGTGCTTCTCAACTGATGAGTTGTGAACTTCTAATAAGTGGGACGTAGAGAGCTGATCAAAAATACAAAATTTTGTTTTTATGTGATTCTGATTCACGTAAAAATTTCTAGATATCTAAGTGCCGATCGATAATGGCTTGAAGGGAAATGAAAATGGGGTGGCAAGAACCATGGATCTTAGTGCTGGACTAGTCAATAGCTTTTGCTCTAAATGACATCACAGATTTTATAATATATCCAAAGAATGTTCGAGGCATTGTTGATACATATATTTAGTTATAAATGTGTATGAATATATTTAAGGAAACTTTTTATCTAATGGGTTTAAAATGTGTGAAATAAACTATGATGCCTAAAATAGGAGCAAGATTTTTTTGCTCGTAGTTAATTTGAGATTGTTTCACCCCCTCCTAGATACTCAAACTAATGATGACATCATGTAAAAAGTGTTATGCTAGGTCAAACATGGGGTACAACTAGACGAATACTATGTGTTTGGTTCATGGGTTCGTTTGTTTGTTGGACGGAGTCAACATAATTAAGAGACCTGACCGGAAAGAGCAATTAATGCTCGGTCAAATAAATTGACTTTTCTAGATTTTTTTTTTCTCCTTGTAGTTGGGGAGTGAAGTAGTTTTTTTTTCCTTTCTGGTTCAATTGCTGAACTCAACCGTTAAAAAGAAATAAAATACAAAAAAAAAACACAATTTTAAGGAAAGGAAATTATAAAAAAAAAAAAAAAAATTGTTAAAGAAGAAGTGGATTTATACCTCATTGTAAATGTGTGTTGAAGCTTTTTATAGGTTTTTTTGTGTGTATGTATGTATGTAAGTTACACATACATACAAGGACTGGATTTATAATTGATCAGTGAGAAAAAAAAAAAGTTTTTTTTTCTTTTCTTTTCTTTTCTTATTTTTCATTATTAGGTTTTTCGTCTTTTTTATATGTATGTATGTATTCCTTTTTTACAATAATAATGAAAAGAAGTCATAAATTTAAATATTCTGTCTTCAAATTCAGGGGTTGATCACTCTTTGAATGCTGTTTCACATGATTATCCATATATAATATGTAGATACATACAAATAGTAATGTTATAGTGAATATAATATACTCTGTTATATGATAATGATAGCTTTTAGAAGGAATTTAAATGGGTCGAGCAATCGTCTTTCTCTCTTTCTCTCTCTCTCTCTTTTGTTATACCCAAATTCATGCATATATACATACATGAGCACTCAATAGAGTCTTGTAGGTATTTACATACAATGACATGAGTATTGAGTCTAGAATACATTATTATGAAAAAAAAAAAAAAAAGAAACACGGATTTCAGATTTTTAAACTCAAAAATCCAGCACAGATAGATATTCATTCCTCTCAGACACTAATACACAATGCATACTTATTATTGCACTAAATACTGCGCATCATACAATTGTTGAGCAAACAGTTTTAATCAAATACTTTAAAATCTGTGTAAATTGACAAATCGAATTTTTATATTATATTTGAAAAAACTTTTTTATAAGAGATAAAACCATATAACCAATATATATATATTTTTTGAGAGGTGGTTGATAATGTGAAACAAAACAAAAAACAAAACCAGATAACTGCAGTAGAAAATGATAACGGTCTTTTGTATAGATATATAAAAGATTTTTTTTGAATGAAGCAAAACTATTTGAAAAATTATTTTTTGAGGAGTTTACAAAATGTCATAGAAAAAAATATATACTTTTGTAAAGAAAATGGTTGAAGATTTTCTGGGAAAAAATTAATAAATAGCTATATCTTTTTTATATAAAAGACAAAACCATAAAAAATGGTTTTTCAAGAAATAAAAAATTCTAGCATGATTTCTTTTTTGTTTTTTTTTATAAAAAACACATACAAAATGAGAGCTCCATAGTAAAAGGAACAAAACCCTTTCATAATTGGTTTTCCAAAGAAAATCAATGTGTGTATTTTTCTGATCGTTCCAAACGGTTATTATATATATATATGTATACATTCTGTTTGATAAAACGATTTTAGATGGTTGCTTATAATATAGCAATATTATATTACATGTTTACATAACAAACACAAGCCATTTATGTAGAGCAGGACTATTGCACTATATTTTATCAAGGGGCCAAATAGCGTTATGGTTATCAAATTGATGGATATTTATCATATCTTTTATATTTGATAATCCATTACTTTTTTTGTGTGTATCAATGATGACAAAGAAGGATGTGAAAAGCTTCAAAAGAAATGAGAATCATTAGTGTACATATACATATAATCATAACTTTATAGTATTTAAGGATAAGACTCTTCTCCGAGTTTTTGATAATGATTTTTGTCAAGTTATAGTCACCATTTGAGAGACGGGGGGTGCATTTATTAGCACGACGGAAAATAATCCTATGTCTTTTTTTTTCTTACTCAGAGATGAACTTCAATTATCTATTTGAGTGTGACGTCAGTAAAAATGTGGGAAAAGAGTGATTTTAAGTCCCATATTAAGAACTGATATAATCCTATCTATAGCCATAGGTATATATGTATTGTTATTAAACCACTCAAAAGTCTTTTTATTCATCATTGAAGGAAGTTCACTAGATATATGTACACTCATAGAGTGATAATTGTTGCAACTGATTCCTTCTCTTTCTTTCTCTATTTCTTTAAGTACAACTCTAGGATTATTTTATTTTTTTAAATGCCCATTAAGTTCTTTTCCCATCTTGACTGAAATACAATACATGAAACATACGCATACTGGATATAAATGTAATAAGAAGAAGAACTAAAGCCATGGTTGTTATAATAATAAAATTGCGGGTCAAAAGAGTCCCCTGAGGGTAGGGACAATGGGGGAGGGAAAAAGTAGGAGGAGATGATGTCTACTAACCTAACGTACGTATATATATATAAAATGGAACCTTGAACTAATTTCAGAATCTTAGTTATTTTTCTTTCCTTCATTATTATGTTATATGTATTAACTTTTGAGTCTCCTTAACAACAAGAAAACAGATGAGTCATGAGTTTAAGTGGAATCAACTCCATGTTGTTTATACTTTGGGTTATATCCATTAGCTATGAAATAGAAGAGCAGGTCTGTGGATATTATATCACATATAGCAGATGCTGTTCCCGTGTCCCTTTGTAAGAGTCTCAATCAAGTCTCGATTCCTTGAGCTCCTCGACTCCAAGTCCAACCGGGAGTATCTTTCCTTGGAGTCTGAGGTGCGAATCTAAAGTATGCAGTTTACTTAGATGCGACTCGAGTTTGGGTTGTGAGTACGTACGAGTTCCCATCTCTGATTCATCCTTCATCCATCAATATTAAAATTCAAACATATATACAATTAATAGATAAATGGCGCTTAAATCTTAGTTACATATAATGGAAACAAGTGTGAATAGGGTTTGCTCGTATAATCTTCATAAACTACTTCTCCAATTTTGATACAACTTTAGATGATTACTCAAAAAAAATTTGAGGGTGTTTATTTCATCTTTGAGCAATATTGAGTGCCAAAGGTGCCCTAAATGGCCCATTCATAAACCTCTATATTTTTATTAAATAAATACATCTGGGTTGTAAAATAATAAATGTTGGTCGTCTAAAATGAATGTATGTTTATTATTCTTTTGGAGTTCCATCGACCTCGAGGAGGTCACTAGAAGCCAAAATATTAGTGGGCATTCCTTCATTCTTCTTACTTAAAAAGGAGTAAACATATAGTTGAGTCATACAGCCGATCTGAAGCTAGTCGTAAGCTAGTAATAATCAAAATAATTATCAAAAATTAAGGTTCGAGTCTTATTATTCATGTTTGAGTTTTATAACTTCGAGGCTCAAATGAATTTGAAGTCACAGTTTGATGAAAGAGTCATAGTCTACCCAGCCCTTTTTGAATTATCTAATGTCGAATCATCTCTTACACATAAAATATTCTATTTGAATTCAAATATATGTATGTGCTATTAACGAAACGATAGGAGTAATAGATAAAAAACTGTTTAAATGTTGTTGGATTTTGAGAAGAAGAGCTCATTTTAAACAAGGTTCGATCATTAGGTTTAAGCCACGTTACTCCCATGGATCACTCAAGATCTTCAAGAAGATACTTAAATTTGAATTTTGTCTTTTGTATTTATTCAAAGCATTTTCTGTTTCTATCTTTCTTGCTCTTTTTTTTCTTACTTTGTTTCGTTGATTGATTGGTTGTTATTATCATTCACCTAGGGGCAAGGATGTGCTTCTATTCGTACTCTCTCCAATCGTTGCTTTCATCTAATGTAAACTCAAATTTTGAATGTTTATTTTTTTTTTAAACTATCTTTATTATACATAATATAAGAACTAAATTATTTTAATAATAATTGGAACAAAATAGTGTTACAGCAACCAAGGAAATAAAAAACAATGAAAGAATTGTTTCATAAATCTACACTTGAAAATAAATATATGCAATAACTTTAGAAATTCCTCCAAAATTAAATTATACATTTCATAATATCCATGAAACCTTTTGTTAAAAAAGATCCTGATCTCAATTTCTTTAAGTATTGGTCCCATTTAAGGTGGTCCTGACCGCTATTACTACCCTTAGCCTCGTTAATTACAGAATTTTTGTAAGTACTTCTTTCTCACTGCCTTATATTAAAGATAATAATCAAACGCCATCTTGATTGTAGTGAGAAAATCTTATTTACTTTTGCATAGAGATCAGTTACTCTCCCTTTCAACTACCCCCCAATATAATTGGGATCCAATGAGTCTTGATATGGAGACATAAAAGAACATTTTTTGAGGGATTACCTACAAACACACAAGGATACCCATTAAAGCAAAAAATAGAGATTTATATACAATTATTACATAAATCTAAGGATATAAATTAGAGCATGACTCTTCAAGAATATATATATATATAGTATTGTGTACATACATATAGGAAGGTTGAAAAGAAACTCCCCTCATAACTTGCTTGTCTCCAAAGGAAAATAAAAAATTCTTTCCTATAGATCTAACGATTCAACTTCCTCAAATTCCAAGATTTTTTTAAAGAAAGAAAGAAAGAAGAGGGATAGAATTAGGCCAACGGATTTTTATTTTTTACAAGCTTTCTGAGATAAATAATAATAATAATAATAATAAAAGCATCTACCAATGGTTCTTTGAAAGAGGTCAATCACCGATGACTCTGTCCTCTCTCTCTCTCTATATATATCTATATATATATATTTATGTACAATACAATTTTTGCTCAAGATTCCATTTTTCCAACATTGCTACTCTCACGCACATTTAAATCTCAAAGTAAGCAAAATTTAAAGCTGAGGGATCGAGGTTTAGGTGTATTCCAACGGATTTAAAATTGAAGCTCATCAATTTAACTTCATACCTAACATAAAGACAAAATATCACTCAGCTATAACAAAATTTGATAACTTTTGGGACAAAAAAAGCTTTTATATTCTATCATTCATGAGATATGGTCACTTTATTGAAGCTTTATTTTCTATTTATACCCTATCAATAGTATTTAAAGTCAAATTGTGCTAAATGACGTTTAAAATCCTTTTTGATACTTCACTCTAAATATCAAATCAGCTGCTGCTTTTGGATAAATGATAGTTACAAATCTAAATAAAGGTCCGAACGATGAGCAATTAGTCAATTTAGGCAATGTAACTCAATTATAAATAAAACCATTGACGTAAGTTTTGTATTTGTAAAAGGTGCATGACTACGTCACAACAGGATATATAGGTCTGAAATACCTTGAAATTGTGTGCAGATGTTTGTTACAGACCTATAATAATTAATAACTAGAAACTATCATTTCTTGCGCATAAATTCATGTTTTTTTACTGCCCCCAAATTTACATTAATTCATCGACTACAACTCATCATGAATGCACATAGCCAAAAAAGTGATGAAGGAAATCAAATGAAAATTGGTATTAGAACCATTAGATATGATGAAAAAACAATCTGCAGTAGCCAGGATTTTAATGATATAAAACTCATCGAAAATACGTCAATAAAACTAATGATTTTTCGTTAAATGATTTTTGTCTTCCTTTTACTGAGTATTATTTCATGGAGTGAAATTGTATTATCTTTTATTATTATTGTTATAAGTTTTTGATCATTAGTTGATCCATTTAAAGGTTTTACCTTTCATTTTAAGGGTTCCTTGTTTCAATGGAACAATAAAGCAAAGCTGCTTTTTTCTTTTCCTTTTCAACCATAATTAGAATGGGACCATGATATTTATAATAATAATTTTCTATTGTTGTCTTATTCTATTGATATATGTATCTATATTTATAATATATATTTAAAAAAAAAGCCCTGAAAACTATTTTCAAAATGACCTTATTCAAGATCAATTATAATACATCTTTGTATTGTTCGTCTTTGATGTCTTGCCGACCCCTTTTTTTTTTTTGGAGGTACGTCTCAAATAAAGTCACTCCATTGTAAAAAGGTTTTTGACACTTTGGTATAGGTATGTACATATTCGATAATTAATTGTTTTTGGGGGTATTTCTCAACTCACTCCCCCCCCCCCCCATTTCCCTCCCGTCTAGCTCGTTAATGAGTCAAAACCATTCCAAGTATGTTGTTCAAGTATATAGAATCATTATCAAATTATCATAATTTTTTTTTAAATTTGTAAAAAAAGAAGGATTTTTTGTTGTCCATAAAAAAGAAAAAAAAATACATAAAAAATTCTTACACTACGATATAGGTTCATAATATGTACATATATAAGTCCCTCCTATACCACACAAAACATGGGGATTCCTAATTTACATTTAATTTTAATTTATTTCAACAACTTTTTGACGATTTTGAATTTCAAATTACACACATACGTCTATAATAATATTTTACCATTGTCAATTCACATAAAGTCGTGGAGGAGGAATATTTAGTATGAAGGAAAGACTAGAGACTGTTGAATACTAGAAGACGTGGTTCTCAAAATCAGTCTAGGTCTCGAGACCAAGACCAATGCAACAAAGTTAAAATTACCCTTTAAAAAAAATTCTAATTCTTGATCTTTTTTGGGTCACATGTAATGTGGTCCTCACTCCAACAATGGTTGAAACATGCCATTTTTCTTGAGTTATAGAATAGGTTGAGTCATGAAGTTTGTATTTAATTTGATGCCCATTTTTGTGTAGTCAAATCAAATATTAACTCATAACTTTTTCTTTGAAGTATAAGACTTGGGTGTATGAACTATTTTTATAATGTTGCTATCAAATTTTCAATAATTTTGACACAAACTCATTTGAATTAAAATTTTGTTTTCTTTCAATCAAAATCAACTCATTCACGAAAGATACGAAAGAAACATTAAAAAATGTGAACTTAGATACCAAGAGAGACAAGGGTGATACTGAAATATTGAATGAAAGCAATACTGTAGAGAGAAAAAGGCTTAACCCAAATGAAAACTTCATACTCAAGCAAAATCAAATAAAACGCAAAATTGACATGGACTGGACAAATACAGAAAATCAAAATCTCAAAGAATGATTATTTTCAAAAAGATTTTTAATAAACTATCTATAATATAGGACAAATTGCACAGAGGCCATGATTGTATGACTGAGACTGGATTCATTGTAATTACCTTCAGAAGGTTCATCAACATTACTACCAAATTTGGTTGTATTGTTGTAAGATTCGAAGTAAAAGAAAGAGTTCTGATTAATATTGGAGGTTTAAAAAATCATCTTAGAACTGCACAAAATCCTATTTACCTCGCATAAAGAAGTACATTGCTCAGTATGGGGAAATCATCGTCAAAGTTGAAGATGCTCCTCACTAGAGAGTGAAGAGGATGTTGAAAATTGAAAAATCCTCTGTAAAATTGAGACAGGAATAATTAAAAATTAAAATAAAAGCAATCATCCCAGTAATGGAAGAAAAGAAAAGTAGTGAATTTGTAACTTATTTTCACACAGAATTAGAACTATCATTACACATTGGAGAGATGAAGGAAAGAAAGGTGACAGAAGAGGCTGTTCTTCAGGAGAAGTTGAAAAAAAGATGTGTGCAAGATATGCATAAAACTTGTAGCTGAGAAGACTTTCTAGGAAAATGGTTTGAAAAATCATTCAAAATGAGGAAAACCAGGATGAGGTAGAAAATAATAGCAAGACCATAAAAACTAAAAAATTCAAAGGAGAGAAAATTGGAGAATGGCGCTAAGTAAAAGACTTAATTATAATTAAACTACAATTTAAAATAGTAAAAACGGCTTCTCATGCCCTTGAATTAACCTTATACTGCTCTAGGAGAGAATACATTAAACTGGGTGTAAGGAAAAGTAAAGAAAGGAGAATGAAGAAGTTTTAATTGGAGGAGCTGAATAAAAGAGAATATAGACCCACTGTTGGCAAAAACTTTTGTGTTTTATCCAATACTTCCAGTAGAGTCTTTGGATACAAACTAGCCTCACTAAAATTGCAAAAGAGTTCGTAACATTTGAGTGAATAAGAAAACAAGAAAGCAATGAAAATGGTAAACAAAATTGATGGATTTAAAAAAAGCCTTGGACCATATTTCTCATAAATTCTGAGTAGAAAGCCTAATTATGTATGGATTTGATGGTAACTTTACGTGGATGGATTTCTCTTTGCCTATGTAAAATCCACACAAAGTACTCAAAGTCAAAAACTTTTCAACAGAGTGATCCTTACAGAGTGATGACAAACTCACTTACCTTTGGGAGCATTCAGGGAAGTGGTTTTTTAGCAAAAACTCCATGGAGATTGCTGATCATTCCCGGTCAGAATCATGTGTCAAGAAAAACTATGGAGACACAATAATACTAATTGTATACTAAAGATATAAAATAACTTTAAGATCAAGTAATTTGATTTTTATTTAAATTGCCTCCTACCTAGACGAAAAAACTATTTCATTTCAAAAGTTGATAGAATGATTTATTAATTTAAATATATGAAGACCCCTTTACCGTTTAACATGTATAAAACATCTTAGTATATTGATATTGGGACTGTTACTACACAAGTCTTTCATTTACACATATTAATTTGGGAAGGCAATAGTGAGAGAAAAAAACTCTGTTTATCTGAAATTTTTATATCTACCCAAGAAAAACAAACTTTGAAGACTAACAAGAAGGAAGTTGATCAAACAAAAATACTAAATCCCAGAAAATAAGATTGTGACTCCTAAATAAAATCTTCATGAGTCAGCAGTGATAGTTATTTCAATTCGGATCTCATTGTATTCACATTCAAATTTATAATATTTGGACCTATATTACGTAAGTATTTCAACCAAATTCATAAGTTCCCTTTTACATAATTGATTTGACTTTTATTAGAGGGTATAAGTTTGTCGTGCTTAATTTTGGTGTATGCATTCATTTAATCTGAACCATCTACGATCATCAGTCCCCTACCTACAAACTTTTCATTCAACAGAAAGTAGTGTGTCCTTGAAGAAACTTAAAGGCTCAAATATCTACATAATATCCCTAATACAATCTCAATCAGATTGACAATATCAGACTCTTCATCTCCTGTATGAAATGAACAACTCCTTCCAGCTACAAGTTTTTATTGTTATAATGGGTATGTACTTGCCAAGAAATGTGATGTTGACGAAGGGAAATTAATTATTCTTTCAAAGAATTCAATTTGATTTCTTTTCCCTCAAAATACTTATGATTTTAAAAGATGTTTTTACAGAATAATATAATAATATTTTTGTTCTTTTACATATTTTTGGTGAACATTTTACTCCCGAATTTTTAAAAAAAATAATTCTAGACTAAATAATTTGTTTCACTTATATTAAAAAAAAAAAAACTAGCAAAAAAAAACCAAGGGGCAGAAGAGGCTAAAGCTAATTGCTGTCATTTTTTTGCATTTCTATTATCGATCTCCGAATATATTTACATTAATTTACGATGTTTTCTATCTTTGTTGTTATATTTGATGTATTTAAATTTTTGCAAATTGTACATATTATATGTATTTGCAAACATTTTTGAAGTAATTAAGACAAAAGATCTACATAATATATATTTATTTATTTTTTGGAACATTTTTCTGTCCAAAAAAGAAATAGAGAGAGAGAGAGAGCTTCGTGATTCAACACCCTGTCAGGTCCATTAAAAGTCTTTCTTGCATTTGTAAAATGAGGGAAAAATTTAGTTTGGATCAATTAATGCCCTGCTGAGTGTAAAATAGAAAGAGAGGAATATTAATCTATAAAAACTTTTGGGAGAGAGAAGGGTAAAGAAAAAAAAATTCCATTTGAAAGAATCGTGAAAATTAAAATAAAATAAGTATCACGGATAAAAAAAAACCAAAAATATTTCATTCATTTTGAGCCCAAGGATTTTTTTTTTTTTTTGGTAGGAGAAAAAAAAAGCCATCCTCTTTTAAAACAAAAAGAATATAAAAACAATGAACATATAAAAAAACACCATCAAAACCCAAAAATAAAATACATAATCACAAATAAAATGGTTTATTAAATATTGAAAAAAAGTTTATTGATATTAAAAAACTAAATAAAAAAAGATAAATTATTAGCAGGATCAATTTTCAATCAATTTTATGGTTGTATCTCCTATATTTAATATCTCTCTAAAGGTTTGAAAATGAATATAAAAAATAAAATAAATAAAGAAACGTCAATTACTTACTTCATAAAGTTCCTTCATGTAAAGAAATAAAAAAACCATATTCTTTTAATACGAACATAAATGTATTATTTAGTTATATAAAAACAGCTGTACCTTAAACAGTTCCTTCTTCGAACACTACTTAATTGAAAATTTTATTTATAATATATTGGGTCTGGAGCTAATGTGTAACCTTGGACTCAGTGAGACTCCAAACAATCCTTGGATAGGGTCAAAATACGGTGAGAGGAATTAACAGACATTGGAGGAATCCATGAAATTATTTGATTTCCAGAGAAGGATTTAGTAGCACGGAAGATAATCTTGGGATCTGTGCTCCCTTAAGAGAAATGTTTCCATTTCCCATCTATTTGTCTGTTTTATTTACTGTACGTTTGTTGCTCTCTTTAACTTTTATATTCAAAAATTATGAGGCACTTCCTCTCATGAAGAGTGTCCATTTTTGATAGTGTTGACCTTACAAAGGAATATTGAATATTATTTATTATGAAGAATATTAATATGATATTAATGTGAGCTAAAAATCTCATTTTTGACTGTAGTCGCAGTTTTCCTCATGGCCCACAATATACTTATAATATATTAGAACTTGGATAGCTCAAATCCTGATACCACCTTATTGCAAATTTTTTCTTATAATTTAAATAAATTGTTAATGGATTGTCATTTAGAAAATTTATTTTGTCTTTGCTCAATTTTTAAATTCCTCAGAAATGAAAGAATTACCTATCGTAAAATTTATGTTATGGAAATTTGCCATAGAAAAACTTATCGTCAGGATTTTAATGTCATTATATGTTCAAAATTTACACATCTTATTACTATTCAGCATTTTTAGATAACGATGTTATTCTTGGATTTGAATATTATCCTGTTAGACCAGTATTTAGGATCTGAGAGAATTATTTCGTATTGGATTAACAGTAGTAATACATTTTTACGACACACTAGTTGTCAAATAATACTCTTGAAATAAACAACTGTATCAAAGTTAAAAAAAGTTCTAAGTGGCAAATAGTTTCCAGCTTCTGGGTTAGAAAATAGATACCAGTATGATCACATTAGTCAAAACTGTGTTATTATTTGATCATAGTAGGAAATAATTTCCTCAGACCCTGAAATGAAAAGAAAGTCCCCCTAAAATTAAAGTTATTCCCCTTTTAATGTGCCGGGACATATATGCTTACATTTAAAGATACAAAGGAGTATACAAAAATATTAATCCGGGACCCCTTTTTTTACGAATACCCATCTTACCCAAGGAGAGAGAGAGAGAGGGTAAAAGAGTTACCTTCTTCACCCTCTTAGAAGACTTTACGGCTCCTATCTAAGGAATGTATCACCTTTATTTCATATCATAAAGTCAAAGATAACAGATTTTTTGCAGATAAGTGAGTCCCTTTTAAGAGCCTCTCTTCTACAGACAATGAATTGAAATACCTATGTTGGAATCTATTTATATATCATTATTGAAATCGCGTGAGGTCGTGAAAATAAAATACAAAATCAAAGTGAGTACAACATACATACATACATAGTAGTTTATGTAGCTGACGTCTTTAATATCACTCACACCAGGCTCCTTAGAAAGAAAAAGTTAAAAAATAACTCATGGAATATGAATAAATCCGAAACAAATTCGTGAATTTATATCAATTACTTATTATGTAGATAGGTATACAAATGTACCTTCATTGAATGTAGAAAAACATGCTCAGAATACAGATTTGAATCTGACATTTACATACAATAGGTATAGTATCGAGTTATGTAGGGAGCAAATTATAATTTACATATGTACATGTGAACGACCCCTTATATATTATATGTTGAAGAAATAATTTAATTTATTACATTTTACTTCAAATTTGATTATTTCCAGTATTACCCAATAAAACAACAAAGTATTAGGCCCTATTGTACTGTACTTAGTCAACATGGGCCTGATTATATATTTGCTACTGACTGGTAGGTAAATACACGAATTAATAGATTTTGAAGTAACGTGTTTAAAATTCGTGTCCAAGGAGCTGAGAAATTGCCCAGAATAATATTTTATATTAGATATAAAAGTTTATATTCAATCATAAATTATTATTAATATTATTATTTCAACTAAGCTAGTTTGAGGCAGATTTCTAGCTCACTATACTACATGACCTCGTCCTATGTTTAAAGATTGAAAATTACAAATTGGACCTCAATGACTTGCCGTTCTTGAAACACTATCTACTCTGTCTCATTGAAATTCTAAATTTAATGCAAATCCATTCTATCATTTGACATTATGAATTTTGATCCTCAATTAAAAGTGAAGGAAATATTTTTTAACCACTAACACATACATATTTAGATTTGTCATTAATTAAAGAGAGTTTTCAATGACGTCACAGATTGTGTAATAGCCGAAAGCAACGCCTTGATAGAGGCATAGTATGAACTAAACACGTTTGCAAAAAAAAAAAAAAACATCTTAAGGAAACTTCCTCAAATGGCTTTAAAAATCAAATCAAAACTAAACAATTGTAGAGAACACAACTTGATATTTAAATACAATTAAATAAATTATAAGTGGTGACAATTATTATCAAATGGGGTTTACATTGAGCATTGGAAATTGATCCCAATTTATCTTCTCTCTATTGAAAGTTTATTTCTCTTTTAAACATATTTGAACATATCATTCAAAATAAAAATAAAAATGTCCAGTATTGTCTCTTTGAAAGATTTTTACCGAGTCACTATATGTACTATTGATGACCTTAGGAATTAAAAAAGGCCGAATTTTTACAATCAATTTTGTTCCTGAAAGTAGCATAATCGATATACTATATATGATCCTTTCTAAGGAAATAATTAATTTATTTGTCACACTAAGTGTAAATGTTTAGCAATATTAGAGTCATGAACAGTGAAGGTTTAAGCCCATTGTAACATATAAATTCACTGGGTTGCTATGTCCCCAAGATGGCCAACTTCCACAATGCAAGGTCATGTGAAAATTAATTTGTATTATAAAATATTTTCGCCCAATTTCTAAAAATCTAAGACCAATTGTAATTGATACACTTTGGAAAATGTTTAAAAAAACACGATTGGTGCTTAACGGAGCTCTTTCACTGACGTCACATAATTGCATAATAAACTGGAATCAACCCCCTTCTGTAGGCATAGCTATATATACATGTAGTTATTTAAAAAATATTAATGGAATAATAAAAAGAAAAAAAAACCCTATAAAACCATTGTACCTAGAGGAGCAATCCCTCACAGAAAACCAAAATCAATAAACATACAGGGTGATGAATTATACAAAATGAGGGAATTTGGTGGTTTTTTGGTCGTAAAGAAATGGCAAAATCAAAAACTCATAAGGAATGTCTCATCAATTATTCCCTTTGATTGCTAATACCCCTGTATTACGTTTTTGGTCAATATGAAAGTTTCTATTCAAAAATGTAGATATTTTTATTATTTTTTGGTTATATTGACAATTCAAATTCAATTTCGGTAAATTCAAATGATTTCTATATTTATATTTTATAAATATACATATTCTCCATATGATGTGAGGATACACGGTTATTAGAGTCAAAAAGAAGAAAAGAAAAAAAACCCTACTTTGGTATCACACAAGGCAGGAATAATTTTAATATTATGATTAAATTATACATATTTAAAGAATCCTTCTCCGTAACGAAACCCTGCCTGTATGCAACCTCTTCTTCTGCTACCAAGAGCACCTTTTTCAGCTTCTTCTTCTTCTTCTCCTTTCTTTTTTATCAAGAAAAACAAAAACAAAAACTAGCAGTTCTTAGAGAACGACACATTTTATTATTAAAAAATTTCACGCATGGTTTTGTGTCCGGAATTCAGGAAACCACCATCATTATATGTGTAATGGTTCTGTAGAGAGAGAGAGATAAACAAATCCCCTGCAGATTTCATGGAGGGGAAGAAAGAAAACGTTTGTTAAGGCACAATGGAAAAATTATTATTTAAGGGGATGTTACCGAAAAAGAAATTGAATTTTTCTCTATCTGTAAAGGACATTTATCGTTTTTTTATATTTTATATTATTATAATAATATATTGTATACACATTTGAAAGACTTGGAATGTGCTCCGTCACTTTGGATTTACCTAGTACCAACAAGGGCTTCTTCTTCTTTCTTTTACAATCTTGATCAATTTTGGGGTTTTTTTTTGTTCTTAAATATTCTTACAACAAAAAAAATAAGTTTTTTTGTTTTATTTAACGATTTCAAACTGTGAATTTAACTTTTTTTAAAAAAAAAAAAACCATTAGGCACAGATTTGTTAGAGCCATGGTCAGAAAATAAAATATGTAAAGATCCGTTATGTATCAATGTATGTATATATGTTATATAACATATAAGTGTTTCATTTCATTTTTAATGACTATGTGTATACTTATGAGCAATTCGACACAATCGATGGATCGGTCAGAATTATAGAAAATAATTCCGAATACAATATAAAAAAAAAACCTGAGATCCTAAGTCTTTAAATAAATTAATCCTTGAAAAGTGTTCATTAAAAAAAAGGAAAAAAATTTTTCTTACTTAATTAACCTTTTGATGTTTCATGATTTTTAAAACATTGTTTGATCATTTATATATTGTCCCAAAATAACATAAAATTCATGACACGGCTACATCAGCTATAAAAAAAATATTAAAATATCTTTTTTTTTTTACATTTATAACAATGAACTAACAGTTTAAAAATTACCAGGGAATAAATCCTTGGATGTCTCATAATCTTGAAATCCCTTTTAAAAGATATAATTTTCATGATGTTTAAAAATTATTTTATTATTATTATTTGTCCAAAACTAAAAATTAAAAAAAAAAAAAAAACTTGTTTAAAATGCCCAACATGACTACAAGCTATAATAAAATAAAACGCCATTGTCTTTCAAGAAACAAAGAGTTTATTAATCGCCACAATATACATTCTAAGATGTTTTGAAATCCTAGCAGAAATGAGCTGATTTGCTATGGAAAAGAGGACAATAATTATACTTTTGTACCAAAAGGTACAAATAAACTAAGCAATCTTTATTACCCACAAAAAAGTGAATTCTTATACATAAATATAAGAAACAATATCACAATATAGACACAAGGCATTTGTCATTGCTACAAAGTTTCATTTTTAGGGGTAAATGGTTTTAATATGAAAGACTGATTGAATCTGGACTAAATGGATATTAATTACAGACTTTAAATAAAGAAATATATATATATAAAAGAGGTTTTGTGAGTTAATAACAAATGGACTTTCTAATTTCATTGATATATGTACATCAATTGACAAATTATGTATTGATATACATATATATATATAACTAATTCATTCGTAATTTGAGAAGTGCTTAAATATACAGAGATATGTCAAAATATATTGTTATCAAGATATCATTTCGTATAAATATTAAAAAAAAAAAAACCCTTTACCATTCATTCATTTATTTCAATTTATAGTTGTTATTATTATTTTCCTTATCATGAAAAAGGCAATTATAATTGGTAGCGACTACCTTTAGTTGCTCCTGCTACTACTACTAATACTACTTCTATTTCTAACTCAGATATGAGTATGTGAGTGTGTCTTTCTTTAACAAGACACCCAGATAAGAAGACGACGACGACAACAAAAACAATAAAAATGAACAAAAGGGTTATTTTTTGTTCATTCATCCTAATCTCTTCACGAGTTGTATACTATGTAACATACATAACTCTTTTTTCCACTCGCTCCTTCGTTTCGTTTGTTCTTTATCAATATTTTCAAAGGAATAATAAAATAAAAACACACACAGTCAATGCCTCTCACTCACTCACTCGTCTTAAAATGAATAATAATAAAAAAAATCATTTTTCGAATGGAGTACGACATCACTCCATGATAATATCCTGAGTTTTAATTAAGCATAAAAGACTTTAAAAAGCAGGTTTCCCCTCATTTAAATACTGAGGATCAGATATACCCATGAATTTGAGCTCATAATTATAAATGAATCTTCTATTTATTTATTTATTTATTATCATTTTTTTTTTTTTTTGAAATGGTTTTAATTTGGTTTTCATGTTGATTGTGTGACCATTTCATGAGGGATAGATTGAATTTAAGGCAAATATATATAGAGAGAGAGTCTTAAAGACCATAGAATTATTTCCCTCTAAAAATAAACTCTGCCCGTGATGGACATTTTATTTCTATCAAATGTGTTTGAGCCTAAATATTTTATTAAAAAGCTTCAAATCCCTTCAGCCTGACACACAACAATCCTCGTTATGTCTCTTAACCTTTTCTATCCCAAAAAGGGAAAGACAAGCTTAAACCCACCTTTCAACATTAGTCTACGTTAAAAACCCTTTTTATATTTTGCATATGGCTCCTGGAATGCTATGGTTGCTGAATGGTTAATATAGTTTCCATATGCATCAACAGACTCTTTAACAGAACTTTGCATTTAATTTGTTGAAATATCAAAATGATATTTTTTTTAATACTTTGTATTAAAAAAATCTATTGAACAGATAGATATTGTTGTAATAACTCATGGGAAAAATATACAATATACAGTTTGACTCTATCTTTCAAAAGGATAATTAAAGATTGTGTCAAATACATAATTAGTGTTTTCTTGGAAAAAAATAAAACAAACAATTTTTTTCTACCAATTGATAAACTATTGATGTCAGGGATAAATACAGTTATACATCTTGGAATATATCAAAAAACTAATAATATAGAAAGTACTTTTAGTTAATCAAAGAAAAACCCAAAGGAAATATTATTTCTTAGATTTTTGAAAAATCAATAAAAGTAATACAACATTTTGGTGATTATTCAATTGTTTGTATTTAGTTTTGATGTCGGTCTCACAATTTTTATAGCTCAGTTTGATGCAGTCCAGTTTTAAAAATACACATTTGATCACATCAAATTTGCATCATTTTTTATTGCTTATACTGACTTCAAGGATCAACTTGCCTTAATTTTGGGGATTGATAGAATATATGACTGGATCAAACAGTGCTAAATGGGTAGAATCGACAGAGTCATGCCTCTTAAAACGAATAAAAAAGTATATGTCTTCTAAAAAACTCAACATAACATAGGGGTCTTTGTAATTAGAATTTTACGCTGAGATTTGCCAATAAATGAAAGGTCTTGGCTAACTCCATAAAAAAAAAACCACGACGCAACATGATTTTTCATTCATAAGTGATAAGATAATCATCATTTTTTTTGTTTTTGTTTTTTTGCAGAAGTTGATAATTAGCTGTGTAATAAATATGCTCATAACACTAATTTTTTATTATTATCCACTGTACAGCTAATGACTACGCTCGCCTCCCTCTTCTACTAAAGATCTTGAACGATCAAATTCTTGAAGTAATTTTTTTTTTTGGTTTTTTTTTGGTGAATTTCTAATCACGATGGCTGCTACTTTTTATGTTTATTCACTGATGATGACCCATACCTAGGAATTAACTTCCATCATTATCATATCATATGATAGACATAATATGGGGTTACAAGAAAGGATCGTAAATTATTTTCAAGGGATTTCGAGGAATTTGTATGATTTTTTATGCCATATTTTTTTTTAAAGCTTTTGGTGGTGGTGTTTAAGTCTCATCATAGAATTATATCAACACATGATATGCATCCATATTTGGGTAGCTATTTATCATGCATATATGTATGTAAGTACGTACACATGCCCTATAGCAGAAAATCCCATGGTTAATTGGCAAACGTATGCAAACAATTTCTTTTTATCGTATATATATATAAATTTGCAAACATGTTTATTTTGCAAGAAAAGAAGCCGCAATTCTAACTTGCATTAATATATATATATATATATATATATATATGTTTATTTGTTAGTCACGAAAAAACTCCGAGCACGCGTAAACAACGAATAATAATAACAAACATAAAAATTGCAATTCTTTTCTTCCGCCCATTTTTTTTTTCGCAGGGAATTCATTATTTTCACACACGCATTCCGTGAGAACTTTTAATTATTATTATATGTAGATACTGGAATTGCAGGAAAATGAAGAAACGGAAAATACATCTTTCATTTTTTTTTTTTTTTTGCATAAATAATGTGCAAATGAATGACATTAAATATTACAAAATTGCAGAGTGGGAAATTTAAATGATTCCTGCTCCAACGAGCATACTCTTTGTTAGAAAAAATTAAAATCTATTTGTCCATAATTTGTGCAAAAGAAACGTAATAACCAGGTTTTTTCTTATACATATGTGAGGGTTACGATCCATTAGCCCAACTTTTTCGTCTCAAGCTCATAACATTCTTAATTTTTGGAGCTAGCTAGTATAAGGAATACTTAAGATTTATACTGAGCTTTGGGAATTCAAATTATCTTATGGACGTTCCTTGAATGCAATCTGATTCCAATGCTAGATTTAATTCTTGTCTTATCATTTACGAATGCCGACTATGAAAGAGGTTTGAGCGAATCAAATCTGTGTCTCTGTTCCTTCTGACAAAGTCATTGGATTATCTCATGGTGATTTATTTGATTAGTCTATAATTTCTTACTTTGATCCCTAAGAAACCGTTGATAATAGCAATTAGGTGTTTAAAAAAAATGATGCTCCCAGAAACATCAGATGAAAAGCACATGATGAAAAAGAATGGAAAGATTCAAGAAATAAGTAGAAAGGCTAAATGTTTATTCTCAAATTTATAGAACAGATTTAATTATGAGGGTGTTTTCCATTAGAATTAGAATAAATGTTAAATAATAAAATATTTTAGTATTAAGTGTGTACATTCGGGTATTTATTGGAAAATTAGTCAAAGACTTTCATAATACAAAATAAATCTTGTAATTATGTTCTAATGAAGAAAAACAAATAATTATTAGAGGATCTTCGTTAGGTCTAAGATTTCGAAGCTGGGGCTTCTATAAAAATCCAAAGATGTGAACTTCTCTTACTTGCCAAAAAAAAAATCCTTTTAACAAAATTGCAGTAATAGTAATTACTCATTTGCCCCAATTCAAGAGAAAAAGGCTACATAATGACTTTGTAGAGTAAGAACAGTTATCAAAAAGGGTTTTTATTTTTATATCTCAAAAAAAAAAAAAAAAAACACAACAAAAAAGTGTGAAAATTCTTTTGAGACTTCACTTATACATATGTAAGTAGAAATCATGGCACAGTCTGGTGGACAAATCCACACTAAATATTTATTAAGAATATTAATAATACATCTCTGACAGCCCCCTAGATAAGACTTCTTTTTATTATTATTATTACAGCTCCTGATTCATGGAAAGATGATGAAGAAGAAAAAGAAGTGAAGTGTGAAGTCAAAAAAATATACATACACGGTGTTGTTACAATCAAAATATTTTTCCGCAAGATTAACCCATTACTTGAAGGAGTAAATATGTACATACACCTTGTGAGCCGCCCACTTTCTACCCAAACTACTACTTGTATGAGTACTCATATTATACACACATATGTATATTTATACCCTCAAATAAGATACAATTTTGACTTACAAATTTACAAATTTTCTCTCTAAAATAAACATTTGCCTTTTTTTTTTTGCTTTTTTAGTAGGTATATGTATTAGATCCTTGAGGGTTTTTCCTTATGACCTTTGGGTTGATTATAATTATTATTATGTTTAATAATTGTAATAATTAAGGAGGTAGTCAAGGAGGTGAGTCCAGGGGATGACTGACATTTTTGACAGTTTTAAAAGGGTGGGTAAATTTAGAGGGAATGAGTTAATATGAATCACGCAAGAGATGTGGCAAAGAAACTCGGTACATCCTGCTTCTCTTTGTACCTTTTTGATGATTATCACACATCATGATATTATACATACATGTATATGTAGGTATAAACACCATAAAGGTAATTATACCTATTGTAAATTGTACAGTCACAAGCAAAAGTCAATAATTATATGTATACATAGAAACATTGAGAATATTTGATATAAAATCTGTTAACAAAATGGTTAATAATAATTATTTAGTCTTCTTTTTTTTTTCTTTTTTTTTTGGACCATTATTTTTCAAGAGGTTTGTTATAGGCTTATATATATATCTATCTATATAAATATGTATAATATATATACATAATAAACCACTTGTAAATCCTTGTTACATTCCCTTTAACAATCCATTTGAGTGCCAAAAAATGTGTATACATATTTTAAAAAAGTGGCACCAAATCCTCTCTACTCATAAATCAAACTACATATTTGAGGAACAAATATGTACAAGTTATGGTCTCCCCCCCCCCTCTCCTCCTTAAATTTGAGAGCCCTGCAAATCCCTGCTCTTTAGCTCACGTTCTTTAATTTGTATTGGAGACTTTTTACCTTTAGCTCCTTCTGGAATGGAAGAGTGATCCCAATAATGAATAAAACTGAATTCATCGTATTCATTTCAAGTCAAATTGCGCACTCGGCAGTGAATTAAATATCTCAGTAAGGGATTCAAAATAATGTATAGACACTTATTTACAATATGAGTTGAGCTCTTTTCCGAATTCCATCTGATACAAGATGAATTTTATATTTTAATTGTACTTTTGTGATTTTTTTGAAGTAAAAAAATCCATTTCCCTTCTTTTGTGGTTTTATAATTTCCTTTATGTTTCTTGTTCCTCACCTAAGTTTATACTATTAGTATCAGCCACAAAAGAAGCATCTTTAAGGAGATGTTGTTATTTATAGGGAGAGCTGTGTGTGTCCCTTTTACACAATCATCAGTGATGGATAAAAAGGGTCCAGCTGACACGCACGCCCGAGATGATGTCATAAATAAACATGGTACCCTTGAAGTAAGGCAGAATTTCAGCCGATCACATTTGAAGGGGCGGAATGTATATTATTATTTTGATGTTTTAGAAAGAAAGAAAAAGAAGTTTGAAAAGACAAATGTTGCCAATAACCGTCCTTTTTTTGCATGTCAGCTGGACCCTTTTTATCCATCACTGACAATCATATGAAGAGGGAGAAGGAAAAAAAAAGCTCATTTAGAACGCAAAAATGTACCCATGTTCATATTCTCATTGCGTGTCACAGTTTGGCCCTTGAAGGGGGTTACCTATTTTATTATCTTGTGTTTTTTTTTTTTTTTTTAAATATACTTTTTATATGAATGAAATGAGCGTGATTTCTGTAATTAAAAACCGGGTTTTTACTTCTTTTTCTTCTTGACGTTGAAGGCATGTCATTATTACCTACATAGATGGATAACTTGGTGGAAGTTGTTCTTTTCTTTCTTTTTCTTGACTACATCACTCCTTGTTGTTAAGATGATGAAAAATAAATATATATACATTATTATTATTATAAAAATTCGTTAACAAGAAGTTTTTTATTTGATTGTGAAACGAATATCTTTTTTCTGTGATGATGAACATTGTAGATAATGACGTTTTTTTTTTTTAAAGAAGTATTGAAATAATAATGATCTCACATTTCTTAATAATTAATGATGATCTCAAAGAGATTTCCACTGATTTTTCTTCTTTTTCTTCTTCCTATGGTTGTAGTAGAACTTGGAGCTTTCATCCACTTGAATGGAGAATAATGATATGGTGCTCCTAGGTACATAGATGGGTAATTATCGAGTTTTCCCATATTGGGAAGTCGTAAGTCCTGGGCGTGAAGAAAGAATGATTAATTGTTTTAGTAGGTGAGCCAGCGTCGTTCGTTCAACACCTTCCAACACCCAGCTACCAACTACTACCACCTATCTACTCTCATGATTAATGGGTCCTTGCAGTTTCCTTCCTGACCTTTTTCCATCACAATTTTATGTAGTTCAATTAAGATATATTATAATTGATACATAGGTATGATTATGAATGGCTGTAAATCCTTATTTTACAAGAGTTGAGTGGTGTTAGTTTCTGGAGCCAGGACTAGACAAAATGTATAAGGACAAAAATGGATTTTTAATAAAAATGATAAAACGAAACAATTTTTTTGATTTTTACCTTTGAAATGTGACGAAACATAACCAGTTGACAAATTGTTGACAAAATGACCTCTAATGGCGGCAAAAGAAAATTTATTAGACGAATGTAAAAATTAGCCCAGATTCAACGAATCTAAGGGTTTCGTTAGCCAGAATAAGATTTGTCATTTCTATGCTCTTTTAATAATATTAAAGGATTTAGCATTTACTCACGAAAGAATATAATGTTGTTTCATAGCATTGACAGTCTCTCGAACAGTCTACTATATCCATTTAGCCAATTACCCGGACTGTTCGGCTGTATAATACTCTTCTTTTTTTTCTATTGGAGTTTATTGAGTCCAATAAAAATATAACTTTTTTAAAATGATAATTATTTATGTTCGAAATGGACCTTGTAAAAACGATAAGTGGGCTGGACATCCCTGGTTTAGAAGCTAATTTATATTAAATAAAGCATGCTTAAACTTGTTTGAGTTACAATATCTATCATTTATAAACGATCGGAAAATAAGATATTGGCGAGATTTGAAAGCTAAAATCTTAGGACTTACTATTGATGTAGCTATCGAAATCAGACTCCATTTTTGAAGATGTGGTTCACCTTGCAGTCTTGACTCTTCAATGTCTTGGTATTCTTGTCAAAATCGAAGTAATTAACCTAATGTTATCTTTTCTAACGAATAAAAAGATCAATTTTTTCCTCTGGGTCTCGATTCTTCAAAGCATTGGTATTATCTTGTTTTCCTTTAAGAATGTCTTGACAATCAAACTTGTTCTTGCAATTACATGTAATAAGAGATTATTTGTGTGGTTGATGAAATTAAATAGTCGACAAATAAAATGAAGTTAACTTGATTAATGTTTTGATTTTTTTTTACTTTAAAAATGGACTCAGAATTTGAATTAGATGGAAAAATTACGAATTCGAGTCGAGTCGTCACAACACTACAAGAGATGGAAGTGATAATGGAACAACATGAATTCGTCATCATTATTCCCTACATATATACCTATCAACCCAGGGCCTATTAAGAGTATGTAGGTACCTATATTATTACACATCATTTGACTTTGAACCTTCTTGTACATCCATAAATGACTCATGACACGAAATCCGGGCCAATAGTCATAATAGTAATAATGATAATAATAATAATAATACCTAATAATGATAAATCTCATTTACTCTCCCTTATTACATCTGTTCTCTCCATAAACCAAAATCATAAAAATTCTATACCATTTTCAGGGTTTATTGCTTATGTATGTTGTACAATACATATATATATATTATGTATGTACATAGATTGTAAACGACCCCTGCATAGTTGTAGTAGTGTCTTTTGACATCCTTCATTAATTAACTCAAACTCTCCATGGGAAATGTTGTTGAGGAATCAACATTATGTTCATACTTATTTATTTATGCCTTGTTATTTCCAATGCATTGTTTTTTTTAAGTAAACAAGATTCAGTTGATTAATGAAAAAATAATGTAGAAGACAGGGAAACGAAGAGAGAGAGAGAAAAGAAAAAAAAAGAATAGAAAAAAAAACAATTATTTTCTCTGACTTGCGTCTGTCTGATTCTACCTACAGAGTAGATGCTAATTGAAAATAATAATGATAAAAAAAAAACAATATTCTATATGCAATGGAATGTCCTGATATTATTTATCTTCCTTCATACACTATGTATACAATAAAATAATTTGTTCAATTAATTAAAATTGATTTTATGGACAATCTCCTATTTTTTAAGTCTCTTAAATTATGTAATTAAATAACAATGTGTGTAAGATCATAAAATTAAATGCAAAATCTGACAAAGTTTTGACTCCATTTTTATTGAGTTTTTCTTTTTTTCTTTATAAGCTCCATTTAACAACTTTTCTATATACTTATTACAATGTGCATTTAAGTCGACTTTTTTTTATTGGTAATTTGTTAATTTGTCTATTAATTTATGTAAGATATTTTGATTTTATTTTACACGCACAATCTTTATAAGGTAGATATTTTTCCCCAAATTTCTTTATGATTTTTTATTACAAATTTCATTGAGCAAAAATTTGACCATTTTATGAGTTTGTTTGAAATGTAATCGTATTTTTCTCATTTACTAAAATAGTTAAGTACAAATTTGTCTATTCTCATATATTTTGTAGTAAAAAATAGCTTTTTTTTCCTAATTTATAGGTATTTTTACCCATCAATTTCTTTGAAGAATATTAAAGAGTTTTTCTAAACATCGTTTATGAAATTTCTATACCTTTTTCTTCATTTCTAAATTTTTTTTTTACAATTTTCATAGTGAAAAATTTGATAATTTGTCTACTCATTTCAACAATGTTTAGACCTATTTTCTCTTATTTTATAACTGATTTCTATAATTATAATTTTTCTAAGAAAATTTCTTATAATTTTTTCAAATATTTTTGCATAATTCATATGCCTATTCTTAACTTTTTGCTGAACTTGATAAATTTATATTCATAAAAACAATATTTGAATAAAATTTTACTGACATTCATAGAATTAATATAATATCTTTTGACTACAAACTTTTGTAGAATTTAAATTATATTTTACCTATTTTCTACCTAATCTTTAGGAATAGAAAAAACGGTTCGTTAGAACAAATTGAACAATATTTTCTATTGACTTTTCCTGAAAAAAATAATAAACAATCAAAATTGAAGAGTTTTTATTTGTTCATTTCAAACCTCGTTTGACAGAGACCTCATTGATTTATTTTATTCAATTTTTGATGATGAAAATATAAAGACAAAATATATATATATATATATATATAAGTATAAAACAATGGAATTTCATCAAAAAAAAAAATTATAAATTTCACTTAAATGCCTAAACGTACCATATACTTGGACAAAGAAAAAAAAACAAGTTTGAAGTATATATATATTTTATATCTGTAAGTATATGTACAATGTACATATGATATTTCATCTGAAAATATTTTGAAATTGTTTTAGAGAATTGAGCCTTTAGATGATAAATAAGAAAAAAATTAGTTTTTTTTCTTCTATTTTCAATCGAATGTATAATGTGTATACATACATACAAACCAGTCACCCGGTACTTACATCCATATATATATATATATATTGTTTCCATGACGTTTCACTAAAGATTTGTTGTTTTTATTTAATAGCTAGAAGGTCATAGGAAGAGAAGTCTCTCCTCTGCCTTCCTTAAATGAGTTTATTATGGATGCTTCATGAATGTTCTTGGCACAAGATTTGACGAGTTATGTTAGGTTTTTTTAACTTTTTTTAAAGAAAAAAAAACGTTCTTAAAGATCTTTTGAAGAGATGAGATATTTATATATTTATTACCGATTTTGTGACTTCAAAAAAAAATAAAACTCTTTTTTTTTGTACTTATGTGAAGGGTTCGTTCCTCCGTGAGAAGGGGATTTCTCACGGGTTTGTTTGCCTTGGTTATCACCATAAAAATAAATTTTTTTGGATACAACAAATATTGTAATCATTTAACTCTTTCAAAGGATAAAAGATTTATAGATAATACATTTTATGTGAGGTATGATGATCGTATGGTAGATCATATCTTTTGGGCCACCCATGGCTCATTAAATGGAGAAAAAAAAGTTTTGACCTTATGAGGCAACAATTGGTGCTTTAAATTTAACATAAACGAAATTATAAACAAAACAAAAAATGGATTTTTATACTACATAAAGAAACAAATCACTGTCTTATTAATTTTGATGTTCCGTTTAGTGTGCAATTTGGTTTTAAATGTGACAATTTCATTTAATTACTCGGATATTTTCACGATGGATAACTCTAATTAATTATCGGATCCCATATTAAGTTAATGTTAATATGTCACTAATAATCTTTAAAGAACATGAGTTGAAGAGTCAGGATTCATTGTATGTAGGGTCCTCAATTTCTTTTATGTTTGCTTCTCACATATCATTTCCTCATGCATACATTACACTTAACATAGTCTATATAACTTAACATTTTCCCACTCTTGTCCCATAATAATGAGTTGTGCCCTTCTTAGAAAGAAAGAAAGAAAGAAAGAAAGAAAAAATGAATAACCAAGACGGAGGAATGAAGATAAAAGTCTCATAATATAATATTTGTTCTTTACTTTTTACAAAAGGTCAAACAATTGCGACAAAAAGGTCAAAGGAAAGAGACCTGTGAATGTGTGATGGGTTTTTTTTTTTTTATTTTCTTTGGGAACAAAATAAGTTCATTCTGGATCTATGTAGATTCAAAATTAGTCATGGGTAGAATGAGATTCTTTCCCCCCTCCCTCTTCCTTTTGACAGATGACGTAATCAATGCTCTATCAACTGATTTGTAATCAAGAGACTATTACTTACCCATTTTATTCATTCCAAAAAAATAAAAAAAAGAGAAGTCCTTTGTGATTGATGTGTCCAGAAATGAAGGAATTTGTATTTACATTCATAAATAGAGCTAATGAGCAGGAAACAACTCACTAACTACCCAAATAATTATTTTTATTATTCAAAGGTCCGTTTTAAAAAATGAATTTACATATATGTATGTATATTTTGTCAAATAGCAAATATCCCATTCATTAAAAGCCGAAAAAGTTGGATCAAATTGTCCTCTTTTATAAATATACATATTTATATATATTTTGTTAATCCTCCTTTTGCGAATTTTAATAGGAATTTTAAAAATATGTTTGTTACCTTCATAAATAACATGTAAATAGCTGTGCGGTGTCGGTCCCAAAATAATTAAATATAGTCTAAAAAACACAATGCATTATGGTTTGCGGGCTCAGAGGTAAAAGTTGCAACAATATTAGGTATTGTTTTGAGATAGTAATGTCTGTTTAAAGATTTCAACATCAGAATATTTATAACTATATATGTTACATTTTTGTAACGTAGATTTTACAAAAAAAAAAAAAAAATCCTTACAGCAGGGGTTCTCAATTGGGGTTGCAAATACTTAGTTTTGGTTTGCATAGCAAATAATTACAGGGTTTTTTTTAAATGAAACTACCGATAAATGAGTTTTAATAAAGTGATCGTGTTGGTAAAGGTTGGTAACACTGCCTTAAGTATTATGGAGAAAAAACATTTGTGAATGTGATCTAAGAATTTAGCTTGTGGCATTTTTACTCTGGGTCTATGATATGACATTCAATGCACCACCTACAATTAAACAAGTAACACATCTATGATTAGATAGAATAAATGGTCATTCATAAAAATAACCAAACACTCAATTTTAAGATTAACCAATTTTTACTGAATAAAATATGAGCCTGCACTATTGAAAAACTGGAATGTGATAATGGATCTTATAGTTTAAATAAATATTAAATGTACAGATTTGTGTTGTGTCGGTTTTAAAAATGTTGATCCAATCCAATTTATCAGTCTTTGAAACCCTCAGACCTAAGGAATGATGCTCCTCTTTTTGTGAGCAATGTAAAGTGGTGCTTAATTTTATGCATCCTAATGAACGACATAGATCATCAATCCCACTTCTTCAAGACTTTCACAAAATGAGTCAAATATATTTTATGTACCTATATACGTATAGGTATAAAAAGACATAATTCTTTCAGGATTATTTTGCTTCCACAATAACAAAATGATGGTACATTAATGGTTGATTGGTATTTATTCATTTAATGATACTTATTTTTAATTTGATGAGAATAAGGGGAAAAAATATATTCATGACGTCATCATGGTTCGATTATTATTATTATTATTATTGTTCTTTAGTACACACATTTGAGTTCATAGAAATTCTGTACAATCAACAAAAAACTACCTAATAGATTTGACTAGTGAAGAGTTCATATTAAAATACAACCAAATATTACAAAATATTTTTCGAAAATACTTTTGTAGAAGTCATTACCTGGGCGTTGTTTCTTTTTTTTCTTTTTTCTTTCTATGTTGTATGTAGCATGTATGATTAAGATCAAGCTTTAATATGTAAGATACTATCAAAATATTTAACATCAAACGTGACATCAACATTACTACATACATATGATATGTACAAAATTAAAGTCCATTTGAATAGACATTCGATTCGCTTTTGAGAACAATCGAATACAATGTCCACGTGGTTCCTAATGATCCACATCCAGACATGATTCAGCATTTCATAGTATAATTATTTCTTATAGGCTTATAAAAAGTATCAGGCACTTTCTACTTCGTCCTTTTTTTTTTTTACTTCAAAGAATTTAATTCTAATTAAAGAGTAACTTTTTCGATAAGAGCTCTTGATGAATTAAAAGATCCTTCTCAAGAGGGGGGCGTTTGACCCTTGTCAAGAATTCATCTACTTATTTTATAAATATATATAAATAAAAAACCGTGTTAGAGTATCACCTTTTGGTTAAAAGAATTTTATTTTAAAAATTGTGTTGAAGCAATTTTAATGAGATTTTTATTATTCACAAAAAAAAAGAAGAAAAAAGAACCATCGTAATCATAAAATAAAAATGTCGGCCTTTGATCAAACTCACAGAGAAGATTAGAACATGTACATATTACATACAAAAGCATATCCAGGTAAGAGAACCATCATAAAAAACACACTCCATCCGATAGTATTTTAATTATGTTCTTTCATTGATTTAAACAAGGGATATTGAAAAAAAAAGTCTCTTTTAAAAAAATATATAAATATTTATACATATGTAGATATTCGCCAAAATGAAGTTACCTTTAATTAAAAAGAAGAAGGAAAAAAAAAAAACTCCGGGAACGACACACCCCAAAAGGTTTTTTTTAAATAAATATAAAAAATTCTTTACATTTTTTGTTAAATTTTGTATTTTTTTAACAAGGTAATAAATGCCTCTGTAACAATTTATTTATTGGGTCAAAACTGATGAAGCTTTGACAAAAAATCAAATTTATTTTTATTTAAATATTTGTAAAAGGACTTTTTAACTTTTAATAAAGGATTTTTTTTTAATATCCAGAGGAACATTCAGGTGTCGTAATCATTTAATATCATCTTCTCTCTCTTCAAAGGTTAATTCTATTTTATTTAAAAAATAATAATAATAATAACATTGAGGAGGGGGGGGAAGAGAATTATTACAACGAATAGTATTAGAGAACTCTTGTAGATTTTCCTTCAAAAATATGATTTCACAGCAGGATTGAAAAAAAAAAAAAAAAAAGTACACACATTCATATATCTACATACAAAGGTAGACTAGCAGAGTGTGGTTTATTTCTAATGGATTTCGTGATGAAGTTGAGTAGTGTTTGGGTCAATTCATTCGAAATTAATGAGAGATTATTATATTTCGTGATGTGATGTGTTTAAAAAAGTAGTTCAAAACAAACCAAACTCACTTTAACCATTGACTATGACGGTAACATTGAGTTATTTATTAACTTAAATTATATTTTGTGTGATCCACACATAAGTCATATATTTTGTTAAAGGGAAGTTGTCATTTGAAATTGATTTTGGTTAATAAATACATTCCAACTTTGAAGCTCGAAGATTGAAGATCCCTAGCTATTTTCCTCTCTTAGCCATTTCTTAACACTTGACCTATACTAAAAACCAGATACGGAAGAAGGAGGTTATAGGGAAATGTGGAACAAAGGGGATCTTGGATATCTTTTTTAATGAAGTATTTTTTCTCTACTGGAGGATGAAAACCCAAGATATCATTTTTCTATTATATATGTACATATTTCATATTCAAAGCAGTTTAGGAATAAACATAAATTATGGATAGAAAATGCCACCACTTAATAGAAAGAAATATACAATGGAACAGGAAATAAGTTCACGAAAATGTTTTTATTGTTATTTATATCTGCATATCCTACATATTGAGCGTCTTCATGTGGCGTCATTATTACGCAACTCAACTTTCTTGGGGCATAAAATCCAATTTTACAAGAATAAAAACGTGTCTTTCTTTAAGAATTTGAATACTTGGATATCACAATGGAACCGACAAATAAAAGTACTTAAAACTTTTGCGTCTATCGAAATATATATACATCAGTCCCTAATATGTCTTAAAAATATTTTAATACATCATTATACATTCAAATTTAATTAGTGTAGTCAGTCAAAAAAAACTATAATTCTTGCAAGGATCATTTATTTTTTCCAATCATCCTCTTATTTTTCGGATACCTCATCCAACTGGAACAAAATTAATTGTAAAAAACCAGACATTTCATAGGAATTTTCATCATCAGCTATTAATTTGTTTTTATACACTATTTATCATTGGCACTTGTATTTTTTTTTTTTTTTAGATGAAGCTTCCTTCAGATTTTTTTTTTTTTTGCTTCACATATATCAACTCTATGCCCCCAAAATTCCATCATCGCTTTCAGTGAAGTCATTGAAAACACACTATTCCCATAATCAATGCGGTCCTTGTACATATATATACAATTTATTGCCTAAAGTAATGATTGGAGAAAAATCCCTATTTGAGTCCTTG
Source organism: Lepeophtheirus nordmannii (assembly GCA_963680855.1). NCBI lineage: Eukaryota > Metazoa > Arthropoda > Copepoda > Siphonostomatoida > Caligidae > Lepeophtheirus > Lepeophtheirus nordmannii. The sequence goes on along the minus strand of OY804522.1, from coordinate 30,136,218 downwards.
ATTATACTTACATACTATATATTGCAACTGGTACACTTGCTATGGCTCTCTCCAAACGAATGACAAGATACAGCCCATGAAAGACTTATCTTTGTCCTGCAATGTAACTCATTATCAAAGGAGGCCGAATATATATATTTATAAAGATGGTTATATGGTTATTTCTGCTTTATGTCCCTTCAGGAAGAAAATGTTAGAGAAAGAAGACTGGTCTATTAAGTATTGAGTCATATGTATGTATATAAATGTATCTTGGACATCTCTACAGATGACTCAAAAACAAAAAGACAACACAAAGTAACTGATCTTCACATACCAACATTTATTTATAGGCTATGATGAAATATTTATAATTATGATGTAAGGTTATAAACTAGGTATGTAGGATCCCTTTTTATCCAGGAAACCATCTACATCTATATTTATATACATACATATATAGGCACACAAAACTAAATGTTAACATTTCGAATAAAAGTTAAGGGCGTGTTTTTATGTAGGTCTAATTTTTTGAGAGGACTCCTTTTCTCTTCATTCCTCTGATATCAATGGTATCAACCCTATAAAATATAAAGATTATTACATTTAAGTATATAACAACCAACCAACCAACCAACCATATGGGTGTATCAATGTCTCACACACTTAACAACTCTATAAGCCACTTTTCAAGTCACGAAAATTCTATCCCTTGAAGCAGAATGGAAGGAAGAAAAAATGTATCAAATGGTGGTATCTATCTCCTTTTACTCCCCACGGGACAGACGAGAGAGATTTTTAACTCTTAGAGAAAGAAAAAAACCCTTAACCCTTCAAAGAAAAGAAAAAGGAACCCATAACTATTTTTTATGACCTTGGCTAATTGGCAGTTAGACGTATGTAAGATCTTTTCCTAACTTTAATCTTATATTTTTTTGTGAAAAAAAAAAAATATCAAAAGAAAAAAAAATCAGAAGGTTATTATTTTTTTTTTTTTTTACTTTCTTCTTAACTTTTTGAAGCTCTGATTATTTTTCGATCTATCATCCTCTCATTCCTAAAATCCATCAATATATTATGTACAGATGTGTTTTGTTTCTATGATTTTGCAAATATTGTTTAGCTTGAGGGCCAATGGTTTTTTTTTTTTTTTTTTTTGGTGTTTTTTGTTTAATTCGAAGTAGCAATGAAAATTATTATACTTTGGGGAGCAGCGTAATCCAATTGATAAATGATGACTCGTCTACCATTTCCTTCATCCTGTTTCTATTTGACTGATATCATCATTTGTAAGAGTTGCTTTTTTCTTTTTTTCTTTTAAACCGTCCAGGATTATCCTACACTCTAGCTGAGTTGACTTTAAAATAGTTTGAAATCTCTCCCATAGTCACACAACTATAGCTTTGAAGTAGCATGCCAATATATGAGAGGGATTTTCCAAAATAAACTTTCTTACAGATTAATCTTATAATACTTCATGACTCTTCTAAAGTATTAGTCTTACTAAAAGTTCATTTTGTATCATTGCCAGGTATGGACATTTCCAGAAACATATCTGAAGTATTCTATGAGTTTAATTTATTAAAAAAAAAATAAAATTGGGAGACCAATCAGCTGCCATACTTTGCCATAGCCAATTGAAGTCACTATAGAAAATTATTACAGACAATAGAGGGCATTTTAATCCATTTCAAAAGTGGATCTATTGTGATAAACTATAAACATATATTTTTTAGCTTGTACAATATACTTGTACAAGTTACAATATGTAATTATCAATACTTTATATTATATTATAAAATTAGCAATTTTAATTATAATCAAATATAAATTGAGATTATCATTTCATTTTAATGCAAGGAGTGCAGACATGATTTCTAAACTAAGGGTAAATATGAATGCATACAGTTTTATAAATGCAGTACATCGGGGAGGGACATGTCCACACTGCAGTATGTGCCCATGTATCAAAATATATTCCCATTACCTATTTATCATATAGTGGACACTTGAACCTTATAATGTGGCATAGGTTACCCTATCATTTAGTAATTTTTATCAATACATATAGAGCATCTAACATAATTTCATTCCTTTGATTATATTAATCACAAGTAAGCTGTAAATTCTTTATATTGATTGCTTCATCTATATTTTTCTTTTTTTTCGTTGCAACTTGTACAGTTTGTATATGCGTGACAAGTAAATAAATCAAAAATTATCAATTCCGGTTAAATGATACAATATTTAATATAACGAACAACAACAAAAAAAAAGTATTTTCCGTTATTTTATTTCTTTTTAAATGCCTCGTTTAAGATAGTTGTATTCTTTTTTTAAGGAAGAAGAATGACTCAATTTTCACAGTGAACAAGAGATGTTTGAAGTTGTCAAATTCTCCTGAGGAGACAGAAGTGTCATATTTATGAATAAAATGATCCACATGGAGAAAAAAATAGATTTACTATTTTCTAAATTTATACGGGGTTGCAACTCTGACGTTGGGGGTAGCAAAGGGTCTTATCTTTAAAAATATTTTTTTTTTTTTACGAGGATGGAATCTTTTTTGACCTAATTGTGACTCTTCTTATCCTCTTGTATGTAAGTACATAAATATATCTGGAAATAATTCCAAAAATCTCCAATTACTGCCTTATTACTCCATCATTATGAAGAGATTCTCATTCTCTCTACACACAAGAACGATAGTTTCAAAATAGAGCCTTTAAAATATTTGTTCTTTAATTTGTAATTAAACTATGAAGTATTTAAACTATGCCTGTCGTCTCATCTCCGCCTTCAACCATTAATAGGTTAACATCATACATAAACACATACCTTACAGATGAAGAGAATTTGGATTTGGAAATGAAGAAGTGAGTTGGAGTCGAAAGATCTTTACATATCTCTATATCTATATGTATACATAGAGGTTAGAAACATTTCAAATATTCAAAGTTATTGTCAATTTAAAAATTTGAAGAAGAAAAATTATATTGAATTCTTTACTTTTACTCTTTTTTTTTTTATTATTATTATTATTTATACATGATGGATATCTACTCCGCAATCTTGAGCCTCTTGTAGACAAGCTTTCACAGATTGCAATCATCTTTGAATTTCTTTCTAAAGTGAAAAAACTAAAGGTTCACAGCTTATGAGCAGCTAATTTGACTTTAATCAATCAATGGAAATAGATTTGAATGGAAAAAACGACAGCTAACAAGAAAACTTTGGTACTTTTGGAGAAACCATTTGTGATTATGTATCATTGTGTACATATTATTCGAGAGGTTAAAATTATGGAACTTGAATGTTCGATTTGGACATCACAAGGATGTTCACAAAAATGTGATAGACAGAGAAAAAGGACTGTGACGTAATGGTCTAACTATAAATACTATCAATAAGAGGAGTCAGATACCCCTTGAATAAATGCCTGTTTCTACTCTACCCATGTTTAGTGTGTGTGTTTTTAAAAGAGAGATCTCATTAAATATTCAAAAGTATGTTAATAACAGCAACAATAAACAAATAAAATAATTTTTTTTTGAATGAATAACTTTTCATTCAATCATAAATTTAATAATAAAAGCCATTATCTTTTGTTATTCTTATTATTGTTCCTACCTTTCAGCATCAAGGTAGCAATTATGAGAGTGTAAAATATATGTACATATGTATAATTTAATAATTACATATATCAGATCCTTCCTTCCTTCCACCACCACCACCACCACCACTAATAACATCTTACATCCATACTACATAAAAGCATCGCAAGGTTTCATTATGATCTTAATAAATTCGGGCATCAACTCAAAAAATAAAATTAAAAATTCGGTAGAATTTTATATTACTTTATTATATTTTTATTTTTATACATAAGATGTAATTTTGTAGTCATGATAGGAATGTGGATAACATATGGAATATGATCAAAGATATATGTATCATCCCTAAAACATCATCCACTTCCGATGTTATTTTATTGACAGCTGTTCATTTGTCAACTACTCTTGTCCTTTATTAGTGTTTTAAACGTGGATTATATACTAAGCTGTAAATGTGCCTTGCGAGTTTTCACTGAATTCACAGATTGTGACGCAATGTTTGAGCCATAGTTGTTGTTAGAGTGACTCGTTCTTAAAAAAATGGGAAAATGAATATGAATTTTTGATAAGAAAACTTATTAAGTGATAAAATATGAGGCTACAGAACAAATTTCAGGTCAGTCGAATAGAAATTTGAGGCTTCAGAATTGAATAGAACTTGTAAAAGCGTTATTTTTTGATTTTTTTAAAGAATTAGTATGTTTTACTTAATTTATGTTAATACTTACTATCATATAGCCACATACCAAATTTCAGCTTGATAAAGAATCTAGAAATCTATGAATAATATCTCGAATCTATTAATAATTTAAAACCTTATTAAATATATAACTTTTTCATTCCTTTATAATTATATCAATTATACTTCATCCACAAAAATCAACACCAAACACAAGAAAAATCCTTTATATGCGTTTCGTATGCATTTAAAAGCATATAATTAAAAAAAAAGCTAAATTATCTTTATGCATGTTAGTTGTTTTTTTTTATACATTGATGATGATATTTGAATTTATTCGCTAAAAAATCATATTTCATATTAAGAAAATTACTTCAACTATTTTTGTCAAACCTATTTTAAACCCTTTTCTAATGAAACAAAAACATTACAAAGCATGTTTTTATAACTAAAAACAACGTTTTGATATGTAGGTAACTATAAAATAATATTCATTATATAAGGTTAATACAAAAGTACTATCCCAGTACTCTAATATAAGATTTTACATCATATTCTGTTCTCAACATACGACTTTTCTACTTCTGAATTCCCTTAATAGTGCTTGAAACGTTGTTGACTAGTTGAGCACAAAGTAGCACTTGGTACTAAATCTAGTATTTGGAAAAAGAGACCCATGGTTGGACAGATATGGCTGACTATCTTTCTGAGAAAAGATAGATTCAAATAAAGAGTGAAGACTGATTTCTATGTCAACGTGTGATATGAGTTTTTCATAAAGAAATGTATGACGTCATACGAATCACCTCTATCTAAATACAAAGCTTTTCTGTAGAGTTGTATATGCGTATAAGTAATAATAATCATTCTATGGATAAACGAAACAGTTTATAATTGTTATTGTTTGTCGGGAGAACTCATAATTAAAGTAATAATTATATATATATATCAGTATAAAAAAATGATAACAAATGTGGCTTTGAAGAGTGTTTTGTTGTTTGGACCAGACTCTCAATTTGGAATTTAAAGAGAAGGAAAAAAAAAAGAAAAAAGAAGCTAGAAACAGAGAAATAACTCTCCGAATGATAATAATTATAATTGAATGAAGAAATGTTCTAAGAAAAATAAAATGGATTTAAAAAAAACGAAGAAGAAATTAAAAGTAATTATTTCAATAATTTATTACCATTATTTATTATGACTTATTTTCTTTAATATACAATAAGATCCCTTCCAGTCATGTTTTTTTGTATTTTGGAGAGAGATAGAGAGAGATGAACAAATTATTCGAAATTCCGATTAAAATTGGAATTATGGAAATTTGTCAATATCCAAAACAAAAAAAAATTAAAAAAAAAAATTGGAGGCGACGGGGTTTGAACCCGCGGCTTTCCGCATGCGAAGCGGACACTCTACCACTGAGTTACGCCCCCAGATAATAAAACTTGTAAAATTAAAAATATTTAATCATATAATACGAGAAATTACTAAATTTCTATTCAATCTATAAATAATGTGTAAAATATACATATATTAAAAAAATTGTAACATTGATCGATTTCCTCCTCGAATACAAAATGAAAAAGAAAAAGAGTTAAATCCACATGTTCATCAAAAAGAGAAATAATAACATGTACAATTATTGTGAGAAAAGTCAAATCATTACTCAAGAAGTTGTTGATATTTTATTATATATTTTTGCCCACCCAAGAAATAACAGTCAAACCTTTAGTTAGCTACGTTCCCCCTTTAACGTATAGACTATATAATATGCTTAGGTATAGAAAGGAAAGTTGGCAAGGAAAGAAAAAGGGGAAGAGTCCCTGTAACAGCAGGGTATTTTTGTGAACAGATACATATTTCTCCAATTTTTATTTGCCATTTATTTTGGGATGTTTGATTTCAATAACATAAATTTAAACTGACGAATTATTTTGTCATTTACAAAAAATAAAAAATATTGTATAGACATAAAAACTTGCTCAAATACGTATAACAATCTCTTATGTAGTAAAATATGTAACTAAAGAAATACAACATTTTTTATTTTTCGTAATTAATTAAGAAATAAGCGACTGTTTACGAAGGAGAGAGAGAGAGAGAGAGAGTCATGATTGATCATTTTGAATTAATTATAATTATTATTATTAAGATTAATTAAACACAAAATAAGAGTATTTTAACACTTATTTATTTTTCTAATGTTGTAGATATATTAGTTAAATTATTATCATTATTACTATTTGAGAGAGTCGAAACATGTTTATGATTATGAGTTTGTCTTCTTCTTCTTCTTTTCTAAAAGCTCAAATTGTGGGCAATAAACTAATACAATCAAAGTAATCATCCTCAGCGTGGCTGCTATTAAAGTCATTTTATTGAAGAATATGTATCTACGACTGATATACCTCGATACTACATAGATATTAAAGACGGATTCATCATCCTCTTCTCATCCATCCCTCAGGACACTTTTTTAGTTTAGGGGAGGGATGTTTATGATGAGGTCAGAGACGGTTGATTATACCCATAACCACAATGTAGGTAGTTCCACATGTGTTGTTAAACTTTTTTATCCATGTGGACCCTACAAAAACACTCTGAGTTTGAGCAATTAGCACTTTGAAGATAACACAATTTATTTAATTCTCTCATTTTGGAGACAGAGAAAGAGAAAATGTTGCTCACAGAGAGGGTAGCCTTTCAAAAAAATAATATATGTACAATATTATCAGTAAGTCAACCTTTTCCTTTTCTGAACAGTTCAAGAAAGGAAGGAAGGAGTCCTGTTCCTAGCAACAGGGTTTGTAGCCTTTAATTAAATGAAGAGAAAAGGAACAGTGAGCACATTCTAAAAGTGATGTATCGAATACCTACATAAAAATGTGGATATATTACGGACGCGAATGTATTTTACCCCACAAACATGCAAATATACACTCTATTTTGCTCTATTAGCTCTCGATTTCTCTTAGTAATGCTCTGAACGTTGATTGGTTGAACTCGAAAAAAGCTCTTGTCAGGTTGCCAACAATTCTCTATTATTAAATGAAGAGTAATTCCACAATCGGAAAGAATGGACCAACTTCTAAGAACAATTGATTTTGGGTCTTTTGTTTGTCTTTCTTTTGAGATGAAGGGATTTGAGATACAATAAAAATAAGGACCAATTGAAAAACTCTCCTAGCATGGAGTAAAGTTTAGGTAATTGAATAAAATGAAACTGAACTCCTACGGCCAAGTATGTCTATTAAAGGTATATTTTTATTACAAACATATGATGGTTTTGAAATGAAAAGTGAAACTTTGAGGGATCGAGTCCAGACTCAACCTGGCAATTGGTATATTTTCTTGGTAAAATTAACTTGTGATAATTAAGTCCTAAATTAAAAAAGACCTTTCTATGGGGTTAAGCCTATGAAGCCTATGGATCTTGATCCCCATACTATGAATAAAAAATCCATGAAATCCTGTCTTTTCCTGTATAAATACCCATCTTTTTGACATATTTTTTGGGAGATAGTATGCAAATTTTCCACATACTGCTGAGATATCCGAAAAGCACAGGGAAAAAAGACACAACATTTCATAACATTGTGTGTTTCTTTATATTATACATACATGAGTAGATATGATATTATGTATTTTGTTTAACATAATATACGTAGATGTATGTATGTATGACCTTTTTGTGCCACCCCGTGAATTTCTATTTAAAGAATATTATTATTATTATTATTATTATTATATTTAACATTTTGCTTCATCCTTGAGTAAAAAAAAAAAGAATAAAATAAAACTACTTAAAACTCGGCAATAAATCCTTGGCTCTCACACAGTCATACAAAGAGTTGGATGAAAAATAATAATAAAAAAAAGGGTTCAGAAACACTCACTAGCCCCCTTCCTTCTCCTCCTCCTGACTTCTTCGTCGACCATACTAGCATTGATTAATAATTAATGAGGTCGACGGCGGCGGCTCTCTCTTCAATAGCCTGCATACATACATACGTACATACATATCCCTTGACTCTATGGATTTATTCATAATAACTAGTTATAGAACTACATACAATAATATCAGCTCTCTTTTTTTTTTTTCGACATTTACTCAGCTCTTTGATTATATCAAAAGATTTTTAAATGACCTCTTTCTCTGCGTATGTATATATATACATATATATAGATAGATAAAAATCAAAGTTCTTGGAGGATCATGACATTTCCCTCTCCCCTCTATCTACAAACATACTTCTTCTTATTCCTCACATCTCCTTCCATTTCTTTGGATAATGAAGATTATCATTGGAAGAAGGAAAATCTATGTACATATAAACATTAACTCTAATCATTAGAGTATAGTTTATATTTTATCTACAACTTTTTGGAGAAATTTATTTTCATTTTTATCGAAAAAAGAGCTTCATGATCATTTGTTATGTGTACATATATTTAGATCTCACACAACCTTGTTGATACAAATTATAATGGAAAAAAATTCTAATCATAGGTTATGCACTGACAAATACCTGAAGTCTTACATCTTAACATTAATATGTGCATATTTTAGTGAAAATATCTTCGATCTATTGTGTTTCTATAAAAAGCATTGCTGACATTGCTAATGAAGTTTATGTTCTAATTTACGTCAGAAGTATCTAATGGAATTCAAATTCATGCTATTCTATATCAGTTACAACATGATGACGTCACGTTAAAATGCTCAAATATGGAATGAGTACTAATTCTACTATTTTATTATGAGTAATTTAATTGTGATCATAGAAATATTGAGATCCTCATTGACTTCAAAAAACCATCATGCCCTTATTATAAATTTTTGGGTATATTTCAATAATACTTTTCTTCTGACGTCATTGATAAATAAGCAATGGTGTATGAGGAAATTGTATAGAAATCGAGGGTCATTCCTTGTTAATTAAGGTTGGGCAAACAAACTCAATAGATCGAAAATATTATGACTGACTTGCAGTGTTAGACACGTTACTTCGTAAAAGTAGTTAATTACATGTAACAAAGCCAAAAAAAAAAAAATACCTCCGTTGTTTAAGCGAACAAGTAATTATTTTTTCCAATCTCTTTGGTTTTTGACAATGCTTCTCAACGATGAGAAAACTCAACTCATCAATAGGTATAAGTCTATGAGACAAGACACAATATCCATGCTTTTTTTAGCAAAGTCATTTGTCTTTATTACTACCTTTAAGGAACTAAATTAAATTGCAAAATATGTCATAAATCGAAACTTTTTAAGGGTGTAAAGTCATCAAATTCATTAAGTGTCTAATAGGGTTGACGAATTGATAATGGGTCATAAAAGTACACATATGTAAAAAAAAAAAAAAGGAAAAAAAGGTTAATCAAATGACCATGAGGAAAACTGTTGATGGCCTTTTATAGTACATAATATTATGTAGGAAGGAATAACAAAAAATAACAACAAAAAAAAATGTTGAAGGGAAATTACCATAAATTAAAAGTTAAATCAAAGCAGAAAGAAATAAAATGGAAATATATCTTTGTAATTAAGTTTCTCTGGCTTTTTTTTTATGTATCTGTATTCAAATATATAATATGTATATGTATATGTCCGTACATAGGTAAATATATGTATGTATATATGAAATTTGATCCTGAAGATATTTGACCCATATAATTTGAAAATGATACTTGGAAAGACGAAGAAAACTTTTAAAAAGGCATTCATGCATATAATCTACTCATAACCATAAAGAAAGAAAAAAGTATTTTTTTTTATTCGGATTAAGTTGAAGAGCATGTGGTAACCATGCAGGGATCCTTATAATAATAATAATAACAAAGGTACCCATTAGGACATACATACTTACATATTCAAATCAAGTTACTCTACCCCATGAAGTCTCTATCTACATACATATATATATTAGCAGAGCTGTTCACGAGTCATTTTTTACAAGTTCGAGTCTTTGTGCTCATGGAATAAAAAGATTTTCAATTCAAGTCCGTGGTTAAATTTGCAATTTAATGAGCTGACTTAATTGCGAGGATTTGTGGGGGGAGAAGAAGTCCCCAGCAAGGATTAATTCATACTCATCAAGTGTAATATGCAGCTATAAAAAAAAGTAAATGGAATTTAAATGATAAAGGATTTTGGCGACTCTGAAAGACTCGAGTTGTTGTTTTTTTAACTCTTTGATGACTTTTTTTTTATACAAGGCAATTTTTAGAATTTTAATTACTTTTTTTTTAAAGGAGAAATTAAAAAAATACCCACTTTTCAGACTTTAAGTATCTATATCGGCTCATAATTAGCTTAAATTCACAAAGTTTTTATTTGGTGCGACAATTCATTCCTCATCATCAATATCAAAAATCCTAAATCATTTAAAAAGATATGTCTTAACTTCGAATCTAAGACAAGCTGCGAATCCTTTAACTTTGAGTCCTTGTCGAGTCTGAAGATGAAACTTAATGAGTCGTTAGTGATACTCGAGTCACAAGAGTGATCAAGTCGACTCTTACCCAACTTTTTTTCAGTCGTTATCCTCAATAATAAAATTCAATCATAAACATATAATATATAAAACAATAAATGATGCTTATGAAATGGTCATAAAAGTTTTTAAAAAAATACATATTTGTGAGTCTCAAGCCAAGAGTTTTATTCAGCTCTGAATCTTTTAACTTCGAATTTAAAGTCGTACTTTAATGAAACTTTACTCAATTCCAAATTGCAAGGTCGAGTCTCCCACTCTGATATATCGTCAAAACTGGGGGGAGCAAAGACCGTTGGCCCTACTTTTTGAAAGACAATTACGATAAAAAGTTCCTTGCTTTTCGTGTCATTAATAAGTGACGTTATTTATTTATTTTTTAAACTACTCCCCCCCCCCCCTCCCACCTTATGAATGAGTTTCGGAGTCCCTGCCTCAATAGAAGCATGATCCAGGCAACTGATGGCTTTAGCAGTCATTTCTGTTTATAAATATATTTTTAAAAAATATATTTGTATTAACATTTTTGTGACAGATTTGTATTTTTTTTTTTTTTTTTGAAGGCGTGAGAATCAAGGAGGAGAATTCATTTGTCTCTATAATGATGTGACGGATATTTATTGAATTGTGTTGACTATTAGAGTGGGGGGGGGGGGGAGAGAGAGATTAGTATGTATTATTTGACTCTTGGCGAACAAAACAAATACAAATAAAGAGGGAACAAGCTACTTTGTAAAATACAAAAATGAGTGGAACGCAATGTATAGGTATGTAGATAAATACAATAGAAGAAGGCTCAATACTTATACAAACACGCATACAATAGGCCCAAAGAATGTTCCTTCCGTCTTAGAAGGGAAGGAATGTCATCCAGTGACAACAATTACACGACTACAATAAACTTAAATGAAATAGTAAAAAAGTTTCCTCATGCTGAGATGATTTCCCTTTTTTCTTGATACTGATCAAGCTACTTGCTTGAGATATGTACATACATATGTGAGGTAGATAAAACTCCTTTCAATGCATTTTTGAAAAAAAAAAATAGATTCTCACTATAAACATTCAGGCACTTGACTGGTCAAATGTTTTTAAGCAAAAAAATATTCAATATTTCCATATTTTGAGTATTCAGAACAAAAAACCTATGATGATAATATGGTAGTAACTGTAATATACTTTGAGAGCAACTCTCCACTGGTAGCTCTGAGTAACATTTCCTGGAGGGGCAAATGGGGCTCCAGTGTTAAGTAATAGTGATGCATGGAAAATAATTAACAATTACTTAATTTAAACATAATAAACATTATCAAAATAAATAAATAAAAGTGCAAGGGAAGGGTGGCACTAAGGAGTGAACGCAATTTTAACCTCCAAATTTGATGGCCACCACTGTCACCAGCTTGTAGTTTTTGTTGTCCACTCGTATGAAAAAAAAAAAATGACTGACTGAAGGTAAGTACAGAGATTTTTCTACAAGGGCACAGGACCCTTCTAGTCCTTCGTTTTAGAGCCTAACCCGCTACTCCCATCCTTACAAATGAAATAATGGTCAAAATATTATTTGTGTTTTCCATCTGAAAAGTCGGATAACATTGTCTTGTATGTCTTCAAAGTGACAAAAGATGGTTTTGAAGTATTGGCACAGTTGGGATGGGGACAGGGACCATGTCCCAGATATTTTCTGTAACCCCCATATGCCTCCCAATATTTAACACATTTATATTGTGACGTCCATGAATTCCAACACCACCTCTCCCGGTTTAAAAATTAAATTTGTGCCTTGGTTAATGTACTGATGTCAAAAATTTGTTATTAATTCAATTTACAGCTGTGATAAAATACATAGAGTGGCACATATGAGCCTCATCTTTGTAATTTTGAAAAAAAACAAAAAACATCGTTTGAATAATCTAATTTATCATTCCTCAGTAGCTTATTTAAATATTTACAGATGACCACACTCCAAAATGAATAGGTAACTTAGATAAGGAAAGAGTATTAATAACAGAAGTTAACAAAATTGTACTTTTTCATAAATCTTTTTATCATCACATTTAATTAAACATGACGCATTAATCAAAAATTTCTAATTAGTTTTTTCGTATCAAAACTAGTTTTCAATAATTTTCTTTTTGAAATTTATTGAGTATTTGTAGACTTTTTATAAAGGGTTCGGCAAGACAAAAATCCATAATCCACATGAAAACAAACATATTCTTTGCAAAATTTAAAGATAATTCCAAATATGAGTTTATAAATGGATTTTTATGAGAAAATGCAGTGTATGTATAGGTCCCCCCCCCCTCCCAAAAGGAACAAAAGCAAACAAACATTTTGTTTATGGTTGAATAATGCCTTGATTTTTCATTACTTTAAAATCAAAAGTGGCTTATTTTTAAACATGAATAGTTTAAAACATTTGCTTCTAAATATTCTAGTTTAATAGTTATTTTGATTTGTTATTAGTTTTATTGAGACAAAAATCAATCAATTATTATTTTTTCGTCATGATTTTTAAGATAGTCTAGATACATTTAGATAAACAAAGTTTGTTAATTAATCTTAGATTTAACATCTCATATAATTTTCAATTGAGTATAAAAATAAATACTGAGCCAACTCTAAAATCTAAATAATGAACCTCTCTCAAATTAAACAACGAAAAGTATGAATATCAAAACATAGAAGGGGGGAGCGGGGGGTAATTTTCAAATTAATAAGCGTAGACCTTCTTCTAGAACCCTTCCCTTCCCTGGAATCGTACGTATATGAAGAACCCAGGGAGGAAGAGCACAGAATATTCAAATGAACTTTGATAGAATATCTCATAGTTAAAAAGGGTTCATTTATCTACGGATGTGACATCTACCTATAATAATATGTGTAGATAGAATCATGTAAGTATATATGTATTCGTGGGAGCCAATAGAAGTTTCTTGAGGAATGTATGTACATACATAATATGTGCTAATCAATCTTTCTTTCTTTTTTCTTGTTCTTTTTTTTTTTTTTTTTTACCTTCACGTTTTATATGTCCCCATTAACATTCAAATGGGGTTTAATTACGAGTAGTGTTTTAATAATTATGATGATGACGGTGATGAGAAACAGGGAAGAGAGAGAGAAAGAGTAGGGGGGGGGGTAGACTATTAAGTCTCATTTAAACACTCCTTCCTTCGGTTTTGTCATCTATGACATACAATGTATGTACATAGATATGAAATACATGTATATGTACATATAGAGAGTTTGAAGGGAAGGAGAAAAAACAAAGCAATTATACGGATATACATAGATACCATACCTATATTTTGTATACAAATGGTACACACACACACACACACACACCAGACCCAGGGTGGTCCAACCACCATCACACCAACAGCTACCACCACCTTATCATCATCATTTCTTCAACATCTGGTTAGTAGCAGCACACTCATTGTTGGAAAGATAAAATGTCTGAACCTTACCATAGTTTTTGGAATCCTACATATATCTAAACGTTTCTCAAATTTATTTTTGTGACTATTTTATTTCATATAATATGTACAATATATTAGTGTTGTTTTGGAGTTCGGAAATTATGTAATAACTGGTCCATGATCGCTATAACTTTTTATGCAACGTTTATTATGAAGAGACATGTTTTGAGCCAGGCCAGTTTTATGGGTAGGATACTAGGCCAGAGGCAAAAATAAATATGCTGGGTCTTTTTTTTAAATTTTTTTCATGTAAGGGAATTGTTGGTTCTTGCAGTTTTCTGGATGCCCAGAAAAAGTTTGGACTCGATAGTACATAAATTTAAAAAAAGAAAAAGAAAACCTCATCTTTGATTTATTTACTTAAGCTTAATAAATGAATACTGAATAAAAGTTGATAAATTAGAAATTAAAAGCTAATTTATTTACTAAGAACTTATATATCTGGGTTTTTTTTGGTCACGTAACGGATCTGTATTAATTCTGCAAGACAGATTTACTTAATAGCAGATATATTTTCTCAGTTCCTTGATATCCTCCATAAGTAGGCTCCATACTATATATAAAAACTAGTCTTAAAAGGGCGGCCTGTGGCAGGCCGTTTTAATTTAAAGGCCCTCTAACCTCCTCGCTCAAACCCCAAAAATCGACAATTTCCTCAGTCTTTTGACTTCATACAGGGTACTCTATAAAACATGAAAGTCCAGAAATTTCCCCTCCCATAAAATGAAAACCGTTTGGAATAGTCCTGTAAAAAAAGTTGGTCTTGATTTTAATTGGTCTTTTGATGGATATAGATAATTTAAGACTAATGCTGGACCAGTTAATTGACTGATCATTGGCTTTTTTTTAGAGTTATTCGTAATCGGCATCTTTTGGCAAATACAGAAATATAAAAATGTCTGAAAATTGTCTTTTATATTTAAAAAAAGTCGTAAAAAAAACAAAGCATGTTTTAATTTTTAAAAATCGGCCGATTCATCAGTTATCGGGGTTATTTTTCAGGAAAAAAAATGGAACTCCACTAAAGACAGAATCGAAAAGAAATACCATGTCTAGAAATAGCTCAAAGTCCATTGAACACTGGGTCCAACTCATTCAGCTCCTATAAATATGTAAACTTTATCATATTCATATTATAAAGCATATCATTACATATACTATGTATGCACAATGTACATAGACCCTCGTTCAAAGGAAAAACTCCGCTTCTTTCAAATGGATTTTTTTTTTGACAAGAGAAAACAAATCACTTTCCGAAATTTTATTTCATTTTTCATTGATTATATTATTATGAAACAGAGCAACAAAAGTCACTTTTTAAAGAAACTTTTGTAGGTATAACATGATAAATGGAGGAAAGTCTCGATGAGAACGAATGTCGTTAGTTCTTTGCCCAACATCCACGACCCTCTTTTATCCATATATATATATATATATATATATATATATATATATGTATGTGTGTTTTGAATTAAATATTTTAACCGAGAGTAAATGCGTTTAAAATGTACATAAAGACCTCTAGGTACCTATCCTCGTAGTCTTCGTCGTTATATGTCTATTATTTTATACTACGACCTAAAAAAATAATGTTAAAAAATATATATGTATATAATACACTTACAAATATAAAGGTATAATTTGGTGTCTCCTTGAAAGGCGTTTAAATAATAATAATAATAATTTAGTAAAAGGGGAATATATATAAATATTTTCATAATGGAAAATATTTTGATGTTCCAAATATAACAACTTTAAAAAAAAAAGAAATTGTCCTATTTTTTATTTTTATTTTTGTTGTAAAAAAAAGGATCCTTTAATGAGAAGGTTACTATATACATATATATTTACTAGTGTTGTGATTTGATTCAGAAATTATAGACCGTTATTTAAAACTTATATCTGGACCAAAGGTTCTTAAAATCTTTTGAACCTGTTGATTCTATCAAAAAATTTATTTATAGAGTTGAATCTACATCTGCCTGGAACTGAAGAGTGAAACTGTACTAGCTAAGTATTTATAAGTAAATTGTGACAGACTATACAGCCACTTTAACATATATCAGCACAGAGGTGCGTGTCTTTTTTTTTTTTTTTTTTTTTTTTTTTTTTGACAAACCATAACAATTTTTACAATATTTTTACCCCCAAAAAAAATAATATATATATATATATATATATATATATTCGGAGCCTTCTAAGACCCCTTCCCCTTTTAACTCTTTAATGTTTCTAGACCCCCTTTGATAACCCCTGGTCTAGATCAATATGTTTGTTATCCCTATACAACTCTTTACATGTATTCATTTCAATGTGAGACCAATAATATTTATTTATGCATAGTTTGAGAATGATTAAAATAATGGTATATCCTTTCTAGAGCCATAACCTTTCTGGTTCGTAATCTGAAGTCTTGACCAAAATATTGTTCTAACACGGTCTAAAATGAATAATTTAAAAGGAGACTCAAGAAAAAAATTGGTATCAGACCGAGGCTCAACGTAAACATTTACTGCATCAATAGAAAGGAACGATAAAAATGTGACCAATTGCAAAATATTTTTGACAATTTTTTTATAAATATGTTATGTATTTTTTTACTTTTGTCATGGAAGTAAAAGAATGTTCATTCTTACTTACCTTTGAATCTATGAGAGGAGTACTTAATGAGGGAGATAAGGACCCATCAGTCTCTTATTATTATTATTATTATTTGTACGAACATAATAAAATATTGAATTTGACTCCATTATGACTGCCCATACAAAAAATAGTAGATGAGTATCAACTCATGGAATAATGGAATCATATCTTTTTCTTCTTTTTGGAGAATTGATCCATTCTGTTAGGTTTTTTTTTCTTCTTCCTATTCTTCTGTATTATTATTCATTTGAGGATTGATCTGTTACTTTTAATGATCTGACATTACATCAAGGCATGGATGTACATACATACAAAGATAAGTAGAAACAGTAAATTTGTTTATCAATAGAGCTCTGAGTTTCCTTGCAAAATGGCCCCCTTGCGAAACACTAAGGTTATTTTTTTATGAGTCATTTTTTCTTTTCTTTCGTCTAATGATGTCAGAAGGGTTATCACTATTTATATTACATTTTGCAAAAAAGCTTAAAAAATAACAATACATGTTGGGTATGTGTATGTGTTTTTTGCAATTATTTATGATGTTTAATTCCTCATTGAATGATTTAGCAACTTCACTTTCCTCAATGAATGACTCCTCTCTCTCTCTCTCTCTCTCTTCTTTTCCTTTCTTTTCATATCCACAAAATGTAACACATACTTATGTAATATATACATAGTTTCTTCTTCACAAATGTAACGTTAAGCTGCATCTGTTTAAACATATGCGAATAAAATGAGAATTTTGGAATTTGTTAGTAAATTCTCAACCCTCACTCATCCAGCTCCAGTGGCGCAATCGGTTAGCGCACGGTACTTATAGACAGTATTGAGTTATGCCGGGGTTGCGAGTTCGAGCCTCGCCTGGAGCAGATTATCTTTTGCTAAATTTATTAATGTTTCATTACATAGTTTTAGATAGATTAAGAGGGGAATTCCTTTTATAAATGTCATCAAGGAAGACAAAGGTGTCATTAGGACCAGACTGTCCAATTTCTTATCCATTAATTAATCAAGTAGACAATTAGACATAATTGAAAATTAAAAAAATATATATATACAAGTACAACTAATGATCCTTTGTAGAGCGCTAATTGCGTTTTAACGTCACAAATATTTAACTTGTGCAAATAAAGCAATTATCAAATTGTTGAGTCCATTAATATAAATATATTACTTTTTGCAATGTTTACTGTATCATGTTAATGACGTTACTTCAAGGGATTATAATTAGAAACAGAAAAAAATAGTGACCATTTGAATTGACACATTCATACAAACATAAAATACACCTGAACTTTTACACTAATCCACGTCTTATAACGTTCAGTAACAGTTGAAAAAACATGAATATGAATTCTCTAAATATATTTTTTACATAGTATTTTGTTCCTTTGCTTTTGCGACTAGCTGCCAAAATAATTAATTATTTGTCCATGATACAAAGTAAACGTCTTTCATCAATAAATGACCCTTCATTATAAACAAAGAAGTTTTTATGAATTTTTCATAAATTATGTACTATAATATGTGTCAAGTCAGCAAGGAAGCAAGTTGAGTTTTCAAATATTGAAAAGGAGAAAATCCATTTTTAAATGTGTTTACATCATAAATATAATGGCCAAATATTTAGGAGTCATTTTAAGACCTATTGCGCACGGTTTTTGCTAAAATATCACTTTTAATCAAGAAAGCAAGGATTGTTGCCTATCCAATAGAGCAATCGGATGAATGTTACGACTTCACAAGGAGCCGATATTGTCCCTGAAAGAACGTCTATCTTTTTCATAGCCCCAGAGATTTATTTAGTTGTAGTTTGCTAAAATCAGTTCAAGTACCGTTTAAGAACTATTAAGCTTCAACTACATCCGCTATCATGCTCACCATGAATCATAGTAATAGTAACATCATAGTCATAAACACCAGGGTTTTTTTATTCTTGATTGTGGCCGGTATTTTTTTCCCTTAATTAAGTTGCAATTATTGGAGTTATTATTTAATTAATCGAAATAACCTATTAATACAAACAAAAGAGAATGTTTTCAAGAATATGAGTGCAGTTCTAACTCATTTTTGAAATATTCCAATTAAACTTGGTTTCTTGTTGATTTGACACATATGAATATTGTGATGTTTATAATATTGATTTATGCGTTCGTAATTGCGATTAATTTATCCTTGGTAACTTGGTGACAATTGAAACTTCTAATAAAAGAAAAGCTGACAGGTCTAAAACTTTGAAGGGACAATGATATCATAAAATTGTAACTTAGAAGTTTAAAAAAATGGCATATTAGCATATTTTTTGAAGAGACCCTTTTGCCTCCTCCCCTAAACTTATAGTTCTATAATCTGACGTTCAGTAACGCCCAAGTGATCCATTGTGATGAAGTCTTCAACCAAGAGATTGAGGAGTCAAGATCAAAAGGAGAACAAGATTTTGAACTGATCTTGTTTTTTAGAAATTTTTTCTTTTAAATCATCTAGTTCTTGATCATGAGAATGAGACCAAGACTTTCAAGGGTCGAACTCAAGAGCCTCGTCAATGGAGACTTTTTCCCATCGTTCGATCCTACATAGTTAGATATGAAAAAAAAAAAAAGAGAAAATCTAGTATTGTTAAAAATATCTTTGTAGGAAACACACTTTTTGAAAATAAATCTACCTTTTGAGATTTAAATCAGCAAATATCATCTTTCTGGCAATAGGTGAGAGAAAAAAAATACTAAATTATTTCACGTACGAAATAAAATACGAGTAAATTTGGGCTCTACCCCCCCCTCATCTTTTAATCCTTGAGTCGTCTCTTCTTATGAGTGTTTTTATATAACTACTACAAAATAATTAATACTGTTACAACCTCCAAATACTTAATATCTATGTACATTTTAGGCATGTTTTTTGAAAGCCTTAGCAAAATAAAATAAAAATAAAAAGATTGTCTTTTTGGGGGATTTTTTTATTTTTATTTTTTTGAAGAAGCACTTTGTTAATAATAATACTAATAATAGGTAAATGATTTAAAATAAAACAAAGGCTCTTCTCAAATCCGTGAAAAAATGCCAAGAAAAAACCCTGACACAAAAAACTCGTGCCTACCTATATTTAATAATAAAAGGTTAATTAAAAAAGATAAAAAGAAGTAAACACACAGGTAACTATGAGAAGCAAGCAACAAATTTATCTCCTCAAAAGATTCATACAAATACATTTATGTATATATATATATATATATATAAGATGTTTCTCCGTGGGAAAAAGGGCTTTATCGGTTATTTATTAGAATTAACCTTTTGTACGTATGTATGTATCACAGCGAAGCCTTTAATTTTGAGTACCTATATATTCACGCCAAAAAATTAAAATAGTGATAATAATAATAAAGAAAACAATTTGAAAGAATGTGGAACAAGAGTACATACCCATTTATGTAATTAATATATATATATATATATAACCCATCATAAATCATTACCGATTAGACTTACACTCGTGAAAATTACATCTGTTCAGAGATAGTATTTGAGTTTTAACATTCGAATAGACTTTGGTGAAAACATAGTACTACTACCCCGGTATATCCGGGTAATTAGTTGCATGGGTATAGGGAAATGTTTGTATATCAACTATTTGAAGCAGAAGGTACATTACTCAAAGCCAGAAACTGTGTTGAACACTTTATTCATTTTCCATGAGTGCTGTTTTAAGGGCATATGAGGGGGATACATAGTCAACACAAAAAATGAGCTTTACATATCAGGCAGTAATTAGAATGGAAGATTGTCTGGAGTAACCCTCCCCCCCTGGACTAAACCGGCTATTACTATGTATTAAGAATGTGATTCCGCCGTTCAGAAATGTCTAGGACGGTCCTGAGAACAAGATTACTCCCATAGAAAAAACAGTTTTAATCCATCCCTTTCAAAACTGCGGTAAGGACTGATATTTTAATGAGCTGTTGATGACGTCAATATTGCTTACATGACATCATACAAAGTTGTACAATGGCACATTTTGAAGTCTGAGATCAATTAAATAGTGGTCAATGGTATGAAAATGACAAAATGTCGGTTCTGAGATCGGTGATCTCGAATAACATTGTCGATTTAGAAGGAACCGAGTCTCAACACATTTTTGAACTCTCTTTTACGAAGAAAAGAAACTATTTAGTGAATAGATACCAATTTGATGGACTCAAAAAAATAAAATATGAAATTCCTTAATGATTTGCTATTTCAAAGTCTTGTGGTATTATTGACAATTTAATAGGAATTTTTTGCTCTTCTCCTGATTTTTATGGCTTCCATCCCCGGGTCCTAAATAAAAGATAGATAGAAAATACAATATAATTAATTCAGGAATGTTTTACCCCTCTTTTAAAACTGCACGACGAATGTATGTTCCCAAATATACCTATATATATATTTGTATATACCAAATGTCAAAAGATAATTTACAAAGTTGAAGAAAAGGTGAAAATGTCTTTAGGAATTCTATTTGTAATTCACTTCTATTTCGCGGCAAATTATGTTGATATCTTATTTTCATTATCCTCTCATGTACATATCTCCTCTGTGTGGTCTTCACGCTCTTCATAGGAACTACAGATGTAGGCATCAGAGATAATGTTGATAAAAGTAACGATCACGAGATGTAGTATCCATGAGGGGGGGGGGGGGAGAGATTGAAATTATTATATAAAAGTAATTGTACAAGTTTCATGCTAAAAATAATACAACAAGTAATTTGGACTCTTCTTTGAGTTAGATCGCAAAAAAAAAATCCCATTTCCCTCTCGGTCATTCATTTAGAAATAAATTGCAAGTTTAAAATTAATTACCCTTCATTAGAAAAGAATGAATTATATCTATTCACATCTATTTAATGAAATAATTATCTCATTAAGATGCGAGAAGCAAGCATAAACGAAAAAGAAGAAAATGATTTTTTTATATATATCTGTGATTTTTTTTTTTTACTTCGCACTCAAAATCCATGAGGGATTTAAGTATTTTGAAGTGATGTCATCAGTCGGCCATCTTGAATTAAAAGGAAACAACCCAATTTTATAAGAATAAAAGCATTTGTTTCTTTAAAATAAAGGAAAATAGTGAATTACTGCTGTGCATTGGGGCCGACAAATAAAGGGCCTTCAACCTTCAACGTCTATCAAAAAAATATTTATATCTCTTTAATATACATATATCATATTCTAATGATATCTGTGAACCGTCATGTCAAAAATTTGTTGAAAATACACTTTAACACTGTGACGTACAACTTTTCTTATGTACTTTTTATGTGTTAATACTTTCACATTTAGTTAGTCTAGTCAATAAATGTTTGTTTTGGTTGTAATTGATTAAAAACAAAGTTTACTGTAAAAATCTAATTATTTTAAAGGTTTTTGATCATCTTTATATTTATATGAAATTAAATGACTTCAAAAATGACAAAAGACATAAAATTGTATTCAATACAATTGTTTACTCTTATGCCGAAACCATTCCATAAAGTTTTCTTCAGATTTTTTGAAATAATAAATCAACACTATATCAATTGTGCCTCAATTTTATATGCAATCTGTGATATCAGTACAAAATTTAGGTGCATTAGATCGAATTTCAAAAGAAAGACATACTTATAATATATAATAGTTTATTTTAAATCCTTTACTCACTAACAGGATGATCTGCCTAGTGTGCAATTTGGGTTTAAATGTGACGACGTGATCCATTTCTGAATTTCTAATTTTTGAAATACTTTAATGATTAATACAATAGTAACTATTATTGGAAGCTCAGAATATAATTTTAATAGAAAAATATTTATTATACAAATTAAAGAAATGGGTCCTTAAGGCACTCAATTTTGAGGGAAAAACTTATTTAATGTTTGTTTCTTACACGGTTAAGAATTTCACTTAAACAATAGGTATTTTTGATAGTAAGTACATAAAATATCGATACCATATAAAGAATATCAAATTAATACATTTTTATTATATTATTTTTATAAATACAAATTAAATAAAAAGTTAGTACATTTTGTTAGGGTTGCGAGTCTAATTCATCAAAAGTCATTTTAAAGATCCTTATCCCTCCCCCGAATTACAAATATGTAATGGCGTTCAGCCTGATGGTACTACGTCTGGTTAATGCACTCAATGACATCATACGAATGATTTAAAACAATGATGACATCATAAATAACTGAGATAACGTCACAAAATATGAAAGTCTTATTTAATCAAATTAAAGTCAAGGAAAATGAACAAAAACCTTCTCCATGCCCATGTATATATATAAATAAATATAATTCTTCATTTATCCATATACAGACAAATGAACTTCTCTTTTTCATTTATCATCTAGGTATGACTGAGGTAACCATTATTATTATTATTATTATTTAATAAAATTCTATTACGATTGAAGCTTAAGTCAGTCACGACTCAAAGTGATTTTTGTAATGTATAATATTTGTTCCATCAAAAGAAATCAACTCTCCATGAAATGATGTTGAATCTGTTCCTATCCCCCATTATTTTCAAGTCAAATACTTATTTGGTAATTTTGAATTAGTAATAACTCATAAATTATACTTTAATATACCATAATACATCTATTTTATATATTAGTACATATTAACTAAGTAATAATATTATTAAACTTCTACCTCCCCCCCCCCCCTCCTCTACTCTGTCTTGTTGCAAAATGTACTAATTTACGAATTTATTGCAGCCAAATGAGAACATAGTTAAATTCGCTCAAACTTTTATGAAGAGAAGGGAGTCTGCGAAGAAAACCATTCAAAGATATTGTTACAGGTACGTCAAAAGTAAGGGGGGGGGGGAAATTCATTCAAATCTACATGGAATGCCCATTGTTCGTTTTAAAAACGTGATTTGATATGTAATTGAAGCAAAAGATATATTTGTCTTAATTAATAGGGCTTCATTTTAAGGAATTTGAGCTCTTCAGGAGTCATTTTTGACGAGTGCAATTAATGCCAATTCATGATTTAAAAAATAACAAAATTCAAATTGGTCTTTTATAAAAAAAAAATAATTAAAATAAAAGATTTACCCAAAATTAGTCTCTATAATATTTTTAATATATTTACCAAAATTTATATGGGACTGTTGATTAGGCTTAGTATTGAAATGTATGAGCCAAAAAGTCCAAGACACAGACCTAGTCAAGTCTTGGGTCTTTTAAATTTGAGTCTGGGTAGAGTCAGAAAAAGCTGCTCAAGGGTCATTTTATGCAAATTTGACTTAAGTTGCAATCTTCTCATTCGAGTCAATGCAGTCTTGTAACCAGACTGATGTCTAAAAAGGGAACTTTAAAAATCTAGGAAGAGTCACTATCAGAAAATAAGGATTGTTAAGAACAAGAATCTAAGATGTGGTTATAATTTTATGAATACTACAATAATTTCTTGTTTTAGTTGAATAAATTTACAATATATATATATATATATATATATATCTTTTTGAGTTAAAGGTCAGAAGTATCATTGGGGGGAGTAATGTCTTCCATAGTTATGGCACTGCATCTAAGTCAAGTTAAGTATTATGAATAATAATTAATTATAATTGGAGAATTGCACTTACAGTTTCTCATAATTATCAGTTTAATATTACAGCACGAATCAACGAATTTCATTTGTGATTTTTTAAATGTATGTTCTCACTTTGGTGCCCTCTCCTGAAATTAATTGTCAAATTAAAAATATCGAATACTTTCGATTAATTACACTATATAACAAAAGTTAAGTTTCTTTTTCTGTTTGTTCACGAGTTCTAATATTTTGTTTAAATTCGCTTTAGAGTTGAAAGTGGGTATTTACCTAAATACCCAACAAAAAAAAGAGGGGTTTGTGGGCCTATATATTGATTTTTTCAAAAGCATGCAAATCAATGATTCAGATGAATTTTTCAACTACAAAAAAACAAATGAACACAAACAAATAATATGATTCATGGGCAATGTTTTTAGCAGAGCTGTACACAAGTCATGTTTCACGAGTTTGAATATTCCGTAAGCTTTGAGCTCGAATCCATTTGAGTCTTTAATTTTTTAATTTCAAATCGCAAGTCTTCCCATTTTGAGTCTAAAATTGTAGTTAAATGAGACTTATGTGCGGCAACCTAGGTTCGAGTTCAGTGTTCTTCCACGAATCTAATAACCTCCAAGAGAATTGGGCTCAGAACGAAAAAGAAGATAAACACAATTAATATACATAATAATATGACTATGAGGAGTTGATTGCATATCATGAAATATTATTATGAATGGTTCGAAAATACCAGAGGAATCTCCCACAATAGACCTCAAATTCTCATCCTCGTAAAGTAAACAAAATACTTTATTTTGTTATTATTATTATTATTCTACGCCCATAATTTTTCTTAAGGTAGTTTGTATTTTAAGATAATTTATGTAATTTCTTGCCTCTCTCTCTCTCTCTCCCCTGTTACTTGTATTGTGTACTTCAATTCTTCCATCTTTAATACATAAAAACGTGCCTCGAATCGAAACAAGAATAAGCAAAAAAAAAAAAAAACCCGACTACTAATACTAAATAGTACCAATTTAACAGATAAATGGTCAAAAAATACATTCATTTGATTGTACACACACATTGGGGACGATGTTATTATAAGTTTGGAAACAAAATTTGGAAGAAAAAAATGTGTTTGTTACGTGCTATGTGACTTGAGTTAACTTCCAAGAAAGTAATTGCACACAAAACATGTTATTTATATCTAGCTATAAGACATTGAATGAATCCCTCTTTATCTCTCTTCAAAAGCACAGCAACAACCCCTTCACTAACAACAACTTGTAATGACCGAAAAAATATTGGTATATAAACTATAAATTACACACATTCAAAGAGAAACGCAAAGGTGAATTCAATTATTTACAAGATGGTTTGTTTCTTAAAATAATTTTACTGACTATGTTGTGTGTACCTAGGTGCTCAGTGAAGTAATACTTATAATATATTGACAAGAGCAATTGAAATACTTTTAATAATTGATACCTCCAAAATTGGGGTTTTTAGGAGGGGCTTGAGGCGGTGTAGTAGGATGTTATTTATGAAAACTTCCAAGAATGGTTGAAATAATGCCAAAGAATGAGCCTCATAGATGGAGAAAGAAAAATATAGAGTAGCTGACAAGGTGTGTGCAAACCTGAGCCATTGACTTCATCTGACAATAAGTTGTCATCTGTATTGTATTTCTCAACCTTTCATGCGAAACGAGGGAAAAGCAGGGGAAAAAGTTGAAGGAAAAAATCCGTTGTTATGTAGTTAGTCACTTATTTATAACTCTGGGACCCTTCTTCACAGCATCACAAACATTCATTCGAATTTAGCCCATCCACGTGCAGAACATTAATAAGGGACATGGGTAGTAGGGTTGTATCAATCATTATTTCTAAATACGGGACTTGAAATCCGTACTTAATAAATGTCCTAAATTTGAAGACCCCGTATAAGACGAGTAAAAACTCTAAGTACCTTTCATGTAAGAGAATATTTAGCCATTATTCTCAGATATAGGCTTCATTGAGAAAATGCCCCCAAAAAAAATTGTAATCCCTGTGACATGTTCGTTTTTTTGGTGGCATTTTCTCTTCAAACATGTAACATGGTCGTCAGATGTGGGAACTCACGATATTGATCATTGGATGTTTATACCTCCAATATAGCGGAGAAAGATTGTGAATAACATTATTTAGTATATACCATTCCAGCTTTTGCATTCGATTCAAACACGTTCATATGATTAAAGACAAGGCATCAAAACTTAGGGACTGCTGCATAGTGAGAAAAGACCGTAACAGGAGGAGTGTTACAGAGGTTCTCATTAATTAAAGCCACATTCCTTTTCAATAAAATATTAATTTATTTAACTCCTCCAATTTGAATACAGCAACAATTCCTCGTACATCCCGGGTTCCGTTGATATATATACCAAACCGTTCGAGACCATCAATAGCAGGAAGTAGCATGTTAATTGCAGTTTTTATCACCGTAGCGATCATGAATTAAAACATTGTCCAAGTAGCATAATCCATGACCATAGGATACCACAATTTCAATAATAACCTCTTTAATCGACTAAGGCGACGGAGATTTTACACATCCAGATGTACCCTTTAGCTTCATTATCCTTTCCTCCGCAAATGAGCTACATCTGTTCACTTGACTATAAGGAATAGAACCAGGAATGTAAAATAAAGACTCAACAGGACTAAGTCATAATCCACGATAACAGTATCAAGAGGGACATTGCTCGATGTACTTGACACCCATGTGTTAACCAGTCTGCCGCCAGCCCCACTCCCCCCTTTAAAACAGGACAAGAAGTTTATTACTTTTAAATGTCAATGTTAAATGTATTATTAATGACTTCACACTAGGTATTAGATGCCATGATCCCTTGAAAAACAAACCCTGCTCACGCAAAGAAAATCTACCTCACATGAAACATACAGAAAACCCAGATAGATAAACGTAGAACTTTATTTCTGACAATAAATGCACGTTTCACATGTATAAATACAAAAATTAAAAATACTAAATATAATATTCTGACAAACGAAAAAAACCCAAGAGCATATCTTGGACAACAAAATACATAAATACAAAAAAGCTCGTATAAAAATAATCATCCCAAAACGCAAAAAAAAGGCCCAAAAAAAAAAATATTGGACCAATGGCCTCATCAAAAACCAGGTCCATAACAATATTCATATACCCTAACACATTAAAAGTATTAACCAAGTGTCGTATTTGACTGGAGGTAATTATCCAGACAAAAGAGACTTCGTTAAATTTTTGAAAAGAAAAAGTCAGGATAATAAGATATAAGCGTTATCGATCCAAGACTCTTCGCCAGTTTTAATGTTTTAACTGAGCGGGCATGAATAGCGAAGAGCTCGACCCGGAGAAAAAAAAAAAAAAAAGACGAAGACGGGCACTCTTTTTCCATGTTCTTCTTTTTTTTATATATATAAAGAGGTAGTAATAGAGATTTTGATTAATTTTGAGGATTAAACTTAGATGAAGTTTAACTAAACACTAAATCGTGAATCACAAAGGTTAGCACCTTTAGTCCTCTTTTTAAAAGAGGACCAAAAGGGAGATAATGACGCATGAAATTGGTCACAGAACGATACTTACAAGAGACATAATACAAGTTTAACAGTCTTTTATACAATATAAAAGGATGTAACTGCATTTAATACCAAGGAATCAAACCTTAGCAATGCAATCTTCTCCTTCACCGGGGTTTACATCAACGGAAGAATTCCCCCTCTTCGGATAGGGCAACAATAAATAAATTAAAATAATCATCCACACGAACGTATGCGAGATTTCACCAGGTTTCCCGAATTACACACCCTAAGTTAAGGTTTATCACTGGTTCCGCTCATGTTCCCAAATGAATCATCGTGGCTCGAGAACGATAAGGAAGATGAATCTAGAGATCTATCAGATACGGTTCCCTCCGACGTACGCATGGATCTAGTCGAGGACGAGGAAGGAGACAAAGTAATTGGCTCAAAGCCATAATCCGTGAAATAGGGATGTTGAATTGCCTCAGCAGCAGTCAGGCGGCGATTTGTTGAAAAACACAGCAGTTTCTACAAAAACATTAAAGTTACATATCACCATATCATTAAGATTTCAATATCAAAACAAACCTCAAGCAGGTCTTTTCCTTGAGTATCAATCTCTGGTATCAATTCAGTCCAATCCCTTTTTCTAAAATTGTTAAAGTTAGATAGCGTAACGGCAGAGGAGTCGGACCACTCAGATTCACTTGGAGTACCAATAACTTCAAAAATCTTAGCTAGCTGCCCCATCTCGTTTTGACCGGGGAACAAAGGCTTCCGAAGAAAAAGCTCAGCAAATATACAACCACAGCTCCACATATCAACCGGAGTTGCGTAGGATAACCCCATCAAAACTTCAGGACTCCTATACCAAAGTGTAACCACCTAGTGACATAAGATATTAGTACAAGGGCAGACAAAGTTCAATCGAAGAAAACTTACCACTGATGTAAGAAGAGTATAAAACTCATAGATACGGGCCAATCCGAAATCTGTCAATTTGACAGTCAAATCCCGAGTTATCAACAAATTCTGGGGCTTTAAATCCCTATGAACAATGCGATGACTATGCAAAAAGTCGATACCATTCAAAATTTGAAAGAAAATATCCTGAAACAAAAATAATAGTTATTCTAATGACTCTTTAAGGTGCAAGAATCTTCAGTACCTTGATCCGATCTGATCCTAATCCAGGAGAAGGACAATTTTCAAGATAGGACGCTAGGTCTTGATGAACATGTTCAAAAACCAAGTAAAGAGACATTTCCCTATCTCTCCTGTGACCATGGCATATATCCAAAAGTCTTGAAAAAAAAAAAAAAAATAAGTTAACCATCCCACCAATTGATACACAAGTTATTTCACCCCTCCATAACCAATAAAATATCACATTAAAGGTTGCCTTAAAATATAAAATATTGATAAGACCCCGTCTACACAAGAGGATAACCTTCCCCCACTTCCAATGAGGTAATAAGTGTCAATTTTCTTATTTTATAGCAAACTTTACGAGTATCTCTTAGGGACAGATACCCATCTCATCTATTTTAAAATAAAGAAAAAAATCTTCACCCCCCCCCCTATTCAAAAATACTATTGTTTTAAAAAGTTCTAGGCTTCAGGGGGTCAAGAATGTTGGGAATCAACAAGACTTGAGAGGAAGGATATCAGTACAAGCCACCATCATGGTGAGGGGAAGAAGCCCTGCGTGTTACGAGGTACATTCTGCAAGCCTGGACTTTTCAATAAAAGTAAGAATGTTAATGACAAAGCAGAAAGCTATAATTACTACCGCTAAGATATGGAATAAATCGATCCACGGACCGAAGAGAGAAGTATGATAATGACCACATGCGTAACATATAAAATCAAATCGTAAATTTGCGAGGGCCAAGAAATACGAAAACGGATGAAATAAATAAGATAAATAATAGTCAAGGATAGGGAACAATTGAAATATGCTAATAGATGCTTCTAAAAGGCATCAATTACCCTCCCTCGAGCCACTTATTTCAGGGAAATCCCTTCGCTTTGCCTACTACTTAAGCTCAATTGTCTTAACTAAAGTACACTCAACCACACATTCAGAATTATATTTTAACAATCCCAACTTTTCCAAGATCTAAAACTTACTTCGCAACAACATTGCCTTCATTTGAGCGATTACTCCGAAAATAAAAATCATTTAATTCAAATACCAATATACACTAGCAAATTAAAAGGTAAGGTTCGATGGTACTCAGAACAAGCTAGATTGGCGTATAGGCTAACATTTTTTAATATTTTAAAAAGACATCCAAAGTTATGTCTTTTATCATGTATTGGAGGGCTTCGATGTGATATCAGCTACAATTACATCGAGAGGGAATATAGGAAGAGTACTTTAAATGCATTACCTAACAATGTTTGGATGCTCAAATTTTTCTAATTGTTTGAGGAGAGAAATTTCCCGGAGGATAGCCATGGGAACCCCATCCTCCGTAAGGGAGAAACGCATCTTTTTCAAAGCAACAATGGTGTCATCAGTCTTATTTCGAGCTCGATATACCGTACCATAAGCCCCTAAAGAGTAAAAGTAAAAAGAACCAATGATGAAACAGACGAGGGAGAACCCGAAATATATATTTAATGAAATATAGGTATTAAAAGGATTCGACGGAGAGTAAAAGGGATCGGAGATGCAATGTTTATCTTTTGTCAGTTCTGTTAAGAAAGAATATGACAAGAGACAAACAAGGATCCCAAATCCCCGGAGCGATCACACCAGAAACAACCCAACAAATTATTATGCATATATGTGGACGAATCCCTACCATTTCCAATCACATTCAACTCCTCGTAGTGCGATGGATCTCTCAGCGTCTGAAGAACTCGCCCCTGATTATCCAACCGTCCTTCTGTGGCCAGCGGGGACTCGAATGACGATGAGTCCACAGCACCGCTACTGCTAACCCCTCTCGTCCTATCCGAGGAAGAGTCTGGAGCAGCATTATCGTTGTTCCCGCTGGCGTTATTATTAATGTTGTTACTACGATCCTCCCGACTCATGGCCACATGTTACGACTCCAACTCCTCACTACAACTAAGTCAAGAACCCCTCACTTTATCAAACACGAAGGCACAAAGTACTCACACTATTCAAATTCTGGATCAAAGAATTAAAAAAAAAAATATAGGGCGGTGGTACACCCGCACTCTCTTACTCTTCAAGCTCTTTTAAATAACTAAAGTATTTTAAGTTCTATGTCGTACAAACAAGTTCGGAAAAAAAGTAAAAGAAATAGAAGAAATAAGAAAAGCACGCCCGAGTTGGGCGTACTTTTTTATATATGTGTTACATATATGTATAATAATTCCCGCCTTTTTTTTCTATTTTACGGAGTCTCCCCATAAAACTTAAGCGATTCTTTTTTTTTCCTACGAAAAAATACAATACACATACATACTGACGTACATAAACATAATATATAAATGAAAAATGGCTCAACAACGGAAATTTCCCGGTATTTTTATTACACATTTTTTTTATAAAAGGAACGAAGCAGCTCAATTCGTAGTAGGGTTGGATCTGGAGAGGAAGTCCTTCTTCCCCTTCTATCTTTGAAGTAGAATGAATTACATTTATAAGTCATGTGAGGGGGGTGAAAAGGTCAAACTCACTGTCTTTAATAATAATATGTAAAAAAAATATTTGCATTGATATGTAATTAAATTGTGAGGGAACAAAAAAAAAGCAGAAAAAATACCGTGAGAATTCCTTGACAAATGCAAATAATAGCTCAAGAGTAAGTAAATGTATGAATGAGGGGAATCCTGTCACGTAACCTCGATATTTGTTATTATTTTATTTAAGTAACAAATTTTCCTGCGGAATTTTATTTTATTTAATTTCTAAATAATAATAATCAAGGAGCGACTGAGAAAAAAAGGCTATTATATCAATATGAACACTATGGGCTAATGTCAACTTCAAGGTCATGGGAAATTCGTACTTTTTTATAGGTATATTACTTACCTACATCCATTTGAAGACAAATTTCTATTTCATTACTTTACTGCTATTTATTGATAAATAATATATTTTATTTTATTTTCCGTTGTGGAATCTACAAAAGAAGTTGTAAAAATATCATAGAGGGACTCTCTAGTACTGTATGTACATGTTATCACCCATTTAATCATTGAACATTAATGTAACAGTGATGTGAAAATATACTATGTATTTTCTTATCAGCTGTTGATTTCTTTACCCTTCATGTCCTCTTATTATGCAGTGTCAATTCTTCATTTAATATCTAGTAGGAAATGTCCACTCCTTCCAATGAGCTAATTTTAGCTCAACCAATCAACGTTCAAAACACTAATAAAAGAAAGAAAAGTAAGTAAATCGGCAGCTGACAACAAAGTACAAAGTAGATTAGTAGATCTACACCGTGATGATAATTTTGAGTTCCTACAAGGTACGCAAAAAATGTACATTGTATTTGCTTTCGTTTCTTCAAATTCTCTTCCCGTAATTAGTATTCTGAACGTTGATTGGTTGAGATAAAGAATAGCCCAATGCTTCGCTCTAAATTTTTCTACAATTTTGCCCAATAAAAGCGGACGTAAAAAGAGTAGTTTTTAAGGTGTAGGGGGAGATCGAAGTTGGTTTTTACCATATGCAAGGCCTGAGGCAAGGATAAAGGATACAATTAATCTTTTTTTATATTGAAATTGTATTTTTTTTCTGAAGAAAATTTGTAATCTTGTTTTGTAATAAAACATTTTTTTATTCTTCAAAATTAATTTTCAGGGCGAATCAATGAAGTGCCAACTGCGACCATGAGGACGGCATTGTTGCTGCACGTGTTTTATCCTCGTAATTTATTGAAATGAAATCCTTAACAACAAATTTTGAGGGTTTTTTTCTTTCCTTCTTTGGAAAAGAGAAGGTTGGGAGAAATATCACATCTCGTGTGAAGAGTCCAACTAAATTTTTATGTACTAAGGAATTCACGAAACAACATTCCAAGTTAAAAAAAAAAAGAAGAAGAAGTGAATTTATTACTCTCGACATAATATCATGTAGTAGGTCCTACAATAAATATGGAAAAGTTCAATTTGACTTCCCTCATATAGATATATCTATACATACATTAAGCTTGTACATACCATATTAAGATACATAGGTATATGTAATTTAATTTGACTCAGTTTGCTTCCCTTCTCGGATCACAAACTTCTCATAAATCATTGACTTCATGATCGCCCATTTTCTCTTAGGTAGTTAGATAATTATTATAAGATTTCTAATTCTACGCATAGTGGAGATTAGAGAGTACATGTAACATGACTCCAGGGAAATATCCTTTCCACTACGAACAAATCCCTCCTCTCTCTCTATCTCTCTTTCGTTCTGTATAAGTAGGTGACCTATCTAAAATAAATGTGGTGATCAAAGATTTTGGAGCGGCAAACTTCTTTATGCCTTTCAATAACCAGAGCTGTAGCATTCGATTCCAGACTTGGATTCGAGTCATAGTTGTATTGACTCGGAGTTGATTTGGACTCAGAAAATGTGGACTCGAATACAGGTCTCTAGGTCTGAGTTAAGTCTAAGTTTTTATGGTTCCAGGTCTATATAAAAAAAAAGGACTACTCTTTCAACTGCGTCCCTGCAATTTGAAATACCTTGACCTAAGTGTAATTGAGACCACTGACCGTAACCAGACTTATCCATATTGTAGAGAGGATACAATATGTCAGAATTATTAGTAGACTATAACAGTTCTGAAGTTTTGGTAAAATATATTTTCAATTACGTGCATATACATATCTATACTCAAGCATCGTTTTGAGGAGAATGACCCCCAAGTGGCTCCTAAGGTTATAGCACACCCAATAAAGTATGTGTATTGAATCCCTTCTGGATTTGTTTCCTTAGATTATTACTTCAAAGATGGAGTCAATTCCCCCTGAATCCATTCATTAAAAGGATAGGTATTTTTCTACTAATGACGTCAAATATTTATGGCACCCTATTTACACAACAACAACAAACAAAAAAGACTCCATCATTATATATCCCCTCTGTCCTTAGAATCGACATCGATTGGGTCACGTGTCCTCTCTTCTGGAAATGTGATCAGCCGTGATCACTCTAATTTAAATAGGATCGCAATACATTTAAGTACCACGTGTGCGTCACTAAAATACAAGCAAACACTCTACTCGGGTTTGGGAAATCCATACAAATAATACGATTCGATTGAATAGAACATAGCCAAGTTCTAACTGAATTCTGAGGATTAAAAAAATTTATATACAAGTTCAAATTCGGCGTCTCAAAAGTATATCCAACATATAATATTTTTTCTAGAATGAGTAGTAGGGATTCCATTCAATGATATTGATTCAAAGGTATATAAATCATAATTTTGATATACATATATTATGTAATTTTAATATACAGAGGCTGCTTCGTAATAATAGCATACTACAACAATTGAATGACCTCTGTGTAAAGAGCTAAATAATATCAAGAACTTCCGGTTGAGTCTTTTCTGTTTTTTGTTGTTTTATCAGTAAATTATATTCAGCATAAACGTTTTGTAATTACGGCATTGATGTTAGTAAGTTAAAAATGAAAATAATTTCCTCGCAGTTTTAAGGGACAAACATACAATGAGTTGTTATAATTCCCATCCCCTCAAAATGGAGTTTCCCATGGATCCTTACTCTTTAACTATTGAGCCTTCAATTGTTTAAAATGTATTTTTCGATTTGTTCATCATGGGCTTGGAATGGATTTATCGTCACATTTAAAGGACAATTGCACACACGAGGCAGTGTATCAATTTAGTAAATAAGGAACTTAAAATAAAGTACAGACTCTTTTATGTATATGGTAAGTTTCGTATTTGGATTAACTAGCACGGAATTTCGTATTTCAAAAAATTTCTTGCTTCTTTTATAAATTTTTCTTCTTGATTGTTGTTCATAATTTCATTTATGTTTGTTCCTCACACATAATAATTCATAAAACAAGAAAGAAAGATCCATTCATAGCTAGTGAAACCTAACGGAATGAAATAATCCAACAACATGACAAACAAATCCAAATTACATAGAACTCCTCCTGGAACGCTAAAATATTCTGGGATAATCCAACTATGATTGTACTTAATAGACCAGCTTAAAGAAAAATAAATCCTCTGAGTAATTTCTGCACATATATAATTTGTATATAATATATACCTTTAATTGCTTTTAGTAACGCATTACACAACAAGTAAAATAATTTCCCTACCTATTTAAGGGACTCTTTATAGAGGGAGTGTGCAACTCAATTAACGAGACTTGAAAAACCTCGTTGAGAGAAACAAGAGATTGAAATTCATGCAAGATGAATCATACTCACACGGAAAATGAGTCATTTTAAACTCATTGAGAGAGATGGACTTTTGAAGCTTGGTTTTAATGGGATTTTTCTCTCTCTCTCTCTATGAAATGATTACTTCTAAACCTGGAGAGATAGATACACTCTTTTCTGTAAAACGAAAATACGGGCCTTTATATTATACAACACAATATTTTATTCCAGTTAAATGTGGGGATTTCTACGAAGAATTTCATACTTGAGAAATATATATTTTGAATATTGTACAGAGATAATATCATTAATGAAAGTTCCAGGTTATCAAACCATCAGATAACTGTTCAAAAGATACATTTTAGTGTAGACTCATTACTTTATTGGATGTTATGGGTACTGAAGTTATATTATTAGTTTTAACCCTCTCGATTTTATTATTTACAATTTTTCCAGGTCTGGTGTCTACTCAAATACCCATTCGAGTCCTTTGATTACTTCAAACTCCCCATAATATGTATAGTAGATTACGGAACAAAACCTTTTGTCAAACACAACCTCGTCCGATTTTGTCAAAAAATGTCAATGAAGTTTCTATTAATAATAACTCTGCATTCAAAATGCAACTTTTCAAAGTCAATTATTTCAAATTACTTATTTAGTTTAAGGATCTACGTCATATGTATCGTTCTTTTTCTTCTCCTCAATTATTTTGCAAATATTTTCTGGCATCTTATCTTTGACGAATGGTATATAATCATCAAATCCTTATGGGTAATTTCCGTCACATAAAAAACCGTTTATTGCCTCAAAGAATGCTCTATATTTATTGGGTCAACTGTTTTTAACACTGTTTTTGTTTACATGTTCTCTTCTCCATGTTAAAAAAAAAAATAAAAATTAAAGACCATTGTAAAATTCATGACCTAGTTACAAACACACACACACAACACATACACTGTGGAACACACAGAAGTGATCTTAACAAAACAGAAATTCATCGTTAAAATATGAGGAAAGTCCCCTCCTTTAATCAGTGGAAATGTGCTTCACTTTGTAATTTAGAGTATTCAAAATAATAATCTCAAATATATACAGATGTACCAGATACAAAACAGTTGTCAATGGAATAGTTCATGGGACTAATTATCCCAAAACATCAACAAATTTATATAGTGTCACCTATTGATCTCTCTACACTTGGCTCTTATTAGCCGACCTGTATTTCCAATAAGCTTATACGTTTTGGGTCCAAATCCATATGTTCAGTGGTGGAGAAAATTCGAGATTAATCAAACCCTCAAACCCAAAAAGTAATAATAATTATTAAACATTTGATACTTCTGAACCTCCTATATTTAGGAACATCACCTGCAAACACTCTTTACGCCAATGCATATGTTTTAAGTCTGAGTCCAATTCAAATCCATATGATTCCAAGTACGGATTCGAGTACTATAGCTCAAAATAAAAATGTTACACGAGATTACAAAAGTTATTGGTTAGATTCTGTACAAAAATTCGGAATCGTTTACATTTAAGTGATAAATTTGAACAAATTAATTCTTCAGCATCCATATAACCTCAATATTGAACTCCCTCTCATTAATATGGTTAAGAGCCTGAACGAGTAAAAATTTTATGATCTAAATTAAAATGATATGCAGTTTAGTTAAAGAATAATAGAGTTTATATGATTTTGACAGCTATTTCGACAGAATAGTCTGAGCTCAAATGACTCCAATCACAAGTCCATATCCTCTCAGTCAAAGTCAAATCCTAGTCAATAAACGCTGATTTCTTGAATTAAAATTAAAATGAAGAATAGTTAAATGATACAATTGACTAACATCTTTTTTAGGAAGAACAAAGGTTTTAGATACTTATACGATTCATACTTATACATAATATGTGTTCAACAATCTGGATTCATCAAGTGAATATTTGAGTATTTTAATCATGAAAATACAAAAAACTCAGGCAAAATAAAAAAAAATAAAAAAACCCATTTAGGCACGGTCTTTTGAAAATGAGCACATAGTTGTTTGTATGTACCCATATTTCGGTTCCAAATTAGGATAAAGGTTCAATACATAAATATATATAAATACATTTGTAAATGATATAATTTTTGTCTGTATTGGTTTAAATATTTTTTGAAAAAATGTAGCATTCCATGACGAATTTTAATAAATAAATAAAAGTCATAATTAGATTCAAAATATTTATTTTTCAACTAAGATTCAAAATGTTTTCAACTAATGGAATATTTTTTTTCCCCACAATCAAATTACACTCATACAAAATGTAACTATGTAGTACTTACCTACCATATCATTATCTTTATTGATTTTTTTTCAATAATTGGGTCAATTGGTTAGGAACTGTACATATATTTGTTAAAATAAGTAAGGCTTCAAGATGGCAAAAAGAAAATTATATAATCTAATACGTAGAGATCTTTAATGTACAGATATCTTTAAATCTGGTCCATTTTTGACATGTTGCAATGGGTTGATACATGAAGCCTTGGATTGAATTTCCGTAAGAGTTCTAAGAAAAAGAATTCTCTCCAAAATATAAACTAATGGAATAAATACTAAAATAAAAAGGTTTTTTTTGACATTTGCACTCACTTTCTACTCATGATTTGGCACTACTGCTCCGAGGTACTGATGACCTTTTAACCACACACACACACAAATAATATTGATTCCATTCAATGATAACAAATGAATGAATATATCTTTGAAAAAGTGATTTTAAACATACAAATGTTCCCTCATTCCTCTAAGTTCCTCAGGTGGAAGCCCTTAACTACAGCCTATGGACTATGAATTTCTGAAATCTAAATCAATTATAAAAACATTTACAAATTGTAACGTCAAATTATACGTATTTAAGCACATATCAATAACCTTTTTATTCAGGATTCAATCAGTTCGGGCTTTACTGTGCCTCTATGGTTTTCATTTCTTGATCCTTTTAGAAGCAAAAATAACAAAAAGCTAGTTAGGAGCACTGAAAGTAACAAAGAGTTCAGTATAAGTATCCACTATAATTTAATTGAAGCTAATACTGAAGTTCGAATCCCAAATGCTCCTTGTCAACTCTAGACAAGAACAACATTCATTAATCCCATTAGAACGGAATATTGAACAATGTTTATGTAATAATGAAATTTCTCACACAACTTTAGTTTTATTTAAACGGTGTAAGAATTTGTATACAATTAGATACTTATAATTGATTTAATCACCAGGCTAGAATGTTCTTTAGTGATATTGCTATGATGACTCATGGTAATTCTTGAAGCATTGAAGGCTTACATCACAATTTGTACAAGTAAATGACTTTGCATTGTTGGTGTACATTTGCCGGTTGACACTCTGATAATTTTATTACCATCAAATCCAGCAATATCAGTTTAGACACAGAGTAGCGTAACTTTATTTTTCTTCAATGGTTACTATACTGTCCCAAATGCTTACAACATAATGGTGTGAGTGTTTCGAAGGAATAATATTAGATTATGGATATCCATATTTTTGTGAGTTATTTTATATTAAATTATAGGCATTATTTCCTGTAATAGAAAATACACAGGACAATATAGGCCATAGCACGAAAAACATAACCACCGTAGTTGCCAATTCAATGATTAAAGAACATATAGTATTCAATATCACAATTACTATAAGCCAAAATAAACTCATTAATAGCAACGAATTCATAATTTCCTGGTAATGGATAATCATAAGTAGGAATGAAAATCATATGCAATTCGGGCGTGTGATAAAAAAGTGGAGTTGTCTCTTCAAAGATGTCTTTTTGTTTTCCGAAGCTGTTATCATTTTTCCAATATTACTGAGGGGAGAACATCTACCTGATAGTAAAGATGTCGCATGAAGGAATACATACATTAAGGTTAATAAAGCAAATAAAATGTAAACAAAAAGGGCTCAAGTCCTCGTATAATTATTATTAGTTAAAAACATATAATTTCCTGACATTAATTTCAGTTAATTTTCTTCGTCTCATCTATGTTATTAATTATTATTTATTGTTGTATATATAATGGAGAATAGCAGCTTGTAGCTCAGTAAAACGTCATGACAGCTCAAGCTGCTCCCCCCTCGACATTCACTGAATTGTCAGGGTTGCCAGGTTGATTTTCTCTTTCTTTTTTTATAACACGCCCGAATTGCATATGATTTACATTCCTAATCATAAGAGAGTGAAATAACAGTGCGGAAAAAGAAGACCGTAGTACCTGAGCGTAAAATTTTCTACGTGCAAAATTCATGCGAAATATTTCACACCAGTTTTAGATAACTTTGCCAAAAGGATGTAATAAAAATTGTAAGCTAATATCTTAGTTACAATTTTATCAAAAAAGAATAATATATATATATAACTACATTGGTAGCACAGACTGTAATGTCATAAATAGGCTTTTGGGCTTGAATGACCATGAGCGTTGTTTATTTATTTGTTTTTTTACTTGAATTTTGTAAATCTGCGCCATCTTGCAGTCAATAAATGTTTTTTGTTAATTTGCTTCTGTAATATAGTCTTAATAAGTCATTTCATTTTGAGGCCCTTTTCTTTTTAAAGGCAGAAAGGTTGATTTACAATTTAACAAAAATTGCATTGCAGTAAAGATAGAATTTTTGTGTAGTTTTCTATGGGATGCAAATAAATATTAAAGTTTTACAATGAATGCTATGTATTAGGATTTCTCATTGCCCTGGAAATTGACTCGTTGTAGGATCTCGAAGAGATATCAATTTTTAATTTCCAGTATCCTGTTAGTAAATAATAAATACTATAAAATCTTAGTATTCATTTTTATATTTTAAAAAGAAATAATAAATTCTTAGCATAGATTTTTGAAAAATACAAAATTAGTTCATGTTAAGTTGCAATTAAATATTTGTTCATTATAGTTTTGATATTTGTCAATTAAGGAAGTAAACAAGGAGTCTTAGGGCTTTACTATATGTTATATTTATTGATAAAGGAAATAATAAAATTTAGAATCTGTGTCAGATATATACAAACTTGATAAATGTAAACACTCACTTAAATAAATAGTAATAAAAAAATAATTTTCTTATCATAAATTTTGTTAATAAGGTTTAACGTAATGTCAATTTGGTAATAAATATAAAAAAATACTCTTTCATACCCTCTTGAAGTAGGCGGTTTAGTTTTTTAAGCTTTCTGAAAAAACTTAAAGAGTAAATAATAATTAATTATGAGCTAATTTTGGGTGAAGCTCCCTGTAACATAATTGTGAAACATGACCCAACTCACAAGCTAAAAGCAAACTCAGACATCACATGCACTATATTTATATTAAAAACCTATAACATCTACATAAAATGTCCCAGAAACCCATATTACATCCCAAATTTTTGACGATAATGAACAGTTTAGAAATCATTCACGGGACTCATAAGTAATGTGGTAGCTTTTAAGTTGATTCCTAGTTCCTATTTTCTTTTTCCATGTATCCATGTATTTATTTCATATTATATACGTCTAAAACCCCGGGAAAACGGGATACCGAGGGAGAAAAATGGGTCTAAGTACCAATGAAAATGAATGACTATGTTTTGTTGTTAAAAAATGTTCCGCTCATTACCTATATAAAAAACTAAGTCTCAAAGTTTATGATTCTTCCTTATGGTCTTAAAAAAAAAGAACGTATTTCTCCGCTCCAAAAAGTCCAAATTATTTTTTTCATAATATCTTCAATTTTCCTAACAACTTTTTGATAAAAAAAAAAATGAAATAAAATAAAATGCTGATTCTTTTCCTCTGCTGCTCTTAAGAAACAATTTGACTGTAAGTTGGTAGATAAGCTATATATGTAGGTAGTTACCTTCATACTGAGTTGGTATATAAAATACAATTCAATAAAACTCTTAGCAATAATACGATATATGTAAGTATTCTTATTTAATGGTTATAATGTGAAATCAATATCAAACTCATAAAAACGTCGTTCAATATGCCTCTTGTTAACGTTATATATCTACTCATATATTTAATACCTTTATTAAGAAATTTTATTAAACATTATATTCCATAATGACCCACTATGGTGGATCATTATAAGTTTTAAATATATAGTTTAATAGGAGTACAATTCCAAAGTGACTTGAAAACGAGTCATAAATATATTGCCTTTAGTCTCGACTTGCCAAATATTTTAATGCAGATATAATTTGGAGCTAAAACCTCTTCAATGGAATTCAGGACCGTATGAAGCAATTTTCAAGTGGGGGTGCTCACCCTATGCAGCGCATTGACTTGATTAATGTCCTTCTAAAGAACCTTTTTTTCTTTTTTTTTTGACTCGGGGCTTAACTTGCTCTGTAAACTCGAGTCCAGAAAATTGAGACCAACTTGTGATGTCCAAAAAATGAAGATTTCTACACAAATTGGGATATTGAAGTCGCCATTTTGTAAGTCTTAAATCCTTGCATTCTCTAGTTACACATTGACTTTAAATTTATAAGCATGAGGTAGAACTAATGACTCGGACACTAGTCTCATTTAAGTCTAATTCAACTTAAATTTTATTTATTGTGTTCAAAGATAAAAGATTCAGACTTGAATAAGGAGGCTACAGATGGGCCT
The DNA here is from genome assembly GCA_963680855.1 of Lepeophtheirus nordmannii. NCBI lineage: Eukaryota > Metazoa > Arthropoda > Copepoda > Siphonostomatoida > Caligidae > Lepeophtheirus > Lepeophtheirus nordmannii. Next base: position 30,094,178 of record OY804522.1, on the reverse strand, counting down.
GACCCATCAAAGGATCCTAAGATAGTTTTCCCATCAGCTGATGAGCGTAAATAAAATAGCCCTCCTGATTTCCAAACTGCACCTAAGACCTCTTGGGTAGTCAAAAACTACCACTGCCACTTCACCGGTCATGCAGTATATACTTAGGCCCCGAGGCGAACTAAATACCACCACCACCGCTTCAAGATTCATAAAGTACCCTCCCCCCTATTCTCTCAAATTACACAACAGGTCGACAGGTTGTGCAAGATACCCTCAGGACCCCATATAAGTTTAAAAGGCACCACTACAAGAACCATAAATAACTCCTAAATATTATTTGATGGGAGGGGGGAAGGGACTTCCGAAAGGTTGATAACCACAGCCGTCACTCCAAAATATCTCAGAAAGACTCTTTCCAGATTTCATAAATTACACCTTAGGCCCACAGGCTGTACAAGATAACCTCAACTGATGGGGAAACTATCTAAGGATCCTTTGATGAGTCAGACCCATCTGTTGATAGCAATTTTCCGATGGCAATATTTTGGAGGGAAGTACACCCGCCCTCATTATCATTTAGAGGTACGACTCAACTCTACTTCGTTTGTACGTCACTATTCATTACTTTAATATTATCGGTATAAATGTAGGCTTACGAAATTAGTATTGTTATCTGAAATCCAGATCCAGAAAATAAAATGAATAAAATATCGTAAACGCAATTTTCATTTTACAAAGTAATTGTATGGGATCTAATCCTCTTGACTTAATAATTTACATAAAATATTGTCAGGTCTGCAGATATTTACCATATCATGCACCAAGTTATTATTTATGGATATAAAACACGCACACATAATATACAGTGGAAGAAGAATGGGCAATGATTAGACTTAATACAGGACGGTGATTTGGAAAATGTTTGTTCCATTTCTGGATACTTTGGGTCGGGACAAAATGGGTATAACGAGTTTTTTCTATTTGTTCCATAAAAGTGGTTGCTTTGCCCTATTTATAAGAAATTTATATGTCTAAAATCCAGCATCTGTGCATGATGAAGAACACATTGAATGAATTAAAATTGAAAATGATTCATCTTGTACTCAAAGCATCAGCGAACGACTGGAATATAAACTTTCTTATTTGAAAAAACACATGGCAATGAAATTTGATGACCTCAGTTACTTTAACAAAGTATTCAATATTTTTGTGGAAGGTGAGTATAAAAGTGGAAAGCTATCAAACTTGTAACAAACTTCACTCACAATACCTCTATCAGGTGTTGATGCTGAGCGTGATTTTTCTGCAGAATAACTTTTATCAACTAAGTTTAACTCAATATTGTTTCCAAAAACACTTGATAGTGTCTGCTTCTTGTGAAGGTAATATATATAATAAAAACAGCACTAACAAATAGATCAGTAATTTTCTTCTTATGTATGTAATCTGGATACTTGTATAAAAAATATACTACACCCAACAGTTGAAGTCCTTAAAATTTTTATAACCAAATTATATTTATAGATGCATATTTTATGTCCCAAAATCCCAGATCCTTCGAAAAATCGAGACAATAATCAAGTTTAGTGGAGATCTAAGAAGTTTTTAAAAAATAAAGATATATTATATATATAAAATATTTGAGACATTTTCCCAATAATTAAGGCTTTGAATTCTGAGCTTCCCAATAATGTAACTTTGATATTTTACCCATTTAAATCAACATTGCATATAAATAATTTCCAAATATTATATTATATGTATTTTTACCATAAAGTTATTTGATATAATTAAGTTACTAGGTTGAGTGATTTTATCTAATGAGTTCTTGCGATATTTAATTTTTATAAAAATAAATACATTTACATACTAGTTACTACTACATACCTAATGTATAACTGAAGTCCATTTTAACAAATATTATTGTGATTTTTATCAATTTAAAAATGTGTTAGAGTCATACTTAAAAGGAATAGATTCTTTCATTTATACTTCCTAAATAAAATAAACAATATAATAATAATAATTAGGATAAAAAATTTGGCGAAAAATCTTAGGATGATATGAAAAGTGAAATACTTTGATCATTATGGATAGTCATAATTTAAAAAATATTATTGGAGTCAAAAGTCCAAAAAAAAGTCGCATAAAAGCAAACTTTTATAGATAAATCAACTTTATACATGATTATACTTGAGGCTTTTTATATCACCACTCCTTGATTTCAAATACACTCAAAAATAAATGCCCTTTCTTTTCGTACCACCCATAATAATCATACAGATCATTTAAGATAATGAATTCAATCAAGTCCAAAAATTGTGAAATTGAAAAACCTTCAGAGCAAAATTGACTTTAGAATCGAAGGGAGCTCAAAGTTAAAAGACTCGCAACTTGACTTGAAAAAAACTCAAAGACTCGATACTTTAATTGGACTTGTAAAAAGCTCTTTGTTGTAGTATTATATTAGTGATTTTCATATTTTTAGGGATGCAAGCAAGGGACAAGCAAAGTATTATTATAATTCGAGAATGATATCTGATCCTTGGAAAATTAATGGTTAATTTATTGACTACACGATATAAACGTGAATGTATAATGATATGATAACATATTTTCAACACATATTATTAAGGTTTGAGATATAACAAATAAAGAGATATTTTTTTGATGAACTTTAAAAGTTTTCAAGTCCTTTATTTGTAGTCCCATTTTGACATCCAAAAATATGGCAGCAATTCACCATTTTCATTAATCTCAAAGAAACATGGGTTTTTTTATTCTATTAAAGTTTATAAACAATAAAGCCCCTAAGATAGCTGACTTTCTAAATGATGATGTCACCTGAAAAAACTCAATTGTAGGGCCCTAACAATTATGGAAATTCTCCCCAGAGTAATAGTCTCATTTGGACTTCATGTGACCTACTTAAGTAATTTGTGTCTCAATAAGTAAAAAACAAATCAGTATAACTGCTGAACGAGACCCATCAGGAACAAAACAAGGCTCACTCTTCCTCCCGTTGTAAACCCCTGAGCTAGGCAATTTGAATGAAAATGAAAAATTTAATATTTAGTCAATATTTCTTTGCAAAAAAAAATAAATAAATAAATAAATAGGAACGACTTTATGAAATAAATATACCTCGAAATTTAAAGTAAATTGTATTATTTCATTGCTCAGGTCACCCATGTTATCAAAAATGGAAATATCTATGATCTTAGGATAAAAACAACACTTTTACTGAAACGGAGGAGTTAATCTTGTCCGGTATTGATCGATAGCTTCCATTTAAACTCAAATGTTTATTTGCCAGTACTTTGATAACATTTTACTCAGAAATAGGTTGGAAATAGAGAAAAGGTCTGAAATGTCTCACATATTTGCATGTTCTCAAAAATACCAAAGATTAATTATTTTTCTTTAAAATTGGAAACAAATGTTTCGAGATTTGAATTACTTTTCATACAAGATAAGTCGGGTCACTACCGATGTCGAAGTCCAATTTTGGTCTCTCAATTCCTTCAATAAATTAGAAAGTCAAGTCACAAGTAATCAAATTTAAGACTCGAGTGGTTGTATGTAGTCGAAATACTAGACATATCCGAAGGATTGCACTCTAAATTAAAAAAAATAAAAGATTGGATTGGAAAAGATGTGCTCAGAATTATTAATATACCACCACAATTTTGTGTTTGAGCCGATTTTAGGATTTAAAAAAAATCTTTTTTGAAAGAGAAATTTTTGACTTTTCATTAAAAAAAATTTCCATACGAATTTTTAATCACAAAATTTCATATTTTTACAACTTATCTCTAAATTTGTCAACAAAAAAAATATCACAAAATTGAGCAGTGAGCTCCCTCCCACACACACACACATTGTCATGGACCTGAGGGTCAATTGCTCATCCGATTCCTAAGTATAAAGGAACATTCTTCTTTTCAAGGAATTTAAGTGAAAGGATCTCATCATTTAATAAGAAAACGTTGAAACAACGAATTTATTTTTAAGACAACATGTATTTTATTGGTTTCATCTTTTCATACGTAGAAGCAGAGAGTACAATTTTTCATATCGTATAAATTATCATTCAAGAAGTTTTATAATAATAATAATATTAATGTATGTATATAATATATGCACTAAGAGTCGTACAAATGTCAAACACGATATGAATTTAAAAAATATAAGTAAAAATTTATATATGTATATCGTATGATGCTAATACAAGAGTTCGAAAATACTGAACATGATTTGATATTTATGAAAAATAATAGTAATATAATAATAATTTAATATTAGAAATAGTGATAATGCAAATATTCTGCTTTCTACAATAAAACTATAGAATTTGTATTTTTTTTTTTTTTAATACAATTCATGAATATATAATAATTTTTTTTTTTCGCAATTTGTGTCAGTTTTATTGAGCAAATGATAAAATCTATGTTTCTTGACTATCACTATTCAATTATAAGTAAGATATATATGTATATATATATATGTATAATTATTACAAAATCAGGAAGACAGAGAGATCGATGAATTTACGTAATACAAATGTATAAATAATAATAATTAATTAAATAAAATAAAAGAATGCCATTAATAATTGTATATAAAATGAGTAGAAGCTTGTAGAAAATGCCGATTAAAAAAAATGTCTTAATACACAGAATCCATCATAATAAGTCTTTTTTTCATTTTCAAACCATTGTTTGAATTCAAAGTCGACACACACCAAATCCCAAATTTTAAATCACTTACATTTGATGCAAATGAAAAAGACAAAAATAATATTAAAAATAGAAAAACTATGTCCTTTGATGATCACATTCTAATCAAGTCATTCATTTAAAAAAAATATATCACAAAGATTTCCATATTAATTGTTCATCTTTATGCCCTTATTTTATCTCTTTGAAGAATTTGGCATCACCATAGGCATAAGCATGAATTCTTTGACAATAATTTTAAGATTTTTATCTATAACTTCTTGTAAATTGATGTCCTTTTTATTAATCAGGACTGTGACCAGTTGAGAAGATCCGGTCTTACAATTTAATGGCACAGTTGGGTCAGTAGTTTTGCATGATTCAGCTGTGATTTGACAATTCAACGTATGAGTTCCCTCATCATTTGCTGTTTGAGCCATGGAAGAAGGAGCTACAGTTGTAGTGGTTGTTGTAGTTGTGATGTCTGGTGCAACTGTTGTCGTTGTAATAATGACATCCGTTTCATCTTCAGAGACAATTGTAGTCTTCATAGTGGTCAAATCTACAACAGTAGGACCTTGGGTAGTTGCAAGTTCCCCCGGTCTTTCTGTAGATGATATAAAGCTGGCTTTTGTTGTCACTAATGTTGTCAAATCAATGATGGTTGAAGGAGTGTATCCATTTGGAAGGTCTTTCGATGGCAACACTGTGAAAACAGATTCCTCTTCTTTCGAAGATTTTGTAGTACCCTCATATGATCCATCTGTGGACAAAAAGGTTGTAGTTTCAGGTGTTGGGGTACCTGAGTCCTGATTGCTAACATCCGCTGCCTCATCATCATACTGAGTTGCTTCATCAATAGAAGAAATGTCCGTGGGTAAAACAGTGAATACTTTTTCGCTCTCTGGTCGTTTTGTCGTAATACCTTGGCCGTCATTAAGAGTTCCAGGTGAAACATTATCAAAAGCATTTGGCGATCCTTCCGATGTCACCTCACTTTCAGTTTCCTTTTCTTCATCAGCCGAAGGTACCTGGGTCGAAGAAGACTCTTCTTCATTTCTTATTTCAACTGTAGGTGTTGTAGTTTCGGCATATAAAATATTTTTAAATCCCGGCGTTTTGGTTATCTCATATTCTTGTGTTGAGAAAGGGGTCGTGCTTTCTGAGCTCACAGAATTTGTAGTCAAAGCAACACCACCAATTGGAGATGGTTTCTTATCTTCAGAAGCATCACCAACTACAGATGAAGGAGTGGTAGAGGGTAAATCTTTAGTTGATTCCTTATCCAGATCGGATATAACTCTATCATCAACAAATTGATCATTAGACTCTGTAGTTACAGAGCTGATATCAACAGGCAACACAGTGAAAACATGTTCATCATCTTCGTTAGATGCAAACTCAGTAGAAGAGTCTAAGGTTTCTCCTGATGAAGGGTCAATTACTGAATCATTTGATGATATAATACCCGTAGGTAACACTGTAAAAACATTTTCTACAACTGGAGCAGTTGTTGTAGTATCAAATTGAGGAACTTCAGTTGTACTATTTTGAGGTTCTTCAGTATTTGGTCCTAATTTGATTATAGGTTTAACAGTTGAGGAAATAAAATTGATGATGGTTGTTGAAATGGTTTCTGTAGAACTGAGCACACTTGGTCTCGCCTCATCATCTGGAACTGTATCTTCGATTGGCTTTTGAGTAGTCGTATCAGATATAACTGTAGATGAAGTCATAGTTATTAAATCAATGACGGATGGTTGAGAGGTTGAGGTATACTCAGAGTCTTCAGATTTGAAAGTAGTTACACTTTCATCATCAAATACATCTGTTTTACTCGTAGTTGAGGTAATAGAGACATTTTCTGACGAATCTTCTAAACTTATTTTATACTTGCCAAAGTCAATATCGTACTCAGTTCCGTTTTCAAACGTATGTCTTATCATAAAAGGAGAGTCCTCATTTCCAGGCATTATCAGAGTTTTTCCTTCATCAATATGATAAGATTTATCGTCAACAAAGAAATATGGCACATCATCAATAACTTTGTAAGCTGTAATTTTTGGGATCAAGTTCTCCAATTCTTGAATACTTAGTCTTTCACTATCAGAAAATGATTCGTCTCTAGGTGCTGTAGTCTCAAGGCCAGATATATCGTAACCAGTAGTTAAAGAATCCGTTGATACTTTCTCCGTTGATTCTAACAATGAAGGAGAAGTAGTAGAAGAATGTTCTTCGTTGTCAATTTCTTCTTTATCTTCATATATTTCAGATGACGTAGAAGATGTGATACTATCACCAGATTGCTCAAAGTCCGGAACAAGAGTGGAAAAGCCTTCAATCATTTGCTTAGTACTCGTTAATCCAGATCCATCATCAGATTTCATAGTAGTAGTAGTAAATATTTGACCTTCATCTGAGTCAACAGTTGATGGAGTTGTATTTATTTTTCGATCTGACAGGTCGACAATACTCTTGTCATTAGGACTAAAGTCTCCAAGAACAATATCATACTTGCTTCCATTTGGGAAAACGTGATGAATTGTAAATGGATGGATGTCATCTCCAGGCATTATGGATGTCTTACCAGTATCCACGTAATATGTCATGCCATTTACAACAAAATACGGCAAATCATTAATCACATAATAACCAGTGATACCATAGAGAAGAGATTCAAGTTCATTAATAGTAGTATTTATAGGATTTTTAGATAAGCTATCATCTCCCAGATGAATTTCATATAAAGTGCCATTGGGAAATGTATGCATGATCGTCAATGAATTCGGTTCCTCTCCTTGGGAAATTAACGTGGATCCATCTTCCACGTAATAAGCCTTGCTATCAATAACAAAGTAAGGAATATTATTCAATACATAGTAAGAAGTCACGAAAGGAATCAACTTTTCCAATTCATTGATAGATACATGAATAGGAAGATCGTTTTTGGAAGGAGTAGATTCTGTTGTAACTATTGCAAGGTTAGGGCCAGCTTCAACAGTTCCAGGCACAATATCATAATTTTCAAGAGGGATTTCATCTACAATGCCATCTGGATAAGTGTATTGAATAGTAAATGGAGTAGATCCATCTCCAGGAATCAATCTAGTTTTGCCATTAACAACAAAATAAGGGGTGTCTGAAATTACAAAATAAGGAATGTCTTCAACAACATAATATGCAGTGATGTTAGGAACAAGACCCTTCAATTCAATGAAAGATAGAGGTAAAGCATCCTTTTGCGTAATATCTGAGATAACACTATGAGGTGTTGACATATTGAGAACACTAGAGTCAACTGAAGGGATCACATTTATATCACCAGAACTAAGCGTGGTTGTAATTTCTTCAGGTTTTTCTGTGAATACTTCATTTGATATATCAATAGGCTGAGTCGAAAACATGATTTCTTTAACTTGGCCATCAGGAGTGAAATGATTAATTTTGATGGAACCATCATTTTCATCACGTTGAACCATTGTTATTCCAGAATCAACTTCTTTAGGAATACCATCAATAATAAAGTATGGAACATCATCCTTGATATAATATTCAGATACATTAGGTAATTCTTTTTCAAGATCCTCAAATGAAATCTTTTCAGCTGTATCTTCAATAGGTTTAACTGTAGTTTCAAATTTTTTAGTGACACCCAAATTGTCAACAAAAGACTTGGTAGTTAATTCTAAAGAAAGTGTTGTGGTATCAGAAGCAATGGGACTGCTTGTAGTTGTAACAATTTCTTCTGTCAGTTGTTCGGTTGAAACTCGAGCTTCCTTGACACTGCCATCAGGATTGATGTTAATAATAGAAACTGTTCCATCGTCATTGGGTTTGATTTGTGTAACTCCTGAGTCTACTTGATATGGTTTGTTATTGATGACAAAGTATGGTATACCTCCATTGATGTAATAAGTTTTTACTTCAGGCAATTTTTTGACTAAATTGTCAAATGAAATCAATTCAGGCTTCTCTTCAAATTCTTCATCCTCTAAAATGAGTCCTTCACTCAATGTTGTTGTAATTGCATCTTGAGAGATGGTACTTGTAACAACAGCATCAGAAGAGGGTGTTGTTTCTCCAAGAGATACAGTTGTAGAAATGCCTTGTGTTGTCTGTAATGGCTGAGCAGATAGTGTAATCTCCTTAACACGTCCATCAGGATATGTGTGAGTAATCTTAACTGATCCATCCTCAGTATTTGGCTTTACTTCTGTGAGTCCAGATTCAATTCTAGTTGGCTTACCATTAATAACGAAATGAGGGATACCATCCTTGATATAATATTCACTGACATTTGGAACCTCCTTTTCGAAATCATCAAAGCTAATTTCTGTAACCTTATCAACTGGTAGGACAGTTGTTGTGTCTTCAGATTGTAATATAGAACTAGGAGTAGATGTTACTGAATCTTGAGTAACAACAAACGGTTTGGGTGAAAACTTAATTTCCTTGATTTCACCTTCAGGGGTGACATGCTTTATGGAGAAAGTTCCATCTTCATCATTTGGAGTTATTTCAGTCGTTCCAAATTCAACTTTTTTGGGAACACCATTGAAAAAGAAGTATGGAACTCCATTTTTAATAATGTATTTCTCAATATTAAGAAGATCTTTTTCTAATTCTTCAATGGTTATCTTTTCTGCAATTTCCTCAATTGGTTGTCCTGATACTGTTGTTCCTAATTCTGAATCATCTTCTTGAATATCTGTTTTGGGTGATTGAGTCGAAGTGGATTGAACTGATTTGGTAACATATGATGGATCTGATGTGGTTTCTTCTGATTTAATGAAGCCTTCTGTTGTTTCTGTATGAACAGTTGATGTATCAACGGTAGAACCAACATTGATAGCGTAAATCTTGGCTTCTTTGATAATTCCTTCAGGAGTCATATTTACAACAGTAATTGAACCATCTTCATTGTCCGGAATAATTTGGGTCTTACCAGATTCTATTTTTCTAGGCTTTCCATTAATAAAGAAATAAGGTACATCATCTTTGATGAAATATTCAGTTATATATGGAATTTCTTTGACTAAATCATCAAAGCTTATTAACTCCATGTCCATAATACTCGAAGACATTGTGGTCTGGTCTGGGAAAATAATATTTGAATCTTTAGACACAGTAGTAGACTCCTCTAAAATTGGAGTAGTTGTTTCAATACTAGACTCCTCATCTTCTTTCTCAACTGTTTGGTAATAATCTTCCTTCAAGGTTGTGGTATCTACAGGAACTTCAGTAGTTTTGTTATCCTCTATACTTTGATCTGGATTCACATTAAATTGTTTGATTTCTCCATTTGGAGTGACGTGATTAACGATAAATGTACCATCAATTAAATTAGGAACGACTGTAGTTACTCCGTCTTTAATCTTTCTTGGAACACCATCAATTATGAAGTAGGGTACATCCTCATCAATATAGTACTTCTCAACATTTGGAATATTTTTTTCGAAATCTGTGATGGTTATATCTTCAACTAAGTCACTCAATGATTGAGCCAAAGTTGTAGTTGTTCCAGCTTCATTCAATTTATCTTCATCAGACAATGAGGAGACAGTTGTGGACAACATATCAATACTTGCTGATTTTTCTGTCGGGATACTTTCATCAGAAAGTTTTTCTGTGGAGTCAGGTGAGGACACTGTATCTGTAGTAATAGTAGTAACATCAGGATCTACTCTACTTACAGATTTAGTTACAGCTTCACCTGTGATAGTGGAAGTTTCGACAGTCGTGGTAGAAGTACTGATATCAATTTCTGGCTTTAATGTTGTTTCAATAGAGGACACAGAAGTTGTCAAATCATCAAAACTGCTTGAAGGTTTGATGGTAGTTAATTTATCATCTGTAAGACCAGAAGTGCTAGTCTCTACCTCATCAACATCAGAAGATTTCGGTTGAGTTGTAATTTCTTCAGGTTTTTCTGTGATTACTTCATTTGATATATCAATAGGCTGAGTCGAAAACATGATTTCTTTAACTTGGCCATCAGGAGTGAAATGATTAATTTTGATGGAACCATCATTTTCATCACGTTGAACCTTTGTTATTCCAGAATCAACTTCTTTGGGAATACCATCAATAATAAAGTATGGAACATCATCCTTGATATAATATTCAGATACATTAGGTAATTCTTTTTCAAGATCCTCAAATGAAATCTTTTCAGCTGTATCTTCAATAGGTTTAACTGTAGTTTCAAATTTTTTAGTGACACCCAAATTGTCAATAAAAGGCTTGGTAGTTACGATACCTTCTTTTGCAGTGGTGGAAGTTTCGCTAAACACAGCTTCAGTTATTTCAACAGAGCCCTGAGTAGTTGTACTTTCTGCATCTCCTAGTTCAGTAGAAATTTCATCAATTGAGTCAGGAGCCTTGGTAGTTTTAGAAATCAAAGTAGATAGAGGTGTAGTAGTAATAGAGTCCTCACTAATAGGTTGTGCAGATAGAGTAATCTCCTTTACTAATCCATCAGGATTTATATGTGTAATAGTTAGGGATCCGTCATCCTCATTAGGAACAACAGATGTTTCACCAGACATGATTTGCTTTGGTTTACCATCAATAATAAAATATGTTACATTGTCTTTAGTAAAGTACCCAGTAATATTTGGCAAATGTTCTTCAAGCTCCTCAAATGAAATTTTATCAGTAGGCTCCATTTCTGAGGTTTTATTTTCAAACTCCTTTGTAACAGAATCATCCACTACAGGAGTAACTGTTTTGAACGTGGTTGTTGATTCTAAAGAAGATGTTGTGGTATCAGAAGCAATGGGACTGCTTGTAGTTGTAACAATTTCTTCTGTCAGTTGTTCGGTTGAAACTCGAGCTTCCTTGACAGTTCCGTCAGGATTGATGTTAATAATAGAAACTGTTCCATCGTCATTGGGTTTGACTTGTGTAACTCCTGAGTCTACTTGATATGGTTTGTTATTGATGACAAAGTATGGTATGCCTCCATTGATGTAATAAGTTTTTACTTCAGGCAATTTTTTGACTAAATCGTCAAATGAAATCAATTCAGGCTTCTCTTCAAATTCTTCATCCTCTAAAATGAGTCCTTCACTCAATGTTGTTGTAATAGCATCTTGAGAGATGGTACTTGTAACAACAGCATCAGAAGAGGGTGTTGTTTCTCCAAGAGATACAGTTGTAGACATGCCTTGTGTTGTCTGTAATGGCTGAGCAGATAGTGTAATCTCCTTCACACGTCCATCAGGATATGTGTGAGTAATCTTAATTGATCCATCCTCAGTATTTGGTTTTACTTCAGTGAGTCCGGATTCAATTCTGGTTGGCTTACCATTAATAACGAAATAAGGAATATCATCCTTGATATAATATTCACTGACATTAGGAACTTCCTTTTCAAAATCATCAAAGCTAATTTCCTCAGCTTGATCAGTTGTAAACTTATCTGTAAATTCAGTAGTAGGAGTTGTGTTATCAGAAACAATGGGACTGCTTGTAGTTGTAACAATTTCTTCTGTCAGTTGTTCGGTTGAAACTCGAGCTTCCTTGAAACTGCCATCAGGATTGATGTTAATAATAGAAACCGTTCCATCGTCATTGGGTTTGACTTGTGTAACTCCTGAGTCTACTTGATATGGTTTGTTATTGATGACAAAGTATGGTATACCTCCATTGATGTAATAAGTTTTTACTTCAGGCAATTTTTTGACTAAATTGTCAAATGAAATCAATTCAGGCTTCTCTTCAAATTCTTCATCCTCTAAAATGAGTCCTTCACTCAATGTTGTTGTAATTGCATCTTGAGAGATGGTACTTGTAACAACAGCATCAGAAGAGGGTGTTGTTTCTCCAAGAGATACAGTTGTAGAAATGCCTTGTGTTGTCTGTAATGGCTGAGCGGAGAGTGTAATCTCCTTAACACGTCCATCAGGATATGTGTGAGTAATCTTAATTGATCCATCCTCAGTATTTGGTTTTACTTCAGTGAGTCCGGATTCAATTCTGGTTGGCTTACCATTAATAACGAAATGAGGGATACCATCCTTGATATAATACTCACTGACATCAGGAACCTCCTTTTCGAAATCATCAAAGCTAATTTCCACAACCTTATCAACTGGTAGGACAGTTGTTGTGTCTTCAGATTGTAATATAGAACTAGGAGTAGATGTTACTGAATCTTGAGTAACAACAAACGGTTTGGGTGAAAACTTAATTTCCTTGATGTCACCTTCAGGGGTGACATGCTTTATGGAGAAAGTTCCATCTTCATCATTTGGAGTTATTTCAGTTGTTCCAAATTCAACTTTTTTGGGAACACCATTGAAAAAGAAGTATGGAACTCCATTTTTAATAATGTATTTCTCAATATTAGGAAGATCTTTTTCTAATTCTTCAATGGTTATCTTTTCTGCAATTTCCTCAATTGGTTGTCCTGATACTGTTGTTCCTAATTCTGAATCATCTTCTTGAACATCTGTTTTGGGTGATTGAGTTGTACTTATACCAATTATACCATCATTTAATATGTCCTTTGTATCTGTGACCGATATTTTTTCGACACTTTTAGTCTCAGTAAAAATAGAACTTGTTGTACTTTCAAGTTCATCATCTATCTCAGTTGCAAACAGTTTTACTTCTTTAATTTTTCCTTCAGGTGTCATATGAACAACGTTGATAGATCCATCTGATATATCAGGAATTACTTGAGTCCGCCCTGTGTTAATCTTTTTTGGTTTCCCATCAATGATGAAGTACGGTTCATCATCTTTAATTAAAAACTTATTTATTTTAGACATTTCCTTTTCCAAATCGTCAATGCTGATTTCATAAGTTTCATCAACGTTAGGTATAACTGTTGTATCAGGGGAGATACTACTTGAATCTTTAGACACAGTAGTAGACTCCTCTAAAATTGGAGTAGTTGTTTCAATACTAGACTCCTCATCTTCTTTCTCAACTGTTTGGTAATAATCTTCCTTCAAGGTTGTGGTATCTACAGGAACTTCAGTAGTTTTGTTATCCTCTATACTTTGATCTGGATTCACATTAAATTGTTTGATTTCTCCATTTGGAGTGATGTGATTAACGATAAATGTACCATCAATTAAATTAGGAACGACTGTAGTTACTCCGTCTTTAATCTTTCTTGGAACACCATCAATTATGAAGTAGGGTACATCCTCATCAATATAGTACTTCTCAACATTTGGAATATTTTTTTCGAAATCTGTGATGGTTATATCTTCAGCTAAGTCACTCAATGATTGAGCCAATGTTGTAGTTGTTCCAGCTTCATTCAATTTATCTTCATCAGACAATGAGGAGACAGTTGTGGACAACTTATCAATACTTGCTGATTTTTCTGTCGGGATACTTTCATCAGAAAGTTTTTCTGTGGAGTCAGGTGAGGACACTGTATCCGGAGTAATAGTAGTAACATCAGGATCTACTCTACTTACAGATTTAGTTACAGCTTCACCTGTGATAGTGGAAGTTTCGACAGTCGTGGTAGAAGTACTGATATCAATTTCTGGCTTTAATGTTGTTTCAATAGAGGACACAGAAGTAGTCAAATCATCAAAACTGCTTAAAGGTTTGATGGTAGTTAATATATCATCTGTAAGACCAGAAGTGCTAGTCTCTACCTCATCAACATCAGAAGATTTCGGTTGAGTTGTAATTTCTTCAGGTTTTTCTGTGATTACTTCATTTGATATATCAATAGGCTGAGTCGAAAACATGATTTCTTTAACTTGGCCATCAGGAGTGAAATGATTAATTTTGATGGAACCATCATTTTCATCACGTTGAACCATTGTTATTCCAGAATCAACTTCTTTAGGAATACCATCAATAATAAAGTATGGAACATCATCCTTGATATAATATTCAGATACATTAGGTAATTCTTTTTCAAGATCCTCAAATGAAATCTTTTCAGCTGTATCTTCAATAGGTTTAACTGTAGTTTCAAATTTTTTAGTGACACCCAAATTGTCAACAAAAGACTTGGTAGTTAATTCTAAAGAAAGTGTTGTGGTATCAGAAGCAATGGGACTGCTTGTAGTTGTAACAATTTCTTCTGTCAGTTGTTCGGTTGAAACTCGAGCTTCCTTGACACTGCCATCAGGATTGATGTTAATAATAGAAACTGTTCCATCGTCATTGGGTTTGATTTGTGTAACTCCTGAGTCTACTTGATATGGTTTGTTATTGATGACAAAGTATGGTATACCTCCATTGATGTAATAAGTTTTTACTTCAGGCAATTTTTTGACTAAATTGTCAAATGAAATCAATTCAGGCTTCTCTTCAAATTCTTCATCCTCTAAAATGAGTCCTTCACTCAATGTTGTTGTAATTGCATCTTGAGAGATGGTACTTGTAACAACAGCATCAGAAGAGGGTGTTGTTTCTCCAAGAGATACAGTTGTAGAAATGCCTTGTGTTGTCTGTAATGGCTGAGCAGATAGTGTAATCTCCTTAACACGTCCATCAGGATATGTGTGAGTAATCTTAACTGATCCATCCTCAGTATTTGGCTTTACTTCTGTGAGTCCAGATTCAATTCTAGTTGGCTTACCATTAATAACGAAATGAGGGATACCATCCTTGATATAATATTCACTGACATTTGGAACCTCCTTTTCGAAATCATCAAAGCTAATTTCTGTAACCTTATCAACTGGTAGGACAGTTGTTGTGTCTTCAGATTGTAATATAGAACTAGGAGTAGATGTTACTGAATCTTGAGTAACAACAAATGGTTTGGGTGAAAACTTAATTTCCTTGATTTCACCTTCAGGGGTGACATGCTTTATGGAGAAAGTTCCATCTTCATCATTTGGAGTTATTTCAGTCGTTCCAAATTCAACTTTTTTGGGAACACCATTGAAAAAGAAGTATGGAACTCCATTTTTAATAATGTATTTCTCAATATTAAGAAGATCTTTTTCTAATTCTTCAATGGTTATCTTTTCTGCAATTTCCTCAATTGGTTGTCCTGATACTGTTGTTCCTAATTCTGAATCATCTTCTTGAATATCTGTTTTGGGTGATTGAGTCGAAGTGGATTGAACTGATTTGGTAACATATGATGGATCTGATGTGGTTTCTTCTGATTTAATGAAGCCTTCTGTTGTTTCTGTATGAACAGTTGA
The DNA here is from genome assembly GCA_963680855.1 of Lepeophtheirus nordmannii. Lineage (NCBI taxonomy): Eukaryota > Metazoa > Arthropoda > Copepoda > Siphonostomatoida > Caligidae > Lepeophtheirus > Lepeophtheirus nordmannii. The sequence goes on along the minus strand of OY804522.1, from coordinate 30,078,337 downwards.
TGTATCAACGGTAGAACCAACATTGATAGCGTAAATCTTGGCTTCTTTGATAATTCCTTCAGGAGTCATATTTACAACAGTAATTGAACCATCTTCATTGTCCGGAATAATTTGGGTCTTACCAGATTCTATTTTTCTAGGCTTTCCATTAATAAAGAAATAAGGTACATCATCTTTGATGAAATATTCAGTTATATATGGAATTTCTTTGACTAAATCATCAAAGCTTATTAACTCCATGTCCATAATACTCGAAGACATTGTGGTCTGGTCTGGGAAAATAATATTTGAATCTTTAGACACAGTAGTAGACTCCTCTAAAATTGGAGTAGTTGTTTCAATACTAGACTCCTCATCTTCTCTCTCAACTGTTTGGTAATAATCTTCCTTCAAGGTTGTGGTATCTACAGGAACTTCAGTAGTTTTGTTATCCTCTATACTTTGATCTGGATTCACATTAAATTGTTTGATTTCTCCATTTGGAGTGACGTGATTAACGATAAATGTACCATCAATTAAATTAGGAACGACTGTAGTTACTCCGTCTTTAATCTTTCTTGGAACACCATCAATTATGAAGTAGGGTACATCCTCATCAATATAGTACTTCTCAACATTTGGAATATTTTTTTCGAAATCTGTGATGGTTATATCTTCAACTAAGTCACTCAATGATTGAGCCAAAGTTGTAGTTGTTCCAGCTTCATTCAATTTATCTTCATCAGACAATGAGGAGACAGTTGTGGACAACATATCAATACTTGCTGATTTTTCTGTCGGGATACTTTCATCAGAAAGTTTTTCTGTGGAGTCAGGTGAGGACACTGTATCTGTAGTAATAGTAGTAACATCAGGATCTACTCTACTTACAGATTTAGTTACAGCTTCACCTGTGATAGTGGAAGTTTCGACAGTCGTGGTAGAAGTACTGATATCAATTTCTGGCTTTAATGTTGTTTCAATAGAGGACACAGAAGTTGTCAAATCATCAAAACTGCTTGAAGGTTTGATGGTAGTTAATTTATCATCTGTAAGACCAGAAGTGCTAGTCTCTACCTCATCAACATCAGAAGATTTCGGTTGAGTTGTAATTTCTTCAGGTTTTTCTGTGATTACTTCATTTGATATATCAATAGGCTGAGTCGAAAACATGATTTCTTTAACTTGGCCATCAGGAGTGAAATGATTAATTTTGATGGAACCATCATTTTCATCACGTTGAACCTTTGTTATTCCAGAATCAACTTCTTTGGGAATACCATCAATAATAAAGTATGGAACATCATCCTTGATATAATATTCAGATACATTAGGTAATTCTTTTTCAAGATCCTCAAATGAAATCTTTTCAGCTGTATCTTCAATAGGTTTAACTGTAGTTTCAAATTTTTTAGTGACACCCAAATTGTCAATAAAAGGCTTGGTAGTTACGATACCTTCTTTTGCAGTGGTGGAAGTTTCGCTAAACACAGCTTCAGTTATTTCAACAGAGCCCTGAGTAGTTGTACTTTCTGCATCTCCTAGTTCAGTAGAAATTTCATCAATTGAGTCAGGAGCCTTGGTAGTTTTAGAAATCAAAGTAGATAGAGGTGTAGTAGTAATAGAGTCCTCACTAATAGGTTGTGCAGATAGAGTAATCTCCTTTACTAATCCATCAGGATTTATATGTGTAATAGTTAGGGATCCGTCATCCTCATTAGGAACAACAGATGTTTCACCAGACATGATTTGCTTTGGTTTACCATCAATAATAAAATATGTTACATTGTCTTTAGTAAAGTACCCAGTAACATTTGGCAAATGTTCTTCAAGCTCCTCAAATGAAATTTTATCAGTAGGCTCCATTTCTGAGGTTTTATTTTCAAACTCCTTTGTAACAGAATCATCCACTACAGGAGTAACTGTTTTGAACGTGGTTGTTGATTCTAAAGAAGATGTTGTGGTATCAGAAGCAATGGGACTGCTTGTAGTTGTAACAATTTCTTCTGTCAGTTGTTCGGTTGAAACTCGAGCTTCCTTGACAGTTCCGTCAGGATTGATGTTAATAATAGAAACTGTTCCATCGTCATTGGGTTTGACTTGTGTAACTCCTGAGTCTACTTGATATGGTTTGTTATTGATGACAAAGTATGGTATGCCTCCATTGATGTAATAAGTTTTTACTTCAGGCAATTTTTTGACTAAATCGTCAAATGAAATCAATTCAGGCTTCTCTTCAAATTCTTCATCCTCTAAAATGAGTCCTTCACTCAATGTTGTTGTAATAGAATCTTGAGAGATGGTACTTGTAACAACAGCATCAGAAGAGGGTGTTGTTTCTCCAAGAGATACAGTTGTAGACATGCCTTGTGTTGTCTGTAATGGCTGAGCAGATAGTGTAATCTCCTTCACACGTCCATCAGGATATGTGTGAGTAATCTTAATTGATCCATCCTCAGTATTTGGTTTTACTTCAGTGAGTCCGGATTCAATTCTGGTTGGCTTACCATTAATAACGAAATAAGGAATATCATCCTTGATATAATATTCACTGACATTAGGAACTTCCTTTTCAAAATCATCAAAGCTAATTTCCTCAGCTTGATCAGTTGTAAACTTATCTGTAAATTCAGTAGTAGGAGTTGTGTTATCAGAAACAATGGGACTGCTTGTAGTTGTAACAATTTCTTCTGTCAGTTGTTCGGTTGAAACTCGAGCTTCCTTGAAACTGCCATCAGGATTGATGTTAATAATAGAAACCGTTCCATCGTCATTGGGTTTGACTTGTGTAACTCCTGAGTCTACTTGATATGGTTTGTTATTGATGACAAAGTATGGTATACCTCCATTGATGTAATAAGTTTTTACTTCAGGCAATTTTTTGACTAAATTGTCAAATGAAATCAATTCAGGCTTCTCTTCAAATTCTTCATCCTCTAAAATGAGTCCTTCACTCAATGTTGTTGTAATTGCATCTTGAGAGATGGTACTTGTAACAACAGCATCAGAAGAGGGTGTTGTTTCTCCAAGAGATACAGTTGTAGAAATGCCTTGTGTTGTCTGTAATGGCTGAGCGGAGAGTGTAATCTCCTTAACACGTCCATCAGGATATGTGTGAGTAATCTTAATTGATCCATCCTCAGTATTTGGTTTTACTTCAGTGAGTCCGGATTCAATTCTGGTTGGCTTACCATTAATAACGAAATGAGGGATACCATCCTTGATATAATACTCACTGACATCAGGAACCTCCTTTTCGAAATCATCAAAGCTAATTTCCACAACCTTATCAACTGGTAGGACAGTTGTTGTGTCTTCAGATTGTAATATAGAACTAGGAGTAGATGTTACTGAATCTTGAGTAACAACAAACGGTTTGGGTGAAAACTTAATTTCCTTGATGTCACCTTCAGGGGTGACATGCTTTATGGAGAAAGTTCCATCTTCATCATTTGGAGTTATTTCAGTCGTTCCAAATTCAACTTTTTTGGGAACACCATTGAAAAAGAAGTATGGAACTCCATTTTTAATAATGTATTTCTCAATATTAAGAAGATCTTTTTCTAATTCTTCAATGGTTATCTTTTCTGCAATTTCCTCAATTGGTTGTCCTGATACTGTTGTTCCTAATTCTGAATCCTCTTCTTGAATATCTGTTTTGGGTGATTGAGTCGAAGTGGATTGAACTGATTTGGTAACATATGATGGATCTGATGTAGTTTCTTCTGATTTAATGAAGCCTTCTGTTGTTTCTGTATGAACAGTTGATGTATCAATGGTAGAACCAACATTGATAGCGTAAATCTTGGCTTCTTTGATAATTCCTTCAGGAGTCATATTTACGACAGTAATTGAACCATCTTCATTGTCTGGAATAATTTGGGTCTTACCAGATTCTATTTTTCTTGGCTTTCCATTAATAAAGAAATAAGGTACATCATCTTTGATGAAATATTCAGTTATATATGGAATTTCTTTGACTAAATCATCAAAGCTTATTAACTCCATGTCCATAATACTCGAAGACATTGTGGTCTGGTCTGGGAAAATAATATTTGAATCTTTAGACACAGTAGTAGACTCCTCTAAAATTGGAGTAGTTGTTTCAATACTAGACTCCTCATCTTCTTTCTCAACTGTTTGGTAATAATCTTCCTTCAAGGTTGTGGTATCTACAGGAACTTCAGTAGTTTTGTTATCCTCTATACTTTGATCTGGATTCACATTAAATTGTTTGATTTCTCCATTTGGAGTGATGTGATTAACGATAAATGTACCATCAATTAAATTAGGAACGACTGTAGTTACTCCGTCTTTAATCTTTCTTGGAACACCATCAATTATGAAGTAGGGTACATCCTCATCAATATAGTACTTCTCAACATTTGGAATATTTTTTTCGAAATCTGTGATGTTTATATCTTCAGCTAAGTCACTCAATGATTGAGCCAATGTTGTAGTTGTTCCAGCTTCATTCAATTTATCTTCATCAGACAATGAGGAGACAGTTGTGGACAACTTATCAATACTTGCTGATTTTTCTGTCGGGATACTTTCATCAGAAAGTTTTTCTGTGGAGTCAGGTGAGGACACTGTATCCGGAGTAATAGTAGTAACATCAGGATCTACTCTACTTACAGATTTAGTTACAGCTTCACCTGTGATAGTGGAAGTTTCGACAGTCGTGGTAGAAGTACTGATATCAATTTCTGGCTTTAATGTTGTTTCAATAGAGGACACAGAAGTTGTCAAATCATCAAAACTGCTTGAAGGTTTGATGGTAGTTAATTTATCATCTGTAAGACCAGAAGTGCTAGTCTCTACCTCATCAACATCAGAAGATTTCGGTTGAGTTGTAATTTCTTCAGGTTTTTCTGTGATTACTTCATTTGATATATCAATAGGCTGAGTCGAAAACATGATTTCTTTAACTTGGCCATCAGGAGTGAAATGATTAATTTTGATGGAACCATCATTTTCATCACGTTGAACCTTTGTTATTCCAGAATCAACTTCTTTGGGAATACCATCAATAATAAAGTATGGAACATCATCCTTGATATAATATTCAGATACATTAGGTAATTCTTTTTCAAGATCCTCAAATGAAATCTTTTCAGCTGTATCTTCAATAGGTTTAACTGTAGTTTCAAATTTTTTAGTGACACCCAAATTGTCAATAAAAGGCTTGGTAGTTACGATACCTTCTTTTGCAGTGGTGGAAGTTTCGCTAAACACAGCTTCAGTTATTTCAACAGAGCCCTGAGTAGTTGTACTTTCTGCATCTCCTAGTTCAGTAGAAATTTCATCAATTGAGTCAGGAGCCTTGGTAGTTTTAGAAATCAAAGTAGATAGAGGTGTAGTAGTAATAGAGTCCTCACTAATAGGTTGTGCAGATAGAGTAATCTCCTTTACTAATCCATCAGGATTTATATGTGTAATAGTTAGGGATCCGTCATCCTCATTAGGAACAACAGATGTTTCACCAGACATGATTTGCTTTGGTTTACCATCAATAATAAAATATGTTACATTGTCTTTAGTAAAGTACCCAGTAACATTTGGCAAATGTTCTTCAAGCTCCTCAAATGAAATTTTATCAGTAGGCTCCATTTCTGAGGTTTTATTTTCAAACTCCTTTGTAACAGAATCATCCACTACAGGAGTAACTGTTTTGAACGTGGTTGTTGATTCTAAAGAAGATGTTGTGGTATCAGAAGCAATGGGACTGCTTGTAGTTGTAACAATTTCTTCTGTCAGTTGTTCGGTTGAAACTCGAGCTTCCTTGACAGTTCCGTCAGGATTGATGTTAATAATAGAAACTGTTCCATCGTCATTGGGTTTGACTTGTGTAACTCCTGAGTCTACTTGATATGGTTTGTTATTGATGACAAAGTATGGTATGCCTCCATTGATGTAATAAGTTTTTACTTCAGGCAATTTTTTGACTAAATCGTCAAATGAAATCAATTCAGGCTTCTCTTCAAATTCTTCATCCTCTAAAATGAGTCCTTCACTCAATGTTGTTGTAATAGAATCTTGAGAGATGGTACTTGTAACAACAGCATCAGAAGAGGGTGTTGTTTCTCCAAGAGATACAGTTGTAGACATGCCTTGTGTTGTCTGTAATGGCTGAGCAGATAGTGTAATCTCCTTCACACGTCCATCAGGATATGTGTGAGTAATCTTAATTGATCCATCCTCAGTATTTGGTTTTACTTCAGTGAGTCCGGATTCAATTCTGGTTGGCTTACCATTAATAACGAAATAAGGAATATCATCCTTGATATAATATTCACTGACATTAGGAACTTCCTTTTCAAAATCATCAAAGCTAATTTCCTCAGCTTGATCAGTTGTAAACTTATCTGTAAATTCAGAAATAGGAGTTGTGTTATCAGAAACAATGGGACTGCTTGTAGTTGTAATAGTTTCTTCCGTCAGTTGTTCAGATGAAACTCTAGCTTCCTTGAAACTGCCATCAGGATTGATGTTAATAATAGAAACCGTTCCATCGTCATTGGGTTTGATTTGTGTAACTCCTGAGTCTACTTGATATGGTTTGTTATTGATGACAAAGTATGGTATGCCTCCATTGATGTAATAAGTTTTTACTTCAGGCAATTTTTTGACTAAATCGTCAAATGAAATCAATTCAGGCTTCTCTTCAACTTCTGGTATGAGTCCTTCACTCAATGTTGTTGTAATTGCATCTTGAGAGGTGGTGGTTGTAACGACAGCATCAGACGAGGGTGTTGTTTCTCCGAGAGATACAGTTGTGGAAATGCCTTGTGTTGTCTGTAATGGCTGAGCGGAGAGTGTAATCTCCTTAACACGTCCATCAGGATATGTGTGAGTAATCTTAATTGATCCATCCTCAGTATTTGGTTTTACTTCAGTGAGTCCGGATTCAATTCTGGTTGGCTTACCATTAATAACAAAATAAGGAATATCATCCTTAATATAATACTCACTGACATCAGGAACTTCTTTTTCGAAATCATCAAAGCTAATTTCCTCTGCTTGATCAGTTGTAAACTTATCTGTAAATTCAGTAGTAGGAGTTGTGTTATCGGAAACAATCGGACTATTTGTAGTTGTAACAATTTCTTCTTTCAGTTGTTCAGTTGAAACTCTAGCTTCCTGGACACTACCATCAGGACTGATGTTAACAATGGAAATAGTTCCATTATCATTAGGTTTAACTTCTGTGATTCCAGAGTCTACTCGATATGGTCTTCTATTGATTACAAAGTATGGAATACCTCTATTGATGTAATATTTTTTCACTTTGGGTAATTCCTTAATTAAATTTTCGAACGATATTGTTGCAGGTCGTACTATACTAACAACTTCCTCTTCCTTTAATTGGTCTGAGGGAATTTTGGCTTCTTTTATAATTCCTTCGGGACTAATATTCGTAATTGTGAGCGTCCCATCGTTATTTGGAACAACATTAGTCTCACCAGAGTCAACTTTGTATGGTCTATTGTTAATGACAAAGAATGGGACATTTTCCTTTATGTAATATCGTGTAACCTTTGGCAATGCCTTAACTAAATTGTCAAATGTAATCAATTCAGGTTTATCCTCAATTTCTTCATCCTCTAAAATGAGTCCTTCACTCGATGTTGTAGTAACTGCATCTTGAGATATGGTACTTGTAACAACAGCATCAGAAGAGGGTGTTGTTTCTCCAAGAGATACAGTTGTAGAAATGCCTTGTGTTGTCTGTAATGGCTGAGCAGATAGTGTAATCTCCTTAACACGTCCATCAGGATATGTGTGAGTAATCTTAATTGATCCATCCTCAGTATTTGGTTTTACTTCAGTGAGTCCGGATTCAATTCTGGTTGGCTTACCATTAATAACGAAATGAGGGATACCATCCTTGATATAATATTCACTGACATTAGGAACCTCCTTTTCGAAATCATCAAAGCTAATTTCCGCAACCTTATCAACTGGTAGGACAGTTGTTGTGTCTTCAGATTGTAATATAGAGCTAGGAGTAGATGTTACTGAATCTTGAGTAACAACAAACGGATTGGGTGAAAACTTAATTTCCTTGATTTCACCTTCAGGTGTGACATGCTTTATGGAGAAAGTTCCATCTTCATCATTTGGAGTTATTTCAGTTGTTCCAAATTCAACTTTTTTGGGAACGCCATTGAAAAAGAAGTATGGAACTCCATTTTTAATAATGTATTTCTCAATATTAGGAAGATCTTTTTCTAATTCCTCAATGGTTATCTTTTCTGCAATTTCCTCAATTGGTTGTCCTGATACTGTTGTTCCTAATTCTGAATCATCTTCTTGAATATCTGTTTTGGGTGATGGAGTCGAAGTAAACTTTTCAGTCGTTGATTCAGACCCGGAAATTATACTTGTTCCTATGTGTGAATCATTTTCTTTGGGTATTATTGATTTCGCAGATAGAGTGATTTCTTTTTTTGTGCCATCTGGAAATTCGTACTCAATTTTAATGGTATTTGTATTTTCATCCGTTTTCAACTCAGTTTTTCCAGGTGTAATTTTATGTGGTTTACCGAGTATTATGAAGTAAAGCTCTTCATTTTTTAAGTAGTATCCAGTTACTTCATTTATATTTTTTTCAAAGTCTTCAAACGTTATTGGTTGAATTTCTTCAAAAGGTTGAGATCCATCGCTAGGATTACGTCCAATTTCAATTTCTTGGATCGACCCATCTGGCCTTTCATGGCGTATTATCAGTGGCTTACTTAAGTCTTCTTTAGATTCTACTATCTCTGTTTTTCCAGGAGTAACTCTATGTGGTTTGTCATTCATTATAAAATATGGTACATCATTTTTGACATAATATCCTGTAACATTTTGAATACTCTTTTCTAAGTCATCTATGCTAATTTCTAGTGGTTTTTCATCTTCCAATGTAGTTGGAGATTCTTGTTGTTGTACGGGTTTCCCTAGATTAATTTCCGTCACTAAGCCTTCAGGACTAATATTTTTTACAACGAAAGAGGAACCATCTTCACTTTGAGTGACTTGAGTTTTTCCAGACTTTACGATGTAAGTCATACCATCAATAATAAAATATGGTTCATTGTTTTTATTATAATAACCGGTTAACTTAGGAAGTAAATCCTTAAGTTCGGTGATAGTTACTTCTTTTACTTGATCAGGTTCCTTGCTTAATTTGATTTCCTCCAACGTCCCATTAGCATATTCATGTTGTATAATTAATGCTCCATCTTCGTCGCTTTTCTTTATACTAGTTTTGCCCGGTTTAACTTTATGTGGTTTATCGTTTATCATAAAGTAAGTAACTCCGTCTTGTACATAGTATCCAGTAACATTAGGGATAAGATTTTTTAGATCATCTACTGTAATTACAACAGACTCTTCACTAGGACTATGAGGAGATCCAGAAGGTAATTTTGATGAGCTTAATCCCACATTAATGTCATAAACTGTTCCATTTGGAAATATATGTCGAATAATAAGAGGGGAATGGGGTTGATCAGAAATAATCTTCGTTTTTCCATTACTAATTGTATAAGGTTCTTCATCAATGACAAAATAAGGAACATCATTTTTAACATAATATCCAGATAAATTTGCTAATAAATTCTCAAAGTCATTAATAGTTATGGACGTGGGTTGCTTATCTTCAGAATGTGTAGCCAATTGTATTTCAGATTTAGTACCATCTGGATGAGTATATTTCACAACAATAACAGATCTTTTATCATCAGGCATGATCTCAATCAATCCAGGCTCAACTTTATATGTTTTGTCCGCAATAATAAAAAAGGTTATACCTTCTTTAACAAAGTAACCAGAGAATTTTGGTAGTAAATTTCTAAGCTCCTCAAATGTTATTATTTGAGGTTCACCGTACTTCAAAGAAGGATCTTCAGTCACTTTTTTTGTTAAAATAGATGACCCCTTGTCTAAAGAGGGTTGATACTCAATCTTCGGCTTCATTCCCAAGTAAATTTCGTAAATATTGCCATCTAAATCAATATGCCTTATTTTTAAAGATGAGCCATCTTCTTCTGGGAGTAATTCAGTTCTGCCATCTTTAACTGTATGAGGCCTTCCATTGATGATAAAATGTGGTACATCATTTAAGATATAATACCCAGTAATTTGAGGTATTAATTTCTCAATTTCTTTAATTTCAATACTTTGGACTTTCCTATCTCCAGCTGGCTCATTATTTGTGATTTCATGAGGAACGCTAGTATGAGAAGCTTCCGAGTTCTCTATGCTTACTTCGTAGATTGTACCATTGGGATACACATGTCTAATAATAAGGGAACTATCATCATCTCCTTTTGAAATTGATGTACTTCCAGGTTTAACCACATGAGCCTCACCGTCAATAACAAAATATGTTACTCCATCTTTGATGAAATAACCTGTAACGTCCGATATTATCTTTTCAAGCTCCTCTATAGTAATTTCTTTTGATTTATCCTCATCAAGAGTAGAAGGACCTAAAGGTGAAGGGGTTGAGCCTACTTCTGAGCTTCCAAGTTTTATCTCATATACAGTGGCATTAGGAAAGGTATATTTTATAGTGAGACCCGAACTATTCTCGTCTTGAATGATTTCAGACTTCCCTGGCTCTATTCTATAAGACTTTCCATCAATTACAAAATATGGAACACCCTCTTTGATATAATAGGCTGACATTTGTGGAATCAATTTCTCCAATTCATCAATAGATATTGCTTCATAAGAACCAGTTGGATCTGTTCCTGAAGGACTTCCTGAAGACACAGAGCTACCTCCGAGTTTAATATCGTATCTTGTTCCATTGGGATAAGTGTAAGAGATTGTAGGAGAAGAGCTTTCATCTCCAGGTATCACTTTAGTTACCCCTGGAACGACAACATAAGGAGTACTATTGATTACGAATCTAGGCTCGGAATTGATTTCAAAATACGCTGATATATTTGGTAAAAGTTGTTCCAATTCTTGAATTGTTATCTTTTCAGGGACTTTTTGGGATAAGACGGATACGTCTTCTTGATTTGGAAGACTAGCTGCTGATGAATCATCTTCCAACCTTGGTGTAACAGTTGTCTGAGTTGTAATAGGAGATATAGAATGAGATCCCAAATCAATAGAATAGATTGTGCCATCGGGTAATACGTTTTTAATTTGTGTTGGTATACCTTTTGGACCATATACAATTTCTGTCTTACCTGGTTCGACCTTATATGGTTTCCCCCTAACAAAAAAATATGGACTACTTCCAATAAAATAGAATCCACTGACTTCTGGAATTAGCTGTTCCAATGCGTATATATCAACTATTTCTGGATTGTTTTGAGAAAGATTATGAATTGTAGGTAATTGAGTAACAGTTGGTAGAGGAGTATCATTTTTGATTTTGATTTCATAGACATTACTATCAGGCTTGAAATGTCTAATGATATAAACACCACTTTCAGAGCCAGGAATGATTTCAGTTTTGCCAGGTGAAATCACGTAAGGTCTTCCATTGATAATAAAATATGGTGAACCATCAACCAGATGGTAAAACTCAACATCACTCAACAGTTTTTGGAATTCTTCAACACGAACTGCAACAGGTTCATTTTTGACTTCTTCGTTTGACTTGTCGGTATTGGAAGCGAATTGGTTAAGTTTGATGAATGACATTCGACCTTCTGGATAAGTATATTTAATTTGAGGAATACCAGAGCTCTCATCTTGAACAATATCAGTTCTACCTTCGCCAATTCTATTTGGAATTTCGTTTATAATAAAATAAACTCTACCATTGATGGTGTAGTAATTTGTTACTTTGTCTAAATTTCGCATTAACTCAGGTAGTGAAATAACCTTTGGCTGAACTGGTTTAAAAGATGTTGGAGTTGGAGTTGGAGATTCAATATTATTTAATTCCAATTGTTCTTGCAATCCATCAGGGTGAGTATATTGAATTGTATAGATATTGTTTTCCTTTTCCAATGGTTGGATAACGCTAATAGTACCAATGGGTATGTAATAAATTTTATCGTTGACGTAGAAGTATGGTAGTCCTTTGATGATAACATAAGACCTGATAATAGGGGCTAACTCCTTTAGTTTATCAAAGTCAATAGACTCAGCGTTTTCTATTTCTTTATTTTGTACGCTCTTACTCAATGTATCGACGGTAGGCTTAGTTACAATTTCGGAATCATCAATATCATCTTCAGGAACTTCATTTTCTGATCCAGGGCAAGCAGGAAGATTACATGATTTTTCTTCTCTTAAATCACCATCACAGGAGCCTCCGTTCTTTGATGGTAAGATAACAACTCTAGCTCTTGATCTTGTAGAAGGACCACACGTGGCAGAGCATCTGGACCAACGCGTCCATGGACTGAGTAAACAATTTTCAGGCAATTCTGAGTCATCTGAAGGAAGATTGCTTGGAGTTGTGGTTGTAGTCAAGCTTTCCTCAACACAGTTCTTATCATCTCCATCTAAATACAATCCAGGCGGACAAATACATCTGTAATCTTGAAGAGCATAGTCATATGTACATTTGTGAGAGCATCCCATAGCATCACAATGATCCACAGGGCCTACAAAGACAAGTTTTATGAACACATAACCAGAAAATATTTATTTTTGAAATTATCACTTACTTGATGCCTTGAAGGATCCAGATGCAATCACAAATCTTTGGAATAAAATTCCTCTTTTAAATTTGAATTTATCTAAAAGTGCATTAGTTACGTTCTTTGGCTTGATAATGAAAGGAATGGCAACATAAGCTTCTTTCAGTATATAATTAATTCTAAAATTACAAATAACACTTCCAGGACTGAAAAATAAGAGAATAATTTAATAATTAATTCAAAGTTATGCCTCCACAATGTTCCTCATCATCATATATTACCTAAATCCTACAATAGTAATATCAAACTTGGCCTTATCCCTGATATCTGAATCTTCCATAATCATTTCTAAAAGACTGTCTTTAATAGTGGAAGACATTTCTTGAAAACTTTGAGATTCTGGATTCTCAAGTTCAGGGTTCCATTTCTCACTTGTAATTCTAAACTGACCGTTAATTTCATTGTCTTCATACTTTTTAAATTCAGATTTAGACCTTCCGAAAAATTGCTTACGTTTCTTCAAAGACAAAACTTGCTCTGAAAAAAAATAGACAAAAAGTAGCACTAATGATATACCAATGTACGAATTATAAGATAATTACTGCAAGTTTTGATAGAGGCACCAGATGATACTCTTAAATTTCTTCTCACAGATACTTGATTTGACTTAAGTCTACATTCTCTTTTAAGAATATGATGAGAAAACAAAGAGCACTCAATGTATTCTGAACACTTTCCACGACATTCACTGAATGAACTAATATTTTGTAAAAGTCTCAAATCTCCTCCTTCAAATTCCAAATTACGGTAAACACAAGCATTATCGTCTAAAAAAAAAGACACCAATTTAAAATTCATGTCATAATTTTTTGAATATGAATTACAAGTTACGTTACCTGAAGCAGGAACTCTGTTTTTACTAGAGGGAGTGATTTGGGTAGATGGCTCAGCCGACTCATCTAATAATAAATAATGAAGAAGTGGTATTTGACTTTTAAAAAATACAAAAAGTATTTTATACTTACGACAGGCTTTGGGCAAAGACCCTGACACATAGCCTTTCCTGGGAACCAATTCTCCTTTCCATGCTTTCAAAGTACAGACATGTCTAGTTTCATTCATTAACTTGTCAACAGACCAATAACGACAACGTGGAGTCGACGAACACAATCGAATACATTCAAATGTACCGGATACAAAACGAACACTATTTGGATACAGGTCACCGCCTTCCAATACGGAATCATCAGAGTATAAGCATTCTGTAAACAGTTATATATCAATTTAGATCATGGTCTTAGCAGTTTGAAGAAAAAGAAGATGATGAGGTTATAGAACTCTCATCTTCATAAGTTTACTAATCTAATGAATAATCACAATAAATATGCTTAGCCATTGATTAAAATTGTCTAATTTGCAGGAAATAGATAATTACTATGTAATTTGATAAACATATTTATATTGCATTCAAGTTATAAATTTGAAAATATACTTACTTAAGTGCATGCATATAACATATTCACAAGGTTAAAAGTTGGTCATTTTGGCTACATATGTGCATATAAGTACCATAATTTCAGTTGACAAAATTAATTTTACTCAATTAATTCAAAGATAAACAAATTGACTCGAAAACTAAATTTCGATCATAAAGACAAGAAATGAATACTTAAATACCTATTTAAAATCTACGTGCTCGCTGAACAATTAGTTCGAGGTATAATGAATCAGACGCAGTATATCTACGAATCAAGTCCTAACTTTTTAAATACTTTTATGGCCTTACAGTTATGTATTCACAAATAGGGCTATGCATTAAGGGAGAGAAAAAAAAACAAAAAAAACAGGAACAAATGTTAATTCCATGTTGTTATTTTTTGCAAGGAATAAATGAATTGTTTCCAAGTGAAGGGAACTTCATTTGATTTGATTTGTTCAATTGAGATGATCACATGTCTTTATAAAAATTATCTCTCCGAATATATATTTTATATATATAAATAGATAAAGGCGAACGAAGTTAGAAAAAAAGTTAATGGATGAAATTGAATACACTTATTCATTCCTTCAATAATCATCTTTTATAATAGCGTTTTAAGGTCATGTTTTAATAAATAAATAAATTTGATTTTATAAGAAGAAGAAGAAGTAGCATTGAATTAGCAAAAAACAAAAAAAAACATGAAGGACTTGTAATAATAAAATAAAATATATTGGGAGAACATCTGCTTCAAACTAATTTATTCCTATACTTGTATATGAACAAGAAAAGGAAAATAATATGTAATTCCTCCATTGGAGGGGGAAAAAGGTAACATTTTATACAATTAAGAAGAAGAAAAATCTAATATCTCAATTTCATTAAATCAAAACCCACTAATTAAACAATCTTAAGAGAAATTCGCCAATAAATAAGCTGGTCATCATTTGATTGAAAATGTAGGCTGCAGACAAAAGATATTTGCAATCCCTTTGCAGAGAAGAAGGGAAGTTAAAATCAGGTCAGGATTCTATTCTTTGATTATGATTCATTACTATTCTGCTAAAATTGAAGAAAAAAAAAGGAGTAGTTTCACTTTTTCATATTGAAAGGACTAGCGCAACAGAAGGTAGGGAGGTACCCAATAATAATAATAACAATAAGTAGAAATTGTACCGTTAGGTATTTTGTAGGCCCAATAAGAGAAATTTCCAGTGAATTAGAAAAGAAACTCATTAAAAGGGAAAACGTTTTTGTTGCAAAGAAGAAACATTTTGCACGCACGCCTATTGACCATAATTTTCTAAATAGGTCATCATATCTTGTGGTATGTATGTAGATATATTTGCATCTTATAAATATATTCATGAATTAAAAGAAACGTTCTTATTTTCTTACCTGTAGCATCGTAATGACAGTCAAAACTGAGCTCTGAATCCTTTTTCCATCCAGAGCCGTCAGCGTACTTCCATGAACCATTTGGAATATTTTCAATGCATGGATGATCTGCTCTATTGGCGATGCCTCCATTAAAACTTCCAGGATTTGGACCAATCATCCATAATCCTCTGGATCTTGTAGTCAAATAGAATAAATATTCGTTCCGTTGTTCATTTTTGTAGATGGGACGACTGCTCAGAGTTCCTACTTGGTGATAAATCCCTAGGCGTGAGCTTTGAAAGCGTGAAGACAGCCCATTGGATGACACTTTTAAACTAGAGCAGCATTCTAAAACAAAAATTGATAAATTAATAAAAATGAATCATTATAATTAACATAATAAATATACTCTTCTCTAAATTAATATATTATTAAAGATTGACCCTACTTAGAGTGGTTGCACCGCTCATGAATATCAACCTACTCTCAACACATGAAAAGACACAAACAAATAGATGCTAAATACCATGTATTTAATTACATAATTCAACGGAAATCCGGAGATGGAAACACAACTAATCATTTTTACTACTAATAATAATAATTGTCCATGGTTTTGTGAGTATTTATTCAACAAAAACACATTTAAAATATGTACTCCAATGTAATTAGTCAAGTGGAACTAAGAATTAATGAATTTAGCATTAGTGCAATGACTTGAGATAATTAAATTGATGATGAGTTTCCTTTTTTTTTTTTTTTTTTTACTTTTTTCAAAATGAAGTCTGCTAATCTTCTTTCATAGGTAAAAAAATGAGACAAACAAGACATGATGAATACAACACAAACACATCCATCAATCAGTTTATACATAGATATTCCCTTTGCAAAATATATAATATAAGACATGCTAACATAGCAAAATGGTTATAGGAATGTAATAACAACAACGAAATGATTTCTAAGACATTCATTAACTTCCTGTTGTTGAATAAGACAATGGATACACAACAAGGACAACGAAACACAATCATCTCTTGAAGAGGAAGTCCTCTATCCATCCCTAGACAATTCATGCCTCCTCCTCAAAGAGCTGTCCTTACGTCGTTTGTTACATCACAAATCTTCATTGAATTTCTTTCTATTGTTAAGTAAAATTTTACTTTTACAGGGTCATTGAACTGAGGAAAACAGAAAAATGACTTCTTCTTCGTCTCTTGATTACTAAGGAGAAGAAGAAAAATAGACGACTTAACAAATCGACAGCACTCAAAAGCGCAAAAAATTGCTTTGGAAATACCCTAGTGAGAGTAGACATTTACCGGTCATTTGAACAAAAATAACATCATAATAATCTATTTATAACAACATTACAGGTATGGTTTGTCCTTGAGAAGAGAGAGAGAGAGAGAGACAAACATAATAAAAAAACCCGTTTCTAAAGTAAAGTACAAAAAAAACAGGCAACTAAAATTTTGCTTCATTTCATTATTATTGCCTAACTTTTGAGTCATTTATCAAGGGCCCTTGAGAATCCCTGTCTTAAACCAACAGGAGTCCTCTTTCTTTTATTTTGTGTCAAAGCAACTAAATGTAGTTGGTAGGTAGTACAACAACAACAACAACAGCTATTCCAGATATGACAACAACAACAACAGAAACTTTCTCTTGAAATTCCTCTGCAAAGATTATCGTATCAAACTATGTACATACATATAAATAAACAATAATTATACTTGAAACATAACTAAGTTGCAAAGACACTCAAAGCTATGTGTATATGCATGTATTTGTAACGACAAAGAGAAAGAAAAACAAAATTTCTTGAGGCGGAATCAAGTCAAGTGAATCAAAAAAAGTAATTATTTTGTAGATTTTATTTATTTTTTTTAAAGTTAAGTAAATCGAATAAAAATATTTTCTCTAGCACAATGTTAATTATTATTATTATTAGTCAAGCAGCAGAGGAGAAATACAAAAAATAAAGTAAAATAATAAAGTCATTTCCTTAGTGTGTATACAACACATTATTGTGCTGAATACTATACACACATTCCTAAGTATGTATGTACATACCTACAGAAAGACAATTGTTGTATGTGCAAATTCTTACATAAACACACTAACGAGAACCAGATGGTCACAGATACCACAAATCATTTCATGCATAGGAAAATAGTTGTAATATATGTATAATTTACAGCAAAATCACTTAAACTAATTATTAAGACTTTTTTATAGCTTTTTTTATAGTCATAACTCTATTGATTTATATTCACATCAGTCAATTTCTCTCTCTTTATTGTACCGATCTCTCAAACCTAACTTCCCTCCTTCAAAAGAGGAAGAAGATAAAATCCCAAATCATTTAATAACCAAATAGTTGGTCAATTATT
Source organism: Lepeophtheirus nordmannii (assembly GCA_963680855.1). Lineage (NCBI taxonomy): Eukaryota > Metazoa > Arthropoda > Copepoda > Siphonostomatoida > Caligidae > Lepeophtheirus > Lepeophtheirus nordmannii. The sequence goes on along the minus strand of OY804522.1, from coordinate 30,060,497 downwards.
TCCCAGTATGGGAATATTTTTCATTTAATAGTGTAGGGCATAATCCCGTGAACATAATAATCTATACTCCCATATTTTCTAAACAGTCAAGTCTCGAGTTTTCTACTACTCTTGCCCCCATCTAGTCTTATGAAATTTGATTGGTTGAAAAATAGTCTCACAGTTGGGATGAACAACCAACTGATTTTGGGGCTAATTTCTTTCTTTTCTTTTCCTTTTTTTTTTGGAGGAAGGGATGGTAGATACAACTAAGATAACACTCAGAATAGGGACAGCTAACAAGTTCAAATTCAATGAGTCAACAACATTGGAGTCACTAATAAGAATAAGAATAATAATAATAGCCAAGAAATAAGTATAAAAATCGACAGCTGACAAAGAATGTAACGTTATGCTCTCGATTTGCACCCTTCTAAATAGAGTAGGTGTTGAGCTTAAGATGAACAAACAGTTCATTGTATCTTCAAGACATGAAAAATTATACAACTTTGTTTTCCTTGTATTGTCAAGTACTTTCAATCATTGATTTTATAAATTTGAACACTTGTACCTACAAATTAGAAATCCTATCTGCTTTCATGGAAATATTTATTAATAACCTCAATACTTTTCCTCAATTTGTACAATCTTTAAAACTATGCATTTTGTTGTCAGCTGTCGATTTTCTACTTCACTTGTCCCTTAAAAAAAGTGTTTTGAACGTTGATTTACGTGCTAATTGTTGAATATAAAGCATATAAAAATGTTTTACACGTGTTAATCCATGTACAATTAAAAAATGCTCACTTGCTTGAAATATGGTAGAAGAAATAAAGTGTGTACCGTAGCCAATTTATTCAAGATAAGTGAAGACTTCCAATACTACAATTAGTCTGTGGGAAGGGAATGTGCTCAAAATTCAAAATATTCAACTTTTGCTCTACAAATCATGCAGAGTAGATGTGAGAAGCTATCTTACATCGTGTAAGAGCAAATTTAAGTATCTTGTCCGTTGCTTGAACATATTTGCAACCAACATGTTTTTTTAGCATCCATCTATATATATATATATATATATAACTCGATTATTAAGCTCCTTCTTTGTTCACAGAGGAGTACCACCTCCATATTACATATAGCATCAACCAACAAATGCAATTCTTAAGAATAATTCCCCTTCATCCATGAATCATAGTTACCTACATATTAATATTCTACTCCCTTAAAAAAATAATATCAAAGTGGTCACGCAACCTTTCTCTTCTATTTAAATATATAAAAATATAAATGAAATATTATACAATTGAACAATCTTAGTTGCTATGCCGCTATTATAAACATTTATAATAGTATATTTTTTGGCTCAAATCCTATTGATCTTTCTATTTCACATTAGTAGTATTAGATTGGTTGGACTGATGTAAGAGCTGTAAACTACTATTAAATGAATGATAGTCCCAGAGCAGTTGAGAAGAATTGATTGTAAGTGATTTTGGACCCTTTTTTTTTTTTTTTTTTTTTTTTTTTTGTAAAGGAGGAGGGATTGAAGTATCGCATTGAATCAATATTGTCCATTAAGGGCTTGCTCAAATCACAAATATCATCTACTTTTCCCCAACAAACGTAACTACTCATCATACAAATATGTAAACACTCTGCATACTACTAAATGATTACCTATTTACCTTGAGGCGTGTCTACGTATACAAACAGCATAATATTTTATTAGTATATATATATATATACACCAAAAAATAGAAATTAATACCTCTACAATATGTAAATCTACACAAAAATATGAAGTAACAGTATCTTTATTCTTTCTAACAGTTCCGGGGGACGGGTTTTGTATGTATGTATGTATGTATAGTTTTTATTGTCATCAGCTAGCTATTTGTAGATATTAAAAGAAAAAGAAAAACACGAAAAACAAGATTCATAGCCGTTAAAAACTCAAAGCTTCATCACGTTCCCGTCTTGAATTCAATTCAAACTTAAAAAGTGTCCATAGACTATCTAAGAGAGAGAGAGAGAGAGGGAGATGAAAAAAGGAATTGACTGTATCTATATGTATACTCATCATTGGGAGTACATAAATGCAAATCATTCCTCTACTACATAATATTATGTTAGTGTGGCAATTTTATCTTTCTTTCTTTCTTTCTTTCTAGATTCATAGACAACATCATGTGAAAAATCGTATCAAGAAAAGCCTCAAACCATAGCAGTTTCTATGTAATATTTGACGATACCAAATATATGAAAATAATAAAGAAATTGCTAAAATTATGAAAAGAAAAATATGAATCGTCACGTAGGAAATGCTGGATACATGCAAAAAAAAAAAAAAGAATAGGTACATGCATATATATATGTATATCAGCGAGGAACAAACATAAGGAAAAAGTCTATTTTAAATTTCTTGTTTATCAAATGGATGCACACAGCCGGACCCGCAATTTGGCTTTAAATGTGTGGATGAATACACTCCTTCCTTAATTATTATGATTGGGATATTTTCATGATGAATAGAATATCCCCAAAATTTTTATTTTAGGAGCCCGAAGTCGGGCTATGAATTGAAAAATGCATCTAATACAAATTATAATTAATGAGCATCGGGTTGAAGAGAAATAGGGTTCCGTGGGAGGGGAGCTCAACTTTGAGGGAAAAGACAACTTATCTTATTTTTGATATTCACATATTATCCTGAATAATCCAAAAAAATAATATATGAAAATATTAATAAATCAAAATAAGTTAATATTGTATCCATTAACATTGATTCAAGTGCATGATGCCAAGTGCAAAACACAATTATATTATATTCATTTGCATACATATCACTATCATGAAAGATTCATCAATTAGTTCCTTTACATACCTTTAAATTAATAAAATGCACTTAGATATTCCATCAATGACAATATGATAAAACATAATTGGAACAATCGACGATAATTTCGAATGATTGTTCATATTATTATATGGTATTAAAGTATGTAATCAAAGATAGAGACTATGAACTTTGAAGCTTCCTTGTCTACATACATATTATTGTTATTATTATTATTATTATAGATATAAAACGATGGGCTTACATACAAAATTGGGCGCGGAGAGTAAATGACTCTTATTGCTTTTTAACTGTAATTCTAAATACACACATACATACATACATATCTATGCCTCCAATAGATTCATTCTCAAGGGATATCCCACCTTTTAGCCCAAAAGAAAATAATACAATATTATGTCAAACACATAGTTCAAAATGGTGGTCAAATATTATGAAAGGGCATTCGGTGTTACTCTCTAAAACTAAGACCTTTATAACTTAGAGCTATAAATGTACATGATAAAAGAAATTAATACATAGTAATCAAATGTATATATATATGTATACATGGGTACTTCTCTCATCAGATTAAAAGCAGACAGGAAAAAGAATTCCATAATAATAATAATAATAACAATACGATGAACGAGTCATTCTTCTTCAGGGTAATTGACAGCAGCTCAACAAAATGGAGATAATATGTACGTATTCTAAAACAACTGAGTTTCTTCTTCATCTTTAAACACATATATACTTCTTCTTCTAATGACAATCTCCTCCCAGGAGGGGGGAAAAGTCAACAACAACAACAACAACAACAAAAATGTCTACTACACCCGTCACGCCCATTAATATTTTAATTTAAATATGGATATTTGGAAACAATAATTCATTCGTAGAACTGCTAGCTCCTATTTCATTGGCAAGGAGAATTATAATCAAATCGAGGTTATTGTGATCTCAACACTCTTTGGATAAATGAATAAAACTTTCATTAATAATATATTTATGTATGTATGTATGTATATATATATAGATGAAAACGAAATGCAAAATATGTACATACATAACATAATTATAGAGTGTGCTGTCATTATGTTGATGAAATGATAAAAAAATATAGCTATGTATTCTAACATACAGATATATATTAGTATATATCATTAAAAGTACAATATTTATTTATTAAATATTTTATTTAAATCCTGATCTATTATGTTAATTTGTAAATACATGTTTGTATTTGATGAAAATAATAAAAATAATAAAAATATGTGCTACTAAAGATGAATAATACCTACATATCTACCTCTATTTGAAGCAACAGTGAAGTAAAAACTAAATTATATACATATTTCCTTTGATATTTTCTCTTTAACTGGCATTACAACATAGGACTCCTCTCCTGACATTGATTTTTTATGAAATAGACAAAGAGCCATGTTTTTTTTTTTTTTTTAAATCTATTTTGATAATTCTAAGATCCGAGCACTAGAAATAAAAATCACATTTCAATCAACTCTAATTTCATGCTCGACTATGTCATCATTAAATAGATACTCTAGACAGATTTACATAGATGGAATGAGGGCTACGACCCTTGAATATTAACCAAACCTTCCTCCTATGACTAATTTCAATGGTAACCAAATCATGAGATAGGAATTTGTTTTAAATAACTACATACATACAAAAATGCATTTCGCAATGACTAAGGGAGAGAGAGAGAGAGAGAGAGAGAGAGATAAAGTCAAATTCTTTGAGAGAAATATTCTTTTGAAGGAACAGCTCAAATACATAGTTTATAGACAATAAGATCGTAATTATAGAAAAAAAATATAATAATAATTATCTTGATGCTAATTGCTATATAAAAACATGAGAAGATACGTCTAAGAGTTCATTTATATGTATGTATGCATATGTCAAAATCACGCCCACGATGCAATGATTTTGTACTCCTCATCATTTCATAAGGGATGAAGGATCCATCTCTACCAACTTGCCAATAATGGTAATAATTACATATTCCAGAGAATATTTTGAATTTGTTGCTATATTTCTTTTTAGAAAGGATTACATCATCATAATTCATGTTCATTCAAAATACGCTTGAGCAAATTAATAGGACAGCAACATCACTGAGAAGATACATAATAATAATAATAATAATTCTGCAAAACTATAAATTAAGTACGTCAATCCATGAAAATTGAATAATCATGGTATGACTTTAACCCCAAGTTTTTTGTGGCTTCAATTAATGGAAAAACTGTAATTTCGAAAGAAGAAGAAGAAGAAAACAAGAAACACTTTTTTATACAAGGTCAAGACGAAGGTGAATCTTTATTCGTTTTTCTCTATACGTGTGCCCTTGAAAACCCCTTAAGGTGGTCATTATTGCAACTTTCTCAATCATGAGGATAGTGTGTTGAATTTTTTTTTCACTTCTTTTTATGAGTGAAATAGAAAAATACTATGACCATTGGGCACTTAGAGAGTATAAAGTGAGTTATTATTATGGTTTGAATTTGTACCATTTGTATCATTACTTCCAATGGAAGGGGATATTTGCAAAATTCTTCCGTATAAATGCTAATAGTACCTGCAGTACTATTTTTGAGCTAATGGGCGCGGTTGTTCTATTTTTTTTCAAAGAAAAGACATGGTGTTCTCGAATGAAATATACCATGCTTGGTTGATTTACGAAGTAACAAACTGTATTGAACTCATCCTTGACGTATGAATCTTTACTTCAGTCAATCTCGTCATTGACCTCTTTTGAATATTTGCAAAAAAAAAATAAAAAATATCTAAATGAAGAGTGTAAATTTACACCTTGATAAACCATGTGCAAAAAAGAAAAAAAGAAGTGGCTCATAGTAGTGATGCAATTATGACAGACTTGCACAATTTTGGGCGTGTAAAGCTCGCCAATTGGTTTTGACCAAGGTTATGGGTCTACTAGTAGTCTTAAATCATGTTATATCCGTATTGAGAATGTGGTTAAGCAAGTTTTGAGGATAAATATGTAGATATATACATATTTCCGACATGCCGTAGTAGTACAAAAGATACAAATCCATTCACTCTTATACTCATTTCGCAAAAACCTTGTAGAATCATGGTTCATTCTTTAGTATGCAAATAAATTCTAATAATGAATATTAATTTACTATATCCACAGAGACTCACTATTGTCTCATCATGGGGGGATATAGAAAAGTATTGAAGGAGTTTTATGGACTTACCTTGTTGTTGTGTGTTTGTAGAGTCGATGTGAATTAATAAAATGAGTAAAACTGATGCCAGTTGGAGCCAGAGTATCTGCGACTTCTTCTTTATATTCATGGTTTGAAACCAATAGTTGTGTTCGGCCTACTTTATACTCTGCATTTATTTAATATATATAAATAATCACTCTTGTAAATGGGTCACTGCTCAAAATTAAAAATCTTTTTTTTTTTTTGTGATAAAATTGTATGAAATATATATTTAATGATAAATTTCCGTCCCTCTTCTAAAAGATGAAAAAAGTCTAAGTCTTGAAATGATAAAAAATGGATCTTTTTCGGGAGATGTTACTAGCCCAAGAGCCTGACAATAACTGACTAACGACACGAATGTTGCCTCCACTAAATTTGGTATTTTCCTTCGTTGATGGTCCGAATTTCCAGATACAATTTTTTTTTTTTTATTCTACCCTCCTTATGAAGATGGGCATCTCCTCAGCTCCACTAAACGTATTATAGTTACTATATAGTAGTCTGTATGTCGTGATGTACATATACCAGCGCGCTTCTAAGGTAAAGTAGAAACATCCCATTCCATCATCATCATGTGTCCATAGGTACGCCTAACTAAAAAGAACTCTCTCGGTGCGGATTAATATCAGCAGCATGAACCGGAGAGGTGAAGTAGCAGCAGCAGCAGACGTGTGTGTTTCTTTTTATTGTTCATTTACTGAGTATTTTGCGAGTGAAGTGCAACCAGCTTCCTGGAAGCGGGTCTGTTGTTGCTTCTACTCCTACTCCTCCTCCTATTATTTATTAGTTATTATTACTATGAGCCTTCGTTATTTATTAGTATTTTAAAATTGCACGTTGATCCACATTTAATTTCCCTAACTCGAATGAAACGACTATATTATAAAATAATAATTAATTAGTAACCATCATCATTGGTTTATCATTTATATCATTTTTTTCAACATTCCATACACACACAATCTGTCACCCCATATTCAAAAACGTCTAGGTCATGCCGGTTTTTTGAATGTGTGTGGAATTGCGGTTATTTCAAAGTTTTTTTTTTATTATTTTTTGCAAAGAAATAATCGCACGCTTTATGTCAGTTCACCTAGGTTAGGAAATGGGTAATGTTATTTACCCAAAAGCCTTCTTCAACCAATCATCATCAGTAGTGGCACTCTGTATATTTTAAGTATATATTTTATAACGTATAAATATAATATTTTGCAAATTGCCCATACTATACATATACTAGTTCGGAGTGAGTAATATCTGGATTTTTTGGGGAGAGGGGAAGGGGGAGGAGGAGATCTTGAGAAATAGAATGAGCTGTAAAATACTGACATAACGTATCAACGACATTGAATTTGTGAATGTATTTATTTAAAGAGGATTAACGGAATGTCTGTGTAGAAGATACACACATAATAATCCTGGATGACTATATATAGAACGTTAGTGCAATGAAATTAGATATGTATTATTTTATAATAATATAAACACCATGGATTTTATCATTACGTAGAGGGAGAGAGGTCATCTCCAATGACGTCATAGTAGACCTATTAATAATATAATCTTAAAAGATCCAATATATGTTATGTAGGTTATAATCGTCTTGATATTTTCATTTTCTTTTCCATAAGTATGTATATGAAAGGAAAATTGATTTTTTTTTGTTTTGTTTTTCTGTAATATTTTTCAATGGCTCTTCTTTTCAATGGTGACATTTTTTTTCCTTTATTTGGGTAGACATATGATATTGGTTTGGAGGTCAAACACCTTTTCGGTCATATATATATATATATAGTAAAACTCTACCATACACACAATACCTATATTAGAAGGTGCTTCCATGCTTGGAACAAATGAAAGGAAGGCGCGAAGAAAGAAATGTTTTTAAAGGAAGATAACTACATAATACCTATATATGTATTTTTTATACTTCCATGGACACATCATGGAAGCTTTGTGGAATTTCTACATACTCAACACACCAAATTCCATATAATTTGCCTACTCCCCATATGCATAAAAATATATGTATATGTATGTAATTTGCAATGAGTTTCAATTCCTTAAGACCTAAATATTATTCACTTATTTAATTATTTAAAATGCCTAGTACTTTACTTACAAACCTATATTAAGCGTGAAGCCTTCGTTATCACTATGAGTGACTTTCATTTTCCACACTCTATACTACGCATGTAAATATATGAAAATAGTTTGTTTCATATTTGGACTAATTTGAGTGAGTGAGTGATTTTTTAATATGTATTTGTTCAAAAGGCTCAGACGAGGAGGATAGTCGATAAGTAGGTACATATTTTCATGTTACCTGCAGTCCATTTCAGATTTGTCTACTATTCTTGACCCTTTTATCAAAAACCCCTTTTCAAAATGGGGGGTCAATAACAACAACGATAATATAAAGAATCTTGTTTTATATACCTTAAGTTAATGATATTCTAAAAACGGTCACTTGTACGTAGTACAAATGGTTTTTGCAACCATTTTTTGAAGGTTTTAGTCTCGTCTCATCCTCACCTTCTCAAAGTTTGGGTCTAAGACCATGAGTGTCATGGTCTGGATCCCTCTAAGTAATCCATTCACCACGAAATGAATTCAGACCTTTTTATTTCCCTTTTTGTAGGAGGAAAGGTTGAAAAATCCATTGGAGATTCCTGCCTCTGATATAATTGGACATTTGGGTACAAGCGTCTCCTACATTGTAATCACCCTACTCCAGCCCATAGCTACATATTGTAAATTATATAGAACGAAGCAATAGAAAATAATCTATAACCATCTGCGAAGATGACTTCGGCATATTATTGTATGTAGTTGTGTCTATTCTCTGTAAATCGAATGATTGAAAAATATATTTACATATTTTGAATGCTTATTTTAAATAAGAATCTTTATGACTCATATTTAAGTACATAACATGCACAAGAGCTATTCTGACCTAGAAATCCGTAAATGTAGTATGTTTTTTATGACTTTAGTTTATTAGTAAAGTTTTCGTTCCGGTTCTTTTGAGGAGCAAGATGGACACTCTAATATGTACGTATATGGGGACAGCAGCATTGAATAAAATATGTTTATAACTTTGTATTCCATATGTTCATAATATGAAATTAGTCAAGTGCATTACCCAAGGAACACTGACGTCACGGATTGCAGTCTAACTCCAAAGCTATGTCTGAGGCATAGTTATGAGGCGAAATGAACTTATTCCTACTATAACATTTGATTGCTTATGCTTCATCCAAGATGGCCGACTTCCAGAATGATGACATCATGTATGTACATATGTACATATAAACGCTCCCTGATTTATAGTTATAGATAAAAATTGCAATTCATTCATTGATAAATAACTCTGTCACTGATCATTGAATAGGTGTTTTGTTGCAAATTTCATTCTGTGTGTCATTTAGCCATTGCATGCGCAGTTCTTATAAAGTAATCAAAAGTGACAAAAGGAATCAAAATAAGTGTGAAATAAATGCGGCTCTCGTGTTAGAAGACAATATTACATACATATATGTAGCATGTATGTATGCATGTAGGTATTAGTATGTACGTACATGTAATTCAAGGAACAGGAGTTTCAATCAGTGAGGTGCATATCATAACTGTTTGTTTTGAAGTCATATTCTTTAGTTAAGGTAGGAAGGTATATAGCTAAGGGTATGCCATGAGTCTGTTACGTAAGTTTCAAACACTTTATTCCTAAATGATGCAAAATTCAAAGAAAAAAGAGAGGGTTGAATCATGAGGAGGAGATGATGGGATTGCTCACGTTAAAGTGAGTTATGGACTTGCATCATTTATGAATAAACATCCTTTGGGATTGCCCCTATTTCAAAATGGACAATTCAGATGTAATATAAAGGGACCACATTAATAGCTTCTATAAATTTAGATCACCACTAAGAAATAGCATCAGCAAAGGTAGCAGGGGCCTATCAAAGAGTAGTAATACAGACACTAAATTTTCAGTGATGTGGTTCTTGACATTGCTTTTGGTCTTGAGTCCAATTTTTGATGGAGTAAGTCTTTGTCTTGACCCCTCAAAGTCTTGTTTTTTTCTTTGTAACTAGACTAAAGTTTTATTTTTCTAAATAAAACAAACAAAAACTATTTCTTAGTTTCTTGGTCACAAATCCTTAGAGTCATCACCTTGGTCTCGATCCTTCAGCAGTATCTTCCTTATAATTCAATCAAATTAAAAATCATATCTACATTGCCTAAAAAGACCCAGCACGACATTCTTTGTCAGGGTTCCTCATATTGTAAAACAACACCACCCCAAACTATCAATCATTTCATAAGTTGTTTTTTCTTCGGCACCCTAATTAGTCTTGTGCATGTGCCCAGGAATTTCATTTACCCCACTAACTAAAATGAACATACTTGGATTTTAATCCTTCGTAATGATGGTTCTCCTTAAGAAATTTTTGAGTGTTGATTATTTATGTGCCTCTCTTTTTCCCATGTAAAAATGTGTGGCACATCCTACAATGCATTTAAGTAGTATTCATTGCTATTGTGAAATGACATTTCCTTCATTCACTCATTACGACCAAAAGGACGACATATTTAGGACATCCTTTTTTAAAAAGAAAGGTGGTTAAACCTATCTGCATAGATTGTAGGTTATGTGTGTACATACGTACAAAGGTCCTTTTAATTAAACATGCATATAGATACATACATACAAACATACGTGGTAATATTCAATTAGGTATGAGAGGGTGGTAGTATTGAATATTATGCCCTACTGCACACCATGTGATGATGAAATAAGTAAATAGTATGTAATACCATTGGCACATAGACACATATACATACATACAAACATATATTAATCATAATAGATAGATAAATAGGTTTCCAGAGTAACATTGAAATAATGTGTATCCTACTTTTCTAAAAGACATTTCATTCTACTAAAATAAAACATTGAGTACATTTCATTTCGTCAGGATATGCAATCAATTCTTTACAAATATACAATATATATGAAATATTTAAAAAATAAATAAGGGTAATTCATTCATAATTTTAAAAAAGAAAGAAAAAATCTGGGAAGCCCATACCTCCCAATTTTTTTCTTAGAACTTACAAGAAATACTAAATGTATTTAGTAATCAATATAAATCTGAACTTTCAGGATTCCATTTGCTCCAGAAAAAGGGTTATGAAAGGCCTTTGAAATATATTATTAAAGTTTTTAAAAATCTTAGCATTTTAGAGGAGAGGGGGGGGGGGGTGCTCAACAAAAATCACTTGTACATAAAATGATGATATATTATTTAAAAAACAGTATTTTTTATGTTTATACTTTACTATACATTCATGAAAAAAAATACTTCATAGGAGTGTGTTCCTGAACTAATGCTCTTGTTTTTACTATTTAAATCAATTGACAACATTTAGGATGTCCAGATCCGTAATTGTTAGATTTTTGTTTTCATGGAACTTCTTAATGATCATGTTGCACATAAATATATTATTATTAAAGGGATTGAAATAGGGATAAGATCATCATCTACAACATTTTAATTGTTATTTCATCTGATTCCCTCCAAAAATATAGAGAAAAAAGGCCCGAAATTAACTACCAACCACGTTAGCCAATTGAATCATTCTCTCCAACTACAAGACCACTCTTTTTCCAATAATAAAAGATATTCATCACTTGACAATATTTAATTCAAATTCAATAGATCAATGTTTAGATGACTAATAAGAAGCAGTTTGGGTGAACAAATCGACAGCTTACAACAACAACAACAAATACACAGGGCACATAGCAATATTCATAGTACTTCTCAAAGAAAGAGTGTTCAAAATGAGCTGGTAGCTACCCAATCTTCATTTAATATTGGAAAATTGTTCACAACAGAGCAACAACTACATACTTTCTGCCCTACTAATCAACATTCAAAACACTAATAAGAGCAAGAGAGGTAGAAAATTGATAGCTGAGAAGAATATATGTATGTATGTATAACAATATATAATTGTTGATGTTTTTTGAAGATAATACCATTCTGCGACTCTGTATGTATGTACTCCACAACATAATATTGAAATTTTTGTTTACAAAATATGTACATCGAAACTAAAGAAGATTAACAACATTCATACAAATGATTTTTTTTTCATATACATATAATTGTAGCAAATACATTTATAAATATGAGAAGAAATTTGATTCTTCACTCTGAACGATTCCAGATGGTTGTTTTGTTGTTGTTGTTCTTGAATGTTGATATGATATCCTGTCACTCCATTCATTTCTTTCAACACAAATATGGTAATAAATGAATTATACATTGACAAAGAATCATTCTATTCCTTTCATCGGCATATCCTTTTTCAATATATTTATTTATTCCTCTTAAATAGTTACTAAGACAATACATTTTTTACATAAAATTATCTATAAATATCCGTGTCAATAAGAATCAATAAATGAAATAAAAGATGTATGTATGCAATATATAATATAAGCTGTGGATCCTCAAGACACAAAACCCACAAATTACAAACATTTAAATGACGCATGTGAGACCTCAACTCAAAAGCAATCTGCAATCAAAATCAATAAAAAATGAGTAAGTCTCAATTTCATTTGTTTCTTATATTTATTTGACATATTTTGGGGGATGTTAGGGGCTTTATATTATAAAAGTGTGAAAGAGGTTGATGTACAAAGAATTTTTTACTATAGCCTTGAGCTTTTATTTGATTAATTAATAATTATTGATACTTTAGTTGGCTCCAAATTGGCCTTTTTAACATTTTGTTGTGTTAATTGTATTATTATCTTTACTTAATTATAGCCTCAAATTTTTGCGACATTATGGTGCAAAAGGACAACAAATTTGAAATGTCCAAAATCCGAAGGAGTATAAGGATCATTAGTGTAAAATAATGAATACCTAAATATTTTTACAAAAAAGTGAGAATAATCATCGATCAAATAAAAGTATCATTTCTCAATTTCTTTCTAAATGGAGACATGCAAACTTTAATATTTTGTTAGATGATGAGAAATTATATTAGGGTTAATTATATGAGCGTTAGATATACATATATAGCACTATGTAATATTAATACGGCTAATTTAATTTATTAAAAAAGTAATATACCCATGAAAACATTTAGACTATGTTTATGCAATGAAAACCTTCTCTCCATATACGAATTGTGGACGTGTATCAAAGGACCACTTTCCTTAAAATAATGATAATGATTCATTAATTAAATTTGCTTATAATATCAATCATTGATTAACGGGACCGTATATGATGTATATGATCCATTTGCCAAAAAAAAAAAAGTGGTTTTGTTTTAAACTCAAATATGTAGAAATATATTAAGTGACTATTTATTGTAGTCACACTACTTCTTCATATTCTATACATACTCTATAAACTATTAATTGATTGTCAATATTTTACCAATTGTAAAGTTTCAATACAAATACGTATCTTTACATGATTCGTCAATATTTACCCAATTTCAGAAATGTGAATTGAAAAAGTTTCCTCTCAAAATAATCTTTATTCTTCTGTTTGTTTTTCTATTTTCTATTATTATTTTTTTTTTTTGGAAAGTAATCTAAACCCAAAATGACTCATGTATATATGAGAATGATTTTATATTTTGGAATGAAAGCAGCATTTCCTTTAAGTTGGAATTTACACATTCATCATTGATGGCAAGATAAGAAAACCCATCTCGGCGAGCTGGATCCCTCAATAAGCTTATTTATGGGTATGTTATTCAAAGTAAATCCTAAGGAAAAATACATGTATGGCTATAGCATTTACGAATTGTCTATGTAATTTATTAAATTCAAAGGAGTTTCTTACGTCATTCGTGTAGGATGGAAAATATGAAGTTTTATGATGAAATATATGAAAATAGGTATGTACATAAATACAAAGGTATATTGTCTTGAGTGGCATTGCCAAATGTAGATACGTATGTATATAATTTGTATTTTTAAAAACCTGATTTGTCTAAAGGATGAGACAAGATGAACGACTTTTATAGTTGAATTTCATACTTTAATATTTATGTATACACATATAGAATCCTTGTTGGGTCGATTTTTTTTTAAAGTGGACTTATTGCAAAAAGAAGTTTACGTTAAAGATATGAATCGAGTTCAAGGTGTCCGCATTACACAAAGGTTATGCAATATTTACACCACTTTTCCTTAAACATGTTTCAACATGGTATCCCCACTAAACATTGAACAATTCCTTTTCATATATTTTTTATCAGCTTTTTGTTTTCATTGCTCTTGTGTTCTCTACACAATGAATGATACAGGGCTCGTGTGAGAGTCTTGACCCCTCATACTCTCAAGCCATCTCGTAATCTTAATGGAGGCAAAGATTTATGTGGAAAAGATGCTAAATTATTTCCTTAAGGTGAAATGCACTCACAGGCTCTGCAATGGCTTCTCCATTAAAACATTAAAGACTTTAATCAAACTTTTTGTCAACTGTACATTTTTAACTTCTCTTACCATTTAAAGGAATTAGTGGATTAGCAGAGTACGAGTCGAAACAATATTATTTCTCCCAGCATTTTTACTTTTCTCTCTGGGATTGAGACCAACTCAAGTAGATTTGGCCTCATTTCCAATGAATGTTTCCATAATATACATCAAATTTGGTTTTGAATCTCATTTTTAGTCATACAAATTGTTCTTGAATGACTGAACTGTTTACGAGTCTTACTGCTGCAGTCACAAGTTCTTTCACTTTGAGTTCCTGTAGTGTCTAAAGTTACCATTTAATGATACTTTTATGCAATTCGAGTCCAAGTACTTAGCTCTATCAAAGAATCAATTTGTCTTAATAATCCTTACAATAATATATTTCAAAAACAGTTAATACAAAATATTTCCCTGATATCCCTTAAAAGAATCCTTAATAAGAGATGAGAGAATTCCTTAGATAAAATACGGTTTTTTTCCTATATATTCTCTTTTGCAACATCATTTCCTTTCCTTATATTACCCCCTCAGAATCCTTAAATGGAGATTTCAACATTTTTATCTACGTTAAATGTCTCGATTAGTGGATACATATTAGTTGAGGCCTTGACAGTACCTCTTATATAGTTATAGACTTTTCAGAATAATCCAAGGTTTAAAATCTTGGATTGAAACGATGAATAAGTACATTACAATCATAATTAGTACATTCATCTGTAAACACTTTGTTCTCATCGTTGAATGCAGTTTTAAGATGATCCAATTACAACTAGCAATGCAGGGATGTGGGTATTATATTATTATAGCATTTACAACACGGATGTGAGTTTCATTAAACAAATTGAGCTTTGATTCATTTTTCCGTTCATTTCTTTATTTGGATGCAGAATAGAAATAAAACACAGCTACCTACTTTGATGACTAAGGAATTTAAACTTCTACCTATTCTTATGCATTTTGTAAGAACCATGAATAGTTATTAGTATTTACATATAATGAATACGGTTATTGATACTGTCATAATTAGTTATTGACTGTTTTCCTATATTGCATTTCCTTACTATGCTTACTAACTTGATACTTTTCCACGAGTGAATGAAGCACACAAAAAATATAAGTAATCCTAATACCTATATAGAGCTTTTCAATTCCTAGTTAAATTACTTGGGCAAATACCAAAAATAAAATAAAATAAAGTCACATACGCACACATTACACAAGTAAAAAAAAAAATGAAATAATCATTTCTAATTCTTCCAAATATCTTATTGTTTATTTGTAAATGACGTCAGAAGACAAGAGTGTTGAGACTCATTGTGTTGAGAGAGACTCTATCTAAAAATTAATAGTATGATTGATGTGTTTATTTTTCTTTATGAGGAGTCAATGTGTCCATTGAGAATTGAGCGAGGTTTACATTCAGTATACATATACTGGATCCTACTTTAAGTTCTTAACGTTGTCATAATTATTATTTACTTATGACGTAAATTAAAACATGAATTTGATTTGTCAATTCCTGAACTTCATTAGTTCAACCATTAATGTAATGGGCTGCATTGATGTTTCAATAAGAAACACTATGGATCGATATTACATATATTACTTTGGTTAAGGTATTTGAGAAATTGTGATTATTGATTGGAAATCCTCAATTTACCTTCAAGATCTTTAAGAATGATGACTCAAAGCCCTCTCATTTTTAAGACCCTCAAAATCCCCAATCATTTCGACTTGTGAGACAATGAGCATCCAAAGTTATATCCTGCTTCCATCATCGTTTTTATCTAGAATGACCCATAGCATGATTAATCACATATCAAGAGAATTCCACGAGTATTAACAAGGAAGGTGTAATTATAATCACGTCCATTTTTACACTTGTGTTGTCAACATGATGGATGATCGCCCATTCTAAGCTACAAATGAAATTAAATTAGTTTAATTAATAAATAATATGAGAAGGAATGTCCCAGTTTAAACAATTGGAGCAATGCAAGATAATGATGCATAATATCTAACCAGGTTTTTGATCACACTTCATTGTTTAAGGGGGGTAAAGCCGGGATAGCGTCATTTATAGATAAACAGAATAATAAAAGCATTTCAAAAGAATGAGGTTACGAGTGAGCAATACAAAAAATTATACTATGCGTATTAAAGTCGGTCATTAGAAAAACGAATTCCAAGAATTGAATATCAGGTAATTCCCGAATAATGACTTCTCTTTTCTTTAAATCAAGGAAAAAAACAAGTACATCTAAAATGCTTACAAAACATGTCTTCTAACATCGTATTACTTACGTAGATACCACTAAAGGGTAGCACAAAATGAATATGTACTTACAAGTAGGAACACCTCCCTCCCCCAATCCTTCTCTCTTTGGACTCGGGCGTACACGCCTATAATAATAATGTGTGAGTCAAGGACAGTTTTACATTTAGTCTAGAACCAACCGGTTTTATTAATTATGGACAATCCATGCATAATATGTGGGAGCCTTTAATAAGATCCAATGGAAATAATACGAGCAATAGTATTTTATAAATTATAATAGAATCAAACCTCGGCTAATGGTCATCTCCTTTAAGCGTGTCACTGCACTAAGCGGTCATATCTAATTTCCCATGCAGGAAATGTCAGTATAGCATAAATAAATCCACTGTACTAAGCGTGCACCTGCAATCTCCGGCCAGCGGTCACCCAAAATAAGCAAAAACAGATGAACCTGCTTCAACGGTCACTTTTGTAAGCGTTTACTGACTATATGTAAATACAAAACTTCAGAATCTATGCGCTTGAAATAGAAGATTTAATCATTCCAGATTATAAGTTATTATCTACTTGAGTTTGATTGCGTATAATCCAGATCCTTTAGATACATGTATCTGTATGCAGCCAATAAATAAAATATAGGTGGATGTTCCCCCCCCCCCCCCCCCGCCTCATTTCTTTCTCTCTCTCTCTCTGAATTTGAGAATGAATATGACAGTTTTAACAAAGCTAAAATTTGTAAACGATGGAATAAATATTAGAAAGCTACATAAAGAAATTAAATTCGAATCACAGATGACATATGTAAATGGATAATTAATCAGTTAGAACAAACAAAAATTTCAGATTTTTTAAAGTAATGTTACTGAAAATTATTATTTATTTTGTTATATAAATGTATATTGATTATTGATATTATAATTAAAGTTAATTTAATCCTAATCTTGTATACATTTTATAAAAAAAGTTAAAAATACCTTCATGTATATTTTTGGATACAGTTTATTTTGCAGTTCATGTATTTTTTTTATCTCCTATTTTCCAATTTATAATTGTTAAAAAAAAGCAACCCTGGTTCAAGAGTGGTCACTTTTTCAGCTTCCCTTTTCCTTGTCAAATAATACAGGTTTCACTGTATTTGATTTATAAAATATTGCCGTACTCCCCCATTAGTAAAATACCATTTGACACTCTATTTTTTCGTCAGCTGTCGATTTTCTTGTGCCTTTATAGCATAAAGCTATAGGTGATCTGAACACTGATGAATTGTACTCAAATTGTACTCTTGTCAAGCAGTAAATAATTACCTACACTATAAGTTGATATTATTAAATAATTATATATATATATATATATATATATATATATACATCACATGGTTGAATTAGCAATATGGCCCTAGGTGGCCAACGCACACCGTTTTTTAAGGCTGTGTGACTATTATCGAAAAAAAAAAAGAAGCTTCTAGGGCTGCCAATGGAGTTAAAATGACATCTTTTTTTTTTTTGAACGGGATTGAAGGAATATTCCAATCCACTTGGTTATCTATACATATATTCAAGAGTATATAAAATGTTTTTAATACATAAAAACAATCCGGGTCTGCATTTTTATATAAGTAAAAGAAGTGTAGGTAAAACCCGAATGTATCGGTCATTTTCAAACTATACGTCATTTGTTCCTTGAGAAAACATCATAATGAGGTTAAAGACATAAGGTATGATACCTATGAAATTGAAATACTTTTAATAATATAGTCATTTTCCTCTTGCCTTTGTCACACTTGGTGTTACATATAATATATATTTTAAATATTATCTATGTGAACTGATTTATGTGTAGGAGTTTTATTCCTGATAAGATTTAATAGGTACATTTTTACTTACCTACATAGGTAGATAGGGAGGCACATGTGTCCCTCAACGGAGCTGAGGAGGAAAGAATTAAGAAAAATAAATTTGAAGAGGAAGAAGGAAATTACGGATATGTTACTAAGTATATTCTACATGTTCTATCCGTCATTGTCTGTTGATAAGATTGCACGAGAGAGAGAGAGAGGTGGTTAATTAATTATTAAATCGAATGATAATAACTATATATATATATATATATACTATGGATTATTAGTGAATCGTTTTGTTAAGTTTGCCTTTAGACCATCCAGAGAGTCGGAAGTTCTAAAATTTTGATTATATTTGATAAATATATTTAAAAAGGGGTTTGTATAATATAACATTGTAACTTTGAACCTTAAAAAGAGAGCATATTATTGTGAGCAGTGAAAGAGTGAATTTATGAGTATGGTTGTAAAAAGCATCTAAGCCAAATTTAATGCCCATTTAGTCTACTGAATTTTGATAAAAATATAAATTCAATAAAATGTTCATATCTTATGATCGACTGATTTTAGCAAATTAAAATTTGGCGTAGGTCCTTTTCTCATAACTAAGTAAGAGCTTATAAGGAACAATATTTGAAGAATGTAACTTTGAGCAACAATTTCACTGCTTCCTTGTATATTATAATTTTATTAGAGGAACAAATTGTTAATCTCTTACTCCTATTCTGGCGATCCTGGCAATGCACAAGTTAACTTTAAGAAGTCCTTGCTGATAAGTTGCCCAAAAAAATATAAATGAACAGTGTTATATCTTAAAATCTAATCCCCGTGCTAGTCAGGCTTGATTATTTGGGACCCCCGCCCCCCTCCTATACCTGAAGTATCTGTAATAGCAATGTGTCCCTTGCTGACAGACACTCCCTTCAGTTGCATACACCTTTCATCATATAGTTATAGGTATATTTTGTACATTCATGCTTCCTTGGTTCCAATCCATTTAAATATGAGTCACTCCTGTTTAAAACATCTACCTATAATTAACTCCAATTGTAAAAAGAATAATTGGGTTCATTTGAAAAAAAAAATTACATTCATAGCTTTGGCGTTATGCATGTTTTCGACACAAACAATACAAGATACACGAAGCCCTTGCATTTAGCCTCATGCTTATTTCTGATGCTGCAATTGAAATAATATGTATATTGATTATGAGAAATTTACAGTGATTTTGCTCCGTGAAATGCGGTACTATATACAATACATATATAATTGGTTCACGGAGGTTTCCCTGATTGCATATAATCGTTGGTTCCACCATTGATTTTTTATCGTTGCATCACCCGTAATTATATCCCAGTAGCCTTAATATAGACACAAAACAAATAAATTAAAACACCCTGCTCTATATTATTTTCATATAATGGTGAACCAAACAGTCAGTCTGTAGAAAGAAACATCATGATTGTTTTGTGTACATATATTCTCCATACATATACACCCACGCATGGCCCTTTCTAACGAGGGTCATAATTGGCCAGTGTTTAGATACTTGCCATCTTTTATTTCTTCTTCAATGTAATAACAATTGCATATTTTATATAATTACCAAATGTTAAATGAATTTTCCTTACTTCCCATTTGCCCTTCTTTCAAAGGCAAACATATGACTGTTAAAAAAAAATCTTTATATATACATATTACATACCATAATTATAATTACAATTATAATAACTGCATTTCTTGACAAACAACTTATGTTGTTGCTTCATCTCAGCATAAGAATTCACTGCAGTTTAATAATAAACTCACCAGTAATGAATTTAAAAAAGCAAAACGTTTGTAGTATTCGTTTCTAGCCAATTATTTGAAGCTCCGAGCTCAACAGGGCTCCAATGATTTGGTTTTTTTTATTACGAAAAAGAGCTGTGGCCAAGTCATTTTATACAAGTCCGAGTCAAGCTATTAGTTCAAGTTGAGTCGCAAGTCCTTTCACTTTGAGGTCGAAGTCACAGTTTAATTAGATTTAATTTTGACTCAAGTCCCCATACTAAGCTTCAAGATTCACTGATTTATAACATACATACATACATACTTGTAATGAACATCTAGACTGAGAGGCCTAGACATCGCCTCTGGATCTGATGAAAATGCAATACATATATTTTATTTCTCAAACTGGATTCCATTTTGAATAAACGTTCATTTATCTTTGAATATACATAGATCATCATCATTTCGTGACTGCACTAAACGAGGTCAATTTTATAAGGTCATTCATGTATGCTTTTAATTGATTATACTAACTGTGTTTAACTACTCCCTTATATCATATTTTTAGATCTTTATGACTTGCTCTACACACGCTTAATG
This sequence comes from Lepeophtheirus nordmannii, assembly GCA_963680855.1. Taxonomy (NCBI): domain Eukaryota; kingdom Metazoa; phylum Arthropoda; class Copepoda; order Siphonostomatoida; family Caligidae; genus Lepeophtheirus; species Lepeophtheirus nordmannii. The sequence continues at coordinate 30,039,407 of OY804522.1, read as the reverse complement.
TTTGAATGAACCTTTAAAATGATCTTTGTGAACGGATTCAATGTCTAATTAAAAAGTATGAAGGATTTTTGAAATGTAGAACGCATTCATAAGCTTCAATATCATATATATGAATTCACAAATACATATATGACGCATGAATTAATTGGAGTAATTATCCTTATTAGTATTTCATTAATACAATATTTACAAACGAAAAGTGTCATTATTATAAAACCCTTTCTTGGTGTGATTTCCTGTCGCTCGATTTATGGTAATTAATGCCTTTGAAACAAAAAACAACAAATCTTAAACACACGTGTCAAAGGGTCTGATAAATATGCATCTAGATAAAAAAATAGCTATGTACATAAAAAAACACTTTTGTAACAGTATCTCACAGAAAAAGTATTGAATTTACATATTTTTGATATTTCTATATAACAATGGATCTCAATACAGGCATATTTGGTTTTATACCTGATTTCATGGTAATAAGATAAAAAAGATGGGACGTGTTTTTAGTCGAGTCACAGGATTCAAGTCAGAAATATCGAGTTGGATTGATGAATCGAGTCAAAGAATTAGATGTAAGTGAGCCTCGAAACAGTTGAAATTAAGAACCCTTCAAAGCAAAGATGGTTACTCGAGTTGCAGGATTCAAGTTCTTACACAGACTGCTAGAGTTGGATGTGAAACTCAAGTTAAATGACTTGATGAACATGGCTCGAGTCGTTCCGAGTCACATCAAAGTGTCATTTAAGAGTCATCGAGTTATGTGACCCGAAAATGACTCAACAAAAAATTATTCACCTTCATCCAGTTTTTCACCAACGACTCGAGTAGTTTAGTAGCTTAAATCCTGTGAATCGAGTACCCATTTCTGGTGTTAACAGTCCCTTCATTCAACTATCTCTAGTCCTCCCTGCATATTTTGTAAATACAGGAAAATGTAATGACAAATAAACCCTATATCAAAATAATATATTTGACGATTCGATACTTTATTCACTACGTGAGTGATTAAGCTCTAAACAAGAGATCTTCAACATATATATGTATGTATAGATGCCTAAGAACATTTTGTTCTTTAATTTGATATAGGAACTATTTCAAACAACAATGTCCTCTCGAATAGTGTTTCAAACCCCGGTGTGAGTAAAAATATTTTCTTAAAATAATTTATAAAATATTGTCTTATTCAAAATTATCATTTTAGTCTAAACTACATAAAAGATTCATATAAACGATTCAAAGATTCTTTATACTTAGTGTATATTAAATTCATGTTTATAAATCTAAAAGTCAACCAAAATATTTTATGTATTATTCTAATTATAGCGATTGAATCAGTGAACTCCTCTTTTCTTTATTGCAATATTCTACATACATATTAAGTAATGTGATTCCAATTAGAGATAATGGAGTTAAAAATCCGTGACATTTAACATTAAACAAATCGTTCTTTTCCGTAAAACACACACTCACAGATGTGTGCACACAGAGCAACATAATTAGGTACATGCCCCATCCTTCTTATATTTCATGGAATCATTAGCATCTTGACACTCACTACTAATTAGATAATTTAAACATCGCCTTAATGAAATAATATTTGGACATGTTGACAAGGAACGTTATATTATATTAAATTATCATTATCCAAACCCCTCCCCCCATCGAATGATCCCCTCTCTACTCAAGTACATACACGTGTTGTTAACACCAATGCCTTATTTATTATATAGATATATCTATACTCTGGTTCGTTAATTGGTTGAGTGAATACACCGTACTGTTTGAATCCTAACATTTTATTTCTGCCTCTGGAATTGTCTATGATCGAGTTTCTCAATATAACCTTCAGAGTAGGTTCTAAGAGGGAGAAACTAAAATGTACTGAAAATTAAAAATAAAGCAAAGGATCAATTGTGTCTTTTTTTAGAATATTCTATAACTATTCCTTCTCGATCCGCCTAAGCTTTAGCCCTTGATTTAGAAGAAAGGGTTCGGTACATTTATATAAGAGAAACGTTAAAGATGTTTTTTATGTCAACAAATGTATGAGTCACAAGTTTTTTAAAACAATATCTCAAACAGTCAGAGTAGTTTGAATTCGGACAACTGAAATAGTCTATTACAGACAATTCTTGTTTTAGAAGAGGAACTGCAGATAAAGCTGATCTTAATTTCCTAACCAAGGCTTTCAACAAGGTCACAAATAATAATAATGATTAAAGTAACAAATCAATATAACAAAAATGGTGAAATCCACACAAAATTAGTTCCCGGATGGCTGATTGAACTATCCAACACTATAGTGTTAAATTCATATTTTGATTTCCATAAAGTTTTAAAAATATTTCTACATACACAGTGACGAAAAAAATATCCGGAAATTCTCATTTAAATTGTCCGTGTTGAGTATTTTTAAGTATCTTAAGTTTATGTATGTTGGTACGACTATCTTTAATTACGACACCAAAAACAAGCACAATCTGTCGACTAGTTTGTTCGATCCCACATTCATGGGACAGATCATAACTGGTGACGAGACATTGGTCTATAAATACAATACACTAACGAGCCAACAATCATCGGAATGGGTGAAAAAAAATGAGCCAAAACCGAAAGTGTATCGCTTCAAATGGATAATATTTTGAAGGAAATTCAATAAATATTGAAGAAGATTAAAATTTTTGTGTTTTATTTCAATTTTCCGGATACTTTTTTGTCACAGTGTATCTACACATTCATTATTTACTAAAGTTCTAATAATATCCGTAAAAGTCCGGGTAAAGGGTTCCTTAGATGAACCGGACTCTTCAAAACTGTCTATCATTCGACCTCACATTTTATTCATTTTGAATGTTATTTATTGTACTAAAGGACCCTCGAAATGAAAAACTATACTTTAAACTTTAACTACAGCTGATTTGATCATATCCGGACTAAGAACGTAGCATATTATGTAAATAATATTTTGTGAGTTGAAAATTAATTTCAATTCGTTTTTTGATGAGACTACATGATTTTAAGGCCTCCTCTTCCACACACTCATTAAAATTAGTTTGGTTTTACCATTATAATATGCCTATAAATATACACATACATATTTTGCAAAATAAAAAAAGAAGGTTGTTCTCAGGAGAAAGTCAATGATGACCTTGATGTACTTGTGTAGAAACAGAAATAAATAATGACTAAAAAAAAGGTTTGAATTACAAATTTAGTATTCGTTATATTTTTCTGATGATCTCATTTCCCGATTATGATTAATAATAATTTTCTTATTAATCTAATCTATAAGAAAATATTTTTTCTTCATTCGTGATTCCTTCTTTTTATTTATTTAATGAATTTGTCTTAATAAACAAAGTTGCATGCTGTTGAATAATATAACATGCAATATGAACGTACATATACGAATAATCGTCAATTGTTTTGAACCTAGATGGCTCTTTGCACCTTTTTCTCCAACATGTCTCATTCATTTGAATTGTATGAATGAAGAGTCATAATTGATTTATTTATCTTTCAAATGAGGAATAAGATAAAAAGATTTAAAACGTTTTATGTTCAAAGACTTGACCCCATTGTATATTTTATTTACTTATTTAAAAGATTGTTTTTTTTTTTTTTGTTTTTACACCTGATGACATCTTGTTTCCATGTGATTCCTTTCTAATATGAAATGAGAACTTATTTGCTGCTAAGGAAGAAAATAAAAAAAAATACTATAGGGAAGATGTGACTCAAAGTAAGTATATGTATATATATCTTAAGAAAACCCAGAGAATGCCACTTATTATCTTGAATAAAATGGATAAATTTTGTCCTTGAATGGTCTAACAACAGGGCAAATAGACATCTTTGTTTTGCTTTCACAGAATAATCTGTTATCTGAGATGTACATATGATAAATAATTTACAATTAGAAGCTATTTGCCCTAATTTTGAACCTAGGAAGACATTTTTAATATTATGTACATATACCTTCAAATCTGGATAAAAACAACATCCTCTCAAAAACAAATTAATTAATTGTTATTTACTCCAAAAAGTACTTCGGACATAAGCAGCATCATGCTAAAAATCCCGATAAGTTCAGCTTTTATATGTATTTTATTGGCATAATTTTTTTGAAAATTCAAGGATAAAATATTTTGTTTGTGAAATTTAATGGGCTCAACAATCCCACTGTTGATAAAATTATAAAAAAAAGTTAAAATTTTCCTTAGTAAAAAGGCAGAGACAATTGAAATATATATACAAAATATATGAAATAAATATTTATACATTGAAATTAAAAGTAAATTGTTTTATTTCATGGTGCAGAACAGCTATTTATTTACTTAAGGTGTCAAAAAATGGACCTTTCTATGTACTTCAGATAAGAGCAACATTTTTGCAAGAAGTGAGGAGTTGATTTTATTCGGATTTATCAAAAATTTCCTTACCAACAATTCAAGGTAGGTAGTCTCCCATTGGCTACTCATCAAACTACACAATAATTTACTTAGAAGACACAGCTCATTAGTGCAACTCATTTCTTTGTCTACTCACATTTCAATCCAATCTTTCTTATTTCTTCTTTAAAAAAAGCAAACCATTTATCGATATAATTAGATCGTTTCAAATGAGCCAAATAGAAGAATAATTACAGTAATTAGGTATGATCTTTATCTAATTCCTTAAAAATGGAATTTTCCTCTCTCTTTCTTTTTATTCTTAAGATGATGAAGAACAAATGATCTGTGATTAAGGTAAGGCAGTTTATACTCTTGGACTAAGTAACGCCGATTATATTAAATCTAATTCTTCAAATGTTTTCATGGCTCATTACTCCCCCTTTCGAGGCCCATTGGAAGCCAGCTACTATAAAATACTTAATTTCATTGAGATATTCTACTCCACTAGTAAGGTCCATTCATAGATTTGATCCACTTCCATCAGGACCTAAACACCATAACTTTCTAGCTTCAGTAGTAACATCATACTTCTAATTGTGAGTCAAGTATCTTTCTCTAACCTTGAAATCGTCCATTTACCTCATCAAAGTCCTCAGGTAAACCATCAAACATGGATATAGCTCTCATTAAAAGCTTATTGTACTTATTAAGAGATTTAGAGAGATACATTTGGTTTGATTTATATTATCACGACGAGCTTTTTGGGATAAACAAAAACACACTGTATTCTCCCTTCAGCTGATTTTCATCATTTGACTCTTTTGATTTAAAGCAGCTGACTCTACGTGTTATGAACTCAAAAAGGGTATTATTATTATTTATGATTTTGATGTATAAAGAATATATTAAATCAAGGATTGCGCGCCCTTTTTTTGAACTTTGAACATATTACAAGTATTAACAATTGGTTTGTGATTGGTAAAATTTATAAATATACAGTGTATCTAAATAATAAATTCTGTATAATATTAACAAGTTGGCAACAAGGAAAATACAGAAGAGTAGCCACCATATGTTTTTCCAAATTTTTCCTTTCCCTTTTGTCAATCGAGGTTGCGAGTGGACAAAAAAGCTCGAGGTGTATATTTGTTTTTGTCTAGATGGAAAGGTTGAGAGACACAATATACATAGGTCTCTACATGAATAGACCTCAATTTCCAAACTACTTTTTGACTCCTTTACTAATAAATAGTTCAAAAAATAAATTACCCACGTCGTTCCCTGAAGCCTTTTCGAAATGACTGTTGGTATTGCATTTTATTTTACCTGTTTTGTTGTGTAATTAAAGAAGAAGTATTTTCAAAATTGATGGCCTTACATCAATAAATACAAATTTTTAAATTACATTTTACACCCGATAAAAGAATAATATTTAATATTAAATAGCACTAATAATGAATCAACGCTCTGTTCTAACCTTTTTGTTATGTACCTATTAGTGTTGCGATGTGTTCTGGAACTTTAGGACCGATTTATGACCGTTTTTATTTTTTATTTTTTTTTAACCAATCTAACTCGATCCTTTGAGCAGTTTCGAGAACAAGTTCGGCTCTAAAATTTTTTAAAAAAACAGTGTGGAACAATTTCATCTAAATTTTCGGCCTGTGTCAATATCCTAATGAACTTTCGATGACATTCAATTTTCAAATTTCAAATGTACACATGTCATACAGAGTTTTTTTTTAGTACAAAATCAATACAATCTTACTTCCACACTTTGAGATCCATTCTCCACCAATATATAGGTTTGAAAGGAATCCCTTAAGATTGGACCAAGAAAACAAACAAACAAACAAAATCGAATATCCATCTTGGATTGAATCGCAATTCATGTTATTTGTTTATACCGGCACTATATGTAGAGATTACTTGGGTACTCATGCATTCAAAACGGTACTCTACTAAATTAGCTTTGCACCATTACAATTATACAAAAATATACTGATGACGTAACAAAACACAAAACAAGAATGAAAATTGAGTTTGACATTTTTGTTTTATACTTTTTGTCAAAAAAGTATTGAAACATCGCTACGGGAATCAGTGGGATGAAAGTGTTTGTATTGTGCCCTCAGTTGTCTCAATGGCTACAAAATCTCAAAAGACCCTTCTGAATTGCATTTAATTCGTGACAAAACTTGTCTCAATGGTTAAAAATCTCCAAAAATCATTCTGATTCGCATTTAATTGTACCTTTTTATAATGCAGATTTCCAATCATTATTTTAATAATGGTTATACCTACATTATCATTATCGAACAATGCAGTACATTCAATAGTCCCTTATTTTAAAGTGTCACTTAAGAAGCAAGGTACTCACAAAGGGCATTCATGTGTCTCTCTATTTTCTCCTTTTATTTATATTTTTTTGCTTGTGTACGTATTTTAAATTCAAGCCCCTTCAGACGTTGCCATGATTGCTTTATGGCGCCAACAGAGAAAATTTTTCGATAATAATAATAATAATAAGAAGAAATATATTTCTATTGTGTTATGTACCTACACTGGTACATGCCTGACTCTAATCATGCCTACTACATTTTACCTACAAAGTATTTATGTTCGTAAAAAAAACCTTTAAAAAAATGCATTTTGTCTTAGGGTTGTTGATATTTTATGTACATATATGTATAGTATGTATTATGTTATATATCTACCTATGTTATAGGTTGATATGTATGTAATATTACATTGTATTGTATTTCTACGTCTCAAATCGTCTAGGCAGGCTGTCAAATTCATATCTTGATGCCCAGGAAACTAATTATGGGTCACTTAAGTTTGTAGTTAAGATTCCCTTGAGAAAAACTCTGATACCATCAAGACTTTGAGGGGTCGAGACCAAGATAAGACGAAAACCTTCAAAAAATAGTTTCAAAAGTAAGACTGATGTTTAGAACAGGGCTACCTATAATTGTACAAATAGGAATGCACCGAAAAGTTCCCATAATCGATTCTAGAGTCTGGGTGTAGTTGCCATATTTTCTGTATCCCCAATAGATTTACTATATTTATGTAATGACCTCCTTGGATGGCATTCCCTGTCTGGAAATCCTATCTGCATCATTGTCAAAGCGATTTCATTTTTTAGGCAATAAATGTAAATCGCGGATTTTGTTAGTAATAGGGTACGTAAACACAAAGTCGTGCTATATTAATCGAAATCTGGACTAAAAAGGATGTCTTTTTATTCGTTCAATTTTCAATCTGCTATATCGTGGGACATTTTCTCATATATATATGAGTGAAGGGAATGAGAACTTTCCTGTATTCTCCTCTCCCTAAGGCTCACACTGATTCTTGTTTTCAAAAGAGCATCTCCACAAAAGTGATGCTGAGTCAGTTTAGAAATAGATATAAATCTCTTCCATCTGAAAAACAATAGTCTTCCAGGAGTCAGTTATCTATAGGATTTTTAGAAGGGCACCATAATAATACGGAAGAGGGATACAAGGGTATAATACATATATCCTTTAGATAATTGTAGATTATGACAGCTGGAAAACTATGATTGTTGGATAGAAGAAATCACTTATTACCTATGTGTTTCTAGACAGGCTTTTTACTCCTCTTTTTGAATATGATGCAAAAAAACAACAACAACAACAGGAACAATGGACAATAATTTTTTAAATTCCAAGATTTATTTCACGTGGATCCATTCGATCTCCCCCCCCCCCCTCCACACACACAAACCACCTAAACGCAAGTACCTAGAAAAAAATCAAGAGTTATGAGTTTTTTTTTATTGAGAGACGGATATTTTATTTTATTTTTTGCTGATTCATGAAGGTGGTCGTTTGTACATATAAGTAGGTTTTATTGCTTTTCCCTCTGGGTTGATGTGGAAAATGATGTAGACATAATAGAGTATAATTTTTCTTGTTCTTTTAAGACATATACATACATATGTTGTCCATACCTGAAAATAAGAGAGTGAGGAGAGGCGGGAAAGTGAGGATGCAGAGTCATTGTGACCCTAGACATAAAAATATTCTTAGTACTCAAATAAAGTAACAGGACCGACCCATAGTTGTACTCCATTCATAAATAACGTTATTTAAAAAAAATAAAAAATATTACAATTCATTTTTTTCAATGTAAATTGACAGTTTTAAAATTTCCTTTTTTATTTAAACTGACTTTACTTATTAGATATGATGATTGCCTTTTCTCTGCATAACTTTTACCCAAAAATGCATATGTTACATATATAAACTATTTACATTAACAATAAAACATGAATAACAGACTCATAAAAGTCACTACATATAATTATTAATGAGGAGTAAGTACCTTGTTAATTGAGCATCAATTTAATGAGTTGTAAGTAATTCAATATTGACTCATAAAAAATATTAAAAAAAACAACAACTAAGGAACATAAATGTATATGTATATCAATAATTATATGTTCATAATATGTACATATGTAGTAGCAAGGACTGCTGTTCCCAGGGAAGTGCTAATTAGTGAGGAACATAAAAAGTTCCTTCGTTGTGAATTGGGACCAATAAAGAGATTTTATTCATTACGAAAAGTACAAAAACTATTCATAGAGTCATCATAATATTCATTTAACAATATTTATTCACATATTATTATGTTTATTTTTTATAAACATAATGGAGATGGGAGAACAAGGAGTCCAATGATTAAATGACCAATCCCCAACTGCTCCAAATCATTATTTCAATAAAATAACTATTTTTAGTTTTGCTATTTCGTATTGAGAAATATTTTCATTTCTCTATTGATTATTATTAAAAGTACACCCATAAAATGAACTATAATTAGTTGATTAATATTATTATTATTATTAAAATTTGTAAAATCATTTAAAAAGTCACAAAAGAAATTATTTTATTAATAATTTACTAATTAACATTAAATTTGTTTTATTCCATCATGTAGGTCAAGAGGGACTATGACTTGAATGAACAAATAGCCGGACTTACTCGTATGATGACTCCTCGTCCCCCTTAATGACTTCTTATTTTGATTGAATTTGTAGCCCCAATTTCCCTTCCTTCTCATTTAACTTATTCTTAAGATATTATAGAAATAACGTAAGCTACAAAACTACAGCAATAACTTCCCATCTGTAGCAGAGAGTAAAATTCTTTTGTAAAATCAGACATGTATTCATTCATTTCATTTATAATATGGGAATAGTATATAGATTCTAAAGATGGCGACGCATCTGTAGAATTGAGTTCATTGGATCGCTATAAACTATTAAATAATTCACATTCTACTAAAAGAATAATATTTTGATTGTTCAAATTTTATAATTAAGACTCTGAGTAAGAATAGTACATAATATATAATTATTTTTTTTTTTTGCACAATATGGATTCATATACTCACACAAGAGAGCAAATCAGAGGTTAATGTACGCTTTGCATGTCTTAATAAAGCCGTACAATCAAAACTTTGAAGGAAAAATAATAAAACAAAGAATCATGCAAAATCAATGAGATCGTGACTTGGGGCTCCATTCCATTTCTTGCTCGTAAAGAAAACTTAATCACTAAAAGGCACCTTAGAAAATTAAAAATTAATCAATTGAATACTCACGTTTCAATTTTGTGTTATTTCATGTAATTCATAAAAAAAAGATATTTGACACACAACCAAAGGTAGTACAATGACATTATTTTTACATCTATTTGAAACTGGTTTTGTATGTAATTAATTGCATTTATGCACTAATAAATACAGCTATGTACATATATTTGCAAAAATACCAAAATGCTAATTTTTTAAACAAGAAAAGGGACAAACAGAAATGAATAAATATTTTATAATATATGTGTATTTAAGCAGGCCATCAATGAATTCTAACTACATATTACCACGCTGGCTAAATTTGACTTGTCATCAATGGCAACCTGGAGGAAGGTAATTGCCTCCTTAAATCCTGTTAAGGCTATTTTCTATCTTTTTTAAGGGACTTTTAGACCACAAACTACTCTCCTCAAATTTGTTCTCATAATTAGCTTTTACTACAAAGACAAAATATGATCTAACACAATACGGACTGTCAACGAGTCAAGTTGATCAGCTTACTAAGTTCTGAATAAGACTATGCGTTAGTATTAAAAACACAATCATCCGTATTTAAATTATCATTTTCAGTAACTAATGACTAAATTAACTAATTCTTTTATTGAACATATTTGAAAAACAAAATGTTCCAATTTTTTGTAATTATACGTATTTTCACTGTAGTTTCATTACTTTCTTATTTTCTAACAGATATTTTTAATTTTATCTCATATTATTGAGGATTTTTACAAGCAAAATGGACACCTTTTTAAGAAAAAATGTATTAAAAACTTCATCTAATGGCTTTAGAGATGAATATATATATATATATATATATATATGTTCACTATTTTTGTAGAAACAAGGATTCATATTCTTATGAAATTTGATTGTTTGTGTAGATTCAAAGATGGTCGACTTCCAAAATGATGACGTCACATGAAAATATTCTATTTAGTTATGCCTTTACAAATTAAAATGTTTATTTATCCTAACAATAAATATTTAAAAAAAAAAAAGAAAGAATACTTAATAGTTGATGACTGTTCCATAAGTGAATGATCAAAGCAGCTTTAAATTTATTTAGAAATACCACTATAACGTATAAAAAAAGTGAACAACAATTGAACGGACGCATTTTTTATATATTATATTTGTATTTTCAAAAGGAACTGTCACCTTAATTAACTTTGAAGAAGTGAGGGCTATAGTTACTTATGTCAAGAAAACTTCTTTTTATTAAAGAATTATGAATTTAAATACTTGTCTATCTAAATATAATAGGAGATGAAAAAAATTACTCCATGCTGCTAAAAAAAGGGGCACTAATAGATAAAAAGGTCTTTAAATGCTTTGAAGACAACTTATGTAATACATCAAATTTATCTTGATAAATATATTACACATTATATATATATAACGACAACCTTATATATTATAACATATCTAGATAAATAAAATACCTTGAATGTGGGCACAAAGGGTCCAATTATGATTTTCCATATTTTTATTTTTTTGTACATCGTTTTAATATTTTATACTTTTCCATTTAATATACACACTTCTAGCAAGGAAATCATTTGAATGAAAAGTATTATTTAAAAGTATTTCAAGTTGATTACGTGGGTTGAAGTCTCCTTAGATTTACGTATTCACGGAGACATTCCAAATGATTCTTGGGAAATATGATTATACATATATGTACATATGTACCTACATAATTATGAAACTTTGGCATTGAGGTACATCCCTACATTTAGCCAAATACCTATAGGGGCTCATACAACATGGATTGCTAACTTTTTGTTCGTAGTTAATTTGTAGAAAGGTATTTGAACCTATATTCATGTCAGTCAGTATTTCTTTAGTTGATTGTATAATAAACAAAGAAGAGACGCCATTTTGGAGCTATAGTTATTCATCTAATATGTACATTGTTGTTTACGGATAAACTTTCAAAATTATCTTAAGGGAACTTTTTCATATAATGACTCCAATAATAAAAAAAAACTTTTGTATCAATAGGAGCAAGATTTGTTATACACATTATACAATTTGGTTCTATATGACTCCTCCAAGATGATCACTTTCCAAATGATGACGTCACATGAAAAAACCTTTACTGCATATTATATAAAAGGAATATATTAATCTGCCATTTTCCCTCAAAAAGTACATAATTTTTTTCAAATTTTTGCATGTACACGATACTACTACTAATAATTAATTGGTAAAGCAATACATTTTTTTCCATGAACTCCAAAGTTTATTTTTGAAATAATTAAAGATATGAATTTCATAATTAAAGGAACATCTTTTTTAAATGTATAAACAAAGCACCTGCAACTTCATTTCCCCTAAGTAGAAGTGAATAAGCCTTAAAAACTTTTAAATATCTAATTATAATTATTACAAAGACAATTCAATTAATGTATGTACATTTTAATTTTGATACAGTAAGATATCAAAATGGGGTTGATTAAGTTGAAATATTTGTCATGTTTTTTTTTCTTGAAAAATTGATATGATACATATTATTATCTAGGGTAAATCCTTCCCTTATCATTAATTAGCCAATGTCAATTTTTTTCTTTCAAAACTTTTTACAATTGGATCACAAACATAATCATGATTTGTGTGTGTGTTTAGAACAGATGATAGACCCGTTTGAAGATGTATTTATTTTTTGCCATTAACTAACTAACCTGTTTTTTATTTTGTGAGATACAAAGCAGTTCTTTAGAAGCTTTTGAAAAGTAATTATCTTATGGATGAGTAAGTCGATTCGTGTAATACATATTATTATCTATTATAAGGAAAAGTACATGCGTTAGAAAAAATCAATAACTATTTCTAGTCCCATGAATTCCTTCTTCATAAATTAACCTGGTTTTTTTTTTCAAATTGCACAATGGGAAGGAAGTTTGTAATAATTTCTGTATGCAAGTGTATTATAAATTAGATGACAGAGTTAAAAAAATACCCCTTTATAAAGAGTTACAAATGTTTTTACTATTAATAAGTGAAAGATTCAAAACGCACTTTAAACATATTTTATCAAAGTTTAGCTATTATTATCTGGGTTACAAAGTAGAGAACAAAAAGAAATGAAACTCCAAAAACACTATTGAAGTTATTCAAGGTTTTCTTTCAGTGCCTATTTAGAAACGCATGATGTTTATGTTGAAATTCCATCCTTTCAACATTCATAGCTTTTTAGCCAGTGACTACAAACATATATGAAGCAATTTTAGAGAAATACATTCTTCTGGACCCATACCAGATCCCTTTCCATCTCTTTTACAACATTTATCTATTGCAAAATCCTTTAAACATTTGCTTATGACTTCAAAACTATGGATCTCGTTAGAAAAGAAATTTGAGTTTATTTATTTACATGCTCCAGTTTTTGAACAAATAAGCCAATAAATCAAAATCTGGTCTTTAGACCTTGATTATACGAAAAATATAAAGAGTTAGTTATATAATCGGTTATTTTTTTTTTCATCAGATGTTAGCTTTTAAGTTCAAAAATTGGGAATTATCAATACGTAGAAGTTGATTATATTAACGTACTGATATACTGGTTTTTTTTATAGATCAGTATCGAATATTTCAACAGAAAAATAACCAATTTGTCCGTCAATATTTATTTCAAATTAATCATAAAATTTCAGTAAGAATAATTTTGAGTATGGCCACTCCGGCCACTGTATAATTTGCCTGATGTCACTTGCAATACAGCTCATCTGCTTAGATTTTGACGCATTCTTGAATTTAAATTATTCCTTTTCATTGTTTTCACTGTATTTTTTCTCTCTCTAAAACTACATAAGTGGTCAGAGTCAAAAAGACTAATGAAAGATTGGATAGGAAATGAAGCTTTCAAAAAAATGGTCCATTACTCATGATTCTCAAACTATATATAATTGGTTGATCAAGCTGACTCTCCGTAATATCTGTTGATGAGACCCTACTTAATACAAAAATGATGAGCCATTATTTATTACAAGAAATTTCTTTCTCCTATACCGGTCATCAAAGTCTGTAAAATGTTAATCAGCCAATTACGTCATCCTTTTGTCTTGAAAAAATGTATAGAACCTACCAACTAATAAAACATTATAAGACCATAGAGATTCAAGCATCTACAATATTTACTTATAATAAAGTGGGAAATTTACAAAACTTGTTAGAGTTCAAATGCTTCCTTAACCCAGTGTCATTGCACACAAACCCCACATCTCAACTTTAAAACAAGTGCTTCTTGATTCAAACTAATTAAAAAAATAATATTTTCGATCCTTTTTTTTTTTTTGCATTACCAGAGTACTTCTATAGACATACATATGTTATGTACATAGATGTACTGACAAGTCAAATGAAGTAATTCATATGCATATCACGTACCTATATATAGAAAATATTATGTTTGTTACTCAGATATAATTTCAGACAGCAAGAAGCCGAATTTTGCTCATTAGAGATTATTTCCTTTTAAAGTTCGTCAAGGAAATCATTATTATTATTTGTTCAAACTATACATGTATATTGCATCCACCACTGTTGTGCCTTTATTCTTTTTAAGGTTTTGTAGCAAATTTATGTAGGTATAATATAAATTCATCTTTTTATTTGGCAGAAGAAGTACGTATTTATATTTATCTATCCAAAGCATGTTCAAAAGGTATAATAGTCTGTAGTACAGTTAGGAATTTTTATATATATATATATATATATATATATACTAAAGCATAATTTGATGATTTACAAAATTATTTATAATATATTTACATTGGTAGTTACTAAATAACTAGTCAATAATAATAATAATAATGAAAATAGTAACAAACATAATTAATAGTACAATATGTACATATATTTGTATATGACGTCACTGTTTTTTTAAAATAACTTTTCCTGACTTTACCTCCGTTGCTCCTTCAAATCTTTTTTTTGGGAGGGGGGATTTTTTGGCATAGTGATTAGTCATGATAGTCGTAATTAAATACATGTACACATAATGGATGCATATTATTATTATTGTCATAAATATCAGTTATATTTCCTTACACACAGAAATGGGTGGGACATTTCTGCTCAAAATTTATAAGATTCATCAGTCTAAGGAGATATCTTTTGATTCATCATTAAATCATCCTGGATTTTGTACCTATATATAATATATATGAGTATCATACCACCTAGTAAAAATATATGTATGTATGTAAGAAAAAGAGATGGAAGATTGCAAAGGGACTTAATGACCTAGGTGTGTTGTGCATTGATAAGATGGACTCTCTTGAGTTTTTGTGATTTTAAATACAAAAACTTTATCCATGGATCCTCCCCCTTGAATAAAGTAAGCCTTTATTGTTATTATTTGATAAAAAGTGTCAATTCCTTTCATAAAACATTTTTGTTGCTTGAAACAACAATCTCGTTTTGGCGGATTCTTTAATTAAAACTCCCAATTAAAAACAGTTTGTACGCCTACGTTGTAAATGAATAAAAAGTCTTTGCAATTCATGATATTTCTAATATTACGACTTATTCTAAGTACTTATAATTCCTCTGAACCATAAAACCATGTCTATTTTCACTAATGCATATAAAAGAACTATAATAAAAATGGATGCAATGGATTTGTAATTTAAACTTCACAACAAAAAAAAAAAAAGAAGAAATTTCTTAATGTTTCTTCCAAGAGTCAAATAACCTTTTTGTCGGCAATTTATGTTGTGCATCAAAAGAAACCTTAGCACAAATATATAGACATATATATATATATATATATATATATATATATATATATATATATATATATATATATATCAATGAGAAATGGTTCAAATTATTCTTTTTATTTCATAAATATGTTTATATATATATGTATGTTCGTACATAAACAAATCAATATTTCATATTGATTATTCAAACCAATCGTGGGCTTTACAATGAGATATTCAGTCGATGATAGTCTACTTTGAGTAGGGATGTTTAAACATTTATCATAATGGGCCAAATTTAGATAAATTCAACGGGACTACATACTTATATTTAAACTTTTCAAAAGATCAAAATAAAGTAAGCTAAATTTTGAATTTAATATCCAATGCTCTGTTTAGTTGGAATTTGATCAGTCCTAGTTTTGCTACAGTACAATTTTTCATTTGCAGATTCATTTAGTTGTAAAATTCCCAAACAGTTCAGTATATAATTGTTTTTTCTTCTTGGTCACAGTCCCTGAAAGTCTTGGTCTGATCTCAGGTGATGGAATCTTGACCTTGTACAATTTTCAAAGGAGTACATTGTTAAATTTCAACACCTCCACCCCCGCTTAAAATTGATAGATATTAATAGTTACAAAAATATAAAAATGGACTCCAGGCTCATTATTGTAAAAAATGTCATTCTAGTTTGCTTTTTTGTTGACGGGTTGTATATGCACATAGCTCAATGCAAAAAGTTAAATACTAATAAAGTCTATATATTTTTCTTCATATATCTATTTTACAATTAAATTTGAAATAAAAAGAAGATTCTTTACAAAACATTTTGATGTACATATTTATGTAATAAACTATATTAAAGAGATTTTCATACCTTTCAAGTTGATTGAATTATGTGTGAATCGTTTACTTATGTTTTATGAGCACAACAACAAAAATCCATTTATATTATGAATTTAGTAGAATAAATCATTCGCATTTTTTATGGATATATATATATAATAAATATCCTTTTGCATTTGAAAAAAGGATATTAATATGAATACACATCATATATACGTAGTTCGTAACGGTAATGAACTTCAAAATTCAAAACCACAGATGAACAATCCACCTGATTGATAAAGAACTTCACTCGTACACATGTAATATATTGTATAAAACTTTTTTTTTTCATTGTTCCTAATGTTTCTGGAGGGCAAAAATGAATTACATATACTCTTGAAATACTTGCAAAAATGTTGGTACCTGTCACTACGGAAGTGGGAGAGACGTTGGTTACATTAAAATAATATATGCTCAGAACAAAGAGATTCATACATTTCAATCCGTTGGTGTTTTTCCACCTTCCCAATATGGTCGAGTTTCGATTTTACTAAATATATGTGAGTGCGAATATATTATCAGAAAACAATGGGAAATAAAAGTAGAAGCCACACATAGAGAAAGAAAGACATAAAGAACTGCGTCAAAGGGAGTTGTATCCGTTGACAGTTCAGTATAATTGGGCCGTTTTCAAAGTTGTTTATAACTGATTTTCCAATAAATATCTCGTAACACACATTTTATAAAAAGAGCATCACGTATCACACAAGTTTTTATTGTAATTTTTTTTTTCAAAAAGGGAGCGTTCCATAGCCCCTCTCTTGGTTCTGACGCCACTGACTCAGAGAATCAATTATCCAAGCTGTTTGAGCTATTCCTGAAGTTCAAATTGACATAGTTTTAAACATTATTTAAAAGGCAAAGTGACGTCACATGTACATCCCATGAACATGATGCCCCTTTTGTCTTTTACAACTACCCCATGTTTTTCTTTATCTTTGGTTGAACCATTCAGTAAATAAAATGAAAATAAAATTTTATTTAATTGATTATTTTGAATCATTTGTAATATACAGAAAATGAAAAAAATAATCTACAGTGTATTCATTTCTTCATTAGTTTGGAGGCCCATTGTTAGCTTTTTCAATTAAAGAGTTTAGGAAATCATCATGCTTCAAACCGGTATTGACAGTTTATTGTATTTTTTACTTTGTATTATATAACATATGTATATGTCATTTTTGATCTAATTAAATACCATTTTCCTTATCATGAGTTGATTGTCCACATCATTTTTGATCATCTGTTATTTTTTTTTGAAGATTGCGTAATGTATCTACTACTTATTATTTGGAAAAGTTTGATTGAGTGGACACTGTCCTTGGAGTCAATGATCCCTCTTTTAAAGATGTTTTTCCCATTCAAACGTGCATATTAAATATATATTTCTAAAATCATCACTTTTTTTTATTTGTGCGGTTTTTCTTACAAATCACATTGTCAATTTCTAATAGTCATGTATCGAGGGTTAGTATTTCATAAATATTTGCATCCGTGAAAGTACTGAAAGAAATGATATCCCCGTCTGCATTTTGAAAATGTGAATATTTTTGTTTCCTATTTGATCCCATCACATTTAACTTGGGCATCATTGATAGGTGAAAGAGATAATGAAGAATGCCATGGAGGCAGAACCAACCACTCTATTCCTCATCTACTAAAGTCTCTCTTTGACTACTGAAGACAACTGAACAGTTGTTATTCGAATGAGAGTGTTAGTATCTACAGAACTACATTCAATAACTTACCTATATTTATGTATACCAGCATTGGAATTAATTTTTAAACTATAAATACATATTGTATTAAAATATGATAGCAATCATTTTATTTGAATGATTTTTGTCTAAATCCCCTGATGCGCGGAGATAAAAACAAGCAACTTTTTTAATGAAAATGTCTGATAAAGTCCAAGATGTTTGAGCAAGAAGTACAAAGGCAGAGACTGGCGTATCTCCTCTACGAGAGAATAAAGTCAGTAGAAGCCTCCAAAGTTATTGGAGTCGCTACTGTCTTCTCTCTTTGGTAGTCAGTTAAGGATGAAGGCCAAAAGGGATTGCTCAAATACTCAGCGAAGTTACAAACACAACAAAGGGCGAATTCCCGAACTTCTTTATTGCTGTTATTCTAGGATGATCTTTTAACATCAAGGAACTCTTCAGCAGGAACATTACATAGGGATACAAAATATAGTTTACTGTTTTGTTTTTTGGAGCAAAATTAAATCTCAAGATCTAAATTGCTCTGTCACCAATTTCTTTTCAAACGACCAAATATGAAATTGTTACTAATACTTTTGATTTTGATCAAGAGTAGATATTAAGTTCTGTATTGATCAGAAATTTTTTTTTCTTCAAATAAATATATAAACAAACGGTAAATTATGCCATAAAATTGCAACCAATGGAAATTTTGACTAGAAATTTATCCACATTGTAACTGTCACAAATTTAAAGGTAGAACTATAACATAAAAAAATTCTACTCAAAATTTTAAAGTAGTTTTTAAATAAACATTATAAAAACTACTTTTTGTCCCTCATAGGCCAACTTGTGGGGGCAAAACTATAACAAAAATGTCATTTGCCAGGTTATACCAATTTCTTTTTCTTTTAAATGAGAGCTCAACAGAGGTATAGAAGTTTTTTGAGCCTGATTGCTTTAAAATTCAGAGCTCTTAAACCTTTTGGAAACAATTAATTTTCCATCAAAAAAATGTCATTTCTCAAACTTCAAGTAGCTTGAAAGGTTACAAAAATGGCTTTTGAAGCTAAAACTCTTCAAATTTCATTTTTTATCAATAAGCAGCTGAAAAACCTCTGGTGTAGAGAAAATAAAGGATTGATCTGAAAACGGGGCAGCCTAATACCCATCAGTGTTTCATTATGTCCCTTCTTTTTTCTTATGAAAGTAAGGATTTATTGTATAATAGCTATGTAGTTTTGATGCTTTTTTGTTTCTTTAGTTTGAAGTACGACTCAAAATAATGTTTTCACTAATATATTTCACTCTTTTGATTCCCATTAGTAATAATTTTTCAAATGATGATGATAAATCGTGATAATTCATTATTAATACCAGACTAATTCAAGCAGCAGCGCAGCGTGGGATTGTAAAAGAGCGGTTGTTACTGATATAAGGAGCTTTCATTTCATAATTTTATTATTTCATAATCATTACCATCAACCTAAACGATACTTTTTATATAAGTTGATAATAATTAATATTAATGCCAATAATTAATTAAGCAATATAAGAATATATAAGGGAAGTAAAAATATAAATAAGCCTATGTAAGCCATATTCATCTTGAATTTCAAGGCTGTAATATTCCTTAGGGCTATATATCACTAATACGGAAGAGACGACTTTTATCTGATTCCATGATTAGCGTCTCTCATTACATCTACTTAAATGCAGATTTTCTCTTTTTTTCTCTTCATTTTATTTCTATTAAAAAAAATCAATTATGAAAAAAAGTTTTTTTTTACGGCCAATTAATTCATGATAATTTACCAAGATTTGTTTTTTGTATTTTCGACAATAGAGAAGACAAAAAAAAAAAATATTTGCAGTGAAAGAGTTAAATTGAAACTAATAAATGTATACTTATCTGTGTAGTCTCATGTATACATTAATGAACAGTTCTTTGGAGCCGATTTGCCCCAAAGGAATTCTTTCGTTTAAAAAGAAATTTACAAACAATAGGAATATCTTCACTGACCAAAATAATTGAATACACATATTATGTACATACAATTGCCATTTAGTCAATGAAAAAAAAAAAAAAAAGCTCTCTTTTTTTCTCTGTTTTTTTTTGCAAGGATGAGCACCAGAGGTTAAGTTTCACTTGACTTTTTTAATTATAACTAAAGTGAAATTCTCTTTAAATATAGCATTTCTATATTTGTGAGAGAAGGGAAAATCTTGTTTCTTTAATTACTTTGTTTTCAACGATTCAATTAAGGGGTTTAAAGGTGAAGGGTGACTATTAGATCTTTAATGAATGTTTGAGCTAACCAATGAAAAACATTTGTATAAGAAACAGATTCGTTTTTGGTTGACATCTACGAAGCTTTCGGTAAGATTGATTAAGCCTATACATACACTTAGATCCACACACCTAAAATATATGTCTAGCTCAAATATTTCGCAATTAATATATTTACATAATTATGGGCCAACATGTATCATTTAGAGTATCGATTATAATTATTCATTAAACAAAGATTATCAAACTATATACTCAAAAAGACCTCAAAAATCTCATATGAGTCAAGGTTGACAGCATCAAAATAATACTTTCAAAAGCCAAATAAAGGATCACTTATCCCAAGTGCATGAAAATATACAGAGTGTGTTTTCTTGACAAGAGTTCTTGTTGATGGAATGAACTCATTTTAGCTCAAACTTTTATTAAGCTTATAAAGTCCAGGAATTGGATAGATATTGGCTTATTCTAATAAACTAATATTGAGCCTTTACCTGTCTTTTTGTGGCTAGAAAGGTTGAGAGAGTCAATATCGATGGATTTGTGACAAAGAGTGGATTAATTATGTCTTTAAACTATTTAAACTTCACTTGACTCTACTTTTTCCCATAAAATTTCCGTATTTCTTATCAAACAAAGACTGTTTTTAAACATATATATATATATATATATATATGGTACATAGAGGTATTTTTCATTTGTTCACTCTTTATACATAGAATATGACATTTTGCACTGGGCCTTACTTTCTACTTCTCCATACATACCTCCCACCTACCAACATACATACATACCTAGGCTCTGTCATACATATATTGAGTCTGTTGATCTTTCTGCCATAGTCATTAATCATCATATTTTTTTTTCTTTTAGATCTAAGCATAATACAACACACAGTGTACAGAGTACCTACTAGCATGGAAACATAGTTCTTTATGTATGTATGTATCTATTCAAAATGCATTTACAATGCGTAAGAATTTATCTTCCTTTCTTTCTTTTTTTCTTTCTTTCAAAGCAATTAGCTACACATAATACAATTATTACTTAAAAAAGAAAACAACGGTCTTACATAGTACATACATATGTAATGTATGTATTTATGAATATTGTGTATTTCTGCAGCTTTAGAGGGTCTAATGATGATCCTGATGTATGGAATGATGATGAATTCACATGGGGTGGATCATTTTGTATGTGTTACGACAACAATGCTTGCTTGTGTCTTCTTTCTCTTCCAGGGTAATAAAACCGTTAGTTTGTAAGTTGCATACAATTTGTTTGTCTTGTAAATACACTCTATGTAGCTGTGGAAGTTGGTACTAGATAACTCCACATACATATATTCATAAATAAGAAGGAATTTCCTTTTAAACACAACAAATTAATATTCAAATTAATGTTTCCCTCAATTTGTGAAGGATTAAAAGAAATTCATCATCTCTTCATCAACCAGCCACCTCATACTTGTGCTGTCTTTTATACATAAAAGTCAGACGCATAGATACATAACTTGTCCTTTTTAGGCCTTTTTCTCTTTAAGATATCTAAATTCTGTTTTTTTTATATTTCCAAGTAATTTTAATTATAATTGATTTTAAAAATTGGGAAATTTACATTCAAACTTAGCAAATCCGAATTTTCTTTTCAATAAATTTGTCCTATAAATTTCGATCTTTGTTTTATCGCAATCAATGATTTGTGAAACTATTGAGTGTTTCCACTACCGTCATATATTGGATTATAAGGACTACACCATGCTAGTGACATAGCCTTGTTATAGGTAGATAGTATTGAACAAAAAACAAACAAATCTTAAGGAAACTTCAATTGTTTTTTAAAATTGGCTGTTTAACAAGGGTTTTTATATCTTTAAAATTGGGTTCTGTATGTCTCATTGGCCGACTTCCTGTAAAATGATGTCACATAAAAAGGCACTATAAATTGAATCAAAAGCTTCATACATATGTATCTATATTTTAAATTTTAATACTTGTATTCCCCCTTTGTTTTCTGTTTTTATTCAAGATGTAAATTAAAAACTCCCATGACATTTATGAATTGCGCCATGTAAAGAGTTGAACTGCTTCAAAAGTCTCCTTCAAATTGCTCCTGTATTGGTCATCTTCATCGTTACTTTCATTATTTTTATTTTTGTGGCTTTTCATGAGGTTAAGTTGAAGGGAAATAGGGATGCAAAGTTTGCTCTCAACAATCTATTCGAGTTATAACATGTAGATAAGGTAAAAACCGAAAAAAAAACATAATAATATTTTAGTACCTACTACAATAAGGGTAAGGGACTGGACTCCTAGGCTCTAAATATATTCGGCCTCTTCTGTATTTGACTTACTAAACTTAAAACAGGGGCCTTCAAATCACTGTTTTTAATGCTAGTTTTGCTACAAATTTTGCATTAAATTATAAAAAAAAATTAACATCATAGCATCAAAGAGTCCTCAGATTACCTCGTGGAGATCATTTGACCTCACCCAAATCCATTAAATCGACCACCTCCTGAAACTTTTGGGTTGATAAGGAACCTCAAATTCAGCCTCATAAGCATCAAATCACGTTTTGGCCTTAAAATCAGCCCAGCGACCTCGAGCAACCGTGGTGGTCAACAAGACAAAGCCTATGTACTTTTTTGGGTCTATACCTTTTCAAGTTATTCAAGTTATATTGAACTTGCTTATTTCCCTTATTTTACCTAGTCCCTGATCCTCTAGTTCTCCTAGCTGAACGTGATGTTCCTTTAAACATATGAACAAACAAATGGACTCGCACCATATTAATTTAGATTCTAATCAATGTACCTACATTTATACTAAGAATTATTCTTAGAAACAAGGTGTTAGCTTCAAGTGACTACTACACACACACATATTTAATTTATAGTTTGTAAATCCTTTGTGTCCACGGTTTTTTAACACGTATTTGATATATGTATGTCAGACTTTATTAAAGAAGATGGATGAACGACTATGTCAGTGACCTCATTTTGACCATAATTTTTTGTTCAAGTTCATTCTGAGTAGGTGTTGCGCATTTTATTTGCATTCCATTCTATCTACATATACATACTTTTGAATCTGTTACCTCCATCATCAATTTAGGAGGGAAACCTTCAATAAGGAGATGTGTCTGTTTCCTTGCAATCTTACGTCATATTCTATGTAGACATTATGTATCCAAAGGTCTGCCAATGAGACCAAATATGTATCTAAAGATACATACTCATATGGAATTATATCACCGTTAAAAAATGACATGTATTAGTACCTATATGTTATGCATATAATCCGTTTATAGGATATAAGTATGCACATATATTAGACAGAAATATGTTCAATATGACAATTAAATCACCTTGAAGTGTAATAAAGATGTGTAATTTTATAATGTACACACAAAGTTATGCATAGATTTATATACATACATGTATCTACTTAAATAGATAGAGAGATACCGGTAATGCAGGCCCTTGCATCATGAACCCAACCCTTGTGCAAAAATTATATTACAATTATAAGGGAACATGTATCTAGCTATAATGTATACATATATACGTATTTCCTGATCGTTAAAATTAGCAAAATATGCATATCCTTTTGACCAAATGACATACAAATATTATAAGATTACATTTAAAGACTTAGTAGGTAGAAACACCTTAAAAATGCATCAGTTTTGAAGCCTAATATATATATATATTTATATTATACATGCCTTAAAACGGCAGTCTACGGTATGTTATTTAAATCTTGCGTCTGTGGAAGGCACTCGAGCCCTCCTAATTGACCATTTCCTGAAAGTTTTTGATTCGGCCTCCTGAGCCTTAAAATCGCACTTTGATCTAAAATCAGCCTCCAGCACTTTAGGAGGTCGATGAAACATGTAACCTATTCTAGGTTAAGTTACCTTTAGTCCACTCTGTCCTCAAAGTCCTCCAGGCTGACTGTGATGTGCGTTCAAACGAACAAAGGGACTCGCGCTATAAATGTATATAATATATGTACATAAATATTTCCGTTATCTCTTATATATCCTTGACATTCCATTTAGTCACTAGGGCTCGTCCAATAAATCAGAGAATCGGCTTTACATACCCACTTTAACATTTATCTGTAATGAGTCAAAAAGTTCTCAATTATTAGCATATTTTATTTCCCCCAAAAAACAAAAACAATATCCAATTTTATTAAATTAAACAGTAAATCAATATTTTTTCTTTAAAAAAAAAAAAAGAAGTATTATGTAAACCACCCAAACGTGGCCTGTGCCTGATCCTTTTTGGGAGTTCCTTCAACCTTAATTAGTATTTTTGGATCTGACAATCAATGTACTTTAAGACATGTGACATCAGTTTTAACTCTCATGTCTTGTCAAAATAAATAAAAAGAACATAGAATTCTGGGTGTGGCTACATCAATCCTCCGGTAAAAAATTATATGTAGGATGTAATTTCTCCAAATCTTGATCCGAGTGATTTCATTTGCTTTACTATGGTGATAAGGAAAATTATGCAGTGGCGAAAGTGGCAATATTTAAATGTTATCTCAAAGTTTATTAACCCCCAAATAATCGTTATCGGTCCCGAAAGTCCATATCCGCCGATTTCTACTAGTCATTCACATAATATGTAAGTGTATACCTACTTTTATGCAAATAATTTGCTGAAATATTTACTAATCATTATAAACATACTTTGACTCAAAAACATGAGATTACTTTTAATACTCCGTGTGAATAATTAGGTATGAGTAAGGAAATATTTAATAATAAATAATTAGTTAGCCCCATGATTTTATTATTGTTTCTGTTTGGAGCTAATGCTCTTTCATATACTACGATAAAAATCTCAAGACAGTATATGACTACTCAAAGACTGGTGTTCAATGGGTATGACTAGCGAGATATGGGATCTATCATACTTTGACCTCCCAAAAAAAAAAAATTTACAAATAAAATTGAAGAGATAACTTCATTACGTATTTCTGCTACGTTCTTGGAATTTACATTATTCCAATACCATTTTTGAGGTATATATATATGCAAAATTGTTATATCTATTAGATAAAGTAAACAGATTTCCACTAAAATCTTTAGAAAACTTCATCAAATGGTTTTAAAAATGCAAAAACGACTATTGACCATGTATCCAACTTGATGTCAAAGAGAAAAAGTGAAATTACAATGAGATAAAATTAACATGTAGGTGATGAATATTCCTATGACTTGGCTAGTTGTTTGACAATGAAGCTTGTTTTGGATGGACTGGAGACGAAAAAAAGTAAGAGGGTAGTTGGAAATAGACATCCAATTCTTGCAAAAGTAATAGTTAATTGATTGGCTGCACCACTATGTAACATATGTACGTAAATGTGAATGTATAATGATGTTATGACATATTTTGAGTATATATTGTTAGGATCTGAACTCTCTATAATAAAGTAAAATAAGTTTTTGATTCAATGTAAGGTTTAAGTCCATTTATTTGTTGGTCCCATTGTGACGTTCAAATCCCCATTTTACATAATCTTTATTCTTATAAAATTGGGTTGTTAATATATCATCCAAGATGGCCGACTTCCAATATGATGACGTCACGTGAAAGCACTTTATTGCTGTCTTTTCATAATACTTCTATTTTTATGCTATAGACTCTATGATATCTAATAGTTTGTTAGGTATACAATCATGTCATACATGCATAATTTGAGATTTTTGCACAAACTGTAATTTGTTTTTCTAGCAGACTACAAAAGGTGCAATTTGTTTGCCATAAAAGGCCTTATTTAACTAAAACATTAGTCATTTTTTTCATTACCAACATTTAATGAAGGCTATCATTTCATTTTGATGTATAAAGATTACTCTTTTATTACAAACTCACGAGTAGTGAAATTGAAGACACTAGAATAGAATAGAATAGAATACGTCTTATCAAAAAATCACACCCTTGGTATATCAAATATATTTAATGTAATTTCAATCATGATCAAAATCATTATAAATTCTTTGTTGCAAAGGCTAGACTGCAACTTGTTCATTTCAAAGGAAAACTTTTACATAAAATATACCCATCCAATTTATACATGCATGTAGTTTAGTGAAATTTGCAAACAAAAGTACTTTGTTACAAACCCATAGTCCATTAACAAAGCTATATATTCAAAAAGTTAATACATCCTTAATATATAACGTCATTTAAAGCGGAAAATTGATTTGATTGATTAGTCATAAAACCCTCAAAAAATTTCTCTCATAAATTCTATTGATTTGATAATATTCACAATGATCTATAAAGTGATGAAAAGTTTTAGTTTCCTTCACTGGTACTCAACTCTTATGACCATTAAGCCTGAATGGCATTAATAAAAACAAAGTATATATGTATAACAAATGTATAAATGCAATTTTTTACTCCCTCGCTATCTACATAGGCTAATAAAACATTGGTTTGAAACATAACACTTGCATTGTAAGTGTAGCAGATAATCTTTCATATACTTTTATAAAATCTGAATGACATTTTCCTTTGTGCAAAGACTATCAAATATATCTTTATTGATATATCAACATTAAATTTCTTTCTTTCTTATTTTATTTTTCTTCTTCGAAAAAAGTCTTGACCTGATTTAAGAAAACGGTCGTAAAAGTACTTCACCATGGACAATTTAACAGTTAAAAGTCATTTATATTATATGTATATATATTTGTACAAAGATAATCTAAATAATAATAGTAATAATAACTAAATATGTATACCATGCATAAATTTCTAAAAGGTCATGACCTCGATTAAAACTCAAGAGAACAAATACTCACTCAAAGTCAGTAAAGAAATTACAGTTTGAGTCACAAATAAATATATATGTATATATATATATATATTTATTTATATAAGCCTCAAAACCATTGACCGAAAAATATGCAAATATGTATTTCCACCTATGTACATTTTCCATCTAACCTGTTACTAATTGAATAATAAGTAATAAAGATAAAAGCGAGTGAACAGATTGAAAGAAAGAGAACTAAATAATATTATGTAGGTATCATTATTATTCATTACTCTGCTGACTTACTTAGTTTTTTTTTTTTGCATGTCCATCTTGTTTTTACATACATTCATACATACAATACATACTTATGTAGGAGCACATTTGCACATAGTGATATCATTCTGCCCTCCTTTGCAAAACTCTATTTTTTGTACGTTTCCTTTGTCAATGACGTGTTTTGTTGTTATTCTAACGAAGTTACATGTATTTATTATTGTAGGAAAAAATAAATAAGTTACATACATATAATAATATGTATTCAGAGAGCAGGAAATGTGAAGCTCTTCAAAGCGTTCCTCATTCAGATGATTACTTCCATGTTTATTTTTTCTTCAAAAATAAATATATAATCTTCGTAATTATTTTGAATTAGTTTATGGGCAGCCTGCTGCCATCTCCTTTAAAAGGATACTACTTTTTTCATTCCATAAATCCATGCATTTATATACAAACAACGTTGTTTCAATGGTTTTCATATGGAGTTGAACAAATTTTTAAAGAGTCTATACATAGGCCTAGAATTAAAAAAATATAAACATAGAATTGCAGCATTATACAAGTACTCAAATGATGTGTAACATAAGTTCTGGATACATGGATACGTAGATCTGCTATTAAGATTCTATAGAGTCACATTGAACTAATGGCGAAATCTCCAAGTGAGTCTAAATAGTAAGAAATATTTAACTTGAAATCCCTACTCTTTGACTTAAGTATAATGTTTTCAGTCAATCCATTTTCAAATATCTAAATGCTAGATAATCATGGTTGTCGAACGGAAGGATAAAAAAACATAATTCTTCAAAGGCTCAAGTATAAAAATCTTACATCTAACAACAGAAAAATGAACTCATAGATAAATATATCAGACACAATGTAATGTTTGCTATTGAGGTTCTAAAGGAATTTGTAATGAGTTCGTTCATGTTATAGTCCATCATTCTATACACACAGTCCCGTGATAAGGAGGCAGAAAGTGCACTCAAATCTTATTTGTGCTCACAGCCTACCTAATAAAGGTTAAAATAATTAATTAATATTAGACTTACTGTACAAATGTAGAGTCCTTTTACTTGAGTAAATGTGATTGTGAGAGTCTTTTTACAAAAGGAAATTATTATTTATCTGATTTAAGAGGAATTTCCTGAGAGGTGTAATCCAAAAGATGTTCTTTCTTAGGATATATAAATTATAGCTATCTTAACATTTGAATTACATTATATCCTTTTTAGTAATTGATGATACTGCAATGCATGGTATTTCGGTGTACATGCACCAAGTTTTGAGATGACTCGAAAAATATTTTTACTTCGTCGATGGACTTAAAAGTCTATTTGCCTATGGCCAGAAAGCTAAGTATATCGAATGAAAGGGATTTTTTTACTTTATCATGGAGAGGTCTGGTTTTATGTAATAGACAATGTAGGCAAGTGCCCTGAGTACCACAATGAAATGCAAAAATGATGGGACCCAACCCCCATATTTTTTTTTAAAAAAAAGGAAAAATAAGTTTCAAAATTGTTTTTTATATATTTACATATAAAAAAAAATTCAAAACTCATTTCAAGTTTTGAATAAAAAAAAGGGACTATCACTCACTTATCTTTGCCTCAGGGTAAAACTGCTACCTGTCACGAGACTGTCCAATGCATAATCGATCAATTTATTTCCTCTTTAAATGAAGGAGTTGCAAATATTTTCAATAAAATTGATCTAGAGTTTCACAACAAAGTCTGTTTTTTTGCAATCTCAGACAGAGTACATACCGATACATGAATGGTTACGATGAGATTTATCATATAATTGAATTAAATTTGATAACTCATATTATAAAAAAAAAAAACCCTGAACACATTTAAGGCAAAGTCTTTGATGTAATATGATTTTGAATCAATGGGTTTTATAACAAGTTTTTATAGCATATTAATGCTCAAAGAGCACCTCATTTGTCAACCCAAGTATTCTATTAACAAATAAATTGCTGCTGATAGAGTCATTAAAGGGTGCAACACGTGTCTTTGTTTCGTGTTTCTTCTTTAAATAAAACAATTAGGGCCTCACCCTTTTTAAAAAAAACCCTTGTGACTATAAATCCTCTTAAAGAATATAAAAGTGATAATTGGCAATCATCCAAGAAACTAAGAAGTTTATCCACCATAAATGAAGATAGTCGTCCATGTTTATAAAAACTAATTAAGTTAATGCGTGTAACATCCGTGATGAATCTCTTTTTACCAAAAATATACGGTTCAAACACAAATATCCAGGGGAAGAGTTCCATCATTTAAGAGTTCATCAAAGGGCTGCTCTTCATTATTTGATTACTATGCATACAAATTCATTTGCATAAGTTGTTATTTGCACATTACTTTGTAAGAAGAGAATAAAAAATCAGTTGCATGTTTAATTTATGTACGTTCCTATGAGTTCCTATTCTTTTTATTATTGATTATGTAATTGTTTTGTGTACCCATGATTGCTTGATGGAGAAGAGGATTGTTGCAATTGCTCTCTCTCTCTCAAATGTTTTTTTTTCTGTAGACTTTTGACATTTCCTTAGACTTATGTATTTATGTATGTACCTACATACACGTAAAATGAGCAGAGTTCATTATGTAATTTTTTTTATATCTGCTAAATTGTTGAGCAATTACAAATACTTACTCTTTTTACCTCATGTCATTTTCCTCAATGTAATGGACATGGCTACTACTTACTCCAGTAAGAGCACGTTAAGGCTTCTAATTAATGCTTCAACCTCCCAATCATTCTAAAGGACCTCTTCCTAAGAAAAAATCCTTTCATAATTCAGCTTTAATAGTTAGGCATTCTCTGAAATAATTAATCATTCCTTTTCCTAATTTTTTTTATAGTTATGGGAAAAGGTCTCAACCAAACATAGGTACAAACACATAAATGATCATATTGCAATAGGTATAATAGGGAACTCCAATAGTTTGACTTCTTAACATAGATACATACATTTATTGATGATGCTTGCTCAAAAAACTCATTTAAATGCATAAAAGCCATTTTGTTCAATATTTACGCATACATTGGAAAATGTTTAAGTTTAATATGGGTTTAAAATGCATTTTTGACCTTAAAAGGTATATAAATTATAGAAATCCAATTGCATATTTTAGTATCAAACAATAATATACCTTCAACACAAACATTAAAGCATGCTCACTCAATCTTGGTATTATTTTGATAAACAATCATACTAAAAATAGGTTTTTTGTAGAAAAAAATTAAATATCCAAGTTAGAAGGGGAAAAAAAGCAAAAATAGATTCAAAGTGTTGAAAGTGATTGATGAACTTTTAAACATATCTACATGGATATCTAATAATAAAAAAGCCCAAATGGTATAAAAACTCGTGACTCAGATAAAGAATCTACTAGAATATGTAATAAATATATATAAAGATATGTTGATTGATTGAGATATTTGACCGACTGTTTGTCAATGTCTGACCAGGTATCAAATTAAAAAACGCAACTCATAATGTTTTAGAATCTTTGGAAATTCATAGGAAGGTATAATTGAATTGAAATGTCATATATGTAGGTATACATTCAGTTTGTCTAAATGTTCTGTACATGTTGAGTTATTGTAATAGATATAACTGAGAGGAAATTGTACAAATTGCAATATAAATATGCAATCTTAAATACTGAATGAAAACTTTAGGTGCAGTATAACTTGTAAAAAGTACTTTTACATAATGCAATGATTAAACAATTCCATTAAATATTTGATAGGCTATTAATATGTAATTTTCAAATGGCAATTACGCATTAATTGATAAGTATTTTTGTATATAAAATGTAATTCACATTTTATTTTTTTTAAAGTAAATTGTGGATTTTATAAAAAGAAAGTTAAAATTTACAGCCGTGTTATTTCCGAACACAGACTGATTTTTTGATAAATTAATTACATTGGTGACCTGTACAATGAAATAAAACAATTTCCTACTGATTTCAATGCATATTTATTTATTATAATCTGTTATTTTGGTCAGTTTATTTTTGAAAGGAATTGATTCAACCACTGGACTATACTGCACGAATCTCTTTACAGATTCCAATAATATATATTAATCAAAATATTTGTATCTTTCGATCTGTTAATTCCCGAGCATTTTCGTCTTAAAAATTACGTCTAAAAGTTGCACTTATCTGGATTTTCTTTGATAGACCAGTTTGCTTTTTATAGAAGTGAGTGCGCAAGTGTGTAAATAATTTTTTCTGAGACAATGTTGCCATTAAAAATAATTTTTTCCCTCTTTATAATTTTATCATATTGTATATCCTAAATATTCCTACTACTACTAAAAAATAAAAAACGGCCCAACACTTGGAGGTAATGAAGTAATTTGCTCTCTATCAGTTGATTTCAGGACTTTTTTTTCTTTGCAAAGGTGCAATGAGATGTACAAGAAGTCATATGTGCATATGCACAAATGTAGGTACATCCCTAGTGGTACTAAATTTGATATATTATGTGTTCATAAGGTACGAAAACAGAAAGAAAAAAAGGAAATGTGAGATGTCCTTC
This sequence comes from Lepeophtheirus nordmannii, assembly GCA_963680855.1. Taxonomy (NCBI): domain Eukaryota; kingdom Metazoa; phylum Arthropoda; class Copepoda; order Siphonostomatoida; family Caligidae; genus Lepeophtheirus; species Lepeophtheirus nordmannii. The sequence goes on along the minus strand of OY804522.1, from coordinate 30,007,166 downwards.
TCAGATAGAGGTTCTGATTTGTTTATGTATATACATACATAATATAGACTACATATATAGATAGATAAAAAGAGCTAAAATGCGTTATGAAATTCAACATACGCACATTCAGTGTACATTATTATTTTTTTTTTTGCATGCACTGGAGGTATTTACTGCGAGTGAATAATAATAATAATGATTATTATTATTATTATTATTATTTATGAATCTGAAGGTCCTTAACATAATATGTACATATATACTTTACAAAAAAAAAAAAAAATTACAACCTCGTTTATGTAGTTTGTGAATCAATGTACTTTGGGACTAAATATATTTCAAGTTTTTATACAGCACGATTTCAATTGTCCATTTTTTTTACTACTCGCATATCTATGTACTTGTACGAATTTCCCTGAACAACATAAAATTCCCATTCTTATAAATTATGTATAGATGTACTTTGGTATAAGTATGAAATATACCTATGGATCTCTTCATCTCTTCATTTAGTTTTTTTTTTTTGATTGCGTTAATGACGATGATGTCTCTTCCCTCTACTTTAGTCTCTTGCTCATTTTTCAACCTCATATTTTCTTTTGAATCAAATCATAGGTACATACTACCTATAAGAGGCCTGGACATTGTGAGTCATCAATCTTATAAATATTGCCACTTTTAATGAAATAGCAAGAGTTTTAGGAGGAGTTGAAGTGACTCTTATGTATGGAGTAAATAGTATAAGAAGATTGGTCAAGATCATTTATTGATATTGCTATAGTACAAACTTTAGCTATGAAAGTATGTATATAGATACACACATTTAATCCCTTTTCTGCAAAAATCGCAAAATTAATAATAATAAGTTCACCGTTGTCAAAAAAGCTCCCATTTTTCAAAAATATGCTCTCATATTTAAAACCTTGTTGTTCCATTGTAGAGCAATATTCATTTTAGGAGAAATCCATTGCCGATATGAGAGGATGCAGCTAAAAAAAAGTTTAACAATTTATAATTTGATAAATTCTAATTAATTATCCTAATTTTGTACATTTTTTTATTTTAAATTTAATTAATTGATTCGTTTTTTTATGAATTAAAAAAAGAAAAATAAGTTTTATCTCGTTTCTTATAAACCGACGTTAAACTCCTTAACTAATTACTTTTGCTCTTGAACAAAGGCGTTTTAGCTAAGTAACGAGTAATCAATTAGCTTTTCCATGTGACATGCTCAACACTGAGTATCAATGTACCACATTGGTATTTCGGTCAGCTGTTGACCTATCTACATACTGTTGTCTCTTATTAATGTTCTGATTGTGGAATTATTTAGTTTTAATTTTTGAATGTTCCTTCTATTATGTAAAAAAATAAATATAGGTACAGTACGGGAAAATCAGTCGTAATAAGTCAGTTCTCTTATACATGTCCGTGTATATGCCTTTTTGTCTACTACCTCCAGCTTTCGAAGGAAAGGTTGCACAATAGGGCAACCTCAAAACATACAAACTCCCATTGAGTTTTTGTCAGCTATTAATTTGTCTCCTTCGGTTCCTTCATTGATGATGTAACAGGTTTGTTACCAGATAATTTCTGACCTGTTTTTTTCTTGTCTCTTTGGAGAAGAAAAGGTTTAGAGATACAAAGAAGGCTGTGGATTATTAGTGCATAGTATCAGGTTCATAAAACTTAACTACATCCTTAGCCCTTGTTAAGCTATGAAGATTGAATGTTGTTCAAATGTTGGAGAGAGTAAGGTAATTAGGTAGCTTCTTAACTTAATTTGACCAATTAAGTTAAGAGAGACAATGACGGTACATGCATATTTTTAAAATAAGTAATTTATGCGTAGAAGCTGCAAAAAAAAAAAGAAGTAAAAAACAAACAAGCAAACAAAGCAGATCAAAACAAAATAGAACAATGATTTATTGTCCTGTAAAATTGACAAAAACAATGTTTTTTGCATTTGACCTTGACCTTCATTAAACACCCTTCCTCTTGATCAGAAAAAGCAAGCTGATCATTATTAATACATTTGAGGATGGGTTAAAAAGATCATGCACACGTCATTACTGGGTATATAATACCCAGTATTGACCCATGTACATATTTAAAATTAACATGAATAATTATTTTCTCAACCAATCCTTTGAATATTATGAGGTCTAAATTATTTTCCTCTTTATATATCACAAAAAAAAATCAGACATTATGTAATATCCAACAATATCTTCGTGGAAATGTCGTTGATGGTGTCCTTCAATAATATACATATAATATGTACATATATTATTGCATTCAACCTAGTAGCTGTAGCTGGCTATAATCATTCATACTTACCTACATATTAAAGTAAACACGATACACAATTTCCCATCAGGAGCTAAGGATATTCCGTGACAATCAAAGAACCATTCTCATTAAAAGTAAGATTTTGCATGAAAAGGATTTATATGTACTCACGAAGGCTTTTACATGCCTAAGTGGTTTAGAAGTGGATGGCTCTTATCTTGGTTAATTTTTTATTCCAAATCAATAGTCACTAGCCAAGCATCAAAACAATTATTTTTTGTAATTTAAGGACATATATGTACATACATATACCTAGGTATTATGTAACAAGGTTTTAAAAATAGATGGTACTTGTAGGTACATACATAGGTACACTATGAAACTTCCTATCCTCATACTTGACAGCAGTCGTTGAATCAGCAATCTTTTGTTTGATTTGAAACATATTATAGTGAAACTATATTATTAGAGATGTAGTGTGTTTGTACTTCTTGCAAATCAAATCTCCTATTTTCTCTATGTATATGAAAATAGCAATTCAATATTATATCGAAATGACTCAACATTGTAACAAAATGGACTCAAAGAGACATTGCAAAAATAAGAGCTAGACTTAATTTTCTCAAAAATGAGTCTGGATTACACATATTTTCCATTTTTATTAATAAATTATTCAGAGTAATTTGTAGACCTCTCAAATTTTACTTAAAGGTCCCTGGTTACTGTTAATTTCATTAGAAATTAGCATGAACTCGTCAAATTTCGTCACTTTTAGTTCCGTCTTTATTTCATCAGGAAGACAAAAGTTTTGTTGAGTTAGACGAAACATAAAAAAGAAGACAATGTTTTGTCTCGTTATGGTCCTATAAAAACATTTCGTCTAGTCATAGTTGTCCTGGATTATAAATCAAAGGGAAAAAGATTAAATTTTGCTTCAAATACCATAAGCTAACCAAATAAAGACTCTAGACTATTGATTATTTGAAATGTGATGCGTTATATTTTTCATAGTTGATATTACAATTGGAATATTTAATTAAAATGTTTTTTTTTCAAAATTTCTACGCCCTTTCTCCAATACAAGAATCCTTTGAAAGTCTCTGATGTACCTATTTACCCTCTTAAACCTTGTCGTGATATTCTTATAAGACCATATATGTATCATTGGTCGATAAAAGGTTAATAAACACGACTCTAGACTCTAGCTGGCCTAACTGACTTTATCAAATCATCCTGGAAATTAGAATATAAAGTCCATAATTGATCAAAATATGTCTGTGAAATATATTAAATTTGGAAATTTCATTTTTTATTTTTGTTTTTTGTTCAATACTACTTTTGTGTTGACATAGAACATGCATACTAATTAGGTCTTAGACTTGAAGCAACTTTTTATAATCAAGAGCATCTGAGTTTATATAAGAAATTCAAATCCATCTCTAACTTTCCTTTAAAAAGTTTATGTATCGAATGGAAAATTAACTGCTTTATAGGTAGAGGTGCTGTTGCTAGGTCAAATTGTTGTTCTTTCATTCATGACCTCCCAACATGATCATAAAAAGAAGAAACAAATATCTGATGATTCCTTTATATCAATCTGAGAAGCTCTACGTAAGAAATTAATTTGTTGAAACATAATCCGAAATTATATTTCAAGGACAGAGTATTTTAAGAAATGTAATTACATAACATTTATAATGCATACAGTCAATTCTCTTTCTAACGAGAGCAAACGTGATTGGCACATTTCTATGATGCTAAAAAACGTGTTTTGTAAGAACCAACATTATTATTATTTTGGTAACAGAGACTTGTTGGCTTTCCAGAGCCCATTTACAAAAAACAAAATGTTTGTGGAATGAAAATGAGATGAAAAAACTAATGAGTACATTGATTGGCTCTGACTATTTTTTAGTACAAACCTCACAAAACCTCATTTGAAAATCATTTTCTCATTATTCAGCTGTCCTTGTTCTTCAGCTCTGTTGCTGTTTGCTATTGACATAGATAAGAAAATAATAGTAGAACACTGTGAACTTTTTGTTAGAACCAACTTCGTTAGATTGAAAATCGACTTCATATCTCTTTAATGTACAAAGTAGTACATATGAAGATATATTAATTTTATTTTTTTTGCATGCTTTGATAAGATAAAGAATATTTATTATCTTTTGTATTTTGAGCCTTATTTTTTTTTTCTTTCCAAAGCACCTTTTCAATGAATGAATGAACTATATACATAGTGTTGAGTCATGCCATTCCTTCATTGCCTTCTCGTAATTACATTGTACATTGGTACATTCAAATATATTCATGCAAGTTCTCAATATGTAAATGTATATATCATTTCCATTCATTTGATATATATATATATAAAATACATTTTTTGAATTTTTTAAAAATAATCTTGAACCATCATGAAAGTGGGGATAAGTTCCTTCTCCTTAAAATAAATTTACTGATGAATTAGCAAGATTTGAAAGGGTTATTACTAATATTTCAATATAAAAACAACAATATATCAAGGCTTCAATCAATATTTTTAATAGCTTAGGATAAAGACTAAAGAAAATGAGGGTGCCTGAATGTACATATAGGTACTTACATAGTTAGTTATAACTACTTATACGAGATAATAGTATACTTTGAAGCTCATCTCCTTCCCTTTAATTGGAAAGGGAATTTACGAGATGTAACTAAGTGGTCTGGGTTTCAAGACATTATTTTATATGAGTTGGTAGGTATTTATTATAATTAATTCTTTAAAGGCTCCCTCTCTCTTTTTTTTTAGTCTACTGACCCATTTTTAACCAGTTGACTTATATCATGATTGATTTTCTCATCATGCCCAAGTCAACAATCATTTTGTTAAAGTATAACTTACTATTTCAATCCTTTTCATAATCAACATAGGATCTATTTTAGACCGATGAGTTTCAAAATATGTATGCACACACTATCTAAATTTACCTATAATTAACTATTTCAATTCCTGGATTAATGATATCATTTTGTGTATAAGGAAGTATTATTTTGATTCGCAATTTAATATATGAATTTTACAGCATATTCATTTTTACAAGTCTACAAATCACTCAAATCCTTAAATATGTCTACAATCAATAATTATTTATTTCTATTTATCTAACAAAAAAAAAACACGAAATATTTTGATAATTGTTGATTTTGACCTTCAAGTGGCAAAATTTTGGGTATACAAATGTACATAAAATGTAAGTTACAAATACGGATGTCGGTTATTGAGTCATCCATCATTTTTTTTTTGCTAAAAGCAATACACTGAATCAGAGAACCAATAAATTCATTTAAGTCTCACATATTGAATGTTCATAAATAGCTGAAATGGTCCCTAGTTTCGGTCTGAACCTCGAGCGCAGTCCTTGAAGATTAAGTATGAAAATAATTATAAAATCAAAGTAATGAAATAAATGGAAAATTCTCAATAATTGTTTTCACAGATAATCCAGACTGTTCGAACTTCTTAGTGCTAACAACCCAAGCTTAATGTAAATGGTGAATTTTATTAAAGGGGCCCTGTAATAAAAAATCTCATCATATAATGAATGGTCAAAAAGTCTTTTTACTCTTCAATTTTTTTGGATCAAATATTGACAATTTATTAGTCAAAATTAATTTGAATTGAGTTATAGGTTAAATACAATTTGTTTAGAATAAAACAAAAATGCACATGATTTGTGAACTTGGTCTCTATTTGCAGCTTGGACGACTTCCAAGTAGGTATGGACTCTATGTTCATTAACTTTTACAGAAGCATGATGTCCTCACGACAGCCCCTAGACTTCACACAGCACCAAAGGGGTTGAAGTCTAGGCTGTGATTGTTCAGAAGTTCCATATTTTCAATCATCAAGGTCTGCACATGGTAAGCTGTGCGAGCAGATTCAGCTAGAAAGTATATATGATTTGTCTGACTTTTTCTTGATCTATAGAACCACTTTTGACTGCAAGATTGTCGAGTAGCTACCAAACAGTTACACAGGCCTTTCCGATTTTCTCGAGTCACAACCAAGGTACAGCCTTAAAATTAAAAAAAAAACTGTAAATGTCAAATTGATAAATTTTTCAGCAAGATATAAAATAGAATGTATTTTTTAGGTATGAAATTATTTTTGTGAATGAGTTTTGATTTTATAATCACGATGTCAACTTTAAAAAATAATAATTAAGACTTGTGTTAATTCAAACCATAACTATATTATTATAAGACTAAATAATAATAATAATAATAACAATTTCAAACAAAGTTTCATGAGAGTAAACATTTCTTAGTGGAAAGTGTTGTTGGTTTTGAGTTTGGCATTGCATTGTCGAATACCCTTGCAAACATTTCTTGTACTGTATTTATATAAGTGTCTATTTTCCTTCTAAGTATATATTTGTATATATACATTCATGTACCTGTATTAAATACTATATATACAATCATAATATAAAAACAAAGCTTGTCAAATTCTTTTATTGTTAAACAACATCACATAAATTGATACTTATCTCCAAACTACATGCATTATATGTATTGGTAACTAATCAATTTATGCACTTTTTTTTTAACTTCATGCTAGAAGCAATAAAACATAGGCAGGTAGATGGAGGTGATAATATCTCCTCATCTTCTGGGATCCGCACACATACCTATATACAACGCAGACTTTTCTTCAAGGGTTGATTTTCTTTTTTCAGAAGAATATAAAATTATTAATAAGGTTGTTGTTGTATTTTTTGCATTTTTTATGAAGTATATCGGCGCCAATTCTTTTTCTTTCCCCTTTTTTTTGTACAATTATTTCTGCCCCTCCATTAGTTACCATTTTTTTTTGTTTTTTTTTTGCAAATTTAATTCAATAGATAAAAGTTGGATGAACCTTAATTTTTTTTTCTCTCTCTTTACTTTATCCGAAGCAAGCAAAGTAAAAAAAATAATCATAATATTTATACAATTTGAAGAAAGGAGTGTTGTACATACTTAAAGTATTTTTGAAGTGAAAAACTGATTCTGTCTCATGCATGACATTTTAATACTTGACTAATATGCACAAGAAACAAAAATAATTGCGAAATGTAATGTCTAATTACGAAGAAAAGAAGATGATGTATTTTGCAAAAAAAAAAAAAAAGAAAAAAAAATGGTCAAAAAAATTAAAGGAGCCCTTCAATTAAATCCCTTTTTACATAGGTACATTAATGATTTCTTGTTAACCACTTTGAAAATGGTCTACCACTCAAGTTCTCTTTTTTAAACACAAATGCACATTATATAACTATGTACGTATGACTCAAATGGAGCCATATAGACACAGACAATTTATGCTTCTTCATGATATTTCTTTATCGCCACTACAGAGTACCTCGTTATGAATGATAAAATTAAAACGACCATTTGTACCTTTGAATTATGATGGTTTTCACACCTGATCCTTTTTTCTAATGCATAATTCATGCTGATAGGGACTAGACGGTTATTTGATGGAATATCTATATACAAAACTAAATGGTGGGGGGGGGGATATGGAAATGTTTTGAGATTCTAATGGATATTTATATTAAGAAGAAATATTGAGGTATATGTGGGCTTTTTTTCATTTATGCTTCGTCTTTTATTTCTAAAGGAAATTAATACCAGGGCTCAAAACTTTATGAAATTTAGTATTAGTAAGATTCATATCAGTTGTGAAAAAACCCTGAAAAGGCATGTTTTCATAAATAGAAGCAATGCTTAATGAATGTCCTTTAACTCACACTTTTCAGACCCATTTCTATGGATCTCAGTCTCGTATTGTACTCAACCCATCAAGGTCTTGGTCTTGCATTTGGTCTCAAACCTCAAAAAGTTAGGGGCTTTTTGGGAAAATCAAAAGCAATGCAATTAGTTTAAAACTTTTTTTTCCTAAAGAAAAATAAAGAACAGTTCTTGTCTCTTGGTCTCGACATGATCTTGATTCCCCCATGTCTTGGTATCGTCTTGGTCTGGGTTGATGTATGTAATCTTGATCACAACACAATTTTAAAGTATTCTGTGTTTAACAACCTACGTACTGTTACGGATTATATGTAAACAATTTTACATATATCTAAATAATTTAAAGAAAAAATAAAATAATAAGCTCAACTCCACGTAATTTCTCAGATCAAGTTCTTCTAAAAAGATATAAATCGATATGAATCTATTGTAATCTAATTAGGGTTTTCGGACGGAATTTCAAAAGTACTGAAGTTAATAAAATCGTAAATAGTTAATAGTTTGAGTCATCATAATGAAGGAAAATCGAATAATCGAGGATAAGCGTGGTTTATTTTGTAGTTTGTTTACTGAGACTCAATATCTCTGCACCATCTTGTGGCTAAGAACGTTTTGTGGGCTCACTCGTGAGGAGGTGATGGCAGTATGAGCATTTTTTACTATGTAGTTTGCTTAATAAGGCTCAACAACTCTGCACTATCTTACAGCTATGAATATTTTATTAGTTTGCTCCTACCCAATAAAAAGGGAATCCATCAATTGATATAACTTGATCTTAATTCTCGTGTATTTATTCCAAACAAACAAAATTGTAAAAAGAATCAAATTAATATAATGAAATCAATTATAGTCAGCACTTATCCAATCTAATACAATTGTAGCGATGACATCAAAGAAGGAACTGACCTTGCAATATGTATTGACCATTTTCTATTGACTAAAAATAAAAGACTTTCTAAGAATATAATTGTATCTTAGTAAATATATGAGTTTGCATTATTTCAAAGTCGTTCTAAGCATGTATTTTGGAGGCCTTTTCTACGCAGTGCCTCATCGTTATCCTGCGAACAAATCAAATACATTTACTAACTCCAATACTCTAGTCGTTAGTTCGAGTTCGATATCAGAGATGAAGAATCCATATTTCCCTGAATACCTTTAACCTATCTTATCTTATCGATCATCCTTGTTTCATTAATTTTTTAGGGATGTATTGCTCTTAAAATTATGAATTTCCGTCCTAAATATTAAATCAAATAGCAATGACATCATCATACCTAGAGATCAGGCATTGACGTCATCTTCAACTTTCTAGGAAATATAAACATTCAGTTTATATAATAATAAAAATACTTAATTAAACCTAAATAAAGAATAAAGGCAGACTCTTTTCGAGTATGAAAGATACTTCAAGTTTACCAGAACGAATTCAATTCTTGTAAAGTACTTTACAAAAATATTAGTAATAATGATGCTTTTTATATGACAATTCATAATTTGGAACACATTTTGAAAGACCAATAACAGTGACGGAACTAACATGTAACCATGTATTAAGGTCCAATACAACCTTAACTTTTTTTTATATCAATATCAACCCATAGATTTAAATCTACTCCTAAATGCATTTATGTTGTTACAAATATCTCTCATTAAAAAGCAATAACCTTACTTTAAAATACAATACACTAAAAAAAAGAAGAATTTACTGTGAGCAAAACATACATTGTGTTGTGTGATGTTGATGCTAAATTTCTCCCTTTATGTACTATGTATGTACATATCTGTGTATATAAATATGAGATCAAAATCCCCGTTATATCAAACCTCTCAAGAAAATCATGAGAAAAAATTTACACTATACATTTAAAGTAATCATGAGAGTCTACATCAAGATTAGACATTGAACCCCATAATAAGTATGTAGATAGATATTTTTGAAGTAATTTTATTCTTAACTGCAAAATATAGTCAATGGGGGATATACATACATATAAATATAAAATGGGTTCAAATCATGAATGTACATTTTGCACACCTTGTTAATTATATGTTGGTCTTTCCGTCCATCATGAAACTTTTTACGTATATGATACTGTATGTTGATCGGAATATAAATTAATTCACCTTGATTAATTAAAAATACTTCTTTTTTTCGATCTATTTTTCGTCTACATAAATGAAGTAATTAAGAGAAAATGTCATGCATTAATGAATCTATTTATAAGATGTATATATTTAGGTCTATAAAGCGTTTTCACTGACGTCACATAATATTTCTATGACGAATTGTAGCAACGCCATGTTGGTATATCTTTTTTATAAAATGGAACAAATTTTCTAAAAAATCTTAAAGAAACTTCATCAAGTGACTTTAAAAAAGAACGAATTTGATGGCAAAGACTAATGTAAGTACTAAAAATCGCTATAAAATGGATAAATTTTACAATTAATTTTGTTTTTGATCAATTAAGAAGGGTTAAAGTTGGATTAAAGTTAACTAGTCGGAGAAAAATGAGATATTTTGTACACATAATATTAGTGTCTAAAATGCCTATTATAAAGTGTAATAAATCCTTTTATTTGTTCGTTCAATTTTCACATTCAGGGCACTACAGTAGGGGTTCACTATATTTCTAAATTTTAAGGAAAACGAGAATTTTTGTCAACAAATTGTCATCAATTGATTCTTAACCTATTTTTTTCCTCCTTATTTAAGACAACTACAAGTGAAATAATATTCTTTTATAGCAAAAACATAAGTTGACAATCCAAAAAAAAAGTTGATTGTTCCCCCTTGCTTAAGAAAATGGCGTGTTGAAAATTTCCTTTTGCTTTTAATTAATATGGATATGGAGCACTTTCATGTGACGTCATCATTCTAGAATGTGGTACCAATAACCAAATTTTATAATAGCAGCAAAGCCCTTCATCCTATATTTACAACAGTTTAATTTTTGTTCTCTTTTAAAGATGTTAGGTAAAGTTTTCTTCATATTGTTTGAGAATTTGTTCATTTTATTTACAAAGTTTGTAAGCCTCCAAAATGGCGTTGCTTTGGGCTATGACGTCAGTGAAAATATTTTATATTTTTCTCGGTTGAAAAAAAAAGAAGATATTATAAATGAGGATCCAAATTTATTGCTGGTAGAAATTGAAAATGTGCAGAACCATTAAAAGTTAGTTTTTTTTGGATTATTCATATCTCGAAAAAAAATTCCTCAAGTTCGGGTTATCCAACTCCTATAACTCTCTCTTTGTATCTATAAGACTTTTTTTTATACATAGATATTAATAATTCTATTATTGCAGAAAGATGCAAACGTGAGGAAAACCCAAATAAACAAAAAAGGAAAAAAAAGAAGTTTCTTATAAGAATTAGAACAAACTCGATCTTATCATAGAAGTTGCCTCATTTCTTTATTTTTTAATGTGCATTTTAATAATTGATTATAATTTATGTAAAACCATGCTTTTCAGTTATTCTACGTTTTTCATGTGTTGCTCTCTTTAGCAATGCGGGTATGGAACATAATTCTTATTTATTTAAGAGCTCGAGTCTTCTACATATATGAAGCAATGGTGCATTTTAAATTCAAACAGAAGTTGAAATACTAAAAAAAAGTTTAAAACTATAGCTAATTGAAACTAGAACAAGTCTAATAAGATTTGGACAATTTTTTACAGCCGATCAAAAATAAACTTTGATTTTTGATTTAATTAGTAGATGTATCATCCAATTGAATTGTTGAATAGAAAAAATATCAAGGGTCTACCTTAAATACTTTTAAAAAAATATATACGAGAAGGCCCAACGATTGTCAATCAAAGTTTTGTAGGCATTTTGACCAAAGAGGGATTAAATATATAATGTTCATATTTCATAACCAGCTGATTTTTGTATCAACTAAAATTTAACAAACACCTGGAGTCTACAGAGTAAGAACATAATTTGTACTTAAAGCCATCAATTCTGTGATGATCTGGTACACATTTTGTATTTTTACCCATTTGTTGAGTTGTCATGGGTAAATTCCATTATTTATAAAGTTATTACCAATAAATATTCTGCAAAGAAAGGGGGTTTTCCTTCATCCCATTTTGTTTTCCCCTTTAAAGCCTAAGGCTCTAAAAAATAATCATAATGACTCATTTCCAAATAAAAATACATGAATTCAAATTATGACGTGTTTAGGAAATTTGTGTCTATCTGTTGTTTTAATTTACAAGGGAGCAACACAAATAAATAAACATATTCAGAAAAACTTATTGATAACATCTGTGACTCCATGCTAAGTACAATGATTAACATCTGCTCATCCAATTTTAAGCTTTTTTTAACTGATTTCCTTCAAAATTTGGACGTTTGTTATTCTAAAGTTTCTAAAAATAAGTGGCAATAGGGGAAGTTATGTTTATGTATGAATAAATATCAGGGTTTGATAAAGATCTCACTCCTAAAAGATACTTTTGAACACAATAAGCCACATAATAATTCACATAATTTTCATACAAATATAAATAAAACAAGAGTTGATCAATTACTTTGTCAAGATGGTTAAAGCATCCATGAAACTACCTGGATGCTCTTAGTTTGTACGTTAGATACTCTTTCATTCTCTTTTTCTCAAGAAAATTTATAAACAATATTTTTTTTTTGGCACACTGCACAAATATGCTTTATAATATGTAATTCCATGATTTTCTATTTTTGTTAATCTATGACCAGTTTAGTCTACCTAGGATGTTGTTATGTAATACAACTACCTACTTAAATATTATAAAACCCAATGAACCATGGGTACTTGCAAATGTATTGATCACATATGATTAGTATAATGATTCACATAATAGAGTGCCTGAAAGTATGGCACGCAGCAGATTTTCCAAACATAAAGTTATATAAATTTAAAAAACATTTTGAAATTTTCATGAGACATTTTCAAGGTTTTTATTTTTTTATTTCTACCTAAAAAAAGTTGTATTGCTGTAATAGAGCAGCTTTTATGGTTATTACCCATCCAAATTTGCGTTATTAAAGCAAATTAATTTCATTCATGGTTCAACCATACCAAATACAGCATGTAGAACTGTTTTTTTTAAAAGATGATGAAGAAATAATTGAAGGAGAGTTGGACACTTACATAGGGATGTACTATACAAGTGTGAATCCATTCACATTATACCCAATGAGGTGGGTCTATGTATAAAAAAACTATCTTGAATAAAAATCAATATAATTTCCTAATTTATTTTGAAATTTACTTAAAAATATATATAAAAAGTTCACTACTTTATGACATATTGCGGTCAATGATGGACTTTATACTTAAATTGGGGTATACTGGAATACTAACTCTAATTTTCTTTAGTTTATGAGACTTCATTTGGCTTTGATAGGGTCTTTTAGATATAGTATTACCTGGCGACATTTAAGGGCATTTTTCAAATGGGAGATAATGATTAAAAGAAAAGTACTAACATGCTTTTATGTTGATGGCTCTTACATATACTAGTTTTTATTATTTTTTAATTCAATATCATGGAGATATCTTTAGAAACAAATCTTTAGGCACCCATTCAATTCCTTCATTACTTCAGTAAATACAAATAAATCTCTGTGCTTTTCATATGAACTATGGTAAATCCGTCCTAATTTAGCCCATGAATGACCATGAACCAAATATGTATATGTCTACATACATATGAACAAAGAAACAAATCCTTATAATTAAACTATTAACGAGGTGGATAATTTGACTTGTTAGAGCATATAAATGTTAAATCAATGCATTTATTTTTTGTATTAGAACAATGATGTAATTATTTGGTTCTATTATTATATTAAATGACGATTAAGAACCTATTTAGTTTAAAATACTTTAAAAAAGTTGCGTCTCTTGTTTGCTTGCAAAAAACAAAACAAAAACTATCTTAGGTGGCAAAAAGAAAAAGAAAAAAGTTCCTTGATTCAACATCATTGGCAAAGTTGGGGTGTATAGTGCACGTCCCTCGCAAATTAAAACTCAGTATAGGGATAACATGACTCTGGAAAAATTAAGAACTGCGATTCTTTTTCCACGATTGTAGGCAGAAATGAATTCTGATTACAGAATCCAAGCACGATTGATTCCAGATTTAACTAAAATGCATAGTAGTCAATAAACAAAAGTATAATATAAATAAACTATTGTGTCTCAAATTTTTAGACATGTATCCTCTAAGGTAGTATTTCAGCATCCCTGCCTCATTCTAACAAAAAGAAGTTCTCCATTGCGTATCTACAAATTACTAATCTTTTTGCAACTGTCCCTGAACTTGCTCTTATTAGGGGAAACAGTCCTAGTTTGAGAATCCCTTTTTGTGTAAGACAACCATGAAATATATTCCTCTGCCATTGGAATCAATTCATACTTGGTTTTGTGTTCAAAAATTTACACAAGCCCTGGAATTGTGAATCGTCTAAGCACTACTCCAATATGTCTTTCCTTAAATCAGTTACATTAATGTACCCTATGATGGTCCCCCCCCCCCACTCCCCATTAAAAAATCTTATCTGCACAGCTGTTCTACAAAGAGCACATGCTATAAGTATCCCATCAACACAAAAAAAAGTATGAATGAATTTAAAATGAGTATGGATTATAATATTTGTATTATTTAAGTGATTAATTAAATATCCTCACATTATATAATTACCTTTTTCTATTATATTATCTGAAGTACCCTCAAATTCTACTTGCATAAAAACCATTTACCCATTTAAAATTGAAGAAAATAAATACTACGGCCGAATGTCCCTATCATAGGTAAATTAAAGTTCTAGACCAGTAGTTCTAACATTTTTTTTTAAATGTAAGGACCATATTGACATTCCAAATACATTTATAAAGATCGGATAAATAATTTTTTTTCTATATATCAGCATATTAAAGGGACACTGGCTGAATAATTCAACCCCTCTCAGAAATTTCGATGTACATTAAGCCCTTTTGACCATAATAAGTACTCGTGATCTATTCAAAACTTACTTACCCGATACCAAGACAGTACCAAGACTTGGAAAGTCGAGACTAAGACATAAGAACACAAAATATCAACGACATATCAAAACCTTACGTAGGAGTCCACTGTCTAAATCTGTTTATTACTGATTGTCTGTAGCTACATTGTCCTAATACTTGTATGAACTATAATCCATTCAAATAACGAGTAACAAAAACAAATCGTATTTTGATTGGATAATTTCTGATTGTTGGATTAAAACATGTACCTTTTAAAACTCAAGAATTATAAGGCCTGGGTCATTTTTATTTTCCCTAAATAGTTCCAGTTACCTCATCTTTAATCTTTTATTAAAAGCTATTTTAATACAAAAAGTTTGCTTTAATTTAGTCAAAGCCGATATTTTGAGCATCGATACATAGCTCGAGATCAAAGTTTTGATGGTCGAGATTGAGACCAAAACTTTGAAGTCTAGACCCAGATTAAAGGTATGAGAACTGTTATCAAGACTAAGAGTTTGAAGGGTTTAGACAATACCATCAAAAGTTAGTCTTGACATCGATTTCGAGAGCTACATCCTTACAAAATACTATGTTAATGAAAAATGGGGGTATTTTTTGGGGTTCAAAAGGAAATCGTGAATGTTTCATTTGTATGTTGATTTTGTGTGCGTAGTAAACCCCATAATATGTTTTTAATAATAAAATGTGTAAGTGAAATGATTTAATTTTGTATCCAAAGAAATTACAAATGGTTATTAGATTTATAATTTGTTATTTAGTCAAAAGGGTGAATTTACGTGAACTTTTATATGAGTGTTCATGAATGTGTCTGATACCTACCAATGAGTAGAAATAACTGTTGTTGTTTTTTGCTGTTTCGTGAAAAAGATAAGATGATGCTACACTTCAATTAATTATTCCTACTTTGTATATGTGTGTGTAGGCTGGGAAACTCTTCTTCATTAAAAGTAAGAAGAATGAGGCAAACTCAGGAAGGAAACTCTTGAGGAGCAAAAAAACGAAGAAGAAGACGTTTGAATGTACCTACTTCATATATATAAGTCAATGCAGAGTCGTGAGAATCCTATCAAATTTTTATGCTTGTGGTGTTACGTTGGAGTGGATACCTCCTCTCCAAGAGTACATATTTTATATTATGTTAAAAGATAGAAAGAGAAAATAGAAACAACACTGTGTGTATGTATGTACATCATTGTATGAATTTCTTGCCAATACACGACGACGTCGACTCTATAAACATAACTAGATACTCCATTTATTATATTTGCCGATTTTTTTTTTTTTTCGTGTGAATGAACTCAAAAGTTTCTATTCTATTCTATTAATATAGCGCATTGAAATGAACTCCTCGTCCCTTCCACCTTGTTCTTTACAAAAATATAATTTGAACAAGGGGAGAGAAAAGGAAAAGCCAAGGGTCATACGTCAATGTTCCAATGAATGCAGTGTTGAGTTACAACAATTTATTTCCCATTCCCTGGAAACGGAATAGCAATAGTATCTGATGACAAATCTTTCCTCCAAACACCGATATTAGTTGGGGCCAGAGGGTGGCCCGTTTCCTCAGAGATATCTAGTGTAAATTTTGTCAGCTATGATGACTATGAGATGGCGATGAGATCAAAGGAAATTATCTTTTCTCAAAGTTTCATGGAGAGCATGGACCTAGGGCGCTGGTTTTGTGAGAAACAGAGTCATTTGTGTGATCGGGAAATAAAACGGCTGATAATATAGTAAAGTAAATATAGATTAAAACGTGATTAAAAGACTTACCATTCAATAGTTGAGGTTTAATTTATAGTTTCCTGACATTTTCACGACAAAGGAGAACAGTAGTAAAGTCTTGTATCATAAAATATTTATGTGAAACCTTTAAAAGTTATTCAGGCTTATACAGTTTATCCTAATCATATATTCTGAACTTTCTGTGTACCCTATGTTCCAGTTGTATTAATCTTGGCCTGATAACACATCTCTCTCTTATTCCATGGCTGAGTCTATTCTCTCATACTATATTGTTTTTGAGTTGTCATCATTGTTAAAAATGTGAACGGTAAATTCAGTCTTTGATAGAAGAATGGGCAATAAATTGAAAAAAATTATATCATGGAGATACAGAAATATTTTTCAATAATATCAGCTAATTTTAAATTTTTTATAAATTCCTAAAAAAGTAGTAGGCAGGGCCCCTTGACCTCTTCTGTTGTACAACCCCTTAAAGTATATTAATCCTTGATTAATCCAAGTGTGAATAATTGTTAAAATTGGCAAGACAATTCCGGCAATTAATAGTAAAAGTGGCCTTTGGTATTAATTGGTTATGGTTGCTGCCATAGTTTGACTTCCATAAAACATTTCAGTGATTTATATTGATGAAAATCTTATTTGTGCTTTCAGCTATGTCTATATCTATCTTAGATTTGATTGAATTGACGCACTGAAGCTGGCTACAGTACTGATCCAATGCTGCTAAGAGTTTCTACATTCATCCAAAATGCAACAACATAAATGTTTATGCTCTGTGCGAGCCATGAGATATTGAAGAAGTTGTAACGTATACATATATACCTACAAGCAGATTGTATAAGTTGCAATTTAAAATAAAATGATATGAAGCATTTTAATTTAAGTATTTAGAGTACTTGTAATAAAATGCAGTGATTGAAATTCCATGGATTGTTGGATATGATGGTAAAGGTGTAATTTTGAATGACAATGATAGTTACTAATTGGTATTGATTATTGATTATAAAAAGTATTTGTAATGAGATGGGCAAATTGTAACTTGTAGAAGTAGATCATAGAAAGTATATACAATATATATGCATAGGCCGATTTTTTTAAAAACGTGCTATTAAACCTTAATTAAATATCAAGTCGTAGAATTTACATTCTGATAGTCCTTTAACTGGTTTCAAAAGTTTCGGGATCTATTTCGACACAGTTGTGTGAATGACTCGGCAAACTGTTTAGAACATAAGGTGCCACGAGTTAACATTTTATTACCTTTATAGTAGGGTCTTAAAATGAAGAACTGTACTCTAAAGAAGCGAGGACCGATCGAATCTGAATGAAACAGGATATTACACTCACCGCAAATAAGATATGTATTTCAAATTACATTGGACAATGTGTCATTAAGGGACTTTTCTTATTATCATAACATTTTATGTCGATGGATACCTTCTTCTGCTTGAAAGAAAATATAGGTATACCTATGTATTATATAATCCAAACTGTTCTTGAAAGAAGAACAACAAAAAAAGGTAAATTGAATCAAAGGATAAAGTGAAACTTTTTGGTTGCTACTGTAGGCAATATTTGACATTTTATATCATCAGTTTGTAGAAACGTGACTCTGCAGATATTTAGTTAAAAAAAAAGAAGAAAAATAGGCGAAATTATTTTTGATTTTATGATTTTTCATTTGCTTTCGTGTATGTATGTATTTAATGCCTTCCTTGGTCTTGAGTGTTACCTTAGATATGAAGCCTGTTAATTAATTTTTTCAGGGGTACCTATAAAAAGTTGTTCTTGGTATAGGCATAGCTGCATAGATAATACCTTCAACTATGAAAATGAACCCAGCAGTACTTATTTTTTTCTTTTCTTTCAAATGACTTTATAGTTTATTTAATGGAGTATTTTACAAAATGATATTCAACCTGCCTTTGCTAACTATGAAAACCCTCGACTATAATTCCACATAATGAAGCATATCTTTTCTAGTTAATTTTCTAGAGTGAGGTAAACATGTTTTTTATGAGTAATTAATTATTCTATATGAAGTTTCACATGTTAATCTATGCACTAAGCTGATTATTACTATTGTTGTGCTGTGTCAGTCTGTAACAGTGGTGTTTCAATTCAGTACTAAAAACAACAACAACACTTTACTCTTTAAGTTTAAAGTTGAATCAATTTAGACTTGTTATAACTTAATTTTTAATTAAGTACTTACAATTCAAAAACCAAACCCCCTTAAAGAGCTCATAACATTACTAAGTTGTATATATTTTAGGATAGTTTGTATTCAATCCTCCCCGAACAGAGACCAGAACAATACCTTTGAATAATTGAACCTAAGTAAATTATAATACATCTTAATTTGAATTTAAATGCCTTGGTTTTGGGCATGACAATAGATTAAGACTTATAAATTCCAAATATCTAAAAAATATCGATCAATAACGAGAAGTTATTTAGATTAAGTGTGTTTGATTTATGCAAACTAATGCCAAAAAGCCATCATCCTGTTTCTCCGAGACAGTTATACAACAGTACAAATAAAAATGTAATAATTGCAAAAAAAAAAAAAATCGAATTATCAAAGTATTGAGTTGCTTCAAGCGTTCTTATTTCTTTTTGTACCGACACGTTATAAATTATATTGGACTTGACTGTATTTCTCAGTCCTAAATTAGAACCGACACAACATTAATAACAACTATACATCATAAATGTACTTCAATGCAGCAATACCCCGAAGAGCTCAGGTATTGGGTTCTGCTGATATTTCAGACCGTGCTACAAACACACATTTTATTATTTTCCTATGTATGCAACTATTGTATTTTATCACTACCTTGGTCATGCCATTGAAAAACTGTACAATAACAAAATCTGGAGAGATCATATTCAGACAAAACAGGGTATATCAGTCCATGAATCCCTTCTTTATGCTACCCACCAAACCTCACCCACTCTCAATAGTAGTCCTATTTCAGTA
This sequence comes from Lepeophtheirus nordmannii, assembly GCA_963680855.1. Classification (NCBI taxonomy): domain Eukaryota; kingdom Metazoa; phylum Arthropoda; class Copepoda; order Siphonostomatoida; family Caligidae; genus Lepeophtheirus; species Lepeophtheirus nordmannii. Next base: position 29,987,357 of record OY804522.1, on the reverse strand, counting down.
TTTCAATGCGCTGCTTCTCAAACAATGGGACATGTTCTATTAGGGAGAAATAAAAAAAACTAAATGTTGTACCTTGTACAGGCCACACCTGTTATATCTTTATAAACTAATTATAAACAAAAACCATGAATGGAGATTTACTGATCTGATGCCTCAAAAACTTTGAGAAACACTGCTCTAATTTAATTATTTAATATTTGCAAATAAATTGATATATATAACATATATTATATTTACAGGTATTTATATTTTTGAGTAAAAAAAGTTGATAAGAAAAAAGTTATCTATCTCAAATGTACATATGTATGTATGTAACTCAATATCACATTGCATTAAATTTATATTTTATTAATATTATTAATTTATTTCTCTTTGCCTTAAAGAAAAACCTATAGAATTCATTTTCACATCCATTCATACTACTACTAAAAATAATTTAATACACCTATTAATGCATATACTTGACTGATATTCATACTTTGGCATGTATCTACCTATCCATTCCCTCATTTTTATTTTGGAGTAGATATATAGAAAACAACTTCTATCCATACCAAGAAGTAAATGTTTTTTTTTTAGATGGATACAAAGTGCAACTATAAAATTCATGGTGTTTTTATGAAACATTTTAATGATGTCATCAATGAGTAGACGAATAGATATTTGGAAAAAAAAAATCCAATGAAATTTTCAAATCATTAAATAATCTTCTTGAAAACGATGCCGTTAATAATGCAATATAAATGCTTTAATACACCAATCAAAATTCCTGTTTGCCTGATCCAAGGTAAAACTATTTAATACATATATATATAATGAAATCCTTCAATTTCTTTTTCTGCAACGAATTAGTTGGCAATGATGGGGATCTAAACGTTTTCCGCTTTCATATCTCCTCCAAGAGTCATTAAAAATTATCATTTTTTACTTTTATGAATTTATGAGTTTACTCATAAAATTATAGCCATTAAGAAAATTCTAATTAGTAATGCATCTATTTGATATAATTTATGTCTGGGTGAAAAAAAAAGAAGAAGAAGTAGATATTTTTATGAGTTAAGTACCGTTAGTTTTCAATTAATTTAATTTCTATCAACTATGCTTCAATAGTTTGCTCTATTTTCCTTAAATGACGGTCCATTCACCTATCTCATTATTCCCTCTAATAACATCAAGTGTAAATTTGTGGAAGAAACTAAAACAACTTTTCTCCATTCTTTTTCTTTATTTTTTTTTAAATAACCAGTTTCTAAAAAAAAACACCAAACAAAAATATATTTGTTCGGAAGGTAAAGAGTATCCTCTTGTCAAAGCTATCACTGCCTACTAACTCCTGCACTGATTGCACCAACTAATTTGCAAAGATCTCTGACTACACGTAGCAGGAGCGTCTAGGGTGGGTGGGGGGGGGGTCACTTTTTTATAATTACCTACTACTACATAGTAGCACCAACCCAACAAGGGAACTGGAGTATATTAAATGATACTATAAATCCCCAATCTAGGTGCGAAAATCCCATTCCATAGTTGGGAAGGAGAGTTTTCTTGAAGTGAGGTTGTCCCTCCTGTCCTTTACAGGATTTTCATTGATCTTCTACCCATAGTAAATCAATTTAATTGTATTATCATATATCAGTAAAAAAAATAATATATTTTCTTTACTACAGTTACTTGTGAAAAGGCTGCAGAGATCCGGATTCTAATGAACTTTTATTTAAAAATTAATGATGGACAATTCTTGGAAAGGGATGGGAGAGAAAGTTCAAGAAAGTTTGTCTTTCTTAAAAAAAAATCCTTTTGGAAATTTGCTTTTCTTTGGAAATAACCTACGAATTAATTATTTACTTCTATGATACTTCTGAGATGACATGCAACAGAAGTACATGTATTTGATGGAGATAAAACAATATATAGACTCCATTCAAAACTCACCGATCAGCATGGCTACCATATTATCAGTTATATGGGAATGAATTATTATATCAATTTCTTAAGTTATGTCTTGAAGGAACCATAAGTTAAGCAAAGAATCAAAACAAAGAACAAATGAAATCGGTTAAAGGTTAAGTCGTCTTTATAGAAGCCTATTTGCGGTAAAAGTCCTTATAGCAGGCAATTTATCTTGAGATAATTTGTACAAACATGTTGAAAAATGAGGCCAATAGGGTAAAACTACCAATAAATATTCTGTAGATGAATGTTGAATAATCTAATATATTAGTAGACTTTCATCTGTCTGTCTGAGACGTACAGATCTTAATTTTTTGGGTGGTGGGGTTCATGGCAAATCAAAACAAGATAGAAGGGATGTAAACCATAGAAATAAAGAGATATACTCTAACCCAGACATGGGCAAACTAAGGCCCACGGGCCTTATACGGCCCGTTAGACAATTTAATCCGGCTCGCCGAGCTTGCACACTACAATCAACGCTTTATTATATTTGGCCCACAAGTCAATGTACTGCTGTGGCCCCTTTTTCAAACTTTATAACCCAAAGTGACCCGCAAGTCAAAAAGTTTGCCCACCCCTGCTCTAACCTGAACTTTGAGATATCCTTCTAGACCAAAAGGTTCTTTAGGTCTTAATAAGTAATTATCAAATTTATTTATGTCTTAATTAAATTTTTGAACAGGGATTAATATGCTGCAAAGAGCACAGGATATTGTTAGTTATATCATAAAAGTGATTTGAAAAGAAAGTATAAAAACAAAACATCTAAGTCAGTATCCTTAATCAGCATACAAAAACCTACAACTTGCTTCCAATAGTTGTTAATTAATTATTATCATTAGCAACAAAAACAATAACAAACATTAGTACATATTTTAATTAAGTCATTTAAATATTCACAACAAATGTTTTCAGCTGTATTTTAATTTACCCAAGTCTGTATTTTAATCAAATCAAAGTCCATAACTTAGTGTGGAAATAATAGCAACACGAGATGCAGCAAATTATTAAACTGTTTATGCATTTATGCAATAATAGCAACATCATTGCTAGCCTTAATTATGCAAGTCTGCAAATTTGACCAAGTCTCATCCTTAATCACTAATTTGTAAACTGTAATAGCCATTTGATAGCGAGATCCAATCATTTTTATTTTATTAAAAAAAAATTTGCATGTATCAGCGGAAGTCAACAAGCCTCTGTGGTTAAGTTTGTCCACTCCTTTAATCATATGCACCTACAAAGGGTTGAATAAGTCAAATATTGTATCAAGATACTCAATAGTTAACTTCTGATCATCATTCCCTAATGAGGCGAAATGTGGAGTCATTATAATTTTAAATAAATTATGATCCGACGGGTATGAACTTTTTGGGCCTAATACCGATTGGGTCTAAAAACCGATAAACAAATAATTGGCCGCATTTTTTCTTTCAAATTAACATTGAGATCCCAGTCAAAATAAATAAGCCAAGTCCTCATAATTTCCATTTCAAATATTGTATGACTATTTTCATCACTGTAGCAGTAAAACTAATCTTCAGTTTAAATTTTGAAAAATTATATTCCTCATAGAGGTTTTCCTCTGATTAGTTTAAATATTGGATTTAGTTTTATTTTATTTATGACCCCATTGGCCAAACGTCGAACGGACAAAATTTTTGAATCACAAAATATGGAAAGAAGTGAATCAATGAAACAACTTCAAAAATATTTAACCATTGTATCAATGTTATGTGAGCTTCTTTATTTTATAAAAATCAATGGTACATCCATTAGCATCTCTAGAATTGGAACGTATTTTCCTTTAGTATCGATAGTATCTTTAAAGCAGGAATGCTCGGTACCATTCTCCGGGATCCATGGAGGGTTTGATCAAAAGAACTCCCTGATTTCATAACTATGGGACTCGTTTCGTTTTTTTTTAAGGTGCCTCTAACTCTAAAAGTTTTAAGAGCCTCTACACTAGAGATTAATTATGTCTAAGTACTGAACTTTTCCCCATATGTGACTCACGCGTATTTATATGATTTCGTTACTGCTTAGGACAAATATTATTTTGAAATGTATAAATTTTGAAACCAAAGAAAGTTATGAGAAAAAAGAATTCGAAGAACAATTTTTTGTACATCAAACTTTGGGCATAGTGGAAAGTATTCCAACTTGAGTAAAAATTACTTTAAATTACAGTCATGGATCGTTTGGTTAAAAAAGATTAATTAGGAGTAAAATAATTAATTAAAATGCAAAATCAACCAAATTTGGCTTTTTAATGCTAAGTAGTACACACAAACTTTTAATTTTGTTTTTTTTCAGAAATAAATTAATGATAATAATTGATAAATTACCGATTAATATGAAAATGCATAAAATCAGTCGGGTCCTATAGTATCAATTCATTTTATTTATCCAAATTCTCCTCGTTTATTTTGACAATTTTCTTATGAATATTTAAATTGATGACTCATTATTTCGTAAATTTTTACTTTTTTGTAATCGGTCAAATCGCAACTACATCTTGAACAATGGAGTGTGTCTGCATATAAATTTGTATTTTTGTTTCTTTTTTTAGAGATTTTAAAAGTAAATAGTAGGCACGTGATAAATGACTAACCTTATTGCAGTTTCTTCAATGATTCAGAGGAGAAAAAGAATTGATAATAAAGTGAATACTAAAAACTAATTTACAATCCTATCAATTCATTAATTATTGTGGGTTGATACCCAACCTTAAATACCTACAAAACCAATGCCATTACGATTTTCCTTCTTTTTTTCTCCTTTTTAAAACAAGAATAATTGGAATCAATTTATTAATCAAAGGCAAATGTAAATCACGTATCTATCTATGTACAACATAGATACGCATGTTTAAATAGCACACGAAACAATTTTTTTCCCACAAAAAAGTAGGGATTGGCTGCTTGGTTTTGATTTTTTTTAACAGTAAGTTGAGTATTATTGCTTTTTTCCCTTTCTTTAAAAAGTTATATAATTTCTATTAAATAATAATAATAATAATTACGGTTTATAGTACTTTTTATTCTTGGTTATTGCCCAATTTATCTCAGAGTGTTTATTTGCAAAAAAGGAGTTCCGTTACTCTCACGAAATAACGTTCATTTATACACCTATAGGTAAAAGGTACGGAGCTCCTATTAATAATTTTATTCATTATGATTTGTTCCATAGTCATAAAACACAACGGATAATAAAAATGAACTTTTTACAACACCCCAACTGAAGTAAAGTAGGAAAATTGTTATTTTGGAGTGTATTCAGGAGTGTCGCTGTAATTTGATCATAAATTTATTAAGACAGAGAGAGAGAGAGAGAGATTAAGGCAAATGGCTTGTTTTTTTTTGTACGTTCCCTCACCCTTTTTAGTACTAATGCTTGATAGCTTTGTATTTAGTCAGATATATATATGGTGTGTCATGGATCTATTCTTGTCCCTTGGTATAAATCATTACTCATTTATTATTAGTCCGAGTCTTTGAACTCGAACATAGCTTTATCTCAATATATTAATAAAAATGTCCATTACGAACAATCCCCTACTATTAAATAAAGAAGGGCTCAGCAACAGTTTGGAAGAGCTACCCAGAATTTTTTTGCTTTTTTCCCCATCTTTTTTTGTGTAGGAAAGAAGGAAAAAACCGAATAAATATCAGAGAGTGCCTTTAGCTCGGATTCAAGTTGGGTTGCGAATATTTTCACTTCTGATCCGAGTTAAGTCAAAAGTCAATGTTTAATGAGACGAAAATATGACTCGGGTCCGAGTTGTGAGTATAATCGAGTTTATGGCTCTAATTTAGTCATCATCATCCATTTTCAAATTCAATCATAATATAAAAAGATACATTCCGCTTAACAAATGATAATTTTAAATAAAGGAGGATATTTGTAAATTTCAAGCCTTCAACTTTAAATATTTTAAAATCGAGTCTGGGATAATTCTGAATTTGCAGTCTGATGAAACTTAGGTGGAACTTGAGTTCGAGCACTTAGCTATATAATAATGACTCCAACCTCTCTAAATAACTTATATGTAATGTTTGAATATGTAATAAATAATTTTGGAGTAATAATAATTCATATTTTGAGACGTATCTCAATGATTTCTCAAGATGAAAATATATAATAAATTTTTAATAGGATAATATCTCAGGGTCCAGCATATTTTTCAATAATGATTGGTTAACATGAGCCCCTGCTTATTAATTGTTGAATATTTGTGGATTTATTCCCACTATAACAAATATAAAAGTGATCCTAAAGAATATAATTAATGGAAATATATTCTATCTATGCTTAGGAATGTGATGTTAACAATGAAAATATTTTTATTCTCTTATTGTAAATATTTAAGACTTATATATATATATATATATATATATGACGAAAAAGTTATGTGATAAATATTGTTTGAATATAGATATGACTAAATTTGCATATACTTTGAGTGTAAAAGTAATTTAAAAAAGTTTATTATAGACTATCAATGATGACTTTCATCATTTGCGGCTCTCAGTCATTCACAATTAACAGAAGCTTAATCAATTTTAATTTATTTTCCATCATATAATCTCTCTATAATGATAAAAATATTTACAATTGATATCATTTAGTAAATTAGTTTTAATTTTGATTAGAAAACTGCTGCTCAATCAAGTCTCACTTACTGTTCCTTACAAAGATAAGGAAAATGGTTCTTGATGACCTCATGATTAGTGTTTTTTTCCCTTTTTATCTTCCTTAAAGTATAAGGACATCATTATAATTCTCCAGGAAGACCTACTATAAAGTAAGTAGTAAAACATTACCCTCTAGGGTATAAATACCTAATATACATATATAAGTACAATACGAACTACAATTTAATTAAATCTCAATTATTACAATAATAATACAATTGTTGTTTTTTGGACTATGGCTTTGTTTATATTATATTTAAAGCGACACAATGCATTTTGCTTTCTTTCATTTAATACACCTCTACACTGTTGTTTAAATTTGAAAGGGTCTCAAAGAAAAATTAATGAGACTCAGTCGCATTAATTAGGATAAATTGAATCTATATAACCTAATAATGTTAGAGTCGAATTACTAGTCGATCAAAAAAGAGTCAAATAACCCATTAAAATTGACTCATCCTTTATAATAAAGTCTCAGTTCTTCATACCCATAGTCCCAAAGACTCTTTTTTTTAACTGGACGAAAGATTTTAGGATCAGCATAGCACACGTTAAAGGGAAGTTATGCTTAAGCCACACACCCTTTTAGATTGGTCTTTCTCGTTTCAATTATATTTAAATTCCTATTAAAATATCTCCATATTAAAAAAAATACAAATTGTCTTTTTTTAATGAGACATTAAGATAATACACATACAAAAAAAAACCCCAAAAAACATATAACATCTATGTTATCGGGTAAAGTAGCATTAATAATAATTTAAATAAATATTTGAATTCAAACCTTTTTCACCAGTCTACATCTTCTCAAGACAAAAATCATATTTTGCATGTTTGGCTTTTTTATTGTTTTTACGGTAAAAGTAAAAAAAAAAAAAAAACTCTGCAATTGTACAATTCCAGACATGAGTACTTAGAGTAGGAAGTTTAATTTGAAAATGTGGCATATTTTAAAGTCCATCAAAATAGCCCGGATTTTTTCCCAAGGCTCTTTCCTTGTAAACTTGTGATTATTTATTAAGGAGGTATATTTCTAATTAATTCCGGAAGTCTGTCATATCCTTAAATATATAGTCCCGTAGAGTTATATCTTCAGTCAGCGTCATCAATGACCTTACATATAGATGAAAGGTTCTCCCATAAGATACTTTACGTTCTTTTTTCCACCCATCATCCACTCGAGAATTCTCCCCGAACATGTAATTTGAATGTTTAATTCAATTATTATAGGTATGATTCAAAAAATGCTCATGTTGGAAGAAGTTGTTTTCAAATTATAAATATTTTTTTTATAAAGTCAAATTTTAAATATGTAACCATACATATGTAAAAACAAAAAGTCGTTTATTGATTCATGAGTTTATTATTTAAAAATGGCTTGAACATGATGTTAAAAAATAATAGTGTTTGAGACAATTATTATGTACATATAAAGTAAATTTGAGACGCCTAATTATATTTAAACATGAAATGCCATCCACATTTGACAAAATTTTCTTGAGTAAACTGTTTATTTTATTTATTCAACCATTGGTACTAAATGTAAAAAATACATATACAGATACAATGGTAGAAATTCCAAGACATAAAAAGTGGTCCTACTTTAACTAGAGGAAGATATGTTGATAAATATTACGGATGTTCATAGGTACATATTTGTACAATAGATACATTTGATCTTGCCTTGAAAATATTGAGCAAAGAGTGGGAGCATGGACCGTCTACCCCTTGGTCAGAAGAAACCAAAAAGACATTTAATGTGTACTTTACCATAAATTTATACAATTTATAGAACTCCCTGACTATAGACTGTAAGGAGATATCACTCTTTTTACTAACACATCTATTTTTTTTTTTTACCATAAATGAACATATAATTAGAAATGGGCAAAATGTTGAAATAATTAGGAGTGTAAGAAATATGCAATATGCCGCGTGCGAGATTTTGTGGAGTTGGCACTTTAAACAAGTCTTTTTGTTTTCCAATGCTGTTATCATTTTTCCTTTATTACTGAGGGGAGAACATTTACAATAAGCAAACACAATGTTAGAAAAGGGCACATGTTTTTGTAATAATTGTTAGTTTTCTGACATTAATTTGAGTTAATTTTCTGCCTCTCATCTATGGTATATTATAATGTTATACATTGTTGATGTATTCATTTGTATACATATATGCTCAGTAAAACGTCATGACAGCTCAAGCTGCTTCCCTCTCAACATTTATCAAATTGTCAGAGTTACCAGGTTGATTTCTCTTTCTTTTTATTTTACACACCCTATTTGCATATTTCCTACATTCCTAGAAATAGTCTTGAGTCTAAGGAAGAAAAGAAAAATATCGCCTGGTATCACTACTTTGATATTCAATACGGATTCAGTCTTCTCTGTATCTTTGAGCTGAGAACTTGCCACTAGCATAAGGAGTTCAATTTCCGATTATTATGAAATCATGGCAAAGATAAAGTACCCCTATTGCGGGTGGTCATACTATCTCACCTCAACAAAATACCCATTCCTACTTACAATACACACAATGCTCTCAAAATTATTATCATTACATAAGTATGCACATAATATTAGCAGACAGTAGTTAAATAGATGATGCCAAATATAAATTAATTATTTATTACATATATTTGAATAATATGATGGATCCCTTTGGCGCAGTCCAGTAATGAAGAAAGGCACTCCAAATTATAATAATCTTTGAGCTCATGAATCTAGAATGTGGCTAGAATTATTAGATTCCCAAAAAATTCTTCAATTTTACTAAAATAAATTTTTAATCATCTGTACGCCTAGATAATGCACTCTGGTTAGGGCACTGCTTTGAAAATATTGAATTTGATCATGGACAGAGACTCTCCTCAAATTTGAATAATTTGATTTCCCTTCCTTTTAGACTATTTCATAGCCTCCGATTCGGCCATTAAAAATGTATTTGAAGAAGGTATTGTGGGCTTGCCAATCTTATATTTTCATTAATGGTAAAGTGATTTCTCTTGACTCTTTTTTTTGTTCATATATAATACTTTTTTCATCGAACAAATTCATAATTAAATAAATGATATTAAAATGTAGCTAATCATAGCTTTGAAATGAACTTTGCATTATTTTTCTGCAGGCATTTTTTTCAATATTTTCTCCTTACGTCTTTAAAATATACATTTATATGGCATTACTACTATAATACATGTTTTTTATTCGGGTTTTTAACTAATTGATTGCATTAACTTACAAGATTTAATATAACTACATTATCAGGTATATATAAAACGAAAAGATTAGACTGGTATTGATTAATGAAAAAAATTGTCTACTTCAACCATAAATAAGTATATAGACACTCAATAATAATCATAATAATTTGTAATTTATGATCATGGAGAACTCTGATTAACACATTATTCAAAAAATGTATAATCTTTTTTTTTTGTCAAAGTGAAACCTTTTTATTTTTTGCTTCTTCCATATTATGTATGTAGGTTCACATACTTACACCGTCATTAATTTCTTAAATTAGGAATGATGTACCCTAAAAAAAAGGTGCAGTCCGATAAAATCTGATTGTTGTCTATACTGAATCAGAAAATTATACATTTCGTCTATAAATAAGTGTAAAATTAAAATGTAAATTAGAGATGTGCCCTGGTACAATGGTTTGGGTTATAATAAAAAATTATTGAATAAAAATTCCACCACTAAAAAATTATAAGTATGAGCCCTTCCTTGCTCAAAAAATGACGAACTCTTGACAAGTCTTCAATTCATCAAAAAGATAACTTTTTTTATTATTTAAAGACCTAAATAGTTTTTTGTCGTTTTCATCATGAAAAAAAAACCTTCGTCACCGATTACATTTTGTCTTATCCTCTCTTACGAAATTAACACCTTTTGTCTTGAACATCTGAGAAGTCTTCTGAAGATGTCAAGTGACCATTATTATGGCCAAGGGAGATCATTTTTTGAATTAATCAACCCTATTATATTGTTGTTTATTCTTGTTTAGCAAGTTAACCTTTAAGATAATAACAAGTAATAATATTTGTACGGTGATAAATAATCCATTAAATTTACTGTCAAAACATTTGCACGATCAGTTATTTATGTACGTAAGAGGCACTTTCTTACAGAGTTTTTATATGTCCAGATAATTTATATATTAAAACACATCCACATCTAGTAATTTTGTTCAAAAATCTTCAATTTTTCAAGCTCAAATACCAGATAAGTATTTCTTTTGGTAATTTCTAGTGCTATTTTTTAATATCATCTAATCTGAGATCAAGGAAAGATCTATATCTTGACGGATTTTGAAAAAAAAATTAGTTTTATTTTATAAATTAAATTTTCGATCTTCTTACTTTGGTCCTGAATCTTGACATCAATACAAATAATTTGCGAAGGAAGTTAAAGAAAAGATGAGACATTGCTTTTTATATGCCATCAAAAATCATCAGTATGATTGTTGGAATTATCTGCTCCTTAATTATTTTTCTTGAACAGTCTTTAAGAAATTCGTAAGTCCACTTTAAGAACATTTAAGAATATAATTACTTATAAAGTAAACTTTTGTACAATTGTAGCTAAAAATATTATAAACTGATATTTTTTAAAAAGGACCTGTTAAAAAATATATAAGTTAACAACAATTAACGTCCAACAACAATCATTTTCTAGCTTTTTTTTCATTATCATCAAAACTCATTGAGATATATTATTTTAAACTATATATCTCAATATTTTAGTTGAATAAATATTTTTTCAAAAATATTATTACAAATTTTCTTTGAAGGGTATTTTTAGTGACTAGTTAGAGGGGGAAAAATATATCGTTTCTCTTTATTTGTTTTATTGTTAATACAATAAATTATGTATTACTATAGCAAAACACTATACAATATCGTTAGTTAGCCTTTGACTTTTTATTTAAGACTTTCTCTAGATTTATAATCGAAAATTCATCTTTATTTATTTAATTGTTACGAAAAAATATATTTGCTAAAAGATAATGAATTAAAATAATTAATTCAAATAGGTTTCCACACTCAGATATATAAGAATTCGTCAAGACTTTTACGACATATCCACTAATTAGATATAGTAAAAATAAAAAAAAACTGAACTGAACTCTGAACTTAAAGGAGCTGAGAAATATCTAAATTTTATAAAATTTACATAATTGGTGCAGAGATTTAAATTATATAAAGGAACATTAATAATAAAATAATTAGGAAATAAGATTAACAAAACTAAAAAAAATAATATTCCCTACAAGCATACGGTATAACCCCCTATGTCAAGGTGTAGAAATTATAATCAAAAAATAAAATGAAGCACTTTAAAAGAAACACATAATTATTCTATAAAAATAGTTTAATTATTTAAAAGTATTTTACATATTTGATATATTATATTAATAAAGAAATTTTTCAGTTTCCTGAGGAAATTATTTCCTATTCGGATACCAATAGTAAATCAATATTTTACACCTTGTTGTTTAATAATACTTTTTAAACAAGTTAAATTACAATAGACTGCTGTTTTCCAACTTCCACGTCAGAAAATAGATGCCAGTATAATCACATCATTTCTGTACTTGGGCAAAAATGTTTCATAACTGTTATCCAAATAGAAAATAATTCCATCAGATTCCAAATATTAACATATCATGATAATATTCGGATAAAGGAGCAGTAAAATTATCTAGAAATGCTCAATAATAAGATTATTAAAATACCTTGATGTATTTATTTTAAAATCCTGACGGCGAGTTGTCCTACGGTGAATTTTTCAAGACGCGGTTCAATCACTACATAACGGATAAAAAAATGTTAATAAATAAAAGGAAATGATAGCATCAATGTAGGGGCACACATAGGGTCTTTAAACTGGGAGGGGAAAGAGTTTTTTTTTTTTGTAAACAAAATTTTTCTACATGTCTTTTTATTTTTTTAAAAAAGTGTTGGGATTCTGTTATTTTTTTATGTTCAATTTTCTTTTCTTTTTTGACAAGTTTTTGATATTTCTTATTCCTTTAACACTTTATCATAAGTACTAGAACGGCCATTAGTAGTCCTTTTTTACCCAAAGTATCTAAATTCGGTAATTGGTCAAGTTTATAATTATCTATGTATTTGAAAGTTAAAGTTACCTTGACTATCTAACAATACGTTAATCTCATGCCCCTCCCTTGCCTATCATTTTAGCAAGACAATCATTCATAGTAAGGCAAAATAAATTTAAACACTTTTTGTGCAATTTAACTCAAAGGGATTTTAAATAGAAAAGTAAATCTACTCAGAGGAAAGCGTAGGAACAGCATGAATGTATCTCTGTATGTATTTCATTATTAATTTATGCATCTTCAAATCTCAAAATGGTCAAAATGACCAAACTAGGCGTTTCTAGAGTTAAACTTGTTTTTAAAACTGATTAGTTTCATACTAGTAATAAATCTGTGAGAGGGGCTCCTTCACCTCGTCCATACATACATCAATATACAAAAATTAAATAAATCTATATGTAGTGTTATTTAATATACCGGCATTATAGTGATGGCCGGGGGACTGACGCATTTAAAACAGTACTATACGAATATGGTATGAAAAGTGTTACTTGCAGCACACTTATATCATAAGAATATTTGGCCATGCCGATGACCAAAAAAAAGAACATGAATAAAATTGTCTAATATAAAAACAAACAAACAAACTTCTAAGTAAATATGGAAGGAAAGTCTAACTCGACCGATGTGATTTTTTTTTGTTTGAAAAAAATTAATCTAATATCAGATGAATTTGTCAATCTTTTTAATACAATTTTTTGAAAAATTTGCAGAATTTTAATGATTCTTTGTTATGAAAACAATTTACTGAAATTTTGATGGCATTTTTTATTCAATACCCATATTTCATGCATTTTTATCGACAATACTTAATCGTCATAAAATACCGATTATTCTCAAGAAGTCAATAATTTGGTCGATCTAATCGATCAAAATACACTATTAAATGCATGATAATTGCCTCCAAAAATATTTTTCTTATATATTTTTAGTCAATAAAAATACAAAAAGAACTCGAAAAATAGGTAATAATTAATGTACCTTAACTGGTACGAATGACAACATTAAAAGCTATTTATGTAGGTACATAAAAATTAAGTGCAACGTGTAGTACACATCCCAACTTTTATACAACATATGTGTAAATATAAGGATTCCGAGATTTTATATTTATTTTCCTTATTTAAAAAAAAGGAAAGCTTTCTTGCCTTGAAACTACTGAGTGAAATACATAGGTAGAACATTAAAACGTAGAAGATAAAAAAAAGTTTAAATTGAATTTTGTATAATGCAGTTTATGTATGTATGTATGTATTTCAAAAGATAGGAAAATATCATTAGAGTGAGTAGTGCAATTTATATGCATGAAAGTAAATGTATGTATAGCTTCATTATTTATATAACTTTCTCCTTTATTTGAAATTTCCAAGAAATATTTTAATTTCTCAGCTTTTATTTCGTTCAATATATCTACAATATCATTAATATTATTTAATAAATAGGTGTATAGAAGGGGAGGTAGAAAACACCTACGCCATCGAATTAGCCACACACATATATATATAACAACTATACCATATACTTATCAAGTCATACTTTTGTTCCCCTAGTAGGCAGTACTTAATCTTTGACAGATCAGGTTTGAAAAGAAAAGTGAAACAAATTTAATTATTATTATTATTATTTTACAATACTTTAAATTAAGCCTTTTTTATTGTATATAAATGCAATTCCATCTAAGCACTTTCTATATTGCATTATTAATTATAATTTATGTTATCTCTTCATTTAGTTAATATAACTTTAATAAATATGCATGAGGGTATAAAAGATGTTTTTTTTATTCATATAGCTACCAAAATAATTTAATTATTTTTTTTTCGTTCAGAATAATTAATAAAGAAGCATGTAAATATTTATTTGAAAAAGTAAGTAAGTAAAAATAAGAGAAGCAAATCACGCTCAAGAGTCATATTGCTCAACGTGATATCATTATCAAATAAATGATTACACACATATATATATATATATATATATTTAACTTTGTTAATTGAGTTTTTGTCACTGGTTTTTTTAGTTCAAAAACAATAAACTACAAATTTAAAAATAAATTATTATTATCAAGGAAACGTTATTTTTAAGGTCTTTTTGTCGTCTTTTGTTTGATTTTTTCTCAATTTCTGGTCCCAGGGATTTTTCTCTAAAAAAACTAATGATCAATTTCTCTCCTTTAAAAAACAACAATATAAAAGGAAATGGTAACGAGAAACAAACTTTTGTAGTATAGGGGTTGAACTATTTACAAATGTTCTCTTGTGAAGGTTGATCCAAGTACTACAAAAAAAAAGAAAAGACTTTTCTTCTTCCTTGAATTATCTAATCCTGTGTTTTTCAACCAATGTTCTCCAAAGAAATACTATCGAATGAGAAACTGTTTAGTTTTGCTTCGGAAAAATATAAGGAAGAAAAGGGAAATAGACGAAATGTTGACAATAAAATAGACTAAAAAAATATATGATGGAAAATAATTATTTTCTGGTGTTCTGTGAAACTTTGTAAATGATAAATATCCCTCTAAAAAGGTTAAAAGACATTCATCTCATTATCATATTCTAATGGTGAACTTAATTCTTATTAAATATGTAGTGATAGAGGCTTCAGGACTATGAAGCATAGTCAAAATTTGTATTAAAGAGTCTCCCTTTTAACCAAATCGTTGACTGATTGAATGACACCACTGCAGTTTCCAAATGCTGAAATATTTGGATTGATGTAATGATAAAGAAGTCTAAAGGAGTCTCAAGTGAATCAGAATGCAAAATGTCTTAATTTAATACTTGAATTCCGAACAGCATTGACTTTCAAAAACTTCACTTCAAAATATATTAAATATCAAGATTCGATTATGTCTTTTGTTCATTATGTTTTAAAATTAAGTTAAAAGATAAATACCCAATCCTTACGCTGAAACTGCATTTTTTTGATCTTGACTGTTCATCTTTTTTGGATCTACATACCTACTTAATTTAATTTTGACAATCTATATAAATTTGTATGTACATGGTAGGTAGCATTAAACCGTTACTTGAAAAAGAAACAAAAAAAAAAACCTGAATTGGATTTGAGTTCTACTTTTGATTTAAAAATAAATTAATACAAAATAAAATAAAAACAAAAATAACACTCATCTCCAAATTATTATTTTTATTAGTTGTATTTCGAGGGATTTAAATTATATATATTTATATATAATAAAAAAGTCACATGAGATTTTGTTCTTTAACCTGATTTGTATTTTGATGAAGTTTTGACTCATTTTTTTTTTACATAAAGAGTTAATTATAAAATGCAATAGTGGGTATAATAAGATATTTGTGTTTGTATCAGCATTGTCAATACATGGAATAATCACATTCTCCCTGCTACTAAAAGGAAATACTAAATTTCTCATCTTCAGTTTTATAATGTAGATATTACCTTTTTTTCCCTCTCTATCTGATTCTGCTATTGACCTAAGTCATCATGGAAATAAAGGTGATAGAGAGAGAAAAGGCTTATTGGGGCCGCACAAATCCTTTAGTCTCCCATTTATCAAATGACTTCTGGCTCTTGACCAGCTGAAACCAACTAAATATTTATACATTGAACTATTCGCATCTACGTATTAATTGTTTGGGTTTTAGATATATGTATTTGCATCCACCCATTTATTAAAAATTATTTTCGTCATTACTAAATTGTTTCAATATGTACCCGCATACCATAGTAAAAGAATAACGTCGAGGTCTGAGGAAGGCCTAGCCATGACTTTATTTGATCAAAGGACTATGTTCGACACAAAGGATGACAACAGCTTTATTTTTGAATTATATTTACATAAATATTTCAATTTAAATCATATAGCAATGCCTTAAACAGTCCGGGTGTTTTATTCCATGGATGTACCGAAATGTTTAAATCCAGAATGTTTGAAACTGATTGTTCTACGAACGATCTAAAATGTAAGTAAATTGCTGACTTTCTTGAAAAAAAGGGTTTTGAATCTGAACTAAAAGGGTTCTTATATATGTATATTGCTGTCATCCACAGGTAAATTTATGGAGCTGGTATAAGATTTTAAATCTATTTATATATTAGCCTATTATGTCAAAGTCCCTATGGTAAACCCTACGACTCCTTTGTTTTTTTATTATCACTAAATGTATACATCCTAAGAACTAGAGTTGTGATCAAAATTTTGATGGATCAAGACAAGGGGATCCAGATCAAGGAAAAAAATTGTTCTTCTTTTCTTTTTAGAAGATTAAATTATTAATGTAGCTCCTTTGGTCTTGGTCTCGAGAAGTTGAGATCTAAACGAAACAAAATCTTCAAAATTTTATCTGGAGAACAATCCTGAATAGATTTGGAGGAAATATTCCCATTTGCATTGTCAAATTATCCACATTTTAGAAAATTTCGAATCTGCACCAGCATCCACTAATTTCAAATCTTTAGATATCCGATACATCACTAATTTAGAGTGAAAAGTAGCAAGATATACATATGCATTGAATGGTAGTGCATTTTTCTAATGTTTTTCTTATGCTTTTATTTTTCCTTAATATTAATAATATAAAAATATGTAAACAATAGAACCAAAGGAGAAATAACTGTCTATACATATAACGATTCACGTATGCTGCTGGAAGTAAACACATACAATGTTATGAGGAAAAAAAAAAAAAAAAAAGACCAAGAGAAGGGAAACAACTACTTATATACAAATTTAAATAATAAATCTGTTCTTATCAATGGAACAAAACTTCTTATGTCTAATAAATAACAACCACCAATAAAAGGGGGAAGTATCCACTACATAACAACGTCTACGTATGAAGAAACATTGTGCTGATAATGAAACGAAAGGAAAAACAACAACAACAACAGTAGTGCCTTCAATGTGTTGAAGGGCTATGTAGCCTATCATTAACATTTGTTTTTCTTAGTAAAGTTTGTTGTTAACTGAAACATTGTTTTTTTTCTTCTTTCAAATATAAAGGATTGAGGAAGGATGTAAAGTGATACTCTAACGGTTTGGCTATAAAATTTATGGTTAGTATGTAGTCACAGGTATCATCATCTTGATTATGATACAAGTACATACATAGTAGAGCACAACGAATAATTTTCATTCATTAAGGGATTGCATCGTGGGAGTCATTGTTCAACGTTGTGTATTACGTAGGAATTTAATTTTTGCTGTTGATGCAACGCTTACTTTCCACAAAAGTTTCACTTACATTGTGACTGTGTGTAGAATCCACTAAGGTTTGCAAAAAAAAAAAAAAAAAGAAAGAAAATCAACCTCTTTTTCCAAAGTTAGAAATGCAAATATATTTTATTTCTAACTTCTTAAATGCATTTTTATGTAGGTTCATTTGTCAAAGAAGAAACCCTTGAACGGAACAAAAACTAATTATGTCTGGATGCATGTGTTTATATTGCGGTTTTTAATGTATTATTCAGTTATTTGTATGTTTATAGATAGTTATTACAAGGAGATATCCATTGTACCTCTCAACCTTTCATTCTATAAGAAGAAGATAAAAAGTTTTTAAATAATTTCTTTGTTCCGTTTATTCATCCAAACAGTGATCAAATTACTTCAAAGCCATAAAATATGTAAGTTAATGAATCGACCATCATGTGATCAGTATCTATACAAGTTTCCATCTCCATTGACTAATTATAACTAAATTAACAAGTTGAATTCTTCGAATCGAAAAGCTAATTATATGCGTCACGAGGAAAAATAATAAAGTCCCATCATCTGTGAGGGAAAAAATTCTTATGGTAATCAAAATGGTCTTACCAAAGTAACTGCCGAGTTTCATCACATTCTGTTATAGCTTCGGGCTACCTAGTATACTAGGTGGGTATAATTACAGTTAAACTACATTAAATTTGAATTCAGGTGATCAACTATAAAACACGTATGTGTATTAGGCTATTAAAGAAAGAACAATGGCTGATATGTAAGGTAATTTCTATGTTAATGGAATTGATACCCTGTAAATCGTTAAGCCACAGAACAAGAGGAAATTCATCTGGACCTGCATTTATTGATGCAACTTATGTTTCCATTACGTAGAGTGTCAGTTTTTATTTTGTCTCATACATCATATGTACATAGATACTGTTGTAGATAGGCTGATAGGAGAATGTGCCCTCCCATTAATATCTAAATATACACGGTATTTTTGTGTCAGCTGTTGATTTATCTACAATTGTCTCCCATTCTTGTTCTGAAGGCGGATTTCTAGAACACTGATTCAAGAAATCCGTATAGTAGTGAACATATACTTAGGTACTGTTGAAGAAAAGAATGGCATATTTGGCTAACTACCAACTGATTTAGGGCCAATTTTCTTTCTCTTTTTGGCCGTGAAGAGGTTGAGAGATATAACGAAGATGGGGGAGAAATGGGAAAATGTTTTTTTTTGTTTGTTTGAAAATGAAAGAGATCATTGTACGTAAAAGTACCTAGAATTAGCCAAAATATCATATATGTCAAAATAAAATACTACTAAACAGATGCTCTTTTTTGCATTCTTTAACCTAAGAGGCCTATTCTATTGTAATCCGATACAAAAAAGCTTTACTGTACTTCACTTCACTCTAATCTTTGATAAGAATATCATTATTCATCCGCAAGATGATTCTATCATTCTGAAATTTCAGAATCAAATATTTAGGAACACATGTTACGTTTATACATTTAAAAATCACGTACAACTTGCCATACAGTAACTTTAAATACCTAATAACCCCTTGAGGTCTTTTATAAGAATGCCTACCTATGAGAAAGGTTTTTGATTTATTTTATGTAAGTTGAATGCACTTTTCACCTTGAAATGCAAATTTATTACGCCTATCATTCAAAAAAATGAGTTATGGGCAAAAAATGGGTAGAGTCTACCCATACATAGTTTACACAGTGCAAGATGTTTTTATTAAGTAATTATTGTAAAAGCATATACTGGCATTTTTTCCAATAATATCTAGGGGGAAAAACATCGTTTCAAACAGATAAATATATATAAAAATATTAGTTTTATAAAGAAATTAGAGAAAGTTTAGTAATAAATTGTCGGAACAAACCATATTTGAAAGGAATTAATGGCCTTTACATATGGATACATAGATAATAATGAAACAGGTAATGCTTATGCTATGAACATTTACTTACAAATAGGCAAATTGTATTCATGATAACACTGTGCAAGTAAAGCAAATGAAGCAAAAAATCTACCAAAGGTCAATGTGGACAGATTTCAAATTAATTTGTTCATGCTCAATAAATGAACACTATTATAAATAAGACTATACTAAGACTCGATTGGTATATCTATGAGCCGACTCAATTGGCTGATTTAAGGAAGTATTAAATTAATCAGTAGTCGGCCAAAGTTGCCGATTATTACCGACATTTATTTTCCCTAAAATAAACAAATAAAGATCCAATTTTTTTCAATAAATGAACGAAATCAACATTTTTGATTTAAAAAAAAATAAGATTTTAGATGCTTTAATCATTGAATATCTAAATATGGCCAGTGCAGTCTTTTTCTGAAAGTTTGTTCACCCTTTGCTAATATTTTTGACCCTGATAAATAAATGTAACTTCTTTCAATTCTCATCTACTGACAAATTCCTTGTTCTGGCCACTTCTGTCATCAATAAAATAATCCAATGCATTTTTAAAATAACCAGGAGAAAAATTATAGGGTGTCATATAACAAATTCTTGGCTGATGACTCATATGCTTTGCTACGGTAATGAAGGAAATTATGCAGTGACTGAAGTGATTGTATTTGGACTTTTGTGGAGTTATTTTTATTGGGACCTCATTAGTAATTTGAAGAAAAAAGATGATTAATCAGATATTGGTCTCAAAAAATCCATATCTATGGAGATAATCATGAGCTTAGATCACAATCTTCAAATCCTTACTGTGATCAATTCAATAGCAAACCCATCTAGGACAGTGCCGTAGGAAACAATTTTAAATTATAATTTTGGAAGCAAAAATGTATAAGGGATGGATTGGAAATTTTAATTTTGTTATTCTTGAGGAAAAAAAAAAGGATCTCGAGATCCGGTTCGCTTTTAAGTATATAGTACTGCATATTTCAATGCATCCATTATGAAAACAGGATATCTGCTTAAATGACTGTCTTTCATTGTCACATGACATGAATGCTTAGAAATACAAAACTTGGGCTCTATGTTACCATTCATACATTCCCACTTATAAATACATTTCTTGTAAAGGTGTATTTTTTAAAAACACTATTTTACTTATGTGTATTGAAACACAAATATCAAAGAATTTTGTGTCTGATGTGCATGAATAATTAAAAATGCAACGTGTCTTTTCATGCAAGGGGTTGTAGGTTTATTTTTGTGCAATATTTCACACAGTGAAAATCATGATACAAATTACAATAGCAGTATTTTCTATATAGGCTTGTATATTGTAGATATGCCATATTAATCTACTGATTCTTCTATTACTTCTAAGTTAAGACATGATTGTATTTCAAAATAAGACTACAATTACAACTTGGTTATGACTCATACCTAGAATTAAATATCAATTTCACAAAAAATAATACTATTTAATAATCAGTAAAGCTATTGATGAGTAAAGCTTCATATGTCCATATTTTGAACAAGTATGGATTCATATGTGGCCCGTCATGGCAAAATAAAATAAAAATACCTAAATACATACATTTACGTTTTTCATCAAATAGCTAGGTATCTTTAATTTCTATAATTGCATGGCGTTGATTCAAAAAATTGCACATAAATGACCTTGGTTACAATTAGAGAATAAAAATATTATAGATTGTACATGAAAGGCCATATCGGAGTCAAATAAAGTACCAATAATCATATGAATGCTTTATAAACTATAGATTACATTCCTGGGTATCACAAGTTATCACAAAAATTTGAATATATGGTCCATAATTGAGCAAAAAATATGCCTATGAAATAATTAAGGGTCCTTTATACGGAATAAATAAATAATTTAAATACATTTTTTCTTGATTTTCAGCTCAAGATTCCTTTTGAGCCAAGGTGTGACATGGGCATGTTGGTTTGTAAAACTTTGACAAGAGATTTAATACAAGATGAATGAAGTCATACAAACAAGGCAGATACTCCTGAATTCCTAATAGATGAGGAGTGGAATGTTGATTAATTAGTGGATATTTGTCTGAGCCACATATTGCATCGTTTCATACTTAAAGCGTGGTATCTTTTAGTCTTTTACTTAATAGAAAATAACTCATACTGACTTATTCATGATAGAATGATGAGGCTTTGTTCATTAAAAAGTAGAAACATTTTTATTTTAAAAGACTCAAGTACTATGACACAGCATCTTATTCTCAACATCATCATTTTCACTGACTTTTTTATTTGATGAATTATTTAAGCAGCATTTTGGCTAGAAGAATCGATGAACAAATTATTCCCATTATATAATTTATTTAGAAGGAATTACCATGAGTCAACCTTAGCAAGTATTTCCAAGAATTAACTCTTTCTTCTCTAACTCTATATAGGTTTATGTAGGTTTGAACATATATATATATATATATATATATATATATATATATATATATATATATATACGGACCATGTTTTGCAAAAAAAAACATAAAAAATACCTGTCAATTTCACAAAGACGTATTCGTGCAATTCACATAAAATGATTTATATATTTGAACTACGTGCGTTCATACATGAAAACTCATCACCACTTAATTAAATACAGTTCATGAAAAATATAAAGTAATCGAAGCTACATATTGATCTCATTCAGCAAGACCACAAAAAGTGATTTCCAGTTATTTGTATGGATGACCCATGAAGAAATAATTATTGTGAAAAGGTTAAGCGAATATCTACCTATAATTCAAGTAGATCACAGAGTGCCCAATGATTGAATGAAAGACAAGTACAGATCAGTATTGGTTTTAAGCTTACATATGCTTCTATATGTGCTTCATGTACAAATTACAACTTGATCAGTCATATTGTAGCTGCAAATTCGATGGAAGACTATTCAAGACTCTTTATGCTACAAACTTACAAGTTTCTGAATGGTGTTTTTGTTTTGTTTTTGCTAAAATATGTGCCTTACAATTAAACCCCACTATCGCAAAACCCGGACTCTTTACATCCGGGCTTAAAGGAAGTATTACAATTCTAACTATTACACATTTCCCTTGCAGATTTATGACACCGCAGACAGTGGATATTAGATCTACTGTTATTCAATGATACTGAATAACCAATGGATATCTTTCTTTGCTGTATGGAGTAAACCTTAGAGAGTTTATTGATCCATAGAGTCTACATAGTTTATCATATTTTAACTAGATGTGTGATTCTGACATGGAACCACACACCTATAACTATGTAGATATGAACATATATTAAACTGAGCAAAAAATAAAACCTACGGAAGAAAACAACGCCTTTAATATATTCATGTATGTGAACTTTTGAAGTAAAAACAACTCTGGTCTTTTTTGTTTGTTTTTTGAAGAAATGATAGAGTATATGTATAAATAGAGAGATGGAATAACCTAAAATGTTATAAATAGATATACATATGTCTAATTTTTCATGAATTGATGGACATGTACTGAGAAATGTATGTTTTTTTTTAATATATATTGTATATCCATATATAAAACAGAAATGATTTAAGAGTTATTTGAGAGGTGAGATAGTGATCCATCTAATTACTTATCTTTCTCATCAATAACTTTTTTTTGTATTCATGTATTCGTATAATATGTAAATAGATATATATGTGTGTAGACAAAATCAATTTTAATTCATTCAATATAGACTGGAATACGAGTCAGTAAAGGTAAATAATTTGATTAATATCAGACGGATTTTTCAATGTTTTTAAAACGTTCAATTTGATTGTATTTTCTCCATTCATGTCTGAACTAACACATCATAAGGATAAAAACATGATTCAAAACGTTATAAAATGATGTTAATGGTTAAAACAGATCCTATTTTTGTTGTTGTTGTCTAAAAGGATTTTGTGACAATTGAGAACCAAGGAGAAATGAAAAAGATTTTTTTCTTTATGAAAAATTCCCAAAGATCTTTTTTTTTTAGATGCAAACATAGATATATGTTGTAGAAATAACAAACAAACATGTATATCTTGGGATTCTTCTATAAAGTTTTTTTTTTTCCTAGGGTATAATTTCTGTCAGGAAAATAATATAAACGCATCGTGAATATATCTTATAGGATAATGACCTCACTCAGGGAAAATACGGATATGTATATGTATACGTTTATATATACGTATAAGACAAATAATGTACCGTTTTTAATTTATACATAATTTTTCTTCTTTTTTGACACGAAAATTATCCTAGGAAAAACTTTACAATCCATGATCCCGTTGCGTCTTCCTTAAATGCCATCGATCACCATCAAACAACATAAATACATTTTTCACTCTGTAAGGAACCATTCTAAATATGTATAGGCTTAAAGTGGTCCAGAATTAGTCAGACCAATCTTTCATTGTGTCTCATTAAATCGAGTTCCTTGAGACCAAAGTACTCTGCACACTTTCCCTATCTCCTTTTAGCAGTAAGGAGTCCCATCACGTACAGTCAAAATGGTTCAAGACAGTAATCAATTACAATAAAATCAATATGACACCATCTTCAAATATTTTGTCTTCTCTTGACAAGTCGAGAGGGAAGCCAACTCTATATCCAACTCTATAATTCCGAACAGCTTGTATTGGTAAAAAAAAAAGACTCTGAAATGTAATTCAAAGTATTCAAATCCAAGAGTCGGTCAATCTCTAAATGAAATAATTTACTTTTGCTCGACTCGAAGGGCATTAAAAATGTGTCGAAGCGGAATGCCCATGGTGAAATGTGGATCTAAGCACAAAACCAGTTACGAACCCTTGTTCTGAAGGGTACTTGCAAGCTAAAAGATTAAGAGCCTCTGCTATATGCTAATGCGGATGTGGTTGAAAGAGCAAGTCTCTTTGAAGTATTTTTCGTCAAGTTAACTCAAAAAATAATTTTAAAATTCAAATGCAAATTAATTCATGTACCAACAAAAGCTTCCTTCAACTATTATTTTTTATTATTGGGGATCACGTCACGAATGTACATATTATACATATAGTTGTATAAGTAATTTAATATACACTTTGGCTCTTAAAAATTATAAATCCTTCAGATAGGTCTCTCAGCAATTAAAAAAAACAACAGCTTTTCATTAGAACAACAATTCAAGTATGAAAAATAAAAACGTGGACTAAGGGAATAACTCAATTAGTAACATAGGTATATATAGATGGGTACAAACACTACATGGGCACTTAGGTACATAACAATGCAATGATTGTATAACTATCCCTTAGGAGGTGAAATATAAATTAAATACATCTTCTAAATGTGATAAACAGGACAAATAACGCAATATAAAAAGAAATTTTACCCACTTCAATTGAAAAATTCATAACTAAATGCCTAGTATTTCTTAGTTTTGCCATGCAGAGAGAGAGAGAGGCCTAAGGCATGGAAATTATATATAAATATATACATACATACACACATACGTACAAATATCCTATTCCAAAAAAATATTTGTTTGTCAAAATATTGTAAATTATTTTGACGAACTTATTTGATTTTAATTGAATTATATTTTTTTTGTATTTCTATACATACTAATATAGGTAAAGAAAATCATAGATATGATTATAACTGTTAGAAACCGCCTCTTTGATTGCTGTTTCTTTTTTTTTTGTGTGTGTTTTACTTTTTGGAAGCCAATTACTAGTACTAGTATCATGATGTATTTTCCTTGATTTGATAACCATTTGAAATAATAAAATCTTTTTAACTTACTACTGCCAAAAAATATATCATAAACCTACATACTATCCCGTAAGACTTTGTTTGCTTAGAAGCAAAATTTTTTCTTTATTGGTAAAAATGATATCTTTGTAAGGATGATTGTTAAGAATATAGGAAGTAGTAAAGTCACTGAAAAAAAGAACATACTATATAATCTACATGTAAAGCATGGTCAATGCGGTTACACGACTTGCAAGTATTCATACATATTAAACCATTACTACTGTTGAAATTATATGCTTTAATTTTCCATTCGATAATGCATGCAATTAC
Source organism: Lepeophtheirus nordmannii (assembly GCA_963680855.1). NCBI lineage: Eukaryota > Metazoa > Arthropoda > Copepoda > Siphonostomatoida > Caligidae > Lepeophtheirus > Lepeophtheirus nordmannii. The sequence continues at coordinate 29,961,378 of OY804522.1, read as the reverse complement.
ATATGTGAGGAACAATCATAAAATAAGTTATAATTTCACCCCTTAAAATAAATAATAAAGTGCTTACATATATACTTATCTGAGAGACTCATTTTCTTTCATTTGCATTAAAAACATTTCTCTATTAATCACTTCAGGGCTGCAATCATTAGGGATGTTCATCATCCAATTATCCCTAAGCATACATAAAAGTTGATTGATTGTCGCATTTAACGGCAAATTGTGCAGCATCAAAGAGCATCAAATTAGTAAGTAATGGATTCAAAATTAAGTATAGGCCTATATTAACTATTTGCTTAGAGGGTTTTTTAAATTCGGTTTAATAAGAGCTTGATTTTGTATTTGAATAGTTTTCTTGTTTTTTACACGTGTATGTAAGTCGATTTTGGTTTATAACTTCTCACATTATATGAGTACCTTAATTTCTCTTATACATAAGCACCATAGCCAAAAACTATTTGGCTGTAAATGAAGAATTCAAGGAGTAGACATATAAAAATGTATTTATCAAACCACAGGATTGATAGCATATTATTAAAATCATCATTCAAATTGACTAATAAATAATGTACTTATTATTCATTATTTTATCATTTATATAAAGTTAATTTATGAATGTATATGTATGCCTATAAATTTTGAATTTAATCATTTTAATTGCACTACATGGAGTGGTTTTATAGTAGCTCAGTTCATTTGTATGCATAATCAGATGAAACGCATTGTGTGGGAATGAACATATCTAAATATATAGCTGCATATGTATTACTCCGTGGTTTTAAACTGCAATTCACTCCAGTCATAGCAGACTGCAGTTCATATTGGATTTTACATATATGATATTAATGATGACTCCATCAAGAATATGTACCTTGAAAATTACCTACATCCCGTGTTGGATACGTTAATCGGAAAAAAAATTACCAATTACTCATGAGGATCTTGTTATTTATCCAAAAAAAAAAAAGAAGTAACACTCTTGCTCAGGATTAAAAATAATTAGTTGATCTTAGATAGAGTTTTAATGAAGACCACATCATCTCAGAACAAAAAAAAAAGACAGAGGCTTGGAGAGATCTAAACCTCGACTTTAAGTGGCCAATCGATACCATGAAAAAAAAATGTAAACTCTTAATTTATGTAGTTATTTTGATCTTGATTTGACACCAAGTTTTGAGAGATTGAAAAATTCAGGCCATTTTGATTTAACATAGAGACACTAAAATAAAATATTTAGCATTTATAATTGGAGCAAAGTACATGAAATAGAAGGCAATCAAATATGTTTTGTCATGCTGAAAGAGGGAGAGAGAGAAAGGCTTAAGGCTTGTTGAAACCACATGTCATTTAATTCCATACCATCCAATTGGGGCCAAAAATAATCTGTTATCATGGCTCAATATCAATTTCCATTCACAGTAATGTGGCAATTATTATCATCAACAAAAAAGTATGGCCTAATAACACCACTTGCATGAAATCCATAACAAACAAACAGTAAGTTTTTCGGGATGCAAAGGTGTCTCATGAAGTACATGTGTGTTTTGCTTGACCAATAACGCATATTTTGCTTATTAATAAACCCATTGATCCAAAAATGAGTTTTGCCGCAAGCATTTTAATGTTGTATCGACCGATCGTGAACTTTGGTAATAAATTTGGATAATTTGCAAACGCTGCTCAAGGTTGTTCTGCTCCATGATGATTTGTGAGTAGAAATATCAAAAAAAAAAAAAAAAAAAAAATATGACGTAGTTTGCCATCTCTAGTGAAATAAAAATGCGTCATCCATATTGAAAAACCCTTTATTACGTTAATTCAATGAAACGCTTTGAAACATAGAATTGTATATACTTGTACACTCTGCTTGTACAAGTTACAACTTGTACAAAATTCTATGAGAAGAGTGATTCAGTCCTTACTTAGTTATGTACATTGTACATATATTATACAAATACGTTTGCTACAAGATTCAATTACATTTGCCATGATTTTGCAAATTTTACGTAATTTGAGGCAGAATATCTTTTATCATACTTTTTGTTTTTTTTCTTTCCTTCATTGTATATGTACAACAACGGAAGTGCATTTAAGTACATACTTGTGTCTTGTATGTATTTGTTGGTTCCTTCTTAAAGATTTGTACATATGTATGCTTCTTTTGGCAAAACAACAACAACAAATAAACAAAACAAAAAAACTCTCTCTTTTCCTATTTTTTGATGTAATTTCATACAAATATGTATTTAGTATATTTTTTTAACTAAAAAAGGCCATTTGGTCTTTGAGATATATATATATATAATGCAATTGAATTTAGCACCTTTTTGTACATAATGTGTACTTTGATTTTTGTGTATAGATATTAATTTATTTAGAAAGGATAAGGTTACATGTGTCTTCATTTCCTTTCAAAAGTGATGATAATCTCTAAGGACACTTCCTTTGATCAAATTGTAAAGTAGATAATGTTCGTTTCCTAACGACTCAGCACCCAATCATCTATTCTATTTGTTGCAAACATATTTGAGAAAATGTAAGTATTATATTCTAGAGAGTTTTCTGAATGACGTCATCATTCTGAAAGAAAACAAGAACAAAATCCCTTGCTCCAAGGTATACAACAGTTTAGTTTATTTCATTTATCAAATCATCATGTAAAGTTTCCTTATTTTGTTATGTATGTATATATATTTTGTTTAATAGATAATATCAGCAGATATGCCACCAACATGGCGCCATTTTTGTTTAGTATACAATCTGTGACGTCAGTGAAAATGCTCCACACAAATCCATTTTTGACTACTATTTAGATGAGATCATCCAAACTCACGAAAAATCTTTTTAATTATTTTTTATCAAAAAAGAAATTTTCTTTTTATATACATAAAATAATATTAATACATTATTGTGCTATCAACCATCTTAATATATCCCTATTGTTTTTTTTTTTTAACTTCTTCAGCCCATTTATTCATCTATAAATACATTTTAAATATAAACTTATAAAAATAGAATAAGAAATAAGATCACAACAAATACCATACATCATCTTATTCTTGCATTATTTTTTTGTTAAGAAATATATATATATATATTTATTTATATAGAATGTTTTCCCTGACATCACAGTTTTTATACTAAACCGAAAGCAATACCGTGTTGAAGATCTATTATATGTAATTTTTGATATCCTTATTTTAAGAAATACATTTAAAAAAGTCCTAAGGAAACTTCATCTGTTGGCTTTAAAAATGAACAAACTAAACTATTGTATTCTGATGATGAAATTCCTACTCGTTCTTGAAGTTAAAACACTCAATCCTTGGACTCGAGCTCTCAAAGACTCGACACTTGACTTCGACCTGTAAAGAAAAATAGAAATATTTAATGCAGAGCTTGGGTCTTATAACCGCCACTCAGACTCAAGTCACAATTAAGTATGACTAAAAAGTGTCTTCACACTCGATTCGGACTTGAAATGAATAATAGACTAGGTATGAACATACTAAGGAGCCAGGGTTTTTGTTCAAGTAAATAAAATTTGGCCATTTATGCAGAATCTCAGAATGGTGGCGTCTCGTCGAATAGTACCTACATTTTGCTAAGCATTGCGCTTTCTTCAATATGAATATAGATAAAAAGAATTGATACTGGGTATTGAGTTTGCAAAAGTAGGTAAATCCACTACTTTAAAAATTTGTTTAGTGAGACACTAATTAACAACCAATATACATATCTAATATCAATTGCTGCTTCATTATCTTTTATCCAATGTTTTCATAATGTTTTAACATCTTGTTTATCGTTATCTTAAATTATGTATTTGTGGGTATACATACATTGAGATAAAACCTCTTTTAATTAAGTGTGTGTCTACATATTATATTTAAATAAATTATTGACTCTTGTTTGCCTATACAGGAGTATAAGTTTAGCGAATGAAATCTCTTTGAGCGGAAAAAAGATATATCTACAAAGAATTTTGATGAAACGGCAAGTATATATATATATATGTAAGATCGATATATTTTATGATTGTATATATATATATATTCTACCGATATGCATGTAGTCATAACTTAGGCAACTTAATGGTCTAGAAACAAAAACTACTGACGAAACGAATAAAAAAATATAGAAAATAAAAGTTTGCCAATATTTATAAATATATGTAATATTTATATGTTAATAAGATGAAACTTTGTGCTGAATACTCTCCAAACTGCTCAAATTTTATTGGTTATTGATTTACAATTCAATAGATAAATAAGTATTTTATGTATTTCAAGGAGATATCTTTTAAAATAATTTATTTTATGCATGGATGAAAAAAGAAAACGATTTGAAAAATTAATTTTCTAGAACTAATTTCCCTGAATAACGTATCATTTCCACAGAGTCTTTTTTTTCTAAGATATTGGTAAAAAGTTGATTGTTTGGCCTTTATCAATAGATTGGATATAGGAAGTTAATTATAAAGGAAATGATTTAATGTCCATTTGATTGTTAAATATTTCACACACTGATTTTGATATGTATTTTTTTTTCAATTTTACTCATAGCCAAAATCTACACTCAATTAGCTATATATGCATGTTTAGAACAAATATTACCCTTGACTACATAGGTACAATTTAAGTTTTGACAAATAAATCGGAGAGCCGAATAAATCAGCCGATTTGAGGCAGTTTTAAATTGATCGGTAATTGGTCAAAATTATCGATTACTACCAGTTATTATTTCTCTAAAAAACAAAATCATATTTTTTAAAATATATAACAAAGTCAAGATTGTTTTTACTCCAAAAAATAAGAGATTAAAAGTCTTTAATTACATAAACATTGAAAATCCAAACGTGACCAGTTCAGCCATTGCCGAAAAATCCTTTACCCTAAGTTAAATTAATACTTTGGTCCCTGACAAGGTATGAAATATTAACTTTAACAACTATTTTTTTATTAATATCTAGCATAAAATCCATAGAGTTGCCCCCGGCCACAAATAAAATAAACCCGAATCCACAATTTAACAATTCTTCTTCTATACTACTTCTCAAAATTTGTGCAGATGACCAAAGTAGCCAACCTTGGGTTATTATTGAATTATTTTTTACTAGAATCTCAAGAGTTAATTTGAAAATAAAAACAAAAACAGTATAATATAAGAAAGGTTATCAGCCCCAAGAAATCCATCACGTAATATATAATTCTGTATAATACCAATGGACAACGGTGTAATTTTGACTCATGACAAATAAATAGTCGATTTCTACACCTCTTTTATAAAGAGAAATTAAATACATAAATATATATTTAGAGATGCAAGTTTTCTAGAAAAAAAATAACAGATTTATAATTTGAAAAGAAAAAAAAAACGGTTGATAATTTTGTTCTTTTATGAATATTTTTTCATTTGATATTTGACCGTTGCGGAAGGAACATCTTCCTTTTAATGATGAATCAAAGAATATACGCCTACATTTGTTGTCGATTTTGTTAAAAGAGCATAATACTTATATTATTCTCTCTGCACCTATTGTTATTTTTGAATATAGAAGGTCCTTCCTGGGGCATGAATACTAATAATTATTAGGGATGGGCATTTTGTTGAGGTGAATGAATATATCTGAAATTACGATCTGGTACCTTTGCATTTTATCGGCCGATTGTTATTTGACAATATTCAATAATACTTAATAACTTGAAGAAATTGAGAGAACTGAAGGGAATTGGAATTGTCGCTATGGTTACCTAATACTCAGAAATTAAACTACGTATAATTGTGGCAAGTTCTTGTCTCAATTATACAGTGAAGACTGAATTCAAAATTCACTATCAAGTTAATATTAATATCAACGGATATTTTTCTTTCCTTCCTTAAACTCAACACTTTTTGCCCATTTCTATTGTTTACACATAATCTAATTTCTTAATATTCTTTTAGTTTTGACTTTGCTCATTTATGAGTTAGCTCATATTCTTAAAAAAATATATAGGAGGGACAATAGAACACTGGCGGTTTACACAACAATTTTAGTAAGTCAATAATGTCCTATTTTAAACATGGGCATTGCTAAAAATAGCATATACATATATATTCTAGTAAAACGAGTATGTATAACTTAAGAAATGCTTTATTCAACATATTTGTAACTACATGTATAAATATGGTAATATATACATATTTATCTACATAAAAATACTACAATTTATGTGGGTATTGTTCTATATTCTATATTATTTGGTCACTTTTGATCCTTGTCATCACATTAAGTTTATCATATGATAGTAGCCTTAACTGTATCTCACAACCTTTCCTTTAAAATGAAGAAAGAAAGAAAGAAAAAGGTTCAAAATTAACAAATCGTTAGACAATTATGCACGTTATGCTCTCAAATTGCTTCTCAATTTAATAGGAGGGATATTCAGAATTTAACAACACAAGAGTTTTGTTTAGGATTGAATAATTCCTTGCTTTTTCATTATTTTCAAAGCAAGTTGAGCTCATTTGAAGCGTAAATAGTTGATCTCTCAATATATTAAGTAATTATTTGCTTCTAAATTAAAGTATAAATGACAGTTATTGTTGTTCAACCCCCTTAAAAAACCATGATATTATTTTACATTTAGATTGTATTTTCTCAGAATTGAATGATCTTCATCATTAGTACGAATTAATAAGTTACATAATCCCTTAAGTAGTTAAAATCATTGTTTGAATTACTATCTATCTATGCTCTATATACTGAATCTCCCTTGAGTGAAATGGAAAAAATATACCAAACAGGTTATTATTCCATTATTCTACTGGATATCCATCTATACATATAATATGTACAAAACTGAACCCTCCTGTCAATCAAAACATTTCTTAACTTACAAAACTTATGTAAGATATAACATATATGTATAGCAATGCGAATTATTTAAGTACATGTAATAATTAATACTTTAATTGAATACTATTTGTTTTATATTGGATCTAGGAATGAAGGAATCATCATTTTGAAGAAGTTGCTATTACAAACGTATCATTAGTGAGTTATTTAAATTTTATATTATGTAGATATCCAATGGTTCGTAATGATACTTTTTTATATTAAATTATATAAGTGGAAGGCTTATACGTGATGATACATTTTTGTTTGATTAAAAAGTATTTTAAAATATATTTTTGTCAATTGACGAAGAAACATTTTTTTAAGGTTAATAAACATTATCGAACTTTCTCATATCTAGTAATGATGCACTTCATATCTGCTAATTAATGTCAAAGAATGATATATATAATTCCATTACATAATGTAAACATTATATAAATAACCCCTTTACATATTATATATATATTCATACATTATTTCTACTGAAGTGTATCTGGTAGGTCTGTTAAAACTGCAATGGCTGAAAAATATTATTCCTTTAGTCCTTATATTTGAATGTAAACACCGATCTACAAAAAAAAAGAACTAACAGTTTGATCAAATGTAATGCAATGTTTCGAACATTTTCTTCGAAACAATTCGAGTTGAAACATGGTTTTTTTCTTCTCAATGTATCATTCACACCAGTGGTTCTCAAGCAATACACCCTAGAAATTTTTCTGGTGCCCTCCGTTGTATTTTTTTTTTTTTTTTTTTGAAAAAATACAGGGTATGAAAAGCAGATCTATGCTAAGTTACTATATATATGTTATATTATACTCTTTCTTACAATAATCAAAATGTTGTTCAATGGTGCACTGCATGGGCTTGGTTATCTCATTTATGCCCCCTGGGGTACAAAAGTTTGAGAAGTACTGGTTCAAACCCTTTGTATTATTATTACCATGTCCAAACAAAATATGCTACCGTTGACTTAACAATCAGGTGGAAAATCTGTGTAGAGTGGTGATCTCAGCGGTAATGTCCCTTGGCTAATTTCTCCGAAGATATCTAATCTAGAACCATTGTTGGCAAATCGTAATACAAATTTATTGTCATGTGGCCAACATTGCCCAAACCCCAAATCTTATTACAGATTTCCTACAAAGATGAATGAAGATAATGGTTTTTGCTAGATCAGTGGGTTGCAGTCGAAAGTGGTTTATATTTCGTACTTGTATAAGCAAAGGCCTTAATGAATGGTTATTTTGGCTGCATCCATTGATCTCCCTATATGCCTTCTGATAGTTTTTTTTAACTTCCTTAGGTAGTTTGGCAATAATTCCATCATGGAACTTTAAAAGTGATGGGTCTATATGTAGTACGGTACCTCCTTAGCACTGCTTAAAACCCTGTATACAATTAATATGCATTTTGAATAAAAATTTACTCAGAGAATACATTATATGTACATATATGTATCTTTAAGGTTTGATTGTTAAAAAGAGTGTGTCGTGAGAATTTATTCTATCAATAAATGCACAGATATCTTCAAGTATCTCTTATTTGTGACCTGTCAACACAAAAACAGGAAGGTTGATTTTTCTCATGAGTAGAAATAGATTACAGTTCCTTATTCGGCTTATTATTAATTTTTAATTTATACTAAAAAATAAATTACTCAGAGTAATCCTTCACAGAGCTCGCAAACTGCACCTAAAGATCCAGGTTAAATAAAAATAAAATGAAAAGTAGATTTTACCAATTTAAAAGACCATTTCAGTGCCAAATAAAGTACCATAAATCTAATAAAAACACTAGAATACATTATATAGAATGTACATAATATGTATTTCCTGGTATTACTGGGTATCTCAGCCCATCCCAGAAATTTGAATTTAAAGCCCCTAATTGACCGATATTAAATGTTGGAGTATTTATATGTATGTATTTACCTAAAAGTAAAAAAAATAATAATTGAGAATTTTCTTAATTTTGGTTCAAGATTATTTTTGTGTTTTCGTATCACTTATACCGTATAAAAGTAATCAATAATGATTCTGTATTGTGTCATGTTCTATGTACTTTTAAAAACATATTCCTATAGATCGATCCATTTGTACCAAAGAGTCAATGACTCAGGAATAAAAGTAATTATTTTTTTTGGGATTCCCTAACAAAAATATCCCTATTGAGAAGAAAATGCGACAGAATACCTAGAGTACTTTATTTGTCTCATAGCATCCACCAGGTGAATTAACTGTTTCCCATCTCCATGGCACATCTATTTTTCTAGATTTGTCTTTAACAATATGTATATTTCTTGGAATTTCCAACCACTTTGGCATTTTTGAAAAAGAAAAGTACACAAGTTACAGTCAATAAATTGGGGTGTGTAGAACTATAGATCCATATGAGTTAATTACTTCTTTTACTCAATTCCTACCCATAGCCTCATTGAGTTTTTATACACATACAATCAATCAAAAGAATTGATTTTATTTTGAAAACAAAAAAAATCTTTTTGATATGAAATAATAACATTATTTTGGCTTCAAAACATTGATTGATGCATATGTATTTTCCATTTATCAGCTGCAATGATCTATGTTTTTTTTAATTATGCATTTACTTGGACTATTGACGTTGCAAAATACTTTTCATATGATGGTTGGAATTTGGGAAACAGAGTTTATGCGATCAATTGAGACAATTTTTCTTGTTTGACTTTAGGCTGCCTCATGGATAATTTTCAACAATGTGTCAGTTTCTTTGATCTAGATGCTTTGATATTTTGACCAGAAAACCCTATTCAGTGTGTTTGTTAAAACTCCAATAACTAAGGAATTCCATTCCTCCATGTTTAATATATAAATGTCGAATGTTTGTTTATTAACAACTAACAGATAGTTGGGTCAAACAATGTAATCTAATGTGTGGAAAATTTTCAAGGAAATAATCTTAATTGAGACACGATTTCCTTTATTAATGTATCATTTACACAAATGGTTCTCAAACAGTGAATCCTAGAGTTTTTTCGGGGGCACTCCTTGGTATATTGAAAAATAAAAATGGAATATGAAAAGCAAATTCATACTAAATTACTATAAAATACCATTTCTTTTGGTAAAACGACCAAAAAATTGGCTCAGTAGTGCTTCTCATGGGCTTGGTTATCTCATTAAATCCCCATGTGATACAAAAGTCCAGGAAGCACTGATTCAAACCCCGAATATCAATATATTATTAAGAAATCATGGATATTATTAAAAATAGATACTTACTTTTGTATTTTTTTTATGGTCAAGAGTTTTCAAAAGGCTTGTCAGTGGCTCCTTCAACCCTCTGAATTGAACTTCCGTATTTATATATGTAAATATATACATATGCTCATCACAGCTGCTTAGGAACCTTTTTTCAATGTTAATAAAAACTATTTTTGTGATTGTTGACTGATACCCCCGTTACTTACTCTCAAATGGAGCAATATCAGCAGGGAATCCCCCATCCTTTGATCATGATTCTTGGAAAATAAAGCCAAATAAAGGAATATCAAAGTGTTTATTTATCTTTTGGATGATTTGTATGGAATTTTATTGGGCAGAAGTAAAATATTTGAATACATTACTTCCTATTCTTTCTATGGGTATGGATCAATTGCTCATAAACAAAAGTCGAACTATGGTGGCTTTTATAAAAAATAAATAAAGATTTTAATACACCAACTATCGTGAGTCATGATTACTTAAAAAATTATTCACAAATTATTTTACTTTTTTACTACCATTAAAATATTATACTATTAATTAATTATCATACAAAATCATGAAAATCTTATATTTGAGGAATATGATCATCAGTAATGATCGTATGTCTACCATATCTTCAAAATGAATAAAATTACTTTATGTATGTACATCAAATGTTGAATTGAGTGTTTCCAGATGACGTCATCATTCAGTTGGAAATAGTTTTTTAAGATCATTTTAAAGCATGGGATGAAGTTTTTTTTTTGACACCTTTTGGAAATTTGGTCATTTTGTTTATAAACTAAATCAACGAGAATCTATGACGTCATTCAAAATAAGATCTAGTAAACTTTAGGATGAAAAATGGACCCCTACTATGTTATGGTACTCTCAAATCAAATTCCTCCAGAGATTAAAGTCACTCCTTATCTCCTAAATTTTGTATTACTGACATTATTTAAAAAAATTAATACCGTTATCCGGAAACCTGCTTACTATCTAACCCTCAACACAACACAATATTTCTTTACACATATTTGCTATTATTTTCCATATTCTTTTGTTTTAAGAACATTTGATAATATATTTTTGATCACCAACAGTCGATCTTAGTAAATCCATTTGAAACAGTTTAGGCCAAGTTATTTATCAAATAAAATTATAAAGATTAATTTACTGTCACAAAGGAGGGATATTGTCCGATGTATGTACATTCTATTGTAATCCACAATTCAAACCCTAACCTAAATTTGAAGCCTCCTTACATATGGTGACATAAAAACAAGCAGTTGCATGGATACATAAATTTGCATTAACACGATAAAGGCTCGACTCTATCCTCATTGTTGTTTGGTTCCTCCTGTCGATTGATTTTATGGGATGATGCGTATTCAATAATACAAACATATGCAGTGATAAATTTGTAAAATGTCCTAGGTGTTGATGAATTTATTGCATTTGCTAATACCTAAATTGCTGTCCACGAATTGATACTTCATGCAGTTACATAAAATACTTAGACATATTTGTGAATACACATTTTTGTTTTTATCATGGACTCCCTATAGGTTCAAACCTTCATGCATAATTATAAGGTTAAGACTATTTAAAGGAAATAAAATGGCCTCTTTAAAAATGTTATTAAGATATTCATGTAATAAATTGTTTTAAAAGGTTCCATTCAAGAAAACAACAAAAAATCAAGCCAACCCCTTTCTTTTAATAATGCATTTTGCAACAAATTAAAAGGAGTTATTGAATGATGTAGCACAATTGCACTGTTTTTTTTATATGTGTGACAGAGGCATTGTTTTTTTTTCCTGCATGGACGGCACTCCTGTGTGCTGCCTATTATTCAAAACAACTTCACTCCTTGACAGAATTGCAAATCATAAAGGGTCAAGAAATAAATATTTAAACTATGTATATAGGTACTTCATGTATGTTATAACAATGTACTTTTTGGTCAGCTGTCAATTTTGTTCTGCATACTCTATTTCTGAACGTTGATGGATGGAATTATCTTTTGCTAATCCACAAGGTATTGGCTAATAAATGAAGTCCCATGGTTGGGAAGAATTGACAAACTATTCAATGATTTTGTGTTTTTTTTTCTTTATGAATGAAGAAAGGTCTGAGAGATATAATACATAAAGATTCCATTGTCTACTATGTATGTACAATCTATTGGTTATTCTCTTCCAAGTATTGCATTAGCTGGAAAAAAAGAAGACTTGCGTGATGTACCTTTGACTAACTTACATAATTTGACCCGCAACAATTACATATCAAATTCCTCTTTGAGCGTGTATTTTTTTCTCTGGTGGTACTCAGTAACAATGGTCTTTTAAACATGAAAAAAGATCTACTATTTTTATACCATGATCGAATTTTAATTGCATGCATATCTTGTCTATTACTTAAAGTTTCCATGTTAGTCACACCTACCTACATATCTCCATACATCAATATTTATTATGAGGAACACAAATCCTATGAATCATGTTCTGAGCATTGTTTTAGCGAGGATCGTGTGATAATTATTATTGACCATTTAGTCGATTTGTACTTCAAAAATAATGCATATTCAAAAAAGTGGCGATAATGAAGGCTTCATGTCAGTCTTCATTTTGTTAATGAGTAGATCTACAGCATGAGACGAGTTATTCAATTCATGCACGTGGTTGTAAATATATTTTGATCACTTCCTGTCACAATCCGTAAGGGTTTCACAGTTCTTAAGCTCCAATCATTTTTGTTTCATAGAGTTTTTTTTTTGCAAGGTGCCAATTACGAAGTATGCACATACATATATACACCATTTTCTGAAATACATACATGTAATGAGAAAATTGTGTTCTTTTTTTTAGGGTACTACCAATTATTTTCCATACTTAGAGCGCATGTATCATATTTAAGAATCTTGTAGAGATCTCACATGAGATTATTTTATTTGCTTTCGCGTTTATGGACGAACAACCCATTTCTATCTACATTAACATGTATTTATACCCATCCATCAAACCTTTATAACAAATTAATTTCAATGATTTGGTAATTTTTAATTTTAATTTATAAATCTATGTCTTTTTAAAATAAAAAAAAACATCAAAAAATAGCAAAATGAGAACTTATATTCTGAGTTAATTGTTCAAAATAATATATAAACAATTATAAACCAGCTATCAGCTCCTGTATTAATTACAATAACTTCCCCCGATGACATACTATGAATTTTCATCATTTGCAAGAAGTGCAAACTTTTTAGAAGATTTATTTATGACATCTCTTGCCTTAAAAGGATTTCTCCCATATTAGCCTTCAAATTGCCAATTTATTGTGACATATACTCCACTAATATTTGCCTCTGTAGAATATATATGTAGTTTCTTTTCATTTACTATCCAATAATATCTACGAATCATAAGCATAACCAGCTTTGTCCTTAAAAACGATTGGCTCTTCCCGAAGGTCACATAGTTCTTGCATATTGCGTTTACAAAGTGTTCATGGAAGGAACAGAGATGGATAATCCAGTTTATCCGAATGTAAAACACTACGTCACAGTTGTTCTTTGTGTTTCAGGTCTATTCTTATACCGGTCTAGCAGGTAATAAGCGTAAATGTTCATAGGAAATTATCCATTTAGTTTCATATAACCATCCTGTGAAGTATCTCAGAGCACATAGAATTCCACCCAAATAGAATTTTCCATGTTTTGAACAACATATTTAGACAATGAGACTTGGAATTGCCAAAGTAATAATTTAAACAATTCCAATATCACTTAAAAAAACCATTGTGCGCCTGTGAAAGAATAAAAAAAGGGTTTCATAGATCACTAAAAAATAAGTGTTAAAAATATAAAAACCTTTTTGAAATGTTAAATTAGAACAGTAGCTTACAAACCCTTTTTTTCAACTATGTATAATTGATGTTTTTTTTTAATTTATCACTCATTTTATGTGTATAATCCTTTTTCAGTTTTCAATCCTTTAATTTTAATTAACTGACCTGTTTGATTAGTGTTCTATAAATACTTCAAGAACTCAAAACACCAAAGTGTTTTGATTGAAATGTATTACTTTTTATAAGTAAAATTATATTCATTTCGTTAGTAAATTCGGGGGGAGGGGCAGACACACTTACTCTGTTCTAAAAGAAAAGAGACTTGTCCTTAAAAAATATATTGCAAACAAAATTTTAATATTTTTAAGAGTACAAAATTTAATGTTTGCACCTTATTTTATCTTACCATTAAAAAAAAGGATGCACATCATTGTTTAATAAATGGATTTGTCCATAATTTTTACTCCCTTTTGTCGAGCAAAGGTTTCAGTATGAAGTAAAATTAAAAAAAGTCACAAATAAATTTGTTTTTACTCATTAAATGTAATAATATTATTTCAAAACATTTTTTCTAAATAAAATCAAATCTTGATGGAGCAATATACATATGCTTGGTCCGCTTCTGTATATCTGATAAAATATGTTAGAAGTTAAAAGTTGACGTCTTTTCCCTAATAATTAGATTTGTCATTCTTTTAATTATTTATTACGAAATATTATAGAGTCCTGTAAAATCTTTGGTCAACAAAAGGGTCTGTATTTTCTTTTAAATAGATAAATCTATTTGTTTGCAAGAATATCTTGGTTAAACTGGTGATATCTCCTTTTGGTTGATACCCCCTAGTGTGTATTTATAAATTTTTAATTGAATTTCAAATAAATCAAAATGTTTCAAAATAAGATTTATAAGTGATTTTTACTTCATGTACATAGATAAAGGGTAACAAATTGGTTTAAAAGAAGAAGAAAAAATTTCATTGGAATGACTTAGATGATTTTTGATAATTTATGTATTTACATATTTATGAAAAAGATCTATTCCAATATTTGTCTAGCTAAAGGTTTTTTTATTTTTTATGTGTTTTACGTTCAAATCTGATCTTTTATTATGGTTGTGATTTTGAGACACTTTTTGTGTTTTAATGGTCATATTGTACATAACATGAGGAACATACCATAGTAGAAAATCGTGTATCGTTATCTAGCTCAAAAAGGTAATCAAATAATTTTTTAATTATTTAAAGCAGTGCTGCCAAAACCAGTCGATTGCAGACGCCTTCAGGATGATTAAAAGTAGTCTGCAAAATATGATTTTAATAGTATTATTAGAGACATTATTGATTTTACTCTAAAAAGTAGACTATGAAGACATTTAACTTTTTTTGTGGGTAACTCGGAGCAAGTTAGTGAGTTTCAAAGTAGGCCTTGATCTAAAAAATGATTGGTCACTCCTGATTTAAAGTAACTATTATAAATTCATGATTCTATGTCGTAAGCCAGTTCATGAAAAGGAAAGAAAATAAAATAAAAGAACACATAATATAATGTTTACTTAACTAGTTTTTATGATTGAACATGAGTAGGTATCTTATTTCTTCTTACTAATTGAACACCCATTTTCTTTCTTCTTCTGAATGTGAAGGGACTCCCATTTAAGAAGCATTTTCCAGAACAATACTTAAGAAGAGAAGGAAGAAACGCTTGATTAGATCTATACATTCCTTAGATATGAGAGTGAAGTCAATATCCATGATCTTTCAAGTGATATTTTTTAAATTAAGTTAAAAATTAGAAATTGATGTACATAATATTCGCCAATCAAATATTTTGTAATACAAGATATTACTGAACTGAATAGTATTAAACAATTTGATGTTAAAACTTTAATTCGTCATATGACCCGTTAGAAAGCAAGATTACGAAAAACCTTATAAAGGTCCGAGGGTCTTTTGAAAATTTGAGAATTAATATAGGTATATACCTAAATAAATGGATTAGTCATCATAGTCAGCTAAAAGTGGTTGAAATATGAGTAGGCTACATATTTGACTCCCTTGAAAACCACATTCACTTGCTACTCCTATTCACATCATATACTCTTTTTTACGAGTCTGTAATTATGTTTTATGCATTAACCTGCAAGGTATTTAGACAACCATATATGTGGGTACATAGGTAATGGGTATAAATAAAATACATTTTCTCTCCCTACCGTTTTTTTTTTTTTTTTAATATTTCATTCCTTTGTTGCTCTTTTCCTTGGGCATTTATCATTTTCAGAGAAAAGGCAGCAGCACCTCAAGTGCTTCATTTTTTTTTCATGGATACTTATGTAGTTTTATTTGTGTTTTAAAAATATTGCTACATACAATATTTTAAACACAGAGATTTAGGTAAGTAGGACTTTAATGTGAATCATTTAGTTAAAATGAAGCGTTCGTCTTTTGAAAGGGAATTTTGAGAAATAGATGAATGGATGAATCTCGAAGAAGAAGAAGAAGAAGTTAGTCATTAATCAAATGTGTTGTTTGAGTGGGGCTCAAGAATGAGAATGAGAAAAAACAACAAGCAGGGTGTAAAATATCATGCCTACCCTCCATTCCTATTACAGGGCAATAAAGACATGAATAATAATAATAATAATAAACTTCACAGTGCCTACATAATAGATACATATGTTTAACTGGGTATGTAAAAGGATAGGTCACTTCTAAGGAGGATTTTAAAGAGACATCCATTAAACGCTAATAATAACTCAGTCAAAAATTGAACAAGAATTGATGATCAGGGATCATGATTTGCTCCAAACATTGATACATACATCCATAAAAATCAATGGGGAGAGGGAGGAGTGCCCATTCATTACAGATAGTCAACCCACTGCATTGGACCTATGTACTGTAAATATGCACCATCGATATAATACGTATTCATAAATGCATTTCAACCTTGAAATAAAAGGCTTATTCATGTACACTTTTCAAAGTACTACATAAATGCAATTTCCATTAATATTTAAAAAAAAAAATGATGAATGACTAAAAGAAAATAATAAACATTCTCAAACGGTGACACAAATCATTACAAAACAAAAACAAATTTAATAATGATTAAGATCTCTAGAAATGTTTATGTTGAAATAACACTATTATATCAATAACAAGAAAATTAACACTGTATTTCTTTTTTGTCAACTATTTATTTGGATCATAGAGATAAAAAAAAGAGCATAGAGGGACGAAGCTGTACAATAGCATGTGAAATTTTAAGCTAAAAAAAATAAAGGCTACAATTTTAATGGTTATAATAATAGCTATGTACATGTAATTCTTTTCTTTCATTAGCTTCTGTAGTTTCATTTTTTTCTTTAAATCAAATTATCTCTATGATTTGTGTTCTAATTAGTTCAACTCGAAACTAAGTCTTAGTGTTGTACTCACAACCACATTACTCAAGCCTAAGACATTTAGGGATTGAGAACATCAGACAAAAAAAATGATCTTACTTTTTAAATTTTATTACTTTGATTTTTGTTATGATCATGAAACCAAGACTTTGAAGGGTCAAAATACAGCCAAGAGAAGTGGTATTGCTATTGAAGGGGGCACTCCATGACCTCAAATAGGGTATCCGCCCAATTCATAAATTTGCTATTATTAATTTATATCTTTTAGAGGCCTAGAGGTCAAAATGTTACTTTTCTCAAAAGATAATAATACAACATGACTCGTTATAC
The DNA here is from genome assembly GCA_963680855.1 of Lepeophtheirus nordmannii. Lineage (NCBI taxonomy): Eukaryota > Metazoa > Arthropoda > Copepoda > Siphonostomatoida > Caligidae > Lepeophtheirus > Lepeophtheirus nordmannii. Next base: position 29,943,683 of record OY804522.1, on the reverse strand, counting down.
ATCTCTCATATTAAGTCGCTTACAACCCAGAGAACATTGTTATATTGTAGATACATGAACTTTAGTGATTTAGTTAGTTATTGTGAGTAATATGTACAAATTGAAGAAAAGTATGAAATGCACTTCAAAGACATAACTGCTATGAAGTTAGTCAAATAGTGTACTATTTTCTACATTGTAGTCCTCAGTTTCCCAATTTATAAAATAATTAATCCTATATAAGGTCCAAGGAAATATACAAAAATAATAGTAATTTTGAGAGTTTCAAGTGATTTGACTGATATATATATATATATATATACTCCAAATATTAGCAACAACTTTGAGTTCATTTCACAGAGAGTGAAGAAGTGAAAGTGAAGACGAATATTTGTACAAAACCCGTCACAAATTGTGTATATACACACATACCTAGTACTATCTATACTCCATAGGCCTACATACATATGATGTGCCTGTCAACATTTTTGAAGAAATACCTGTATTTTCCTTGGGTTTAATTTTGAAAAATAAAACAAAAGTAAATTTTGTTTTATTTACACTTTCACAATTTCTCTAAGGTATTTTGTATTTTTTTCCTCAAATCCCCAATTGTCAAATTGAAATGCCTTCCCATTTATCCATACAAACCCATAGGCACATTGTTGACAATCATTTAACATGACAATATATATTAGAAGTTAAAATGAAGAGCTGAAGGAAAAGTGGAAAAAGCAACCTAGATTCATTTAGTTATTATTATTATTATCCAAGTATATATGTTATGTTATTATTATACATAGCTACAACAACAACAATAACAACGACAACTACTTCAACATAGGCATGTCGCTTGAGTGCAGTAGCAAAAGGAAATTTATTTATTTTGTAGGTAATGATTGTATTTATAGCCAATGCATAATGAAAAGAATATATATATATATATATATATATGATATAGGTACATGGCATTCACTTATTCTCCTTCTTCTTTCAAAGAAAAAGAAGAAGAAAATGAAGTTTATTGACCTCTTCAAAAAATAGAAGGAAAAAAAAAGAAACAACTTGAGGGAAACACACATTTATATATATAATCAAATTTCACGTTGTTTAAAGAATAATAAAAAAAAGTCTTAGTACCTGTTCTGATGGCTCTTACATGCCGTTTGTCAGATAGATAATACTCCATACTACATACATGGATAGATAATAGCAAAACGTACATATTTACTTATATAATTGGTATGGTTAAGAAATGAAATAAAAATTAGAAAAGGGAAAAAAAATACATACATAGCTTTAAATAATATGCAAAATATTGTGAAGAAAGGATTTTACTAAAAAAAGAAAATATTTAAAAGTTTTAAGAAGAAAAAAAAGTAGAAATTAGTGCATTTATTTGGGGAGGGGGGAGGGGAGTCTTATATTTATAGTCATCCCAGTATGTAGTTTAGGTAGCCCATCCTTCGGACTCATAAGCATTAGCTCATCAATTAAATAGGTAAATATATTTAATTAAGTATTATTAACTGTGTCACTTTGTGAACTGAATTGTACTTAACTCTCAACCAATTTCCTTTTTAAAAAAGGAGAAAGAGATATATTCATATTAATTCATATTAATATATATATATAGTTGTTGACCAATGACGTCATTCTTTCAAATGGTATGAGTATTTTTAATTTCTAATTGTATGTAGTGATGGATGCTGCGGTTCACCTCGAGATCAAAATCGATCAGTCAATCAATAAACAAGGGTCTCCTTTTATTTGCGACTCCTCAAATTCTTCATTTTGTATTGGTTGACAATCTGGGTATTTGTGTTATCAAATACCTTATAATACAGGGTGGTTAATATGACTTTCCACATTTATCTAATTCGATTTTATGAAGTTTAGACAAAAGAAATTAAAGTTGTTTTTAATCAGAGCAACATTCTTAGATGCTCTGCATAATATGCTATTTGTGAGCGAATTTGCATCTTTGATCCGTGCCAGTCATATCGGTTATATCAGATTGGGATCTTAAGTTCGAAGTTATTTGACTACTACAATCTTTAGACAGTTTTCCTTTTGAGTATGTCAATCAACTTTAATGATACAATCACTACAATTTCATAATGTAATATATTTCTATTTGTAGTATTTAAAAAAAAACGACAAATATATTGTCAAATTGTGTATCTTTTTTTTTATTTTAATTATAAAATATTTTCTACATTGGCCCACATTTGGTTTAATTTGCCAGTTTGTCCTAATAAACAAATTATTCAAGAAATAGAAAAATAGTGCCACCATATTAGGAAGGGTTTTCTATAGAAATTGACTTATTTGTATATTTATTGAGATGGTTTGCTAAAAATACTAATGTATGTAGTATATAGAATGGAATTTCCTAAAACCATTATACAGGCTCTATTTCATAGACTAAAAATAAGTATTTTAAGTACGTAAATGAGTAAAATTTAAAGACCATTATTAAAAGATGGATTTATCCTCGATTTCTTTGATATTAATTACTTCAATATGCCTCCATGTATTAAACACCCCATTGCAGCAAACAATGATATGATTCATTCTATTTTTCAACACTTGGCACATTCAATTGATAAAATTATACGAAATATACGACATTTATTAATATAATTCTATTATTTCTTTATGAGTTACATCACCTTTTGCTCCCCCCCCCCCTATTTTTGAAAAGCAAACCACAAAAACTAATTTATCTATAAGTTCTTACATAGAACAGATATTTTACCCTCTGAAATGACCAATCATTGCTTACTTATCCCTTTATAGGACACATGTGTTAAAAACATTTAAAATATTATAAATCTTATTTAGCTTCAAAAAGTATGAACATGATAAATAATAATTAATTATTGGTTTGATTTTTTAAGTTACCAAAAGAAATCCAATAAATCTACCTACAGATTCTTGAGGTTTAACTCATACAAAAGTTTTGCAAATTGAAAAACAACCTTCTTCATATTATTCAATCATATTCCTGGAAGTCTTTGTCTCAACTTAGATGGTCTAGACTACAGCACTTCTTCGTAGTGGTCTTACAAAAAAGCAATGAAAATATAGACGAAGTCTACTAGTCTTAAAATGGCAGCCTGCAACATGCTGTCTTAAAAAATAGAGCTTTATTGCTGTGATTGAAGAAGGGAACATCAAAAATAGCCTCCAACGACCTCAAATGACCTCGTAGAGGACATTAAATTTAAATTATATCCCCTAAATCAACAATTTCCTGAAACTTTTAACTTAATAAGCAACCTCAAATTCGGCCTCCAATGCCTTTAAATTACATTTTGACCTTGAAACCAGCTACAAATGACCTTGGTCAACCTTCAAGTCCCACAAAAAATAGCTTATGTCCTCTTCTGGGCCATGTTATCTCTGCCACCTAGTCCTCCCGGCTGACAATGATGCTCGGCCAAACAAACTAATGAACAAAGGGACTCTAGCCATAACATATATGTAATGAAATATAATCATTTGTTGCAAATTTACAGCGTTAACAAATAAAGATCCTTATTCATCTTTATGAATGACGTCATAAAACCTTTTCCCCACCCTTAAAAGCAGTACTATTGAGACCCATTTGTAGTAACTACTACATCTTTAGAACAAATATTAATCATTTTACTATTTAATCAGTTCTTATTGTTAGAGACTACCGTGAAATACATACATGGAAGAATTTTGTTATTCAAAGAAATTCCTCAACGATTATATACAAAGGTCAATTCACTTGTTTACTTTCCTCGTATCTCCCTGTACATTACTATTAAATCTTGACCGTTCAGGCATTCAAAGGTGTGTAGTTGTGTGAGAGGTTTGTAGGATCATCAATAACAATGCAGACAAAGAAATTCATTTTCTGCTTGAGTGTTTGCACTAGCAAAGTACATAGAATTGAATTGAACTTGTAAATATTTTAGTCAATCCATGTAATGCTCAAAAAACATTCATTTACACCCTTCATTGAATGCTGTAAATGCAGTACATAGGAGTAATAGTGAGGGATGGGTTACCTAGATAGTAATTAATATATCTACAATATACATACATACATATATGACATGAATTAAAATGTTTACGGGTGTGTCACTATGACAGTGTATGATGAGTCAGGAATTCCAAAAAGAATGGTTCTTAACACGGCATTTAAGTATTTTTAAATACATAAATAGTTTTTTTTAAAGAATAAATATTACACATGTTTCTGCTTATCTAACATAAAAAAAGAAAGAAAAAAGATATATTTACGAGAGGAAGTCAACAAACGACGTTTTTTCGCAAAATATTGAATACATTAAACTGAAGAGACTGTTGTTATGACTGTTGCTACATATGGCACCAAAATAACATTTGAGTTGAACAATTTATTTGCCTTTTTTAGAGTATGTATATACTTTAGGATACTATCAAGATATAACAATAAAAAAATCTTAAGCATTTTTCTTTTAACCACGAAATAAAAAAGATAAAAATATTGTAGTTCCTTTCTTTGATTCTAAAAATAACTTTTTTTTGGGGTTTTTTTGAAGTAGGTGCCCCACAACTCGGGAGGTCTTTTACCTTTTCGTTGTTGTAGCTATGTATGTATTTTCACATGAATATTAATGACTTTGTCTATTAAAAATAATAACAACAAAAAAATACTCCATGTTTTTCAAGGTAACAAAATAAAATCGAAAGGATTTTGCCCCCTCCCAAAAAAAAAAATTAGATTTTTTTCCCTTCCTTAACATGGCAACACATTCAAACAAGTGTACCTACATGTAGAAATAGAGAGGGAAATTTTTCAACAATGAAGGTAATTTTTCTTCAGGTTAATAATAAAAAATTGAAAAACAACAGCACTTTGTGTAGGAATTTTAATCCATTTTCTATGTATGTATATTTGTATTTGAATGAGAGTCGTAGTTCCTAGTATGTACAAAGGTAGTTAGTTGAAAAAAATTGCTCTATAAAATTAATGATAAGCAAAAAAAAAAAATGGATTTATTCACAAATTGACAACTTTTCATAAATGATATTAATACAAAAATGGATCAAATAATATAATATATAAAATCTACTACAAATATGTTTGTTAAAAAATTTAATATCCATAAAAAATGAATAAATAAACCTTTATTGACCTACAAATTGGACAAAGTTGGTTAGAGTATATATACATATGTCCCAAGATACCGTTTTCTCGGCATTTCTTGGGGTTATACTAAAAATTCTTGGAAAATCTCCTATTTAAATATTTCATACTGTAATTTGATGAATTGATAATTCACTTGAGATGCAGTTTTTAACAGTTTGTGCTGTGGCAATGATGCCTAACGAAGTATAAAGTTGTTTCAGCTCGTTGATGACGCCTTTTTATTTTATAAAAGACAATTTTTATTCTTTTTCTATTTGAGACTTGATTTATGTTTCTGGACCTGTATAAGATGTTTCTTATTTTTATAAAAGGAGTTTCTATTCCTAGATGTGTCTTACGAGTTATCTAGATGCTTTGTAAGTATATACTTATTAAAACAAGTATATATTAGCTATTGTAATTAACCATGTACCTATAATTTGTGATTCTGTGCTCAAATATTTTTCCATTTAAGTAAATTTTTTAGAATCTCCACGAATGTATGGATAAGAAAAAGCATAAAATTTATATTTTACCTTAAAATATACAATAAATTACTTCAATTTCAACTTAATTATCATTTAGTATCACATCCCGGAATCCCAGGATCTCGATGATGGAGATTCTTTAATATATAAATTCTCAAAGAGAGGACTAAAAAACTCCTAGTTAGTTATGAACAGCAAGTTCCACTTTTGGACGTTAGTTGTATGGTTGTAACAAACATCTGAGTCAACTTTTAGGCCATTTTTGGCCCATTTACCTTGCCGCATATTGATAAACTCTTAATTAACTATTATGGTTAAATAAATAAAAGATAGAACTTCAATAAATTGAGTCGATTTGCTGATTTGAGTGAAATAAAATATGAGAATCATTCTTTTTCCATAAGCAAAAGGTTTTTCAGCAACAAAAATCGTCAAATTCCATTATTTTTAAAGAAAACATTTTATCTTTTCATTGCTCATTTCAATTTTCAAAACTTTAAATAAATATGGCAGTAGAAGCACAGCCGCGATCACATTGCTTCAACATTGGCTTGGAGTATTCTTCAATGTGTACAATGCCTGTCGAGTGTAACCTTGAGCCAAAAATTTCATACATATTTCTTGTACATAGATCTACAACGAATAGTTGTTATTCTCGGGTTGTTGCCAACGGTTGCTTTTCTCTAGGTATTCAAATAATAATAATAATTACAAAACCTCTTTTTCTTTCTTATCTAAAGACTTTATCAAGCTTCTGTTTCCGTTTTATGTATGTATATGGTAATAAATTGAATTATGTTAATTGTAACCTTTTTATAACTTAAGTCGCATATTTTTTATTTTTTATCAAACAATATTTCTCTCTTTCTCTCCTCCCCCCCCCCCCTTAACTTCATGATATACTTAATGAGTCTGTAAGAATGAATATAAAATTATAAAAAAAATGATATAATTTATCATCAAGACTTTTTTTTCGTAAAAAAAAAGAAGAAAAGAAAAGAAAGAAACTCAAATGGATTACATATTTCTTTTTCTTTTTTTTCCTTATGAAAAGAAAAAGAAATGACAAGAAGAATTTTTAATCCATTCAATTTCTTCAAGTGTAAAAATGTGTCTTTTTTTCTTCGGGGACATCATTTATGTATGCATAAGTATATAAAAAATTTGTTTATTTGAAGAACAAAAAACAGGTAATCATAGCTTTATGTAATAACAAATATATATATATATATATATAAGTATTCTTCCTAAAGTTTATTGACCTAAGACACTTTCTAAAGCTATGAGCATTTATGTTTCTTCTGTGTTAAACAGTCTGGAAAATTCCTGCATACAAAGAATGAACTAGTTGCTTTAATTTTGTTTTGTTTTAAAAACAGAAACGAATTACTTGATTGCTTTGAAAGGGGAAACGGATTCACACTCTACAAAAAAAAATATTAAAAAAATTGCAATGTTAATGATACATTTTATTAGGTAGGTAATTTCCTTCAGTTAATATTATTAATTATGTATGCATAATGGGTAACCCATAGAAAATTGTATTTGCCACAATTATTTTGCAATGCAATAGTCTGTTTGAAGAAGTTGACAGATTGATCTAATCCTATGTATCCGTGCTAGAAATTCATTTTTTATAAAATATTTTGTAGAGAGTTTCCTTTAAATCATTTATTAGGTAGGCGGAAAGTTCTGTTACACTTAAATATTACGATTGTTGATTAACAGCTCTTGCTGAATATGGCCCTTCTCTATGGATGTAAGTTTCTGTAGAGTCTCTAATAGAATGGCACACCCTGCACTGCCATACCCTTAAAAAAAGGTGGTGATTTCTGCAATTTTTGAAACATACCCAGATTTGAATGCTATGGAACTCCATTTGGTCTTGTATGTAACTCCCAGAAAGGGTTTGGAAAACATGTAGAGGGAATTGGTGGAGCTTGGGTACTGCATCCCAAGTAGAAATGGTGCTGACTCGTATAAGTCATTTCCTTGAATACTGAAAGCTATTGTGAAGTCAAAAAAAAGGTCATTTTGAATGACATTTCTTATCGATGTTATATGAATTCAAGTCTTTCTACGCCTCAGGTTTCAAAAACTAATTTAATGGTCTATGAGGCTAAAATAAACTCTCAACATAACTTTTTTGAGACTCTGTACATCAGTGTTTCTCGAACATTTTTTTTTTTTTTTTACCTCAGAGCGTATTTATGGTCAATCCTTTTTGTCGTGATGATTTATGCACAGTTAGATAATAGAAACATACATTTTGTAGGGACCTGAGTATTCTCCAGAGTACACCATTTGCATCTTGATAACAAATCAAGAAATACAGCAGTGCTGTATGTATTTCTTCTCCTTTAAAATGATGCAATCCCATGCAATCGTATAGGAAGCAGAATTTCATGTCAACATTTATAATAACACACTCATAAAACCGTCATGTACCAATCTACTTTGGTATATACAATGGTAGGAAGAGCAATTGTGGACAAGATACCCATGCAACAATATAAACTTATCTCCAAGGACATTCATAGTTTTTATTTTTACTTATTAAATTATGTACATAGAGACACTCTAACCAAGATACAATGTACATAACTACACATATTGACACGATATAAACTAATTATTCTTACTTATATATGTATATTCTATTTATATACACTATATATGTACATACCTATACTTCAATAATACTTTAAAATATTATATTTTATGAATTGTAAAAATGCAACAGTTTAAGTTGTCACTTTTTGATTTTTCTTTGTACATTCAACAATTTGTCCTATTTTGTACAAAAAGTATTTGAAGGACAGTTTAATATGTTATTTATCTATGTATGTACATAGATAGCTATATAACATACATAATATAAATATGAAAATAGAATGAGGAAGGTGTCGATTGTTTTTGTTTTACACGTCTAAAAGAAGTACAGACCTTATAAGAACAAAAAAAAGAAGAAGAGAACAATAAAAATTGATGAAGCCTCTTTTTACCTTTGTGCACTTGTTGCAAAATACAACAAAACCGGTTTCACCATTTCTTCGAAATGATTTCACTTATCACCATTTGAAGGAAACGAGAAATTTCCTTAATCTTGGCCATAAAATGTTTATTATTTTGTATCAATTGCTACATTCATACGTACCTTTAGCTATCTCAATCTATTATTATTGTTATTATTATTCCTAGAAACATGTGAATTTCAATCCCTGTGACGTATAACAATATCCATTGCATTATTCATCCTTACTTCCAAAAAGAGAGAGAGAAAAGGCCCCAAATTAATTGGTATTTGACCAATTACGCCCTTCTCTCTAAAAGCTGGAATATTATCTATAAATGCAACAGTTGGGATATTCACAGCTTAAATTATTTATAATTCGAATTGAACGAGGAATGAGGCTTCAAATCAACAGCTGACAAAAAAATACATAGGAGCTGTAATAGCTATTTTGAGTATATACCACTCTGCTAAAAATGTTACTCATACTTCTATAGAACATTTAATTTATCTTATTTGACCAACACGTAGGTATGTCTGTAGATTTCTATGTTCCAAATTTTATGTAAAAGATGATAGATTATATACAAAATAATGTGAATAAAACAAGTTTTCTCTTTTCTTCTGAGTTATTTGTAATACATGGATCAATCATTTGTATGTATGTTGATCTACATTATTGATAAGGATCACTTCGATTCGTATTCTAAGCATGACATATCTACATAAACTGCCGGAAGGGCCTTAAAAACATCTTACTCTTGAGTTCGATTGTTTATAATATATCTTTAATCCTTATTTTGTGATAAATTCTTTCAAACTCATCAGGGAGGAATAGGGACGTACGCCGGAACTAAGAAATAAATTAGTGTGGAGACAATTTTACAAAAATGACGTCACATATAAATGACACAGTATATAAACAACTTTTCATTGTCTTGATTGGGGTCTGGATCAGAGTTTTCCGTAAAATAATCATGCTCCTTCATTTAAAGAAGTATTGTTGAAGATCCCTTCTATATGATATCTATGTACACATAAAACTTAAGCTACATGGGTGGTTTATTTATTTCACTTAAAGGATATTGAGGAAACAGCTTTGTTCTACGTGAAATTAATCAGTACAATTCTTGCAAAACTTTTTTTTTCAAACAATCATTTTCAATATTTCTATTTGGTTATGTGGGTTTACGAGAAATCGGAAGTGGCGTAACAGATTGTCGAACGTTCCACCTAAAGTCATTCACTCTGTTGAAACATTAAAAAAATACTAAACAATTTATTTCAAAGAAAAACAATTTTGGGTTCTTCATCACTCATTTCCGATTTATTAATATTTTAGTAACTTTTTTTTTTCATTACCCCCACCTAGTAACTAGTAAGACATATTTATTCCTATTTTTTTTTAACCTCAACCAATTTAAGATGGATATTAACAATTAACAATTTTGAATCGATTACTCTTAATTCTAAACTACAAGGATCATATTTGTAAATAGTATGTTTGCAATTTTATGTACTTTGTAAACAAAAGAATATAGCACCAGTCTAGTATATATATATATATACATATATGTATACCCTTTTATAGACAGAAACAGACAAATAAATTGGCTACAGGTTGTATCCTTTATTCAATTAATAAACGTCGAGTTCTTCCATAAAAACAACAAAATAAGTACAATCTTTATGCCTATATAAAAAAATGCCTCTATTCCCTATATGCAAATAATTATTAGCATGCATCATCGTTGCTCTTCTATCTATTTAATATTCCTTAAAAAACCTGACCAGAGATTTCTAAACCACTTATACCTATAGATAGACCTAACCATATACGTAACCATTTATATATATAAGTATAAGTATTCATACAACATCAAAAACAACAACAATAACTTTCTATTTTTTTAACCGTGTTTGACTCATGTTTCATGATAAGAGTGATTTTTATTTGCTAAAAAAAAATAAGGAAAAGTCCCTTCTTCAAATGGGAAAATAAATTAAAAGGGATATCAAAATTTGGAATAAATACTTATATATGTATAGAGAAAACAACAGTATAGAAAATGGTTGAGTTGAAATCAAACAGAAAGTATTTGTACTTATAAAGATGACAAGTCTTTAATTGACTTTTTATAGGAGTGAGTGCATACAAATACAATGAGTATTTAACTTTACTATTGATTTTCTTCTCTTTTGTAACAAGTGCTCACTAAAAACCAAGATGTAAAGAACTAACCATTCCATTAAAATGCTCTAGAGTGTTTATGACATAGGGAGGCATTAACTGTATCACTTATACTCTTATACAGACAGACATGAATATGAATGTGTTAAAGTAATTAGGAATATAGCTATAGGACTGTCTTTGGATAATCTTTGAGCGTATTCCAAATGCAATGCTTTTATGCGACACTTGTGGTTAAAAATGCTTCCTATTGTAATTCTGGGTCTTTTTTTTTTACTTTTGTGTGTAGTCAAATATCAATGCTAACAGAAAAAATCATTTTAACTAACATGTTGCAAAATTATAGTAATAATAACAACAATAAATATACATCGTTGGTCTATGAAATTCTACTTCTTATTTTGATATAAATTTAACTTTAGATTATAGAAATTAAAAATGCAGATAGCATTAGTAAATAAGCATTAGTAAAAATGAACCCCCACTAACTGCATATTTTTCAACGAGTCTACAAATGATAAAAAAAATAATATGAAAATACCTTTGAAGTGATATTATAAAATCTTATTACTGAAATAGCTATAATCCATGAATGAAAGTTTTTTATCTTTTTGCCGAAGTACAATTTTGTTTTAACAACAAAATAAAAGCTTTAAGGAGTCGAAGTTGGTTTTTTTTATAAAATCAAAGCAACAAAAATTAGGCGCATCATTTGAAAGAAAATTATGAAATAAGTTTTTAAAAAGTACAATAACTACATTAAAAAACCCACATTAATATTTGTAAAAAATAAATATATACCTACTATTTAAGCAAACAAAAAAAATATTTTTTTTTAAATGACCAGTCAAAATAGAGAAATCAAGAGACTGACTCATTATGACCATAAAAGTACATTTCCATATTTGTGTATTTAAAAATAAGTATAGTTTAAGACATTAAGATTTATGTAATATGTATGTACATTTACAAAAAATGAAGAATATATTTAATTTAGAAATTAATAGTTTCTATTATATATATATAGCATACATTAATTTATACCAATGTATAATATTAATTAAAAGATTTAATTTGATAACATGAGAGACAAGGTAGTTTATTCTATTTATGTATATAGGTACATACAAATAACATTAAAGGTAATGTTTTTAAAGTATACATTTTTATGATTTTTTCTGCTCGAAGGCATAAGAAAAATACTATTTGCAAAATTTCAGGTACCTCAAGCCATTTTTGACGTTTTTAATTGCACTTTATAAAGGAAGAAAGTGTCATTTTTTAGTAGGACTTGGCCATTTTCAGACGTTTTGCACCGTCCCAATTTTAAAACTCTGTACCAAATATTGCAATTATAGTGTTGAATAGATTTTAATTTACGAAAAAACAAAAAACTAAAAACATAAAAAGTACATATTTTTCTATAAAAATTAAGGTGTTTGAAATGGGTTCAACACAAAACGTTTCCCTCTCTCAATTACTATAGTACACTAACGATACAAATTTAAATGTAAGATAAACGTTTGAAACTTTAACGTCTTAAGTTAATTATAAAGACTTCATTTTATTACATATTTAGGTATTTGGGTTTCATAGTACTAAAGAAGCACTAATAACACTCCTTAAAATGAGCAGATAAATAGTTTCATTTTCATAAAATTAAATACAATTTTGCCAATTTTAAATACTCTCCTCTCTTAATTTAATTTACAAAATTGCCTACAAATTTCATAGCTTTTAGCTCTATTTGTTATCTACATGCTCCTACAAAATTGAATAATTTCCTAGCCAGCTGAATTCCCAGACGGATTATTTTTATCATACTATAGCTAAATATATATATGTAGTTTACGAAAGTATTATTTCTATTTTCTGCCCTGCTTTCCTCCATGCTTAAAATTGACCTTAAAAACTTGAACTGTACATTGCTATTGACAAGCAAACTTTATTTGTGGCTATATCTCTGATTATTACTTCAATTCACAGTCCTAAAGTTTAAACTTTTGATATATTATTGTGTTTTAATTAACTTATGTACAAATTTTGAGCACAATTGAATAAAAATTGACTGAGTTATGTATGAAAAAGTAAGGGTCTGTTTAGGTAGAAAATATATTCAATTTTGATACATTTAAACGCCACCATATCTCTAAAGTTAATGTATCAAATGATATAAAAATTTTCAACATTTTCATATTCTAGTATTACATATTTACACTCTATAAAAAAATCAACTAATTATAGGTGGATCTACCATTCATCAAACCTATATACGTAGTATATATGTATAGCTGACTTAATGTTCATTTATAATTGAACAAACTATTCATTATATTTAAAAATAAACATTGCCAATTTCATCTCCCCCCCCCCCCTCTCCCAACTATAAATACATTTATTGTGTACCTATTTTCTCTTAAACTATACACAACTTGCCCTCAAACCATAACGGATTTAAATGATTACTTGATGGCCATATGTATATTTTTATACACATATATGTAAAAAATACAAATATTGAAGAAAGAAAAATGTTGCTTTGAACAACCTAAGATATGAAATAAGATATTAATATAATTAATTATACAGGTATAATAATAAGTAAATAGAATTATGCCTGATACAAAATTGGTTTGAGATATCAATGGCTTGATCATAGTATACGTAGAGAAAATTAGACGTTGTCAAAGACCATATGCAGTCGTATTTGCAATCAAGTTACATTACGTAGTTAGATTTGTATACCTGGGGAGTGGAATAATTATACAGTCTGATAAATGAAGATTTTCTATGTTTTTAAAAGACTTTGGGACCTCAACCTCCCACCCAATTAACCAACCAAACCTTAAAATTGTCTGTAATATGCATATTTAAGTATTCAAAGACTAACAACGAGGTTTAAGACCATAACTTGTTAATTACAAATCTTTAATTTATTTAAAAATTAAAACCTAGAACACTACTTAGACATTTCATAACAACATTTGGTATAACAAATCAATTATTTGAAGGTTTTGTGTAAAATAAACTAAACTATCTATAGCTTTGAGCTCTACAGGTTCGATGAAGAAGTGATTCATAGCGATAAATCTTCACGTTATAAAATTTGAATCTGTAAAAAATGATTTAATTAAGAGAGCCATGCCATTTATCAATGATGTAATCGTATTTCATGGACCATGTCTAAATATTACAGCCCCTAGACACCAGATTTACAAGATAAATTAGAGAAGATTATTTGGCTATTTTTTATATGAGTTATATTTTTGAAATTTAGTGTCTAGTTATTCGTTTCTTATTTTGTAAATGAACTGTTTTGTTGATTTGTACCCTTCTCTAAAAATATTTTTGAAAGAGGCATCAAGGAGCCCATGACAGGACACCTCGACACACATAAACTTCAAAATCAATTCATATTTGTGTATCAACAAGGAGTCATTGACTTGCCAAGGACAGATAGAGGGTGAAACAAAGTATATCGGTGCATCAATTAGATGTATTTATTATGTATTTCAATTTTATTAACTCTTTTTATGTTAGAACTGTTTAGTATTGTACTCAATGATGCGAGGTGAAGAGATCAGAAGGGCAGTCAATTTTTTTTTTGCAATTAATTATATAATACATTTATCCGATAGTGAGTTAGAATTTATAAATCTTACATATGAATAGATGATCCATTTTTGAGTATAAAAAAGAAAGAAAAAGAAAGGATGTCCATAATTACATAAAAACATAATTTAAATGATTATTATTATTATTTATATAGCAATCGACGCCTATGATAATGAGCGACATATAATTAAACAATTAATGACTGAAGCCGAAATAAATAATTAGCATGTGTACATAGGTACACTTATTTATGATCAAATAAATAATATCAAACTGTACAAAGTCTAATTAATTCTACATGGACATAATTTAAATATTTTGTATATCTCCTTAAAATATACATTTATTTTTTGCATATGTACATTAGTGATGTAGTTCCAGTGATCGGTATTTAACTCAGTCCTTTAAGTATTTCAGCCCTATCCTTTGAAACAAAATTATCTGTGGCTGAAGGCTGCACAGTTCTAAAATACTGTGTTTATACAGTGTGTCCGGCAGACATAGTGATAGATAATCCAGGGTGCCCGAGTACAAAGCAATGTGTAACTGGCATGTTCTAAGTCCAGACATGCTATCATTAATTAGATCAAGACCAAAGCAACAGAGTTAAAACTTTTCTAAAATAAAAACAAAACAAAAAACGAGTGATTTACTATTGGTCTCTACACCTCAAAGCTTTGGCCTTGTATTACCCTTTGTACCTTAAAGTTTTGATCTTGAATTGATCTTTATAAATTAGTAAGTAAGCTCTTGTGCAAAGCACTAATGCACTTCAATACTTTTAACCTAACTTGGGGGGTTTCTCAAACTTTAAAGTGCTAAATGTACAAATGTTACAAAAAGGAAAATCCTTCTTGTTAAGATGGAATAAGGGGAGGAGATGCTTAAAAGCTATTTAAGGGGGCTCAAGTCAAAAGTTGGAGAAGTTCATTTCTAACTTGACAACTAAATATACATTCGAAATATTTTCAAATAACACCTAAAATCAATTTGTCATATATTTTTAATTACGAAATGGACTCAATACGCGTGAATGTGAGTCTTTGCCAAAATATTCTTCCAAATAGGTACATATACCTTTTTAAATAATGATATTTGTATTAATAAGTTAAAAGAACTGCGTAGGGCTTCTTCAACCCAACAAATGACTTAATGGCAACATAAAAAAGTTTCTACAAAAAAAAAAAAAAAAATGGTGGAAAGAGTTTTTTTATTTCTTCTTCGTTTCTAAGAAAAATAAAGGAACTTTTATTAAAAAAGGTTCATTGACATGATCATATATCATCATCATTCTGAAATGTGTAGTGAGGACCCACCAATCATCTTATCAACAGCATCAATTAAAAATAAGATACTACATAGGTATGTAAACCAATTCGTCATATGTGCGAATACATAGATATAAATCATAAAACAAACTGATGACGTTTCAAAATCTGGGCATAAATTGTAAATAACATTTAAGGGTTCGTCATAAATGTTGTTTCAATGTTGATTAGGAAAATTTGTAGTGCGTCAACACGAAATCAATCTCAGACAAAATGAAAAACCTTATCTTTATCTATTTACTTGATAAATACAAATGACGTAATATTTCATAAAAACAAGTTACTCCGGTGAATAAATGATGGTCTTTATATTCAAACCCCTGGGATGGGTTGAGATAACCATGACTGTAAGTAATTGTTGAGTATATCTTAAACTTTTTTCCTCAGGGCGCATCATTAAATAAACTATTTGATCTTGCCTTGTTTTGAGATAATAAAAAAAATAATATATCGGGTAAGTGGCAATTCAATAGGGCACATAATTTGAAAGACTCTAGAGTTAATAAACATACGACTTAATTTATGTCCAGAATGGTCTTTTAACTATTGTTCTGTCAACTTGACTTTGGATATTAATTTTTCGTCTCGACTCAAATTCTGAGTTAATTTTTAAAGTTAAGAAACCCTGAATTCGATTTTTAATTCCTCAATTTCAATAAATTATAATAATTATTCTTTAAAGAGTTTTTTCTCACATTTTTTCTTCAAAATCCATCAATACTTATGATTTGGTCCCATATTAATCGTATAATATTAAGACCGGGCCTCATTTTTTTGGTGAAATTTGTAAATATTTCATTGCTTCGTCATTTATTTTTGGTTTGTTTAATTTGTCAAGAGTAAGTCTTGGACATCGTAATCTGAAGCAAGTTTTATAAATGATAGTTACTAAACTGTAGATCTGAATTATAGAGGCTCTCCAAAATTGAATACATCATTGAAACAAAACTCTATTTCTATTTGGAATCCAGGTATCTATTTGTAGATACTTATTATTTTCAAACTACGCATTTGGAAGTGGATATGTGTAATTCTTTAATATTATCATTTGCTCATTTAGCGGCTCGAGTCGATCTTTAACGACTCCACTGCAGTTGATACTGTCAACCAGATATAAAATGTATATCATTTTTATCTATGCATAACCGTGGACCTTTATGTTGATCGACTACGATAAATCAATCAGAATAATTCATTAATACTTGGAAATGTAAGATAGTTAATAGTTGAAGAATATCACTGTATGAAATTCAGAATCTCCTTATTGATGAAAAATCACTCTACTTCTCCACATATCTTGCTTTGCCGTTGTGGTGTCTCATTTGTATATCACGTTGTTTCCAAGAAAGCTCACTCATCACTCTGCAAATCTTATATCAACTCAATATCTACTTCATATTTATGTACCTACATATATATATATATATATATATATACATATATAAATCCAAAAGACCTTTATATTTATGAAATGCTTCTTTGTATTTTTCCTTCGTTAATATCGGATATTGGTTATAACAAAAAATTCAATTAGTGTGGATATATAATAAATACATATGTACTGTGTGTATATTTTTGACTTCATTTTGGTTCATATTATATAGATAAATAAATATTTTTTGCAATATGAAGACGAGTACAAAAATTAATATCTTATTTATTTTTGTCAATATCAAATTCCATTCCAAAAAATATCTATTTCTGTCGTTTTCTAAGAGTATTCTTTCTTCCTTCACTCATTGTGTTTATTATATGTTTTGTGGGAATTTTTCCTTGTAGTTATTGTCATAGAATACTTGTTATGGGGAGAAAAAGTAAAAAAAAAAAAAAAAAAAAGCTAAAATGAATAGTTATAAGACATTCAAAAAATTCAAAGAAAGGTTTTCACAAACATCTACTTGGAAAAATCTTTTAATTTAGGAATGTTGTTTTGGACGTTGTAGTCAGTATACCTAGATATAAGTATGTATATTTATTAGAAAAATGGTCAGAAGAATCATCAATTCTTTATAAAAGTTTTCGTCATATAACTTTGCTTAGGTTGGTGAAAATAGTTAATAAGAAACCAAAGGATTTTTTGATATTATCTACGTGGAAAAATTTATAATGCGAATTAATTTAAAAAAAATAGTTTTATCACTTCAGAAAGCATAAAATATATGTTACAATACCTTTAAGGAGTCTGAATAATTGATTCTTCAGACTGTTATGTTCTGAAGACAGTGTATCAATGCTACTAAGCGATTATTTTAATTTTTAAATTATATATAAGTAAGGAATTTGATTATAAAAAGGTATTGAAATTAATGTACCAAATATTTAAGTATATTGAAAAACTTACACAAATTGAATCCGGATACATTGGGATATACTTTCTATATTAGAAAAAATTATTCATTTGCCCAAATTGCAAAAATAAAACAGCCCAAACATTTATATTTCCCTATTTCCACAAGATTTGATGTGACAACTCATCTTGTTAAATAACATACTTTTGAAAAAATTCTAAATATTATATGACAAGAGAAATTGTGGAAAGTTTTATTTAAATAAATAGGCAGATACTAGATATTTATTGCTTGTTATTATAAAATAATAATTATTAAAAGAAAACTCTATCAAAATGTGCACCTATGAATGTTTATGGATGAACTATTTATTTGTGGTTTCTATTTATAGTATAAATGTCGTTCTTACACAAATTAAGAATTGGTTACAGGAATTTATATATAATATTACAGCCTTTTTTATACTTCAAAAGACACTTCAAAGGTATTAAAGTGTCAACATTCTAAAAACTTGTGGTAGTCCTCTCGAAAAAGAAAAAAGATAGTCGTAATTATTTGTATTTCTAATTTTATACAAATTTGTCATTCCCAACTCTTCACTTCTTCATTGTGAAGTAGTATTGTTTCAACCAATAACGATTGTTTGAGAAACTTTTCTTTTCCTTTCAAATACATACATTAGAGTTGTTTTGTCAATGACGTCAAATGGGGAAAGGGATTGTAAACTATCACAATTATACAATAATCTTCATTGTATCTGTCCCCCCGTTTCTCTAATGAGACTTGGGCTTTAGAGCCTGTATTTTGAAAACTTGTGACTTGACTTGAGCTCAATATGAAAGAATCCACACTTGACTTGTTCAAGGATCTAATTTAACAAATTTTTCGTGTAAATTTCATTTTCTTTTTTCACTGGATTTAAGTTATTTTTGTCCCTTGGAACAATCTTTGCTAAATGATATCATCATCAATCTATATCGGCTTTCTTTGAAATATAAGCATATACTTTTTAAAGGTAATTGAGACAAAGTCTAGCTAGCAATATAGAAATCCTATCATTTGTAATTGTATTTCATCACAAGTTTTGATAAGAGTGTATCGAATTAAGTAAGATTAATTACTTATATTAGTAACTAATTGAGTGATTGGTTAGGGAGGAGGGATTTTAAAATATAAAAATAGATTTGGATGTACGTTTTGAGCATTCAAATATGTAGACTGCCAATTTTTAAATACAATTGGTTACGGTAGTTTTTGCGAACCTATACTATTATTAATTTTATTTTATCACAAAGTACAAAGAAGTGAATGTTTATTTTGGCAGTTTTTCAATGTACATATATAATATCAAATCCTTTTATAATGACTAAATATATGTATGTATGTACCTTCTTTTATTTATCAGGACATAAACTTAACATGCTATGCTCAAGACCATCACTAATTAATCCCAAGAATTGGATAATAGCACAAAAGAAAAACATAGAAAACCAAAGGGATTTATTTTGTCAATTTGGCATAATTGGACAAAAATACATGTATATAAAATACGTATATGTGTCTGCTCCATTAATTCAGCTTGGGATAAAATTTAAAAATGAATTACTCCATTTAGTCAGGGTTTTACATTAACTTTGTCTTTTATTTAAAAACACTTTTATCAATAAAATCAACCACTTGCTTATACATATTTAGGATACTATTCGTTGCAATAATAGTATCAAATAGTCCGGATTTAAACATTCTGGTAACTAAGGCAATTAATGTGACGTCATTCTTTTATCTGATGAAGTCATTGGCATAGTCTTCTACACACCTTCTACCTATGTTTTATTTTTTCCTCATTGGATTGGACAAACAATGTTTTTTCAATAAAAATGGTAGGTTATAAAAGGGCTACGTCATTTTGTTTGTTGGAACACGTAGAGCAGATTTGTATCTGCTGAAAATATATATAAACAATATATACATACGTATCTTAAAAAGAATAATTGGTATTAATGTGTCGTTTTTTGTTTTTTTTTGTATGACAAAAATATGTATGTACAATCAGATTAAATATCAATTAATGTACAGCTATGTCTGTTGGTATTTCAATTGATCATAAGGGAAATATTCAGTCCTTAGCAATTTCATAATTTTAAGTTTTTAAATTATTGTTTTTTTTGCCAATCCTTTTAATATACATATGTACGTACTTACATACAGATAAGGAAACGTTTTTGCATGGTATTTATAAAATAGGTAAACTGATGAAACAAGCCTCAAATGACAAATAATGTAATTTCAGAAATAACATTTAGCTCCAGTCTAAAGACTGCAAATGGGAAGGGATATGATTGATAGCTTTGAAGATGATTAAATTGGATATGCCCTTCCGTTAGGTGAACTTCATTTACAAACATGATGAGTCCAATGGAGTATTTTTTACACCGGTAAAAAAAGAAAAGAAAAAAATTTCTAGAGTTCATATTTCATTTAGTATTTGACCAAAATCTTTACTCTTGACCTATCCTTACACATAGTAAAGAGGAACATTTTGAACCACATCCTTCAACTTACTCCCTCCATTAATTGATTGATTACCAATTAATTAAACTCTTTGAATTTCTAACTCACTTGCATATATTTTATTTTTTTAGATGTCTAAAACAGTAAATAAATAGAAATTAATTTTTTCTTCCTATCAGTTGACAATAATTTTAGACATAAAATAGCTTTCAAATAGAAGTTAATTAATTAAGAATATTTAATTTCTAAAATAATTCCTCCTTTATTGTAGAGGAACTTACATGAAATAAGAAGTAAAATTACACATTCAAAACAAAGTTGTTCCATGTTTTATGATCTTAAGGACTTGATCCTACTAAAAAATATCTAAATATTGCTCCGGACTTGTTTGTCATTAAATATTGTGCAAAGATCTGGGGATTACTCATACTTTGAGGCGATCTAGTTGAGGCGTGGGCATAATATGTACAAGTCTAAGAATCAACTAATACAGCACATTTGATAGGATTTTTTTTCAAGAATTTTTTTTTTTTTGGGCTGCTATTAATGATCTTCTACCTCATGTAAATGCATAGAGAATATTGTACATCACGTATGTAATATACTCTTTACACTTAAAATAAAATTACCATCAAAATTTTATGTTATTTACACCATTCCTTCATGTGAGCTAACTAATTAAAAAATCTCCAAAGGATTCAAAAGATACTTATTTAACCAACAGTAAGTACTTCTAATGCTATATCTAAATGGGTAAGTATTTTTATAACAAGTATCAATTTACAATGGGCTAAGACGTAGGAATTGATATTTTCTTAGATATTTTTTTTTTTACATGGGACACTATTTTGATCTTATGATGAACCTGATTATATTTTATTTTTTCATGACGTAGATTTGAATCAATTAAAAAAATATGTATGTACGTATGTATAAATATATATGATCCACCCTAAAATGTAAATTTTTTAAACAAAATACTTAAAATAAGTATATTGATCATTAAGCATATCAATTTCTATGTTAATTATACAAAGTCAAAAAGATGCTCCCTTATGTAACCTATAGTATTTAAGCTTAGATATTTTGTCTATTTAAATATTTGTAGCCAACAGAATTAATGAAACACTTACAAATTATATTTAATTTTTTTTTTTTAAATCTTCTTAAGGGCAAGAAATGCTTATGTTATAGGTACATGGATATACAAAGACTCATGATTTTCAGGGCTCTTGCCTTTTTTGAGTAAGATTGGGATAAAGTATTCATATCAAATCATATTATGCTATAATAGAGACAATGGTGGCTTGGATCAACTTTCATTGTATTACTACTGTTTATTTTAGCAAACTAAAACTAGACAAACTTTTTTTTCGTTTAGGAGTAAGAGCTTCTTCTCTACTAAAAATAATTAATATTTTTTCTTTAATTTAAATATGCTGTTTTAATTTAAAACTTCAACTAATAATTCAGTAAAGAAATCTTAATTTATTAGCCACAAATTTTTGAATGGAGTATAAATGTTTATGTACAAGAAACAAAGTCTGAAGAGTGCAACCTAGGACAAAAACTTTACTCCTCCCTAAAACAAAATACATCCGTTTCAAAGTTGTACATATCTGATTCCACAGCTGATGAAT
Organism: Lepeophtheirus nordmannii; assembly: GCA_963680855.1. Lineage (NCBI taxonomy): Eukaryota > Metazoa > Arthropoda > Copepoda > Siphonostomatoida > Caligidae > Lepeophtheirus > Lepeophtheirus nordmannii. The sequence goes on along the minus strand of OY804522.1, from coordinate 29,921,478 downwards.
AGTAGTGACAATTGTAGCAGCGGTTGACAATTAAATTTATGTGTAAAATCAAGCCGAACATCTCCATACTCTTTTGTATGCATACAAGTAGTCATGCATAACTTTATTTCTCCTCCATCTTCTTCTTTGGCCTCATCTTCTCCAAAAAATTTATTGATTGGTGAACATGTCAATAACTTTTCGCACTTGCATTGTATTTGTTAAAGGCAGCTTGCAAAAAGACAAGGTATTTTTGTCATTGAGCCTACTTATTACTGTTTGCAAAAATATAGAATACATTTTATTGTTTATAAATAGTATTGGAAAGGACTAATTTAATGTCCCTAAGTCTGTCATTACACGATCTTTTATTTTCCTATGTTTGATTCTCTGTAGGAAAGTGATGATATGAAATAATAAAGACGAACCTACATATTTCATTCTTAATCATGTCCCTAGTCGTTTTGATCTTTATTCATGTGGTTTCATTTTAAACCATGTAGATATTTTAATCTATGTATGTACATATATATATATATATTATGTTATATAAGATCACACCACAAATGTTCTCTTGTTAAAACATGGATTCGATAGAAAACCCATTGGTCAAACAAAAGATATATGCTCACACATTAAAAGATCATCGGTTAAATAGATACTTTTTTGTAAAACTCTGGGAGTAAATGAGGTGTTTTCACAGTTGGATACGTTATGTTGAATTTAATGCCTAATGTTATGTTCTATATTTGTATGTTTCAATGCAGAAAAATATGAGAAATAAAACACATTTTTCTATAGATAAATGTATCAATGATCAAACTACATATATGTAGAATATACTATCCATTGGTTCACAAATTTAACCCCCCATATCCCTCAACCACTCCTCTTTTTACAGGGGGATGTTCGTACTTATCAACTAATAGATACTGCTTTGTCGTGCCATAGAAAACATCAATTCAATAGTCATTCATTCTCTTAGCATCTCATAAAATTTTGAGGAAGAGTACGAAACAAAAAAAAAAGTGACGACAATCAAGAATAAAAAATTATGGATCAATTACGTACTAACTCATATTTGCCATCAAAAAAGAAAAACAAAAATGTTTTGCTAACCGATTTATTTAGTTATGTTACTCCAATTTACTAGTCCTATTTGCTTTTAACTGCAAAATTCCTTTCTTATGAAATCATTCGCAAGCCCTTTTTTTTTTTTGCTAAATCCTGTCTCGTACACACAAATCCAATAAATATAATATATGTATGTATTTTTTGCACTTGTTTAATATTATAATTAACGATGCACAAATTCAATAAATGAAAAAAAAAGAAAAAAATAGAGTCGTGATGCCAACAATTGAAAAAGGTATCGATATTGATGCACTCATTTACTTAAGGAAAGGCTTCTTCAATGAAGAGACGTGCTTTTAACGGTTCTACTTACTTGCTGAACTGTTAATTTTCAAATGACCTAAGGTTCAATCCCATAATTTTGACGTACCGTCCTACATTTTGATACGTTCAAATTGGACACGAAAACTGTTCCATGGATCAGAGCTTGTTGTATGACGTCATGATCAATGTATCTTAAAAATCTTAAGAGAATAAACATATAATGTTTGTAAATAATAAATGAATATTTACATGCATTAGTCTTTCTCAATAGCATATCCGGCGCCAGGTATTTATCGAATGGGGGAGGGGGCTCTATTATTCTAAGAAGACACATTGGTCTTTACTCATTTCTTAATAAGAATGAGTTCTTGACACATTATTCTCATAGTGGTGGTGGGGGGGGGGGAGTTGTATCACAAGGGGACCTGACACCCTAAAGCCTCCACCCCTTGACATAAGGTCTGCCGAATAAATATAGGAATGAAACATAATTAAAGCTGCACGGAACAAATACAACTAATATTATCTAAAGTACTCTTCTGTAATCAAATTGAATAGGATACTTTAAGGTAGACACTTTAAAGTTTGGAACATTTTTTAAGGACTGATTTGATGTCCCATATCAATAACCAATACAACCTTTCAACATTGTTTGATAGAATCATTCAACTCGACATGATTATTCTAAAATTAAAACTAATTAATATTATTCATAATGAATAATCATATGCAAATATTATCTATGTACATGAATGACCATAAAAAACCTATTTTGCAAAAGACAATACATACTTATGTATAGGGGTGTGACGCCCCCTTCTGATATCAAATTATGAGACCAATGGCACTCCCTATTAACACCTATACATTAGTAGGTGCAAAAATTCCATATTCCTGTTAGACTCTTATTTATGTTGTAGTAAAAAAAAAGTGTTATGAGAAGGGATTTTTTTATGGATGAAACATGCCAAAATGAAAAGGCAATGCATGCTTAACATCATAGCTGAATGTTTTTTCAAAATAAATTTGCTTTTCCAACGAAAAAAAAAAATCAAACATTTGACACGATGGGATATATATATATATTAGATCCCTCAACCTCTCAATAGTAGTAAGTCTAAAATTACGTATTTCCGTCATGTTATGCTACATTTTTGTTTCGTTGATTTAAACGACGATATTGAGCATATCCTTACTACCGTATTTGTCAACACCAAACATTCCTTACGAATTGATCTTGGTTATCCAATCTCTCAAAAAAAAAAAAAAAAAATAGAAGAAAAAGGAGAAGAAAGGTGTAAAATCAGCTGATAATAAATAGCCAATTTTTCCAGACTGATGTACTATTCTTTATTTTTCAAGAGCTTATTCAAGTATAACAAGTCAACGTTCAGGAGATAAATATATGAAAAATCAACACTGGACAAAAAATATCAAGTGATTATTCATGTTAGTGAGATACAGTTGTGTTGAATCTTATTGTATCTCTACATCTTTCCTTCAAAAAAAGGAAAAAAAAAAATTAGTTGGTAGAGAGCCAGTTACGTCAATTACTCCTATTGATTGACTTTTTTTATTTATCAAAAGAAATATGTACATACACAATTTAACAATTTATAATTTGAGTTCAACAAAGCAACAATCAGAACACTAACGAGAGAGAGAGAGAGAGAGAGAAACAATAAAATCAATGTTTTAAATGAATATCATTTTAAAATGCTTTAAAATGCTACAAAGAAACTCATCTTTTGAAGTGAAACCTTTATAAAATGCTTCACAATGTGATTTTTTTAAATTTTACTCGTCTCATCTTTTTCTTCAAAAAACAGAGACAAATGGCCCAAAATCAGTTAGTGACATTGGTCCATTCTCACCAACTTTTCAGATACTATTCTTCATTTGATAGTAGTAGGGATTTGATAATAGCTTAATCAATTACCTAAAGTTGATTCGGATTTGACCAATCAACGTTCAAAGCACTAATAAGGGGTAATACATTGTTAATTTTGATGTTGGCATTGGGAACATGCACAGTAATCTGAATGAGAATAGAAGGCAATTATATAACTTTAATTATAATTCCCTATTTATCAAATGAATTTTATGAAAATTTATTTATTTTTTGGTCAAAATCCATAATATCTACCAAACAAAAAACCATATCACCAACTCGGGATAAATTTATTTATATAGATGTTGTTGCTATATATGTATGTATTTAAAAGGAACCTTGCAAATCTATAATTGCAATACTACTAATACTACTGATAATTAAGTATTAGGGAATCCCTTCCTTAGGGAAGTAATGAAAGTATTAGGCAAATATTAATTATAAGTTTAATTCCTTCTATTGCAGAGTATTTACATATATCTTTATCATATGTACATACAATAGAAGAAAAAAAACTTCTTCCTCTATTCAAATAGTAGTATGTTGTTGTACTTGTTTGTACATTGATATCCGGGATGATATTGCAATCCAAGAGTTGATGAGTAAATCAAATAAAAATATTTGCTCTAACAACATAGTATTATTCATACATAGGTAAATATGCATTTATACAGCCAACAATAATAATTAATTAGAAAAAGTAAATGTCTTCTAGGCAGAGCTGTAACTGAGTCATCCATTACGAGTACGAGTCGAAGGAGTTCTGTCTCGAGTCCGAGTGCAGGGGAGTAAAAATTTTATTACATTATTCATTCCAAATACAGAATTATGTTAATGAGTATAAATATTTTCCTTTCGAGCCCGGATCGAGGCCGTGAGTCTCTTCAGTTTGAGTCCAATTGGAGTTTGAGGTAGTTTAATAAGACTTAATGGAGACTTGAGTCGGAGGATGAATTTTGCGAGGCTCAAAACTCGAGTCTACTTATTTCAGTTTGAGTATTTATTAACTTCAAGTCCGAGTCAAGTCTGAAGTCGTTATTAGATGAAACTTACATAAGTATGAGTCTCCAGCTAGATTCATTGCTCTCAATCAATCAAACATAATGGGGCTCTATGATACTCTTATCTAGGTACAATTATACCTATACAAATTTATAATTAAATGATTAGCCCTTTTAACAGGCTCATTTCAAACATGTATGGGTATGTAACAATGGAAGCCACTTGATACATTTTTAAATTCAAAATTATTCGTTTATTTACTAAAATCAAGGTGTATCTATCAAAGCAATAGATTATAATAGCTCTACAACTAAGCACATAATTGTATTGGTTAATGAGGAGGGGGGGAGGAGAGAGATAAATAAATAAAAGTGTGCAATTTTAGGGATAGGTCATTTTTAGACTTATCATTAATGTATTTAACTTTGTATGAAAATTGCAAAGTCAGAAATTGATTTAAATGAGGAAGCAACGTAACGGTTATAAATACATAATACTTTGGAAATAGGCAATGCCTCTAATACCTGCGTTATGCATATACTTAAATCTACATATCAGTAAAAAAATAAAATATATTGTGTACTTCTTTAATTAATTCATATTTTCAAATAAGTGTCCCACTTTGGTATTTGAGGATTAAAAGCTATTAAATTAATGTTATTCGGTATTTTTCAATTATTCATTTTCTAAAGGATTTTTGATATTTTCACTCATTCATATGAACGTTGCTTAGTATTTACAAATATAAGCTGATGTTATGAACTCATTGTAATTCTACAAACAGATTATACCAGCTGTAATATGTGGGAACGTCAAGTGTTGTTCTATTTAATTATAAGTAGCATAAACCATTTTAATCCTTCACAACAGCTCATTGAGTCACTCATTTCATTTTGCCCTATATTATGCAATCTGTGACGTCATTGAAAATAGTAATATCTAAATGATTTCAATCCTCCATATTCACAAGTTCTTCATTTAATACACTACCCACTTGTACACAACATAGGTTATTATTGTAACAACTTATACTACGTACCTAGATCATTTTTGAAGCAACATCCCTTTCAACTACATTTGTATGTCAAAATGATGCACATATATGACACAAAACAACTCGGAATAAAAAACAACAATTAACTTTCTTTTATAATAAAAAGAATGTCAAATATTTAACCTAAATAAAAACTTGACTTTTTTCTTTAATACTAAAAACCTTTAATTAGAGAACGAATTATATACCTACGTATTAGATTAGACATACAACATTTGAATGTAATAAGGACAAACGTTTGAGATCCATTGGGCTCCCTTGTACTCGGATTTATTTTTATTGAGTCGTTGTTTTATTGTGATAACTCACTGAGGGTTTTAAGATTTGTACTTCGATTCATTAAACTCAAACAAATCTCTTGTTCATCTCTGCGAACAATTATCTATTATTGAAGGAAGAATAGACCCTCAGTAATTGAGAAGAATTGGATATCTGCTCATACATTTTGGATCTTTATGCATTTCTTTCCAAAGAAAGGTTTGACATGCAATAAAAATAATGTCTTGGAAAATGTAGACTGATTTCTTATATCCATACTTTTGTCTCTTGCTATTGTTTTTAAAGATAACTCTTTGATCTCGAATTAACTTAAATGCAATTGTACACAGTTTTGTACTAAATGAAGGATTATTTACAACAGTAGAGATGAATTGACCAATTGATTCTTAAGTCTTTTTTCTTTATTTTTTAAAGGAGGGGATAGGTTGAGAGATATGTAACTAAAATATAAGTACACTCTTCAATCATGCTACGTAAATAAAAGATACAAACTATGAGGAACAACAATGAAAGTCTAATTAATGTCATAATAAAGTAAATTTGACAAATTATATGTAGGTTTATGTATACATTTTACTAAAACATAATAGAGCTCTAAAGTTTGTTTTTCTCAAGAATCCCTTCCTTTTAATAAGTTTTTGTTTACATCAAAGCACTGTTTTAAGGGCATTAATTGTATTTTTATATGCATGATCAAAATAGGCTTACAAACAGAGAAAGAGAGAGAGAGAGAAAGAAAAAAATAGAGGTTCCCTCGTCTTGACATATCAATTCATTGTTTGCAAAATATACATCTACAAAATATGTAAATTAAATATTTATTTTTTGCTTTTGTATGCGTCTTTGAAGTTTACGGACTGACTGCTTCAAATACATATATGTATATATGTACACATAGGGACATACCTTAGCATTGTTTGCCTTTGATTATTATGATGATATGCATACAATAGCAGTTGCTACAATAATAACAATAACAGGAGATTTGACAAAAAACCATCAAATTTGTTTATTGCTAAGAGATTGATCAATTTGGGAGAGTTCACAACGACCCTCCCTTATTATTACTACCCTCTTTGATCAAGCACAAGATCTCCACAACACAAATCACTTCATTAAATAATTATGTTCCATTGTGTATTTGTACAATTATAGTGATTAGAAGATACTTACTTTACTATCGTTTGATTTTTAGCCAAATGAATGATTGTATGTACAAGTCAAAAACCTTTGTCCAAAATATTTTAGCAGACACATTTTATTAAATTGTTATAGTATTTAAAAAGTTGTTGACGACTCTTTGTTTTGGTTTTTTTTTTTTCATATTAAATCTAATTTTTGAGCATTTTCAAACTATTATATGTATTTTGAAGGATTTTTACACTTTTTAAAATTAGTTTTGGGTCAACTTTTGAGTGACAAAAAACTAAGACGTTATTCCTCCTTGAACAATAGACTTAAAAAAAGAATAGTTATTAAACTTCTTAATAATTATTTTTAAATGAATATATATATAAGTTCCATTGTTTTTACGTGACATCACCATTGTGCAACTTGAGGAGATGAAATACCAAATTTTATAAGAATTTATATCTTTAAAACTAAAAGAAATGGTGAACTATTAAATTTGAACGCACCAATAGAATCGACAAATAAAAAAACTTTCAAATTTTACTTTTTATCTCTATCACTCATTATTATACATATTTATTCAATTTTCTGCTCCTTCCTCAATCCAGAACAAAATTATTTGTGAAAATTCTTCTATTTCATAGAAGTTTTTAGAACCTATTATTAAATATATTTTATTCAAATGTAACTGTTATTCGTTGATGTCAAATCAAATTCAGTACGAGTGTTTAATTATTTTATTAACCTCTAAATCCATTTGATCAATTTTGTCTGACTCTATCCCCCAAGATGGTGTCCCTTCCATTTTTATGATATAATCAGTGACATCAGTGAAAACACTCTCTCGATTGATTAGTGAGTGAATAAAATTTGCTGATTATGTTGGTAGAGTGATAATAACCATTAAAATTGAGTCAAATTTGTTGGTTATTATCATCTCGCATATTTTTCCCCTAATTATAATTATATAGATCCTGACAATCGATGCAACTTAAAAGATATGACCTCACTTTTAGCTGATATAATTTTCAGTATTTTTATCAAAATTATTTGATCATCTAATAATTTGAATAGAATCCAAAACATCCGTGAATCCCTTGGTTCGTTTGATCTAGCATCACAGTTAGACAGGATGATGAGGGTTATGGAGCAGTGTAAACCCAAGATAAATTAACCCAAAAAAGAACATAGGCTTATTGGCCTTTGAAGTTGTACAAAGTCGCTGGAAGGTGAATTTTGATGCCAAACTCGATTTGAAGGCTTAGGAGGCCGAATTTAAGGAAACTTATAGAGTCATAAGTTTAAGTTTTAAAAAAATGGTCAATTTAGGGGGTTAGATAAGGACAAATGATCTCCATGAAGTCATCCAAGATTGATGGAGGGTATTTTGATGTTCCCACCAGTTCATTCATCAATTCTAATTTAATGCAAAATTTGTCGGTTCAAAAGTTCAAAAATTGCACAGGCTGTCGTCCCTTGACTAACAATATATCTATAGAACAATAAATCCAGAATTTATCAGAGGAAAACAAATAAACTTTTTGATGTCTTTCATTGGTATGGGAATAAGGAAAATAAAACAGTAGTCTTTGTTAGGTTTTTGGTTAGGTATATTTACTGGGTTTTCAAGGGTTAATTTTTTTAAATCCCCAAATATAATGGATCTGGATGCATATGTACAAAGTCCACAAACAATCGATTGAATTCTAATCCCTATACACTAAATTATTTTTAAACATCATTCAAGAAGAAAAAATTGGAATACGAATTGAAATTTACCAAATACCTACACCATGAAGAATTTTCAAGGATATTATTTAAAAATAATTATCAATTTTCTCATTTCCTCTCAAAGTGTGTAGGTATTTACATATACATAATATGTATAAATGCCCGTAAGTACTCTTAGAGTATTGATTTTATTAAACAGAAAAATACATATTACACACATACAATTACATAGTTACAAGATCATGATAAAGTATACGTAGCCATCTTATCTTCATTGTTCACAAATAATATAAAAGATACATAATAATTCTTCTTATTATTATATTAGTCTCTAAAGAGGGGAAAAAATCATCTCTACGTGAGTGAGGAAGAAGGAATTGATAGGAAATATATACAGAAATATATCATGTCCTTCAAATATATGTACGTACACGCAGTACATAAGTATTTACTCTTCATTAGAAAGAAATTATAAAAAAGAAACAAATTACTTCAACACAATTGAATACCCTGTATTGTTTGACAAATTATTATTATTAATATTTTTCTAAATTCATGTAAGACTTTGTATTAAGGAATATATATATATATATATATATATATATATATATATATATATATAATATATCATAAACTCAGCAACTTAAAAACAAGCATGGATGTATTGAATCCAAAGAATTGACGAACTCTATTCGAAAGTCCATATCAACACTATATACAGCCTCATATATTAAGGTTCTACTACATCAGTGTTTCTCAAACTTTTTTAGTTTATCAAGACGGAGTATGAGATAACTCAGAGCAAAGGATCCACAAATGATTTAACTTTTTGGGTTCATTTTTCTTTTAAATACTAGCAAATATAATTTCTCTGGGGTGCACAGGTTGAGAAACACTAATTTTTTTTGTATAGGAAAAGTACTGTTGGTGAACTTTTAGGATATCCAGGCCTCTCAGCAACTCAGCGAAACCTCAGGGCTGGATTATCTTCGTGGCACTTGCTGTGTTTCTACGTTGCAAAAATTTCCACAAACTTTGATTTTTTTTCTTTATGAATAAAGAGTTCGAACGGAATGGATTTTTTGAAATCGATGCCAATACCAACTTTTTGAAGAAAAAAACGACTTCAACCAATCGGTCGATTTTTTCAATTAAGTAGGCTTTTCTTTTTTAACAATTTAATGACTTTTTGATAAACTAATAAGAGACAACTTTCCGAATTTGAATGGCCCTTGAGTATAAAATGCAATTTAATTCAATACTCATTTTTACATTTCAAATACCTATTGATCGAGCTCAAGTTTAAATAACATTTTCTGTCAATATAAAAAATGCAATTGGAGCATATTTTGTTTGATTTATATAATTTATTTTAGTTTGATTAAAAAAGCAAATTATTTGATATTCCCTAAAACAGCTTTTAGTATCACCAAGAATTATATCTAGTCATTCTAAAAAATCCTGGATTACTCCAGAAATTTGAATATTAAACCACCAGTTGATCAGGAACTAATAAGTTAATGAGATAGTACATACATTTAAGAAGTTATAAAACAGATTAGGTATTTCCTTTTTTTCTTCTTTTTTTGTCACCAAAATGCACCTTTAAAAATCCATTTCTTCCCCTCTCAACTCTAAGCAAAGTTTACTTCATAAATTACTCATGGACTTAGTCATTTATTTACCTATTTCTTTTATTTATTCAAATGTTGTCCCATGATTCTAAAAGATATTTTGTAGATTGGTACACGCACATAGTAGATAAGGTCTCTCTTGCCCTCTGCTTCCTTCCTTCCCTACTCTCCCCGCCCTCCCCCCCCCCCCCCTCTAGCAGAGATGAAATCAAATAACTTAAATTTATGGGCAAAAACTCTTTTTTATAATATTTTTTACTCGTTTCCTCCCTTTTATTTTCTGATGGGGACTGACCATAATTTAAGCATAAATACTCCTTCAAATAAAAACATGCGTATTGCCTACCCAAGTATGTAGATGAATGAGTAGTTACTACGTAGGTTCATACATAATTTATAGGATGTCTTTATTTTTTCGTTACACATTAGAAGACAGTATTAAATTATTTTGTTGAAAACAAAGATGATAATTCTAGGTCAGCAGAGGTACACACAAAGGATTTGGTATAAAAAAAAAGTATTTGGTACAGAGTCTATGTATTTACTCACAAGTTTATAATATGATGAAGACTATCTAAAAAATATAAATCATTTTTGTCAACTTTTCTTAATTTCTAACTCGAATTCGATATATATATTTAAAAAAAAAAACTAATGGCTGCTATAATTTCAAATTAAAATATGTTCAATCTATAAGCGACAAATGCAAGGATGTCCTCCTAAGTTTTGATGTGCCTAAGTTCATTCAACTCCCAGGTATAGAGCCAAAAGCAAAATGGTGTTAAACTCGTAATCAGACTCTTCTAGGTACCTTCAAAAACTAATTTTACACATTGGGAGATGTATGTATAAGAAAAATTAACTATAAATCTATCTTGCTCCATAGCATTCTTTCTTTAAATTTCATTTCTTCATTTTTTTTTATTTGTACATTAACTTTATTGTACAAAACTCTTTTCTGAGGATACAGGATTTAGAATACAAAATACTAAACAATATTTAGCAAAAAAAAAACAAAAAAACTCACTGTTGCTGGTTAATTGAATAGTCATTGAAGATTTAAGAAACATTGTTATATCAGCAATTCCAAGATAAGGAGCTTTTGAAATAAAAATAACAAAAGTTATACAAAGCTTTTGGAATTGTGGAACACATATTTATGTCGAAAAATGCTTTTAGTAGAATTGGAAGGATACTAAGCATTACATAATGTAATATCTTAAAAACTTTTGAGGAAGAGCTTGAAGAAGGGATCTGTTTCTTAGTAAAAAACTGTTTTTACGTAGTTTCTCTTTTTGATTTATTGAGTTGTTATACAAAATTTATAGAGTTCTTTTTATTAATCTAATTGATAGAAAATCAGTAGAGATAAATATCTTTACTTATCTCAATTAATATATATACATTCAATAATACTTCGAATAAAGAGTCTTCAATTCGAGATATCAAATAGTTCAAATAATGTAATATTTACCAAAAGATAGTGTTTCAGGAGCTATATGCGAGTATCTAAAAGTTTTTAGAAAGACAAATTTTCTTATATCCATCTTCCAAAACTTTCAATTTCTTCATCAACATTAGTTTTATATAAATCCTTAAGTCATATAGTCACTATGGTTGTTGGACGAAAGATGTTCTATTCTATTTCTAAACAGATCCCACACCATTTTCCACTTCAATTTAAAAATTTAGAATGAAATAATAAACAAAATCCAAAACAGGATTAGACAAACTAAATAAAGTCCTCAAGTGCAGCCCACTGACCTAGTAGAGTTGAAATCAAATCAAATCAAACCATCAACAAAACTATTATTGAAGAGAGCCAGAACTTGACAAAATGAAGTCTATTTTTTGAACATATTATCATTACACTTTGACCTATTCTGGAGTCTAGTAAATCAAACTTTTTACTTTGTAATATCTTTTGAGTATTCAATCTTATATAAGTCTTAATTTTTCCGGTGGTTAAATATTCGATTAATAAATAATTTTATTATTCCTATTGTTTCATTTCAAAAAACTTACCTATTTGCATAACTTTTGATAGAATTGTTTCTATATAGTTTATAGTTTAATTTATTTCAAATTAAAAAAATATATTTCATGGGCCAATACTGCTTTTGTTAAAACAGTTGATCAAATAAAAAATCAAACTAATAATGATGTATTATAACTCATAACTATTGAACACTATTGAAACGATTGAAAAAAATAAAAGGTTATTCAAGCAAATTTTGTGTCATTTAAAACTTGTATAAGCTTATTATGTACAATCATATTGTACAAATTAAAGTTCCTTCAACAATTTCAATTAGGTAAGTGCCATCAAAATTATCTTACTCCTAACATATGTATGCAGTTGTGTAAAATTACATTAGAACAAACACCTGAAGTATCCAGCTGTTACAAGCAAAATGAGTGTGTATAAATGAGTAACCCATTATCTAAAGTGTAATGATTCTCATTTATACATATATTCTAAGTCTGTACCTATATCAATTGTAACGCTACTCTAATGCACAAAAAAAATCTGAGTCTGTAAATCTTGAACGTTTTTAATTTATGTTTTTAAGCTGTATAAATATAGCAACAACCTAAACCGTCTAGGAAGTTGGTTCTACAAACATGTCATATTTTTTTTTTTTTTTACAAACATGATTTGGAATTTTCATAGTTTGAATTTTGGGAAACTAAAAAAAGTGAATATATATATAGTACCATAATTTGTGTTAATATTTAGCCATAGTTGATCTAACACTTGCTAAAAAATCATCATCTCCTACGCCCAGGCCACATTCATACCGAACAATTTGAGACTCTCACTGCCAAGAATTAATTGTGGATTTTATTACTCCAAGAGTATTGAAATGAAAAAAATCGCATTTTTTTTGTGAAGCCCGTTCCTTTTCTCCATTTTAATTTATGACACAGACATTTTGAATCTGTAATGTTTGGGTACACTAGGTGTTTGTCAGTGTTAGAAGTCTGCATTTGTATTCTTAAAAGGATCAATTTATAATTCAGTTGTCGCGCTAGAGCAAAACCCTGACTTAATGGGTTACAGTTGTCAAGAGATGAAGATGTTATTTTATAGGAAAAGAACAAGAAACAATGACATGACAGATGAGTGAGTGTGCATTTTACTGCAAAACTTTATATTCAGCAGAGATGGATTCTAGTATTAGTATTTGAAGAGGAAAAAAAACAAAAACAAGAACCAATAATAATGAATCCAACAACAATTTATAGTCAAATTTTTTATAATTAATATTTAATTTTGTAAAAATGGAATATAATTTTGATTAGAGGCAGAAGATTCATTAGAAGCACTCTTGATATTATATTAGTTTCTAATATACGCAATGAAGCTTTTTCACAGACGTTGTCACGTGTTTTGAAAAAAAAAAGCTACTGTGTAGGAAAAATGGTTGCTATTCACATTTCTCCAAGAATGATGACGCTACAAGAAATTTTTCAATGTTTCTTAACAAATGAGTCGTGGAAAGCAGATCAAATTATTCAATAATGAAGGACTATCTCAACTTCAAATAAAGGGAAATAATTGCCAACTGAAAGAGAGTCAATTATGGTTTTCATTTTATTGGTATGAAAGCTAATAAAAATTAACCGTTGTAATATGGTCGTTGGGGAAGGGGGGTTGCTATTTCGACCAAGAGAAAAAAAAGCATGTTCTTCCTTTAAAAAATCGATTTAGTTGCTTTGAACTTATTGCAAATATTGCAGTTTATTTCTAAGAGAGACCTGAAATGAAAAAAAAACCATACTTTATCTATTGTAAATATGTATAATAACAAAACCGATCTCAAGAACACATCGTCACTAACACTTACTCCATATTAGTGTTCTAAACGTTGATTGGTTGAACTCACAATTAAACTCCCATAAAGAAATGTCATTCAACATTTGTCAAAAATGATTTTTTGACTGCCAACCTTTTCCCCTCTTTTTGGAGGAATAGAGGTTGCGAGATGTCGTAAAGATAACATCATGATATACGTAATTATTCACATTGTTTTAGTAATACATATATATGTATCTTCATGCCCTAATAAACGAATAGTGATCGTTCCTATGATTCTAAAGGTATTCTCTTCCTTCTCCATTATTATTATTATTACAACCATTAGATGATTTATAAGGCTGCAATAAATTATATAATTATACACGTAGAATGCACAGATGCATCAACACTTATACATTGATAAAAACCACATATTTGCTACTCTCTATGAACCTCTCTTTACACCTGCTAAAAGCTTTGCATGTAGACATTCTTTTTTCTTTTTTTTGAATCATTGATAAAGAAATTAATATGCAGATCGTTTTTCACATTTAAGTTATTTCATCATGATTTTAAAAAGTTGCAAATCCACGTACCTACCTCTTTCCCAGGTTCCTTCGGCGATATTTATGATTAGAATCATTATAAAACATATTAAATATAATATCTACCCTTCGTTTCTTCATTCACACACATATATACATAGGTACATAGATAGGCAACAAATATGTATGTATGTATGTATGTACACACACATGCATACAAATTTATAGCTCATGTCATAAAGTCAAAGGATGAGACATCTAAAGCATTAAATAGGTATACATACACTTTAAAAAAAGGTGTATCTCAACTTCCTATTGTGTTTCTGTAGCTATTATAGGTATGTACCTATGTATGTATATGTTACAGTATCTTTAAAACCATGTAAGCCTCGAACATTTATGTCTTCATTTGATTTAAGTTTCTTTTGTCACGCTTTTCATTGGGCAATTCAACTACTTTGTTGTTCCTCAAAACACATGATGCGTTAAATGAATGTAAAGCATTTTATTGAGGATCTCAAAATGATAAAAGGGGATTTTTTATGGATGGAAGGGATGTCTTCCAGGTTTTTCATCGTCTTTTGTTATCCTGGCGCCTTAGACTAATTTATAATTAATATATTACCTTTTATATTTTGAATGTACGTATACGTATCATAGACTATTAAAGTTAAGGAAACTAGTCTTTAACAACTTATAAATGATACTACAGAGACAAGATCGTTATGATTTTATGTATATTGATTCTATTCGGTCTTTGAACCAGCCCTGGGAACAAAATTGCTCACATTTTTATTGAACTACATATAGCTGATGTCTCCAAATGTTGATTTTAAAGTAGCTCACATCGCTTATATTGACTCATTCCAAATGAATTTTCTTTGGTTTACAGACTGAGACCAATTAAATAATCGAGCAACAATTTGAGACCGATTTTCGATCAATATAAAGGTATCGAATCGAGTCTCAACACCAATATACATACATATATCATGTTGCAGATTTTTTAAATTTTTAAATCAGAATTCAAGAGGCGTCATCGATTCCATGAAAACTTTTATCTGAGATCCTTAAAGTTATCATATTAATAGGGTCGTATATACATTATAATGAACAAGGTCTAATATATCGTTGCTTAAAAAAGTTTAGGAAACTGGATTTATCTTAGAGCAATCATAATTTTGCAACATTAACCCTTATAACTATTTAGACCTGTATCCAATACAGCATGTATTAACAGACTTGTTAGACCCGTATATACACATTTAAATAAAGGATGTGCTAAATAGTAAATTTTCCTTATAGATTTGAAGATCAATCTACTCAACATGTATGTACATATACCACTGGTAATTACCCACACATAAATAGTTACTGTGTACCTATCTATAAGAGTTTGTCTATTGTAGTCATTCATTTTATCAGACTAGCAATAATTTATTTTATATTATCTATAAAAACGTACTATGTACTTCAATGATAAAACTTGTTTATAAAATTTACTTTCTAAATTTTTTTTGATCATATCATTAGTCCATGTATAATTAATTATATAAATGTGATTTAGACATTGATTTTTTTTTTAAATCCAGACTTAAAACAGCCAACTCTGATATGCTGTAGGTGTTTAGTTGTTGTAACGCTACCTATAATGACCCATTTAATAACCTTTATATGTATTTTTGGGTATGTTGAACTATAAATATCAATGTGTCTGATACTCTATTGAGCATGACATTGTCAACGGATTGCTCTTGAACCTATGTATCCTCTATCTATGCAGTCCACAAATCTTAGTCATAACATATAATAGATACGTATAGATAAGCTATGAAATGTCATACGTTTAACTTTGCTCCATGTGGAATGTTTTGAGTAAGACCATCCCAAAATATGTAAAATGACATTCGATATGCCTCATACCCACTTTTTTATCTCATGTTTGTTTTGAGGATCATGTTTAATGATTATAATCAGTCATTTTATTTAGGTTTTTTGCATTATTGCAAATATTATTTGATAAAGGAAGATGGAATAAAGATCCTTGTTTCGTCAAAGGATGCTTCAAACTTGTACATAGGTAAATCCCTGAAGAGCTCTCATATACACATATGTAATTCATAAATTGATACAATACAAATGCAACTTTTTTCTTAAATAAAAATGCATATTTCAAGAGTTGACACAAGTAACTTAGTGCGTTCAAAAATGTTTTAAATAACTTACATAGTTCAATTTCCTATTTTCAAAGTGTTGAAACATAGATACAGAAAATATATCCTTGTATATATATATTTGAAGTTATTGAGTTAAATGTTGGGTATGAAAACGTCATTTCTTCATCCTCAGCTTTTCAAAGGTTTTGATATGGAATCAAAAAATAATGTTTTAATGTAACTATTGAAGGATTGCATAATGTAGCTCAAGAGTGTTATAAACAAGATCAAAAGTCTTTACCATCGTATATTTTAAATAACGGGATTCTAATTTTCTAACAGGTCTGTTCCTTTGAGATCAGATAGATAAAAATATCCTACACACCCCTGAACTTTAGTAAATCTGCCGAATGAGGTATTGATTTTTAATTTTTGCTGTATCAGTACCATTCGTATTGGGAAGCCATTAGGTCATCCTCAATCATAAATGTTAATACCACTATAGGAGCCACAGATATAATTTGACAATGACAATGAATAAAATTACTATCGTACAAATTTTCAAAATGACTTTCCTTAACCCGGCACTGATCTATATTTAGAAGACTTAGTAAAACATCAGCAGTTAATCATCCTTCAATTTAAGAGTATTGCATAATTTTTTTCTTCCAAAAAATAGGTGAAATTTACTTTTTGAATGCAATAAGGAATGCATTATTCGTGACATTAACCTTTCATTCCATGAGAGCAAATATTTCAATGTAAGTACTTCTATGTGTATACATGCAAGTATCTTTGTTTCACTTTTGACAGGAGCATGCATGACATTGATATAACCTTTAAGTGCAGTCAAACGACATTTGCATGATAAGTATAATACGTTTCGTTTATGTGTACATTATGGAAATTGATTATATATATCAATTCATGATGCATTCAGCTCAGAAAGTGCATAATGTATACGTAATTGAAAAACCAAGACAAAAACATTCATTTGTCATTTATTGAGGTACCAAAATCTTAATTGGCTCATCATTATTTACAGATAGATAATTGCTCATCCCTGGGCACTAACTCAGACAGAAGATTTTGTCAATAAAAAAAAATATATAAAAAATATATCATTAATTCACAGACTCAAATATTTAATTTTTAAATGCTTTAACAAATAATAAGTCAAACCAAAAAGGTCGCGGCTATTTTTTCCTCAAATGAGTGAATGACTGACAAGCACTCCCACAGAATAATGATGACATGAATGAATTAGAATAAATACCTTATTGTACTTATGGTTGTTGTATATATCTACAAAAGAAAAAGACGTAGTTGATAAAGTCAGACACCGGTTTTTTTTGTTTTTTAAAAGTCTTATTTAGTATGCATTTATATAGAAATTAAGGTCTGTTTGTATATTGAGCTATAAGCATCGAGTTAAAAGTCCTTTTTTATATTAGTTTAAGTCAAAAGGAATTTAACTTTTTCATGGGTAGGGTTACTTTTGGCCTTTACCTACATGCATTTGTAGTCGAGTCTCAAAGATTGATCGCCATTCGGTGATAACTATTTCTCACTTTTCTGATAAGTCAAATAATGTTTATTTTTGTGTTATGGATATTCATTTCTCTACGTCATTTTACAAAATAAATATTTATTGAGATTAATCATTCATAAAGAGTAAATACAACATCATTTATATACCAAATTAATACAAACCCTGACAACACAAAAGCAAGCTGAGCTAACTTTCATACAAGAATAAGATTTTAAATTAATTTTGATTTGTTCAACTGTTTGATTTTATCTTCCGCTTCAATTAATGAACTGCCATTAAAGAATAATAATATTATAGTCTCTATTTGAAAGCCCAAATAACAAACAAATAAAGTCCCATAAATGAAATGAGGGCTTTAGGTAAGTGGTTCTCAACCTTTTGACACTCGGTATCAATTTTTATAAAGTTTAAAACCCAATGGACTTTCAAATAAAGACTTTTTATCATTAGCTTCATTTCCCTTTTATTTTAGGTGACTCTCTGATTGGGAATCCCTGTTTTAGACTATAGTTAACATTTCTGAGTATCTAAGCTGATCCTAAAAATTTGAATATGAAGTCAATAATGGGGCAAAATATGGCAAATATCCTTATGAATTAAGACAAAAAATTGAGATCTTTTCTTTGTTTTCTTGATTTTTGCTGCTGATTGATTTGACGTTGACGGACTACATAGTATATCAAATGATTAAGAAAGAAGCAATCAAAATATGTCCAGACCTAGTTATCTTGGCTAATCAATAATTACACAAGCAAACCTTTTTTTTCTAGTTAATAAAACAGTAGGCAATGCGAAAACCTGATTACAATCACTTTGAAGTAAAAACAACAACAAAATCTTTGCATGTCTTGTGGCACATTTTCTTTTGCAAAATGTGACATGATACCTCACAAATTGTATGTACCCACACATGTATATTGATTTTCTTTAAAAAAAAAAAGAAGACAGTAAACCAGAATCTTAAGACAGAACTTGCCCATCAAATACCTACAGCGGAAATGTTATAAAAGTTATTCATGATTTGCTCCACTTTTTTCATTGACTCTCTATGGATATATATATGTATGTTTTTGCAAATTTTGTAGAAGCACACTTATTTTTATGCAGTAAAAAGATACTTGAAATATTATTCGGGATATTGAATATTAACATTTCCTAAGAATACAACATTTATTCAACAAAATATAACAATAATTAATTATGCAGCAAGAATTAAATTAGATAAATGTTACCAGGGAAAATATGCATCATTCATTGGCTTCCAATATAATTTCAAACATCCTTTTAAAGGATGTTCAAAAAAGTTTCAATAATATGAAGGAACAAAACATCAAGTATATGTACGTAAACATCAATTATTAAATCATCCTCTCCCTAAATAATTATTTGATCAACTAAATTATTTATGCCTAGGATTTAAAAAACAAACAATTTAAATAATGATCTTTAATTGAAGGCAATGCTTTTCAAAGTATGGATAAAATTTTATCAAAAAATAAATGTATAAGATCTCTGATTTGCAATTCCTTTTCCCTTGAATAACATTACGTCATATTCAATAAACAAGACTTGGAACAATTTAAAATTAATTAAATAATTCTGCCAAAAATCTTCTTTTTTGTCTCATGGAATTGCTCGTATACAAGTTGTATTCTGGCATTTTAACTAAGGCAGTAGTAGTGTAACTTATTAGAGATATTGCGTGATTTATATAGTTTTCAATATGTAGGTAGGTATATTTGTGGTTCTAGAGATCGGTCTTTCTCTCGTCAAAACTCCTCAAAGACCTATTTTTGTCTATTGTATCCATCTTTGAACGTTTTGGTCTCTTATTGTAATGACCAAAACCAAAGAAACTTCTACAAAAAAAAATCCTTTTCAAAAAAATTCCGATATTTTTTTCTCATAAACTAGTTCCCACAGAGCCTTGATCTTGGGTAAAGTATTCTTAACCACTACAATTGATCCATGGTACGCCAAATTATCAACTTTTTATGGATATAGAAATAATTGTATCTACAAATTTCAGATGCTCATATTCATATCTATGTATATGGTTTTAAACTTCATTCTTGAACCCAATTTTTTTTTTTTTGTTTTTTTAATATGGATTTTACAAATTTTTAATGCGGCAACTCATGATCAGTGTATACGAAAAAGGATAGTCCAATTCTGTAATTGTTAAATCTAAAAAAAAATGCAAATATATATAGTGATTTGGTTCGTAGAGTAGTGAAATGTTATCAAAATATAGTGAAAGTGATGATCGTTCACGAACTGGCCGTACAAAGCTCCAAAACAATCAAGACAATAAGGGAGTCAGTTTGTAAAAATCCAGTAAGGTGTCAAAAGGAATAAGCCTAAAAATATTTTGTTTCTCAGTCCGGGATATCAAAATTCATTAAAAACGATATCAAAATGTATATATATTGTTTACAGAAACATCATTGTTTAAATGGAAATGTCCAAAAAAACGGTATTTGAAAAAAACTAGCTTCCCCTAAAATCCATCAGAAATGGCACTTTCCCTAATCTCATTTTCAAAGATGATAAATATTTTATCATCCAGACTACTACCTCTAATTCTCAACATAATCTTGTTCTAAGAAAAGATAGTGCCTCAATAGCCACAGGAGCTACAATCCCTTATCAGCCTCAAAGGCTAAAGGAATCATGGTTTAGGGTGCTGTAAGTCAAGAAGCAAAGTATTCTCTAATTTTATCTCCCCCAACTATTCAAAGTCAATTTACAAACCAGTAACTTATGTATATAGGAGTAAGGAGTGTTGCTTTGGCTTTTATAATTATTTCAAGGTGAAACTTATACATTTACTAATGATGGGGCACCATCACATACTACGTCAAGATCCACTCAAACTTGATAAAGAATTCGAAGGATTTTTTGAAGAAGCAAAGATGACCTGCTTCTAGACTAAATATCAATCTACTGGACATTACATTATGATCCATACTTAAAAAAGGATGAATCATTCAAATATCAACTCATTGAAGACCCCATTGGTCAAAGAACGGAATCTCATTTGTGCCTGTACAAATGCTGTTCCAATGAGGCTAAGGAAGATCATGGATGTCAAGGGTGGTCAAATTAAGTAACACTCTTACTAATTATGTCTTATTTGATAAGCCTCGTCTATCTACACATGAAATACAATAAAATATTAAGTAAATGAAGTTTTTCCTTGAGTAAAATCATACGAAACGAGTTTTCAACGCTTCAATTAAAACATCATCGTTATTATTATAATTTGTTTCCTTAAACCAGGGGGATACCAAGTGTGCAGGATAGGATAGGAGATGCGGTTCGCTTCAAGGGATAATTGAGGATGCAGTTAGTCTTAATTGGTTATTTGTTTATTTTCAATCATTATGTAGGTATTTAACGAGAGTTTAATGGAACTAGGTATTGGGGGTTGTATTTACTTGTTATGTCATTAAGATGCTGGATCTTAGATCTTTTTTTTACTCCGGGATATAGCTGGATGAAAAAGGTAAGTTTTACGTAACATGCAAAAATTATACGTCTATACATATATATATATATATATTAAGTTGAACAACACATGCTATTAAATTATATAGCAGTGTTTTTTCTTTATTATTATTCAATTCCTTTAGGTCAAACAAAATAACATTCCAAGAAGCTTTAATGATTAATTTGCTGATATAAAAAAAGAATTTTCGTCATTAATATATTAATTGGTCCATTATAGATACAACTATTTGTAAAATATTAAGAAATCTCTATCAAAGCCAACTCACTAGGTCCGTTGTAAAGTTGTTTATTATGATCTCTTTAAAACGAAATGTATATCTACAATACATAGTTTTAAAAAAGCGCCATCTATAAGAAAATAATTGTACTATGTATTTATATAAAAATAGCTGTTGCTTTTTATTACTCTATTGTTGCCTGAAGTGCTGTTTTTATTCATCATAAGTGGTATGTACAGTTGATACAAAGGGGCAAGTTTTTTCTTAAAAACTTTTTTTTGGCGAATCAACCGGGATTTTAATTTTTCTGGACCTAGTTTTGAAATTTTAAGCTCGGGATAAAATGAGGTCGAAAATCTATACCTTCAATTATTATATATCACTTTCATAGGTGTACAATATAATGTCAATATATAACAAAAAAATGGTCATTTTTGACAGGCTTGAGAGACTCTTTAACTAATTTTCAAGATTTCTTTTTCTAGTACTAAAACTATATCTCAAGAGCTAACGAAAAATTAGGTGCCGTTTCCTATACTTAAAGTTATGTCTGAAATCTGGAATTTTAGGGAAAGTAAACTATTTTTGGACTATTATTGTCCTAATACATCAAAGGACAAAGAAAGCCACCTAATCTTGCCTTTTTTAGAATCATAAGAAAATTAAAGTCACCAATTTTTTAATTTTATTTTTTTAAATGAGTTCAATGGACAAACTGACTGTTTAAGGGTTAGTTAAGATTAAAGAGGGGACAATATTATTCACTCATGCAAAAAAAATAAATGATAAGATTGTTAAAAAAATTATGGGCCAATTTTAAAAAAATTAGCCATTTTTCCACACTAAAAAATTTCTGCAAATGAGTAGGATTTGTATCCAGGGGGCCAATTCAGCTGTTCATTTTATAAAATCGAAATTATTATTCAATGTATGTATATATCATTAAAGTTTTCAAAAGATTTTGAACAATCATTTGTAAAATACATAGAATTAATTAATTAATTAATTATTAGTGAACGTTTCTCTTGTGGCAATTAGTCCATAAAGATTACACATAAAGATGATCTATTGCAAAGGATAAATAACTACGACATAAAGTACATAAATTTGTCATGATACAAATATATAAATATTCAAAGCATAATTAAAAATTCATAGGGTTATCATCTCATGACCTTTTGAGCTGTATCTGTTTATTTAACTTACGTAATTATTAAATACTATACATATATTTTTTATTTCTTCTAAAAAACTTTTTCTTTCATGGACACAATTACCTATTTACGATAAAATAAAAGATAGGAACAACCCTTAGAAATATTTGTTGCTACATTAGTTTAAATACACACGAACCTGAATCCCTTATTGTTAATATTTACGCTATATGTAAAAAAAAAAAGAAGAATGTTACATAAGCTAATACTTTAAAAAGATAGCGTTATTTTTTTCTGCATGGTCCACAGTTACTTTCTTTTGATCCACGTGATGAGTATGAGAACCTTTTTGTTCAGGTTTATTTCTGTTATATAATCCCTAATTACACTCATGCCTATTTTTCAGAAGCGTCATTAAATTTAATCCTCATAAAAATGCTAATTTTTGTTCGGTTTCTTCTGGGGCAATAATAACAGAAATTGATTTATTACAAAGTTATATCTTTTATTATGGTCCTTGGACCACTAATTATGGAGGTAGACTTAAAAAACATTCCATAATAATTAATTAAATGTAAAAAATGTGTATACTACTAATAACCATCCTTTATTCTATGTGTAGCAGTCACAATGAAGCAAAAAATCCATCACAAGGAAAATACCAAAATAAAAATCAAAGGATTGGACATGAGCCCAACTCGAGTGGTTAATGACTTGTGACTCAATTTTACAAATTATTGAGGGATTTGAGACTCACTTGAGCTTTGACATCACTGACTGTAGAAAATTTGCTAGAAAAGTCATTACAAGTCATGAAATATTGAAGGAAAATACTTTTTCTCAAATGAAATTTTAGTAATTTGCTAAGCTGTTTCAAAAGCTGTTTATTTTTAGTCTCTCTATTCAGTAAATCAAAAAAAAAAATATCCATATGCTGGTAAATATTTCCTATTCGAATATCAATTCAAAATTTCTTTAAGTTATAAAAAAATCAAATTTAAAGCAGACAAATTGTTCCTGATTTTATTCTATATAGTGATTTGAGTTACCGAACAAAGTATCCATGCTCATGTTACTCCAAAATATTATTTAGATTACTTTGATTAGAGTGGTTTAAATAATTAAAATATAAGATTTTAGAAATAAGGGCCTTTACTATTTAGGATAAGGTTGATTATTGAGCCTATTTGTGATTTGATTTGATTCCAGTCTATTTTACTATACTTATTATGTAACTTTAGACTCCGATTTGAGCTGATACACTTTGAAACTAGACTTGAACTTGCAAAATAATGTCTTTGTCACATCTATGACAAAGCCACATCATACGTACCCCCATACTTCTTCTACATACGAGTACTTATGAAATATGACACTCAACAAAAATCATTTACGGTTTATTTTATTATTGTAACCTCTATGAATTCATAAGGTAACTACGTACATATAACATGGGCAATAATTGTATGGATATTTCATGCAATACCAGTCATGTCTAGTGCTTTATACCTACAAATGGTAACATCAACGTTTTATATAGATACCTCACATGCTATCAAAAAAAAAAAGATAAAATATTTTTGAATAAAACAGAAAATTTAATTATTTACTTTTCTTCATTTCTCATATACCCACAAAAAATGGGTGCAGGTGAAATACAAAGACTAATAAAAAATTAGGGAATTCGTGTGGAATTCCTACAAAAGAAAATATGTGCCAAATCAATTAGAGAATCCTAATTATTCAAAAACAAAAATGCACGATCTACAATGGTATTGTTTTACCTCTAATTAAGAGAATACTCGTAGCCCAAAATGTGGATTTCAGAACTAGGTATTTTATGATTTTAAAATAAATACATATTTTATACAAACCTTGTTATTGATTCATGTTGATGTTCCCGGATTTTGAATATTTTGATATACCATTATCTGGGATCTGAGGTAATTATTTTCCATACTCTGATTGTCTAGATAGTACTTTTGATTATGGAGGCTGAACTTGGGGCTCTAGGAAAATTCTCAGCATAAAATTAGTCAATAAATATCAACATCTGTCTTAAAAATGATATTTTCGAGTACTTCTACATCGATCATGCTACTACTCCTTGATTTGAATGTTTGAATGTATTCGGGATCTGAGGGAATTATTTTGAACTGGGATAACACTCATAGTAAAGTTTTTACACACTTTAAACTATCTCAGAAATAAAAGTTTGAATAGGCTATGGGTTTTTCTACTTCTGGGTGAGAAAATAAATCCCAGCATGATCACTTCATTTGTGTATTTAGGGGAAATACTGTGTTACTACTTGTATGCTAATAGGTGATACATAATTCCTTCAAACCTTGAATATTGACATATCAAGATAATATTCAAATCAAGGAAGAGTAATATGATCTAGAAACTATTTTTATCCAAATTGAATCTTCAAAACACTCTAGTTATTCCCACTAAACGAGATATTACCATACCCATAAACGTATGTAAATACAATATATTGAGCTGTTTGTAGGGAAAATATTTACTTTTATCAAGGATTTCAATTAGTACCTCACCCTACCATTCATAAATATTCCCTTGACATAATGAAAGATACCATAGATTATATTTGTAGATATTAATTAACTCCTGATGAGATAAGGTATAAAATAGCCATTAATATTTTGTTTTCCAGGCCTCATAATCATCTTAGTTACTTGTTCTTCATCTTTTTTAAATATATGTATATATGTATGTACTTCTGTAAATCTGTTTATCGTTTCGTTTTGGTTGATTATTTTTGTATTGTTTTTTTTATGTTCTGTTGATTATAGTAAATCTAAGGTTTCACAAAGACAGGAATTTTAGCAGTGTTTAAAAATACAATCATATATTTAGACTCATATCAATAAAATACTCGCAATACTCAAAGATAAATCTACTAAACTTTGTATCCTTTCAAGATACAATAGTCCTCGATAACTGACATTCAAATCATTATATTTCTTATTAAAATGTAATTAAATGTTCATACGTATTTAGGTAATTCTATCACTGCAAATTTGTAAATTTTAATGTCGACTTATGTACAAATTGTATCACTAAATCAATCGTTTTTTAACGTACTTGCCTTTTAAAAGATATGACAGATCATGTAAGCTTTAACAGAAATTGTACATAATAAAACGTGGATCACCAAGTCCTCATATTCAAATAATACTTATGAATCTTGTACTGTCATTCCATGGATACGAATTTATTGTGGCGTACAAATAATTTAAACTAGAACTTGTTTTAAAACTAATTTACCCTTCCATTTATGATTGAACTAAAATACGTATTCAATGGATAACCTGCACACATATGAAGTCTTATAAATAGTAGCTATTTAGTCCTCAATATTTTTTATTTGAGAAATTTGGATACTTAACAAAGTAAGTCCATGGAATGTTATTATTCATATAAATATATATAATAAGTATGTGCACATGTCCATTTCGTTACGGATATTGGGTCTCAATGTACCCATTTTACACATGAGTGTACCTACATATTTATTTATATAGTAACACACGGATTATTCTAATAATGAAATAATAAAATTATTTTAGATATGATTTGAAATGTAGTTTTTAAGTTGTTTTGCAGGTACTTTCTTTTTATTTTCTCTACTACCATTTAGTTCATTTACCAAAAACTCTTAGAGAGTCACCAAAATGTTTTGTATTTATATACTAACAAATGAACAACAGCTACAACAAGTACCTCAATATGTATGGATTTAGGTGTTTATATAAATTTAAACTAATCTTAATACCTATTCAAAGAGTCCATTATTTCATTTGCTTGATATTATTAGCATTATGTAGCATAAGAAATTATCCTCAAAATCATTCTTGAGTTTGTTACATTAATTTTCTATGCCTTTCGGATGTTGAGACGAAAGGATTACTTAACTTCCCTAGGATGGATAATTATATAATTTCAATTCAATTATGAAAATGTTTTTTATTTATTTTCAATGTTTACGTTTTGTAGTTTAAATGATTTTGATTCGAATATATAAACCGTTCCAATTTCTTTCAAACACTCTCTCTTTCTCTCTGATTTTCATAAATATTTTTTCTTCTTTTTGCTTTAAGTAAAAGAAATCAAAACAAAAAGGCAAGAAATTAGTGAAAAAGAAAAGGTTTTGTTAAAAGGTCCTCGACAAATAACATTGGAGCAATTGCATTTTATATTACCATAGAAATAATAAAAACAAAGAGGGAGAAGAAATGCAAGACAAACGTGCCTAAGTTCATAATATGTGAAGCCACCTCATGTGTGGAACAAACATTAAAGAAAGGGGGGGAAAAAGGAAGAAAATAAGGTCTGAATTTTGTTTGTGAAAAAACAAAAATAAGAGGAATATTGATTATAAAACTCAAAATTCAACTCTTATTAGATCGAATTTTTACAAAAATCTATAAACAGTCTGTTTTTTTTTTAAATCTCTTATTTACTAAATTGAAGCACTGCTTACTACGCAATTTGGATCTAAATGAATACGATGAATTAATTACTATTTATTATAAATCTAATATTTTCATGAGTAATAATCCTAATTATCGGAGCCCAGAAAGGGTTAATTTAAACAAGTTTCTAACACAAATCAAAGAAAATGGGTGGAGAAGTAAAGGTCTGAAGAGCACTCAATTTTGAGTAGAAAAAGATATATTAGAACATGACAAAAGTACCACGGTAGGAGATTCCACTTTCATAGATATAAAATATCTTCAAAAGTATGGTTTTACGAGCAATGAAATTTCAAAACTGAAGGTTATCTCGAATGTATAAAGTCATCATTACTTTATCATATCCATTTGTCAAAGGATCCCTCAGTTCATAATTATTTTGATTCATTTGATTTGTTAGTTTGTTGATGAAGTAAAAAGTTGTTTTTATTTTTGAGAAACTTTATAGGAGAAAGAATTATGAGGGTTTGTTTGTTTTTTGTTTCAGACAAAATTGATTGATGTAGGTATTTTTGTTTTGTTTTGTGTTTGTATCAAATAAGGGCATATTTTCATATAGTAATTTTATGACATTTACTCACATTTTAAAGTTAATAAATATCTTTCATCAATAGTATCGTATATCTTACTTCCATCTTCTCTACAAATGTGGACCTTCTAGATGATAGCATTTAAAACAGAACAATATATGTTTGAAGTATGTATATTAAAGTAATCAAATACAAACCCAATCTTTTGTTTAATTGCAAATCAATCGATATCTATCAAGGAAATTGGAATAAGGTTGTTAATAAGCTATAGTTTAATTAATTAATTATTAGCAATACTCCAATCCAAGCTACCTAATACTTGCTTTATTAAAAATAATAACAAAATATGCATACTTATTTAAATAATAATATTTTTAAGGTTGGGTCATTCGTCATGTCATCTTGTCTACGAAATAAAAATGGCAATCTATATACATACTTCTATTCCTATCCTTTTTGTCCAGAAATAAATTAAACTTAATTTAACCTAACCTAAACCTAACCTAAAATAAGGGATTTGTAAAATTCGTTCTTCTCAATGACGAAGGGAAGATATTTTATCTATTTATTCAGTGAACTGAGCAATTGGTTATAGCCTATATCTTCATCGTAGGTATAGCCCAAAATTCATATCGTGGTAAAAATCGAATTTATTGTTATACATATATCTAAAACGTGTGTTTTAAAATGTTTTAGAAGATCACTTAGAAAAGCTTAATTTGCCATTAATGTGGTTAATGTAGGGATATCTTGGGATTAAGAACAAATTAAGACTCTTAAGTATACTCTTATATGATTGTCCAAAACAATTTCCCATAAAAAATCAACTTCTAGATAGGTAAATGGATTGTTGATGGCCTTTGAGTATTTAAACTTCTTAGTTATTTATCTATATTTGTATGACAATTAGTCCTTGATGATCTCAATTGATCATTGATGTATAGCATAAATCATTAATGTGGATGAGTTGAAATTGTTCATACCGTCATTTGATAATTACTGTACAGTTCTAGTAAAAACTCCAATGCTTCAAAATACAAAACTTAATA
This sequence comes from Lepeophtheirus nordmannii, assembly GCA_963680855.1. Classification (NCBI taxonomy): domain Eukaryota; kingdom Metazoa; phylum Arthropoda; class Copepoda; order Siphonostomatoida; family Caligidae; genus Lepeophtheirus; species Lepeophtheirus nordmannii. The sequence goes on along the minus strand of OY804522.1, from coordinate 29,892,361 downwards.
ACTAACAATCTCATTAACTAGTTGAGGGCTCAAAGTTTTACACTTTTACTTTCGAAAAAAAGGGTTTTTTTTACCATTAATTATGTACTTTATGTAGAAACAGGTCTTTTACAAGTCAATTCTGATAAAAAAGTTGAGTCTTAATGATCAAATAAGATCACATAAACATCTCACTTTTCTAACTAGACACCTAAAATTATAGACGAGAGTACACAACTCTAATATTTTTGTATAAAATAAGTATTTACAGAAATGACAAGAGGGAAAAAATATAAAATCACAGATGCCCTTGTACTTGGGGTAGAAAAAAGTTAGCCTATATTCATAGCAATGTCTCACAGGTGTCACATTTAAAACATCAGCTCAATCCACTCAGTAGCTTTGGAGTCTATGTATACGTCTCAGACTGATAAACAGAACTCTACAAATATACTTGTATATCATGACGATCCTTATAGGACAAACTGAAATATTATGTATTCTCCCTACACCTATTTCCATCGGACGATTCTTCTAATTTAAAACAGCTGACTCTACGTAATATGAACTCAAAAAAAATGTTATATATAATTTCGATTTATACTTATATGCAACCAAGGATTCTGTGCCCCTATTTTGAATTTTTGAATATTATGTCAATACTAATTTTGGATTTTTATATTGGTAAAATTTATCAATGTATAGACTATAGTATATTTTATTTGAGTAATAATTTCAAATTGAAAAATTGACAACAAAAAAAAAAAAAAAATAGAAAAGTCTAGCAACCAACTATTTTATCAATTTTTATGTTCAAATAAATCTCATTGAGTCAAGTCAAATATGGAGCTTATTATGTATTATTTGAGCTGAACCCGAGTCCAATCCAAAGTATCACATTGGAACATGATCTTACATGTTATTGGGTAATCTAAAGCTTCGTCTTCCATTCCATTTATTTCATTTTTTGTTTTGTTTCATACTTATCAAACATTTAATCGGCACAAAGGTGCAACTTATAATAGTTCCCCATTCAAAGTATAATTAAAGACCATTTAAGATTTCGTAAATATTTATATATGGTTCTTTTGAGAGAAAAGGAAAAATGATTTATACTCAATCTTTAATTACTATTGCTTTATTTTTATTTATTTTTACTTTTTTTGCAATCATGGCCTCATTTTGCGGAAAATGGAACATTTTGATATTTTTTTATTTTTGTAAGAAGTAAAAAAAATGAAGTTCTAAAGAAAACAATAATTATTAATTATAGTCATTAAGTGCTTTTTATATATATAAATACAAAGCCTAAATTAAAAGTCGTGAATGTTTACTAGGTCAAGATTAGTAATTTCATCATTTTTTTTTATTTCATTCGACCTAGATGAAGTATAAGTGTGTGTGGAAATTTTTTTGATATCGTGTCATATTCGATTAATATGTATAATTATTTTTATTCAAACTGACAGCAATATTTGGTTCACATATGCATGTATTTATCAAATAATACTATTTGAATAAGGTTAACTTATATATTAAATGCTATTCGTTCCACAATTGACCTCTTTTATCAAACATACTATGCAAAGCTCAAAAAATATGGATTTCTAAGGACTTTTTTCTTTTCAATGAGCCGACTATTTTAGGATTCAAAACTAGTAAACGATTATTCGGTCAAAATTATCTCCTTTAAATTAACCTTTGAGATCCCAGTAAAAATAAGCGCACGAAAGTCCAAATATGGCCACTACGGCCACTTATTAATTTCCCGCATCACCAGAGTAAAGCAGATGAGTCATCTGCCAAAATTTTGAGAAATTATAAATTATAATTTTTAAATTGTGGATTTAGTTTTATTTTATTGATTTATGCTAGTTGTTGCTAGTTTTTTTAACAAATAATAATAATTGCAAAAAGTGATGTCACCTTAAATTACATTGACTGTCAGGGCAAAAAATATTACCAATAAAGTAATTAAGAACTTTTAATTACATTTTTTCAAAACATTGATTTTCTTTGGTATTTTTTTAAAAAAATGTATCTTTTTTTAAGGAAATAAAGTATGACAAATAATTGGCAACTTTGTCAAATTACCAATTAGTTTAAAGATATTTAAAATAAGCCGATTTAAACGACTCACGGGTAGATTGGTATATCTCTAATTAAGACTCAAGGAATAAAAGACTAATGATTATTTGAAGCTCTTATCTTAAGTGTTATATGCACTTTAAAAAAATTAAGTTATTATCTTTTTGTAAATACTAACTTGGATCGTGTAGCCTATAAAATAAATAATAGTAATAGAGGAACTGGTACTAAAGATATTGTAAAGGCCCACATTAAGGAGACCATCCTAGAAGTTTTAATTTAAATAACATATTTACAATAACGAATGACTTCCTTAATATGTGGATAGGGTGATCTGCTTTACTTTTTAATAAGTTTGATAGATTGTCAAAAGTTTATTTAAAAAAGATAAAGCAAAAAATATTTGATTTTCAAAATAAAATAGAACATCTCTTCTAAATTATTCTGATGGAAAAGTAAGATTTTTTTTATTCCAATCATACAATTTTGTTGTTCATGTCTCTTTCAAGATGGCGAACTGGCAAATGATGACGTCACATAAAAAACTATATTTATTTATAAATAACTTTGTATATTTTGTAATATATACAATTAAGGATCACAACGAGCTTTTTAGGATAAACAAAAACACACTGTATTCTCCCTTCAGCTGATTTTCATCATTTGACTCTTTTGATTTAAAGCAGCTGACTCTACGTTTTATGAGTTCAAAAAGGGTATTATTATTATTTATGATTTTGATATATAAAAAATATATTAAATCAAGGATTGCGCGCCCTTTTTTTGAATTTTGAACATATTACAAGTATTAACAATTGGTTTGAAATTCGTAGAATTTATAAATATATAGTATATCTAAATAATAAATTCTGCATAATATTAACAAGTTGGCAATAAGGAAAATACAGAAGGGTAGCTACCATATGTTTTTCCAAATTTTTCCTTTCCTTTTGTCAGTCGAGGTTGCGAGTGGACAAAAAAGCTCGACGTGGATATGATCTGAATGGAAAGAACGGTGTTTAAAATGTACTTTTATGACATTTGTAGGTATCAATTTACAAAAAATGATTTTTTCAATATATGTTTATACTTTTCAAGATCGCGGAAACTATCTTATCCTCCACATCATGGAATTCTTTTAATTCCTCAATCCTAAAAATCCATATTGATAAATAGCTTTCATATTTTCTTTTGTCATCAAAACAATTACTTTGCAAAAAAGTGATTACATGTATAATCCAATTTTTTTTCTTCAAATAATTACGTATTACCAAGAAAACAACAACAACACATCAGTAATTATTCAAAAATTACATCGAAACATATCCTATATGTCGTCACAACACTTTTGGAATCATAACAGTCTGATATTACATAATCATTAAAAATAACCAGAGTATGTAAGCTCAAAAAGCAAAAAATACTCAAGTTGACTATAATAACTAAAGGCCCTTCATCTTATTATGTACTAGGCATCGTTTAGCCGATTATAGATTATTCGTCAAACCAGATTGATTATCACCAATATTTATTCCCCTAAAAAAGGACAACATTTTTACTAAAATGAAGGAAAAAACAAAACAAATGACCGATCCAGCCATTTTTTAAAGATATACATATTTCCTCACTTAATTAATCTTATTGACTCTGAATATCAATGTAAATTAAGGTATGTGATATCATTTTTGAGCATTATCAATTTTTTGTAAATTGTTTGACAAATTATTTATTGATAATCAAAAACTAAAAACTTGTATAAAATCCTGAACATGGACACACCGGCCATCAATAAAATAAAGAACATTTGTGTTCTCTACATTCAATTTGTTAGCATTTGGCTGTCTCAAAATCTTGACAAATGAGCTGTTTTGCTATAATGATGAAGAGGAAAATCACTTTACTATTATTGAGCTTCATTTGTAATTATCTTGACTGGATTTTTAGGCTAATATAAAAAATCTTTCAATTTATTAGGTTTTTTTCCTCTCCAAATAATAATAATCGATATTGGCGTCAGAAAATCCATATTGCTTGTCCCCTACTAAAAATCACTCTTTTGTACATGGTAAACTGCAAAGTCTCACTATAGAATATCCATGAGCTCTGTATACATTACAGATATTAAAGTGATTCCAAAATTACATTTTCTATTCATTCTCAATGCCCAAAAAAGTTAGAAGTTGTCTACGCTCTGATAGTTAAAAAAGATGGGATTTTTAACTATATCAATATATATATATATATAAATTCTATGCAAAATGTATATAAGAAATATAATACCACCATTTTAGTGGTTATAAGCTGCTAGGTATTATCCTATACATATCTAAATTAACATAAACTTATAGCTATTAACATTCCACTCCTGCAAATTGAAAGTTATTTTGTGTAACACGAGACTCATTTGAGTATTACAGTTAAGTAAACATTGCAATATGAACCATATAAAAGAATCTCAAATACTCTCTGCCCAAAATAGGTGTAACTTAAATTACCCCTAATCTGTATGTAGATCCGTCATTGATTTATGCTCTATTTAAAGTTGAAAGAATAAATATGTTGATTATAATTGCTCAAAGTCTTCCGTAACTTTTATATTCATTTAGTACTCTTCTAAATGCATAAGTGAAGTTATTAATTTAAAAACATTATTTGCAATATTTAAACAACATCATAGCCAAACATTTATTACTTAATTGAATAAGTGGAAGTAAAATGTATGTAAATATTTTACTTATATGTACATACATACACATATGAACCAAAACCTATATGTACATAAATAATGTGCCGATGCATTTTTACTAATTATTTTAAAAGTTAAAAGCACATGGTATGTTTTTAGTAAGGCTTTTCATATATGTACATATATAAGTATATAATTTGTGAATGTGAACTTTGTAATTAATTTCTATATACTGCAATAAATCTCTCACACCTTAACATTTATGTTTGATTCTTATCCGTTTTATTTATGTATAATGTATGTACTATAACATATATCCATTGATTCTACCAGATATTTTGAGATGGACTAAATACTAGAAAGTGTACATTGTTTCATTTAGAATTTGAGACATTCCTCTATTCCAAGACTCTCTAATGTATATTTGCAATAATGACGCAATGACTCTTGAATTTAAGTTATTTCTGATGATCTAATCCGCAAGTTCAAGTAAATTACTTTGATTAAACTCACTGACGACGACAAAGATGATAGAAATGCATAGTTACGTAGATACAAACAACAAACATGGGGACTTGGACTCGAGACGCACATTAGTATCAAAAAACTTTATCTTCACATTATGATCGAACTCTAATTTAAGAGATGCAAACTTGAAAAATATTCGGAGTTTAAGATTCATAACTGTTCTTCATTTCAAATTATTATTATTATTATTATTTAAATGACTATGATTCATATGATTGGGCTTTAACATTGTTGATGACTGAACCTGAGGTGAGGAATCATGTATATGTACATATGTACTCAAGAGTCCCACTTATGACAAATTAAAATGCAACTTTTGACTCAAACTGGACTCGAAAGTAACAGACTCAGACTTAAACGAATTTGGAGGACTTATACTCTCGTACAAACATTATTCATTCACAACTATTATTATTATTTAAGTTGTGTTTTCTTTTTGTAAAGTTAAATTTTAAATTTAATGATGATTGAATCAGAGATGGAACATTAAAATCCATTTGAAATAAATACGATATCAAGCAAACTTCATTATGTTCGATCATGGATATATCCTCATCCTCTTTACATATGTTAGAATATATGTACATATATGATTTGACCTTTTAACTTATATTATTATGACATATTCTATGGATTCAAAGTATCCTAATGGCGTCACACCTGTATGTAACAGGCATCAACAATATAGGCACCTACCCACCAATCCATATGCTATGTATAAACATCTATCTTTCTCCTTATTGAACTTTGATCTATTGAACTCAAATTTTCGTCTTGGAGTCGCACATAAATCTCCCTAAACTGGGACTTTATACTCAGGCTCAAAAAACTTTACTCAACTCACAACCTCAACCAAGGATCAAACTCCCTCAACATGACTCAAGAACAGCTCAACCTACGATACCACAAATTACATAATTATATTATTTTCTCCCTTTTAAAGCTGTGCCCCTTAAAAAAAGTCGTAAGGCAAAATAATAAGTATATACCTATAACTATATGCATATATGTGAATATAAAAAGCATTACACTTAACATTAATGCAATAAAAATACTTCCCTCATTCTTTAAATAGTCATATGTAAGCTCTTTCTACATATATATGTACATACATAAAGTTTTCTTCATCATTTTATAAAATAGCAAATCTGGTTCAAGGTCCTTTTGAAAGTAGTAACGAAGAAATATAGAAATGTAGATATATAGTATAGAAATAATGGAAAATTGACCTCCATAGTTAAATGTGTCTACACTTTTTATTTTTTTATGTATGCATGTAAGTATATTTCATGGGGAAAGACGTCACCTGTCGAATTATGTATGTAGTATGGAAGGATGTAAAATGCAAGAACTTGAATCATCATCATCTGTTGGTCTTTTTTATCTAATACTATTTGTAGGTTATATCCAGGTTGTATATAAAACTAAGCATTCATAAATAAATTATTGATTCTCTAATACCCCTATATACATATATATGTATATATATAATTAATTTAGGTATATAAGTCCAACTAGCTTTGAAGGAAAGTCATTTGATTTCCTCTTTATAATTGAAAGAATATATGTTGTAGGACCATAATTAAAAGTCCTTGAGAGTGTGGTTCCAAAATGAATCAACACTTAACTAACTAACTAACAAAATAACTAACTAACGACATGTAATCAGTTGTTTGAAAAGACAAGGTTATCGATAAATGTCTACAAAAAAAAAAAAAAAAATTGAAGTAATGAAAAAAGTTCTTTAATTTCGAGCCACGATTCCCACATTGATACTTGCACATCTCTCTTTCTTTGCATTTTTGTTTCTTTTACATTAATGATTTGCACAAAAAAAACCACACACAAAAAAAACCAAAACATGATTTAATTACTTTTGAACTTTCTCCTACCACTCCACTATATGTTGTCTTTGAAACAAAGATGAAAAAATAATAGAAAAAATTATTATAAAGAATAATATCTAACTGTACGTACCAAACATAGGTAGGTAAGCAGAGTTAGTTCTCAGTTATTTGCAAAAAAAAAAAAAACTATAATAAAATGTTTGAATAAAAAAAGAGCATATGACATAATTAAGAAAATCTGTAAAAATTATTCATCATCAAAGTAAACAAGTACAGAAGCAACAATAAAAACAAGTCACCAACAAATGCCATTTTGACAACATATTTTTGTTCTGTATATATTTTTTATTTAAATATATGCGGTGGTCTTTAAAAATCTTAAATCTACTGTGAAAACTACTGTTATATCGTACATTCAAGAAAGAATTAAATAGAAAAATAGTCATTCAAACCATTGCAAATATGTATGTATGTATGTATGTAGTCTTGTGCAACTCTGAGTATGTTTTTTTTGCATCATGTCATATTCACATTTAGCGAATTTCCAAATTTAATATCAGATTGCGCCGAAATGATAGGAAAATAATATCATTTGCTTTGTATTTGATAATAATCAAAATTGTATCTTTTTGTTATTGTTATTGTTATTATTATTATTATTGTTACAAGTATAATTTGCATGACAGTTGCATGGGCAAAAAACAAAAATACATATCTTTTTATAAACATTGATAAGTTTTTGCAAAAATAAATAAATGAACAAATATTTTATTACTGATTCCATCAAATCTGTATTATATATTACCTACATTAAAAATGGGCTATCTTGAGTGGCCCAGTTAGCTTTGTTCGAAAACTTGAAAATAAAAAACAATCAAACAAAACCTTCCATTTTGGTGTATTTTTCATATCCATATTTCCTTCTACATTTAAGGGCCAGTAACCTTTTATTTTATCAGAGTTAAAGAGGCAAATTAAATTAATATAAAAAAGTCAAATACATTTAAAAAAAACTCCAACTGCTTTGTCTAAAGAACCTGCCTTATTTTGAAGGTGCAATGACGGATAAGGAGTTAATATATGAGTCATCATTTTATTTGTTTATTAGTCAATTATTATAATCATTTGAAATGACTATATATCAGTTAATTTAGTGTTGATACGATGCACTTATTTTCGTATGGATTCGTGCAATCCATGAATTGTGATAACTATACAAAAAATTAGCAAATTTGACTTTCTTCAAAATATTATTTCCTATAAATTCAATACTTTTCTTCAATTTGTACAATAACTTTAATTTAAAAGTTGAGTCAAGAAATTTCAAACACCTGTTTTACAAATATGTATACATATAATAAAAAAATAATCTTCTGTGGCATGAAATTGTCTTAAGGCTAATAAATAGAAGTAAACTGCTGACAATCTATTTGAGATATAAGCAGAAGTAATTTAATTTTAGAGATTTGTGTTGGTCTTGAGATCAATTTTTTAAGATTATTGTTTTTGTGGTCAAGTTCAAGACCAAAGTAAATAAATTTTAACTTTCCTTGGAAAATTTATTTCCCTTTGTAATATGCATTATAGGATAACATGAAACCAAGGCCTATCTATCAAATACGATTACTCCATTCCAAAATGTACAAAATATGATTTTTATGAGGGGTCTCACATCAAAAATATTCAACATAAAAATGATGCATTAAAGTATTACCCACTTCTGCAAATTGTACATATGAGACAATACTTTTAATTTCAAATGAAGTCATCGTATCAATGTTTAAAATTTGGAAGCACAAATGACGTCATCAATACTTTATTAAAAAAGTATATATATATATATGGGAACGAGTATGACCCAACCTGTATGAGAAATCAAATTATTCATATCCAACAAAAGTTATAACGGTCTTGGGCTAATCCAGGATTTCCAAAATAAAACTCCTTACTATTTTTAATAAATACCTCATAATTCATTGAACTCGTGGTCATAGGAGTGTTTTATTAACTGTGAAGTTAAAAAACATACCCATATATTTTGTAACTCAACCATGACAGAAAAAATCAAATAATCAAAAAAAAAAAAAAATTATGCTCAATAATTAAATAATATAAAACCCCACCAAATTTATTTATAATTTCAATTTATTAACTAAATTGATGACAAATCATAACTCTCTACGTCCAATAAAATAAGGTGTAAATATGTATATTATAAATACCTTAGAACATCATGCATGCATGTATGTAGCATCAAATCAATGCCCTATTACTGTGGGTGGGCCCATAAAACTTTAATTTAATCAAATATCATAAACATATATGTTCATACTTGATGTAGGATTATGCTATGTCTAGGTATTCATAAATATTTTGTGAAAAAAATAAAAAAATACATACATACATAATCTCTTTTGAATTGTTTACTCCTATGATGAGTTCAAATGAGTTTATGACGTAATGCTCATTAGCTCCCTCTATGGAAACATGAATGAAAATTGGTTGTTAAATACTGCAGAGCTGTAACTACGTAGAAGCAGCAAGGATGGGGGAGTAATTTTGAACAATAGATTTCCAAATTACATATGTATGTATGTATCTAATTACGCTTATTTTTATGTTGTTCAGCGTTTGATTTAAAATGATGAAAGTGTTTGCCTATGAACGTGTAGTGACTGTTCATTAAACTGCGACTTTAGACTCCTCTCGATTCCAATGTTACGTACAAGATTCAAATTTGATTAAGTCTTTAAAATTGAGACTATCAAATAGTGTTATGTCGACTCCAGAAGTTCTTTACTTAGTTTGACTTCATTTCATTCGTTTATTTTTTGACTAGACACAAATTCTGATTAGCTTTTTTAAACGTTGTTGTTCTACTTAATACCATATTTGGGTAAATGTAATGACGTGAGATGAAGTAATCCTTTGACTGAATGAAAGAATATACGTATATAATCATCAAATTACTCAATTTAAATAGACACAGATGTCTTCTCTCTATGTACATACATACTTTCTGTAACATCAAATGCTTATCAAACGTAATTTTTTTATGGAATGAAGGCTGTAGGTACTAATAAGTATTCATACATAGATGGCTCGAAGAAGCACTGCCTTTTAATGAAGTAATTCTTATCATTTCTGTAAAATAAATATGGCTATATATCATATACATACAAAATTTAAGGAAAAATATGAGTTGAAGTCTTTCAAGATAAATAAATAAAGCAGTAGTCGTTATTTTGTAGAAATTAGTAAAGGATAGTGACCCATCAATGCAAACAATTTATGAATTACTTTGATACATTTGTAGAGATATATTCAAATATTTTTCAAATGTGTCTAATCCCCTGAGTCAAATTATGAAAATTTGATACATCATTTGTAAGATGGCTGCAGAAGCAGTCGAGGACTTGATGAGCTTTGGGTTGTATATATTTTGCCTCCATCTACTCCCTCCGTATCTCTCTTGCCCTCTTGTGCTGATGCAGGGTCCAATAATTTTGAAAATAACTTTTTGTTGGCCATGTTTTTTTGTGGAAAACCCATTGTAACGTTCTTTGTCAATTCTAACAAATTGGGGTAGGAACATGGTTTCTCCTATTTCCATGGCCCCTTCCCTATGTCAATCTGGAATCGGATGTAAAAAAAAAAGATACATATATTTTCAAACTCCAGATGTGAATGTAAGTATCTGCAAATGTGAATGTTTCATGTATTGTAATTTTGGATATAGATGCAAATATTTCTAAAATTTATGGCTACACCACAAATTCGACTATTCAATAATTACCTAACTCATTTATTCATAGTCTTTTGAAAACCAGTCATAAATGACCATTTTGGATTAGACTTAAAACACAATCAGCATACGTATGATTGCACAAAGATGCAGTTTTATTTTTTAAACCCTTCTCTCATGATATATAAGCTTAACTATCATTAAAATATTTGTAAGTGCAATGATGAACAGTGCCATGAATCATCACCGATTAGGTCTACCAATGAATCTCTGAATTGAAGCTAATAAATAGTTACAAAGTCATTTGCAATCAAATATTTCTTCTTATCGTATTATCCATTCCATGAAAAGTTTTTTGCCATGACTCAAATTTGCATCAATAACCATGTAAAACAAAAATTGAACAACGTAAATTATTATTATCTTTATTGACGTGTAACTACAATAATATATTGTTGGAATAATATGTATGTAGATATTTCAATTGATTTGTAGATAATGAGTAGACTCAAAATGGTGCATTTATTTTGAAGAAAAAGAAATAAAAAATGCAATTGACATTTATAATGCAGATATGAAGACGCTTGAATTGAGAGATGATTTTCTCTTTTTGTATTGGCTCATTGAGAAAGTTTTAACAAAGGAGATGATAGGAAATTTATCAAATAAACATTGAATCAAATATATAAATATGCATGTACTTATGTACATACATGCATATATACCTAAATATATCAGTGCAAAAAACATATTTAAAATACCATGCCAAGGTATCTTCTTCTGTTTGCATCGAACTGACTTATCAAAAAATTGGAGAGCAAAGGAATAGATAGTAACGTCTAAGCTTATAAAGCGTAGATATTACACTGCCTGCATTGACGATTTCAAAAGACAAGATGTAGTGATGAATTGAAAGCCAGGAATGTTTGCTAATAGCTAGTTAGGCATTTCAATAGAGACTCTTACAACGAGTTGCTTTTTAATGTGTCCTTGTAGTAACAAATACTGTTGTAGATCTCAAAACACCCTTGATGTGTTTGTTTTTTTTTTCGTTTAAAATAAAATACAACTAAAAATTCTTAAAGGAGTCGAAGAGTGGAAGCTTTTAGAGATACAAAAGGCTAACAAATAGCTCTGTCTTCGAAATATATAGTTTTGAGACATAATATGACTTTAAAATTCGAATTTTAAATAATTGAGTCAATTTCTGAGTCATATTTACTAACGTGACTGGAGTAATTTTTAATTTCCAGTTAGTGAACAATATATTTGAGTGTAAGAAAGTTCAAGTATAAATAATAATATTTTATAAATAAGAAATTAATATAATTAGAAATTGAACCTCGAGTTGGTCACCTGAAAGTCATTACTGATATGCATTTGGGCTGTGGAGAGCAAATTGAATAGCCCTAATATATAAAAGTAGCAGTGTTTTTATATCGATCTCCAAATAAGGCAGCGTTTTTTGGTTGTTGTTTTTTTAAGATTCATATTTTGAAAATGTTTTTAATTTATTATAATTAAACATAGATTTATGGGTTTTTAAAGATTTTGTATGAGAAAAGCAGGGAATGTGTTGAAAAGCCTGAAGCCTATCTACAGGGTTAAAAAAAACTAAAGAAAAACAAGATATATTTTGAGGAGAAAAAAAAAGAGAATTAATCACTCTGTTATGTACATACATATGCGATAGATAACATATAACTTACACTCAAACCTATATGTAATATAACGTAAATCAAGCGGAATTCCTTTCATCAAAGGACTTGTTACATTTCTAATTTTGCTATTTGGTTATTCGAAAAGATATGTATATATATATATATATATATATTGTTACATCATTTCCAGATATACAAATCATAGGTATTGTACATACATTGTGCAACTTGCATCATAAAGTTACACATCATTATAATTAATTAATTTCTATTCATCGTATAAATGTAAATACCACATACATATGTAGACAAATTTTGTATTTATTCTCTTTTCTATCTTTTTTTCTTTGTTGATGATTGATATTTAATTTTAATGTATGAATATTTTGTTTATTTATTTCATTATTGATAATAATTAATGTAAGAAAAAGTTATATAAGAAATGTATATAAAATGATCTTCAAGGACCTTGCCACATCCGCATCATCAATTTACAGATGACTCAAAAATTATTCTTTATTAGTGTATATACATATGTATGCATATTTTATTTTACTTGCAAAGAAACAATTCATTCATGATGTCATCATCATTTACCTACATGACTTACATTGGCTCCTCTAAATTGTCCAAATACCAAGCAAGTAATTTCATTACATGTTATATAAATCACATTTGTTTGGTAATTTAAATCATTGCCTTTAGTTTTCAACAAGAATTATAAAGCATGATTTTATTGTTCAATAGTAATAGGAAATAATAGGTAAACTTATCAAGGTTTTGTGGGTATAGTTATATTCATGTACATACACAAGTTTGTTCTTGTAACACAAATAGTAACAGAAAAAAAAATGAGAGAAAGCATTTAAATTGTGTTGACTCAAAAAAAAACTATTTACTTGGTAAAACTTGACTTGAGTTGTTAATTTTTTGAATCATTCCAAATTGCGAGTCATTTTTATACATTACAAAAAACCTAATATTAATGACTTATGATGTTTAAGTTATAAAATAATTTTTAATTCAAAATCCTCTCACTATTTTATTGTCTGATTCTTTATTTGGGTATGGACATGCATGGCCACTTTCCTAGCAGAGAAAGAGTAGGCTACAATCTAGTTGCCTACTCCTGTCAAAAAAAGGTAATAAAACCATAAAAGAAGGATTTTACTCTATATTGGCAGGGTTTATCCTATTATTCAACCTTTTTATCTCAAAGAATCTTTCTGTTATACCGGTTTTTTTTGTGTGTGTGTTATTTCCGAAGAAGACTATTTAAGTACTCTGCTGATACTGGGTTTATGAGCTCGAGTCTATGTTTAGAAGCATATATTGTAATTTCAGTATGTAATTTTTGACTTTTTGGATGAAAATTGCAAGTTTTTTAATATTAAATTAATCTGTTATACATCATGTACATAATTAAAGAATCCATTGTGAGATCATTTAAAAATAAATAATGTTAGTTGATCAAAATGAAGTGATAACTTCAAACCATAATTGGTAAACAAAATGTTCTTTGTTAAAAATAATCAAATCAAACCTTATGGGACATTCAAATTGCAATTTGTACAAAATGTATGGGCTGTTTGGGAGAAGGAGGGGGAGTAAAAACACTTTTTTTGGAAAGTGATAATTGATGAAAAGATGTCACATGCTGTTGAAGGTATGCAAAATTTTAGCCCTGAAATTTATTTCTTTGTCGATCGTAATTTCCCATTTTTCAATTTTCCTAAAATCAATGAGTACTTTTCATTAAAACAAAGGAAGAATAAATGACACCCTTTGAACATTCTATAGAATAATTGTATTCTATGTTTATCTCATTTTTTGAATGTAACTTGCACAATCTGCTTATACAAGTTACATTTTATACACAACATATATAAACGTTTGAAATAAATTCTTAATGACAAAGATACCCCTAATGAAAGGAGTTAGCCTTAATGCTCAAAATAGAGTCGTCAATACTCTAATGGAAGGTTGTTTATTTGGCCCAATATAATGTACTTTGCTCATGAAGGTACATACAATAAAAATTTGAATATTTCGTAATAAAATTATCTTTAGGTATACCGACCTTCACAAACCGGATGAAAAAAATTGCAGTAGGGATTATAGCGCCTAAATAGATACATAACCATGATCCTTTTTAAGTAAATAAAGAAAGGACAGAGGAAGAGCAATTTGTCTCTTTCTATAGCAAATGATCTGATCAAAAATTATCACAAATGCCTTTATTTAATTGAAAATTAAAATAAACCCATTGTCTAAATATATAGCAATGTAGGTATATTTAAAAAAGAAATTTGTTGAAAAGTGTCTTTTTTTATGTATAAGTTCTGCATGGTTTCATTTTAACTTAAGCATACCTAAGCAGTATTGCACATTTAACCACCAATTAAGCTCAAATGTAATGAAAAACAAAGAATGACATTTATTCTCCTTTGAATGCAATGTAAGGATGAAATGAAGGAATACTGAGAAGTTAAAGTCATTAGGTATTCATTAATGATTTGTTTTTATGCATTTCGTTAGTCACAAAGAATAAATAACTGTTTGATATGTTTTTAAACAATAATTATTCAAGTTTGCTGATCAAGACGTGACTACATAAATGTTTGGTGCTTTTGAGTAAGCCGCCGACTTTAAGGTGTAAATAAGGCAAATTATTTTATATGTAATCAATATGGAGTCAAATATTCATTCAAGAGACATCCTTCCTTTTGCATAGAGTTAATTATATGAAGCAATGAGCGTGAAGGATAAACAAACATCTTAGTAATCGTATGGGTCAAATAACTTATAATATTGTGTCAATGCCGAATGACTTCAAAGAGATGATCCTATGATAGTTATCTATTAGAGTAACAGGGAAAAAAATCCTTCCGAATGTTCCTTATTATACAATATTAATACGTTCAGGCAATGCCTTAATTTTTTTTAAAGACCAAATGCAAGGAAGAGATGAATCTTTTCTTGGGATATTAAAAAGTTTAAACGATAACAAGCCATGACGTGACGAAAACCTTGAAAAAATGGTAATAAACTGATTTTTGTAATCCTTTATATAACCGCTCATTACATTGCCTTGAAGGAATTTTACTTTTAAATGAAATCAAAATATTTTAAAAACATACACCCAGCTGTTAAAAAAATATACATATAATCAACTCTAAGCCCTTCCAAAATAAAGCAGAAACAATAAATGGCTTGCTGAAAAATACTTATCTCACTAACAAAAACAGGGGCTCTCAACTGGTCTTACACTAAAACCCGTATTTTCTCAGCGATCTATTTTTATTGCACTTCAAGCTATGCAAAAGTAAAGGATTTCACATAGAGATCGACCAACGTTCAGCCGGCCCTGATATGTGTATCATCTTATAACAAAGTTTATTTAGTGTAATTTTATGTAGTTAATGTCCTCCATCCCCCCCCCCCCTCTCTTTCTATTTAAATAAGTCTGAGATAGTTCTTCGTGACTGTACCGGGTATAAAGTTATTTTATTTTTGAGCAGCTCTCTGCACTTCACCTATCAGTGGTGCACAACCCACCAGTTGAGAAACACTGATATAAAATTTTACAGAGTGTTTTTGTTAGCAGTCAATTTGTTCTCTTGGTCCTTGTGGTGTTCTGAACGTTGATTCGTTGTACTCAAACCAGCTCTTGATCATTTGTAAATGGTCTTACTATTTAACAAAACGAATACTCCAACGGTTGAAAATAATAATTATTAGTCAACTAATTTCGAGCTTCTGTTTTTTTTTTTTTTTTTTTTTTTTGGAGGAGGAGAGGTTGAGAGAAACAAAAGTATATGTTACATATTATATATATGTATAAATATCAGGATTAGATGACAAAAGAACACGGAGGTTATCGTGTTCCTTTTGAAATGAAGGAATATATATATGCAAAATAGTAAAAGGAAACACGATTTCCTTTTCATTCAACATTTCTTATGCAAAGTTATTCAGCCAAAAGATTCGAATGAATGCCCCAACAATTTAGGCAAAAGAAAGATTTTTCATGTACGTGTTCACTTATTATCATACGTACAAGTATGTACATGTGTGTACTTATGTATGTGCCTACAGTCATTATGAATGATATGAAATAACTAAGTATCAATTAGGAGAAGAGGTTTAATCAAGTTAAATAATATTGGAGGAAGTTGACTTTTCACACCTGAACGTTGTAATATAAAAAGGTGTGGCTTCGATTAACAACAACAACTACAACAACAGCAACAACAAAAAAGAAAATTGGTGGGAGTAGCTCCTTCGTACTTACTTACATATATACTCAGTCATTTAGGCTGATACACACAATTTCTAAATGAAAAGTGTTTTTGAACAAATCTCTGTTCTTATGGAAAAAAACCCAAAAAACTGAAGTGATTATATCTATGGCTCTACCTATTTGGCAGGAATATAGAGTGCCAGAGGAGTGTAGTAGTATACATATCCCTTGTATATATATGTTTACATGGTTTTTACATATTATAATGTCTTTTACATATTACATTAGATTAAAATTTGATATGTTTTACAAACATACAACATTCTATTCCATATTTTTTATACCCATTAAAACGCCCATTTGACACAGGTAAAGCCTACTTTATGGAATTCATTTATAAGCTTATCTAAATATAGACAAACATATATGTACATAAAAAGATCAAATTATAGATATTGTTTTTTTTTTGTTTGTTTTTTTTCATCAGAATGAATGTAGCTTTTAGAAAAAGTAAACAAACAAAATTGTGTTATATTATATGTGTACCTATTATGTAGGTAAGTAGGACTTATCCATTAATCAACTGATTTTATAGGCATTGTTTTATATACAATATATTTTTTGCATGGATTCTTCATATAAATAAATAGACATACATACATATGGACATTTGCAAATGTTTGTTAAATTTGATCAAGGACGGATCAATAGCAATAAATTAGAGTAAGTTGTTGCTAAACAAATTAGTGTATAGACACATGGAATGAATTTACGTTTATGTTAACGTGGATTCCTGCCACGTTTTGAAAGCCTTTTAAATTTAAAAGGCTCTGTTGGCTATAAATGTTTTATAATGAATAAATATACAGGCACTTTTAGTCAACTGTCTTTAATTAACTCTTTTAAATTTGGATTGCTATTATAGGTAACAAATAAAGTAGCAAATATCTAAGCATGTTTTGGTGGTCGAACTTCTGCTCGAAGTGCATTTCTCAATTCTTCTTAGTTAATTAGTTTTCCTTATAATCTTTTTGAATATTTGCATATGGCTCCATTGTAAAACAATGGCTTTAGACTGCAGGAGTTTCGGCCTATTTTCAAAGAGCCTCAGCTGAAAATCAGACTAATTGTCTAATTAATATTGCAAAGTAAATTGAAAGGAACTGATCAAGTATTTATTTATTTTCTGCTTGATGCTTGAAGTAAGCAAATTATGTTACCTGAGAGAAACGATATTTTCCACCTACATTTCATTTGATAATGATTAATCTATGTAATATAGTCATAGAAACTAGAAGAGGTAAAAATACATATTACCTACATAAATTTTTAAGTACATAGTTATCTAAAAAGGTCCATTTGACCTTTTACCAGAAATACAAATAAGAGCTTGTTGAACTTAATGAGTTAAACAAAACTACATACATATATATTATGTCTCTTTGTAGAATATATTCATATAAATACCTATACGCTATTAAATTCGATCCAAACTATCCCCTCACTTTTTCAAAGGTATAGTTATCGATATCTGAGCCTTACTTTATTTAAAGTTATATACTTATATACTCCTACTCAGCCTATTTATTCCAACATTTGTATAAATAAAATGAAGGAGTGTCGTATAATGTCATGTTACATAGCTGTAGTATATATATATGTATATTGGTGTTAGATTTTGGATTTCAAATAAGATACTGTATTGAAATTGACACATGTATATATTATATAGTGTCATAATTAATACTAAGGAGGTTGCGTGTATTTATTATAGGATAATTGCTCTAATAAGTAATTGCATATATCTATGTATATCACAGAGATAAAATACATAGAGATCTGATGTGTAGTTTAGTGGCAAGGAATTATTTGTGAAGCTGGATCAGCTGTCGAGCAAAGAAAAGCTAGTTGACCCAAAAAATATATTTGATTGTACACGTCAATAAAAAAATTATATTGAAATTATTGTTAAGTGTTAATTAAGAAATAATTTTCGGATATCACTGCTTCAAACAAATATAGTTATATTGGATATCACATTAATTACATGTTTCTCTTATTATATATACAATTTTTAGGGCCAAAATGCCGAGTTGTGTGACGTATAATAGTATCACCAGAAGTTATACTTATTTAAAATCCTCGAAAATTGAACATAATGAGAACCTGCACCATTCCTTGATCAACCAAGGTAAAAAAATATGTTTTTTTCTCGTAAGTGTATTCATAATAGAAAAAGTTTACATTTATCATTGATATTTATATCATAACTATAATTAACACATAATATATATATTTGCTACTTGATTTGATCCATATTTAAATGTCTATATTTACTTTTAGTTTTCAGAATAATACTGAACTTTGTAAACGCTGGGTATCAAACTACAAAAAATTGGAAGCCATTTAAATGGTCAAAGCTTTGCCCAAAGCATTTCATTAAATCCAGTATTACATATAATTTTTTTGATAGTGCTATATCAACCATCTTTGACTTTTCCAAGCATTGGATTTAGTTGGAGTATGAAGGTCGAGTTTCGAAGCGATTTGCCCCTAAAGAAAATAGAAAGAAATCATAGTAGATAAAAACATGTATGGCATAGATCTAGCATCTAAATACTTTTGGAGCATTCCTGTTCTTTACTTAATAAATTGTAACTTTTGGGTGAAGACAAAAAAAGGGCAAGGCTTCACATAATGACCCTTGAAGAAGGAAATGACAAACTTTAAGAAAATTAGAAGGTCTTGTAAAATGAAAAAAAAAACCTCTACCAGAAAAAAGAAGAAGTATTCATGTTCTTATGGATTCATGCTTTGTTGTCAGCTGCATTCAATCAGAAAAGATACAACTGATGAAAACAGCCAAATAGAGAATATTTATCATGTTTGTTGTTCTAAAAAACTTAGCTTTGAATTCATCTCATTAGTGTTGATTGTTTGAGCTCGAATGCGTTCATGTTAAGCTGTAAACGATTCAATCATATTATGTCGAAAAAAACAAACTCCACTAGTTGAGAAGAATTATCCAATTGATTTCGGGGTGTTTTGCCTCTCTCTTTTTGGAGGAAGAAAGGTTGAGAGATACAATAGTGATTATATCGTGATCTCCACATTATTCCGCTAGTAGGGAAAGTTTAATACTAACTTTTTTTGTCAACCATGTGTCGATTTGTCTAGATAATCTAGACACTTATTGGTGTCCTAAATCCTCTTTTGTTGAACTCAAAGTTCATCTTGAAAAGCTATATACATAGTTATAAAATTAGATAGTCTAAAAGTTATGGAATATGGAGTGGAAGTGGCTAGTTACTATTTCTATAGCTTATTTCAGGTTTTTTTTCTTTAATTTTTTTTAAAAGAAAGGTTGAGACACGTTGTAGTGATGTGGCACTCGAGATTGGTATCCATGTAGATTAGTGTTGGGAAGTATTATTTAAGGAATGTAACTATATTACTTTTGAATGGAGTAATATGTATTTAATAAGTAACTTATTACTCTTTTCTTACTTATAAATAAAAGTAATCAAATTATTTTACTTTAAATTATTTCATTTGGTCAAAAAATTTTCTTTTTAATGACCTTTTTTTTTATACTATAGACATTTTAAAATTACAAATTTTGATTTGGCAACGAATACTTCCTCACATGAGTATATTACACATTATTTGAATTTTTTTAAATATATATTCTTATGTAAAGTACATAATAATATTACAGTACTCTATTAAAAGATAACATGTTGACTATTTAACACTGATCTCGACCCCTTATAGATTTGGTCTTGTTTTAATCTCGCCTTGACCACAAAACAGAGATAAAATGAGAATATAATTGTGATATATGTAATTATTGAATTCAATAAAAGTTTCATTTTTTTGACAAAGTCTTTGTTGCATTCAAATCTTCATATAAATATAGAAATGTGGAAGGCAATGCCTTAGTTATATATTTATATATATATATATATATATAACACATTTTATTTTAACGACAGTAGCAATAACCTTGTTAAAAGTAAAATTTTTGTTACGTCATCTTTTTTTCTTCTTCTTCATTAATTAGGTATTGCTATTTTGTTATAATATTTGAATCAATATATATATATATATATATATATATATATATACATACTTTCTTAAAGTGAGTAAATTCCTCGCTTTAGCCCTCAATTTCTTATCTGTAATAAAGTCTTACTAATACAAATGTCTCAAAATACATATTTCGTTGTATTTGTAGATAAATAAATCCTTTAATTTTTAAACAAAAATTATGTTTAGTTATAAAAATGCTAAGAGGAATAAAGCTGCATAGTGGACGATAAAATTGCTTTGAAGTGCATTTTTAAGTAACTTTTCCTTATAAATATATATTTTTTATTAAACCTTTGTTTATGCATGCTTTTCGAGGATAGATTTTTTCTAATTAATAAAAATTAATTATTTGGCATTTTTTAATAGCCGTTCCACCAGTGAACAAATAGTATTAATAATGAAATAAAAGATTGATTGATTGATATTTTGATTGTTACTTGTTATATTAAAAAGAAATTAATAAGTCATATCTACGTATATACATATTGCAAGCTGTATATATGTATACATAAATTTATGTCATGTCAGCTCATTTTAGCGTGTATTTTTTGTAGCAAGTGTCATTTCAGTCAATCACTTTTTCAGCGAGACTCGTTTCAGCAAACTTTATACATAGTAAGTATTGTAATATCAATGACTTAGTCATTAAATATTAACCCTGTGTCGTCAGCATTCTGTGTATTTGTAAGATTGAAAATATGAATGTAGGGACATTTATTCATTTTTTCGTCTGTCATATTCTAAATATTTGTATAACTCAATTCCAATTGATCAAATATGTATTTATTTTGTATCCTGATTGAGTACATGGTACAAGCAGCTGGGGACTCTAGAGTAAGGGTGCGATCACACCAGTTTTTAGAGTTTATAAGAAATTTGAAACTAGTTAATATTCGTGAGTCACTAAAAAGTATGTCACATTATTTATTATGAGTCACCCTAGAAATTGTTTTCCACCTACAGGCTTCCCCACTTTCACAAAAGAGTATGGACTAATACATACTTGGCTCTTACATGATATTAAAAAAAAGTACATGATTATGACGAAGTAAGGTTTTGGATCATCAACAACAAATAATTTGTCTACTCAAAGACGAAAAAAGGTCGTTTGTGATAGGTTTGGTGATAATTGATCTTATTATATAATGTTTATTATATGAAAAAGTTAATAAAATGAGACTCGCTGAAAAAAAACTAGCCAAAAAGAATGAACATCGTATATATCCAAATACCTCGCTCGAACAGTCAGTTAAAGACCACATGTACAAACATGGATATGAGGTATGTTGTAACTCGGTCAAAAAATATCTAGAACAATTTAATTTTTTTTGGAAGTGATTTAATTCGATCTGTGGCCCAATTCTGAGAAGAAAATGGGTCTGGATCGGTTCCGTGATTAAATATGTTCTTAATTATATATCATCCAAACCTTCTCTTAAGATCAATATTTCAATGAATTGCAGCTGATGATGTCAATTTTGATTTAAAGAAGCAAACACGAAGAAGTTTTAAATTGACTCGTTTCGCGATATGAGATCAATAGCATTTTCAGGGTATCACTACCTGAGACTGTTTAAGTAACAATTTGAGAACGATTAAATTCTTGATCAAGGTTATACCAGTATAAAAGGAATCACCTATGACCGAACTGCGTTCCAACTTTATTATAAATGAATATATTCAAAGATTTTGAGCCAATTCTCTGCCAATGAAACTACAACATACTCATTCCTACATGTTAATTTAATTAAATTTGTTTTTCCTTATTTTAATTATGTACATATTATATTTACAATATGGTCAACTTTCAGCGTTAATTATTATTATTAATTGTTTATTCACTGCCAAGAAAAGTCAGCTGTACTTAATATAAAGCAAAAACAGTTATGTTACATTACAGTAGTTTATAGCTAAGGAATTGATTTCTTCCGTACTAAAAGGCTTGTCTTTGAAACTTAAAAAAATACCTGAAATAGTAGAATTGAGGGCATTGTGTTAATACATTAACAAAATAGGATAAAATATGCGGGTACATAAAAGTCTTCAAAAGTAAAGTAATTGTAAAAAGTAACGTACATAAATTACTAATGACGCTCCATAACCCCATAAACCTAAACATTGACTTTGTTCGACTTTTGTACTACCGCGTATGACTTACTATCAAATATAATTTTAAATCATTTTATATATGTAATTAAACTCTGAACCTTGAGTGATAATAATTTACAAAAGATCACAATGAACAATATAAGAATAATAATGGCAAGTTAAATACATTCAAGTATAGAGAGGAGTCTATTTTAGATTGAACTTCTCATCCAGTAACTGTCTTTCTAAGAATTCTTTAGATACACCCACTGAAAAAACTTTGATTGTCGGTAAGAATTTAATTTAATCTATATATGCCATGAGTCAACCCTGAAGTAATAATCTTGGGCAAAAATCAACAATATGAGAAATTCTCAAAAAAAAAAATTTTTTGACTTGATAAATATGATCAGTTTAATATTGCATTGACATATATATTCAATATATTATGATATTTCACAATTTTCTTGTGGATTAAAATCTAAAACAGTGGTCGACAACCCCTGACTCATTCAAAGTTATCATTTGACCCCCTACAATAAAATAAACTTTTTTGTATAAAGTTATTTGTTAATTCCTAAATACCTTGATCTTTTAAAATCTCAGGTTTTTTTTTTAACAAAGAGGTATGAGCTTAAGAAAATTTATTTGTATGATATTCAATAACTTGGGCCCCACATGACGCTAAATAGATGGTTTGACCCTCAGTTTCTTATTGGATCCGCACCCCTGATATAGATCATTCATTTGATTTATGATACTGAATCTTCTTGACTCCGAAACATGGAATCTATCTTTTTCTTTAATTGTGAACATGAGTTTTATAGCCCTTAATGTAGAAACTATTAGAATACTTTGTTAATAGAAATGAAAGATTATTAATAATTATTATTAGTAGAATATAACAAAATGTAATTTTGACTCATTTTTTATATAAACCCTTCTTCCTTGCTTTTGTGTTGTAGCAGGCACATATTTGAATAAGTTTTGTTCTTTCAAAGAGCTCAACCATGAACCAGTAAATGAATAAAAAAACCCGTTTGTATTATACAATGTATATAATTGATACAGATACTTAAGAGGTTTCATTTGTGTAATTACACCTTTCATTAAGGAAAAAGGATTTAAATAATAATTAACATTGTCTCCATTAAGAGAGCCTTAATACAATTATGTACCATGTTAGATTTTGGTTAATTATTTTTCTGGCTCCTAATACGCAGATACATATGTAATTATTAACATGTTGAATTAGTGCTTTGAAAACTTGTAATTAGTTTAGTATCATTTTTTTTTAATAACTTAAAGTATTTTCCTCCTATTTTATACAATTTCAAATTTATGTTTTTGTAATAGTTTTCAAACCACAATTTAATGCCATTAAATATTTCATTAGTTATATGTAGATGCATCCTATCTTTGTATATAGAATGATAGTCAAATATTTGAATTCCTATTAAATAAATATAAAATCAAATTAATTTAAAGGCAATGTGATAATATATGTATTTATTTTAGTCCCACACTCAGGTACAGAGAAGTATAGATCCCATTATTTGAAATGGCTCATTCATTTGACTTTTAAAAATAATCGTGACTCCATAATTGCCTCTATCAGGATACAACAAGAGGTGCTCATTCTACAAACGAACACACAACCTCTTATACTATTGCCACAGAGGTACAAGTTCATGTTTTGTACTCATCCTTGACCTAATTCACAGTTTGTTTAAGCCTATTAAAATAGATATAAATGGATTAAATATTAAATGACGTGTGTTTAAAGGTTGTTATGTACCTAATTTTGAAGAAGTGTTTCATGTTAAAGCTTGAACCACCCAAGGTATTGAATCAATATTTTGATGTATATAATCTTGCAAATGGATTTATAGAACCAATTAGGATACAAAAATTGTCTGAAGAGGCTATTTTATCTTATAATTTATTGGACAATAATATATATAAAATATACAACTTTAGGTCTAAAAATTAGCATTGAAATTAGAAGAGGGAAAAATGAAGCAGTGACACTTGCCTAGTTCCAAATATATTAATAATTTAATAATATAGTTTGAATTTTAATTCCTAGTAGGAATGATGAGAGGTTTCAATGAATAATTTGATTTTGGAGAGTCAGTTTTCATATATTTTTATAATTTATTAATATTTGATAAAGATTAGATTCATGGTATAGGAACTATTGTTTCTAAAACTTGCTATGGACTATAACACCACACTCTTGACATTTCCTATCGTTAATATATTGATAGAATTTTGAAGCAAAACTTTAGAACTTAAAATCGTAATAAGAGATTAAGTGATTCAAAATCGAATCTATAAAAGACAACATTGGGTTGCACTGATTTTAAATTTTATAAATTTTTGTGAGATCGTCAAATTATGCAGTCGTTTGGTAAATTTATAATTTATATAATTTATTTTGAATACAACCCTTATAGTTAGGAAAAAGTTAATGTTATTACAAAACAATATGGAATTTTTTTGGGAAATTATATAATACGTTATAAATAATTAGACTTAACACTTAAATGTTTTTATTTTATTATATACATCCCTAAATAATGTTTCATTTACGTACAAAATCTCTATAGATTTTATCCATTGACGACTAGAAAAAAACAACTTTTTAGTTATTTGTAATGAAAATAAAATATTTCATTATTCAGCCCTATACATCATTGTATAATGAGTATACACATTTGATTCTCTGACCAACAAGAATGAAAAAAATATTCATTTTTAACTCGTTAGAAATGTATGATTCTCATAGGAACCAATATGAAATTATTTTGGCAAATGAGTGATGACTTCTGAGGATCCATTTTAAAAAAAAGATTGTCGAATGAAAATAATATCAAAGAGATCCAATGTATATTGAATAGTTCGGATCTTAATCAAAATAATTTTTTATCTCATTCAATGTATACAAAAATGTGTCGTGTGGGACTAAGGTTCTTATTTTTTATCAGTACTCAGCTTTCCTTGCTCTTCAGCTTTCTTGCTACAAGATATTTACTAAGTATATAAATCAGAACGTATGAGTGGAACAAAAGGGACCTTTAATATTACTCATTAATTTAGTAAACTCCCTAACAACTGACCTCGTTATAAAGAAACTCGATTGTATAAATAACTTTTCTCTTAATCATTGGTTGCATATGGTTACATATTGTATGCCTTTGACAGAAAACAACAACAACAACAACAACTACATATTGGAAAAACGTTGTCGTAAAATATATTTATCAAAACAGTTCATACATATTTTGAAACGTTTTACAAATCAATTAAAGTTAGAGTGAAATCAATAGTTTTGACGGATATGTAGGAGTTTAGAAATAATAAGAGATTGATTCATGATGTAACATATGTACTACTCAATTTTTCTACGATTAAATTGGCATTACCCAGTAGAACAGTGGTAGGAAGGAAACAAAAGTTATAAATATGAGCTTATCGTTTTTGAAAGCCAGTGGTACGAGATGTACGAGAACATACTCGTATGTGTCTACTGATGAGTAGCTGATGAAGCATAAAATGCTCTCATTTCACCTCACATCTGGAATTTGAGCTCTTAATGGAGTATGTAGACATTCCTATAGCTATTACAATAAGTAGATATGTACCTATGTAAAGCTTGTATATTCTACCTATTTCAATGATTGTTTTTATTGGTGCTCAAAGACCAAGCCTTAAATGATGCGTTTGACTGATCAATATTTGCCAGGTACTTCGTTCAACTTTTCATGATTAAATCATTCGATATATTTAATAATAAGATTAGATTAATTATACTTACATATTTTTTTATGAAGTAGAAGACGAAACGGATGAAAAAATAAACGGCAAGAGATTATACCAATCATGGAAGTTGATTAGGATCCTATGTATGTATTTAATTTGAAGGACATGAAAGTAAAGGAATTACGTGTGGATGTTGATTATTTTGATCGACTCTCTCATACAAACTCCTTTCTTTTACTTACTTCTGAATATGAGTGCAAGAACACATTCTATGAGCCCTTGTATTTGCATTTTTTAACTATCAAAAATTGTGCAATTATTGTTTGATTAACATATGCCCTTATTTTTATAAAATTGTCCTCCTCCTTACTTTTGAATTAGTTAGGGTCTGCACCCCATCCTCAGAGAATGTTTTGACTGATGGACAGACATGGACTCAATCTGTGTGTATTGACCCTTGACGGATATTTTAAATTATGTATGCATTTTCAACTTTTTTTTCTTCAAATATTGTTTTGTTATTCTTTCATGGAAAAACAACAAGGGAAAGAAAACATAATTCATTTGTTTATCTGTTATGAACAACAAAAATACGTACATACCACTGTAAAATTATATCTGTTTATTTATGCTTATACAAAAAATAAAGTTACTTATGATATAAAACCAGAATATTTTATTTGTCTATTTTCGGGTGTGTCAAAATTTATGGAACCATAATTCAAGAACATGAGAAATTTGTTTTGTACATAGGTGCATACCTTGTGTTTTGTGGATTGAATCATCATCATTCGTTGAGAAACGTACATAGATAGATAATTAGGTCATGAGTATTGCGGTTCAAGACCAAGTGATTTCTCGAGACTGTTCTTGTTCTCGTTATATTGACTGAAATATTGGTCTCAAATCGATCTATATTGAACAAGAGTGTCAAGTTCATTTTAAACCAAGGGCTACATCATTACTATGGTTGTCCTCAAGGGACTCTACTGTAAAACAAAGGAATTGAAGCATAATACAATGTATACATACATTATAGATTACATCACGAGTTTGACACCTCTGGTTTTGAAGGAATCACTTAGAGCTGAACTAAAAACAAAAGCCGTTCTCGGACCGACTCACAACACTACAAGGTACGTATTAATCTACGAAGGTATCTGACATATACATAGATGATCCACTAGACTTGTAATTAACATGTCATCCTTAATGAGTCGTGAAATTCGTTGTGTGCATATGTAAGTAGTATTCTGTAGGCATGCTCTCATGGATAATGTTTCAAGGTCATTTGCTCAATGAGGTCATCGCCTTATAAACAACAACAACAGCAACTTTTTATTCGTTGTACTCCAATGATAATCATTTTGATTTTTATTATTCTTTTTAATAGTCACATTACGGAAACACATCATTAGATTTTGAATGTGGTTATCTCATAGCTACATACCTACATACATAAAAAAATGTATCCTACTGTGATGACTGTTTATAGAAGGAAGGTGTCAAATCCATAAAAAAAGCTAAAAAACTTTTAAAAACATGCGTACATACTTATAGTGATTGAACTCATTTTTAATGCTACATTATTTCTAACTGTACTTTTTTATTATTATTTAGATATTAAATATAATAACTTGCATAAATAAAATTTAGAAATTTATACAATAAATGCAAACTATTGTCATGTCTTTGTCCTTTTAAATTGGTATAACTAGGAATGGGCATTATGTTGAAGTGAATTTGTGTGCACGCAACTACTATTTTATACCTCTGCATTTTATCTACTGATTGTTATTTGACAATATTAAATATAACACAACAGCTACTTATATTTTTATTAAGTTCTTTCCTCTACGATTAAGAGAAGACTGAATTCAAATGGATAATCAAACTATTGGTACCACCACAACCTTCATAATCAATGAGAATTCATTCTTTTTTGTATCATTGAGAAAGTAACTTGCTACAACTATTAGTTGCTACATCTGTGATTATTAAGAAATCATACTAAAGAAGTATCTCCTGGGTTTTATACTATGTATTTAAATTCACCTAAATCTTCTCAGTTTCCAACAGTTATGGAATATTATTTAATATCGTTGAATAAAAATCAGCTGATAAAATACCAAAGTACCACATTGTAATTGTGGGTACGCTGTCTCACCTCAACAAAATGCCCATCCCTAGGTATAACAATGCATTACTTATTCTTAAGTATTGGAACGGGATCAATTTTAAATTCCATATTGAGGACCAATAAGTCCCTGCTCATTTCTCGTTTGAATAGAGACTCTTCATTGATGAGACAGATTGCATAATAAATCAAAAGTGATGTCTTATTGAAAATATACACCAAGCTATGAAACGAGATAAAGCAATTTAAAAAGAAAATCTTCATATAATTATAGCTTTAAAAATTAAAAACTTAAATTATTAAGGTATAGGAATAGGATGTTTTTTTCTTTTTATTAATTGTGGTTGTTTATATACATCTTCCATGATGAGAACGTGACGTAAAAATTCTCTGAATTAGGAGAAATTGAGCCATTTTAGTGTGTAAATGTTGGTATAGAATCATTTATAAATAAATTTAACTTTTACCAAGCAATAAAGTTATTAATTACTTATTTTTTACCTCTACCTTCGTGATAAATTTCGTTCGACATACTTCATCCCAATTGATGAAAGTCCTTTATTTTGACAGTTTATTGTTTAAAACGACTGTAGTTAAAGAAATTTAAATAGTGTTGAGGAGTAATGTAAGTAAGGAAGCTTACTCTGACAACCCAGGAAATTATGATAAAGAAGAATTAAACCAGAGATAATATGGTCTTAACATTCGAGTTAAACAAATATTTTACTATTATTTTGAAGAAAAAAAATTTGAACCGATGAAAGTTGTTGAAGATGCTGTGAATAAAGAAATGGAATATATGCAAACCACTTCTATAGTATATAGTTCATAAACTCATAAAAATTTTAGAGCCAAAAATTATTTTACTTCAATATTGGAAACAGATACTTTTTTTTAGACTAACATTACTTTTCTTACTAGTCTTTTTTGGAGTCAAAAAGCTCAAGATTAAGGCAGTTCTGACGTTGAAGTCGAGTCTCAAATCCTTTGATATAATTATTTGGAAAGTGGTCATCAAATCATCAACTCAAATTTAAAACTTAAGTTTAGGAAAGACAGAGTTTGTAAGCCCTTCAATGTTTTGGATTTGTATGTCGATAATTTGAGCTTTTAACAAGTGGAAAAAATAATAATTAATTAAATGTATTATAATTTGTGCTATAAATTTAACCGAATTGATGATAATTGCATAAGCCCTTACCTCAAAACATAGAAAAACACAACCAGAGTCATTAGTAGTTTCTTAGCTAATGACTAAGGGATCTTTAATATTCATTATAGATTTTTGTAAATAAGTAAGTTAATATTGAATAAATTGAATGCTGTGGTGAAGAAGTTTCAATTGTTACATATGTATGTACATACATAAGTAGCAAGTCGCAAATTCTTTGTATCTACCCTTGATTTACTCGTCATTTACAATTTGCTTGATTTGATCAGATGAGTGATTATGTTTACTTTAATCACTACATTATGTGTACATAATATTTATATAAAGCAACGTATAAAAATGTATTTATGAGCCTAATTTACCATAAAACCCTTTTTATTTTGAAGCAACTTACCTATACTCTTATGAGTCATGGCGAATTTCTTATGAACCATCAATAATGGGTATGTTGTCGTATGCATAATAATAATAATAAAAAAAATGGATGGAAGATCGTGCAACTTTCCTCTTCTCTTGTTCCATCTTGTATGTATTTTAAATTCTTAAAAGATCAATGGGTTGTAAAGAGAGGGAGGAGGAATCATCATTAAAGGAGCAATGAACTTTAATAATCAACAACGAGTGATGAGGTGTGAGTATTGTTCCAACTAAAGTCTTGCCCTATCTACATATAAATGAGTCTTATATGTATACATACATACATATATTTACATACAAAAATCATTCAAGTTGAATTAATAAATATTTATTAATAATTTCTTTGAAATGTGAATCCAATTGGGATGGGATGTCTATTTTATGCATTTATCTTTGAATAGAAATGATGCATGATGATAAAGTCGGAAATTGCAGAACTTTATTTAAGCATAGAGTTTATACAAATAGAAGACTATTCAAGTGATTCATAAATGATGATATAAATGTATCATGCTTTATCTATAAATGAAATTTCATGAAATTTGAGTATTGTCAATATTTAGTTTGTGCAAAAAAAAAAAATTATTTTTTATTTTTTGTACATTGTCTGTGTGTTACTCAGAATATTTATTAGACTACAAATTGTAAAGGCATCAATAATACATAAATACTCCTTCTTTCAACCTTTCCTTCTCCAAAAACAAACAAACAAAAAAATCAATTATCAATTCTTTCCAACATGATGTTCCAATCAATAGTTAAATATTTTTACTGCCTAACAGCCGCTAATTCATTCTCAACAAATTAACTATGAAACACTTATAGAGGCATGAGTGTAGTTATCATACAAATACAAAGTAAATTTTCATATTCGTAATGAAATATTTTGAAATGTTCATTTCTTTTTTACGTAGGGCCCATTTAATAAATAATATTTCCTAATGACATCATCATTTTCCCACACAAGGGCTTTCATTACTTAATAGGCGGGATATTCAAATCTTAAATTTTTTTATTGAAGTCTAATAAATCATATGTTATGTATAGTTTAGACTCATAGCAATTTGTATGGGATTTCTCATATCAAAACCCTTATTTATCGGTATGTTAATTATGTGCCCTTCTCAACAACTGTTGGACTCTTCCTTAAGATGTTTAATACTTTATAAAATTTCATTCAAGGAAATTAACATTCAGAACACTCATTAAAGGAAAGATATTCATTCGACAGCTGATAAAAAAATAACATAGAAGTTGTAAATGTTTTTGAAAATACCCTTCTGCAAGATTATTCCCTACTCAAGTTCTTCCATTTTTAAGACAAATCTGTGGGCTATATATATATATATATATATATATATATATATATATATATATATATATATATATATATATATATATATATACAAATATATAACAATAAATAAGTAATAATATGGGTTATTATGTCTATGGTTCAAAACAGATATCTATTCAAAGAGCATATCATGTACATACATATGTTGTTTTTTGTGTAAAGCCAAAATATATTTAATCACTTTATAGACGCAAGACGTTAATTGAACCTAACATAATCCAATTAGAATGAATCTTTTATGAATAAATATATCTATACCAAGAAAGGGATTTTTTTTGTATCTATTGAATATATTATCTTGGTTAATCTTCTTTTTTTTCTTTTTGTAGTGTTTTCGCTTTATATAACTTATACCTATATGCTTACATAAGTATGAACCAATGGTTGTACACAAGAGCATTGACTTCCAACAATGAAGAAGAATTAACGAAAATATTTGTGGTTTTTAAAGATACTTAAATAATATGTGCATTTAAATAATTTTATGAAATAAATAATAATCATAAATATGTACAATGTTTTTGTTTTCTATAATAAAAGTAGACAACAATCAAAATAAAGAAAAAAAACGAAAAAACGGGAAAAAAAACTACTCAAAAATTATGAGGAAATGGAAACTTTTTAGCAGGGAGGGATTGTATTGCATTGCTGTTCTTTTGTTTCTTTTTTGCAATTGTTTATTTCATGAAATTTGTAGGTAGAAGTAAATATGTACATACATAAACAATTATCATTGTCTAAATTGTTCACTCAAAAGTAACTCTTTTGTAGCAATAAAAATGACCACACTAAGTAGGTAGATAATTTCATGACTCCAGACTCAAACAAGTAAACCGCTTATTGCCCTATGAAAATCCATTCCCTCATATTAATAGACTTCATCAAAAAAACATGTACCAAAAAGAAGTAAAATCTACTTTTTTTTGTTCCCTAAAGTGATGATGCAAACAAAGATGTAGGTAAACAATTCCATGTAATCTGTGGTTGAAATGGTCTAAAGATATGCGAGTACATAGGCTTATAAATTAACTGCTACTCATTAACCAGACCGCATCCGTCTCTTTCTTGGTTAATATTTTCATGGCGCCAAATAGGTAAGTATGTAATTGTTAAGCACATTTTTTAGTTGAGTGACTCGGTCAAAAAGAGACTCCTGGGGGGCTTTAATCAAAAATGGGAAGGAAACCATTTTGAATGAAGTTTTGCACAAATATGGAATTGATATGTTACTTTTAAAAAGCTAAAAAATGACCTTATTTTTATTCAGTCTTCGACAAACCCTTGTTTGAGGAATATGGTTGGAACAGTTTAGTATTGTGCCGTTAAACGGTGAGGTACGACCCTTACCATTCGATAGATCATTGTATACATATATAAGACCATTCTCATTTAATTTGTTCCAAAAAGTAATTATGAAAATATGTTTTTTTATAATAAAAAAAGAGTCATCAAATTCTGAGGTTCCTCTCCTATAGAATTTTTTTTATATGCGTATACAAAACCGAACCACGAACCGTCAATGTCTCATTTCAGTTAGTACCATATATACATATACATATATACTCCTTATCCATCATTGAGTCTTCAAAAATAGGCAGTTTTTTGTTTGTTTTGTTTTGATTTTTGACAAAGCAGTTTGAATTCAAGGAAAAAAATGTTTGTATTACATTATATTTAATGACGTAATCATCCCGAGAAACTACTGAGGTATTTTTGCCCTCTCACCCAAAAATAAAATCCTCGTCTCCTAGTATGAAAATCATATATTCTGAAGTATATATTTATACTTAATACTTAGAGACAAAAAATGATTTCGAGAATCACTAATAGCTAAGTGCAGCTATTTGTCCGATTAATTTTTGACCATCCTGTAAGTTTAGTTTCAGATTGATGACATTTACTTTTCTTTGTACTTCTATAGTACTATTTAAAAAATACATTAAACTTTTTTGAAAAGTATTCTATATCAAAGATATTGTATTATACACTCTCTTACCAATTGTGGTGTATATTACTTTATGATGGTCCCCTGTTTGTAAGGTTTTGTTGTTTCTGTTGTGGGAATAATAAAAAATCAATGTTCATTTCAATTTAATTTGCACATTTTTGTTCGACTAACTTATTAGAAGGCTATGTATTATTTCAAATTTTATTCTTATAATATAAATAATTCTAATCCCAGCTTCTGGAGTCAAGCATATACTTACCTCTGTATGCATTTGTCATCTTTCAATAAATATTGATTTAGCAATTTATTTATGATTTATGTATTATTTGCAAAACATACAGTTTTTTGTTTCTACTCTGTTTGACTTCAATTCAATGTTGTACTCGATAAAAATTAATATATCATCATCATCTTATGTGATCATATTTATATTGATGTTGTATTCCATCAGTTCTGAATACTTAAATTGATTGAAACACTTTTTTTTTAGTGTCTTGGTTGCAAGGTTTTAAAAATCAATTTGGGCTAGTTTTTTTTTCCACATACATATGTACTATAAATTAATATTAAAAATTCATTTAACCAATCACTCATGAATTTTCAATTGGAATCATACATTTTTACATATAGCATCTATTTAATACATAAGTACCATTTAGGAATAAAAA
Source organism: Lepeophtheirus nordmannii (assembly GCA_963680855.1). NCBI lineage: Eukaryota > Metazoa > Arthropoda > Copepoda > Siphonostomatoida > Caligidae > Lepeophtheirus > Lepeophtheirus nordmannii. Next base: position 29,857,941 of record OY804522.1, on the reverse strand, counting down.
TATAAATTAAGTCCGAAATAGAAAAAGAATGAATTTTGTTTATTTAAAAAATCTTCCAAAGATTTTGATGCTTCGTCGGGCATCACTTTTTTATTGATGCACATCGTACGTCATTTGCAAAAGTATAAATCATTACAAAATGTATCTCAACCGAATTATAAAAATGTATTTAATATAATTAAATACAATATTTCTCGTTCAGGGTGTGGCTAGCTCAGAGTTTTAAAAAATATGGTTTTTGATGTCCTTTGTTTAAATAAAAAGAAAAAGAATTCTTGACTTTTTTAAAAGAAAACCAAATCATCACTCATCATCACTAATATTGAAACATGTGTTTTTATGACAAAATCGTGATTGCAACAGGTAAGTATCGTAAACATATCTATAAGTATATAATACCCAATAATCATTAATCCGTTGAATTAATTGATTTTAATATGTACAATATTAATTATAATATTTAAACACTTTAGTAAGAGGGTTTCTTTAGTCTAAGCATTGAGTCTTTGGTCAATAAAATGATTATTATGTCTAGTAGACGAGGAATTGAAAGAATGAATGTTACATCAATCTGAAGTTCTTTTTTACTCCTGTCATTATATAATCGATAACTTGAATTGAGATAGCTTGTTGGCATTGTTGTCAAACAATGAAAAAGTAATTGGAATATTCAACAAACTTGATTCAGATGAAACTATCCCCATCAACAGATATTTTTTTAAATAATTCAATGGATAACAGTTAAACTCTACTTGGTCTCTATCAAAGTCTGTTTCAAGTATTCTCAGAAGTTTAAAAAAAGGTAAAGGAGTATGAACTTCACTTGATCAATACTAACAAACAATTTTTTTGAAAATATATTATTTTAACAGAATTTTAAAGGTGTAATTTTTCTACATATTTTAAGAAAAATCACATGTTTTCCCACATATTTCTTGAATAAAGAGACATTTTTTTCCGTTTCTACTCCGCACCATAGGTTATGAATTATACATAATGATTTTGAAAAATGAACTCTCAGATCTTTTGTTCTGACAATTTTTCAATTGTGGACTCAGTTTTGCTATTAACACCCGGTGTGGCGACACATAAAGTTTATGCTAGTTTTTATTTTTTTTAAATAATAAATGACAGTTCACAATGATGTCATATTTATAATATCTTAAATTACATTGATTATTATTGTTATAAGGTTCAAAAAACTTTGGATTTTCATGTGTTATGTAGTAAAAAAAGTTATAACTTAATTTTTGAAAAAATAATAATGTTGATATTTTTTTGTTTAAAAAGCTGGTTCTTTTTTTTAGAGAATTAAGATATCGTCAATAATCGGCAATTTTGTCGATTAACTACAAATCACCTAAAAACGGGCCATTTGATTGGCTTACGGATATATCGATGGAGTTCAAGTCTATATCCATTAGATTTATTCATTTTTAAATTGTAATTAGATCGATCCATATGACTCAAACCAAATATGTATGAAGGTTTTATGGAATTTAATTATTAGATTTATACCCATAAATAGAGTCATATTAATGAATCATATACAACCAGAAATAATTCCTAGCATCAATCACATAAGTAATATACAGGCAACACCTCATGGCGGCCCTTGTTGTATTTTAAAGGAAGAAGAATAAAACTAAATCCTTCGTAATCATCTTTTTTTAACAAACTGATTGAACTAATTCACAAAAGTTTTATCTTATGATATATAGTTGAATGATACAAATAATTACATTATTTAATTTTTTGAGGTATTTTATTCATTTTACACACTTAAATACCTATTGAAAAAGCCAAAATAACTTGTATAAATTCAAGGAGAGGAGAAAAAATACATCTTTCTTAACAACATTAGTTTGATGGAAATTTCTATAAAATATTCATTAGCTTAAGGAATTTTGGTAGCCAAAATTGTGCACACCCCTTTTGAAGAGGTTAAAATATATTATATAAATTAACAGCTTATATTACATTAGTGGCAAAGAGTATACTTAAATTGAAAAAAAAAGAAGAAAAACTCGATAACTTGATAACATCAAAAGAAAGAATGACATAAAAGGTAGCAGGTAAATTATATTCATCAAATTTCAATAAATAATTGCAAAATAAACGAATAGTTAAAAAAACACCAATCATTATCAATAAATGAATTGTATTTATTCTGACTGGAAATTTTAGGAGCATACTAAAAAATACAAAGGATGAAATGAAATATTTATATTTAATAAAATTTTGTGATCAAGTAATCAAAATTAACTAATGAGAGATTATAATTAAAACTGTATAGTTCAGATTCATGAAAGCTTAAACTAACAAATTCTGTTGAAGATATTGAAGTATTGTTGAGCTAAATATAAGATCAAAGACATATCAAACCTTCATGATTATTGTCAGTGATGTAACCAGTCTTCTTATTCAATCGAGGCAAATATGTATTAAAAATTATTCATGCTATAGTTTTTATTTTTGAATCTCAAAAAAGTTTCTAGTAGTTATAACAACAGAATTGATTCACAAAGAGTTTACATGAATGGAAAATTTATAGAGTACAACGGGAATTGTCAAATTTCTTCCATATTTCTTTTTAATTTTGTATTCTTATTATAACCATTGACTCGTCACTGGTTTTTGTAAGTATAAATAAGTGTGTCAAACTAACCCTCCACCCTACTCATGAGCTTTTATGAGTATAAATTAGTTTCTCCTTTAGACATATGTATATATAAAATACGCCGAAAGATAGTATATTTATCTAATATTTACTTTATGACAAAAATAAGCCTTTTAAGGACATACTTCACTATGAAAAAAGAAATATCATAATAAGACTTTAAGTGGATATAATCATTGAATAAACATTTATTTATATCGTTCCGAACATTAAGTAGAAATTAATAAACTTTTATAATATCAATAAGAAACTCTCATAAAAAAATGGGCAAAATATGTTTACTTAGAACGGAGCTAGGGACTTAAAGCTAAATCTTTTTACTTCGAGTCTAAGTTAGGATATAGTTTATTGATACTTATTGGAGTAGTACATAAAGTATCAATAAGCTATAACTTGACTCTAACTAAATAGATTTAGACTTGAAAAAGACTCAATCGAGGCATGAGACTCCTACAGATCCTTTGTCATTAAAGATATCTTGGTCAGAGCTCTTGAGACTCGCATTCACGACTCGATCTTTAATCAAATTAAAAAGAAACTTTAGAGTTGACTCGAATTCAAATGGGAAAAATTTATCACGACAAATTTTTTGTTCACTCGCAACCTCGGCTCTCAAAAGGGAAAGTCATATTTAAAAAAAACAAAACAGATGGTAGTTAGTATTCTGTATCTTTCTCGTTGTCAGCTGTTAATTTTGAGCAAATTTATTATTTAAATACATTATACATTGATAAATTTTTCATATATAAAAGTTTGCTTTGCGTGTGTAGAACTCGACTTGACCTCAATATTTTTGATTCAGACCCTTGAAAAATACTTTTTGTATAATGATTACATTAATTTAGACGTTTCTTTACACAATGAAAGTAGATAATTACAATATATTGCACATATCATTTCAATATAATGTCGGTACTTTTAAAAAAAATTACACATTTTATTAAATCATGCTCAAAAAAATACACTTTACTTTACTCTTTCAACAGGTTTGATGTAGTATACAAAATTTAAGTGTGTTTAAAACAATGACTCATATTTATATAAAAAATATCTATTAAATTATAAAATCCATACGATTAACTATAATTATTACTGAGCATTTATAAAACTATATATATTTCAATCAAACTCATTTACTGGGCTTGTGCTTATTGATGTATTTAGTGCAAGTATCAAACTCAACAAGTTATTACCTATGATACGGAAGCATTTTATTATATCTATAACTAGAAGCTCCAAAACTAACGGGTCTTTTTTGAAGAAAAATAAATATATACGAATTAAGTGCATGTTCATTTTAAAACAATAAAACATTAATCTTTGAATTTACTATATTTGTTTTTGTTTTTTTATAGGATATGAAGTTTAAATATGTCAATTAACCTAAATATGTAAAGAATAATATATATATATATATATATATATATATATATATATATATAAAAGACGATCTTATGTGTTGAATAATATAAAGATTAAATAGTTAACTTGTAAACTCTATAAAACTTCTAGAATTAAAATCGAATGATATTCTTTAAAAAAATTAACTTTCCTATGAAAATATAAAGATTAAAGAGGATGATCTGGGAGTTTTTGGAAAACTCTCAGCATGATTTTTTAAATAAATACCAACATCTATCTTCAGAACGATATTACTGATTATTTACATGGATCATATTATCAGTTCTTCTTGTTGTATGAGGACTTATCCGAAAATAATTATGTTTTAAGTCCTTGTTATTGTTAGTGTGAAACCATTCTACCTGAGATCAAGATAATACCAAGATTTTGAGGCATCAAAATTATGTCAAGAGGACGAGAACATTTTTTAAATAATTTTTTTAATTTAGTTGCACTAATATAAGACAGTATATACCTATGTATTATATTGACAACAATACTAAGACTTTGAGGAGTCGAGACCTTGATGAAACCAAGAATGACATAACTAGACATTGTAGTTACTATATCTAAGTTAGGAAAGACTCATGGATAAAATCAATTTTCTAGATGTCGATGGAATCAATATTAATTATTATAAAAAAACACAATTTTAATTTTATATAAAACTATAAAATTTGTTTGAGGTTAAGTATAGTACTGTTAAAAAATATTGAATTCAAAAGACACTTAATGGAAGAATGTTGAATCCATAAAAATATGATCTTCCAAGCCGTCTCAAATTTCCTGTTGTGCTGTTATTTGTTAAATAATATTGCTTCATATTTTCAAGGGGTGGCAAAAAAAAAATAACTAAGGGACTGCAAATTTTTTAAATCTTGTAATATTTGCACCTGTCCCTTGTAAAATTCAAGCAAAACTATTTTTTTATATACATCCGTACCTATGTAAAAAAAAAAGTACTTTATGTATGAATAAGTATTTAAATAAGGAAGAATGAAGAACAAACATTAAAAGGGCATTCAGTATTTAAAATCTCAAAAAATAAATTTTGTTATCAGTTGATACTTATAGACGTTAAAGTTCCAGATATCAGGGCTGATCAAATGCCGATCAATCTAATAATATACTATGCATACCATAAGTAATTAACAACATTTGCTAGACTTGAGGGCTAATCAAAATGGGTTATGACATATGTAATAATCATGGGGAAATGTGTATCTCAGTGTGAGAGTAGTTGTGAACCCTTCATTCAAATACAATGGTACCGTCACATTACATTTTAATATGTTTCATGAACAAACTCGTAAGTCAATTAGCTTGTATATCAAATCCATTTTTCTCATGTAATTATCATATTTAGTTTGTTCCACCCCCAAAACAGACTGATTTGCTTTTGTACATGTTTTTATATAAGAAAATACTCCGTTAATATAGTATAATACAAAGATTAATAAGTTAACTAATAAAAATGTGCATAATACAATAGCTCAAAAAAATAAACCAGTTTTGTCCCCGATTCAGAATTCAAATAAAACTGTTTTATAGGCAAAAAAAAAAAACACATCATCATTAGAGCTCGTATGTCAAGAATTTCCTTTGTGAGGCCCCGTGTTTATCGAGGTTCTATATTGCTCAATATTTTTGTATAAATAGATAGCAACATTTACATAACCCATATAAATACATAGGTGGTATTTTTTTTCTCACACATATTATATTAACTTACATTCATGCACAGGATAATCATGTAACAAAAACACACACAAACAAAAAGAAGGCATGTAAACATACTTGTATGTAATCATTATTCGACAAAAAATGCAGTCGTCTCGACTGTTAGATTATCAAAACTTTTCATAGTGATGTGATTTTCAAGATCAAGATTTTTAATATAGAAATACATTTTTGAATCACTTGGTCTTGTTTTGGTCACAAGTTTTCAAAGACTCTAGCTCTCCTTGGTGCCGAATCCTTAAAAGTCTTGTTCTTGTAGTCAAAACCCAAACAAAAGGATTTGGATTAAAAAACTTCCTTTTTTAGAAAAATAATAAATAATAAAAATTATTTATTTTGGTCTCATTTAATGTTGTGGTCCTGACCACAACATTAACTCTTCCTTCATTTCTTAATTGTGATCATCATAATTTTCTTATTGGGTCCAATTTGTAATATTAGCAACTGCACTTATTATATCATAACCACAACCAGTAATATAACAGTACAGAAAACCTGGTTTTAGTATTACACATACATCGAATGCACCTGTATTTAAAATGATTTCATATATTTATCATGCGTAAAAGTAACTCGAATATTTATATTTTCATAATTCAACTCTTTCCATGGTTGAATTATTGTAAGAAATTTAAGTACTACCGAAGTAAATATATATTTTATATGTATATACTTCTAAACACTTTACTACAATTTCTTTAAGAACTTCTCATTAAAAACGATTTTTATAAATTAGTGCTACGATTTTTTCCACCTGAAAAGTTTTTTAAAATTTACCGTAGATAAATAGATCCAATAAAATTTACAAATCGAGGTCAAATTCTTTGAAAAAATGACAATGGGAGCAAAATATCAATTCCACATACTACTCATTAGGGTATAAATATAACATATCGGATACCCATGTTTGTAAAAAACGTAGCAAGTTCAACTTAATAAAAAATGTTTATATTAAAGTAAATTTGATTGGAGTGAGTATTTTATGTATTGCTGTATTTCCATAGGGCTGATATATGTACTACACATATTGGACAGAAGAAATGTTAATAAAAATGCTTATAAAAAAAAATTTACAGGCGTAGTGCTACGGTTTTTGCTTAAATTCTTTCTGGATCCAACGACACACAGCTCTATGAATTATTTTAAACTTGTCTGGGAGTTTCTTATTTTGTTTTATACATACATATATATATATTCCTATTTTATGTGGTCTCAAAGTAAAATAATCTAGGTGGGAACAACCCCACCAGATTTCCGCTCCTGTTAAAATTACATGACATAGTGAAGACTCTTCCCACATTGTCATTAGTCTACTTCCAATGACATTTTCTACAACATATACATACTAAAAAGTAATTGCTTCTTTGTCAAACACTTTAATGATATTATATATCATTTGAGAGATGAAAGACTCTATGACTAAAGTTGGGGCAAGTCAAATAAAATGTAAACATTATTAAGGATATATATATATATATATATATATATATATAATAGTATGTACGTATAAACTGTTAATAGTCATGCTGGTCTTCTTTTGCCGCAGTGTGTGTATGACAGACAGACATAAGTAGAGTTGACAGGAGCCCCCTTTCTTTCTCTTAACTTTTACTTTCCTTTTAATGAATTCTATATATATATATTATGACTTTTAAAGTGAATAACTGAAGCATTAGGATACAATGTTTAAAAAAATATATCAGCAGTAATTCAAGGAAACTTACCTATTTATAGAAAAATAAAGACAATTGATATTTTATTGCTGCTGTTCAATAAAATATCTACTGCATATGTTTTGAGAGTAAGAGTGTTGATTGATATAATTCATATACTCCTTATGTAAGTCATAGACAGATTGTTACTTGATCCCTGATGATCAAAACAATATTGAATTAGTTTGTATATATTTAGAAGGAAAAGTCTTAGTTTGCAAAAAAAAATGACGATTATCTAAAAACATATGAATTAAAATATCTAGACTTGAATACAATTATTCATTCAAGGATTACAAATATCTCATTCTTCTATTCTCCTCTCTCTATTCATTTTATAATGATTTGAAGGAATGATTTAAGATCTTAATTCAAGTATTTAAAAAGAAAAGGGAAAAAAAAGCAATCTTTGGTTTTTTTTAGAGTTAATTAACTATGAGGAAATATTACTAACTAGAGGTATAAAGTTACTAACTCTAAAGATAACACTCCATTCAAATTAAGTTATGTTACTTATTACTTAGAAGCAAGAGTCGTAATAATATTCATTATTTCCCCCCTTGAATTAATTATAGGGTAAACAACTTCAAAAAGAAAAATTACAAAAACAATATGTTCAGTTTCATCTTTTAAATTTGTGTCTCCTTCATATTTTTCATTGTTAAAGCTGCAAATATTTAACTATGATTTTTATTGATAAAAATCAATAAAACATTGTTTATCAAATGTTATTTAATGATACCTATTTCCATTGTATTTATTCATCTGTTAGAAAAGACCCTTGCTTTTAGTAGTGTAGTTAGCTTTACTGATCAGTGGAGGCTATTGGATAATGTATTCTCTACCCCGTTGGGTTTATGTGCTTTAGAGTTCACATTTTTTCCAGGGGAGTAGAGGCCACTCCTCCCCACCAGAATCATATTCTCAAATTCACTCGTTTCTTTAACACATTGACTACCTATAATGAGTATACTTTTCATGATTAATGCTTAAGCAATGCCAACTAAGAGTATTCTCGTTTTGTCTCAGCAAAAAATATAATCCATCAATAGGCAGTCAAATGGACTCATTTGATCAAATTTTTGATCAAAAATAACATGATTTAAGTTTCAAATAAAAAACTTTATGTGCAAATAGTATTTGAAAGTTAGTCAACTAAAATGTATTAATATTCTATTTTCACGTTTCTTGTTTTTAGAATTGGTAGATAAATCTAAATATTTCAACTGAATATTAATTTAAAATATTTTGATCTATTAGATTGTAAAGATCAATTAATTCAAATCTTGATACGAGCAGCTTATCGGCTCCAGGAAAAATGTTTCTCTTATCCAGATATTGCTTTTATTATAATTGAATAGAAAATATCATTTTTTGGTAACTTATGATTATTGGTGGTCAGCACAATGAAATAAAACAATTTGTTATTTCTAAAAATGATTAATTAAGCGGTGAGATTGTCAAGCCCATTAATTGTATTAATCTCCTGAAAAAATTAAAATATGTGTATTTTTTTTAAATTTCTACTAACAAATTATGCCTAAAAAGTTGCACATATACGTATTTTTACGCATCATGTAGCTTTCATACGAAATAGTTTATGCATAATTATTATTTGCCGCTGAGAAAATGTTCCTCACAAACAAAATTTTCTCTTATCCGGATTGGAATGTCATAGTTTATTGGTAAAATTATAGTGGTAAAGCACTCTTACCGAAGTATAATTATATGTAATATTATTACAAAGTTACATTCTACTACTCAAATTTGGAGCTGTTAGGTAAACACATATTTTAATTCTAACAAGTACAACATTGTACATATATTACATTAATTGAGTTTTGCCTCATTTCACTTCTTTCTTTTTTTGACAAGGATTTCATGATTGAATTTAATAAATGAACATTCTATATCATCTACTTAGTTCCTTATTTGTATTAAATACTCACTAAACACAGTTATACTCTCATATGTCATAAATATATCAAAAGAAATTCGATTTTTATAGTATACATATATATATATATATATATATATATATTTATATATATATATGATTAATCATTTTAAGGATATGTATCTACGTATTTATTCGTTAAGGAGACATCCCGTAACCACAATGTTGCTTTTTCCGTTATGGATATGTGGTTGTTCAATTAGAGCATTGTCCTATTAATCAAAGCATAGTATGGTAGTGAACTCTTTATGGGAAAAAAAATGAATGGTGACCTGCTTGATATGAGTAAAGGAAAATATATTTACAAAAAATTTGAATTTCTGTCAATTATATGCCTAGGTAAAGTCAAATCTGAGGATAGGCTCTGCTCTGAAGAAAATGTTGTTTATATACAAAGTATGGAACTTAACGTCTAAATTACTAGATTACACAATTAATACTCTTTGGATCGTTAAAGCTTTTTAATTAAAAAATAATTATTATTTTCCTATCTTCAAAAGAAGCTAAAATATTGGTGATGATCAGGTTCTGGTGTAAGTAATCAGAGCATGTGAAACTTCCAACAAACATTTGAAAGACTTAAATACAAAGTTGATGCCTCAATAGACATACTGAATAATTCATGAGTGTCATTTCCATTCAACACTTAAAACTGATGTGAATGTTCAATGATATCATGTTGAATGAAATTTCGTATCAAGGTGGTATACCTTCATATTTTTGTATGCTTGAAGTTTTATGCAAATCAAAAACTAAACTTTATCATTGACCTTTAAGATACTAGATGATTTTATTACATACTAAATACACTCTGAAACCAATGGATCCATGTATTTAGATGTACATTGGGCTTATTTTGCCAGTTTGGTAAATAGTTCTTACAAAAGTCTTTTCTTCCATCACATAAATACATCATCAATACTCATTATCGTTGATAATAATTAAGTAGGTGAATTGCTCTAATTCTTATTTTATACTTCATAGGACACCCTAAGAAAACCAGAGTCACAAAGCTTTTTTTTAAATTGTACAATAAACCCTCTGGTAGTTTAAGCTTCATACTTGATTTTTTTAATGAGTATGTCTAGATCAGTGGTTCCCAACCACTGTGCCGCGGCACATTAGTGTGCCGCAGAATGATTACTAGTGTACCGCGAAGAGATAATAAGTAGAATTTTTTTCATGATGACAGCGTGCAAATCAAAATTGCTGATTTTCTGGAATCTAAACGTTTCGCGCATGCTAATTGGTAAGCATTGTTAAGTTTTATATCATCTATATATCTCGTTTACAATATTAACAGATTCTTATTTAATTTTTACGCAGTTACTAAAAATAGTAACGAATACAAAATAAGAGAAAGAAATTTTGAGTTATGTGAAGAGGAAGAATTAGCAAGCCTTTCCAGTGATCGTGGACTTAAATTGAAGTACTTACAACTGCCATTAGACACCTTTTGGATTTCTGTTATGGAAGAATATCCAACTCTAAGTAAAAAGGCCATCAAAGTCTTACTGCAATTCTCAACTTCGTACCTATGTGAACTGGGATTTTCTTACCTAAGCAACATTAAAAATAAAAAACGCGAAAGACTTAAAAACATTGAAGAAGAGTTAAGAGTATGTCTCTCCCACATTCGCCCGCAAATTGCAGCAGTAGTAAAGAAGCACCAGGCACAACTGTCCCACTGACATTCACCATTGCTATTCTATACCCGGTACTGAATACAGGATATATCGTATTTATGTGGATAAAAATTCTCTTTATATGATCTTTATAAAGAGAATTATTTTATATCAAAATGGCTTTATGAGTAAGAATATTCATTTTCTGTGATAGGTGTGCCGTGAAAATTTAAAGAGTTCAGTAGTGTGCCGCGATGTAAAAAGGGTTGGGAACCACTGGTCTAGATAAATCAATCTAATTTTGTTAATTAAGTTTCCTTTAAGATTTTTTTTAATGGGCCATTATGGTTATTATACACGTGAGAGAAAATTACGTTGGGAGTAAATTCTAAAAATAATTTTTGGAATAAATATTTGTGAATTTGATAAATTTCTTTGTAAATATATTTATAAGAAATGTATTTTGGTACAAATAAAAGTTGCTCTCATCCAGAAAATTTGTATTATAGTTGTTTATATTGCAAAAAAATAGGTTTCTGAGAAATAAAATGTATAAATATAGTCTGATAGATATGTTGTTTTAGACCATCACAACAGATAATATTATTTTTTATATATTTTTTTTGTTAATTTTTCTACATGGGGGTTGTGTGTTTTTAATTATATTCATTCAATACACACTAAATGACATGTATATATTTTCTTAAACAATGGATACAAAATTATGTTTTTGTTTGTATGTATACAAAACATAAAATTAATTAAAATTTGCTTCATCATTGCAATTTTCCACCTCTCACAAAAGATTATTATGGATATATATATATACTTACATATATATTCATTCTAGAAAATAAAATTCGCATACAACAGAAATCAAATACAAAATCAAGAGAGGGAAGAAATTGTATAATAATGCTAAATTATTTAATTATACGTAAAGAATCTTTTCTTTAATCTCTTCAAGGTAATTCTCCTTTAATCAGTTACCAATTATTGATTAACCAACATATAAATAAATAAAAATGTGCACGTGTTTTTTTTTATAAAAAGAAAGATTTCCGTGATGTATGAGTTGGTAAGTTGTTGTAAATATCTGTACTAAGGCTCCATCGATATGGCTTTTTTGTAGGTTAAAAAACAGATTTTTTCCCCTTCAAATCTATATTTTAAATATGTTTATTAAAAATAAACATTCAAACTTCCAAATATGGTCATTTTGGGCACTGCAATTTCCATCACCACCATAGCAAATCAATCTGTGAAACTGTTACTATTTTTATAAATTTTAGTTTCTTATAATTTTTCTTCTGTTCATTTTCAAAATGTGAATTCAGCTTTATTTTATTGATGACTGTTGTGATATATTTTTATTTTTTTAGTAATAAATGACAATTGAAAGTATCACATACCTAAAATTACATTGTTTAGTATTATGAGGGACAAAAATATTATATTAGTTAAGGGTACACTTTTTGAAATGGTTTTGGTTTTTTAATTGTTGAGTGGTAATAAAAACTGTTTATTATTGTTATTTTATTTTAAAAATTGTATCTTTTTTTTAGGACAATAAAATTTCGGTAATAATTCGTAACATTGTTGATTACTGATTGATCTAAAACGCCATGTTTAATCAACTAATTAATGTAATGTGATCACATCTGACCTATGTACAGGTCGGGAATTACTGCTTACTGCTCATAACTATCGCTAACACTTATCTATATCAGAATTTTGAATGCTGAGTTCATAATTTATCACAAATACATAATATGTATATAGAATATTGAGGAGCTTATAAGGTTAAAGTTATTTAAATTGATACTTTATTCTTTTGTGTTGATGTATCAATACAATCCTATTTGTCCTCAAATTTCCATTTGATATTTTGTCTTTTTATATTTCATTTTTTTTTTCACCTTTAATATATAAAAGAAATATAATAAAAAAATGCGGAATGATTATTGTTAATTTAATTTTTTTTTCTGTCAACAAACCTCTATAAATGATAAGGGAACGAATGAATAAATAAGAAAATGTGTTGGTGGATAAAATTAACCAAAAAAATATTCCTCCTCTTTTATGTCTGTAAAAATGCAATTAATGAAGTCATATCTTCAACAAAAATGATATTCATATTATAAACCAATATAAGGAGGCATAAAATGTGTTCATTCAAATAATAATAATAATAATAACAATAGAAAAAAGCATTGAATAAAAAATTTGAAAAAACACACAATGATTGAGGTGTGGGAGAGTTGGAGTGAAGATAATAATTAGATACTCTTATCATTTGCATTCATTTATCATACTCCATCAGATGCAAGAAGAAGAAGAAGAAGAGTCTGAAAGACAGACAACCACTCCCAAAATTTATTTGAAATGAAGATGGGTTTTTAAATGCAATAAAGTATATTAACATGTATAATTGATTTTGTTTGATGTGTTGCCTTTAATTCTACCTTTCCTTTAGATGGCATGATGATCGTTTAAGCATCCTGGATGTAAAAGATAAAAATCCGTAATTAAATCATTTTTTTTTTGCCGTGTCAGTTTCCTTGTCTAATCGATAATTGATACAAAATGTATCAAATTGAATGCCATAAGTTAAATAAATAAATTTCAATTGATGTTTGAAAAAAAAAAAAAAAAATATTTAACTAATATAAATCTATTTTGATACAAATGAATTTAGTCGTTTTTATGAGGTTTTGAGAATAGTTATTTAAATATCAAATGATTTTTTTTTTGCATTAAATGATAAGGCTGATACGTTTCACAATTTTTTTAAATCGTGAATCCAAATTGATTACAAATTTGTATACGTAATATATGTTTATAAGTGCAATTTATCACTGAGGCGTCAACTGATAGCTTTTTCCCATGATTTTCCCTTTTATCTGAAATCGTTTAAGGCCTATTAAAAGATTACGTTTTTGAAGAATGAAAGGTTAAGACACATTATAGATCGCATCGCCATCTGTCGCCAACTTTTCTTTCAAAAAGAGAAATAAAGAAGGTCCAATATTATAGGGTAACAATACAATTACCTCATTAATAAGGGGCAAGAGTAGACGATACACTCTAAAAAATACAGTGGAATTGTTGATGTTTTGGAAATACAATGATATGCTCCCATCGTTGATTGGTTGAAATTAAATTAGCTAACTACTACCAACTGATTTTGAGTTTTATTTTTTATTTCTCTTTTTTTTTAAGAGGAAAGGTTGAGTGATACAATAGTGACAGTCTTAAATTTCTTCAGTCATTTTACAATTTATTATTTGAATTAAGGAAATTCAATCATATCATTTTTTTAATTTTTATTTAATTAGAATTGTAAAAGATGCTTTGACAATTAGAAATGACTAAATCTTTGCTTTTAAGTTTCTTTATATAAAATGTACGTAAATATTTGTGTAGCTAGTTGACTTTAATAGAGCAATCATATATGTATTTATTTCATAATAATATGCAAATAAGCTATGCATACGAAGCTATAATACTGCCTGATTTATAGACCAATAAATTACAAAAAAAAAAAAAAAATCTCATATCTCAAAAAAAAAAAAAAAATAGTATCAACATAAATGTTAAATAGAAATATTTTTTTCAATAGCTATCCATGAATTTTTTTTTTTTTTTTTTTTGATATTGAACATGTAGTATAGATTTTTTATGTCATATATATGTAAATATATAATACACAACATATCGTATATTTCTTTCAGCAACATTTTCAGAGATGTAATAAGAATTATATAGTAAAATAAAGCATTGTATACAAAAAAAAAACAAGACCCAGAATTATGTGCGTCATTCAAAATTGCAATCTCAAAAAATTTAGAGTCAATTTCTAAATGAATTTTATTCTTTTGTCTATATAAAAACCTCTCCCATCCGTAAAAACTCATTACTGATTTATGAATCGAGTGTTTATTTTGAATTCTGATTGTGTGATCATGATAAACTAATGACGACGTGGGGTTTGGAGCCTAGGGTTTTATCAAATGTCAAAAATATTGCTAATATAACTGTCAGTATCAACCAAGACTTTGTCTATCCAAAAATCAAAATAGATCTTAAATAAAATAGGTTTATTCATATCTAATAACAAAGTATTTAGTATTATCTTCCAATTCTTATTATATGATTATTAGTATTTTATTCTTAAATTTATCAACTTCTAACCATTAACTGACACTGATTGGGCAAGAGTCAAAATATGTTCATCCTAACCATTATTCTTAATTTGGGCATAAATAAAGTATCTTTTATTTTCATGAATATTGGATGTTGCTACTTTTTTAGATAATCAATAATGACCGTCACTGTCTTATATCTACGATGACGTCTTTGACTTAAGATTATTTTATGGCACGGCAACATATAATATAAAAAATATGTATAATATGGTCTTAGATTATTTTTTTTATATTAAAAATATATAGATATAATATTGAAAAAACATTTATTTATCAAGTGTCAATGGCATTTCCGTCAGATATTACGAGCCGTTAACCGTTAAAAAAAACCAAAATAAATTATTATACGTAAATGTACATAACTAATACCTAACTGCACTCTTAATCATAGTCAAAAAGAAAACTCTAGAGTGTGTCTCTATGAACAACCAAACATATGTTATCATTAAAGCAGTGTTTTAAAAAAACAAAAAAATCACTATCTTCAAGTTTATTTCAGTTCATCAAAGGCCTCCAGTGTATGACTATAATGCAAAAATATATACATTTTTAATGAAACACAAGAAAGTTTTTGTGTTTTTTAAAAAAATATGATTAGCCTTCTGCTAATCATAAAACCCATTAGTTATCAAATAGTTTGCAAAGAAAATTTTTCTTAGATTAATTTAAGATCAGTTAGTCAGTTACAAAATAGGCTTGTTATTGTAGCATTTAGTATGAGGGATGTTGTTGATAAAGGAGAAACCGTTTTATGAGGAGATAATTCTACAGTTTATTTACATATATTCTGTGATGTATTGAATATTCAAAAGTGCAGTTATGCACTCATGTGGATTCGAAAATTAGTATTTGAAATTAGATGATGACCCACCCCATGTGTTAATATTTCGAAAATGGAGGTAATCCATGGATGCAAATTCAAGTATATTATAAATCACCAGTACTTTCATATTATATACAAAACAAGCTGTGAATTACGCCAAATCCTTTTCATTTGCAATGTCGTAGTCAAAAATCTTCACACATCTTGATTTTTTTCTTACAACTCGAACTTTATATTCTTTCTTCCCCTTATTTAAAACAATGACTACTTTTATTGCAAGCATGTGTTTACCATTTCATTTTGTTTATTATTCATGCCTTTGATTTTTCAGTTGAAAACTAAATAAAACGAGGACCTAAAGTTATTGTACAAATTGAAGAAAGTATTGAAAATAAATGAACTAATGCTCTAAAGTCTAAATCCTATAATTTATAAAGTTAATTATTAAAAGTATTCGCAAATATATGAACATCATAAAAAAATTGATTTTTTCCCATATATCTGACAAAATTGATTCATGTTCACAAGTTTGAGTTATATGCTTCTCTTATATTTAAAAGAGCTTGAAACATTTGAAATCTTAGTTATTTTTTTTAAAAATGGTATGATTTATTAAATAATAAATGAACTATTTTTAAATTGTGTGAGTGGTTAAATGTTTCAATTAATTCATTATAATGAATATATCTTCAACTACCTAATGTCTATGGAGAATACAATTAAACACATCTAATATGCTGGTCTATTATATCAAAATTTTACACTTAACTTTTGTGTAAATTTTTATTTGAATAAAATTTGGCGTTTCAAATTACCTACCATTGGGAAATTTTAGATTTGATACTCAATTCATCATTTTGTACTGAGAAGTGTTGGCTAAATTACAAAGAAAAAGTAATAAACTACTCGTTACTAGTTACTTAGTCAAAAAAGGTATCGCTGTTGCTCAAGAGCAAAAGTAATTAGTTACTCCTAAATTATACGGACCCATTATTTTTTAAATGTAATTTTATTTTTTACTCAATAATAAAAAAGTATAAAACAGAAAGATAAATTTGAATCCAGACATTTCTAATTTAATTTTAAATATTCTCAATGAAAAGTCTTACTATTTACAGAGGAAGGCATGTAGTGAATTTATGATATTCAAAACAATCAGAAATGAGACTGATGGACTTATTAAAGTTGATTTTTTTCGTAACGGAGTAACGGTTATTTTTTTTTTTTTTTTTTGCATAACAGCGTAATAACGGCTGGAAGATTAATGATGTAAGTTACTGAAAAAAGTAACGGCATTAATAACTTTTCAAGACAATTTGATCAAAAATAGTATTTGAAGACCTTTGTGTTGAGGATTGATTGCATTTTGTAAGCTTAAATAAATGGGTTAGGTATTGAGTAGTGACATAATTGTATTGCTTAATTTATTTATTAAGCAAAATCAATGGCTCAATTGAACAATAAAATAATATCACCACCTCTCAAAAACTAATCAATTTATGCAACATAAAATAAGATAAGCTGAACTTCACAACTATAATATCTACATGTTACAGATACAATTAACTTTGAATTTGTATTACAGCATTTATATTTCATCAAATTTACCTAAAATTTACCAAAATTAGGCATGAACCTATCCGTCTATAATTATTACTTTTGTACGTAAAAATATTGCTGTACCATGTACTGATGAACATTTTATCAAAATCAGAGGACACCTCTTTGGATATAGATATTTAAGATAAAAATAGGGTCAACTATATTTTTCTTTATGAGAAATAAAAAATTACATGAGAAATTTTGCTGCATAGCTCAAGAATTGTTTTTATTCGAGTAGTGAAGATATTTTACAGCAATGGGGGTAAGGTACAAGGCTCTTAAATTCCACTGTAGGGGTGAAAATGCACTTCAAAAAATCTATAACATAAAAGTTCTCATCATTTATAAAAATATTAAAAATGAAGACTGTGTTTTTTAAAGAAATCTCCAAATTTTCAATTTTAAAAACAAGTCCCCCTTAGAATTATTCTACTCACGTGCAGGGTTCGAGAGAATGTTTATTCCATACCTGAACATAATTATTTATATTGGCCAAAGAACAAAATTTACTTTGCTTCTTTAAAACTTCGTCATTCATAATTTTTTTTAAGACAATGGAGTTTTCACTCAAGTAATGAATCCAAAGTTAGGTTCATGATTATAAGGCCATAGCGAAATAAGCAAAAAACTGAATAGTTAACAGTGCTAATATTATGATTTATTTATGATTATTATTTCAACATTTCAAAGGATATTTAGCAAGGTTTTTTTAAAAAAATAGGCATTATTAATAAATGTAGGGCCCATGTTATTATAGTAACAAGTTAAAATGTTTTTACATTGCTTTTAAACATGCTTTGATTGCAATTTATGTTTAACTTAATGTTACTTAATTATGTATCTTTACCTATATTTTAAATATTGAATTTGATTCATTTTTTTTAATAAGTAATGTACTCGTTGAATATTGAATAAAATAAAACAACAACAATAAGAAACAGAAGCAGACATAAGTATTCATGTTGAATTGTACATATGTATCAGTCAAAAGGAAGTAAGCTGATTACATGTATGTATATTATTTAATTCTGTTAGTAAAATGACAACACAAAAATCACATAATCTGAATCAAAAAATAAAGTATTATTTTTCTCTAGACAGGTTTTCGGTTATTTGGCAAATTACATTCCGTATTGATAATTATTTGATTTTACATTTTTTTGAATGAGCAAACACAAGGTCTGAATGATTACGTTACTCATCTTTCTTTTTCTTTTTTTTGTCTGTGCAACTCAAATAACATTGTTTGCTTGTTTGTTTAAATTTAAGTTATTTTTTCTAAATTGATTCAGGCCGTGGCCCAAAATTTAATCACCTTTTTCTGATCGTTTGCTAATGTTATTATTTTTTCTTAAACTGTTAAACTCAAATGACATTGTCTTTTTTTGTGATGAAGTTATTTTTTCTTGATCGAAATTTGGGTCGAGACCGCTGATTTTAGAGTGTGAACCGAAATTTAGTAATTGTATAATTTTTGATATCTAATTAATCTGTCTCAGACTGTGAACGAATTTTTTTATTCAAAATAACTGTAATAAGGGAATAAGAGGCTTTTATCAAATGATGACTATTCAAAACTGATTTATAAGACAAATTAAACTTGAATTTAAAGGTCTTTAAATATTTTTTATATGTTCTTTAGTCTTAGCACTGGAAATTCACATAAAAAGGTAAATCTACAGATCTATTCATACACAAGGGAATAATTTTCAAAAAAACTCTAGGATTATTCATTCCCATGGTACTGAGCACAAATTTTAAAATGACCTTAAGATGGCTGACCAAAATGGTTTTAGCTTATCAAGATGATCAAGACTGATCAAGATGAAAATTGTTTGTGCAACCAATTCAGGCTAAATTTGTAAGTAGGACTAATTAGGAAACCTAATTAAATTGATTTAAAAAAAAATATAATGATTTCGGATCGGTACGTAACTTCTATACCGGGTTGCAACACTAAAATGTTTGTAGAACTATATGTTCAGTGTTTTTAATTATAGTTTCGACTACCTTTGCTAAATCATTTGTGGGATTTTACTCATAATTTGTACAGAAAGAAGGGTAAAGAAAGGCTCAAACACGTCAGTAACTTTTTTTTTCTATTGTATTCCCCTCTGGCTTACAATGGACAAAACCATTGGAATGCCACAAAGCATATATATAACTTATCTGAGAAAATAACCTTATAATACAGTAATACGTAATTTCATTGTTCAAATTAAGTGAGCTTGAAGATTTTTTTATGTATATGTTTTGTCTACAATATTGCAAAGACATGTATGTAGATTTTTTTGCGTATCGTGTGGTAGAAACAAACCAAAAACAAAGATAGATAGTACATTAAAATAAAAGACCGTAATCAAACGGTTATTGGGAAGGACTCACGCAATCGTGGTCAAGTTACATAAGTTTTTCTATGCGACTTTTTATGGGGATAAGACTTTTTGTATGTAAAAGTCAACTGTGACGTAATTTCCGAGCAATAAAAACACATCTGAATATTATTTTTCCCTTATTTTGTTAGTTACATGTTGTTTTTTAGATTGGCCATGGGGCTTCTTCACATTTTTTTCATCTCCTCCTTAATTTTCTTTATTGCTTTTTGGTTATTTTTTTCTCAAAGAACGAATAATGGATTGGTAATACATTTATCCAAGTGTCATAAGATGTACTCTTGAAATTACATCAATTTTTCCTGCAATGATTTTATTACATATATATAAATAAATTATTTCGCAGATTTTTTTGTTCATTGTTATTTTTAAAAGGAACACTCATAATCAAAATTTGTATAATTAACATTGTAATAATTAATGCTTCTTTAATGCGTGCTAATTCATATATTATTGCTAAGGATAACAATTAACTATTAATGATTTTCTTAGAAAATGAAGAATGTTTCATATCCTGTTGACCGATTCCACTATTATTCATGCAAAATTATGACAGACAAATGCTTTATAAACTATGGGGGAGGGCCCCATATAGGAACCATAGTACAACTCAAAAAGGGAAAGCAAAAAGATGTTCATAGAGTGCATTTAAGATTCAATAAAAGAACAAAATCAAAACAATCTCATAAAGATCAAACAAAGTTGTAGTTGACCAGGACAGGGATCCACAATGTGTTCCATAAAAGAACTCAAAGGGCTCCAAGATCAATTTTTTTAATTAATTAAAATATTCCTCCGATCAATTTTGTAACTATAATCTCATAAACATATTTTTTTGAATTTCCTCTCCGTCTGCTATGCCTTAATAATCTGTTATTAAAGACATATATGTAAGTATCTTTGTAATATTTTGAACGTCAAAAATAACAAGACAGAAGATTTGATCATAAAATAAATGTCATCCAGTATAAATTTACTTATTTTTTTACAATACCTACATGAGTATAACATAAATCTGTACAAAAACTAAACGTACAGATCTTTTCAAGCAAAATGGCTTGGGACAGCAAAGCCAGTATAATATAACATTTCAAATATTACTACAAAATAAAAAGGTAAATTAAATACCACGTGATGTAGCTATAATTTATGTACAAAATTCATAGATATTAGGTCACAAACTACAAAATATCACAATAAATTTCCAAACTTTTTCTATATTTTCAATACTTCAAGACTGTCAATAAGTTGAAAATGTACTGTGATTGCCTTTAATTCGTAGTATATGTACATTTAAATCGCTTCAAGCAACGTTAGAAACAAAAAGAGAGGAGACATCGGAACGAAGCAAATAATTGTGAAAAAAATCCAAACTTATTATGTATATGAATAAACATGTGGATTTTAATTGAGCAGTTAAAAGGCCCAAGGCAACTACATGTTATGTTCATAGTATCATCAAAAATATTTGATTAATTTCATGATTGCTACAAATTTGTTTCCTTTTGCTGCATATACGTACTTAGGTAATTAGTCCAGTAACACTTCTCCCATTTCAAGTCACGTCACATTTGTATTTTTAGAAGTCCTTTAGATTCCCCTCAGGTGTACCCATAAATAATTATGTAAGAAATCACCCAAAGACTTTATAGAGTCGATAAATATATATTTATTGAGGGAATTAATATGTATATAGTTCTGTTTTTAAACTGTATTCAAGGCAGAAGTTCATAAGCATTGCTTAATCATTTTTTTTATTATACTCTTTGTTTCTTGCTCAACCTTTAACAAAATTTATAAGAATTATTAGTGTAATTATATAAATATACATGCTAATAGAAAAGTAAGAAGAAAAACAAATCTACTTGACTTTTGAACCCTCATTGTATATGTACATACATCTATGTATGTATTTCAACTTATGTAACTTAACATGCTCTTAATATTAAATGTTTTTTATTAAAAATGATATTGAGTCAATGAAATTATGTAATTGTCGCAAGTCTATGTATTATGTATGGTTTTATGACTTTATGTACCTAGGTAAGGATGACAAAGTGCCTCTTTAACAACGAGTAAAAATCCGGTTTCACAGAATCTGATTATGCAAATTTTCAACTTGAAACTTTTTTTTTAAAAGAAAAAAAATTGTCAATTTTTGTGCAATGGTTCAAATCTGTGAACAGAGTAACAGAGTTTTCTCTCTCTCTCTCTCTCTCAAAGTTTAAAATTCAATGGAGTGTCTTTTTCAATTGGAACAATGATTTTTTTATTGTACCTCTCAACCTTTTCTCAAAAATGAGAAATAATTAACATCGATAGTCTGTATTCAATATTTGTACGTGTAAGACATCAACAACTTCTATGTACATGTTCTGAATACCAATTGAAATTAGTTGTTGTTATGTTGTGAATAATTATATCTGATATTAAAAGAAAATTAGTCTTACAATGTCAAGGTGCAACACATTGTCCTATTTATATTATCATTTTTTCTCTACATTTCCTTCAAAAATTGAATGAAAACAACGGCCCTTAATCTCATTGTTCAAAATTCAATTCTTCCCCAATGTGAAAGGATTTCTCATTTAATAGTTAATAAATGTTCACAATATATAATTTGGTTTCAGAACAATAATAAGGATCAAGAGCAGTAAGGATATCAATAGCGGATAAAAAAAATACAATGTTAATTTTTATATTAGTCCTGTGGTGGACAATTTTCTTGTTTCTACATTTTCAATATTAATATTTTGAAATATTGACAATGGTAAATATATTAAATTTTTAGCATGGTATTTGGGATTCAAGATATGTCTTTTAGTATTGTAACCTGTTTCTTAAACATTTAAATTTACATTTATTTATTCAATGTTCGTAGAAGACTGATAGTAATTTATAAGTGATCAAATTTTCTAACATAACACCATCTATAACAACTCAGGTGTCATAAATGACACCTTGTGATATTAAAAATCATTTTTGAACTGGTATCAATGTGTATAACAAGTTGAAATTAATTGGTAATTATTATTTTATTGCATTGAAATAATAACAGATCGCTATTCAATTTTATTGCTCTTGAATATATTTACCTCTAAATGTCTTGGTGTCGAAAATGACATCATTCTTGTTATAACTTTAAAAATCAAACTAATTAACACCTTAAGATGTACCATTACACAATAGTTGCAACATTTTTTTTTTTTGATTACAAATTAAGATTTTCACATAAAAAGGATATACAATCAAAAATAGGTATGTGAAGGTTAGTTAGTATTGAAAACGAATACTTGGCAAATTTATTTATATGTGCATATATAACAAATGTGAGGCTGTTTTTGAGTTAAACAATAAACAACGTAAAGAAATTGAAATTTTCTGGCATAAATAACCGTTATGTAGCTGTTGTCTAACTCCATTGATCACTATAACCTTTTTGATCAATTTTCATGAAAGGATTTCAGAGTTAATGATTAATAAAATAAATTAGCTTATACGATTTTGAATCTAGTTACTAATCGTATTTTATCAATGAGAATGAATTTTCTGGATTACAAAGTTTTTCGGAGATATTACAATATATTCTTTTTTGGAGAATCTGCAAGTCCTTGGATAATATATACCCCAAACATACTCCTTTGGTATAAGGTATTAATTTGCATGAATCTGTTGTTTGTTACTTTTAGTTAAGTATGTCGCAAACACAAAGAGGGCGCTTCAAAATGTTTATCGGAGGGGGGGGGGGGCTTCTATTACTTCAGGTAATTGTTCTTTAATTGTCTGTGAGACAATTCTTGATTAATAGTTTGTGAATTTTTGCCGATTTCTTAGTATATTATTTATTTTGAAAATTTGGATTTTTAATTACCCTAGTATTATTTTCAAACCAGGTCGTGATCACTTTTATCGAGTAGATCAGATTTCATTTGATTTAATTTTTATGAGCTATTTTGTTCTTCCAAGGGCCGATCTATCTCGGATTGAAAAAAATGGTAGTGCTCCCTATAATAGCTTGTCTTTTATAATTGAAAGTCCAGAGGAGGTGACATCATACATTTTTCGGAAAAATTGAAATAACTCCGTTTGTTTTCAAGACATATAAGTAATATGGTCATCATTGAAATTCTGAGGAAGAAATAAACAAATGTCTTTTCAGTCTCTAATTCAATTTATTTGAAATTATTGTGACATGACTGATTTTAGTTGATTACTAATATATATAATTTTTAAGAGTAGTTCTAATTACTCATTGTTAAGATATCAGTTTGAAGAAAGTTCAACAACATTATGTAAGCAATAGTTTCACTGATCCTAAGAAATTTATATTTTTTTAACATGAAACCACTATACCAATATCAAAAAATTCCACAATATTATTTTATCAGCAGTTAATTTTTCTATTCTTCGACTTAGTGTTTCTTATTAGTGCTCAGAACGTTGATCATTTAAAGCTGAATTATCTTTTGTTAAGCTGTGGACAATTTCCTGATAAGAAAGAAATAATTGTCCCACAGTTGGAATGAGTTGGTCAAATGATTTTAGTTTCTTGCCTTTTTTTAGTGGAAGAAAGGTAATTAATTATATCACATCTTGAGGTATGATCATCAAATAAATTATAGAAAAAGAAGTGTCTTAACTGAATCTTAAATGAAAAAATTAAACCTAATATTGTGGATAAATGCATACGAACATTTCTAATCATATTTACATGTGTCCAATGTTTCCTGTATGAAGTAATATAATTAGAGTATATACACGCATATGACAAGATATTTCCTAGAATTGAAACTCAAGAGGTACCATAGCAAATCATCTTTATGTACTCTATGTGAATACCGTACGATCATAATCAGTACATTTATTCCCAATAATGTGTAATACCATTTAAAAATAGATACACTAATGTTTCTTAGAATTTTTTATTTATATCATTTGAAGTAAACATGATTTCATGTTGCGAAAATGTTTCAGATCCGGGATGCTCTGGGAATCAATTGTATGATGTAAGTAATTTACCCTTTGTTTTGTTTTTTGCCTCTTTTTTTTTTTTTACAGTCACAATAACATTGAATATCCTTTTAACCTTGAGTATCATCAAATGAAAGACTTTCATTTTCTTAGTTTCAAAAATGCTTTGGTATTTAGTTCAAAATAGTTTTATGTAAGTACCTAAATACTTAATGCATTCATAGATATACATATGTAGAGGTAACAGACATATATGTACGCAAAATATGTACATATTTAATCAAAGGTAATCCTTCAAAGTCACCTGGCCTCACTTTCAAATAAATACTAATATACTAGTATGAATACATTCAAATGAATTCTAATTCACCACAAAAATTATAGGAATGAATAAAACTACCTTGGACCAATTGAATATGATGTAAGAACTTCACTCGCAAAAAAAAAATATATATATAATGTGGTTTGCTTCTGTTGGAAGTCCACATACATATTTAAAGTGTTTTGTTTATGTAACGTTTGATCAATTAAGTATTTACTTAATTTTTTCGTTTTTTTTTGAAAATTTGTAATTATCTTGGTCACTACGCACAACAAGTCTTGTTATAATAATCATCCATTTAGAAACACCGTATGATGTTTGACAAATCAAAATAATTTTTATAAGTAGACATATCTACAAAAATAAAAAGTATAGAAAGCTCATTGCAAATTAGACATATGATAGATAACCTTCTTATAAGCTTTTTGTAATTTGCACAAATACTTTTAACTTTAAGTGACCCTTCAACTATTTGATAGTCCTTTACTTGATCAGCTTGTACTAAAATATTGAGCTTAAAGTCAGTTATTTTGAAAGAATGAGGTTACACATTTAAAAACGAATGTAATTTGTTTGTTCAAGGATCAAAAAAAAATTTTAATAAAAGGAACAATGAGTGCTTATGATAAATTTTGTTAGTCATTACAAAAGGATTGTAGAAAAATTGACTATTCTTTTGGCTCTTAACAAGCCATGGTTTGGTGATGTCCTTTAAAGAATCAAAATTTGAATTACAAAGAACTTTTATATACTATTCAGTAATTATGTAATTACATATAATTATGTAATTTATTTACTTAATCAGCAACAATAATTATGAGTAAAATTATATTTGATAGAAGAAAATATTTTTGTAGGAACTATTGACCAAATCTAGCATATGCCACTTTCCAAATAGTCTAAATATAGATTTATAATATAATATATTAGGGTCTTAATTCATATGTAGTGTACATTAAATATTCCTAATTCCTAATTTTTTTTAATTTTTTTGTGTAATATAATAATTGAAAGTTTTAACATGCCTTCAATGTTCAGAAAATTGAAGAATTTTCCCAAAGTTTCATCTTCTTCTTTTGTAATCATTCAAATACATTGAGATATAATGTTTATTACTTTATAACTTTTTTTGATTTAGTATACAATCTTTAAAATGTATTTTAACTAAGTTTCTCTTAACTATTTTTTAGCAACATAAAGGAAGAAGAAAGAAAGGATAAATAAGTGTACTGCGCATAATACGCATTCTTGTCTTCTTATTTCTTTCATTTGAAATAATAAATTCAGCATCAAATGCAACAAAACGTATTACAGTGTCATTTGAACTATGTGAGTCATTCATTATAGACTTGTTTCGTTACCTTATAACCAAAAATGTATCAAAAATTTCCCTGTAATTTAAATTTAGTTTATAATTTGTACCTCATTGAATATTTTATGTTTATACTTCTGATAATTTTAACCTACTTAAGCAATTTGATATATAACTTGATTGAACATAATACATTTATTTTGTCCCTCACTTGAAAAGTTTTTTTCTTGTCTTTTATAAGTTTAATCTTTAATCAATGTACAATTTTTTTACCTATGCATAAATTTATATATTACAATGCTTCATATTAGCATGTACCTATATACTTATATTTAAGGTGCATCTGTTCCAAATATATCTTATTGCGTTCTTCCATACCTACCTATATATATGCATAGCTAGCTAGTCATTAAGCACTAGGATTTTCAGTTACTTTAATAAGGAACACGATTTTTAAGGTATACGTTCAATTTTCAAGAAAACAATGTGTACATTGTATATTTTATACATATTGTATAGAAATGTGCTCAATGAGTCTCTTCTATGTATACAGTTAAAAGTCTTGGAATATCGATTTAAAAAATATACAATCATAGAATGGTATATATATCTACAGGAAATATTAGCATATTTAATGGAATTTCTTAAAATTATAAGTAGGCATATACTTCAGAGGTGGGGTCTTGGACTCGAGTCCATAGTCTGAAAACTTGTCTTGTCCTCAAAATCAAAGTTACAAGACAATACCTTTTCAAGTTCAATAGGGGAATAAATAATAAAGAACATTACTCATGAAATTTAATATATGTAATAATAAATTTATTAGAATCTCATGTCAATAAAATTAATTGCATCTATATACAAAACGATTCTGAATGCTAGCAATACAATTATTACAAATCATTGAGGTAATTTCATTTAGCCCTTCTTCAATTAATTGTTCCAGAGCTCTTAATCTTAGCTCCAAAATACTTAAATCAATTCTGTCAGCATTTAGAATATTCTCAATTTTTCTAGCTAATTCTCTTTTCATGAAGGCTTTTAATATTGATCAAATATGATCAATTGGATTGAGTATAGGACTGTAAGGCCCAAGTCTTAAAATTTGGTGAATTGAAAACTCTTCTTCATTCAAAATATCTTCAATCCTGGAGTGGCCCGGAGCATTATCATTTACAAATACTACTGGCCCTCCATATACATCCTTTGCTTTTCTTAAGCATTCACGCTCCCACTCCATTGCTGTATCCTCTTTAAAACTTCCTCGTCTTATTCCCATGTTGAATTTGAAAAGGTATAGACTTGAACTCGTAAGTTAAGACCCGGTATTTGACTATAAAGTGTCTTTTATAGGGAAATCTTGTATTTAGTTCATATACTTTTTACTTGATCATATTTGCTATAGTAATGAATAATTACTTAATGCATTGTTCGTATTAATGCATTGTATCAAAGTTGTTCACCTACAAGTAAGGAATCCTTTTTTGTGTCAAAATTATAAATATGTACAATATACATGTAGTTGAGTTGGTCATCAGACTGGGTAGGTTGTCAACAATATTTTGAAAAATAATTTTTGAGATTAAAATTTAAGTAGAGAATTGTTTCTACCATTGAAAAATCTAGATATTTCTCTTCAAATAAATATACATTTTTAATTTATGTACAATAGGTTACAAATTAATTAAAAGTAGATATTTAGGTTATCTCACTTTTTTTTATACACCATCGATAAATGCGTGCCAAATGACTTATTTATACATACTAATTAACAGTATTTGACTTTCAATTATGATAGTTCTCAGCTCCTTGTATGTTCGCTCACATTTCCACTCACATCCAAAAACAATCTCTGTATTCTTAGGTAATAAATAATTATATTCAGTGATACTATTAATTTGTAACAATAAATATTTAAGATAAAAACAAATTTATAATACACGACTAAACATACATTTACAACCCCTAAGATATATTTATGTATTTTATAAATTTATTAGATAGATTTTTACCTAAGAAAGATTTTATATCATGGGGTTTTACTACGTAGGGTTTGATATACCGTTTTTTTTTGTTCGAGAACCGTCTTTAAGTCCTGTTGTTTACAAGATATTACAAGAAAAATATGATTAAAATGTTGACTTCTTTGTTTGTTAGTGCTCTTAGAGATAGATGAATAAAAAAAATCATTTTTGAATAGAACTTCTATTAATAACACAGTACACTAAACTTGAGTTAAATCGTATATAAATTTCACATAGAATGACTCATATGACTATTTATATGGAAATATATAATTAATAACAGAAGAGTCAAGAACAAAAATAAACTAAAATGCATTTATTTATAAACAATGATTCATTCACATATTAGTGAAATATTTTTAAAAATAATTTCATGTTTGCATGCTCAACAAAAATAAATATAGCATAGCACGCTATAATTTACCTATATATACCTATATAATTGACCATACAACTTCTTTCAGAGGTGTCACTTTTTTTACCAATGTCCTCAGTTTCTTGTCAAGGAAACTGAGAATTAAAACAAAAATAGGAACAAAGAAAAAAAATCATTTAAACTCTTTGCTTTTTTGGAAATTCATATTCAATCGCAAAATAAGTGGAGTAAATAAAAGACTTGGAAATCTGCATTAACCAAGTTTCAAGTCAAAAGGTTAATAAAGATCCGTTCACTGCTAAAGAAATAGATAGATCATACATAATAAGCATAATTACACACCCTTAATAATTGAATAAAATCGAATTTGATCATTTTTTCTTTTTACTTCCAATGATGTATTACAAACCTTAGAACTGACTCAATGGACCTCTTTTTACTAAACATTGCATTAATAACCATCATAATGACGATCAAATGCATATATATATACTTAGTTTTATGTGTGCCAAAAGTCTTTTTTATAAATGTTTTTTATAAAAATATATATTAGGCTGTAAGATAATCTAACGTATTTTCTTAATGCTTTAAAAAAAATTCTTTTACGATGTACAAATATTCAGTGCATTCTCATATACATCAATGATACTGCAATATGCATAGAACTGCACAATGGAGTGCCTATTTTTCAAGTATTGAAAGAAAATATATACAATATCTAGTTTATTATTATGTAATTAATATTAAATCTTTGCAGGGGGAAAATTCCTTTGATTTTCATAGCTAAAACAAATAATATATACTGCAAATACTAAGGTATGTAGGAATGAAAAAACAATGGAGAAATTTGTACAAAGAAATAAACTTGTCATTGTCAAAATGAACTAGAATAAGAAATGAACTCAACTGCAATGAAAAAGTTATACTGCAGTAAATGAAATTTTTAGCCCTTGTTTTCAATATTTTAGGTCTAAAATGTGTTATGATTATTTACTAGTACTAAAAATATAAGTCGATATTTCTCTTTTTTTTATGTTTCACCACAGGTTAGTTTTATGTTGTACATAGTCATTATTTCTCAACATAGGTAAGGACTATTTTCTGGGATTTAAGGATTTGATTACTTTTTTTGTATGGGATAATTTATGTTTCATTCCAGAAAATCCTAACCTATGTACTAATTACTTTCTAATAACATTGTTTTAATTATAATTTACACCTTCTGCCACAAGATAAATATAATAGTTATGACCAACTATTTCTATGAACGCTAATCATAGCAGTCACTTTTCTCAACGTAATTAACCCATATCTCCCAAATTTATATTTTTAGAGATATTCAGGAAATACTTTGAAAACTAGTTACATACATAGATATTTTCATACTTTTAAATAATTAGGTATGTATCTGTCCTTTCTTATGGTTCTTACATTTGGCAGTGTAAGGAGTTTATGAATAGATTTTGTAAATTCCATAAAAAAAAAAAAACATTTTGTATTTATTCACTTTCTTCTACATAATGTGTTTACAGACCTAGAGGAAGATAGTCTCGACTCTTGAACAAAAATACAGGTAGATTGCCTTTATTATAAATATATAAAAAATGTACATATATGAATCTCGGAACAAATTATTCAATTCATTTTTAATTTTTAGAAATAGATACCGTTTTAATATCGTGGACAGAACGGAAATTTCAAATCTAGAATAACAACAACAAGGCTGTTGAACACAAACATGAAGGGACTAAGAAAGGAATATAACTATTTCTGACGTTTAAAATACATGTTTTGATACGTTCACAGGGCCAGTTTTATTAGTCAAGGGAGGCACTGAAATACACAAGTCATGGGCGTTTCGAAATTACTTTATGAACAAACGAAACTAAATTCCAAATTAAATTCATATTTAGTATAATAAAAGGCCCTGCGTACAGTAAAACTGGACCATATAAATATATACTTATATCGGCCTCATTACTAGTTAGAGATACAGCTGACTACTTTGTTTGTTCATCTCTGTATTTATGATTTTTATATAATTTCACAATATGTATTTATGTCGGCTTGTAAAGTTGGTATTGGTATCTGAACTGTGAATTCAGAATATAAGCAGTATTGTGAAAACAACATTGGCTTTGCAAAGTATTATTATCGGTTGTTGTCACCCTCTTGGCTACATTATTTACAATCACGCCAGGTCTGGTTGTATATAGTATGTGATGTATCGAATTATCCACGTATCAACATTTAGAAATTCGCAAGTGAGGAAGTAAATATTTGTAAAATCTGGATAATCTAGAGCTGCAAATGGGTATGCCAATACTAGATACACCACCCAGTCGTATGGTATCAGGGGACAAGGGATAAAAGTGGTCAGATAAGTCTGTTCTGTCCCACTATCTTCTCTATTTTTCTTGTCTTCGCATGATGCATATCCACAGTTTCAAACAGCTTATACGAGTGAAACAATGTAACAATGTATTTCTTAAAAGTATTCATGTGGACACGAATATTTCTAAAATGCAAATAATCTACTAATGTGAACATTTGATATGATATTGTATTATCACTAATGTAATATTTTTATACTCTTTATGAAATAGAAACGGTGGTTCAAGCATAGGGGTTCTTAACCTTTTACTCTATGAGTACCCTCTTTAGGAGTGCATAATAACATTGTACCTCCTCCCTATTTTTTTAAAGTTATACTGACCAAACTGGCATGCAAAATGTTAGATTCTTGCATGCCACTTTTGGTATGGAACTGATACTTGGAAAATCAAATCAAGAAAGTACATTTTAATCTCTCCAAACAAAGTAAGTGCATTTTGAATTAAAAGTCTAATGTATTGGAGAAATGTTTAGAGTGTGTTTTGCTTCAAATGACGCTAAATATGATATTTTCAACCGTTGTCTCCCCTTATATTTTTATTAAACCAATGGTTTATTTAATGTAATCAATAAAAAAAGATAGTATTTGCTTTGAAGCCATCTCAGATATTTGCAGTATAGGCAAACTATAGTTTGTTTGAGAGATTAACCCCCATGCAACAACATCATTGCAATTTTTGACCCATAATTTTAAAATTATGGCGGTACAAGACGTTTGAAATTGGTCAATTTTGACTCAAAAATGCCCATTTTTTCATCATTAAAGTGTCAGTACAATGATAAAAATTACTTGAGAAACCTAAAATTTTATAGATATTGTTTTATTGGTGCCTTATAATTTTCTAAATAATTTTCTTTGTTTAAGTTACTACGTTGCAAGAGTTTCACAAAATTTGAACTGATTTTTGTATGTACGCATGAGCAGCCCTTGTATTAATCCCTGAACAGCATTTAATACCCCTCCCCCTCACAGCCTCAGGCTAAGAAACCCTATTATATGCCAATTTTTCCGAATAATGTTTTACTGAAAGGGTATTTATTCAAAAATATACCAAATACATATGATTAATTATGATTTTGGAGCATTCCATTTATTTATAAATTCCATACATGTAGCTCTGATTTTGAGAGAACAACTATTATTATGTTATTTGCCAGGAAATGAAATTATTGTTAATTCATTTCATGATGATTCTATCATATCATAAATAAACACATACTTAATTTCTATTGATTCTGTTAAGGAGCATCTGAATCAAGTTTTCATCTTTTTCGATTCAAAAGTGTTTGTAACTTGTATTTAATATTGCTGCCATTGAAATATCCCTTTTAAAAGTTTCCATCGGAACATAGTTTATTAATGAATTGAAGTCATTATAATCATGATGTGTTTGTAGATGGTTGAATCTGACTCAAAGTAGCTGTTCATGAGATATAGTAAAATGTAAATAGGTATTTTTGTTTACTTTTCACTATTTGGAACAATGTCCTTTTGGCAAAGATGTACATTCGGTGAAATTGTTTTACATAAATTGTCCAATCTCGATAAACTGTGATGGAAATAAATTGTTCATATATTTCTGTTATAAATATGAAATAGCTGAAAAACGAACTGCTGAAGATTCTTTTTTTTTTATAAGGTTCCTTAAATAGTATTTTTATTTTATATAATATATATCTAAACAGAAATATTTTCACAATTTCATACAATGGTATACTAACCTATAAATTAAAATCAACTTTTTCCCACCATCACAAAATGTGCTCCCAATTGGTACTAAAAGGCAGTTAAAAAAACTTTACAAATACTTTTTTTTTGTTGCTATTTTTCATTCATCCAATATAATGTTCTGTTTTGGTATGTAATCCAAATATTTCCCGGGAAAATTCTGGGTCCATCTTTTCCCGAAATAATGTGGCAAATGATGATAATCCCTAGTCAACATATCGTTCAATAAAAAATTATGATTTGAAAACACCCCAAAAAATCATTTTAAAACAACTTTAAATGTTGAAAATCCACTATTTAAAAAAAAAACATCTACTTATGTGAAAATAGTATAACTTTCCCACAAGGATTTCTTATTTCCCAGGAATTGTCCTGTGTTGGGCATCCTTTTTTGTCAATGTAATTAATTGTATCATTTGTTAAAAACATTAGCTCAAGTAAGTCATCAAAATATACTCAACTTTTGATATAATAAATTCCATAAAGGAACCTTACCTCATAAAATAATTAAATATAAGTTACCCAGGAATTGCTCATTGGTCTAAAACTCTGAGAGATCTCAGAACCCCGACAAAGAAACTCTCCTATATACTTACATATGTACATATTAATGATTAGAATCTCACATGGTTACAAGATCATTGACTTCTAGAGAGCTTAATAGGTTTGTCACAACACATACCTAGGAATGACACATCAAATTCTGGGAATGCATAAATACATCAAATGTCAAACTCCTTTTATATGTACATATACCTATATTACAAGTTATTTTATACTTTTAACTTTAAATATGGAGCTTTTTTTTACATTCTTAAAGGAATTAATCCTTCGTTAATGTATTTAGAACACGCCATCATAGCACTTTCTTAATGGAACTATATTACATTTATATATGTATAAGTTACCTAAATTTGTGTAAAACTAACATAAACAATGTTAAAAACAAAAAGGAACTC
This sequence comes from Lepeophtheirus nordmannii, assembly GCA_963680855.1. NCBI lineage: Eukaryota > Metazoa > Arthropoda > Copepoda > Siphonostomatoida > Caligidae > Lepeophtheirus > Lepeophtheirus nordmannii. The sequence continues at coordinate 29,823,713 of OY804522.1, read as the reverse complement.
AAATGGATTTATATATTTATTTATTTTTTGTCTATTTTGCTTCATAAAATAAGTAAAAAGATTTATGTAAAAATATAAAGTTCAGCTTTTTTTTTTAGATTGAATTAAATAAAAACACCACTATCCATAAAATAAAAAAAATACTTTATATTTTATTTTGAGTCCCTTACGAACTAATTTGATGCACTGTCTATTTTGCCCTTTACATGTGGCAATAAATACATTTAGAAATTCCTATTTTGGTATTGAGACATTTTTAAAAATCATAATAACCCTTCGTCCTGCGAGCCAGAAGTGGTTTTGATTCGAAAAAAAGGTCTAAGAAAAATTATGTTATGTATGAAAATAACAAGGTAAGTACAACTCGGTTTGAGTACAAAAAAATTTTTATAATTAAATATCAATTTCACAAAATAACAGTATGATTAAATATGTAATAATTTATATTATTGATCAATGAAGCTTCACATTTATTTTAATAAAAGCGTGTCATCCTTCCCCTAGGGATACACTGAGAGGATTGATTATTACCTACATACATTGGCAAATTGTTGTAAGTATGTATATTCAAATGTATGTAAGTTGTACATAAATATGCTTCCTTTTTCTTATTTTTTAACCATCTGTCTGTACATTGTACATACTCGTAGATTGTATATATGTAGAAGCTACATACATATCAATTCGTCCTTCCAGAATATGCATGCATATATAAAATTCTATATTATAAGTATACAAAAAATACATTCATTCATGGTATACATACATATGTACATATATGTAACATATATAATTAAAGATAAGAATCTTAATTATACTTTAGCTCAATAGTATTTATTCATTTAAATATTTGATATAAATTGTTATTTGAAGCATATTTCACGGAGAGGGTGTTTCAATAGACAGTAAGTACACCATTTATGTACACCATTTATTTATCTATTTAATCCATACCTACCTATTGAAGCCTATATAATTATTGTATATATATATATATATATATATATATATTTCTACATATATAAAAGTATGTAAGTTTACGTAAAGTAAAGTTAAGTTGCAATAATATGAAAAGAGTTTAATAGCCCTCAGGGGTATTCAGTAAAGGAAATTGAGATATAGTTTATTAACCTAAAATAATTTTTTCTTAAGTAAGGATGTGGTAGTTTGTTGTACCCATATTTGATGTTCTTCATTTTGTCTCGATCTCAACTTCTCAAAGTCTTGATCTCGGGTTCGAGACTTAAACCAATGCAACTAAGTATGTAAATAGATTAAACATTTTATTTAAAAAAAAAAAAAAAAACATTTCAATCTGGTTTCAACTCCTTAAAGTCTTGAATCCTCATCATAGTCTTTGTTTTGTCTTGGATGAAGTGGTTTTGACCACGACATTTGTTTTAGGGAATGTGCAACTGAGTAGAGGTTCCTCGCACTAAAATACAAATTATGCAACAACTCATTTTTGTATGCATTCAAGCCAATGTACTGTATTTAATTTCAAGAATGACCGAATTTTGATTGACTCAAACATCTTCTGCTCCCATCGGAGTCGCTCAATTACATTTTTTTTTTATTTTTCATTTATCGAGGTTCAAATAGTCATTGTGTTTATTATTAATGAACCGAGGATGAAAAATTGAGCATAAATATTTACATAATACATACAGAAAAACTAATTTAGAATGTACCATTTTTTAGGAAAATAGATTTTTACTTAGAATACAGAGAAGTGTATTTTTTAAAAGACATTTTGCCAGGGTGTATCAAAAAAAGTTACCTTGAAAAATTTAGCCCCTTTGTCTTTTTTGGTAGGATATTGAGATTTAAAATATTAAAAAAAAATTGAGAGGTCAAATGGATATATTATGGCTGATAAAACTCTAGGACTACGGAATTTGACCTATACTTTTAAATTAAGTGTGAAATAAAACGTTTGAGAATGTCTAATTCACACCCAAAAAGGGCCAAAATACTACCTCTATACAATTTGAAGTGAAGAAAAAAAACAGTTTACCCCTAAAATCGATATACTTTATTGTGCAAACTTAAGACAAGAAAGTTTTATTTTTTTTTCAAACAAAATGAGATACATTTACAATAAACGTCATTCATAAACGAATTTAAAAATATAAAAAACTAAACAGTTGTACCTACAGAAGAAAGGTTTTGCATTATTTTTATTATAAAATTTTGTTCTTTATCCTTCATTTCCAGAATGATGACGTTATAAAAAAATGTTTTATTTGTCACAAATGTCTATGAGTATTTTTTTTTTTTTAAATATGAAATAACGTTTACACTCAATTCACAAAATTCAGACCTTTATTAGTCATCATAAAATACATCCAAAAATTTTCAAGCATAAAATATACAATAATAAAAACTAATGAATCAATACCTTTTATAGTTGTGTAGATGTTTAAAAATAAATTTGCTTAAATGTATGGTATAAATATATATTAAATGAATCTGAAATAGATGAATCTTTAAAAAAAATGGTCATTGAAACAACGGTCGTTTACCTTGTTTATTTGTATTTATTACTATTTGTAGAGTTTAACAAGTTGTATTGGATTTTTTGAAGTGATAACTTGAGTAGATAATAAACGGTTCATAAATGCAATATTTTTTATCTAAGTAATTTCATCAACCCAAAGATAATAACATATCATATCTTTGGATTATTTGTCGCTCTGGAGTCTATATTTAAGTCGCACTAGACAATAATAAATCATAGTGAAAAGGAAAATAAAAACATATCATGATGTTATCTTTAATGCATCTTGAAACCTTTTTTCCTACAAGATTGAGAGAAAAATGTCCCAAAACTAGGTGTTTGTCCATTCTTCTAAATTGTAAAGTTATTCTTCATTAAATGGTAGATTATAATTATTTTCAGTTTAACAATGGATAATTTGAATTCGATCAATCAATGTTCAGGACATCTTTGAATGGAAAAAATGTAAGGAAATCGACAGATGACAGTTGAAATTGTAGTAAATTCATTCCATAAAAAGGTAATTTCTATTGTAACCAAACTTCCCATAAAATTATATAAGTCCCATGTTAAGTAATACAGAGCAATCAAGTGGGAGTGATAAAATATTTTTTATTTTTATTTTTTATTTTGCAATTTCTTTTTATTTATAATAATAAGAGATTTCGTGACAAAAACATGTATCTGTTTATGTTAGAAACATATCAAAAGAACATTTAATACAAAAATATGCTCTTTTAATTTCGTTATAATTAAAATGTGTCCAGCTTTGGTGTATTTTTTAGCGTACTATGGTTTGCATGCTAGAAGGCATCAAGAAAACAAATTTATCAGAATTTCAAGTCCATAAAGTCATACATTAATTATGAAAAAATGGGCCTTTATAAACGTTTTGTACCATCTTAACTTTTAAACTATGGGCCAATTACAAATATAAATATATAAAATATATATTTATAATATAAAATATAAAAAGGCAAAAAATAGTTGAAATATCAATTTTAACGTCATTTGAAGACACATTTACTTTATATAATTTTCAGACATTTTAGATATTTGAAATCAAGGGACACTATATTGTGTTTGACAGACTTACACATATGTGACAATAAAAAGGACAGTATTTGGCCTAGAGCTTTAAAAATAGTATGATGTCTAGAAATGGCCAATGGTATTGGTTTTCTGAAACTGTCGATTCAACAAGGAACTATTCATTTTAGGATACATTTTAACAAACTAAAAAATTGCTCTAAATTTATTGAAATTCAAAATCTTTTATACTGAGGTGATTTATTATTTAGATTTATTATAAGTTGTATGGAAATGTTTTAATGTCATTCATATATTTACTAAGATATTGATAAAAAGATTTATGGTACGATCAATTTCTTATATAATTTATCGAAATACATAAGAAATTCATCTTGAAATGAATTTTATCACACAAAAGTTATCTTTTAGCCTCTTTTAATGTCCATAATCGTCAAAGTCACTGATTAATCTATGATATATTTCTATATCGTAGCAAATAGTAGTTTTATTTTATCTTATATTAAATTCCAATAGTTTATTAGCAATTTTTTTAGTATAAACAAAAAGATGGAAATTAATGATGTTACATTATTATTATGATGCTATCATTGCCTACATCTTTCTAAGAAAAAACCGACTTGAATATTTTCATGAAACAATTACAAACATAACATAGCAAGCCCATCCTAAAAATTTTACTTTTCAATCATATGTGTACTACTTATATATGTACATATGTTATATAAGATAATGCAAACTATCTTGACATGACATACGGGAGTCAAGTTTTTTTTTTCTTTTTGAATTTACTCTTGTTTTTCTACTAGAGGGCATCAAGAAAACGGTATCCTCAAAATTATATGTTTTTCATGAACCAAATATTGTAATTATATTGTTGCATTGGATTTAATCTAAAAATTTAACTTTTACTCCAATTGGTCTATATTACTAAAACTGCTTTTAGTAAAATCACTTTAAATTGCTATACCCTCAGTCAATAATTTCTTCAGTTGACTATAATAACTCCAAGTTTGAAATAGTTTTTATAAATATAACGTTAGCTTTTTCTTTTTTTTAAAAAAAAAAGACTCATGGGACAAGAATTTGGTCTATCTATACAAACATTATAATTGTTTAATGTCAATCCAAGTCAAAACATTAATTTATTCTAAAATGCAATTGAAATCCCTGGCTATCAAGTTTACTTTAAGTTTGTGACATAATGATTTATTTCTAAATACAAAATCCTTTCAAAAGGTGAGGGAGACAATCAAAGACATAATCCTTCTCGGTAGATTAGAGTCTCTCTTGATTTTGTTTGTGCATGCATAAGAACATAAATAATTACAGCGGTTTGTTTATATTCAAACCTTTATTGAAGGGATTTATATAATATAACTATAATTAATGTTGTGGTACTTCAAATTTATGAGATAATTAAATATTCAATGAGGGATATTTGACCTTCAACCTATTGAATAATTACATAAGTTACGGATTTAAATATATTCATTGAGTAAATGAGCATTTAAAAGTTATTCATACATTTACCTAACAACAAAGTCCGTATAAGAGCAGCACCACCAACTTGTGTCTAAGTAAGGTAATTAGTCAAAATATCCATCTATTTGAAAATCAAATCAAGGAAATATCAGTTCCGACTCTTCATCTAAATTGTCAGCTCCAACCTAGATTAGATTTATACTCAATCCTTCAGATATTGTTCTTTTCTACTCTGTTTGATTGACTAAATAACTTTTTGTGCAATTTTACTAAAAAAAACATTCAAATAGAAGTAAATTTACTTTAAGGAAAAGTCAAGGGCCAGCAAGAGTTTATTTCTGTATTTAACCAAATCATTGCACCTTCAAATTTCAAATTGGCCAAAAGAAACATTTGTGACCCTTCTAATGTTAAAGAAAATATTGCTCTAATCCAAAAATGCATACAAAAACAATAAATTAAAAAATTTCCTTTCGCTAACATTTTTTCTTTCTAATGGTTTATGTCGATTCAGAGTCTTGGTCTTAACCACAACACTAGTACATGTATGAATATTTAAGTAATTAGTTCATTATTGAATTTTAGACTTATTTAATTCATAAAATCTGTCATTTTTTTTTTTAAATCTTTTGATACTAAAAAATTTTTTTCCGTTTCACCCAGCAGTCAAATTATGGAAATTTTGTTATATGGTTATCACGAATAGTACAAAATTATTGTAGAAATAGGCTCTAAAAAATAATCTATATGATTGTAGAGTAAAATTTCAAGTTGCTAATACCCTGATAGCTTTTATTAACTTTGCTCTTATGTGAAGTGAAGTTGATTTTTGTTTTTGAGATAAAATTGATCGTATTACTCTGAACAAAATACTTAACAGAGCAAAGGACTTTTACTCACGACTCCTCGAACTCGGATTCTCCTTAAGTCTAATTTAACTGCGACTTCATACTCGTCTTGAACTCCAATTTAACAACTTGAAACCTACCTTAACTCCAATACTTAACTTGAACTCGTTAACAGATCAGAGCTGAGAACTCGTACTCACGGATTTAACTCAGGTTGAACTTATAGACTTTAGACTCGGGTATGACACTAAGCGAAATGACTTACAACTCGACTTGGACTCGAGTATTTAAAAGACTCAACCAGGACAAATAAAAATGACTTGCAACAGATTTAATATTTAATACCAATGCATTTTGCAAAGATATTTTTAAGGATGTCGTTTTGTATGAAGCAAAAAATGTCTTTTGTGACAAAAAAAAATCTTTAATCTAATTAAATGACTATTATTATTCATATTTTAAAAAAATCACAATAAAACAGAATGATTCCACAAAGTATTTTTCCAAGGATTCGAATTTTTATAAGGACATCATTTTTATATATCTAAGAATACATATGAATAATCTTGATTGAAGAATGAGTGTAAAAGCAAGTCGTGTAGAAATAGATAATAATTCACCTTGTGAAAATAAATTTGTACCACGGTCATTTTTTCTTTATATTGAATTTTTTTTTTTCATAGAAACTGAACCTTGAAGAGTTTTTCTAACATTTTTAAGTATAATTTTTATAAATCATGCATATCCCAAAATATACTTGATTTCGTCCTTGGACTTAATTGGAAGTAATGTAGGCACATAAATGCAACAAAAGTAAATTTCATGAATTGAAAAAAAAAAAAAAATGACGAATCGTTTAATTAATTTAACTTTTTTTTTGTAGGTATGTACTTTTTAAAATACAAAAAGAAACATGAATATGGAAGCTACTCAATAATTAAGGAGTCAATATCAAGGGTAGAAAGAAATGTTACACAAAGTACATGTTTGTTTGTTTTTGGTTTTTTTAATAGTCATGTAAAACATTGTTCTCTATAAATACAAAAGCCTTGCTTCCTTTATTATAATTATTATTATTCAATTTTCGTTATGGGTTTAAGTTTTAACAAAAAAAAAAAAATTAAGTAGTTAACTCAAGTTTTAATATATTGATAATGTAGGCTATAAAATTTATTTATTTCTTCACATGGTATTATTGCCTCATAGATAATTAATTAATTAATCAATTATATTTAGTGGAATGTGAAAAAAGATGGAATCTCTACGAGTGGTAATTATAGGCACTGAGACAATGGTGCCATATGAAAAATTATCATGGCCCTCACTGAGACTAAACTTATAGCTCAGTTATAGGCAATGAGAAGAAGTCCTGATCTGGACTTTTTTTATTGACTCGGAATAGGAATTACTCCATGGGTTCATAATTGGAGTTACAACATGTGAGACTTGAACTAGTTGTCATTTGGACACAAAATTAGATGTACTCTGCTACAAGGGCTCTCCTTGTTCAAACTCCTAGTCATAATGATTAGGGGTGTTCATTAACTTCAAGATTATCAAAATTGAGTAAATATGACTGCTGAAGAATACAAATCAATTTGTTAAATTAGATGTAATCCTATGCAAACGGCTCTCAATTTTTGAATAAAATTCAACTAATAATTTATGAAGTTTCTTACAATTTTTTTATTATTCTAAAATTAATTTTAATGATGCTTTATATATATATATATACATATATATGATATGTTATAACATATATTAGGTTCTTAGTGAGTACATTTTATAGTATTATGAAAAATAATACATGTATATTATAATTTAAGATATCTATTAATAAACTTGCAATTTAATGAATTATATGTGTAGTTCTCGAACTCAGACGTGAGTCATTTTTCAATGGAATCGTACTCGACTCTAATCCTATGGGCTTGACTACAGTTCCAGTAATAAAATATCATCTTTAAAAGATTATTTCGAATCAGTAATGCACTGAATAATTAGTTGTACTATATATATATATATATATATATATATATATGTATCTGTCCAATTTCACATATTTTTGTAAAGATATTTAACATTTTTATATGAAATTTCATTCACTTCGTTGACTAATTAAATCTGTAATTTCATGTTGCGAAGAAAAAACTTTTTCTATGTTTGAGAAATCAAGACTATGTTGCCATTATCATTATTAAGTTTAATGATCAATTAAAGTATCTACATAAACAAAGAGGTAAAGCTTTATTAAAGGAAACATTATTGTAGTCATAGATATAATCGATTGTAAATCAAATTTTGACGAAGTTTTACTGATTTTATATACGATTTTAGTATCTCCTTCCTTCAGGGTAATATTGAAAAATTTAGTTATAGAAGAAAAGTTTTTATAATCATCATATTACTTTAACATTGATTAAGTAACAGGATGCCTACTTCAGGACAGCTCCCTCTGTCCTCTAGGGTACTCACCTTCCCCCTTCTTATTTACCTCCAAGATATTTGGCCTCCTAAAAAATAATGATCGGATATTACATTTATTTTGTCTTTTTTCGACTAAAACATTGTTCAAACATGGTGAAAATAACCAAACTTATTTGTATACATATATTTTTATTATATTACTTATATTTTCATAACAAATGTGTGGAATGAGTGTTTTCACTACAACCAAAAGTGGATTTTGAATGTCCGATCACATATGCTTCATAATAACCGACTTGTACCACTTTATAATAAATTTGTGAACATTCAAAATGTAAAATGAATTTAGATATTACTCATAGACGAGCAATGTATTTAGCTCAATTCGATTATACTCTGTTCATGTATAGGTGATAACTCTAAGAAAGGGATTTTAAAGTAAAGTATTTGAAATTAAATGCTGTTCGGAATCCAAGTACTCTTTGTCCAAGCCATTTACAACGATAAATATAGACACTGCATGAATTTTAATTTTTTTAAAAAGACTCAGAAATGTAAATCCTTTTTATCTATTGATAATTTAATAGATAAAAAGATTTAATGAATTGGTATTTAAATTCAAATACAAAGAACGAATTATAAGGGTGAATTGTACTGATGTTGGTAAAATGTCTCATAGGTAAATTGGAAGGGGGCGTGGGGGGAGGGGGTGTAGAATGATTGACTATGAAAAAATAATCTGTAAATTAATTAACTCATTATTAATCATAATACATTTTTTGGGGTGTTTACTCTGGAATCTTAAATCCACGGGATTATGTACGAGGGTATATTAATAAGTGGAATTGTGAAATGAATCATGTATGTATGTAAGATATCTAGAAACGGATCCAAGGTTTTGTAGCTTCATCTTCATTGATCTAATCAATTGCTCCTACAAATGTATGTAAGTAAAAGCAACTATATGTATATTTCATCTCTACCACTGTCTGTAAGTACAATACATGGGTATGTAGAATTGAATATAGGTATTGGAATAAATAAGGAAATCTTATTCTTCTATTCTAATTAAAAAGTAGGTAATTGAGCAAAAACGGAAATGAGTACAATGTTTGTTTGCTTGTATGTACACAGGTATTTAACATATTTAATTTAGATATATGTACATATTCGTAGTTACATGCCTGCGTATTGTATATTTTTTAATCTGATCAAGAAATAATGTATTTATAAGATCTCTATACTGTACATTGAGAGATAAATTATGCGACTCAAGATGCATACAACCATAGGTATTTACTTACCAGTCCGATATTTTTTTTAAATGACGTTGATGACGAGTGCATCATTATCTGTAATAAAAGACAAACAAAAAACAAAAAACTCGTAGTAATAATGATAATAATTAAATGTACGCTAAATTGGTCTATATATATGTACATAGGTGCAGTAATACGTCATTGAATCCGGGTTTTACTTTATGGTGTACATATATAAGTATGTTTGTTTGTTTTCACTTCAAGAAGATACTATTAATAATATTCAATGAATAAAATATTGATTCTGTTCTACCTACTGATGAGGTTCTCAAAATACGAGTAGAAGCCCTGTTTTGCTCTCAGCCTCTTCAAAATCTTTGGTCTTACTACCAAGACTAAAATAACTAAATTTAACTTTAGAATCTTATTTTTTTATATCACTGGGTCTTGATGATCTCCCTTCAAGTCTTGTTCTGGAGTAAGTTGATTTTAACTGCAACATAGTCAGTTTGTAGCAGACCTAGTACCTCTTTGAACAATTTGGATACAAATAGGGGCAGTTCTTTTTTTTTGGGGGGGGGGAATGAGCAATATATACAACAAGTACAAAATTTATTTCAAGTGTATCTAATTTAAAAAAACCAAAAAAAAAACCTTCCATTCCCTAAACTACCAACACATCTCTCTTTAACCAGATCCTGTGTATTCTAAGCGCCAGAATGCTTGTAGAACCCATTAGCCGGACTATTTAAGGTTATTTGCATAACCTATGTGTAGCTAAAAATCTATTTTATTATGAACCTTTCTTCTTTTACAAAAAAAAAAAAATGTATCCCTGTACCTAATCATGAACAAGGTCTTTACAAATTACATATATATTTCTTATGCAAATTCTTAGACTCTTTGCATAATTACACTTGTAAAGCACCAGCAATAATAATAATAATGACAATTTATTCCCTTATGCAAATGACTTGCATCATGTATAGCCGTTTCTGTTTACTTTACATTTCCTCTGTATTACAAAGAAAGAGGGTTCTGATATATTAGTGTACATATTCAACGTTGTGATTTCGTACAAGTTGAAATCTAGAAACAAAATTAAGCATTTCAAAAGAATTAATTAAATGTATTAAATACTTATTTGTGGTCAAAATAATGCAATGGCTAACATAAATTATATTAGATGTTTGATTCATTAATGGGATAATTTTTGAATTTTTTGATGAGAATTAATAACTTTCTAGTATTTTGTGAAGCATTAAAAGGCTCATATGTCCACATTTCCATTATTTGCTAATAAAATTTAAGTCATTTTAACACTAAAACCTTTTTATTTGTTACAGCAAAAGTAATTATTTAAGCTCATTTTTAAGTTTTAAGGATGATTATTTTTCAAAGGCATATACATTTTTGATTCATTACTTTTACAATGTTTTAAATTTTTATCAAAACGTTTGTCTTTATAAGAAATTACTTTTATAAAAAATAAAAAAAATATTTAGCAATGCAAGTAGAACAAAATAATAGACCTTATTATGAATAAAAACCATCAAAAGGACATTTATTGGTACTTCTAGGTGAATTTAGTCACAAATATCTTAGGACTGAGGATTTTGATTTAATTATGATTTAAAAGTGAAAAACAAATTAAATTAAGATTATAGTTACAAAGTAATTAGCCTGTAAATTTAAAAAACCATAAACTGATGGTTGTGGTAGTTATAGTTTATAAATATATTCAAATGAAATGGTTGTAGCATCAATTAATATATGGTTATTTAAATGGCTGGAGTACTAACTAAATAAGACGCTCTGAGACGTAGAAATTGCAACTTGTACATACGTTTAAAAGGTACAATCAGTGTACAAAATCCCTACTTGTACATCAATGATCTATTAGCTATGACTACCTCATGTTTAACTGTTTTGTAAACTAAATTACCTCATTGAACCTACATATATTAATGGTTTACTCTACATATTTAAATCCATAATGATAATTGCTACTCTTTGTACTTTGTCATATTTCTTAACCATGTAACAACATTAACAATTCAACTGCACCCAGTTTTAAAGATATGTAGAACATACTTGTGAACTTTTATTGATATATTTATGAACATTTTTTTTTCTTTTTTGCAATTGTGTATATATATAATTAATTTAATAATGTAAGGAGTACATCGAACTAATTCAAAACAATTTTCATAAATTTCTATGATTTCCATCCATTCTGAGCTACTCATAGCAATTTGCATTTAATTGGAAATTACTGTGTCGTAGTTATGACTGATAATATGGAATGATATATGTATTTTTGGAAGTAAACTATCTATAAGTAAATACCAACATATCGATTGTATACTGATATATGTAAATATATATCTTGCGATGAGTGTCTACAAAATGAAGTGTGTAGCTAGTACCTATTTAAATTTAATGCCAAATTAATTTATTTTTAAGAATAACATTCATTTTATTAGTAAGATACTAGTCTTTCATAAGCGTAGACTTATTCGTTTGATCTCGCAACCTTTTCTCTTAAAAGAAAAAGAAAAAAAACCCAAAATGATAATATGGTAGTAACTTTTTACTGACTGTTGGACTATTCATTATTTGATAGTAGAGATGTGTTCTCTACTTAGCAAGTACTAAATCACATTTAATATACCCAACGGCTAAAGCACTAATAAGAAAAAAGAACATTGAAATCCACAGCTGATTAAAAGTACGATGAAATTAATGTTGTTGTGGGTATCAATCATCATTGTCAGTGTGTGTGTGTGGGGGGGGGGGGATGTGCAGAATAAAAATGAATTAGATGTTGTTCATACAAAATACTAGATTTTTATGATGATGACAATTAAAAATACATATTATTGTCACTGAAGGGGTCGATAAAAAGAAAATGATTTTTCATCAGTCTAAACTTGAAATTAAAATATTGGAGATGTTGATTTCTTTACAAGATGAAATTTTGATTGTGTCTCAAACCTTTCCCCAAGAAGGGAACAAAAAAGACCCTGAATTTGTATGGGTAGTTAGCTCAAAGTTAGTCAGTATCGTCATTCTTCCTAGCTGCTGGACCATTCTTCATTTAATCGTAGAGAATCACTCAATACATCACATGATTTAATTTGACTTAAGATAATCAATGTTCAGAATATTAATTAAAAGAAAAAGTAGACAAATTGACAGCTGACAAAAAATAAAATGGTAATGGTAAATGTTTGTGTTAATGGAGTAGCTCCTTGTAAAGTATATTCAGTACAAGTTAAAACTTATACATAAATAAAAAAGACCTTGTCACCAAATAGACTAAATTTTAATGTAAATTCTCATTATTCGTGACTTTTAAATCATTTAAAATACCCTTAACACATACTTATATTATGTACTTAAAGCAGTCTTCATAATGTGTAAGTACAAACTTAATAGAGAATTATCATTATCACTTTTTTATAGTCCTTCATTTCTTTGTATCTAAGCAAATACCTTCATCATGTTATTAAGCCAAAGAATATATTGTTTGCCTATATAATTATTAACTTATCAACTCTCAACACGTGTGAATTGACGTTTTTAATAAGTCATACTCTAAGAAAAAAAAAACCTTTTCAAATATATTCATTATTTATTTGTTATTTTTTTTACATACTAAAGTTTCTTTAGAATGTTCTTGGATATTTTGATTAAGGTTGCCTCAAGTATGGTGCTGAGTAAATCAATTATTTATGAGATATCGACAAAGATAAAATGAAACACATTAACTTCATAGTTTAAATTCTTGCTCCCTCTTGAAATATTTCAATCATTTATTGTATTACGTATTCATATCGTAGCATTTACGTACTCATAAAAATCAACAAAGCAAAATTATGTTTATGCCAATGTAGGTATACCGAGAACAAAACAATTTGCGTATCAAAACATAATAGCTATAGAGGCCCTGTTCGAGATCAATAACAAATTGCAAATATGACCTGTGCTTCTCTGTTTTAAACAATGTGTAAAATTATTCATAATCTGTATAATTCTGTTGAAAAATAACTCCAAGAAAAATTAGGATTATGTCATAAAATGAAACAATCGACAAATTGGACAGGATTTATTGATGTTGGAATCAGGGGTTGCCTAAGAACACAAAAATAAAGGTGTATTGTAACCGTGACGTAACCTCAAGAGATGTTCAAACAGTGTCACTGAAACCGTTGGCAATAAAATGGTAGTGTGATCGTAGTATCATCAATATGTGAGGTGGCAATCTAAATTTCAATAAATGTTTTTTTTATTACAGTTGTTGATGATCTATCGACTACTGCCCCTTGTTAGTGTCTTGTATATTGTTGACATAATGAACTTGATTTCTTTGTTCTTTTTTTGTGATGCGGCGAAAATGTTTTTTGCTATTAGATTTAGAATAGGTCAATAGTAGAGATAAAAAACTAAATCATTTAGCAATTTTCATTTTATCACTTAACTTTTTCTTCAAACAGAGGGGGGGAATGCCAGAAATTATAGGATAACTTGTCAATTACTTCATTATACCCAACTGTTTGACTATTTTCTATTTAATAGAATGTATATGTTCATTGCATAATTTGAGTTATATAAATCAACTCACAGCCTCGACTTTCAAAAAGAAGAGGAACATTTTAATAAAATCATATGACCTGCTATGGTACTTTTATGCAAGTGAAAAAGTATAAACTCTGTTATCAATTCAAAATATTCAGAGTCAACTCTTTTAAATTGGTAAAGATTCAACAGGTACAAATATTTGGATTTGGATTTTTTCGGATTCCCATTAAGATATTATACCACTTACATTACTTTGAGTTCTCCTTGTCTTTTTTTCCTCCGGAAGTAAGGTTGAGAGAGATGAAATAAAGATCATCGAGTATAAGACATTAAACATGATGGATTCTCATGATTTACTATCATATTTTTTTCATGCCATTCAGTTTGTTTGTCTTCTTTACAAATTTTACAAATCATATTTCTGATATTTTGAAATAACTGCGCTTAATGAACCAAAGGAAATTTATATTCATATGAAGCTAGAATATCTTTGCTGTTTTATGACAGACGTGAAAGTTAATTGAGTTTGTCCATAAAAACCACCTCTCGTTGAATATGTTATTCTACCTCTAAGACGGTAAGCTTCTATTGCTAAGAAAAATAATATACCAAAGTATACAAATTTGTATCACGTACGTAAATTAATTATAAGTAACCCTCCGATAAATCTGAAGAAGGGGACTTTTTGAGTTGAGAACAACAATGTTATCTCCTCATTTATACTAAACAGAGGTTAAATACATATATGTATACTTCTGTAAAAATATGGAACCATAATTCTTGCTTTAATAATATGTAGGTAATTGTTTTAGACGAACGGTTTTGATATTTATTATTAGATTTTTTCCACATACATACATATATATGTTAAATATATATTTTAATTACGTTTATATATTAGAGGTAATGATGCTTCAAAAATATAATATGTGTGTACATAAAAGAAATATTTATGTTTGGGATAGGCTCACACACGATTCGTAAACAGTGGAGTCATATATAATAACTCACTTTATGGGTACATATACATATGAGTACCTATAGATATTTGTATACTGAGTCTTATCTCATTTACAAATGGCAATGGGAAAAACTTTGGGTCGTTGTTATGTTTTGAGGACGTGAGATACTCAATGAAAATCATGTTTTGAATGTGTTTTCATTGTTGACCCCACCCTTTCCTTTTAAATTTCTTATGAATGTACATACATACATATGGTATATAGGTACTTTGTGCTAAAAAACAATGACTTGGCCTTTTCTATACCCACATAAATATTAAAAATTGAATTTTGTCACTAATACTTTTAATGAAATCTATGTATAAAAAATGATGCTAGAGAATGATGGAACAAAAAAAATAAAAAATACAAATCCTACAACTCTTTTCTCTGGATGTAAGGTTTATTCATTATTATAATATATAATGAATAGTAATGTGGATCACAAGATAAATTCTGAGCTTGAAATGAATATATACAAGCTTTGATTTCGTCTCTGTTCCCTCAAAGTCTTACCTTTAGCCCTTTACAATTTTGGCCTTTTTTCAAAACCAGGAATGAAGGAAGTAAATCAAAATTTCCTTTTAAATTATAAAACTATAAAGTTTTGCTTTTCAAATCATTTCAAAAACTATGCATTTTGGTAATGTTATAATCTATGCTGATCCATCATAGTCTTGATTCTGTTCAAGGTGGTCTTGAACACATACCTAAATTAATGAATTTAAAATAATCATGAAATGCTTTGTTAAAATAAATATTAAGCATTTTCACTGATCTGTCACAGATTGCATAATAAACCAACATTGATTTTGACTTCCATATAATTTCGTTGTTTACCTATCCATCATGATCCCCTTTTAAAACAATGACGTCACGTGAAAGAAAAAAAAATTGTTAATCAACTGACGTATTTTTCAATTGTTTCAATTAAATTTACGTGAGCATCTTGATTAGAGAAGATGATATTAACATAAAAAACATGTAGCACCAAATCAACAACCATTTACATGACTTGGATGTATCTCAACTACAAACATAAAACCTCTAACACTACATATTATTATAGATATACCTACAACATGTAACTAGATAACAAACCGACTTATATAATAATAATAATAATAATATGTGTTGCGTTGTTTGATAAACATAAGGTGCAAATTAGAGTCTGACTGTTTATTGTAGATTTTCCATGGAACTCATTTAGAGTTCTAACTTTTTGTGTGTGTGCTTTTTGAGGGAAGGGGGTAAAAATCATTTAGGTAGCTTCTTTGCAATTTACTTCAGTATCTGAAAAAAAAACACAAGGCACTTACAATTATCTTTATTGTTGAAGTGCATTTGGACGTAATTATTGCAAAAAAAAAAGGAATGTGACTCTATTGGACTAAGAAAAAGTGGATTGTTCTGATACAATGATATATATCTATGTATTACATCTCTCAATCTTTCCAGGAAAAAGAGAAATTAATATCTACTTAGTTGTTGCTCATTTGGAGATCACTCTCTCCACATTATTCACTTCAAGTTCAACAAATTAACGTCCATAAAGGTAGGTAGCATTCAACATGCTTCATCAGTTTGTAATTTGGCCATCTTGAAGGTGGCATAAACAAACAAATTGAATAGGAATAAAATCAAGTGTTATGTTTTTTTTTTTCTCTTTTAAAGACGTGAGATGAAGTTCCCTAGTGATTAAAAAAAAAAATTGTTTAGTTTGTTTAATATAACAAACAACTATACCTCGAGCATGGAGTGACTATCAATTAATGAAAAAATCTGTTGTGTCTGAGAAAATGCTCCATAGTTCTTGGTTAATGTGGTATCCCCAAAAATCAAAAACTCTTTAATTACTCTTAATCAACTGTTAATTTCTCAAACTTTGCACTTTACTGGTATCAAAAACGTTGACTTACTTATCAAATGAACCATTCTCTACCATCAGAATAAAGTATGCTTCAATAATTGGGTAAGAACTACTTAACAGCCATTAAATGAATGTGAGCCTTCCCCCTCTTTTTTTGTAAGAAGAAAGGTTGAGAGACTTTATATTGTGACAGTGAATGACGTTGAGATTATCCAACTTTTTCATATAGAACAAAAAATCCTTCATTCAACCACAAAATAAATAAAACACTTTAGTGCTAATTACAAAATAATTTATTTAACAGCAATGGGGAAGATGAAAAAGATATTTATCAGTATTTTTTCTTATTTAATGATGGATTTTAATCAAGTCTAAAGTATATTTTGATAGATTTATACGAAGCTTATATATTTGGCTAACACATAACGGTACTCCTGTTGCAATATTTTTCTCATTCTTTTTATTTATTTTCTCATCATATCTCATAAATCATTTGTGCCCAATCATTTCCTCCAATGTATGTATGTATGTATACCTCTGTAATGAATTATATATCATTATTATGGGCTAATAAGATGGTAAAATAGAGAGTAAAGTGGATAGAAAAAATGTGTGTCATAATTATCACTACAATGATAAGTACATGTAGGGTGATGTATAATTTTAGCTAAAAACTGCATCTAGGTGCATATGTTCATCTCTGAGATCTTTGCATTCGGCAAACATCAAAACATTCCTTCCTCCTTATTCAACTTTAAACGATAAGTTTGGGTGATTATAAGAGTATGTATTAGTGTTGTATCAAATATCTACAAACGTATGCAGCTACACATACATATATATTTTCACTACAAGAAGATTTGACGATCTATCTAAATGAGGATACGACGCGGATGCAAATGTAAATATTTGATACGTCACATGTCAGGAATTTTCAGTGGTTGAGGATCCAAGGGACTGAGTAGTCAGTGTTGTCGTTAAGAGCCCCATAAATAAAGCAAAGACTTTAAGACTTAATCAAAAAAAAACTACCAAAATAATTCCTATTTGCAATAAAGGTTATTATTTGAGCTCATTTTTCAGTTAGAAATGGTTATAATCTTTTTAATATATAGATATATTCTGTGACATTGAGGTTTCGAGACCGATATGAGATCAAGATCTTCAAATATTAGTCTCAAAATCATTACTGATCTCAAGAACTACATTGCTAAACAGTAGTAATCTTGTGAATGTTCTGCTCACACCAGGGGCGAATTGCTTGGGAGGTTGGGGAATCGAACTTTCCCATCTTATTATGAAATTAAATAATAAGGAAAGATATCAAAGACGACAATTTAAAAAAAACAAACCATATTGTCAAATTTTTAAATGATATTTAGGAATAAAGAAGAGAAATTTTGGAGTCAAAATGTACAATTCTATCATCATTCATACTCTTTCAAATATAAAGTTAAATTGTTATTAAAACTAAAAATTATAGTTCATACTTTCTTTATTATTAGAGTTGTACTTAAATTTGAATGCTGATTTGAAAATTGGAAATGAATACAATATTTGAGACCCATAGTTTAAAATTTGAAATTGTACAAACCGGTTCAAGTTGGTTATAAAAAACAAAATTTTTTTTGCTAATTTGGTATTTCATTTGTATTTTTTATCATCACTAAAACATCCTTGAATATATTTTTTTTCCATTTATTTTCCCGAAAATTTATTTTATCAAAAAAAAGTTACTTTATAAGAAGTTTTATTTTGTATTGTACCATCATACAAAATCCCTGTTAGTTAAAATCTTTTTATTGTTAGAAAGCTCCAAAGTCTTGAAAAGCAAGACTTTTGATTTGTATTTATTCGAAGAATACAAATGCAGATAAGAACAAATCTGATTATAATTGAGTTAAAGTAATCATATTTTACCGTTGTAAAAAACTTCATTATAAGACGAAAGTGAAATGTACTATGCAAATATTGATTCATACTTGTACCTTCGTCAAGGAAAAGTCTTAAAACTATGTAAAAATTACATATATTTCAATAGTTATTTTTTAGAGTTTTTAATCAAAAAAACTTGAAACGTGTATTTGGTCAAACAAGTCATAATCTGTTTGATTTACTTGATACCTTCTTTCATAACTTTTGACCCTACTACTACTACTACTACTGATAGGTTTATGGAGGTAATATTTTTGACTTTAGAATTAAGTCGTTCCTGTGATTAAAATATAAATAAATAAAAAAGAATATTTACATGGCTATAAACTTTACACTCTATCTTTTACTCTTCTTTTGATTTGTAAACTTTTCCTTGTTAGTGTTGAACTCAACTTTGATCCTTAAACAAGCTCTTATATTATTTTTTATATTAGTAATCAGCCAAACAGTGATTTTTCTTTCTTTTTTTAAGCCTTGATTCGTGATTTTTGTATAACTCATTTTTTAGAACTAGAAAATATTATTCAATAATAAAAAAAAATAATTAAAGTAAATTGTAATTTTTAGATTTTATTGCATACAATACAATCAATTATATGTATATTAATTTTGATAGAACTGATATATATTGACAACAACTATGTCATTTAAAATATGCCCGACTATTCAAAAGTCCTTTCAATTACAGTAGATATGGGTTTGATAAAATTCAATGACTTAACAAAGTATCTTATGATTGGAACGTATTTACCCATTGTATTTTATAAAGGTTAATTGCTAAATAAATAAAAGTTACATTTTTTTTGGTTAATTTGACGTATGTGGTGAACTATTCGCCAAGGAGAAATGAAGTTACGAGATCCAAAAAAGAACTTCATTGAATCCACTTTTAGTCTTTTTATTAAAATAAACTTGTAAAAACTGGATCATTACGTGACTCATGAATTTTTAATAGTCAAAATATATAGCAACTCTGCAATTTTGTTGAAAATGACGTAATAAAATCACCCATTTTGACATTATGTATATATTTTCTTTGCC
Source organism: Lepeophtheirus nordmannii (assembly GCA_963680855.1). Lineage (NCBI taxonomy): Eukaryota > Metazoa > Arthropoda > Copepoda > Siphonostomatoida > Caligidae > Lepeophtheirus > Lepeophtheirus nordmannii. Next base: position 29,803,713 of record OY804522.1, on the reverse strand, counting down.
ACTAAATAATCATTTCAAGATAATTAATAATGTTTTACGGCAACCTCATTGATATAGATAATTTGGTAAACACATCAAATTACCTTTTATGATAAATTATACACAAAATTCCCTATATAATTACCTGTACACATATTGGTATACAAAATTTCAATATGTCTCTGTTGCAAATAATGATTAATAATAATTCTTTCAAGTAGAATATGTCTTATCTATTTACATGTTCTATTTGTAGTTGCATTTATAAGGTATATCCATAAATAATTTATTATCTATCTATGTATAGATATTCAATTTTATTGTGACATTATATGTATTTTTTTAAATGATAGTTACTTGCTTCCTTTAGAAAAAATTAGAAATCCATGGATTTAATATAGCTACATACGATGATAATATTAAGCTTTTAAAACACGGTCAAAAGTTCATTAATAACGTCATACCAAATAAAATAAAATGAAAAACTCAAAATATATTCCTATATATATTATTTGTCATAGTATAAATATGTACTTATAACTGTTTAATAGCCACATATGGTATTTATATGTAAGTTTATTCAACTTGTTCTCAGTAAATTTGCCTCATCTTTTTATTTATTCAAAAATTTGAATATTCAATGAACCAAAACGACTCTCCAATATTTTCACAATCGACATATACATATACTATATCGATTGTATATATTTGCAATAATAATGTATGAAAACAAGAACCTATTTACATACTCAGAAGAGAGTCAAATGAATAAAGACTCCTACTCATTGATTTGAAAACAGAGTACAATAAAAAAAAAAAAAAAAAAAAGGTGTTGACTTGAATTTGCAAAACTCAGTGCGTAAAAGAAAAATGTCTAATAGGAAACATTCATAAATTAGATAGCTTTTTATGCAAATGAACGAAATTTATATGTATGTATACCTTTTAAATGTTAATGTTCTCTTAAGAGACATTGCAAAGAAAATTGACACTCTTTTTTTTTTATTGTATAATGAATTTTTTGCACTTATGTAAATGTATTTAACCACTATCTTCTTCTCCATGATTATAATAATGCAATTCAATCAAAATATGAATATAACTGTTTGTTGAAAGATAAAAATAAAAATAAAGAAGAAGAAAAAACTTATTCCATTCTCTCATCAGTGTGCATACCTAATTATACAAGAATGTTCATTGAACCTACTCAAAACGAAATATATTCTTATGTTTTAATAAGCAGGTGTTTTTATGCTAAAGGTTGGCTCATTTTCGTCAAGAACTGCGCTTGAGAAGTTTTTGTTTCATAACCGAAAACAAATTGTTTGAATTCCAAGGTTTTCTTTGACTTCAGAGCACATTTTAAGTTCATTCCCTGGAGTGTAACTAGCTTGTTGAATAACGATTATAAAGATATTCAGCAGGGGGAGACTTTTTGCATTTACCTCAATGACCCTGAGCAGGTTTGATGTTACAGAATATAATTATATTGGTTTGTTATTAATTGAATTTACCTATAGATTATACGGTTGCAGAATTAATAAATTCGAATATGAGTAAGAAATTAAGGAAAAAAATTGAGTAAGAAATAAATAAACTTTTTAAGATGTTATAAGACTTTTAGCTTTCTTTTTTTTCTTTTTTTTTTGTTCAACGTTTCTTAATTTTTTCATGAAAAGTTATAAGCCCAAGGTTAAATTATCAAATATTTACCTACTTACATTAAGCTATGATACATACTTTCCTTTTTGTAGTTATATTGTTTTATGAAATAACCAGAAAATTAAAAATTTTGCTTTTGATTGATTTTCAGATTGATTTTATGTTTATTTTAATAATATCATATTAAAGATTCATACACATTTTTTTAAAATGAAGAAGTAATGTCAATGAAAAAACATTTTTTAATACTTTTACTTTTAAAAAAATGTTTTAAATTTTATTTATTTTATTTTAAACTTATAAATCACTTACAAATAAAGAAAAAGAAGGAAAAAAGAACTTATTCCTTCCTGGAGAGTATAAATTATATGATACTAACAATTAATTAATTTAGAATCAAAGACAAATTTCAATTTATATAGAAGAGCACCTTTAAAATAAAAGTCTATTAAAGATTATGTTTTAAAAATGAATGAATCAAAATTATTGAAAATATATGTAGATGTTATGTAAAATCAAAATATTATAAAAGGGATTTTTTTGAGTGATTAATGAACGACACTAATACTAATTAGTATTTATTATGCTTAATTTATAAAGTATATTTTGTAAAACATAATCCAATTTCTTTTATGTTAAAAATTTTTAATTTATTCGTCTACAAAACCTCAACAGTTTTTTTAAATGAGCTTAACTTTTTTCATACAGAATTAAATATTTAATAGATTTAAAAAGAAGACATTTTTAAAAGATCCCTTATACAAAATTTATGTATTTTTTCACACATTAATTAGATTCTAATCGTTATGCCTTAAAATGAAAAATGTCCTTGAAAAAAGTTTCTTTCTTCCTCATTTGATAGCCATTTATATGTAAGCTAGGGCGACTTTACTTTTATTTCATAAAAAAAGAAAACACTTTTCCTGATGGTTATTGGCTTATACTTTTTGGTTTATATATTCATATCACCTTTGATTGTATCTAGTAATCTTTTCTTCTCCTAAAAAGTTTAGGAGGAGCTCAAAATCATTTGATAGCTTATAGCTAATTTTAATTAAATGTACAATAATCACTCTTCATTAGAGCAAGGAATTGTTCACAGTTACATAGCAAGAGCTATTTATAACTACACCAATCAACGTTAAGCAAAGGGAATATAGGGATAAGAAGAGTAGAAAATCGACAGCTAACAAAAAAAGTATATACATAGGACATTTAGAATATTTTTCATTTTGGGAGATAGCGATTAGAATTTAATTAATGTGTGAAAACATATTTTAGGTATGAAACTGTCGTGTAGGAAATGGATTTTGATTTCTACATATTTCTAAATATCCTCTTCCTCATACTAAATTCCTCATCTTCTCCTTAACAAATGGTTGTAAAGTTGAAAATTATGCGTTTTCTTCAATATTCATATATAACTTCTATTCTCTCATGAATTATTTGAAGCAACGAGTGAAACTGTGTACAAAGATATCGAACATACATATGTATATGTACGAACATAATATATACATATATCCTTCCTAATATGTGTATCATCCTTGACCTACTTATCTAATGGCTCATCTCTTTCTCTTTAGACAAACCCTTTCCTTTCTACTTTTTGGTATCTCTCTCTCTCTCTCTGTACTAATGTAGAAGGTTGTACTACTATGAAGTGACGTCACTGCCTTTCTATTAAAATTGAAATGGTTTTTTTTACTTCTTTTTTATAAAAGTAAATATTGAGTTTAATTTTTTGGCAAAAAAATAAGAAGATTTGACAAGTTTTTTTTTTATTTATTGAAGTATATTAATCATTCATTGCGATGAACATTTTTTTTTTTCTTTCTACAAATTATTTACGTCATCAAATGTCCTTTCTAATGGGTGACTTCCCCCCTCCCCCCTTCTTCTCTAAAAGACATGAATAAGGTATGAAGCTACATAATATCTCAACTTCCTAAGGCAGTGTCATATATATATATATATATATATATTTATATATAAGAGTTGTAGTAAAAAGAAATCCATTATTTTTTAATGAAATTGTGGACTTTATTGTAACCAGCCTTATTCAAGTGGCTCCAAATGGTTTTTGAACAATTTTAGCTCCTTAACCCTCAAAAGAGTGTTTAAATGAGGGTTGAACTTCACCATTTCTATTATTTTATATACATTTTTGACAATTCGATAATGGATTATGTATATATATATATTATATATATATATATCATTAGATAATTAATCATGTTATGCCTACTTTAGGCAATAAGTCAATGAATATAATTTGTTATCTGTCACTTCCATAGCAAGAATGATCACGTTATAAATATTAATCAATTGAATGTTACACATATATGCACCAGGTGATGATTGTTTGTTTTGCTTTCGTCATAGTATTCCAAATAATAGATTTTTTTTTACTTTGTGTATTATTATGAAATCAAAGGTGCATGAATTGGTATTTTTCGCATGCCCAAAGGGAACCATGGCATACAAAAATGTAACATAGGTACTATAATTTTTTCGTCAAATATTTCATTTTTTTTTTAAACTCGAGATTTTGAATAAAAAGTGCAAAAAAGCTAGTCTTGTTTATAAGAGGGAATAAATTATATAAAGTCAATTGATGACAATTTATTTGGCCTTAAACGATATTTTACTATACAAAAAAATAAAAGAATAAATATTCTATACTATGGGTATAGCTTAGAGATAGTTGTGTGTTGATTCTCATCAAGGACTATATTCTAGTCCAAATTGGTTAGACATGTACGATTAACAAAAACTACGTCCAATTATTATTTTGAAATAATAAAATAAAATATGGCCTCACGATTTGGTTGTTGTTTTTCTCTTGACAATCAAAAATGTTTCAATGACGATAGATAATAAATTGTTAGTTCCTTAGAGCCGACATTTGTAAGACTGGATCAGATTGAACCTCAAAAATTGTGGTATTCGAACAATTTCTTATGTTTTAATTATATTTTTATTATTTTCCTTCACAAAAAAATATCTATACAAAACGAGGTCAAACAGAACCATCAAATGGTAGAAATTAATGACGTCATACCTTGTCCACCTACTTATTTGCGCACATATAATATATTGAACAACATTTTGACTGGTAGATAGTTATTAACTTAGAGAAGCCTTAGTGAAAAAATAATAATTGTAGATTTGTGGAAACAAATCTTTTATGAAAGTAAGAATTTAGAGCGCAATATGAGGAATTATGTAGTTTAAAAGTTGAATAATGTATATTATCATTTATTTATTCTTGTTTGTTGTCATATTGACAATAATACCCTCAGTTATTTGGTGGGAATACTGATTGAAAATATAATGTTTTTTTATCTTTTGAATGTAATTTTTTATTAAATATTATTGATCTAACTAGAAATCAACGCCATTTATGTAGCAACGTATCAAAAAGAATTAATACGTAATCTTTATTGGAAAAAATATATCAAAATAATGATTATTTTTTCTCTTGAAGCGTCACAACATTTATTATCGAAAATTAGCTGATCTTTTATCGCAATGCATCTCAAATATACCTACTTTGATCTTAGGGGTTCATAGTTAAAAAAATATTGAGAAATACTAAAAAAAATAACGGATATTTAAAACAAATACATAATCTATAAATTTCCGAACTTTGATCGGTGTATAAAGAAGAAGAAAAAATTAAAACAATTGGTCACATAGTCCGACTTGATTGATCAATATTTAGCTTTAGTTTCAAAGTCTATCAATATGCATACTTTAGTGTTTTATTTTTTCTACTGAAAAAACAAATTAAACTTTCTAATAAGTGCATACAGCATAGATAAGAGGGCCTTTGTATCAGTATAGGTTCAACTGCCTAGGTTTATCTTCTAAAGCCTTAAAATTCAATTCTATTCCCAGAAAGAATGGGAACAAGAATTCCCAATCTTTTAGCATTAGGAAGAAGCAAAAGGCAGAAGATAAATAACAAAGCCTTACATAGGCTTTATCTTAAGTGCAAATTATTTTTTACTCATATATAATATAAAGGTAATGTCTACATATATATTTATACCTCTCTCTCTCTCTCTCTCTCTCTCTCTCTCTGTAAGTTTGTATAAAATATATTGTTTTGTTTTTTGTGCTTTTTTCAGCTCCGCACAGGATATGATTTATGAGTCAAAATTTACTTTATCAAAGTAAATTCCTCCTATATTTGGGATTTATTTAGTGTTGTAGCCAGCTTCTATGCCTCGTTTTTTGTACCTATTTGTTATTATTAGTGGGTCGATAGAGTTTTCTATTTTGAATAATTGATATTTTCTTATTTTTGGTGTAGTAACACACGTGTGAAGGAAAATAATAATAATTATCATTTTGTGAGGAAATGTGGATTTATGAGGTGAAATGTCTTTTTTTAGACAACTAGGACTACGTAGGTGTGATTACTTTGTAATTTTGCTACAAAAATATTATCAATACAAAATAAGAATAATGATTATTGGGTTCCTCAATGATGGAGTGAAGTATAATTTTGAGCGTTGTAGTTATAAAGAAAATACAATTGATATATATACTTTTTTTTTGCAGAATATATAACTATTTAAATAAATTTTAATTTAATAATGAAATAAAATTGTCAAACAGTTTTGTTATGTATGTACATATAAAGTTATTAAAGAAAATTAGCAAACTTCGAAGGAGATATAAGAAACTTGATCAAAGAATAGTTTTAAAAATGAAAACAAAAAAAAAAAAAGAAGCTAAATGGTTGTAAAAAGTAGGAGCAAGAGCTTTGTTCTCTATTAAAATAATTAAATATTTATGCCTTCTTCATGATGGCTGACATTTTAAAATGATGACGTCACGCTAAAAACACTACTCACTCCCATTCATGTTTTTCTAATGTTGAATAAAGTATTTTATTATCAAATTTGGAACTCAAATTTCTATATTATACTTTCTTTTTTAAAAAACAAAACAAAAACAAAAGCCTTTTATCTTCGAATACTTCTTCTCATTTTATTATTTTTTGAATCAAATTGAACGAGTATATTAATAATAAAATGTCAAATACCAAAGGTATGGAATGAAGTTCTTTTCAAGAGAAAAACTAAATTTTTCTCTTAATCAACACAAAAATAAAAAGCCTATAAAAAAATAACTTTAACATAGCAATTTCTATGCTAATCTATAACACCATTAGACAGAAATAATTTTAAGGCTTTATCTTGCTTATTTTTATTAGTTTTGGCATATTTAATAGCTAATGTTTATTTATTGGCTCTATTAAGTATGGTTAAAACCAGTATTTTTTATTTTTAGAAAATAAACCCTTGCCTAAATAATAATTGAATTTAAAGTATGGGAATTATGTTTGTTTTTATGTATTTATGCAAATGCAAATTTCTCTCAGGGTGAGGATTAAAAAGGAGCCCCTTCATGAATTCAATTTGAATATAAGTTATTTGTACCCATGTTACTTAATCAGCATCCAAATTTTACTTAAATAATTTTTTGACGTTACTAATCGAACTCATTTATCATGGATTGAATATCCTCCTGATATCAATCCCATCGATTATATTTGAAGGACATATGTTAAGCAAGATATAATGGGTCAAAAAGGAACTAGAAAGTCATACATAATATACTTCCTAGTCCATTTGTAGCTTGTATAAAACTTTTTGTAGATACTCCATTTGAATTTAGATAACTTTTTTTTCCACATTCACAAAATTTTGGTCATGTTCTTGTAGTTTCAGTTATTGACAGTGTTTGAATACAATAAGAATACTGATGTCAAAACATTTTCCATGTTTTTCATTAATTAGAGCTGTCCCAGGAATAAAAGAGGTTCTTTTTTTAATATCTATTTTAAGCTTTTTATAATTTTCGGTAACTCGTAAGATTTACGGATGATGACATTCAAAACAAAGAGCTTAATTAGACAGAAACTGAATTTATTTAAGACTATTCATGATAGAACACTGTAGAACAAAACGAATGTAGAAACATACTCTACAATTTCTATTACTAATTCCCTCATTCTTCATCTGAGTATTGATTAGTTATACTCAAATTTACATTTGTTCAATTTTAAACACTTCCCTATAATTTATTAAAGAATAATAGCACAGTTGGATATCTACCCACTGATTTTGGCCCTTTTATTTTCTTTCTTTTGGATGGAAAGGTTATGAGAAGCAATAAAAATAACCACGTGTGAGTATTGATTTTTTGTAGAGTTAAAGATTGTCATTTGACAAATAAAAAAAATTATTATTTTTAAATATTTAAATTTAAACGATAACAGTCTTATCATTTTTACTAGCATAAAAATGTATTACCTCTTCAATTGTCTTCCGTAACTCAAGATGCTGTTCGACAATGGTAAAGTGAATAATTAAACAAGTACAAAAAGGCTCATAAGGTCAAAGAAGAAGAAGAAGGAGACATTTTTTTATTTAAAATTTCGTTATATCATTAAAATAAACACCACCTTTTTGATTTACTGTGTATTTTCATGCAATTCATTTGCACTGTAATATAACAACGCCTTTAAAAGTCCTAGCTAATAATTAGTTCCGTAGATATACTAGACAATTTGAGGCACATGACGTGTCTACGTACTCCAACAAACAAACAAACATTCTGTTCTTTTTGCATGTAAATGGTGGATTTTATGGTGTATTGTTTTTGAATCTATGCATCATATATACGTAAAATGTTGATTTGCCTTTTCTAAAAAAAAAAAAAATGCCTGGAATTAGAGCCAATTTGTATGTTGTTGCTTCTTGTACAAAATATTAAAAAAATTAACTTGATTGTATTTTATGTACAATTTGATTTTTTTTTACCTACATACATATGCCGGTAAGTAAAAAAAAATTGTTCAAAACTACAAAAGAGATAACTCTTCCATACGTATTTTATGAATGAGTGTCATTTATACCTACTATGTAGATTGCAAAATATTCAAATAGAAATACGGCAAAGCTCTTCCTTTAATTTATGTATTAGCAACATAACATATGTTGTATATTCAATCATCCATACAATATGGATAGAAAGTAGGGAAATAAAGATTCTGTTGGTGAGTCCCTCTGTGTATGTATGTAATTAATATTCACTACTACATACATACATATGTACATATTATGTACAAAAACCATAAGTTTACAGTACAAAACATAATTTATGAAAAGAAAAGGCATAATATCATTTCTAGGCGTGTCTTTCTCCCCTTTCTTCCTTTATTCCTTAAAGATGTTTACCTTCCAAACCAAACCAAACCATAGAATAAGAAGAAAGAAAAACCTAATGTTTTATTGAAAAATAAGTTGATAGCTCCCAAGCTGTTTTTTATATTAAAGAAAAAGAAGAAACAGAGAAGAAGGAGAAACAAAGAGAAATGGAGAGAAGGAAAAAAAAAAAAAAAATTGGGAGAGAAAGAGAAAAAGGAAAAAATAAATAAATAAAATAGAAAGTCGATGCTGCTTCTCTTCTTCTAACACGTAATAAAAACGAAAGTTTTTTTTATTTTTAATTTTTCGTCAAATTATGGTTTTAGTCTTTCTTCTTTGTTGGAGGCCGGCAGTTTATTTTATTTTTTAACGAATTTTCTTTTCTTTTTTTGACAATTTCCCTACATAAATAAGTTACACATACCCACAAATCAGTCTTATAACTCCAGAAATCTATCCATTATAAAGTTATGTAACTCATAATTCATTTGCAATCATTCTGGAATAGTCAAAACGATTCTCATGTACTGAAAAAATATAGGTAAGCAAAAAAAAAAAAGCAAAAGAGCTCTCAGCTCTCTTACCTGTCCGTCACTCCCTCTTTTAGATCAAATAATAATTATATTCAAGGATATATGGTAGCAAATATAGAGAGTAAGTTCTAAGGATTTCTTTTCCTATTATAGATTCCATATCCTTTTCTTTTCTTTTTTTTACATAACAGCAATCTTGAACAAAAATTTAAAGGAACTCCTTATTTACATATATTCATCAGCGCTCATATATTTCATGAGCAGTAATTGCTTTTATACTCAATTTAGCTTCATAGAGTTTGGAGTATCTATTAATATTTTGTTATCGTTCAGATCCTTCATTTGATTCATATGTAAAAAAAATATATTTGCTCCTCCCTTCGTCCCCCATAACATGAACTTTTTTAATGTGTAGAGTTATGCATATATTTTGATAGGCAATCCTTAATTTTGAACATAATAAGACTATTTTGTATATATATATATATATATATAATTTATTAAAATAGGAATAAAAAATTCTAATTAATTTGTTGAAGAATACATACAAATGTAATTATCCCGACTCATTTCTTTAAGAATCGTGCCAGATTGCTTTTATGTTAACGTACCTCATCTCCTTGTGTAAACGTTATATCTAGAAAGCTGTGACTAGAGATATATTCAAACAACAATCGCTCAATTAGCATTTAAGTTATTACATATATGTATGTATGTAAAATTATATAATGGAACATGAAGTTGATTAAAATCCTGGCTATGAATTGGGTAAAATTTCAATTTTTCACACAATGACTTTCTAAAATGTTCTTTATATATATATATATATATTACTCCATGAGACAATGCCTGTATCATGACTGTCTTATTTATACAAACAACTTAATTCTTTTGAGTCAAGGCTTTACATTTGTATACTTACATAAATATTTAATGATGTTCAAATGATAAAGTAACTTTTAAATTACAATTTGACTCTAACCATGCGATGCGATTCTACTCTTTCTTTCTTCTTCTTCGTTTTTTCTTTCTTTCTTTCTTTCTTTCTTTTCCTTATGTATGAGCTTTTTCTACTTAGTTGAGATCATTAATCTAATAAACAACTGTACAAAAGTATTATGTGTGTGATCCATCAGTCAGACGTCTAACCTAATATGTATGTACATGCACTCTTGTATAAATATAATTAATTAATCACTTATTTTGAATTGAAACATTAATTTATGTATCCCTTAATTTGTTTACAAACATACATATATTTTCCTGGTAATTACAGGATATGTAATTATGAGTATGTTCATAGCTACAAATACGACCTTATTTTATGAGTTAATATTTAAAAAATATTAACAAGAAAACTGATCAAGTCGTGAGGTCAAATATTCAATAATGTTGTTTCTTCCTCTTTTTTCTTAAGTGTGTACCCATATAAAAAATCATAATCATGTTTTGATTTTTAATATTATATGCAATACTCATCTGGTTTAATTTTCATGGAATTCTGTTACTAAAACCCTGTTTATGTTTATACATGTATGTAAATGAATATGAAAATGTAATTAATACCGACGAGTATGAGTTTATGAAAAAGCAAGCATGTCATTTGACAAGGAGCAAAACATTTGTATTTTTATAGATAGAGTATGAGTGTTGTGTACTTTGTAGTTTCTTTACTAAGACTCAGTATTTCAGCACCAATATTGTGGCTATGAATATTTTTTTTTTAGGTGTGCTTAATTCCTATTTTGAAGATTCAAATGTCACAGATATTTTTGTTACATAATAGGAGTCTTAATTTTTTTGTGTCCCGAGATTTTAGAAACTTTCATATTTATAATCTTGGGGACAGTTGACCCAATGCTCTAATACGACAGTTTGTCCAGTTAATTTCATTAATAAAAACTATAAGCGTAATAATACATTTTCAGAATGCATCATTTTTATAAAATTATATAAAAAAATTAAGAAAACCAGCTGAGATCATTCTGTGTGCTACTACTACTTAAGTAGCTCACTCGTGAGTCTTTTATTTCAAGCGAATTTTTAGATGAACGATTTTTCCTTAGCTAAGGATTCTTATATATCACTTGACATTTCGTTTGAAAGCTGTGGGTCTCAGCTCTTTTATGCATTCCTTATTAATCCATTTTATGGGATATTCAAGTTCCTATTTAAATACTAAGGATTTGGCTGACTTTTGGGTCTACTCCCACCACTTATTCCCCCAGGAGTTCCTTTGGATCAAAACAAAGACCGGGATTGGAATTTGTATTAAATATACTAGCGTATTATTATTTTTAATGCACAAAATGAGTATCCTTTTTAGGCTTGAATTGAAGTTGAATTTGGAAAATGGGCCATATTAGCTCAAAAAAATTAGATCCGACTTCTCGAAAACTGTCAGACTCTCGAAACAAAAATAATATAGATTTGAAATCAGCGTGCAAAACTAAATAACTTTTATAATACTTATATCCCTTAGAATTTTTGACTCTTGACGGGAATAATTGAGTCAATTGAATCTTCTTCCTCTTGACAAGAAGTTTCATGCTATCCATGTGTTTCTTTATGACATTCAAATGTTAGAGATAAAAGTTGAAGAATAAAATGAAAGCTATTCAGGATTCATTTTCCACCTATATATCTGAGTTTAGTTTCGAAACTTTGAGCTCGAAATCATGTCGTCAAGCCACGAGTCTTTTCACTTTGTGTTGTAGTGGATTTTGAAATCATAGTTTAATTTGACTACAGTACTTGACTTACTACATAGTAGGAGTTCTCTTCTTTTATAGAGACCCATGCCTACTCTGAAAACCCTTCTAAGATGAGCTATCTCTCAATGTAAGTACAACTTGTGGGTCCAAACAAAAGTGAGAAAATGATCAGATTTTTTGGCTCACATAAATGTATATATGTAGGTAATTATTATTTGGTATAAGCCTCCGTCTTTGACAAATATAGAAAGGAAATAATATTCACTACTTTGTAAGTTTTGTACCAATAGTATAACATAGATGAATATCTAGATTTTGAAAAATGTAATTACGGATACTATATCTTATATACTATTCTAGTGGTCACACTTTTGCTGTTGGTCAGCCATTGTATATTATTGAATATGAACGAGCCAGTCATTTGAATCTTGACCTCTCTGCCGAGGGTCTTCAAAAAAAAAAATCATATAATTTGTAACTTATGTAATGATTTTATGTACAAAATGTTAACCATATACTTTTCTGTAAATTGATGAAGTCAACTATACTTAATAATCTGAAGGATTGAATAATTCATTCAATATGGTTTCACTACGCAGTTGAATTCAATACATGCCTACTTACATACTCTTTGTTAAAAGTCATTATTTGAAAGGTATCTTTGCATGCATATATATTAGCTACTGTTCCTCCTTAATTGGAATATAATGCTCTATTTAGAGTGTATGGATTAAACATATATATGTATGTACAAATGTACTTTGAATTTTGAAATTGTCCTACTCATTAAATATATTTGACATCCTGTACTAAGTATTAAGGAAGCATTTGAATTAGACGGAATATCCGTTTCATGGAACCATTTTTGATAATTGATATAGGGATCAGACAGTGATGTCATCATAGGATATATGAGAGCTAAAAACAACATCCAATGTTTCTAAGAATAATAAATAATTTAATTAAGTCTAAATTAAGAATAATGACAAACCATTCTCTCTCATGAAGAATGCTTAAAGTTCTATTGAATGAATTCATTTGGTAAGCTCAAATACTTTACACTATTATATTAGCGATTAAGATTTCTCTAAATTTTGAATGTTTTTCAAAGACTGATCATAGGAACGGAACTGGTTTTAAGTATTATATCAAAGACCGATACTACCCCATTGATTACGAAGTTAAAAATATTTTTTTAAACTTTGCAAATTATGTAACATACTCGTAGGGATGAATGAATTATTCAATTGAATTAATATTTTTTTTTTCTAACTTGAGAGTAAGGATTTAATCTTGTTAATGTGTGTTCATACATTTATTAAAGTTTAATTATTAATGTACATTATAAATATATTTGATGATAATGTTATTAAATCCTTTTTGCATTAATACTGAATATTATATGGCTTACAAAGTTGGGTTCGACCGATATGAGCATCTTTTTTGGAGCCGACACCGATTAATTTCATTTTCAAATCAACTTTTGAGATCCCAGCAAAAAACCCCACCAAAGTATAAGCGTGGCTACTACTTTGAACACTGCTATTTTTTTTCATTCCCTTGGTAAAGCCAAGGAATTTGAGAAATAATATTATACGTAGATTTTTTTGCTAAGAATTTTTAAGCTGTGGATTCTGTTAGGTTATATTGATGGTCGATGTGACCAGACAAAGGATTTATCGGCCTAAAATATTCAAAATTTAATAGATTAAGTTCTATCAAGTTCAAAATGTACGTAGAAATTTCATTACCGAAAATGATGTTCTTCCTTCCATTTCCTTTTATTGCATTTCTGCATAACTTTTCTTGCATATACCTATGTACGAGAAGATGCATTTAACTCAACAGTTTGCTTCTATTTTTCAAGTATGGCTTTTATTTTACAAATTTCATCGTTTCATATACATAACACCAAATATTAGCAAATCAAACTCAAGTAAGGGATGTACATGAAAGTGTATTTTCAGAGACTCAGCAAAAATACAATATATGATTTAATATGAGTTTTTATCAGTAGGATTAGAGCAATTTTCTCAACCTTTCCTGTATCTCCTTCTAAAAGACAAAGAAAAGAAATTAGGAGCGGACACATCATCACCATTAAATAAACTCAAAAAGTAAGGGAAGTGACGTATTTGTTTATTCATTATGTATATATGTAGGTAATTTCAGATTTTTTTTTTTTTTTTGCTTTTTTCTAAGAAAAGGCAATTGATAAACTATTTTCTCCAACTAGCTGAAGGATGATTCTTTGTTAAATGATTGGATAGAAATGATTTATTACCTTCTTGTCTGCTAATGTCGTCACTCTTTTCCAGTGTTGAATTGCTGTCTATTTAATATTCATTAAATTCACAAAGCATGACGATAAATAATTCGAGTTGTTGAACACGTCAGCATTCAAGAAAAGGGGAACACAAAATATGAAGTCAGATCAAGAGCAGACAAAAAATGTATAGGGGCAGTTAATTTATAGGCAGTAACATTTTGTATTTGTGGAAATGTACATATTTTGGAATCATAAATGTAGGACTTACACGTACTTTTTCCCCCTTTTTTGGTCCAATGAAATATGTCGAAACATCATGGTGTTATACCAATAGTTATTATTATTAGAGTAGAACCGATGCCGATTTTTTTTTATAAATAATAATGTGAACTTTTAATAAATTTAAAGAACATAAGTACATTTGAATGCTTCTGATCTAAGTGTCTCATAATAAAATTGTTTATTTAAATGGATATTAGTTTGCTCATAAATGTATTTTGGTTACTCATATCATTCAGTAAATGGTTGTTTGTTTCTTCTTCATTTCTCTTACTCTTGATAAAACTACTTTTTTCAAATATTACGTATTTCATTGGAAATTTAGTAGAATCTCTCTCGATTCTATGTATACATATTTAGAATGCTTTACGGCAAATTGAGTTGTCTTTTAAATATTTTTACAGTTTTATATATGACTAAACTAAATGGAATTTGCTAAACCAGATGTATCCACCATACAAAAGAATATTCAAATAATTAAATGGATCGTACAAACATTTTTTTGTTACTTTTATTCATACGTCTCAAGTTGTATTATGAATTGGAAGAACATGAGGAAAGAGACAGAATGTGCAACATTTTTTCTTTACTCATTTAATGATCAGCCCCAATTTCTACAAAAATAAGTACAAAATGTTATGAACGATAATTTTTCAACATGCTTCTTCAAGAATCCGTAAAGGAGTAGTAACAACTACATATATACGAAATATAAATATGAAAGAAAATAATGAGTTATTGAAAAAGAAAAGAACATGTGATTCAAATCGTTATTTGTTTATTATATACTCATGAAATATTCAACTTTTTGCGAGGTTCATTCAATTATGCAATGGACTCTACGAGAGAAAAAATTGGTTCATTAGGTTTCTTCTAAAAAAAAAAACCACATTATCCATCTTCTTTTCATCATTTTTTTTTTTTTTTTTTTTGCAAGTCCAAGGCTCACCCACTCCTTTATGTACTTATATTATTCTATCAACTTGAGTTGATGGACAGAAGACTCACCCATTTTGAACATGAAACAACTAAATTAAAATCCTTTTTTCCTGCGAATCACTTATTTATTAGTATGTGCTTATTAGACACTACTACCACTGTGTATGTACATACAAATGTACTATCATTGCAAATTTTAAGGGAGTGCTTCAAATGTACATACAATGAGATATTTATGGTTGAGGCACACTAACGGTCCTTGACTCATTAAAACATGATAATTCATTTAGTCATCATCAAAGGTGTTGTTGAGTATACATATATATATCTTTTTAAGTTCATTGTGTGTCTTTATTCAAAGAATTACATATGATTTATTTCAGAGTAATTATGTCTGTTCCGGGCCTGGAGTGTCAAGTGCATATATGTATGCATATAGCACGTTATTATAGGTGTATCTCCATTATGTTCAAAAGAACTGCATTCCCTATCCTTTAACAAAAATAATTCCTTAGAATCAGCTGCTGTTTGATCAATATTCGCTAGTATTCTCGTTGCTGTAAGAATAAATCCACAATGATATCCTCAAATCATCTCTTGTAATTTTTTGTCACCTGTCCACTTTCTACATCTTTTTTTCTTTATTAGAACGATGAGGGGTTCAACTCGAATTTTGCTAATGTTCAGGGCCAGTGAACAATGTTTTACGAGATCTTAATGAAGAGTAATAATTGTTCAAGTATTGGCTAACAACCACGGGCTGATTTTGAGTCCTTTTTCTCTCTTTCTTTTTAGAGGAGGAAAGGTTGCGAGATGCAATATAGATATGGATGTACCCTCTGTATTTTTTTGTGGGCTGTCAATTTTTTTACAACTTAAACTCTTTATCAGTGTTTGTAGCGTTGATTTCTTGAACTCGAACATATTTTTGTAAGCCGATAGGGCACAAGCAAAGCCAAATAGCATTTTTAGCCACACGAGGGCAGTGATATTTTTTAGTTTTAGAATACAAATTACAAAGTAAGCAATGCTGACACACCCTATCAAAATATCCCTACTATTTATTATTAAAAAATAGACCATTAGTTTTTTTCCCTTTTTGGGGGGTATGAAAGGTTGAGGGATTGCTATGAACAGAGTGAAGATTATTCGAACATATACACAGGAAGATTAGTAATACCATATTTCTACATACATACACACATTTACATTCAAGCTTTTCCCAATTGCTTTTCTTTCTTTCTTTCTTTCTTTCAAAAGAATATTAAGGCATAAATATAGGTATGGGAAAAATATAACTTTTACATGAATATATCCAGTAATGTTTATTTTGAATGAGAGACTTTTAACGAAAAATAAATAATATGCATAATATTTATTTGTATATATACGTTGATAATACTTTAGCAACATATCTAACCAAACTATTTAAATACCAAATGTGTATTTTTGAATAAAGGAAATAAAATACTTATTTGAGTGAATTTGCAGCTATATATGTGGTGTTCATGTGTAGATATGTACACATGAACTTGGAACTACAAAAGATGTTTTGTAAAGGACGATGTGATCCTTACTATATCTTTCAACCTTTCTTTTGGGAAAAAGGAAAGGGGATAATGTCCAAAATAACTTGATTTTCCCAATTGTTTAACTTCTCTTTAATTAATAGTGATAACATAATTTTATTGATGTATTAAAAAGCATTATGCCTTTAACATTTTTTTTGTATTTTGTTTCTTCAGCTGTTCATTTGTTTACTCTTGTCACTTATTCTTTTTCTGCAGGACTCTTCTTTTGTGATAAACCAAAATACAAGGTGGGTTTTCTCTCTTCTGCTTTTTTCCATCAGTTGGCTCATTTAAAGCAGTTGACTCTTCCTTTTATTAACTCAATTGGTCAGTCCTACTTTTTCTTTTTCCCCATCATGCCAAAAATAAATATAGCTACAATAATAGGTCAGTTTTTGTCAAAAAAAAAAAAAAAAGAAGAAAGTATTTTCTTTTTGAAGGTTGAGGTTTTGAGGGAACAAAAAAGCTGGCTTGTCGTACTGAGCATGGACATGTTAAGCTAGAAATAAATCTTATTAAACTAATATTGAATCTCTCAATCTTTCCACCTTCAAAAAATAAATAGTAAAAAAAATCATCAAAGGCCAAAAGGTGGCAAATCTACATACACATTACAAGAAAACACAACTTGTAAATTTTCATGTTATTATTATTAGTGGAATAAAACCGAATGGGTTCAAATACATAGAACTAAAATGCGGTTAAAGACTTTTGTCAAATCAAGGGTGAATGTACCAACATCGTATATGTATGTTTTCATACAATATGAGATTAAAGCTTTTAAGAAGCTTATACCTCGATGTGTAGGAATGTAATAAAGCAATGATGAAGGATGACATTTACTCACTCTCAGGTAACAAAGATGTGTTATGTAGTTACTTTGTTTCTCTTCTTTTCTTCTTGTCGTTGTTTAACGTTCAAAAAAATTAAATGCTGTACGTTTTCATTCAGTTTTGTCTCTAATATTTTGATGGTTTGAGTAATGCTTGCGGTTTATTCCATGAACCTAGTATTATCTTATTTTTTTTTTCCAAATGATAATATAAATAATTGTTATTTCTTTATGTGGGGCTCTTTGTTTTAAAAGGATCTAACTATGTCTATGCATTTCAATGCTGCAGCATACATATCCATTAGGACTTTTAAGGATAGGATGAATACATTTATTCATACATACTATTTACTTAGATACATTATAAAACTATTTTATATCCCAATGTGTTTATATTTAATCAGAAACAGTTGAATTATTCATGCTCTTCATATTTGTCTTTCAAACCCTAAATGTGCATTTACGTAATAAAATGATATCCTATTTATCGATATTGGGTAAAAAAAAACATCCAAATATTATCAAAATAAGTCCCTGATACAAATATAATGGATCTTTTTTTTTTTTTGTAAATCTCTAAACCTTCTCTTTCTACAAACCGAGAAATAAAATCCAACTGTCGGAAAATAGTGTATTGAAATCTATATAAGGATATTTAAAGATCTACTTTTTTTGAGTTAAGTATATTCAAAGATATAAAAAAAAGTAACGAAACGTGCCTGTCAGCTTGGAGCGATTGACTAACTAAGTCTGAGGAGTTATATCTTGAGAGCAATTATTATTGCTGCATCAACAATTTAACATATGCTCCACTCTCCACTACATTATTTACACTCTTAAGTTGCGGAATATTTTGTTGACTTTGGCTGGACAATAAATTAAATGCCTTTCTTCCAATTCAATGCATGATTTTAAGGCATGAAAAATAACTTCATAATAACTATTTTTTGTCTAATATTTTGATCACATCGTACTTTTTTGTAAATTTTAAGATTAAAACTAAGGATGTAATTTTATAATACCCACAATGATTTTATTTACATATATGTATTGTAATATAACATCTTCAGTATTCAGGTGTAAAAACGGAAATAATATTTTAAAGAAACGGTCAGAGGACTCAAAAGGAGCAAAAAAAGCAAAAAAAAAAAAATGATAACGGACCTTAATATACCTACTTTTATGTTGCTCATAGCTGAGTTCATCAAATCAATTTGAAGTACGAGGATGTGCAAGATCTGGAGAGTTTAAAACTCTGCAGAGGGAAATTGCACTCCCAAAAGAGCATATATGTGTTTGTTTGACTCAACATTTTAACTTATGATCTAAAAAAAAGGGTATATTAGCATTATTCTGCCTCCCTATTCCAACGGCCTTTTTTTGGTTTGCGTCATAGTAGAGGCAAATGCCATCATGATATGATAATTACATGTATTATCTAATATTATCTCGGATTATGAGTCTGCTTAGAAATATGTTGATATTCATTCTGATCAACCAAAATAGTGTTTTGTTAGGAGTCATCAAGTATTTTTTTAGTTTGAAAATCCTGGAAAATGTTAGGTTTGTCTGTTGATGAAATTTAAACCAAAAAACAATAGGCCATAACAAACACATACTGTATATCTCAAGGTTATTAGTAAATATCTATTTTCCTAATACAAACCACCTTGCATTTACTTAAGCTATTGCAAATGGGATTTTCTATGCACATTTGATAAGAGCAACATTGTTGCTAGATAACACTGCTTTCTTGATCAAAAATACAAATTATTAACAATAATAGAGGGAGTGGGGAGGGAAGGTAATCGGATTGAAAGTTATTTTTCTTTTTTAAATTATATTCCTTCAAAATGATGGATTTAAATCAAACCTCAATTAAACTACAATGACTAATATTATAACAATTTTTGGCTGAAAGATAAATGTCACATAAAACAAAAAAGAGCATTTATTACTTAATGATTGAATTAATTATAAAATCCAAATTAAAAAATATTCGAAATTTGTTTATAAATCAAAAAATCTTTATTTAATCATCAAAATTCATTGCATCTTCCTCAAAGTAGTCCACCCCACCCCCTGATACTAAACACATGTGTCAACGTTTTTTCCAATTTCAAAATAATCTGCATATAGAGTAATATTGAAGAAAAAAAAGTTTTTTAATTACTTTGTAATGGTTCAAATAAGGCCATATCTGATCGCCTACGAACCTATAACTTTGAACCACCGAAAATGGTTTGAATACCTCGTTTCGCAATATTACTTTTATTTTAATGAATTTTCGCTGCGATCAGTATTTGCAATTTTTAATCAGAAAAATTCGATCTTAGATGTTCGCTAAAGGGCACGTATCTCCAACACTAATAAATATTTTAACGAGCTATGTGGCAAGGATGTCAGTGACAGTAGTGCCAACTTCAAAAAAACAAATACATTTTTCCTTTCAGATTCTCAAAAAATTTAAATTCAAATTTCTCGGTATTTTTTGTTCATAGTTCTATGTTCTTTAGTTATTTTCTATACTCTAAAGAATGAACAACGAGTGTATATTGTGATAATATATCACACCGTACATACCTAATAAACCTAATAACAGTCTTTCATAAATATTTTTAAACACTCTATTGTAGTCCCGTCTTTTCATTAAAACATTTACACGCAGTCTTACAGATTGAAAACTTAGATTCCAGATTGTTCATATGTATAAAAGTAAAAAGGATTTCATGAGTCTTAATTAATCCAATGGCATAAGGAATTAAAGTATTTTAATTCTTTTATTAATTTTCTATAATTTTACGGATATTCAATGTGAACTAAAAAGAGCAGTCCCTGAGTGTTACTTAGTACCTAATTAAAAGAATACACCTTTTTAATCAACTTACATTGTACATATATGTAGGTTGTGTTTTTATTTTAATATGGGATCCTTAAATATAAATGATAATGAAGGGAGCTGTTACTATGTACATACATACCCACATATTCTCACACTCAAATAATCATAAAAGAAATTGATGGTCTAAGATGCCATTGATAAGGATTCAACCATTTAAAAGAGATATATTGTGTACCTTTATGCATGTAAAGTTAATGCCAATAGCAACCAATCCGTAAAAAAAATCATTCCTTTTGCCTAATAAATGATACTTTTCATTTCATGCAGAGCTTCCACTTTACCTGACCCTTTCACCTTTTCAAACAACATCGAGCTCTTCAAAACTGCTGTGACGATTCCAGAAAAATGGAAGATTAGGTTTTGTATTTTATTATAGTAAACTGGAATCAATTCGAAACTTAACTAATATATGTACATCATAGACACTCAATAACTCCGTCTAAATAATTTTTTTTGTCCGCATGGAGCGCTGAGGAATCATTGAATTAATATATTACTAACTATATAACCTATGTACATGAATTTACCTTGATAATTCAATTAAAACAAGTCGAATTCTGCAAAGGAAACACAAATTTGCTATATATAAAAAAATATTTTTATGTGCTTACATAAAATACTTGAATAATGCTTGGACAATGAATAATCCTTATACATACCCAAAAACCTGTAATCTGAATGGAATTTTTTTTTAAATTAAATAAAAGTTATTTTTGAGTCACTTATTCCTAAAAAAAAACTTAAAAAAGAATACGGAAATAGCTTCACTATACCTTATTTTCTTGGATTTCATATTTCAATAGTAATATTGTGAAAATTATGGATATTATCAATCCAATTATTATTGTTCAATCCTAATTAATTCGTGATAGATAACAGTTATTTTTATTGCTATAATATTGCTGTATGTAAATACAACCAAGCTACAAAAATGATCTATAAATTTGAAGGTATCAATATATCCGCTAAAAACTATGTTTTATGGAGAGCATTTCCTGAATTAATACGTTAATAAATGATCACATAAATATACTTTATAGACATTTACCTTAATCAATCTAATGAGAAGGAATTAATTAGGTCTATTTGTGTTAGTTAATGGTTCGTGAAGAAAATATGTATACTTTTTTTTTAGAAAACTTTTTATAGTGATATGTATGTAGGGTCTAATCCCAAGGCACATTAATTTGTGATAGCCCTCTTACAAAAAGGAATTTATCAGCATTGTATGTTCAGTTGAGTATGTTTTGATTTTCAAAAAAGTTGACATTACACCCGAGGTGTTGAAGAGAGGGGTTAATTTTTTGTCATAAAAAATTATATAATTATTTTTGATTTTTTAAGAAAAGAGTTTTTTGAAAGTAAATATTTGGACCTTTATGTTCGTTCAGGGGCGTAGATAGCAGGGGGAGATACATTTCTTTGATATTTTAACTATTGAGGGACCCTCCACCCCTTAAACTTCAGTATAAAAGTTATGTTGACCATATTTTTGCCTTCCGTAAAAAGAAAACACTTTGTTGATCAGTTTTAAAGGGAGGAAGTTGGTTATTGGTTACCCTTAGTCTAAGTAGAGTTCCAGGCTTTGATTTAATTTGATACATCTGTAAATATGTACATATATGTGTATATTTAAAAAGACTAAATAAATAAAAGCATTGACCTATACTCATTTGTTAAAAAAATAGTGAAATAATATAAAAAAAGAGAACAGGAGAGGGAATAAAGAGAGCAGTTGCCATGAGTATCGGAACAAGAAGAGCAAATGTCCATGGCAATACTATTGAAAAGTTAAATGACTATAATGTAACTAATATGTGACGTCATTTTTGTGTAACTGGCTCCTCACTTATCAACTAATTCCAGCATCCCTGATATAATGATGCAGTTATCAATGTCTATAGGTATAAGATTGCTACAGAGGCCAATTTTGTATGTTCCTGATCTATCTTAGTCTCAATATTTCAAAGTCTTTATTTATTATTTTGATTCTTAAGTCAAAATCTAGACCAAAGCAACTGCATTAAGTTTTTTATTTCCCATAAAAAAAACGAGAATATTTTTTCTTTTTTCTTGTTCTTCACTTAGTTTTGGTCCATTAAAGTATTTTGTTTTGAGCTCAAGTAAGGTAGTTTTGCGGGGGGCCCTTTTAATAAGATTCAATTGCTTGCATACTACTAACTACTGCCCCCCCCCCTCCCCCCTCTACTTCTCCTTTTCTTATTTATTCATTTCAATTTATTTTATTCCTGAGATTTAGAAATATAGAATCATATTTAAGGAGAGAAAGTCCAATTGTAACTAATAATAACATTAATAAGTATATTAATGACGTCATTCTTTTAACAAAAATAACTCATTTTTGATTCATACAATAATAAATTATCCCTCATTCTCTTTATGATAAACACTAAACTAAGACAAGGCTTTTACTCAGATAATATTATATGTGCTATGATTTAATATAGATAGCTTTGCTCTCAAAGGTCCATATTCTGTGTCTAGAACAGCGCTCAAATGATTATCTGTTGCACATACTCCATTCCATCTCTCAACCTTTCCTCCTTCAAAAAGAGAAAGAAAAAAGCAGCCAATTACGTCATTTTATTTAACAGCTGTGCAGCATTTATGCAGTAGCAGGGATATTTACAACTTAACTATAAGCAATTTGATTTCAATAAATCAGCGTTCATGATTCTAATCAGAAGCAATAGTAGACAAGTTGACAGCTGACTAAAAACTACAAAATATTTGTGCATAAGCCATTAAAAAGCATCAAAAACATTACCTATAAACTAATAAAATTATAAAAAAACCATCTCATTTTGTCTGGTACAGAACTTATGACTATGTCAAACTGTCAAATTCATTTTTCTCTCATTTTTATAATTTACAAGTCTTTTAGAACATACAACTTGCAAGAATCAAGACTACAAACTCTCTCTCTCTCAAAAATAAAAAAAATCATCGACTTTATTCAAATTATCTGTTTCTGACAGAAAAATTGTCTAATAAGAGAATATTTCTAAGAAAAAAAAAATATAAAAATGTTTGAAAAATATATAAAGATATAGGTAGTTGAAAACAAGATATTAAAATCAACTTAAGCATTGGAGTTCATCAAAAACTTCTTTTGATTGAATGTTATGACTAGCAAAATGAAAAAAAAACCGTTCCAGGGCTTGCATAAAAAAAATAAGGCCACTCAGAGAAACATCTTGAGTCTTAAACAATGGAGGGAATGAAGAAGTTGTCATTTTGCTGTTTTATTCCAAAGAAGATTTAATTTAATCCATTTAAGCATAATATTACGAAAACAAAGTCCATTTGCCGTAGAATGTATATTAAGTAGCATTGATTTCAATGCTAAGGGTATGATTCAGGCATTTTTAACTCATGTGTTCTCTACAAAAATTAAAAAAGTATGATGACAACTTTTGATCAATGCTACCCGGGAAGAACTCCTTTTTTCCATTTCTAATATTATGGTATCTCTAAATCTTAACCAAAATATTTTACTTCTCTTGTCTTCCCTTAACCCTCCTATTATCCTTGGGGTCAATTTGACCCCAATCAATGTTTATCATTCAAAAAACAATAATTGGCTTCTTTTTTTTTTTGCTCCATATTTCATGACTTTTCCTAATTTGATGGGGACAACTGATTAAGCGTAATATTATCATGATAATATTTTTTCAATGTGCTGAACGCATATTCCACGCATCGGTGTTCCTCTGGGGTCAATTTGACCCCAAGCTGTTTTAGCTCTGTAAAACTTGTCTGTCTGTGTGTGTGACCTAACATCCCCACACCTGCAGGTGCAGAGTTGATACTTATGAGTTGATACATAATGGAGGGAAACAATTTTCTGTAAATCATTTTCTGGAATCAAATATACCTGGGGTCAAATTGACCCCAAGAGTAAAATGTGCTAGTAATATTTGAGGATAATACGAGGGTTAAAAGGGTTTTGAATGTTGATTGGTGAATTTGAATGAACCGTTGTTATGCTGTGAACAATTTGCTATTCTTAATTGAGGAATAGAGCCACAGCTTGGAAAAATTGGCCCACATTAAACTACCAATTTGGCTTTTTTCTGTTTTTTTTTTAAAATATAATTTAAATAAAAGGAACAATTAATTTGGAATATTGGAGCAAAGTTGCCTATGATAATAATTAATTAATACAATAATTCAGAAAAAACGCTGAATTGAATTTATAAATTACAGACAAATCTGGATAAGAGACAAATCAAAGTTTCATTGAAACTGTTGTTCTGAAGTGCATTTAAAATTCATTTTTTTATAGAATCAGCATTAAAACTGTTAAATTTGTCTTATATAATGTCGTTTATGCTGTAAAAATTTGTTTCCGAGAAAAAGTTGATCTTTTATGAAATTTATAATATAGATACATTTCTGTGTTGCATTGATGTCATTACTTGTTTAAAGGATTCCATAACTTTCTATGTATTATTAGTCATATAAATATAATTAATTTGCTTTTTGACGATAGAACATCATAATCACAAACAAATTTTAAGGAAAACATTGAATACTTTAGAAAAAACAAACATTTCCTTTATAACTTAATGTCTATCAATTCCGAAAATACATTATTTGTATTTCGCTGCATATCAGATGACTTAGAGGAAAGATAAACCTGGATTACTTGTATGTATAACATAGCCTATTAGTAGTGTTACATAACTTTGCATGTTTAAAATAATATACTGAGCATACTTATTTTTGCTGCTTCAATAACAAAAAAAATCTTTTTTTGACTATAAAAAAATATTTTTGTGGAATTTTTCTCATAGGCGCCAGACAAAAATAAAAGTTTAGTACCAAAGAAAAACTCCCATCATATATTTTAACGGTCATTACTTCATACATTTCATATTCATATGCATAAATACATATAGGTATTGTACGTAGTTTGTACGTATACGTATATCTAATACATATTTCACAATGAAATTATTTTGTCAAATTTGAGAAATCAAAAAAATATTAAAGAAATACCATATCTTATTTCAGGAATTACAGGGGAAAAAACTTTGAAACATCTCTGATACCTTGCTTCATCACTTCCAACAAATAAAAGCATCAACATTTTTCTTAGAACATGGCAACAGCTACAGCCAATACGGCAGCTGCATCCGTGTGTTCATCAAGATCTCTCCATGGAGGAGAGCGCAATCGACGTCCACCTCTCTCTTCATCGCGACAATCCTTTGATGGAGACCCGTCCAAATCCCCTAGTCCTAGAAGATCCCCTTTAAACCGTTCCAATAGTAATTCTCCTCACTATCATCTTAGGACATCTAATAACAGTGTTCCATTAGTTCAAAATAGTAGCTTAAATAACCCTACAACAACACCAAGTATGACTTTAACTGTTCCGACCCTTGCACTTGGCAGTGCTGGAGGTGCAATCCCTCGTACGTCAGGCTCTTCCACTGGAAATTCGAGTAGCTCAGCAACAACTCCTTCCTCTTCTTCGGGAGGGGAAACAAGCAGGCGATGCTTTTGTGGACATTTTCAAGAGGTAAGATCAAGTGGTTTAAATTTATTATATATAAGATGCCCCCTTTTTCTTGAAACCAGAATACCAGTTCTAATGGAAAAAAACCAGGACGGTGTAAGTTTTGTCGATGTAAAGCAAAATACATTCCTGGCCAGCGTTCCTTTGATGCTACAAGACTATTCGGTGGTGGTAAAAAGGATCGAGGATTCAGTCGTCGATCTGTTTCTGAGGATCGTCAATGTTCAACAGAAAGAGATCCTGAGGACACAGAAGCTTCAACTTCATCACCCGTCCGAAACTTCTTTAGTCGTCGTCTCAGGAGACAGGACAGACTTGAAGAGCCTCCTTCTTCCAACAATGGAACATCCTCTTCTGAGTCACTGATGGATCCAAGAGATCACGGTTTGTGTACTCCTCCAGCCCCTCCAAATTCTTTAACCATTCGGCATCCCAGAGGTGCGTGTACTTCCGTTATTGGTCTTCCAACGACTGAAGCATGTGGAAGAACCCTTGAAAGAGCCCATACTGATCCCAACTCTTCATTAGATAATTTTTCCCTTCTTCCCGGATCCCCACCACCTCCATATGATGATGTTATGAAGCAAAAACAAGAAGTAAGTACAATACATATACATATTCTTATTCATATTCCCTAACCGTTTTTCAAACAAAAAAACTTAGCCAGGACATCGACCCGCTCCGCCCACCTATGAAGAAGCCCTTAATAATCGTATAAAAGATATTCGACTATCTTCAACCAATCGTTCCCAATCAGAAGATCGCACTGTAGCTACAAGTGGGTCTCATGCACACTCAAATCCTTCTCTTCTACGCCACACGTCTGTTGGGGCCCGACCTCGAACTTTAACCCGAGCAAGAGCAGAGGACATTCCTGATATATATTGGGAACAAGCTGCTCGGGAATTGGATTTTTGTACCTGCAGAAAATGCCAGGTAATGTGCATGGCATTAAGTTGAGTATATACATACATATATGATCCATTTAGGCCTTCTTATGCATGTATATCATAATAATTAGAATGAATAAATAATTCACATACTTAAGTAGGTATACGTACAATGACGATATGACAGTAAAGTTAGCACAGATACTATATACATACTCATAGACTATCAAGGGATTTTGTCTAAATTAGAATCAAATCAAATCCACTCCATTTTAAAATAAGCATTATAAATATCTGGAAAAAAGTGCATCATTTTACATTAATACTCATTCTATTTTTTCCCATCTGTGTCTAGTATGGAATAGAACATCCGCCTAATCACCTGGACGTGGACTTTGATTTCGACTTTGGGATTGTGAAAGTCTTTTGTCTTGAGGAGGAGTGATTTTTAATTATAAAACAAACAAACATATCCTTAAGTTATTACCCCTATACCATAGACTTTTACTGAAAAAAATGGTTAGAAAACATTTCAAACTTAATTATGAGCACTTTAGTGTATCTATGATTTTAATTTGGCTATCATAGTGCTTAAAATAAGGGACATTTTGTAGCTTCTTAATCGTTAATAATTAATTACAGTAATAACTTTGAATTTGTAGTAAGCACCATTAAATGAGTAGAATATATGCATATGTGTTCATCCAAACCATTTACACACTTGCTGAGCTATGTACATATATGCACTTCCTTTGAAGCAATAATGGTTAGCTAAAAGTAGACTAAAGGTATTCTGCCCATACACTGAATAAAATCATCCATAGTCAAATTATATTATATCATATCATAAAATATTTCAATCGACAATAACAATTATTGATTTGCTCCCTTGATTGACTTATATTATCTGTTACTTTTTTGAACATTTCAGACACGATACCGACAATATTTTCAAGATGAACGGGACTCTGTAAACTCAGACTCAATGGTTGGTGAAGGAATGATTCCCATTGAAACTCAAGTGCTCATGCAAGAAGTTTTAACTGATGGAATGGCTTTTTGCTTAATAATGTAAAAAAATGATAATACATATACTACTTAAATATGGCTACCCGTGTTGACCTTCAATTTTTTTTTCTTCTCTTAATTTTTGGGTATGCATTCACTCCTCTAATGAATATATATACATAGAAACAAAAATTTCTTGATATTTGTATATAGAGGTTGCGTTGATAAATAATTAACCAAACTTTCCGTGTTATTAAAAAAATATTTAAAAGAAAATATTATATAAGCTACCCTTCATTCCTAGGCATATGAAAAATAAATTAGATAATTAGATAACCAATTGCTTCATGAATGTATGGCTTAGCCTCCATCATTCATACATATTTTTACTCTACATATGATGAAATCTATTCATTTCCTTTTGTTTTGTAAACATTGTACAAACTCAATTTAGGAGATCAAGAACCGTCTTTAATTTCCTTATTATTTCACTTATTTTTCAAGCATTGAAATATTTGTGGATCTGCCATTTCTGTGCCCAATTTTAAATACAAATCATTTTTTGTATAAATTAATTATTGATTTTCTTTTCTTCAGTTTTTTCATGTTAGTCCTTCCCAATGAATGAAATAATCAACTATTGTTTTTAACTTGTGTTCCATTCATAACTGTAAAAAAAATATATGTCTTCATTTATGTAACTTTAATATTTCATGCAAATTACTGTATAATGAACGCTGTTTTATAGAGAATGTATTATACACATTATATGGAACAATATATTATTTACCTATGAAATCAGAGACTGCAAAATGAGCTAGAGGACTAGTGCCATTATATGGGCAATTTATTATTCTATTCTGAAAAAGGGCAAACTCGTGATATATGATGAGGAAGAAGGAGTACATCCCACATCTTCATACATTATTGATGATGCCTAATTGTACCTTTCCATGATATAACTAATTATTATGTTAAAATAGACAAACTCCGAAATTTTCTGCATCCTTTTTCACAATCATTCATACATATTCCTACGTAGATACGTATCATGTACCAATGATACCAGGAAGTATAGAATGCTTCTGTCTAAATATTGTTTACCTATATATGACATTGCATAGTCTTTTTTTTTTTCAAATGTAAAAATGGATATCCCATTCTCTTGTCAAACTCTTTCTTCTCTAACTGAATGGCTTTCATGACTTTCAAGTGTATCAACACGGTATTTAACCCCAAGGTTCGAGTCTAAAGTCAAACAATACTTTCCTCTTGTAATTAGACTTTTATCTTGGGAATTTGTTCAATATTTAATATTGATAAGTCTTAATTGACTTGACTTGAACTCACGTTGAAGAAAACAACATGTCTCATTTTGAATAATAATAATACGAGAACAGTATTCACGACGATCTTTTTGGGATAAAAAAAACTTCACTACATTCTCCCTTCAGCTGATTTTCATCATTTGACTCTTTTGATTTAAAGCAGCTGATCCTACGTATTATGAGCTCAAAAAGGGTATCATTATTATTTCTGATTTTGATGAATAAAAAATATATTAAATCAAGGATTGCGCGCCCTTTTTTTTGAATTTTGAATATATTACAAGTAGTAACGTTTGGTTTGTGATTGGTAAAATTTATAAATATATAGTATATCTAAATAATAAATTCTGTCAAATATTAACAAGTTGGCAACAAGGAAAATACAGAAGGGTAGCTACCATATGTTTTTCCAAATTTTCCCTTTCCCTTTTGTCAGTCGAGGTTGCAAGTGGACAAAAAAGCTCGACGTGATTAGACTTGGTCTTTTTAATAATTGTGAGTTTTATCTGATTTTATTTAGTTAGATTGCTGTTTTATTATTAAAAATTTATAGATTACATGTGACATATGATTATATTGTTCAAGTGGATTTTTTCTCAACTATGATGTACAAGTGTAATCCGTTTTAGTCTCCAAAATGGGTCTGTCCAGTTATTTGTTACGTATTTTAAAGAAAAAATTACTCTTAGAATACATGAGGAGCTTTTTTGTCCAGTCTTGACCCCCACAGGGAAAGAAAAAGTCTGAAAAAGTGTATATATGGTTGCTAGCCTTTTGTATCTTTCTGTTTATTTTTGGACAGAGTTATTTTTTATATATTGATTTAACGAACTCAAATTATTTATTTTAAGCATTGAATATTCCTGCTATTAAATTGAAAATAATCGAAGAGTTGAAAAAAATGACATAATTGACATCGTCCGGTCAAGTGTTTGACAAACTGTAAAGAAATAACTCTAGTAAACACGAAACCTCTTATATTTATGTTTGATTTTGTAAATTTTTCCATTTATAAGTAATAATTAATTAGTAATAACTAATTTTAGAATACACAACACGCATATTCCATACATTTATTCCATTTTCAATTATTCATATATATAGGGACAGAGAGTCAAAACGGTGTTTGTTTCCTTAGAAAAGTAATTCCTAGTTTGTCTATGAAAAATATTTTTGAAGATATTTATTTTTAGGAGCAGCAAATTTGATATTATAAAAATTATTTAATTACTTATAACGTAAGAAAATAAGTTTTAGTTCAAATGGACACCTTTTTGGGGAAAAAAAATCTTGAATTTGTACAAATTATTCATTTTGGGCAATAACCAACGTTGTGGTAAAGACCATCCTGAATCAAAAGTGTGAAGGGGTCAGGTTCAAGACAAAGAAGCTGTCTTATTGCTACCGAGAAGAGTTCAAAGCTTTTAAAAATTGCTCTTGAGATCAAAACCAATCTTTAGAATCAGATCATGGAATTAACTCTTTGAAACTTACAATCAGAGCATTCCTGTCAAAAAAAGAACTTTTGAATTATTTTTTTTCGAAAATCTTTTGATTTCTTGTCTTTTTCTTAAGATCTATAAGATTTGTATAAGCTGGCCGTTTAAGCTCAATTTTAAAGACTTTAATGAAGAATTTATAGTAGTTACGATAAATATAATAAAATTATTTATATTAAATTAGATGTTTATTATATTAAGGATGTAGATTTGACTTTTCTGGTGACAATTATTATTAAGTATTATGCGGTCTGTGGCACATTATATCATTTAAAGGTCCACAGTTCTATCACATGTAAATTTTATGTACAATTATATTTATTTGACTTATGCCTGTTGTTACGTTTGTACTAGAGCCCGGACGATTATTGACTTTAGTGAATAATCAATCATTGTCATGTTTAAGTATATGCTTACAATTAAAATGTATGATTTTATAATTAAATAGGACGTTTTGAGTTTGACACAAATTTCAACATAAAGTTATAAAAACAACATTTTTCAAAAAATTAAGACGCAGAGAATTATCAGAGATATGTACAATTTGAATACTCTATGTATATTTGGAATATATGTAAATATATGTCAAAGGCCAACAATACAATTTATATACATTTTTACAACTTTTTTATTGACTTATGAGTATACAATGATACAGTAATGTAAAAAAATAAATAAAAAAATATTAGCATATATAGCAAATAGTATACATATAAAAGGCTTAGTGGAATAAATAATATAATAGGGAAATATTAAAGTTTTATTCAATTTACAATTCAATATTCGAAGCTTTTAAGTAACATTAATTTCTTGACTAGATCCTTTGTGTTTCGAATATTATGATTTATTTTTTGTGTGCTTTTTTTAAAAGTCCCTCAGTCTCGTCTACTAACATTCGCATATCTTTACTTAAAAGAGTCTGAGCTGTGGTGGCTCAATGATGGAATGATTCTTTCTCGACTCATCTGCAAGGAAAAAAAAGTGTTAAATAAAACTAAAATTAATCTCTTCAACATTTCACATTTTTCATTATGTTATACCTATGTGAGTAAAACACGATGTACAATTACGTTCGGATTTAATTGAATGACTAAATTCTATATTTTTCCTCTAACAGAAACAACTATTAACAAGGTATGATTTAAAAAAAAAGAAGCTATTGCATCTATGTAAATATAAGCTACATATTATAATCATGAATCATGTAAAATCAAATTTTTGGGAGAATATATGAATCTGTATATAAACAAGAGTCTAGGATATGTTATTAACCGAATGAGTGTCTTTCTGAGGCAAACAAATGCATAGATAATAATTAAATGTCCTTAAACTGAGTTATGATTACCTAAGTAAGTTACACGCTGTGTACTTGGATTAATATCCAAACAATTTTGCTCAGGATCATACTGATCTTCGGGAACAACTTCTGTAATTGGAATGTTTTTCTTCTTGTTGGTGAGCCACTCAAATTCTCTTTCAGACTTACGCCTTCGTCTATAATAAAGAGTGCCGACAGCGATGAAAAAGAGAAGGAACATGAGACCGATGATGAGACCCACTGCCAAAAAGGCATTTGAGGATCCATCGGAAGAGCTTAAAGACTTGGGGGCTTTTTCAGCTTTGACTTCATATGTTTTGTTACGAGTGATGGTCGTTTTTGGGGTGGCCAAGTCTCCCCAGGATAGATTTAAAGAGGCTTCTTCTGTTGTTGTAGATAGGGATTCATATGGAGTGGTTAAACTTCCTCCTGAAAATTAGGTAAAATGTAATTACTTGGAAATTGATTTTCTAAGATCCTACCATCCCTTTCCAAATCAACATAGCCTCTAACTACAGCACCACGGCCACCAAATAGAACATAATCCTCGATGATACAAGTCCATTGACCCAGATCTTTTTCTTCTAATGCATCAAACTTGAGATTACATTCATATTTGTCATAATTCCCTGCAAACTTTACTCGACTCCAAAGAGAGGGGCATTGTTGCCTCTGAACAGCCCCTGTGGAATATTTCCACTCAAAAATGCAAGAATTTCCTCGAGAGACATGCTTCCATGTGCAATACTCCCAGTACTGATTGACACGGCATTTAAGGGTCACTGGCTGTCCAACTGTCCCTTGTACAATTCGATTAGAATCTTTCACGATTTTAATGACTCCATGTACTGGAGAGGAAAGGAGGAGTAGAAATGTGTATAAAAGTCCAGAGATGAGTAACATTTCTTGATGAACGTCTGTCTCTTTCCTATCTGTGATTGTTTATATCAATAATAATAATAATATAATTAGCTCCTTGACTATAAAGTCTAAGTTTTAAGAGATAACTTCACTTCCTGTATATGTTTGTATACTTAGATTTGTTCACTGAACGTAACTTTTTTCTTCGAAGGAAATTTTATATGTTTGGAATGAATTGATATACACCCTCATAAGAACTAACGTGGATATATATACATATATATATATATAATATATCACACTTAATTGATAAATAGTCTTGATAAGTGAAGGATTAAAATATGTTGAGTTGCGCGTACGCGGACTCCTTCTGCGTCAGACTTAATACTATTATTATGACTCAACCATTATTGATATGACAATTAATGAACTTTTAAATATATACTATTTTACATTTAAATACATATTATGTCTACAATTTTGTGCATATAATAAATAACACTATTTATCATGTATGTACTCAAATTCATTTGTTTCTACTTTGATTGTATTTTTGTTTCATTTTTTACGATTGAGTCTATTAGCTTTATAGATTATATCCTATCTAACCCCTTGGCTTTTTGAATATAAGTTTCTAAGTAATTTCTCGATGCGGGGGATAATTTAACAACTCTCGCATTGTTGAATTAGGTATTTCACACTTAAATATATCTATAAAAGATATATATATATATATATATGCATATATTATGTATGTTAAAAAATAGAAAAAACGTAGAATTTCCTAGAAATTATATTTATTTTTATGATTACCTTGGTGACTGATGATATTATGGATATATAAGCATTCATCAACCATAGATTAACAAAAATATAAATTATTTCACAAGTATATAAATGTAAAACTACTCTATGTACATACATATAACCTTGGTAACTTGTTAATTAATTATATTTTTAAATTAGCATCCTTTTAAGAGGCGGCTGTTGTGTAACTCATAAGCATACTCCAAAGTAATAAAGCCCTTATATTAATTCTTTAAGATTTGAAATGACTACATACCACTAAAAAAAACCTTTGTGAAGTAAATTGATCTTTCAAATCTTCTTTTGTCGAAGAATTGAAAGACTTGAACGGACTCAGTCCTCATCCAAATATAGGGGACTTGATCAATTAGGTACTGAACTGTAACCAATAAAGATATCCACACTTTCAATCTAAATACATTAGTCAGGTTCTGTCAGGTTCAGTTTTAAATCCCAAATTCTGTGTAGTAGGAGGTAGAATAAAAAAATAAACGATTGTTAAGAGCTAGAATCTTGGAATTAACCAAACTGGGGAGCTACCGTTTTAGGGAAATACCCCTTCAATTATGTATATCTACGTATATAATGTATCTATTTAACTTGGAAGCCACTGCTCCAAATTGCCCCAGTCCCTCCATAGATATAGTGCTATTTTGGATACAAATAGAAAAGTTAGCATACAAGTGTACAAAGGGCTTACCTATGCAGTTGGGGTGGCCAACCTTTTGCATTGACAAAAAGCATATAGAGAGCGCCAAAGTGAGTGGGAAAAAGTATTTTAAATCGTCATTTTGTGTGTTTAACAGGTGTTTGTGCGTTTATAAATTATATAGAGATTTGAATTTCAACTCAGTTAAAAAAAAGTAAACTAAAAGTTTACTCTCCATTTTATCTCAATATTTACAATTTGAGATATTTATCGCATTCAGGTGCTGCGACTTTCACCATGAAAGAAGAAGTTCAAGTACAATTATGCCCAACTTTTATTTGTTTCTATTAATTCATATTCACTTTGGGGGTGCCACAAGTTGCACTTTAATGTCCCCGATTACAATGAAAGTAAAATAACTTACGAATATGTACATATGTATAAATGGTTAAGTCCTTATTGAACCAGACACTGTTCTTTGAAAGTATTTTTATACTTGATGACGTAATAGGAAACTATTTTTATACTTGATGACGTAATAGGAAACTATTTTTAGTACCAATTCAAGTTTTAATTGCAGACGAGCTTCTAGATATATAGTTCTGCTTGTTTGTGGTCTGTTTAATACATTAAGATGGTTATAAATGTTTGAAAGAAGGGAAAACTGGACACGACCTCAAAAGATAATAACACCACATATTTAAAATTTGTTTTAGTGCCTCTGTTCGTATTACAGTTTTATCCTTTAATGTGAACGGTGTGTCGAAAAATTTTGCCAAAAGGAGCTTGTAGCCAGAGTTGTTATCGAACCTTTGTTTAAAAATGATTTAAATGAAAGAAGTGTTGATCTAGTGGATATGCTGTTGATAATGATACATTCTATAAATATAGATTACTTAACCAAATTCCTTGTTATTCGACTTTTGGAATCAAAAAAAGCATCAGGGGTTAATTGTGTTCTTCTTTATATTTTCCTGTATATGTATAAGCGCACCTCTTTAGTCTGACAATGGTTAGAAATTGACATCAGAAAATAATAAATAATTTGTTTTACTTTGGCCTTATCAAATTTAAATGAATAGTTGATCAAGAAATTACCGAAAGCCA
Organism: Lepeophtheirus nordmannii; assembly: GCA_963680855.1. Classification (NCBI taxonomy): domain Eukaryota; kingdom Metazoa; phylum Arthropoda; class Copepoda; order Siphonostomatoida; family Caligidae; genus Lepeophtheirus; species Lepeophtheirus nordmannii. Next base: position 29,767,789 of record OY804522.1, on the reverse strand, counting down.
GAGATTGGTAGACAGAACTAAAGCTAATAGAATGGGTTTGATACAATAACTTAGCAAAGAGGAGTTATTGTGTACGTTTTGTCTATGAACAGTTCATACCGCTCATGAAACAATCTAAAGATGCCCTCATGTCTTCCTCAATAATTGATAAATGAAACTTCTTCAGATACTGAAGAAGAAAATATTAGCAGGCTATTGGATGTGACCCAAATCCTTATAAACAATAAAAGCAACTGTTTAACCAAGAGATGTTCTTGTTTAATGCTATATTTAGTTATAACAGTAATTGCAAGAGACAAAAATATTGTGACAATGTCGATAATTAATAGTTTTTTATTGCTTTAATCTTTATATTATATATATGTATGCACTTTGGTGTATAGCTTATTTATTCAGACTCAATATCTCTGTACCATCTTGCAGCAATGAGTGTTCTGTTAGTTTCCTCATTTCTAGGGATATGCAATTTGTATGAGCAAAGCCTTGACAACTTACACTGGAATAAACAAGTGCTGCTTGAGCAAGAGCTCATTGATGTGTATCTTTGATTTATTATTTTATTTTTTTGCCAATATATCGGCTAAAATAAATAATTTTTCCAGATGATCGTCTATGATATTCGTCTTTTCTATTTTCAACTAGTCTAGGGTTACGAGCTAGTGGCTGTTTTAAGAAGCCAGTATTGCTCCAAAAACTTTCAGAACAAATGGAATATAAAACTTTACATATTGAATAATAAAATTTTGTTTTTTGAACCTAGTAAACATTCTATCGGTGTAGATTGAGCGGATGTTCATATTGGAGATAAAAACAATTTCTTAGCCATGAATTTTAGATGATTAAGGTTATTAAATAAACAATAGTACGTAGTAATGTGAATAGTGAACTCTCGCAATTTCTTTTTATAGCCCCTGGGTATTTAATCATCATTTTAAAAAAAAATGCTCCTTGAATGATAGCATATGTACGGATAAGTATAATAAATAAAAGTTTGACAAACATCAAACAATTTAAGAGTGTTTTTTCGAACTATGAGACACTCCTTTTTGGTGTGTGTGTGTGTGTATGGGGGGGGGGGGGTAAGAAATTCTAAAATAGACGTCAAAATTTTTGAAAAGTGTAGGAAATATTTATGGAGGTTTTATGTGGAAAAAAGAAAGAAACAAATAGTTTGACTAGTTAAATACTATACTTCCTAATTTTTTTTTACTCTTGAGAGTGTAGAGGAATGGCCGAAGCTTCAAAAAGTTATCACTTCAGGATGGAATGATTGTAGTCGGAAGTAACAAGGAAGTAGAAGTATTGTTTTACATTTTTTTAGAAGAAATCATTAGAATTTATTTATTCTGAATCCATGTTGTACAGATCTAATGAGTACAGAGTCCATAATGACAACAGTCGAAAATACTTCAACTACAAAATGCACAATTTTTTTGAGCTTGTTGGCCGTGTAAGTCAACACAAACTTATGCTGCTACAGACAGTTGATAACCAGTGTATGCTATCAACTTCTTCAAGATCCCCAGTTACTCGTCTGTGATATTAGTGTGCAATTAATAGAGGTCATCTTTGTCTTAGTGACAACGGGGTTATTTTGTGTTCAATACCTCTCAGTTAGGATGAGGATTTGAAGATTCCTCATCCCAACTGAGAGGGTACTTTCGAAACACATGTTGCGACATGCCTTACCAACTTGAAAATACATATGAAATTGTTCATTCAAAATATCACACTTATGATGACTTGTGGATGCTTCTTAATTCATTCTAAAATCATTTTTATTCCTGGGGCTTTAAATGTGGGAAAGACTACTAGTTTCCTCCTATAGAAGTAGCTTTCCTCAAGGTTCCTCAAATAGTGTTCAAGAACAATTTGATTGGTTCTCATTATCAACCAATGTGATGTTAATCTCATTGTAGATTTTGGTTTGAATATCCTCGAATTTGATCAATTTATTGTTAGTTTTATTCAGCAGACTTCTTTGTTCATAAAGACTGCCTTAAAACTTCTAACAATCGTATATTTTTTCCTACATACATACATCGTGTTTGGCGGGTTTAGCTTTTGGTAATGAGGGTCCAAATTAGAGTTAATGTTCTACATACATATATTCATATGACAACTCTGTATAAAATTCAGAGTAGTTCTACAATTTTTTGTCTATTTATACTATATACATAAATAATATTTTTAATAAAAGGTTGATGATATTTGTATCAATTAAACTTATTTTATATATATTACATTTGACAGATCAAGTTAAGGGGAATAAATTCAAACATCACTTGCATATATTCTAGTCAACAACAACACAAAGGGCATAAAGTTGGATTCTTAGCGTAAAAGACGATAATTTTTAAAGGGACAACTTCACTTATACCCCTTATTAAAAGAATGGATCTTCTTTGGTTATTTTTTTAGAAATAATAACTTTAAAAAAAATGAACTTATTTTAAGTGTGGGTCCCGAAATTCCTATGGTCCAAATTAGGGTAGATTCACAAAGAATGGGAAGTAAGGGAATTGCTTCTCTTATCTCCAACACCTATGGGTTTGATATTTTAAACTGCTTAGATTTTATATTCATCGAAGTTGCTAACTCAATTGAATTTCATGTATTACTCCTATGTCTTCATTATTCAATGTTTAATACGTGAGATAAATCATAGAATGGTATATTATTGATTTCACTCTCATTCATCTTAGCATAGCTTTTGAACAAAAATAAACAAGAGCTACGAAGCACTCATACTAAAACATTAACTGTTATTGTATAAATAACTTGAGTCATCAAATTTAAAACAAAAACAAAGGTATGATTTTACTAATGCAAGTTTCCAGGAATTACGAAAATAATAATTGATCAAAAGTGTGTAACAAAAAAAAAAAGAGTGTCTTCTTACGTAATTTCCTATTGAAATAGCTCACAAAGTTCATGTTTTCAACGTGGTTATTTGATAAGTTCAATATCTACGAATGTATTTTTTTCAAACAATTTGAAAATACATATGTATGTTATTTGTTTCTTTAGTTCAAATCAATAATTGATGAAACATCTTTCTATTTAATTTATAATATTATATTTATTATTTTGAAGTGGACGGTTGAGTCTTTCCATTTAAGCATGGTTTAACTATATGTTATGTAAATAATTTTATAAAAAGTATATACATAAGTATATTACAAGTTGCAATTTATACGTCTCAAATCAATATAAGAAATAAATTCCCTTTTAAAAATGATTGATAAAGCTCATTTAATCTGCACGACTATGGCACTCACTATGAAAGGGCGTAAAATAGACATAAAGTTAAAGCAATCATGAAATATATGCCTTCTAACATTTTTAAAAAGAGGTTCTTGATGGGTTTGAGATACTCCACTCACATCTCATTCCTTAAGAGTTACATTAATGATTTCCGATCTGATCATTGTATTTTTAATATCTGTGTTGATATCATCCAGAATATTCATATATAGACACATCAACACTCTGTATCGGCATTTACCCATGTATGTATGTATATTGTAGGTAAATACCGATAAGACATGCATTCATTCCGGCAGGGGACTTTTGTCATATGTATTATTTGTTTGTAATTGGGTAGGAGTTAAGGATAAAGTTAAAATACAGCACAAATAACAAATCAACTCAGAATATCACATAACTCGAATTAGCTAGAGCCCCATACACTCCGAGTTTTTCTTAAAAATACATAGTAAAATTATATTATTTTCCCTGCACCTAATGCTATTTTTAAATTTAAAAAGGTTCTCTTTCTTTGAACAGTAATACATTTTCTCTTCCAAAATTATATTATATAACAAGCAGCTGATGTAGACAAGAGTCCTAATTCCATAGTACCACAAATCTTGTTCCCACCTTCTCCTCGTGCTCAACAAAAGTCGTATCCCTGACCATATCTCTGCCTGTCAGACACACTGCCAGCATAACCTATTAGAGCTGTGTGCCCTAATAGTAGAGTTCATTTTCTTTATAGGGACAGGGACGGACTAAATATTTTACAATATATATATTTATATATTGTTTATATGGTCTTTCATTCTATTTTAAACAACTCTGAGGCTTAACTTATTACCTTGTCATACGGTATATGCAAAAGGTTGACCGTTGATGAATATCAGTTATCCTTTAGCCTCTAAATTTCTAGTTCTTAGAAATACCACAACACAAAATAAATCAATTGTGAAAAAGGTAAATGTACATTCATTTGGTGTATGTTAGAAATTGTTTTTATTGCATAAAAGGAAGGGTACAGCTGTATCAAATAACCTTTTTCAACTGTGTCAACTCTCCCTTCACTGGCTTTTTGTTTATTTGCTTTGTCTACAAAGGTATGTGTTATTTTATTATTTCATCCAAACTGTTTAACCTTGTTTTGATTTTTCACTACTAGAGTCCTATATCCGTTTTTTGTAGTAAAAAAAATTGTACTTTTTTTTTATTCTTCTCAATGTGATGCACGATGAAGGAGTACATAATTTTTGTTTCACTATGGAATTAGAACTAATTTTTGCATACATATTATGATTTTTCATGATTTTTCATTTTCCATTGGAGAGAAGAAATGTCTCAATACATTTCTGAGAATGAATTTCAAAAATTATTATTGTTATGAATCAGTTTAAAACTGTATTTTAAATTATATTTTACGCAAATTGGTGAGTTCTACTAGTTCGTTTTAAAATTTGCACTAATCCATTTCTAATTAGTGATTAATAAATATCCCATGTAACGTTTGCCGATTTGATGTTTTTATAGACAAACTAGGTTTAGTTGAAAAAATAAAAAAGTTCCGTTTCATGAAAAAAAAGAAGTAAAAACAAAGTAAACGATCAACAAATTTTATTATATCTGGACTAGCACCAGATATGTCACGCAACTCATTGTGGTGAAAAACATCATTATTGATGAAAAATTCTTGCTTGAATGTTTTTTAATGTCGGCACTGTGAAAAACAATCGCCAAAAAAAGCTGGATGACTCACAAGATATCCCATCAGCAATCTCAGCTATGAAAATTTATTACACCGTATTCTAATTTAACATATAATGGATGAATGAAACTCTCAACTAATGTTAAATTGAATGATGAATTTATCAAATAAATATATATATATATATATATATATATATATATGAATATAATCCACTAATGGAACAAAATATTATTGATGTATAATTGTACAAACGTCATGTTAAATTGCCAACAAGAATTTATCGTCAAAATATATTATGATGTTTGACACCACCATGGGTTGCGTGACTCAGCTGTCACCCATCCAGATCAAATAAAACTTATATTTCTCGTCTATATATATATTTACTTATGAGTATTCTTTGGTTAAAATTGGTAATTGGATTGGAATTCCAAAAAATATGCCCAATCATAAGAATTTTAAAGATCATGACGTGTATGATGAATGGGAAATTCAAGATGGAATGGAATCCATTAACAGAGGAGTAAGATCAAAATTGTATTCTCTTGACGATTGGGATGAGTTTATCAAAAGAGTCAAAATTGGTGATTGCATTGAGATTCCGAAAAAGATGTTCAATCATTGGTGCATATTCGTTGGTCCATATTTTTACTACAAAGAAAATGAAAAATTTGGAAAAGATAAGACATCTAAGAAGATACATCAGATCGTTCACATGGCTGGAAATTCTAATCTTGGCTCTGTGTCCTCCAATGGAATATCCAACCAAGGAACATTGGAAAGTTTTGTAGATGTTGTACAAGACTTTAAATTTCGTATAAATAACGAATTGGATTTTGAAGAAGATCCCCGTCCTATTGCTGATATTATGATTTCTATAGAAAATGAGCTAAATTCATCTACCGATTACGAGGTGTTGCTAAATAATTGTGAACATTTCGTAAAATACATCAGAAACAAACAAAAAATTAGTGATCAGGCTAGGGTTGTTCGTAGCTGGTTAGAAAAAGGCGCAATGCTTGCTCTAAGACTTCTGCCACTACCATCTTTTTTAAAATTAAAATGATAGCGCAGTAGGTATTAAGAAACCTGTTGGAATAAAGAAAATGTATTAAAACGAAAAGTCCAATGTTTATTTTTTGTATTTAACTTTTTTACTCTGAATATACTATAAGATAAAGAAAGTAAATATAAAGTGTTTATTTACTATGACCAATAATTATTATTATTATTATTAATCATATTTTAACCTTTATATTTGGTCCAATTATTCAGCTTAAGAAATGTAGACTCAAGTTACGAAATGAAAGTGAAAATACGGTTGTGAACCTTAAAAATTCATATGAAATGTCTTCATTCCTGTGTTAAATTATTACTTTTTATACACACTAAATTTAGCTAAGTGAATTGAGATGAAATTATTAAGTATTTTGGAAATAAAAAATTTGGGTAAAATAGGATTTGTTTTAGTATATATACTACTGATAAAAAAATGCTTTCATGGATGAAGTACTTGATTTTTGCAGGGTTTTATGTAGAACTAGAAAATGTGGAAAACTTGAACCCGGGTCCCGAATTGTACTTAAGTCTTATTAAACTGCAACCTCGGACTTGAAGTGAAAATACTCACTCTTAAATAGGACTCATCATCTTTAAAAACCGTCTATCCTATTACCTACATGATTGAATTTTAATATTGATTCGGACTCAATTCGCACTTAAAGCTAATACAACTGTTTGGGGAGTTGGGATTTCGGAAACCACCCTTGGGGAATAAAACTGTTGTGGTTTGAAAAGATTATATCGTAGCTTTGTTAAGATAAGTAAAGTCTTAGATGAAGACATTAAATTGTTGTAATTTAAATATGTATATATGTTGAAATAATGTAATCGCATTTTAGATTTTCGTGTCAAAGAACATAATTAATTTAATTTCAGATCCTTGAAATACACTATATATATATATATATATATATATATATATATATATATATATATATATATCTGATACAAAATAGTCTTATATACTAATGTATTTAATTCTTTAGTACATATTATGTATTATTAATTAATTATCTGCATAAACTGTAATTCAATTCATATCAGATTTTTTATTTTTTATCAGAATTGCATAAATTCCCCTGATTATGTGTTACAGATCAAGTGTTCTAGAGTGTTTAGTCCATATAGAAGTAGTTTCTTCTTATCGAATATAATGTACTCATTAACATTGTTGATTAAGTTGTTAAATTATGTAATTACATAATAAGTGAATAAAATATTTTTTGTAATTTTGTCATTGAAATTTTAATAAATACTCCTAAGGGCATACTAAGTCACCCATTCAATCTTGGCTTCCTTAGAAACATAGGATAAGCAGAGTCACATTTTTTGCCTCTCAAAAATGGGTTCAATAAACCCACTGGAAGAACGTCTATGGTTTAATATTCCTCCCAACAAATAAAAACAGAGACTCTCTAATATTTTATCATTCCTTAAGTTGATAGCTAAGGTTTCATTTATTTTCGACATTATGTAATTTGTATAATTACATAGATGTTGAAGATTTTTATTGAGTTGTATTGACAGCTACAGTTATCATTCAGCTTGAACCTACAAAAGGATGTCTAAAAATAATACATTTATAGCAATTTGTTATGAAACATGTGTATATAATATAAACAAGATATTTTGACACAATATTATTTTTCCTGTTTTTCTTGTGCACAATTATATCTCCCGTAGGAAGTTCTTCTTTTTAACATAAGAAAATCATTTTTATTCTCTTGTCAAATTTTGGACCTTAAAGCGTGAGGTAAGATTAATTTTTGTATACCATATCAATTGCAAAAGGGATTTATTCATTCTTGCTACTTTTATTAATCACCGTATTTATTGTATCTCACGACAAATTGAAATTATTCTAAAGTTAGTGGAATTTTGTTACTTTAGCTCCTGAATATGATATCATTTTTTGAAAAACGATTGAAAGCAGGACTTATCAATGAATCGTCCACTCTTATTTATTTACCGATCTTAAACTACAATTATTGCTTTAAAATTATTATATTGCAGCAATATTACTTTAAATTTAAATGCTTTCAATATAAATCTCTAAAATCAGCTGTTAATTTCGGAGCTTTTTATTTTACCCAGAAAACCTCGTTTAATATATACATTACATTATTTTTAGAGTTGCAGGTATATAGTATATAAAAATATAGTACTGGTCAAAATCTTCCTTAATAGTAAATTAAATTTAACACCTTTTCAGTTACTTAAGAAGAAAAGCTGAGGAATAACCGAAACGATAATTGATATGCCTAATTAATATGTATTATGAAAGATAAAACGCAATACATAAATATTTTCTTCCTGTTAATGTAGATTTGAAATGATAGGAATAACCATTCGATACTTTCAAATATGCACCCTAATAGTTTTTAAGTTTACTAATATCAGAACTAAGAACTCTGACTCAGTCATGAGCCTTATTAAACTACGACTTCAGACTTTAATTACGAAGACTCTATGGTAGGGACTTGCAAAAATCCTCCTCATTTTTTATTTTCTACCCAAAACTCATTCAAATCCAACTTCAGACTCAACTCGGACTAGAATATAAAGGTCTAAGGACTCTCGACTCCATTTGGACTTTGAGCTTCTTTAGAGGACTCCACTCGGAATCGTGAACAGCTCTGTCATTAATATTATCTATATTTAATAACTTTCTTTGTCAAATCTAACATTTGATATTTAAATGAATCATTCATTCCTATTACTTTTTAAATCAGAATATTATTAGTGTTTGGAATGCTAAAACTATCTTTTTAGCCTCTTTTTTTTTTTTTTTTTTTTTGCCTTTGTGTATGTATAAAATCATATAATGCAAACATGCTTTCTACAGCAATTTCTAAGAAAATAAGCGTGATTGTAGCTAGGTTCGACGATAATTGTGTATATTATATATATCCTTGCTTAGTTAATGATGTAAAACTTTATTTATTTATTAGATAAATCAAACATGCAGTCTATTACAACAGAGTGCCAACTTTTTCATAGAGGGCACTGCAATAAGTCCTAAGTATGAAATCCTTAAATAAATATCAGTTATAGATATATCAGCCATTTATTTTGTCAATCATACATTTTGATGAACTAAATATGTACTTATGAACTCATTAATATTTCACTTGAATAGACCATGAGCTGTAACGGGAGCACTAATCCCAAATTTCTCCAAACTATTTTGGATCTCATCAATGAGAAAGAAGTTTTAAATCCACCATCTTCCGATAAAGTGGTTGAATTTCTTCATCCCAAAGATCTTGAAAAGGAGTTTCAATGCCTGGAAATCGATGCACAAAGTGTATCAGAGAATGAGTTGAAAGGGATTTGTGAGAAAGTTATTCAATTTAGCATCAAAACAAATCATTCATATTTTTTGAATCAAGTATGTATTTTTTTAAATTCTCATATAATTACTAGAAAATACATAAATTTATTTTGATCATAGTTATACCATGGAGTGGATAAATACGGACTTGGTGGTTCGTGGCTCTCGGACGCGTTAAATACAAATAATCATACCTTTGAAGTTTCTCCTGTATTTACGATTGTAGAGAAAAGTTTATTCCATTTTGTGATGAAAAATTTACTCTTATGGAATCCATCGGAGTCTGATGGTATATTCTGTCCAGGAGGAAGTTTAGCTAATATGTATGCAATGGCATTGGCTAGGTATGAAAAGTTTCCAAAGTTTAAGACGGAGGGCATGTATGGATCAGCTCCTCTCATGGTATATACGTCAGATGAAGCTCATTATTCTGTCATTAAAGTAATTGCGAAACTCAAAAACATAAATTTACTCGTAACAAAATCAATTCAATATTTTATGTTTATAGAGTGCAAATTGGATGGGCATTGGAACCCATAATGTCGTAAAAGTTCCCACCGATGACAAAGGATCCATGATTATTCAAGAACTGGAGAAGGCTATTTTGAAGACAAAATCTGAAAATAAAGTTCCTTTTTTTGTTTGTGCTACTGCAGGGACTACAGTGTTGGGAGGATTTGACGATTGTGAGGTAAAATTTATCTCCAATGTTAGAGAGTATTACTTAGTAGAGTAATAATACTCATATAGTTATATGTTCTACTTATTGCTTAGAAGAAAAAGCCTAAAATTATTTTTTTGAATAAGTGAATAATTTGAAATTGAAAAATTGCAAGAACAAAATGATCAGTTTGTGAGTATAGAAAACATGAATTCTTTCTCTTTATATTTATACATACCTACATATATTATATAAGAAACCATTTAATGGAACGCATTTTCATGACAAATTTGAGAAAATAGTCGTAATATTTATAACTTGTTCCTTTATGACCTATTTAATATGTCTTCTTAAATATTTCAATTTAATATTAATTGAAAACATTTTTATACTTGACTTAATTCTTCTTCTTCTGTTAAAGTTGTTTGTTATTCGTGGCATGGCTAAGTAAAATTATTACAGTAATTTATTAAAAAGTACTGTGTTTCTAACCCTAGACTGATTATATCAATTAAAATACCATAAATCACATTTCTTTCTTTCAAAGGACTTATCTGAAGTATGCTCTAGACATGGACTTTGGCTTCATTTGGATGCATGTTGGGGTGGCACAGCACTCTTGTCATCAAAATACAAATATTTAATGAATGGTTGTGATAAACTTGATTCTATAGCATGGAATCCTCATAAGATGTTGGGATCTCCACTTCAATCCTCATTGTTTCTTGTTCGTCGCAAGGGATTACTTCAGGCTTGCAATAGTGCTTCTGCTACATATCTCTTCCAACAAGATAAATTCTATGATATGTCCTATGACACTGGCGATAAATCAATTCAATGTGGTCGTAAAGTTGATGCATTTAAAGTATGGTTTATGTTCAAAGCAAGAGGACTGGACTATTTAGCTCGCTCTGTAGACAATTGTTTTGATCAAAGTCGTTTTTTCTATAAGTCTGTGGAGGAGCGAAGAGACTCCTTTAGAATTATTGCGAAGGATACTCAATGTACAAACGTTGTATTCATTTATATTCCATTAAGTCTTAGAGTTAGTGAAGACTTAGAAAATGAGGATTGGAAGGAAAAATTATCTCGAGTTCCTCCAATCATTAAGGAGCGATTAATACTCAAAGGATCTCTCATGATTGGTTATCAACCTCTAAAAAGTAAAGGCTGGGGAAATTGCTTCCGATTGGTTATTCACTGTATCCCTCCTCCAACGAAGGAGGATATGCTCTATGTCCTTGATGAGATCGATAGAGTTGGCCAAGACATAGAATTATAGGAAAAAATGTATTAATTTATGAGTTGGATTAATTTTATCTATTTTGAAATTGGATAATTCATACATCGTAAATAAATTAAAATATACCTAGTTATTATAATTACATAGTTCTATATTTGCTAATTTAACTCAACGGTGATGCAGGGGACTATTTTCTGGTTCAAAAAAAAATTGAAGGGGGGAGGGTGGAATAATTTAGGATTTCAATATATTTTTTTTACGTGCCACCAACGTCCTAAAGTGACTAATGTGAGACATAACTAAGTGACGTATGACTATTATTGTATATAGTTCATATTATTTAAATTTCTGTTGATGTACTTCGCAATGAGAGGGAGTTTATATTTAGATTGAGATTATTTCCAAACAAAAAGGTTTCTTTGATCGTGGATGTCTTTTTCAAATCCTTTTGTGCATACAACAAACTTATTATAAAAATTGTTTATGCACATTAAAACACATATTGCCATCAAATAGTTCAAATGAAGTTAATGATCTAATTATCCATTTATATAAAGCTTTTGATTTATTTACTATGTATGAGTTAATATCTATGATGTCTTTACAAAACAGGACTACATAATTAACTTCACCATGGATACAACAACATTGTTTTCGAACCGCTAATCCTTTCTTTGTAATCAAAGTTCCTTTAATCCCATCTGCCATAAGCAATTAAGTGTCATCATGTATATACTATCTAATAGCTTAAAGGACTAATTTTATTCATTCGGCTTGATCTGATTAGCTTATACAATAGGTTATTACTATTCTAGTCATTGAAGATAATCAAGAGCCATTTTGCATAACTGTTTTTCTGCTCCAATAAATAACAGATTTAGAGCGATGTCTATTTTACATACATTTCAATCAAAAGTATTTTTAGAGCATAACTTTTTGTATCCTAAATCCCCCACATACTTTTCAATTTAACTTGGATCTAAATTTTGTAATGACTTGTAGATTAGTATTCGGATCTGAAGAGTATATGTAAAAATAAGGATTCCTTGCCCTTAAAATTGAAATTGAACGATTGTAAAGATCTCGCACATCTTTCTTTGACCGGATTTCTCATATTTTGAAACTTGTTTATTGATAAAAGCAGTGTTTCTCAAATTGTGCATCCATGACATAATAAATAGGAATGAAAATCATATGCAATTCGGGCGTGTGATAAAAAAGTGGAGTTGGCTCTTCAAACAAGTCTTTTTGTTTTCCGAAGCTGTTATCATTTTTCTAATATTACTGAGGGGAGAACATCTACCTGATAGTAAAGATGTCGCATGAAGGAATACATGCATTAAGTTTAATAAAGCAAATAAAATGTAAACAAAAAGGGCTCAAGCCCTCGTATACTTATTATTAGTTAAAAATATATAATTTCCTGACATAAATTTCAGTTAATTTTCTGCCTCTCATTTATGTTATTATTTATTGTTGTATATATAATGGAGAATAGCAGCTTGTAGCTCAGTAAAACGTCATGACAGCTCAAGCTGCTTTCTCCCTCGACATTCATTAAATTGTCAGGGTTGCCAGGTTGATTTTCTCTTTCTTTTTTTATAACACGCCCGAATTGCATATGATTTACATTCCTAATAATAAAGCACCCCAGAGAGTAGGCAGATACACCACAATATTTATATTTTTGTTATCCAAAAGAAAAGAAAAGTAAAAATGTGGAAATGTACCACCTTGATTATTTGATCATATGAATTATCATTGAATAAATAAAGAAAAACAAGTTTGAGAATTTGTCTTTTTTTTTATAATAAACAAACAAACAAAAGCAACTTCCGATCCAAAGGCCATTCCACCCATCCCGACGAGCTTTTTGGGATAAAAAAAATCTCACTATATTCTCCCTTCAGCTGATTTTCATCATTTGACTCTTTTGATTTAAAGCAGCTGACTCTACGTGCTATGAACTCGTAAAAGGTATTATTATTATTTATGATTTTGATGTATAAAAAATATATTAAATCAAGGATTGCGCGCCCTTTTTTGAATTTTTGAACATATTACAAGTATTAACTATTGATTTGCATATTTATATAATTTATAAATATATAGTATATCTAAATAATGAATTCTGCCCAATATTAACAAGTTGGTAACAACTTTAATTATTCATTAATTATTCAGCAGAAATAAAATCTCCTATAAAAGTTTAGTTAAATTTCGCAAGAAAGCTAAGATTCACGGTAGAGCTACTAAAAAACAAGTGCAATGAACTAAAATAATAGTGTGCAGAAGGATTTCATCTGATTTCGCAATCTTCTGCGGGCTACTACTTAAGTAGCTCTACCGTGAGTCTTAGATTTCTACTGAATTTTTGATCGAAATTGAATGAAATTTTACACATTTGGATGGACAATTTCTTTTTAGTTAAGGGTTCTTATGGGGCGCTTGACTTCTCAATTGTACGCTATGGATCTCAGCTCTTGTATGCATTTCTTATTAATCTATTTCATGTAAGATTCAAGGTCTTATTTGAATACAAAGGATTTGGCCGACTTTTGGGTCTACTCCCACCGCCTATTCCCCCAGGAGTCCCTTTGGATCAAAACAAAGACTGAAATTGGAATCTGTATTAAATACACTAGCGAATCATCATTTTTTAATGTACAAAATGAATACCCTTCTAGGCTTAAATTGTAGTTGAAGTTGGAAAATTGGGCAAAAAAGCTATAGAAATTCTTAAAAACCGTCTGCCTCTTGAAATAAAAATTTACAGGTTTGAAATCAGCGTGCTAAACTAAATAACTTTTATTATACTTATACCCCAGTGTTATAAGTGGAGAAATGTATAAGTCCGACGTGTAAAAATAAGTTCCTTCCCTTAATGACATGAAAAATGATATGGTAACTATAGAAGCCAGCTTATTTTCTGTCGATATAACACTGTAAATGTAGCAGTGACAGCCTTGCTGCAGGCTCATGACAGCTCTTCTTAAACATATTGTAATGTTTATTTTTCTTCTAATTTCATAATTTGTATTATTTTTTAACGAAAATAAGGAAATAAATATGAACTAAACTCTGTTCTAAATATATAACTATAATCTTCAAGTCATTAGTCTAATAATAATGGTTATTCATTTTTTAACTAAACGAATGAGGAAAAGTATATTTAACCAAAATATTTAATAAATCAAGTACATATTAACCTTTAAAGAATTACATTTCATAGCAAAAATATCTTTAGCATGAGAACATGTCAATGTTGCATAATTGTATCATGAATATTCAGATATAGTAAATACAATAACGATAAAACGATGTTTAGCCTTAGTGTATGTAAAATCAATTTGAAGCAAATCCATCTGAACTTTATTAATTGCAACTTTCTGATACTGTATTAGAGGTGGAAAATGATTGAATATTATTATTTACGAATTACTATAAAACCAGATTACTCAAAAATCTGGCCTGACCTGAGAGAAAAACTGATATCAGTTCCGGATTTTGTGCTTTAGGATAAACTCTTTTAAAATCCATGTGATAACTATCTTTCACTCTACAGTTGTTCTCTTATAATTTTTACTCAGCGAATTTGACTAATATCTTAAGATACATACCTGTTGTAGTAACCATTAAAATATTAAAAGAGAATATCGTGATACACATGAAAAAGGGATGAAAAAACCATTAACAAAAATGTATGGTAAATAAAATTACAAACTTTTAAGATTGAAATTTTTATTAGCTCAAGATTCCATTTCTTAATAAGATTATTTTTAATATGAGGATATGTCAATTTCTATAATTATCAAAGTCTTTATCACCTTCACATATTTTTTGAAGTAATATTTTTCAATTTGTCATAACCAACGTTCTTTTCCAAAAGTTTTAATTAATTTACTTCGAAACAGTTACATTATAAAGTCATTGCATAAATTTTCTACTATTGCATGTAATGTTAATCAATAATGGAACCCTACATTTAATTTTCTCAGCCTCCTTAATGCTTCATAGGTCATGGATAATTTTAATCCATTCTTATCAAAATTAGATTCGAAAGTGCTATTAAGAGCATTGATAGCAATCTCTCCAATCGCCAAACTATTGATATTTGTAACATGACTCAAATTAATGAAATAAAGTCGACCTAAGAAATGCCCATGGTCCAATCAAAATCGCAACCGTAGTATGATCCTTAGTGCCTTTGATCTCGTCTATAGCCAGGAATATATCCATTCTCTACCTTAGAGAGAGCAACCTTACTTTCCAACCCCAGTGACTTGGTCATTGAATAGCGACAAGTTTTTTCCGGTGTATTTCTCCAGGAACTTGACATAATTAGGATTTTCTACCGAGCTCAATGTGATATTGCGAGAGACGAACATTATAACGAGATCTGATGTGAAATCCAATTCACTTGTATCATCATTAATTGAATGCCTCTTGTTGAACAACTCCATATTTCGTACAAGTTATTGGCATTTCATATGCCTAAGCATTGGATACACATGAACCATACTTTTTTTATATTAACCTGAACAGCAGATCGAAACTTTGGTTGCGTTGTTGTAGCTCCGGACAGACGCACCTCCATGAATGGCAATCCAGGATATTAATTTACTCTCTCTTAACATTTCCGTATAAGTCCAAAGGGTACTAATATTATATATGTATTTGGTTGTAATAACTATAAGAGGTAGTCAAAGAATTGCAAAGGAAGAAAATGACAAGTATTTTTACATCTCGACTTATAATATACCATATATAACAGTTGAAAGTCCGGATAAGTCCTTCATAAAGTAGAAGGACTAGGGAGAATTGTTTCAATTGACGTTGATCTACCCTTCTAAAGAAGTCATTCAAGTTTGTCAGGAAACAGAAAAAGTATTTCAAAGACTTCATAAGATAAATCATGCCCTGTCCAGAGATTCAAACTTACCTCTTAATATTAGTATAGCTGTGTCAAATGACTAAATATATGTATTCATTAAATTTGAGGTTATTGAATAACCCTCGATTATAATTCAAACCTCTTGTCAGGAGAAGACAATGGCTCTATCTTGTGAACACTTTGACGTCGCCTATGTTGCATCTACTCTCACAAAAAAGGTTTGAATTATGAACTAATCAGTTGTTACATCCGTAAGTAAACCCTTACATAAGTAAGAGCTTTCTTGAACAAAAGAAAAGAAGAATTACTTATTTTTAAAATCACTTTTGAAGAGCCCGTTAAGTATATAATACAGTGACTTGAAAAGTGTTTTAATGTTTTAATGATTGTGCTCCTTATGACCTATATGAAACCACCAACTCTATATAAATTATAATACATACACAAGCAAGGTGAAAATTATTATGTCTTTTTGAAAATCTGACGTGTTTTTTGTTAACGACTTTCCTGCATGCAATGTCAGCTCTTCAAATCTTGATTGCTTTGCTGATGATTAAAATAACTCCTTGTTCCTGCTTAACAGGGCAGGTATCATAATTGTGATGTTTGATTTGTCATTACTGTATGTATTGATACTTTCAGCTAAAGCACGCTATCTATAGGAATGTAAATCATATGCAATTCGGGCGTGTTATAAAAAAAGAAAGAGAAAATCAACCTGGCAACCCTGACAATTTAATGAATGTCAAGGGGGAAACAGCTTGAGCTGTCATGACGTTTTACTGAGCTACAAGCTGCTATTCTCCATTATATATACAACAATAAATAATAACATAGATGAGAGGCATAAAATTAACTGAAATTAATGTCAGGAAATTATATATTTTTAACTAATAATTAATTATACGAGGACTTGAGCCCTTTTTGTTTACATTTTATTTGCTTTATTAAACTTAATGCATGTATTCCTTCATGCGACATCTTTACTATCAGGTAGATGTTCTCCCCTCAGAAATAAAGGAAAAATGATAACAGCTTCGGAAAACAAAAAAACCTGTTTCAAGAGCCAACTCCACTTTTTTATCACACGCCCGAATTGCATATGATTTACATTCCTAGCTATCTATGTATATTCTATCTCTTAATCCATCTTTTTTAAAAAAAAAGAAAATTGTAATAATTTTTACTGATGAGGTCACTCAAACATGTATTGCCTCAATTTTGTTCAAATTATCATATGTTGCCCTCTAGTATAACATAAACACATTCTATAAGTTTGAGAAGTGCATTCAATTCCCCTAAATTGTTACAGATATGTAAGTTTGCTCGTAGGTAGAACAATTTTTTGAATTTATGTAGTGTACCTAAGGGTGAAAGATGAAAAAGAGTAGACTTTCAATAGGTAAATATGAATTTACATATTTATGAAATCCATTTGTGCTTATTTTATTTTATAAATTGATTTATTTTATGAGTTTGTAAAATAAAAATAGACACAAAAATTAATTTATAAAATATACAGTTGAGTGAACATCAATTATTCAAAACGATGGAAAATAATTGTACAAGATAAAAAAATTATTATATCGTCTTATAGTATACATATATATGTAAATATGTATGTACGTACATATATTACGACATTTTATTTTCTTTGAAGAAATTGAATGACTTTTATGCTTATATAATTGACTTTACTTAATATTATATACATAGCCACTATTATAGTGGTTATACATATATATACTATAACCACTATAATGGTATCCTTTTCCTTCTAAATATATCGACTTTGTATAAATTTCCATGTAATTTGATTTCGATTGAAATCTCTACATCTAATGTTACTTTTAACTATAGAAGATTCTAATTCCTGGGACAGTAATACTAATAATAGATCCCCCCCCCCAAAAAAAAGGTCTTATGTTACACAACTGATGAAAACAGGGATGTAGTACCATAAATACCCTTCCCGTCTTCTCCTCGTGTTCTACATAAGTCGCATTGATGAGTAATTACACGTTGGCATAAAAAGGACTTTAGTAGAGAGAAAATAATATTTTTATGATTAGATAAAGAAAAACGGTGGTACTTTTGAAGACTTTTGATTGAAAATAAAAATCCGCTTATGAAATGAAACAAAGGTTACCAGATAATAATTGCAAAAACTCTCACTCACTTCAAAAAAATGCTCATCTTTACATATAATCTTCATCCAATGGTTGACTGAATTGTTTTCGTATCATCTACAAATGTCGAAGTTGTGAAAGAGATTTCAAAGTATCAAAAATGTGTATAGCACATAATAATGTTTCACAAAAATATTAAAAACATCTATATATGTATACTTTTTTTTTAATTGTCACGTGATTATCTTTATTGTACCTTCCAACCTTTCCTTCACAAAGAAAAATAAAAACAGACCCAAAATCAATCGATAGTTGGTCAATTCTTCCCAACTCTAGGTATATTCAAATTTAATAGTAGATGACTGTTTACAGTTTAACAAAGGCCAACTTGCGTTAAAGATAACAACTTTCAAAACACTCATAAGGGGAAAGGATCAAGAAAAAAGTGACAATTGACAGCAAAATTCCTTTTTGTTGCCATATTTCGCCTCTTTTTTCCATTAATCTCCTAACTTATTATTACTATTATTACTTAAATAGGTACAAAATCATGTCAAAGTCCCACTAACATGAAAAATTTACACTATACTATACTTTATGTCAACTCTCGATTTTCTTGTTCTCTTCACGACTCACTTTTTGGGACAAACAAAAATATATTCCCTTCATCTCTTTTGATCAGTAGACTCTTTTATTATTTTTTTAAAAAAGCAGCTAACTCTTCGTATTTTAAATTCAAAAGATCCTTAATAGCTCTTTGCTTGTTTAAAGGTACCTTTGCAGACCAAAATTAACGCCAGCTACGAGTATATATGATTTTGTCAAGGCTCTCCTTTCTTTTTGAAAGTCAAGGCTTCAATGGAACAAAAAAACGAGACTACTTTGCCACTTCTCTTAATATTGATTTACTGAACTTGAATGAACATTTGCTATGCTGTGAAACAATGAAGAACAGTCACATTGATAATGATGAGTAGTTTTTTTGCTTTATCGTTCTTTTATAAAAAGAAAAGGTTGAGTGTGTTTAGTGGTAAAATATAATGCATACACCCTATTTTTAACCGCCCTTAACATTTGTGACCACCTGACCCTCCAAAAAAAAAAAAAAATTATGAAAAGGCCTGCTTCATGAGCCCATTCTTCAATGCAAATAAGACTCTTGGCCTCTTTGCAAATACTTGTATGTACATACACATATGTTTTCATACTTAGAATCTATGGAAATACCCTGAGCAAATTCAACATTATGTATGTATGTATTTTAAAGTATGATTGAATGTGTAACTACATATTCAAAGAATATAAATATATGAGTCTCTTTTGAAATATAAGATGTTTACCAAAACGTAGATCTAATTATATTTTGTTTTCCTTATTTCACTCATTCATTCCTTATGATGTTCTCCCAAGATATATTCCAATGGAATTTTCCTATTACATATCTAACACAAAAAATGTTCAGTGTCGTTTTTATACAAGTCTAATCTCGAGTCCATTCCAAATCAATTCCGAAATAAAGATCCACGAATAGGGTTTTTTTAAGCCGGACTTTAATTTTTTAATTTCTATTTAAGCCAATTTTAACAAATACACTAATATTATGTTAAATTTATATTGAATACAAACTAAAATACATCATGTCATTATTTAATATGCTGTCGACTCTTTCATAAGGGAAGGAATATGGAAGCTATTATTTTGTGGCTCTATTCCAAAACAACTTTTACACCGCTACAAATCAGAAGAAATAATCATATTTTGTGTATAAATTGTGTACTTTGTGGTACCTTTTCATTGCAGAGAGTATTATGATTGAGGCATTTTTAATTTATTTGCAATGTCAAAACATATTATATGTATATTTAATAGATGTGGAGAAGAAGCCATTTTGCTTTTCTGCTGCATCAGCTGTTCTTTTTCTCCCCTTTCATTCCTTATAATGTGTAAAAGAAGAGGAAAGAGTAGATCATGTTGTTGATGATGGCTCATGCTACTTAAGTACTTTAAAGGGATTCTAGATTTATTGCACTCTTATTATTATTATTCTATCCAAAGAATGTTCTAACTCTATCCCTTGATACATGCAAAAAATAATGTATGGTTGAAAGAAAAATATAATTTTATGCAGCTTGAATATATTAATTGTAAGATGTATAAACAAATATATATACATACATACATTAGAGCATTAGTATGCCCAATTTTTGATAAAATTCTAAATCCGTAGATTCGAGATTAAAAAGATACAGCGGGATTCTGCAGGATCCTGCTGAAGACTTTGATGGTATTAAAAGTTTTATATAATTTGATTTTTTTATTCCATAATATTGATGCATAAAAGTGAGATCATATAGACTCTTAAAGTATCATCATTTATTCGATTTATGATCCTAATTGCGAAGAAACCTATTGGAAGAAATGTTTTTTCTTGTTCTTATCAAGTTGGTTGTTACATTTATCTTTGAAAAGTTTTTCTATATTTTTGCTGATCTTTTAAATCAAAAATCAAATAACTTTTTTTTCATAATTTATTTTTTGAGATTCTACTTCTTCTTGTTTATGCTGAAGGCTCTTGTCTGATTCTACAAAAAGAGTTCAAACTCTTAAAAAAGACTAAAGTTATTTGTATCAGTCTGATTTTTACGTGTTTCTCCTACTTCAACTTCAGAGGTAAAGTCTTTTTAATAAAATAAAAAATACCATTTGCTTACAATCTCAGTTTTCGCAATGTCAAATCAACTCATTCTTTATATTAGGGAGACCATAATTTCTTCTGTTTTTTTTTTTTTTTTTTTTTTTTTTTAATGAGATATAACTCATTAATTATAATTTATAAAAAATTATATAAATAGTTTATATATGTAATAGCCTGATAGGGTATGAAGTGAGCATTTATGGACCCTATTCATCTAAGATGATACAAAAAAGTTTTGTTTCATTAGAGCTCTAATAATGTGTAATTTTAATGTTCAATTGATGAGCAATACTTGCTTTAATATTTTAATAATTTTTCTTTGGTAGGCATAAAAGTAAAAAGATTTATCATATAATTTACATGTACAAAAATACCTTCAATTCAGTGGGATTTTTTCAAAATTGGGATTGAAAGATATGGTTTGAATTCTGAAATTCTGGATCTGGAAACTTCAAGATGGAAATCCAATAAATATATATAGTATAGTATGTAGAAATTAATTATTCTATAAAATTGACTCTAATTAAAGAAAATAAATAGATATACAATCATTGCTAAGACATTATTTAATAAATTCAACTGATATTTATTTTATGTTGCCTAAGATTAGGGTTATTGTTCGTGAAGGGGAAAAAACCATATACTTATATTGATTAAATGAAAATGTATTGGCATCTCTGTTAAGGTGTGTTTTTACATAGTTATAAAGGATATTTAGGGGAACCATGAAAAAACAAGAGAACAAGATATTATGAGTATAAACATTCTGAAATTTACCACCACTAGACAAAATAAGAGCTTGTATTATATAAAAATGGATTGGTCTACCGAATCTGACTTGAGGTCATATCATTTGCCAAATGAAGTGATTTTTTTCCCTTCTTTTGTAGTAAAATAAAACAAAATTTACCAATTTAAAAGTTATTAACTCTTAAAATATTAACATTTTGCTTAGAACATATTTTTCTTAGCAAAGTCTCTCTCTTCTAAAGTAAAATAGCGAATCTTAAAGGAAATGTAATAAAAATAGTTAAAAAAAAAAAAACATTTATGCCCAAAAAAATCCATTTTTTATAAGACTTTCAGGATATCTAGACTCATGATATAACTGTTGTTTTTTATTTATTTTTCCAGTACATTTAGTAACTTGTTTATGGAAGGAAATTGTCTCAACAAAGAAATTAAATCTATGAAAATAGATGAAAAAATTAGGAAATCACAATGTGCTCTGCACGGTATCTCTAAATTATTTCTCCTACTAAAATATTACAAAGAGAAAGCTTGAAATGATATGATAGTTAGCTAATTATGTACGACATTACGTATAAAAATATTATCCATTTAGCAGTGGGAATATTCACAGCTTAACAAAATTTAATTGAAGTAAAATAAATTCAACATGGTCGCATTACAATGGGATCCATGTTTTACCTTTCAACCTTTCCTTCTTTGTACAAAATGAGAAAGATCATCAAGCTCAAAATCAGTTGGTGGTAGTTAGCCGACTCTTCTCAACTCCTTGACTATTCTTCAATAAATATAAAAATGTTCACAACTTGACAAATTTAATTCTAATTCAATAAATCAACAATCAGGACACTTACTCAAAAGAAGAAAAGGCAGAGAGATGAACAGCAAACAAAAACACACACTCAATGTTTTCTTGTTATGGGATAACGTTGTTAAATACGTCATACTCTGAACATGACAGTTGGTTAGTCATGAAAACTCTTTATTTTGAAAGGATATTTTAGAATTTTATGATTAGACTATAGAAAGTTCTTACTAAATTATGTTTATAAAATTGCAACAATAACGTTGCATTATGTGAAAATTTAGAAAAGAGTGCTCATTAATCTACGGTGGGCAAAGGAAGAGTTATGTTCCTCAATATACATAGATGCATTTAAGAAATGATAAATTAAACAGCTATTTTCAAAAAAACAAAAAAGGACCTACTTTTAATACATATAGCAAATAATACAATAAATTGAGTTCAAATGCATGGATGCTTTATATGTGCTTCCAAAGTAGATAATGAATACACTAATAGATGTAGAATCTAAAAAAAAATATTGTTAAACTTCTAAAACCTTTAGTTTTTCATCTTTCTTTTTAATTTTGTAAAATAAATTGATAAAATTGATACAAATATCTATCATTTTATTATATCCATGTAACTTTTATCGGTATATCTTTTCTGTATAAACATGAGACAGTCATGAATCCCATCACCTCAAATATCAACCAATATTATTGTATGGCCCTCATAATTAATTTGTAGTGACAACATAATTGACTATATCTTTGTAATCAAAGGACCAGTCAAATTGAAAATGAGAATACAGACATATTTTGAATTGCTAAACTTAAAATTGTAATGAAAAAAATATCTGATTCTTAATCCACAAATACTTGTTTTTAAATCTTAATTTCAGGTCATTGAAAATATCCGATCCATTGGGGGGGGGGGGGAAGTCACCAAAAAATGAAATTGGTTAAGAATTCAATTTTTTTTTGGATTATTTATACATACTAGGCTACTAATTGTATAGAAAAAAACTGAGGGACACTCGTTTGGAATCAAGAGAATAAAATATATTTCATGTGAGTTCCAATTTTAATTTTATTTAGAGTTTATCTTGATATTTAACAATCATTTTTATTAAAAAACTATGAAGTATCCTCAAAATAAGCATTTTTTTTAAATTAGGGTTTACGAAACTTTTAAGAAAAAAAGAAAAAAAAATGTGGAAAAAAGTGTGAAAGCAAAGTAGTATCAAAAATATTGTTTTTTTTTTTGTTTTTTATATATAAGTTTAGTCATACATGACATATAACTCTTTGTTTAAATGCTGAGTAGGTTAAATTATATAATATAATAGTTGTATACTTACTGTGGATTGAGTTATTTAAAAATAATCAAATTGATTATTTTAAAAACACATACATACGTTTGTTAAACTACTTGAGTCAGCAAAATGGAATAATGTATCGCCTTTCTCCCTTGCAAAACTTGCAAAATTAAATAATTTTAAAAAATAAACAAAAAATAAGTCCCTCTTACAATAAACCCTTTTCTCAAGTCCATTTTTATACCTTTTTTTTTTAATGAAAAGAGAGATAGACTAAAGATATCTCCTTCATTAATCAAGATCCGCATACGCTTCAATTGTAATTAAAAACTTTAATCACTCTCTATTGTAATACTTTTTATATTATATATATTACATATACACAGTTTCTTCATTGTTTGAACTTTTTACCTCTTATAGGTAAGTTATATATAGAGTTATATGATTAAAAGGAGCAAACATAAAATTAATTATATTTGCTCGTATAACACAATTAAAAACTCAATGTATGACGACACCCCTTGGTGAGTCTCTCGGATATACATACCTACATCAAGAAAATTATAATCAAATATAAATAAGACAATAAACAACTGTAATTAGTATCTTTTAAACTATATCCCTTTGTATTGATCGAACAGACTCATCGTCTTATAGAAGAGTGTCAACATACAGACACAATGGTATGTTACTAACACAGTAATGTACCATATGTTTATTAATAGCTGTCCATTGGTATGCTCATCCCCTTTATTTGTCTCCTTTAACGTTGGTTTATTAAAGTCCAATTGAGTTTTGATGGGCTATGAATATCCCTACTATTAATTTAAAAAAATCCAAAAGTTGAGGAGAGCGAGTCTTGAATGTTGATCCAGTGAATTTAAATTATATATGTATATCACATTAAGTAGTGAACAATTATAAAGAAACTTCCAACCATTTGAAAGAGGAGCTAGGAAAATACGTTCATTGTAAATTTTCATTCTTAATAATTAATCTATTCTCTGCTAAAGTTGTTCCCATTTTTTTCGAGGTATATTTTGTGATATGATTTTAGTTTTTAAACTGTTTTTTTTTAGGTTTTGTGTAACACAGCGCAGAGAGAGCTCGTTAATGAGGATTACGAGTGAAGGAAAGTGAATATGATTTATGGGTAGGGATGGGCATTTTGTTGAGGTGAAAGAGCGAGCCTGCAATTACTATCTGGTGCCTCTGCATTTTATTTAATGATTGTTATTTGACAGTATTAAATAATAAACAATAGCTAATTATAATTATAGCAAGCTCTAGACTCAACGAAACGGAGAAGACTGAATTCAAATTGATTATCAAGGTAGTGGTACCAACTGACCCTATTCTTTCCTACCTTAAACTCAACACTATTTCAGCATTTTGCCCATGTTTATTTATGTGCGCTCATCATCCCTTATTGCCTATGTAGATTTGAAGTTAAGTCATCATAAGTCTTTACAAGTACGTAATAATTGAATTTGTTGATATTGGATCTAAGGAAACAGGGGCATCGAATCCAGCTTATAAGTGGCTAGACTAATTTATGAAAATGAAGTCATATATTAATAACGCGATAATCACAAAACTTTTTATTGTTATTGCTTTCCAAAAAGTAATCATTTTTTTTCTTTCTTTCAAGGGTCACTCACTTTAAAGTTGCTCAAGATGAAATGCCATATCCAAATCATGCAACAAAATATCCATCCTAAAAATTGAAATGAAATGTTTGGTAATAGATTTACAAGGATCGGTAATGCAGAGAATGAATATACCACGAACGTATTCACCAGTGGCATTTGGAAGAATGACGTAAACTGCTAAGCAATTTTGGGCCTTTTTTCTTTCTCTTTTTCTTGTAAGAAAATGAAGATATTTTTATTTATGAAGCAAGCATAAGATAGACTTCACTAAACAAGAGACAGGATAGTACAAGTAAAAAAACACATAAATTGTTATAACAAAAAATGCTACGTCAACCAAATAAATCCTATATGTATTTACAATTTGGATACTTAAAGAACTTTTAGATAAATGATATCGATAATAAGATCGATAATGGTTTGTAACATAAAAGCAAATATCAATTACTGAAAAACAACATTTATACGAAATATTTTATTAAGTAAAATTCGACTTATCTTTCAAGCTCCAACAAATATTTGTAAGTTGTAGGATTAAATTGCAGAGTTGCTGTTAAATCCTATTAGAGTATTGCTTTTGGATCAATGTTTGTTGAGTTTGATCACAAGCAAATAGAACGATATATTTCCTTCATATTGCGTATTTAAAGATTTTTAGATATTTGTTGTTCATTCTGAGATACTTTAGTTTGTGTAGTGAGTCTTTGTTTATTAATTTATCTCTATTAATATGAGAAGATTTGAAAAAAAAAAATGAATTGTACATTGTTTAGCCAATATATTAAACCACTACCACCTTTAAAACTATAAACATACATACATTTAATTTACTAACTTGTTCATAAAGATTCTGTAGTTGATATTATGCATCCGCTTCAATTCGAGTTTGAGCTAATTTTTGCATGTCTTTTTTCTGCAAGACTTTTACTTTCTCTGTCCCAGATTTCGGACTTACTCAAATAAACGAAATAGACTATGAAAATTACGAGGATTGATCCTTTCTTTAATTAACTTCTTTGTAAAGTTCAAGACTCTCAGTTCTCAGAACAAAGCATTGAAGGTTTTTTGGTATTTAAGGGTTATGTTTGATTGGTTCTAAACTTTTAAATGGCTTTTATCCATTTCTTTCACTCCTTGAAATTCGATGGCAACTGATGTGAACTTGTTTGTATTCTCCGTTTTTTCAATTCCCGGATGATATGTATTATACCCCAGGGCAATACAGCGGTCTGGAATCTTCACAAAAATTAAAATCTTTTATGTTTAATAGATGTTAAGAAGAGAAACAACTCTGAATAATGATAAATTATTATTAGATCAGCCGTACATTGTATTTCATGTATGCATATAGTCATAGAATAGGAGAAGGGAATATTATAACTCCTAAAGTATTGTATGCAGAAAATTATTTTCTCGTGGTCCTATCCTTATCTTGTGTAATCCGTGAAAACAAAATAATTTTGATCTACAAAAACTAATGTAATATTTTTGACACTAATAGTACAATAATACTCAAGCAGTCCGGATAATAGGATCTGTAGATATACCAAACTTTAAATTTTTTTCTGTTCAAAATGTTTTTTATTACTATAAGGATCTTGAAAGGAAAAATTATACTAAATATAGTGAAATCCTGACTGATCCAATCCGGATTAAATGGGTCATAGCTGATTAAAATAATTGCTAAGGAACACAAAAAATAATATGTAATTTAATAGTTAATGAATATATGCAGTAATATTAGAAAGTTTCGCAGTATAAATGTGTTTTACTTTCCTATTACAATTAAAATAGAATGCTCTTATAGTGAGAATGCCAAAAGTTGAGGAACAACAAATGGAGATGTTTTATGTACATACAGAACATTCCTAATTTTGTAATAGAACATATGTTTTTTTTTAAAATTTACATGCCTAATATGTTCTTAGATGTAACTACGTGATCGCTTAATGAATAATTCAGCATCATATTTCATCTGCATTGGATATGAAGATCATTAAGTAATATTTACATACAATATATGCATATAAAGAGGAGGAGGAGGAATAAAAGTTATAAGAAGATTGAAAGCAAATTTTGGTAACTCTGTATCATACATAATGCACAGCCAAACCTGTATTAAGCGGCCATGCAAGAGAAACTGGAAAAATAACCGCTTAGTGTAGGTAAATGCTTAAATCAGGTATGCTTTTTTATTGTATGATCTGGAAATTTGGGCATCAAGGAATGCATGAATAACTGCAAAATAAAATGTATCCAATAATATATATGTATTTAAAACTTATTTAATAAAATATGATTAAAATTAGAATAAAATTAACTTTAGTTATAATATGTAAGAATATACATTTATATAAAAAAATGAATAATAATTTTCAATAACACAACTAAAAGGAATAAGAAATTTCCGTTTGTTCAGATTGATTGGCTGTATAAATATGGATCCTCTGTTTTTCTAATTTAGCATACCAATATATTTCTTCCATCCGTTATATGCTGTTTAGATTTTAAGAATGCATCACTAGCTTTGTTAAAATTGTCACATTCATTCCCAGATAGAGAGAGAGAAAGAAATATGGTGAAAAAGTGTACATTTATGTACATCCATACATATTTTACTTATTGCATATGATCTGAATTATGCCTGAATTATACGTTTGGATTTGTATAGAAATATGAAAAGTAAATGCACATCAGACCATCTCCGAGTGACCGGGAGTTGAACTTGTTATCTGGAATAATTAATTATTTTATTTCAAGCGCACAGGTTCTGAAGTTTAGTATGTAACAATCAAGAAGCTCTAAAAAAAGAAGGCCATTGAAGCAGGTTCATCTGTATTGATATGCATTATTTTATGTAATTGTTGGCCTGTGATTGCAGGGGCACACTTAATACAGTGCATTTATGTTATAAATAAGAACGTAAAAAATATGCAAAATGCCGTGTGCGAGATTTTGTGGAGTTGGCACTTTTTGTTTTACAAAATTGTTATGATTTTTCCTTCATTACTGAGAGGAGAACATCTACAATAGCAAATACAATGTTAGAAAAAGGCTCATGTTCTCGTTATAATTTTTAGTTTACGACTTGTAAGCTAAAGATATATAATTTTCTCACATTAATTTGAGTTAATTTTCTGCCTCTCATCTATGGTATACATAATGTTATTATTTATTATTGATGTCTTAATTTGTATATATCATGGAGAATAGCAGCTAGTAGTTCAGTAAAACGTCATGAGAGCTAAAGCTGCTTCCATCTCAACATTCATCCAATTGTCAGAGTTACCAGGTTAATTTTCTCTTTCTTTTTATTTTACACACCCCATCTGCATATTTTTTACGTTCCTAGTTATAAATTTTCTGTGTGGGAACTAGATATGGCCCATTAGTACAGCACCACGCTTAAAGCAGGTGATCGTAAGACCAGGTTTGACTGTATATATATATATATATATATATACTCATTGAAAACGGTTAACCGTTAAAAGATATGAAAACATTAACGAGGTACACAAAATAGCCTTTTTTTAAATATCTAAAAAAGTCAACCTTTGAACCCTAAGGATAAACATAGTCAAAGAAGGTTAAAGATCTTGCAAAAATAAAAAACTTTAACTTGAAAAATACAAATTTTAGGATGCATTCTTTAACGGGAAAGGGAGCCAGGGTTGGTTGCCCTAGGGTGTAGAATGTTGGGGAATAGTTTGCCTGTTACCACTTAAGTAATATTTTAAAAAAAAAATGATCCTTAGACTAGTAAAGTTATTGGAATTTTTTCAAAATTGAATCAAATTGACTTTTTAGTGACTGATTCCAAAAATAATAATAATAATAATAAAGTATACCGAAGTAGTCCCAATTTACTATATAACATATATTAGCACGAAATCTTTCATTTACCCTCCATTACTTTCCTATCAAATCCTAATTTGAAAATTTAATGAGGCTTTATTGTCACATCCTACTTACAAAATCATGTTATGAACATTTTTAAAGGGGTTTATCTCTTCAAAATGTTCCAAATCAATATATATATATAATATAAATATATATTGATGAACAATTTGAGTATTTTTCAATAAAAACGTTTTTCAGATTCTAGTATCCAGAAACAAATGAACATTATTTATTTTACCATAGTCTTGAATATAATAATATTTTTGAGTCCATCTGTTGAAATAAATAAATGTTACATATATAAGGAAGAGATGTTAACATTAGTTTGTAATGAAAATTGAATCAAAACTTGAGGAAGAGTTTGGGATTTAAAGGATACATTCTTAATTTATAAGGAGACTTTGTGGTCATTAAGTTTTTGTTGTCTTCTTTTCTTTGATGCCAACATCCAAAATCAACTATAATGCAACATTTGCTATCCTTTTTCTACAAAATCTCAATCAAAAAGAGCCAATAATCAAGAATATTTGGAAAAAAAGCAAGAAAAAACTTTGTTTATACATGTGGGTACCTAAAATAAAAAAGATAAATTAGAAATTTACGTCAAAGAATGAGAAAAAAATACTGAGTGAATAAGAAAATATACACTTTAAAAGAAAGAAAGAAAGAAGACAATTACGGATTTCAAAAACCCCAGGAAAGTAAAAGTGTTTTTATAAAACAATATTTTTTAATTTTCAAATATAAGAAACTAATATTTGGAGGAAAAAAATTAAATTTATGATAAAATGTAAATGTATAATAATGTGGCAAGAAGCTTCTGCTTCTCCTAATAGTACTGTTATTTCCTTTTAATACTTTGGGGTATTTTCATATCCTTAGTACATACATGGATTATACGATAGACTGCATACAAATAGGTAGGAACTCCCTCAATACTCATATTTCATGATATAAATATATATCACTCCCTCTTTTTCTCTCTTTCTATATAAAGATTTTTGGCACTATCATGATCATACTAGTTTTTTTTTATTTATATGTATGTACATAATATATTCTCTTAGCTTAGTACCCCCCCCCCCTCCCCTTCTCTCCTCTCCTCAAAAAATATAAATAAATCAATAGTTCATTAGATGTTAGAACGGAAGATGTGTCCCTTATGTTATAAAAGTGGATAATTAAAAAAGAAAAGTGCATGCCCAAAAATACAATCCCCCACTTTGGTTTTTAATTAATGACATTTCCTAATATCATAAAAAGTTAGAAACATGGAAATTGATACTCTATCTTCCTGTCAACTCTCGATTTGTCCACTACTCATAATCCTTCTGAGCTTTCTGAATCTCGATTGGTTAAATTACAATTACTTTTTGTTAAGCTGATAAAAATTACCATCAATTTTTTCCACCACCCTCCATGTTTTTATTTATTTATTGAGGATGTGTCAAGTAAGTCTTTTATTTATTTTCTTCTTCTCTTCTCACACAACCCTATCAAAAATATATATATGTATGGTAACCATGAGAATCTAAAATACAGGAGGCAATAGACAGTGTGCTAGAGTAAAAATATGAGGAGTCAATCCAAAGGAATGTAAATTATATGCAAATCGGGCTTGTAATAAAAAAAGAAAGAGAAAATCAACTTGGCAACCCTGAAAATTTAATGAATGTTGAGGGGGGAAGCAGCTTGAGCTGTCATGACGTTTTACTGAGCTACAAGCTGCTATTTTCCTTTATATATGTATGTATACAAATGAAAACATCAAACCACAAACATTACAATACGTTACTCCAGATTCATTATTATATTCACAAATATCATTAACTCAATCATTCTCCTCAATGAATGATATCCATTTTTTAATTTTTCCTTTGTTCCTCTCCATGATATAATCTTTGCAGACTGTTCTTTTCTTGTAAAACATTATGTTGAGGTAAAGTTGATGTTACCTTCTTAAGGGAAAAAAAATGATAACAGCTTCGGAAAACAAAAAGACCTGTTTGAAGAGCCAACTCCACTTTTTTATTACATGCCCGATTTGCATATGATTTACATTCCTATCTATCCATATAGATTGCATAAAAAATTGCAACTTACCCACTGACAAGAATTTGAAGTGATGAGCGCACGCCAAGAATTCTACTTTTTTGACAACTCTATTCACATAATAGAACTTGTGTTAGAGCAAAATGAGAAGGTGAGAACTAGAATTATGCAATGATTGAGTAAAAACCACTTCTTAAAATTTGCCATTTTTTTTGCTATTATTTAAAATGAAAAAAAAAAATGTATTTCTGGTGTTTGAGGTAGGAGAACACCTTTTATATTTTAAACAGCACTAGTGCAGAGATAATATAATTTAAGTTTTGAATAATAAATATCGTTAATTGGAAACTTTATTAGATATGACTAAGGAAAATCTACAACACATTTAGATGGAAATTTAACCATTTTTCTTCTTAAGGAGTATTTATTCATGCCAACGATCCATCAAAAAATTAACATAATGAATTTAATTTTCCAATCATACAACTGCAATTTTTCTATACATAAGAGAAAGCTCTACTCACAATGTATCTACTGAATTACAAAACAGTTTTAATTGCTGAATCTAAAATAATAAAAAAAGAAAATATATGTATATTATAACAACAATTTATTGATCAACTGGCTTAAGAGAATGCACAAATGTCTTCAAACAAACATTTTTTTTTGTAAGTTTATGTATCTTTTGATTGATTTTAATTTTTCCTCGTTTGAGAAAATTAAGTAACTATTTTTCTTAGTTACATAAGGAGCAATTGAACCCTAATATGTACATTGTACTTATATATATCTATGGAAGAAAAATTAATTAGAACTTTTTTTAAAAAGTACAATACAGATTACATAGAGGTATATGGATGTATTTGTGAAATTGTCTAATTGTAAACTCAAAATAAATAAAAGAATATATTTACTAACAATAGTAATAATAATGGTTTGAGCAAATACATAAAAAAAGCCTTCATATTCCAAAAAAAAAAAAAAATGTGTACATTTCCCCCTCCCCCGCTACTCAGAAAAATATACTTTAATACTTCTATAGTTTGTTTTTATCTTACTCTTTATTTGTGCTTTTTTCATAATGAACAAGGTTTTTTTTTCTTTTTAATACAAACAAAGAGAACAAAAGTGATTTAAAATAATAGTCGACTTCATTTTCCTTGAACTTAATTGTTTTTCATTAAAATTGTTGAAGCCTTTTTTTTTTTTTTTTTTTAAAAAACGTTTATTGCTACACATGATATATATATGTTAAATGTATACACACAAACATAGACATATAATCAGTACGGGCACATGTAAAAATAACTTAAAGTTGAGGTGCCCTCGCAATAGTTGGCCGATTGGTTAACCTATTGCAATCCGTCCTGAACGTGGTCTAGGGATGGTGCATTCTTCAGCCAACCTCCAATGTCAGTATTCATCAAGAAACTGGAGAGTTTGGAGATGGAATGGCCCTGAAAGGGCTGTTGATAGTCCAAAAGCTGTGCCCGCTCAAAAATGAATTTTGGGCATTCATATAGTAGATGAAGAGGTTCTTCATCTTGTTGTCCGCACCCTCGACACAGTGAGTTAATTTGGGGGTGCATAAGGTGGTAGTGGCGACGTAGTAAGCAATACCCTGTAGAAAACTGCACCATAGAGCTAAGTTTATCTTTGGAAAAATCCAGGAGATGTTTCCATCTGTGTAGTTCAATTCTTGGCATTACTTCGCGGCTTTGACGACAATATTCCAGCCTTGTCCAAAGTGTCTGCCATTTATCTGCGTAATACGCAGACACCTGCTCCCTAAGAAAGGCATAAGGAGTACCAACTATCCGTGTAGGACGACCATTTATAGCTCCAGCTCTTGCTAGCATATCAGCTACCTCATTACCTGTCACCTCGCTATGCCCCTTAACCCAGCAGAGTGAGAGAGGGATTTCGACAGCAAGTGACCCAAGTAAAGCCTTTGTGTCTTGTACAAGGGAACTCCTTGTTTCAACAGATCGCAAGGCTCCGATCGCTGCTTTGGAGTCTGACCAAATGCAAAATCCATTGTATTCCCACTTCTCACGATTGTCGTGGATCCAAGACAGAGCCTCTTTAATAGCCACCATCTCTGCTTGGAAAACGGTGTTTCGAGGAGTGAGGGTTAATGAAAAAAGGGAATGTAGCCTTTAGTACAAATATTATTGATCTAATAGTACAAATATTCAGTATGGCTCAAGTTCAGTAAATCAATATTCTGGGAGATAACAAAGAAAGCTATTGAGTCTGTTCTAAATTTTATTGGTCCAGTGTAATAAAATTAAAACCTTATTCCTGTTTGATCTTGAGACGGTTGTCTCTATGGAATCTTATGAGCTGAATGAGTTTAGATTTAATATTTAAATTTATGGTATGAATAATTTATAAAAAAAAAATCAACCTGGAAATAAAATATACTCTTATGAATTAAAATGAATGTCATCGAGTTTCAAATCTATTTCGTTAAGACTTTTTTAATATTAATGAAAAGACTTATTTTGCATTTACTATCTTCAAACAAAATCCAAAAAACGTTTGTGTAGTAATTGTTTAGTCTTAGTAAAATATTTTGTACTTTTATGGAGATGACATGATCATAGCCTAATTGTTTTTGATTTTGTGGATTGAAATATGACTAACTATGTTTTCAAATCATACAAATTGAAAACTTTTGAATAAAATGTGTTCATTTATGTAGGTGGTTTTATTAAAATCTAACAATGAATTTTCAATATTTGATTTTATCTTCATGTTAGTGCCTCTTTCAAAGGATCCTTTTTTCCATAGATATATTGGGGGCTTATACCTACGAGAAACGTTTCCACAGGAAATACCGCTTTTAATTATTTCATGATGTTTGATCCCTTTACGTTATTCAGTTAATGAAAATTTAAACAGATACTAATGATTTCACTTAAGATAAAGTTTTTAACAATGAATGGTGCTATGTGTATTGACGAGATATGATGTCCAACAAAGCACCAAAAGGTTTCAAATTCTTTATGACTATATGAATTTTTTTTTTGTTAAAATATTCAATAAATTACTTAAATTTTACACAACTTTTTATTTTCTATCTCATCCCAGAATCCCAAAATTTAGAAAGTTATTTCCCAGTAAACAAATTAACAACATACTACTAGTAAACAGATTTTTAAGAGCTGATTGATTAATAATGCTTTTGAAAAAACTAACTATCTCCAAAATATTTGTTCCTAAATATACTGTACTGAACAATTTCGAGAGTTGTACTATATATGTACACAGCCATATCAAATTATCATCTTTTGGATTTATTGATGGAGAAAAAGACTGTACTTTGGTATACATACATACTATACAATTTAGTACTCCCTGTAGATGGAGTTATCCTTCTTAAGCAGTCTACTAAGGAAGTTAATGTAATGTCCAGTAAGACATATCCTACTATTTGTCTGATACAGGACATGTTTTTATTCAACTCGTGACCCGTCATTCATAATATGTACTAATGGTTTTTCATATTTCATATGATTGCACATGTGTCAACATAAATCTTATCCTACTGAAGGAAAGGAGTCCATCGCAACATGAGCAAAATAATATTCAATTACACTCGGGTTTTTCAAAAGTCAATTTTTCCCTGGAAACATTCCAAATTACAAATTTATGTGCTCTAACACAAAACGTGGTACATATAAAAAAAATATGATATTACTATATGATTTTGTAATGATTTTTAATTAATAAAATGACCTTTCCAGAGCGTTTGACTGAAAAGACTTGAAACTTTAAATATAATATATTGAGACTCAAATCAAACATATTCACATACAGAGTCAGAGCGAGCTGGAGTCTCGAGTCATACTCAAGTTTCACTGCAGTTTCAGAGTAAATTATAATAAGTAAATAATACTGAAATGTGCATAACACATTATTTTTAAAACTTTGACTATATGTTGGATATGACTCTACTCTTGACCTAAATATGAATGTACTTTTTCGGTTACTATTAAAAGATATCTAAAATATATTTGTACTCTTTGGAACTTTTATTTTTTTTATTTTCGAGTTATTTTCCATCCTTAATGGACTTGATACATACATACATTCATTGGTAGATGATACATATACATATATTTATATGATCTCATAGTTTATCAATAAGGAATGGGTATGTATTATTGATGAGTTGCTTCATAGAAGTTCTTCCGTAGTAGTGATAATAAACAATTAGTAAGTGAATCTAACTAGGTGGGTGTATATACTTTATCTCTCTTCGTTCCACGTACATACATACATATATGTATAAGAGTACATGTTATATGTAATGTATTTATTTGTGTATAATGAGAGGCTTCTATTGATGTGTGGTAAGAAGAATTGCATTAATACAACCTTGTCACATGAAAATCTACGTGTTTGATTGATGAAACTAACTTTCTGTTCTTTTTGTATTATATACATACTTTTATATATATATATATACAAAAGAGATTTTATTTCCTAATAATTATCAGCTATATTAAATTGAACCAATCAAACTGCTGAATCCATTAAGAAGGGCACGTATTTATTTGTAAGCCGTCAATAATGCCCTTCTTTCCGCAGAGTCAGCAAAAAAATGTCGGCATCAATGACAAAGGGTTTTTGCATGCATGCATTTGCTTCACACGGGAAATGTTAAAAAATAATTTCCAAGTACATCCTCAAATCAAAGCATTCGGTCCAAATTATGGTTCTAGGATTTATTTTATTGTTATTTACTTTTTCCGAAACAATACATAAATTGTGAGAGTTCCTGTGGGTCCTATCGCACGTCATGGATCTGAGCTCATTGCTTTTACTCTCCTCCCCCCCCCCCTACTTCTCCTGGTACCGAATATATTTAAGTTTCCATCAATTTCATAAGTTTATTTATTTTTTGGAAAAAAAGACTTCTGGCCTCCCATATCTGATCTGAGTCCTTTGAACATGCATTTCAGAATTAAAAATTATTGAGACATTCCATCAATTCAACTCTGGCCTCACTTTAAAAGGAGTTATCATTGCAAAAAGAAAGTTATACTGAGAATTATGTATTTATAACGTGTATGTACTATTATAATTTGAAACTTTGCAATAGGGTGTGAGCATTCCTGACTTAGTTGTTTGTGTACTAAGACTTTGTATCCCTGCGCCATTTTGCAACTATGATTGCTTTGTTAATTTGCTCATTTCTTATTATAATTTCCATTGTTACTTTCTTAATTACCCTTAATTAAAAATCTTTCTTCTTTTGTTTTTTGACTGTCGCACCTGGTATATACCTACTGCTTCTAAAAATATATATGTATAGACATAAATATTTCTATATTTTCTACCTCTAGCTTTCTACTCTCTAAGTTGTTGTTTTTTTTTTTGTTTTTTTTTTGAAAAAAATATAATTATGATTAATTGTGCACGACATCACTTTCAGCACTAATTATAACTATTGCTCATATACCCTACGCTGCCCTGAAAGGATATCTCATCACAAATATATTATAGTATATCATATTATTAGAATAAAAAGAAAAGAAATTATATCTCACATAATAAATATCTCTAAGTGAGAATTATTTCATCACATAACCTTCTTTTTTCTTCTTCTTCATCAGTAATTGCCTTATTTATGACCTCACATATTATGGTGCAAGTGAAAGCTGTGGGATTGAGTAATGAACTATCTGAATGAATCAAAAAATAACCTTCAGCATATATGTTATGCGTTACAAAAAGTTGGACATAATTTGGACAAAGAATGGTCAGTTTTCTATTGGGATGACCCAGACACGTGAACCTCAAAATCTTGTCAGTTGTTAATTTGTATATACATATTTTTCTTTTTTAACAGACAAATTAGTTCCTACTGTTCTTATAATTCATACGTCATTAGCAGTCCTGCCTACGTAATCATTTTATCATCATGGCAACATTAAGAGGGTTATTCCTATAGCAGCACAAAAAGTGCAGTTATAGTGAGGAAAGTGATTTACAGATGTGAAAGGTCAATATTCTGGCAAGCGTAAATTTGGGACAAGGAATGTTAATTAGCAATCTCTATAATAAAAAGCTATTATTTTTTTTTATCTCTTATCTTCTATAATCAAATAGTTATTCTTCGCTGTCTTTACAAATTACAACATTCAAATACCAAGAGCTGGTCATGCTACCTTAAACAATGTCACCATAAATTTTTCATTAACCGAGAAACCAACATTTTTCAGATCTCTAGATACAGTTCATTAGTCATGGTTGCATAGCCAATACTGAGACTACACTTTTTGTGCTGTGTTAGCAATTTCTTTGAATAGGAAATTTGTCGAAATAGAGTTGAGTTTCATGAGTTGAGAGAAAAAAAAAATCATTATGTAACTTTTATTTTCACATCCCCACCTACTCAATAACTTAAAGTAACGTGGCTTCTTAAATACATATATTTATATAATCTCACGCACATTAATCTTGCACGACAAATTTTTCATTTCTGTAGTTTGATTTACCCGTTGGGAGTCCCTCTTTTTCGACAACTCCAGTATTATTTCTTATATTGATAAAGGATAAATGACCTGGTGAGCGGGTTACTTTTTACATATATTTAGATAAAAACTAGTATGACTTGAGAGATTATTAAACAGCTTCTTTAATTTAGTTAACCATTAAAATAAGCTTGACAATCTCATACTAAGTTACATCTACAATCTTTAGTTTTCTGGTGCACATTTTATAAATTTTGTTATTGGGTGATAATGATAGAGTTGTACATTTCTTATATCAAGATCGTCTATCTCTAAATGAAATATTGGCTGAAAGGACAATGAAAATACGAGATTGTATATAAAATGATGATTGGAAAATGAGGATCTCAATGAGAGACTAGTTGATGGCCTTGATGGACTTGAGCACTGATGCTAGAGCTATTTAACTTATTTTAACACTTACAAGTTTCATAAAGAGTGGGTCCAAAAATTAAAGCCGACAGGATCATAGCATAGGTTTGACTTAAGAAAAAATTTAATTTGGACATATTTATTTCGAGAAAGTTTTAAATAAAAATTTTGAAACCTGATATGATTTGAAAATAATAAGCCAGACACAATGATAGTATAAATAAACTAAACCAGATTTACTTTTGTTTGTATTTAGTTAAAGTTGAGATTATAATTTCCAGCTCTGGGGCATTTTCTTCTTTAACATGCCTTACACTCGTAATCAAATTCCATTAAATTTCCATTAAAAAAATCAAAACATGTAATAGGGTTCACATACAAGTTTCAGAGGAAAATATAACTCCATGTAACAATATTCTATTATATGTAAATGAATCTAATCATAAATTCTAAAGTAAACACCCTGTAGAAAAGCTATTGTATGTAGTACAAAAAAAGAAGGAAAAAAAAAGACATTTTGGAATAGAATAGGATATGTACTTGACAGTCATCATTCATAGTCATAGCTTGATAGTGCTTAAAAAGAAGTCCTGCTAGAAAAGAAGAAATTCGAAGGTTGTTGAAGTATTGGTTAAAGGTAAGAGATTCTTTCTTTTTGGCGGAAGGAATCAAGATTCGAATATCCATTAAATCCTGGATATGTACGTTCCTACTTTTACATGGTCCATTGCCATTTTTACCATATAGATGCTTCCTTATCCACGTCTTTTCATGGCGTTGGTGATATAATCATTCATTTTTTATTTACTGTCTATAAATGATGCGTCAATACAAAAGCAATTTTGTCCGAAAATAAGAAAATAATAACTTCCCAGTTTATGTTTTATGGTTCTTATAATTAAATTTATAGAAATGGTTGAGATACTTTAAGTTATATAGGCCTCATTGGACTCCAAAGTTATTTTTTTCAATTTTTTTTAAATCATGAAAGGGAATTAATTCTTTAAGATCAATTTGCAACGCCTCCGAAAAACTGATAATTTATGAATACAAGGGATTATGATAATTAATTCATTAAATAATACAAATCATTCTAGTTCCCTTTTGTGTTGACGGGCTACACATATTTTAATATTTTACTCTATTGGAGTCCAGCATTACTACCATCTGTTGGAAGTCTTATTTTTCTTCTCTTTTTGCCTTGTCGTTAGTCATTTATATGGCTGCAGGTTATTTGTGAATCCTTAGAAGTTGAAAAAATAAACCACAGAGAGGGATTTAGCCTATCATACATATTTTTTTTTTTTACAAATCACGTTAGTCACCTTAAAAGGATATCTTTATTACGCTATAGGCAGTCTATGTACGGTTTTTCTAACGTCCATAGATAACAGTGACCAATGACATACAAATAATCCAAACAAGTTTGCCCAGAGTTGAGCAAATTAAACTGAGTTTTCATTAGGAGGCTAAATTAAGGAAAAAATTATTAGATGGCTATTGTAGATTTTAGAGTCTGCATTTGGAATAGACCTCTCCCAATCTTGTCCATGTATAAATAATTGAGTAATTACTTTGGATAGTACAGTGCTCCAAAATATTGCATATCCAAGGAAAAGGGTTTTTGTCCAGCTCATTGATATTTTTTATAATTCCAACTCTTAAAGAGGCTTACCTAAATTGTACAACATTATTTAAACTATTTTAAAAATATGAATGAATTCTACAAAACATCTTGTAATTGCTTTTGAGTCAAAAAAACACAAAGTTTATAATTATTTTCATGATTTGGAACTGGGAAAAAAAAGGAATTTTCCCAGTTTGTCCAGCAAGTACAAAGATAGATGATCCATTTTTTTCGAGAGCAAAGCACTGTGATGTATATGGGTACACTCTAAGTCCAAGTCTGAATTCTTAGTAAAAAAAAATGATGAAGAGGCTTTCAATGCATTTAAATTTTCTATCACAAATTAAAATATGAGATCTAAGTAATATATTTAAATAAATGCTCAAGTATGGCCAAATTAACAACAGTTTTTTTTTAGTTTTTTTATCGTCGTAACAAATTTTTGTGAAATTATTTCATCGACTATTGATTTAAAAAAGTTTAAATCTTGCTTTCATTTTTATTTTATTCTTGATCAGTAGTGTGGCAACACCTAGGATTTTATTTAACTTTTTAATTCTTCAACATCATATAATCATTAATTTTCAAAAATAAAGATAATTATGACAGTTCAAATTGATATCACATATGTTAGATTATGTGGGTGAAAAATTTTAATTAAGAAGGAAATAACTTTCAGAAATAGTGCTCTTTAGTTTTCAATCGTGAACATTTATTTACATTTTATTCAACAAAAAATTGTTGATGTCTTCCTTTTTTTAACCTAATTTTCATTTTTTGGGGCACAAAATATTACCAATAC
Source organism: Lepeophtheirus nordmannii (assembly GCA_963680855.1). Lineage (NCBI taxonomy): Eukaryota > Metazoa > Arthropoda > Copepoda > Siphonostomatoida > Caligidae > Lepeophtheirus > Lepeophtheirus nordmannii. The sequence continues at coordinate 29,727,024 of OY804522.1, read as the reverse complement.
TTGGCAACTTTGACTATTTAAACCTAATCTAACATTAGTCGATTTAATCCAATCTACTAAGTTTCTTTCAAAAACTAATAGATTTTACTTATTGATAAAATTTAATTTTCATAAAATCTACATAATCAAAGTCATCTGCATCCTAAACTACACATTTTCAATGTTGATATTTACAACAACTTTGTAGTTTGGATGTTAAAGTAAAATGTTCTTACTTTTCATGGAAGGATATCTTTTGCAAAGCCATTTTGTCTCGACAATGCATTAACTAAAATAAATACCATAACTTATAGGAAATCAAAAAAACCTTGGTTCAAATTTTTGAACAGTAGAGACAAAACGGCTCTACATAAAAGAGTAAAATTGCAATCATGTGACGTACTTCCCTTTTAATTAATCAATTACTTATCTATTGTTCTTTTTTGAAAGACTATCAAAAGAAAAGAAAAAGAATAAAAGTATTGCAATCAATGTTAAATTTTTTTGATTGAAAAAGTTCACTCAAAGTATATTTAAATACAAACAAATCAACATATTAAATAAAAGATCAGTTTAATAAGAGTTAAATAGACAATTTTAATAGTTCAAAATGATAAATAAAAATGATCCATTTTCTTATTTTGCCAAAAATTAATAATGTATTATACACGTGGTATCAAAAAATGAGAACTGAGTAAAAAAAAAAAAAAGAAAAAAATATCTAAATATTTGCATGTTATACACAGTGGCAAAACATTTATGGGTATAGGGGAATTTTAACAAACAAATTAGAGTCTTATTTGTATTATATGTTGACAGATATACATATTTCTAATCTACAACATTTAACTTTATAAAAACCCTGTATCTTAACATCAAAAAATCATTTTTTTTTTTTTGGCACAGTAAAAATTGTTAAATGTTTATCAGAGTTGTAAAATTGTATTTCACTCTTTGTATTTATGAATATCATCAGGTTAAAGTAGTATTAAATAATTAAATGCGGAAGTACCTGGAAATTTCTTGCAGGACTAAAACCCTGAGAAATTCTGAGATCCTGGGAGAAAAAACTAGACACTATCCAAGAAATAATGAATGTGTTGATCAAAATGTTGTTGTTTCTTGTTTTCACATTTAAAAAGCACTTAGTAATTGTTTTGTATGTATGTTGTAGATTACTTTTTATTATAAAAAAAAATACAAAAAAGTAAATTGTCTTATTATTACTATATATCTATATATATATATATAGAAGTTTCTTCATTTAAAGAACTCTCAGCCCTTTTTTTAGTTCTTTCTTTACTCAAGAAAGTTTATATGTAACCAAGGTTTTTTATAAATATATTTTTTTTCATTGTTCCTACTTTCTTTATAGTTGAAGAACGAACGAATTTTCCTTCTATATTTTTATTATTATGCCTGCACCAATTATTCCCAATTAAGAAATAAAAAAAATATAGGGAGAAAGTTTCATACTGACATGGGTATTCATCATTTTATCAATTCCAAGTATGAACAATGTATATACATGCCATTGTAGATCCACTTTTTATATAAATAAGATAATAAATTCATCATTAAAATATAAATAAAAAGTTGTCATTTGAGGGTTTCTGTTTATTTTTTTTCCCTTAATAAAAATTCATGTACTGTACAAAATATATTATAGGTGCGTGTGCAGGTGTTAATTATTAAACTCTTTAGAGAAGTACATTATTTGTATTAATGAAGTTTTTTTTTTTTTTTTTTTTTTTGAGAGAGAGAGAGAGAGTGAACAAATGTGTTACTCTTTTGACAAATGTGTTTTGTCCAGAAAGCCAATAAAAAGTACAACTTTGACAATTGATTTTGGTAGCTAAAGCAAATAATATAGTATATATTAAAATACATAAAATTTGAAGAAGGAATAAATTAATCGTTGATTCAAATTAATTGAAAAGAAGGTGAATTTCATAATTATGAAATGATTAAAGCACAGTGAATGCAATTTTTGACTCTTGTTGTCAACATTGTAGATAAAAAAAAAGTGCTATGTTTATATAAAATTGATTATTTTTCTGCTTTTTTTAAATTTTTTCCTCTTTTTTTATGTGTAGGTCAGCTTTATGCTGCAGGACCTACCACCTATTAGCTTCTTATGTATATATATATATATTCATTTGTTTTCCTTAATGGTTACACAATGACTCATAAAATGATGTAAAAGATTTGTATTTCATATATCTATGCATGTATACCTACATAAAGATCTTTTTCAAAACAAGGCTGTTTGTCATGGGGGATAGAATTAGAATTTGAAGTGCCTTTCGTGGAAAAAGAAATAACTCTCCTTCATATTTTATTTTTATTTTTCTTCTGCTTTTCTTCTCTTTTTTACTCCTTAATCCTTCTTTTCTCTAAGAAGAGAGGGGAAAAAAACCATTCTAAGTATGTATATAACATAAATGTTTTACGTCACAACCTAAGGAATTAAATTATGATTGACTTTTATTTTTTCCTATTTTTAAAAATGATTTTATTTAAAGGGAGGGGCTCTCTGATGAAACTTTACGTAAGACTTGAAATAAAGTGGTATATAAGAATGAAATTTACAAAACATAAGAAGTTTCTATATCTTTTTATTAACTGTAGATTTGTCTATTTTTGCTCTTTATTTCTGTTCGAAGCATTGATTTCTCTAGCTCGAGTAATTAATTTTTCTTTTACCTTTGAAATTATACTAGTAAATAAATAAATAGACCAACAATTGAAGAGAATGGCGAAATTAACAAACTATGTGCAGTTAATTTTGTTTCTTTTCTTTTGTAGAAAACGTTGAGAGATGAAATAAAGATCACGATGTGATATTAATAGGTAAAAGTATTTTCAATCAATTGCGTTTGTTTAATATGTAAGCATTAATGTAACGTCCTGGTGTTACTCAATCGAATTCATGTTTAAAAATACCTTATAACTAAGTTTATAATTGAATAGAATCTTATAATTGAGTTTAACTTTTTGACAAGTTAGTTAGATAATGATTATATCAGATATTATACCTAGAATACCCGTGACCAAGAAAATATTAAATTGAACCTTATTGACTCCAAAAAGAAAAGTCACTTTCATTGTTATTAATTTTCAAATAGGTTCTAATTAACTTTGACGACATATACAACAGCGTATAAATTAACAAAGGTTTCAATAGTTTTTCATGGTAAAGAAACACAGTAGATCGAAAATATGTAAGCATTCACACGCCACTAAACTTCTTAACATTTACGCGTAGTCTAGTGATTCAATTCCTAATATATATGTTATATGATCACTAATGTTTATCAATGACAGTTATAACATTAATAGACGTAGGTACAATCAACTATTTTTAAATACAAGAATTAATACATACATCATAAGAAAAATACATACAATTCGGTCATTTATGACCCTTTTATGACCTTTTTTACGACTTTTTATAACCTTTTCTTGGCAAGACTTTTATACAAGAAAAAAAAGTTGACAATGGAATGGTCAAAAACTTCCTTTACTTCTTATTTCTTATTAATCTTTTCTAAAGATGAAGTGAATTTTGATATCCTGCTTTTTCACAAGTTTTTTTTTTTTTTTTTTTGAAAAAAGAAATAAAGAAAATAAATAACTATTAATAACTTATAGACAAAGGAAATGCATTTATTGTATCTACTAAAATCAATAAACACTACCAAACGTTTTTAAAATGAGAAAAAACACATAAAAGAATACAAAGAAAAAAAAATTAATTAATCAATACATTTGTTACATAATTTTATAATATCTGTCATAAATTGACATAAAGTTGTCGTTTTAATAGTTATTGTTTTTTTGTTTTGTTTTTTTGGAAATCGGTATTGAATTAAATTGTATTTTAAAAATTCTGTAAATTGACTGCATATCTATTGTAAAAAACCATCCGATGAATCAAATATCAGTTTGTTTGTTTTCGAACACAACAATAATTAGCTTTATCGGTTTCAAATCTTCATATCAATCGATGTAGACTATATGTCTTTTTATCCTTCATATCCTCTTTAGTGATGTACTGAATATTAAAAATTTGTGTATGTAAATATTTCTAAAATGCGGATAGTTGTGGACGAGAATTCGGGTATTGGATACATGGACATACCATGCAGTATCTGATGAATTAAATAAATTTTGTCGATATTAGAAATTATTTTGGAAATATTTTCTCCTCGAGGGTAGAATTGTCGACAAAGAAGAACTCTCACCATTTAAACAAATTTATCACTTTATGATGTCAAAAACGGCATGATAACTATGGGAAACAACATGTCTGTTGATGACACTTAATTATATCAAAAACAGGAGATCATAATGAGTTCATAATCAAACAAACCACAGATTACTAAAACTTGTCTTCGTTGGGAATCCCTGTTTTTAGACAACAATAATCAGAAATCTTATAGATTTGAAAAATAGGTCTTGAATGTGATATTAATTAATCTCAAATTTAGGAAAGTTATTACTTATAATATTTGCTTTGGAAATTAATTTTTTTTTTTGCAGAAAAGAATGAAAGATATGTTAGAAAAGATATAAATTTTATAACTTTTATTTAACTTTCTCAGTATTCATTTTTCTCAATAAAAATATTATCAAATACTTTTTCAAGTTATAATCTTAGTTGGAGTTTGTCGTAGTAGCTTGATATGTAACAATTATTTTTATCCACAAAGTAAACATTTTTTCTAAGACTTTTAATTTTTTTTTAAATCATTTTTCTCACTCCTCACATCCCTAAACATGTAAGAAATGCAACAAAAACATATCAATATTGACATAATTATTTTTTTTTAATTGATCATACAGATACATCCATTAAAATTTTAACCAATATTGATCTTTTTTTGGGTTTTATTTGCATCGAACATGTATTTAAGGGTAGTAAATCTTTATATGTATATATTTATGTACATAGATTTATGTCAGTAAATTTTGTGTTACCCCTAAATCAACTGCATCTATTTCTATTTGATTTATATATAATTATTTTATATCTATAAATCATTCAGACAAGTTTTATATTATAGGGAGTATACATGTGCTTTCATCTCTTCCTAAGATGCAGTCCTTAAATTAGGGAGTTATTATGTATTAAAGACGTTTAGGGTCCTTATTTTGCAATTAAACAAACCAAATAAACCTTTGCTCAATGAAAAATGTTGAAGGGTAGAATCAGCATCTTCTATTTAGAGACGTTGCTTACAAGGAAAATTCACTTTAGTAAATCTAGTCGAACTAAAAAACTTGCTACAAGGATTTTAAAATAAATTCTTGAAAGACAGGAACCTTTTTATAGAATATTTCTATATCATGTTACTGTTCCCTGATTTGAATATTGTATTGATAAGTATATATTTAGGATCTAATCCAATTACAGGACCACTTACAGAGTCTTTTTACTGAAAAAAGTTATACTATAATTAATTTTAATGTGTCTACCGTACAAATTCATTTTTATGTATCTAACATAAGTGTAGAAAAGTCTTCAAATTAATGATTACAATTTAGAATCTATGTATGCTAGGAATCATATGTTTCTCATCACTATTAAATAGGATAATTTTAGATAACCTGCAAACTAATTAGACGTTAATACAAGATATAATGTTTTGGTATACTAATGTTGAAGCTATTTTAATAAATAGAAATGAGGAGGGAAAAAATGGGCGTTATATGTTGTACATTCACCTTTTGTCTCTCAATGATTTTGAATGATAGTGAAATAAATTTTCTTTTAATAAAAATCGTCTGTTTTAATTTAAACAATTTGTATATTAATCCACATGACAAAGTGACAAAATTCAGAGGTTAATACGAACAAAAAAGTTAAAACACACAATTCACTACATATGTATATTCATCCTAACGCTTATTTATATATATCTACAGGTAAGTTATGTATTTAGCAATTAAAGAGTGCAAAGAAAAAGTATAACAAAAGAAAAAATAACTTTTGAGATATTTATAGATTGATGAATTAATTATCGATTATCAAACAAACAAAATATTCTTACATTTGATTGGTTAAAATTCTGAGAAGAAGACAAAGTAAGAGTTACACCCGTCAATTTTTTAATTTTTTTTTACTTTTTCATAAATCTTTTAGCCTCCATAATATTTAATTTTAGTAGAGCATAAAAGTGCTGACTAAGAATCTAGAATAATCTTTTTTATTTTTATCAAATTAAAATTTTCAAGACTTACTCTTGAGTAATCTTTTTTTGCCTCAAGAAAACTGAAATCAAATCAATAAATATAGTTGCTGAACTAAATCTTTCAGAAGCAAATACTTTTTTAATAGTAAAAAAAAAAACTTATCAAATGCTCTTCAAAAGAGTTCAATTTGCTTTAAAGGAGCTAGTCATGAAAAAAAACAATTTGGCTTTGCTCGGCTGAGTATGAATATGTATATATATATATATATGAATGGATCAAAATTAAATCATTTCTTTAAAAAATCTATCTTTTTAAATTGAAGTTGAAAGCTTTGTGACATTTAGTGTCCATCTTAATTTTTTTTTTTCATACCAAAAAACGCCGTACGTTTATTTAATAACCTAGGGTATTTTTTAACTTTATATTTACGTAACGTAATGACTTAACTTACCTCAAGGAATACAAACAGCATTTATATCAATAGCATTTTAAATTGCATTAAAATATGCATATGTATATGTTTACATAGTGTTATTCAGCAAATTATCCACCCATGGAGGTAACTGGCAGGTAAATAAAAAATTAAGGTATCAAACTTTAATCTAAAAAGACCTTAAATTTTAAAGAAGGATTTTATCCATTCTCCTACACAAATTTACATAAAAGGAGCAATATCCATTGATAAAGGACAACAGTGCTTCCTTTAAAAACAGATAACTAATACATCAAGGTGTTATTTCTCCCTTAATAAGACTTATTTTTATCCTTTGTGTTCTATTTTCTGATGATTTGATGATCCTATCTTAAATATAAATCAATATTTGTATTTAACATAAAGTTTTAACAAAAGGATTTTTTAATAGGGATGATGCATTTTTATTTCATTAGGGACGGCGAACTATATCATATTTTTATTTATTTTTTTGACATTTCTACTCACAAATAGTTACAAATCATCATTGAGCAGAACAAACTTGAGCAGCCGTTTGCAAATTACCCAAATTTATTACCAAAATTCACGTTCGGTCATACAAATTTAAAGAGGCATTTTCATCGAAAAATCATCTTCAGCGATGAAGCTCATTTTTGGCTCAATGGGTTTGTTAATAAGCAAAATATGTGTTATTGATCAGGCAAAAACACACATGTGCTTCATGAGACAACATTGCATCCCGAAAAACTTATTGTTTGGTGTAGATTTCATGCCGGTGGTGTTATTGGAAAATATTTTTTATGTTAATGATAGTAATCGCCACATTACTGTGAATGAAAATCGATATTGAGCCATGATAACGGATTAGGTTTGGCCTCAATTGGATATTTGTGACTTAAACGACATGTGGTTTCAACAAAACGGTGCTACTTGAAGAGCAAATTCGGTGAACTTGTTATTTCCGGAAATAAACCAGTCAATTTGCCACATTGCTCATGCGATTTGACGCCTTTGGACTATTTTATATGAGGCCACGTAAAGTCATTTGTCTACACCAACAAGCCAGCAAAACTAGAGGATTGAACGCAAAAATCCTGCTATTTTTTTCGATTTATTCAAAAAGTGGTAGACAACTGGGTTCAATGATTGGACTCCTTCAAACGTGCCCGTGGTGGTCATGCAAAAGAAATTGAATGTACTTCAACACAAAAAAAAAATTCGTTTATATCTCAAAACCTACTAATTTTATTTAATAAAGAAAATGCGTCGCTCTTATTGAAAAACCCTTCATAATAAATTTATTTTCTTGTGGATTTAAATAGTGTCAAATACCTATTTTCAAAAAAATTTAAATCAAAAATGCTCAAGAATCAGGTTTATTACAAAAAGCAGTAACTAACTAAATACTCGTGTTTTAAGAGTAAAGTATTAAAAAGGATTGATGAAAATGTGTTATTTTTTTTTGCTGATATTAAAAAGTTGTTAAAAGAGTTTTGTACATATACGTATTTGATTTCATGCTCATTGAACCCTAAACTTGCAGGATCTGACGCATCAAAAAGTAAAGTCAATTTTTTTAATTCATGATTCTGGTTTGACTCTTTTTTTTTTCTATACACAAAAAAGTGCTGTCTCTAATATCTACATAATGAATACAAATATAAGTATACATATATATTTTACATACTATAATATATCATTTGGTGTCATGACCAGAGAGTGTAAAAAAAACCTTGTTAGGGAAGTAAGAGAATAAAATTGATTGAGATGAAGATAAATAAAGTGAAAGCAGTTATATATACATATATGTATATATATATATATATAGTTTTATAATAACTTTTCCTTTTATTTTCCTTTATAAATTGTCAAATGCAATATTTTTTTAGTAAAAGAAGAAAAAGTATCCATTTTACTTTTTACACACACCTAAGTAGATATATAAAGAGACATGCGTAGACATGTTTATGCCCATCTATGTAAACCTAGTTTTCTTTTTGTTTGAGTAGGGGAGGGGGAATGCTTTCTCCTTCACCAGAATAATTCATATTTTTAATAGGAATTGATCTTTTTTGCATTAACATACTTATCCACATTTATAGTCTTCTCCTTTTTTCTTCTCCATTGAATATTCTAAAAAGAAAATGTCGCATATGTTTGACAAGTTTGATTTCTACTTTTATGCTCTAAATCATTTATCTACTACTGCTAAATACTTATGAAAAATTAATACGAGAAACTTTTTTTATAATTATATTAGTAGGGAAAACCAAGGGATTCTGGAAATTGCTGTTATTCTCGAAAAAACAAAATAACATGTGTCATGAAATAAATACTGAATTTTATGTTCACTCGTGTGTTGAAATATCAAATAGATACATGGAAAAGATTCAAAAATTTCCTTTAATTATAAACAAACTCAGAACAATGGAAATGTTGTTCTTTTTTTTTTAAGTCATGTCATTAGTATTCATCAAAATCAATCCCTTTGGGAAGTAAAAGGGGATTGCATCAAGCTCGGTATGAAAGAAACGTTTAAAACAAACAAACCAATTACCGTTTTTTCTTTTATAAAGAAATGAAATATTTTGGGTGAGCCATAGAGACAAACACTGTCGTTTCTATTCAATTTTAACATATATATATCCAGAAAAAACAAGCAATGAGACAAACAAGAAACCAGGTAATCAAAATAAAACCTAATCTTATAAATGAGATTGTCATTTCTAATTATATTTAAATAAATTATAAACTATTTACTATTAATTAAGTTCATATTAAAACTTGGCTGCACTTTTTAATATTATCCTCATATTTAAATTAAAATGTATAACTATTATATGTTCCAATATAGCACCTTATAATTGGTTTGACTATTTGTATCAAAGTTAGTTTGGTATGTATAAATTAAAATCTCTTAAATAAATGTTTGAACAGTCCTCTGTCTCTCCTATTCCTTTTAAAAAATAATAACTCGGATAAGTAGGGTTGTTTAATATTTGTCTAATATATAATTCAAGAATTTCTTTTTTTATATGAGAAATATAATGAATGAATATATTTATTTATTGAAAAAAATATGAACACAGTAATTTATTGTAATGAATTGACAGTATTTTTGCGTTCTTTCAAGTAAGTTATAAGGCTATTATTAACTTTATATATCTCTCTGAGTGTTTTAAAAGTAAAAATCCATATGAAGGAAAAGAAATTTGAAGTAATTGTACAAATTAAGTCATTAAAAAGTCTTTTCAAAAACTCAATTTCTTATACAGCAAATCCTTTTCAGTAATTAGATAATTGCCTTTAATGAGATGATGTTTTACTTTCATTAGAACTAAAAACTAATTCTACAAAGCTTATTAAAGGTTTTATTCAAGTTATAATGTGTTTCTTTCTTTTCCAAACCAAAATATGATGTCAAATCTCATCATATTAGAGATAAATATCTAATTACTAGAAATGATTTAAAATATTATACGGAATTGTAAGATAATTTTAAAATTCAATTTGTAAAAATATTTTAAATGTTTTTTGGTTCTTTGTTTGATAACAATACAAGATATTTTATCTTTGATACACATGAGGAAAACCTTTCAGATATAATTAGCTATCCCTTAGAGATATGTTCGTACAAATACAAAATACATTTATTTTTATTTTTATCAAATTAGTAAGTCAAAATATTTCTTGCAGTTGTATATCATGTAATTGAATATTCAATTCTCCGTAAAAAAAAAAATATGAATACTTAACATTATTAAAAAGGAGTGCTTTCCCTTTCAAAAAAAATTTTTACTATAAGGAAAACTTTTTAGTTATTAAATATTTTTACATCATCTCATTTCTTTGAGAACATGAATTTAATTTTGTTCTGGGGTTTATGTATTCAGGAAAAGTTTTTTATTTGTATGTATTTATACAAGATTCAAGTTTTTTTTTTCAATGGTTTTTTTTTTTTTTTTCATTTTTTTAAAAGAACCTAAAACAAAAGGAAGAGGAACAGAAAACCCAGATAATCAAGGAACTTAATCTAGATATGTAATTTGAGCAAAAATGATTCACAAAAAAAAGTAGTCATAGCAATTTTCATTTTACTTTTTGAACATTTTTTCTTCAAAATAGAGAAAGAAAAAAAGATTTTAACTTATGAATATCTACATATGATAGATGATGAGTGACTAATTACAAATAAACAGGAAAATATTTGAAGAGTTCAACAAATCACATGTTTAATGCAACCCATGAGCTGGCAAAAATTAAATAAAATACATTGGAATATATAATTTTTTGGGAATACCCTTGTGATTATTTTTCAAAATAATATTAAATTAAAAAATTACACTTTCTAATTTTTATTTTTCCTTGAAGAAGACTAAAAACAAGTACTTATTTCTCTTGGTCTTATTTAAAAAGCATGTAAACACATACTATTCCTCAGTAAACAACAAATAATTTATATGAATGCAAAAAAAATAAATAATCCTTGAATTAAAAATATATCGATTGTTAATATAATCTTGAGCATACCTTCAATGATCTAATTACATATATACATTCATATTGCATGCACTTAAAAGATCCCTCAAACATATAATAATAATAATGTTCAGCTGAGTTTTTGGTTAAAAATAAAAACAAATGTGTATCGAGAAGGGGTTCAAAGGAATTGGGTGCTATTCAGAAAGTTTGTTAAATCTTTAACAACTTTTATTTGAGATATTGGAATTTGAACTTTGTCAAAGTGTGTAATATGTGTTGTTATTTTTTACATTCTTCAAATGTTTCAAGGTATTTGTTGGTAGGTAGGTAGGTACAAGGTACAATATGTAGGGATGTGACTTGTGTAGACAAAGAAAATTACAGTTTTATGAGTGGAAAAGGAACAAAACATTCCTTACTTTGATTATTTTTTGAAATTATGTTCATTCTAGACGAAGCACCATTTTCCTCACAAAGACGAATTAAAGAATTACCGCCTGCCCTTATTGTAAATTTTGTTAAAAATTCATAATGAAATTACAATATGTCTACACTCATGCTATTTTAAAAGTAGCCTATTCTCCTACCCATTTATTCATCAAATAACAGACAGCTGATGTAAACAAGGGTCACTTGTAGCATAAGTCTATGGTTATAGTTTGAGTGACTTCTACTCATACTCTACAAAAGTTCCATCCCTAGCAATATTACAAAAATATGTATAAAAACCAGGTATTAGATGATTTCAAAAAAATTTGGTAGCTGCTATCCAGTCTTAAATCAGAGAGAAAATAAAAATGCTAATAGTACATTTATATTACTGCTGTATCCCTGAGATATTTGTGTGTTTTGAGAGGATTTTTTCAATACAAAGGATATAATTTAGGTATTCCTTCAACACATTTGAAACGTCAAACCATATGCGTTCTCTAAGACAGTAGTCGACAACATTTAGAGTTCCATGGACTACTTTTGCCTATGAATAGTATTACTAAAAAGTAATATCCCAATTTTTATAAAGATTAACAGGTGTACCCCTATTTGGCTAGAATGAAAAAAGTATAAATAATATAGCTTTCCAACTGGTATGCTTTTGGAATGAAGAAAAAAAAAAGCTCGCCGGGAAGAGCTCTTTTTTGCACATCTTTAATTATAACATTTTTTCAAGACATGTTTGCTTTCTAAAAATCATTTGGGTGTCCTGATTTTTAAAATATGATTATTTAAAGTTTGTTTTACACTTGCTTAAAGAAAAGTAACTTATATCTTAGGAACAGCTAGGGTTTAAAGGATAAGACACATATAGGTATAACAAGTTCACCAAACTTTTAAAGCTCTCATAATACTAATTTTGATAATATAGAATAATCAAATATTTTTTTTATATGGATACTAAAAATCTCTTTTTGTTCTCTCAATATGTATTTATATTTCTCATAAGCATGATGACATTTCTGGTCTAATGTATTCATTTTTAGATTTAAAAAAAGAAATATAGCATTAGAGATTTACGTATATTATGTATTTATCCAACAACCAAATTTCAACTTACTTAATAGCCAAAAAAGGATGATAATAATACATTTTATTGGACTCTACTGACGTCTTTTACTTGTGAGAACATTCAGTACTAGAACTTGTTTGAAAATAAGTTGGTATTCTATCGGTCTGATAGGATTTAAATAATGTTACAAAGTAGAAATGATTTGAGGTAATGGGAAAGTGTTGAGAAATGGATTTAAGACAATTTTGTTTCTACAAATCCTATATATATTTATACCTATTTGAATTTTACCCTAGTTCTAAATAGACTCACTCACAAAGTTATGCAAAGCTATAGTTGATAACGATATAACCAAAACAAACCCACATACGTCAAGTAGTTCTTATTATAAAAGTACACGGGGAGTATGAAGACTCAAACTGGGTTAGGTATAGGGGAGTTATTTGCCATTATAAAGACAAGGCTCTGTCCAGTTCTAGACACAAGTCAATCCTGACGTATTTCTATTTTTAAATGCAGTATTACGACATATACATACACAGATATGTATCTTGAGTGATACTTACAACTTATTTCTTAGATTGAATACAGAGTTCAACGGGGGAGGGGAAGTCGGGTAACCCCTATGAGAGGAACCTATGTATAAAATAAATCTATGATTCACCCTTCGATTTGATTTTATGTACATATATTTACGTATTATATCTATCTAACATTACGATCAGAACAAATATGTTCATGTACAAAAATCAATTATGTAATATCAATCCAATACTAATCCGTTGTACTATAGCAAAGATATTTCTATTTCCAGGTATACCACTAATATTATTATTTAACGAATATGGACGATAATGGTATTACCAACATGGAGAAGGACATGTTGAAACTTCAAATTAAACTCATATCAGCTCAAGTGAATATGAACCGAATGAACATCACTAAATCCGTGGCAGAGTAAGTACACAACTCCCTGTATTCCTCCATATCACAGACATCTTATATTTGGGGTCCGTCAGCACAAAAGCACACAAGGATGTTTTTTGATAAAAAAAACTAATTAATTACATGCCTTTTATTTCTATCAGTAAACTATCAAAATTTGTGTAACAAATTACAACTTCAATGTTGCAAAAATTATTTGTCATAATATGATATATTGTACCTTTTATAAAGATCATATTGGAGAAAAATTCATTTTATTAATCAAATAAAGGCAATGGCCGATAGTTTTGGGTATATCAATTTTTCTCAGAAAGCCAATAATAGACCGAAATATGTCAGTGAAATATTGGGTCTTTTATATTAAATATCGGTAAAAAAAAATGATAAATTGGGAATTTATCATTTTTTTTATGTTGTTTTAAGATTGATGATGTGTTGATCCATCACATAGGTGGTCACAACACAAATGTAAATTCAAATGATTTTTCTCAAAAAAAAAAAAAAAAAAAATAAGTATGAGTATTTGTCTTCTACTTATGATAATATATTTTTCTGATTAATATTGTCTGCAAATTGCACATAAAGTCTCCGAAAAATATGGGTATATTAATAAATAAAAAAGACATACTATGTGTAGAGATTGTGATGATAATACTGATTACAGGGATTTGAAGATTATTTTCAGCCATATAAAAATCTAAATCAAGACATAAATAAATTGTTACTTGAGGGTAAAATTCCGTTATCGTGTGCATACAAACCGTTTTGTTTTTGATTTTTGTCGAGTTTATAGATATAGTTGAACATGGCTTAGAATATAATGAGATGTAATAAAATTATGAATGAAATTCAACTAATGATACTCTATTCACAAATATTTGAAGGACATGAGTTCGAAGCTTACCTGTTTGGCAGATATTTTATGAGTGTTAAATGGACAGCTTCTGAGCATGTTTAGTGTATGAGGCAAAATACGTTGATGCTTTTCCATAGATACATATGTGAGAATCTCAATTGACTGAAGGAGATCTACAAATGTTTATAAATTCTGGTAAATACATATATGAGAGAGAAGGATGTCAAGTAGCAGATGATTTTCAATGTTCAACAACGCTTACTGTCATTGACAATTTTTTAATTTTTTTTTTGTATTTACTACCTAAAGGAAGAGGGTTCTTGACATGGAAATATGTGGGTAATCAAAATTCCATTTGAAGCACATATTTAAAAATAGCAATTTAAGTATATAAAAAACAAACATCGATTCATATTATGACAAACAGTCTTCAATCTAAATTCTAGTCATCCTTATCCAAGACCTCTTTTTTGACTTGGAATAAAAAATAAATACTCACTACTGAATTGAAATGCATTGAAAATTTTGATCCAATTAATTATCAACGACCCATGGGTAAGGAATTTTTTTTTATCTGACACAGAGTGAAGCTTAATACCGGGTGGAGTTTGAAATAAATTCTAGCCTCACAATCACAAACTGACAGTCAAACAAACATGAACAAATATTGCATTGAAAATGCAATATACTTTAAAAAAATTAAACATTTAAAAAATAATAATATATACATCACTTAAATACACTACATTTAATGACGTGCGTCAAGTTAAAAATTTATGGACGGAAGTTCTGAAATGAACAAATAAAACTTTGAAAATAGTAAGTTAGTGTATTATCTAGTGTTATTTGAGGGTTTTTTTATCAAATAAAAATGAAGGAACACATTGAACAATTTTTATATTGGAATGTATTTGTGATATTAAATAATAGTATTTTTTAAAGCATTTCAAATTAAAATGTTTGATAATATGCTTGGGGTTCTTTGAGTGTTTGATATCCATGTTTATCCACTCCAAAACTTTTTTTCAATATTTGTTTTGTTGTGATGTTTTGCCTATTCTAGATTTTGTTCTAAATCCACCTTTAATGGTTGCTATTCATTCTAGTAAAATATTTTTTTTATGTTTATTACTATATTAATCTATAAATTTTTAATTGATATTAATGGTCCACCAAATTTAAAATTATACATGGTCCATTCTAAATGTTGGCATTCATGGTTACTATTGAAGAAGCCATATCGGAGCCAAATAAGGTCCTCTGAATACAATGTAGGCATTCTAGTTAAAACTCCAGGGTAATAGTCCCTTTTCTCCAATTTGTTATATGAGGCCTATGATTGATTTATGTAGCTTATTGAATGAATTTATTTTCTATTTGCAATTTCTGTTTGTTCAAGATTGATATTGTGTTGATAAACAACACATACCTTTGTGCGTGTACATTTATAGAAAATAAAAGTATTTCTCTTTGCTCACTAGATTGCATTTTATTGGCATGCCTTGAAAGCATAGATTCTAACTATGTATGTTTAATATATGTAAAATGTACACGATAAATGAACATCTGTACATTTATTTCGTTTTGTTTTGTTTTGTATGAAAAATAATCCTTTTGTTTTCCATTTTACGAGAGTTATTATTATTATTATTTATGCACTAATAATCTGCAAACATTATATAAGTATAAATATGTAATTTGTGTCGTGTAAAAATAATGTTTGGTCTTGTGCTCCCTTTAGAAATACATAAATAAATACGTTACAAGACATTACATATTTTTTTAAATAGCAGAAGAAGAAAAAAAGTTATTTTTAGAGGGGATAAAAAATATTAAAATACGTTATTGCTCTCTTATTTTACTTCAATTAGGACGACTAACATACAAACGATATTGGTTTTGTCAATCAAATAAGAGCTTTCTCTAGCATTGAGAATAATAAAAAGAATAATGGAAAAAGTCGGAGAAAACTAAGTAACAAAAAGTCACTACTCTCCCCTAACAGAATATGTATATATACTTATTTGATTGATATATTATGTACCTTTCACAAGAAAGAAGGAATATTTACTGTGATAATTACCATAAATATATAATAATTATTATTATTAGTATTCTATAGGCTTTTCATTAACCTGATGAGATCAAAACTATCATATTCCTCCTTCTCGTCACTTTCACTCTATAAGTGAAAGCATCGGTGAGGGGAAGAAGAGAGACATTTAAATTGGACTTTTTTTATTACATATGTACACATAAAGCTAAATGAAAAAACTTTTTCAATTAAATTGAAGTGAGGGATTATTTGTCATGATTTCATAAAAATGATTCATGCGCCTACTACCTTGAGGGAAAAATATTTGTAATATTTAATCATCAAAATTCATTTCATCCCCCTCCTCCTGATGCAATGCACATCTTTAAATAGTTACAAAATTTTTATTAAGTTAATAGTTACAGACTGACTGCTGACTTTAGATACGCTTAAAGTTTAAATCAGATGGTCCATTTTCTTGAGTAATAGGTTATGTATCTCAAAGTTTAAATGACAGACTCTCAAAATTTCAAAAAAATACAGTCCGGAATAGCCATTTAAACTTTTTTGGTTTCAACAGCATTTCTCACAGTTACATTTTAGTCATCATCTTTCAGACATTTCAAAAAACGAAATATTCGATTTTAGCTGTTCACAAAAAGACTAATGAATATTTTGAAATGTAATTTGGGCACATACGGCAATGTCAGCATTGCCAACATAAAAACAAAAACATTTATTCTCATTGGAATCCTAAAAAATTAAATTCAAATTTTACCCTATTTTTGGCTCATAGTAGAAGATACTTGTAACTTTGTTGTGTATAAGTTTGAAATTTTGTACAGGTTGTAACTAATACATCAAGCAGATTGAAAACCAAAAATGAGATGGTTCATTATAAATGAATATTGTTCTAGATGAGGAACATGCAATGTTTGAAATTCAATTAGATGTTTGCTATATTTTAATTAGATAATTTTTGACTTTTTTGATGAACCTAAATTACTCACTGATTGGATTTATACTGCCGTAAATTTGATAACTCAAGGATACACATTTCATTCCGGATCCACTATCTAAATACAGAATGAATATACAATTGGAATAAATTTAAATAAAAAAATTGTGGAACCAATTAAAATTGATAAGAATCAATGTGAAGGGTATTATATATGTAATATTTTAGTAGGACACATGAGATGCGGTAAACTTGGGCATGGCAAAAAAAAGTAATAAAAAAATCTTTGTAAATAAAAGTTTCTTGAGACCTGAAATTGAATTTTCTAAATGCATGTTCAATTTTATCTTATGAAAGATGGGATATCTATTGAATGTATGTTTCCAATCCATGATCATTAAACAAAAGTCTTTGTCGAGATATTTATATTCTTTGCTATTTCTTTTGAATAGCGATAATTAGAGATGTGAAAAAAGAACCTTTCCCGGTGTGCGTCAGTCACTTCAAAGTCTTGTCAGTTGTATTTTTTTTTTTTTTTTGAAGCTCTCACTATTCTTTATTTATTCTCTCGTAGATAAATAAATTGATACATTTTGACAGCACAAAAGAGTTAAAAAATTCATAATCATACCCTTTGCTATGAAAAGATGCCATAAAATACAATTTTTATGGGGAATAATGACTTCTTACTTTATTCTTTAGTGATGTACTACAAGGGGCTTTATCAAGGGATTTCAAAGTGTAGAAAATCAGTCCCTCCTCACATAGATAATAAAGTTATAATAATTTTTTCTGGTTTGGTGTCCCCCGCACCGTTCTACCAAGAACGCTCACATAGCCCAGTTTGTGAACTACTGAGTTGGTATGAAAGAGCAAAATAATAACATATTCTTAAGTCACTCGGATATTGACGTCATCTCAGGCGTGGTTTTTGATCCTTTTTTCACATCTCTATCTATAACGCTTCAACCCTTTTTATCAAATCTGTAGATATTTGCTTACAAACTATACCGATGTCTTTTTTATTATCTTTTGCATGAAATAATGGTACTGCTAGACCCTCTAATATTAAATTATGTATCTATGTACATAATTTTTTACTTTGAAACGACTCACTCTTTAGGTATATTTACATTCATTTTTACATGGATGTATATATCATGAAGAAGGAAAAAAATATTTACTCGATTTTTTTTAATGTCTCAAGAGCTTTCACTTTTACGACTCTTTCCACCTACTATTTATTTCTTAAGAATCCACACACCCAAGAGTAGATAAATGCATATACATACATGGATAAACATACACATCCCTATTTACTCCTGGCTACCTCACTCAATTTGTATTTATACATCTATTTGAAAACTTTATTTTATTAAGCAAAGACAAACTTCAAAAGTAGGTACACATATATTTTAAGTTCTCCTCTTTTGAAAAGTTGAGCTTTGATTAAGTTTTTTTTTTTTTTTTTTTTTTTTGTGTCTTCAACAATTATTTACTTTCCTCGTTATATGTTTAAATTATAATCAAATTGATGATGATGTTCGTGTCTTTCTCTGCTACCTACCATTTGATACTACTTTTGAGTTTGTTTAGAGTTAGGTAAAATAGTCTTCACTTCAACAAACATAGGTATATTCAAGTAGGGATATCAAACATACATTTTTTTCTTATTGTTAGGGGGTGGGGGAATAAATCTGGAGTACTAAAGTGTACTTTATACATACTTAATTATCTTTCAAATAAAATAAAATAATGACTTTTTACTTTTTTTACTGCTTTGACTCCATTGGAATCAGAGAAATCAAAATGAGTGTGATACCCTTACCCCAAATTATTTTACGAAAGTACAAATACTTTGGAAAAGAGTCGAGCAGTGTTGAAGTGTAGCTGCTAGATACCTTTATAAAAACAATGTAGATATTTGGACAAAAGAACCTAAAACCTCTTTTAAAATAGACTTCTTTGTCAAATCAATCATATTTAACATCTAATATTCACCAAAATCGATTCTTTTTTTCCTCAAATAGTTTGTATTTTGAAAAAAACTACATCATTTCCTAATGTTTCAATAAAAAATTGTAACAAACAATGATGTCTGCAATTTGACTTCCTTTCTTGTCTAACTGAAGAGACAGCACTCTCTAGTTCCCCTTCTCTTAAAGGTCGTTTCCCTTATTCAATAAAAACAAAAATTTGAATAGATTTGACTGAAAAGGCAACTCCTTTTAAAATCATGACACCATATCTCATAAGTTAAATCATATTTTATATATATATATATGTAATAAAAATGATTTTTTGACATTTCTTTTATTTTAAATATTAAATTAATAATAAAGTTTTCTCGAGCTTTCTTTCAACTTTTGTAATCTAAAGAAATAAATAAAAATGTCAATTAACATTATTTCTTTTCTTTTGAGAAAATTTAAAAAAGTATATTGGACTTTTAACAGCAGCAAAAAAATACTCCTTACTAAATACTGATTAGGTAAGATGGTTAACCACATATGTGTACATATTTGCCCTAAGCCAACTCAAAGGCAAGCTAATGGGATTTTTCTATAAATGATTCCAAATTACTTACATATTCAGGAGTAATGGAACTTATTTATAAGGAAGTTGCCAGTCATTGGCGTCAATTGGCTATCATACTTTGACCTCTGGAAAACATTTGAATCAATTAAATTGGAGGAGATTACTTATTTGTATATTCCAACTACGTCAATAAAATTTTCCATACCTTAGCTTTAGCTGTATTGACGACAAAGAGACTATTTATATACAAATGACTTCAAACTTATATTAATATTCAGGCCATTTTTTAATTTTATAACTATTGAAAAAATGACCTCTTGGCCTCCCCGTTTCTGGTGCCAGTGCATGTATTTTTCAGTTAAATATCTCCAATTTTATACATAAATTATTCACATGAGTCCTTCAAAGTAGACATGGAGTGCACTTAATGGTGTCTGGTTACAAAAAGAATTGATAGACTCTATTTGAAAGGACATATCGGAGCTAAATAAAGTCTCATAAACCAAATGAAGGCTTTAGAATAGAGTTAAGATTCGAAATATATCTGAAAATAATTCGAAAATAAAGCCCTTGATATGCCAATGAAAAATTGACTTGTTTATTCGTTTTTGCAATATTTCCTTTTGTTGATTGTTGTTCAAGATTACTTTTGTGTTGAGGACTGAGTTACATAGACATGTGTAACTCAGCCCAGAGACCCCCATTAATAAAAAGGAGATCCCTTTAACCCATTAACTGACTAGAAAATATATAAATTATTTTTCTCTGTATATAGATTTCATACAATATAATATGTATATACATATACATATGCACAATATTTCGAATCGTCTTTCTCGATCTGCGCATGCTTCAAAGAAGAAGAAGAAGAAGAAGGAATTCAAAAAGGGAGTGTTACTTCTCCTGCTGCTTCTCCTATTCTTATCTGTCTTTTTAAACACAATTTGAACACCCTCTCCTCTTCTTTCTCAAAAGGAAGGAGTCCGGAGGAGTTGTGAGTTGCCTCCGCTTAGCTTATTATTATTTATTATTATACAACATTCGACTGCACTCACCTTCTCCTGCTTCTTCTTCCTTTTCTGCTCTCTCTCTCTCCCTCCCTTCCACAATTCCCTCTTCGCCTACTACTACCTCTTTGGCAGGAGAGGCTGGGAAAATCTCTTCTTCGGTTACTGTATTACATACAGTAACTGTAGAGAAAATAGTGTAATGAAAAAGATTTCTCTTTCGCGCAGTTATCAGAGGATATTTGGCAGGGAATCAGTTCACCACCCTTCCAATCCATATACCTCTTTATTTAAAGTCTCCCCAACTCGGAGATAATAAGTTGGTCCTCATGGAGATTTGAGAGACGCTTTTCTTGGATTCTTTTCTATTATCCCTTCCACGTTTTTTTCTTCTTTCTTCGTTTTCTCAAACAAAAACAAACAAAAAATTACAAATATTCAACATCACTCGGTGTTCCTTAAAATATTTTCTCCTTCAAAATCTCTGAGATCCAACATATATACAAAATCATCTAGTCAACAACGAGTCTATACACACTATTAGTTAAAAGGAGCAATAGCTTAATCTCTTCACCTTGAGGTATCTGCTGGCCATGGACCGGGAAACACTCAAACAACAAATTTCAAACATGCATTATCAAGCCAAGATGGAACGATGGCCCCTCTCTAAATCCATAGAAGCGTGAGTTACATTCTTGTCATAATTACTTGGTTTGTTTGTTTTTTGTATGTTTTTCTTCTTCGTTTTGTTTCGTTATCTGCGTGTCAGTCCTTCCTTATTTGTGAAAGCAACATGAATTGAGTTCAGAGAAATAAATAGTCTCTAAAAAATTCCTGTTATATGTATATTATGTAGATAATACAATACCCAGTAAAAACCCGAAGGACTAAACTTTCCATCCCTTCGAATCTACTTACGGCAATACTCTCATATAATTCGGATTTTATCCATCTGAGTTTTACTATAAACAGTACTATTTTTCATTTCATGATTCTTTAAGTAACAAAATTCCCCATTTACGTGCATGAAAAAGTTAGTTCCTAATACACCTCCTGTGTCTAAAACAGCCTGGTATATCTGCCGAGCCAATTACCCAGAATGCATAGGATATTTCTTCATAAATGCACATTTTCCAATGAATTATTATTATTATTTTTGAATTGTATAATATTACCTATAAGATATTGTTGTGAATCCACGGAACCAATTATTGAATTGTTTAGACTATTGCAGTACAAATTAATATTTATTCTGCCAATAACTTGCAAATTGTTGAGAGAGTAAAGGACATTTTATGTTGCTCCAGTTCAGTAGATTTATCGATTATATGCATAAATATATCCAGTCCTTGAGTTTTTTTAGAAGTTTAGTAGTTGATGTCTGTTTATTTAAGCAAAATAGTTTTTCAAAGTAAAACTTATGTAATTTTTAAATATTTATGAAAATAAATATACTTTTTAAGGTGGTGATGAAGATTCTATATTTGGAAAGAAATATTTAAATAATAATATATATGTGTGGATATGTTAAAATACTTATAGATGTTGAAAAAAGTGAAACATATTATAATACTTGACATTAAGGCCTTATAGATATAAACACTTTATTTTTTATCATTTTTATATTTTTCACAACATCCAAGGAATGAGATTTGAAGTCTTCATTTATTATTTATTTACATATAAAAGTTTTTATTTTTATGGTATTTATTCGAAAATTACTTATGTGTGTAGAATTGTCTGTAGATCAGTGGTTCTCAAACAGGGTGCACTGGTGCACTCCGTGGCATTCCTGAAAAAAATATCTATTTAATGAAATGAAAAACAAAACAATACTAAATTAATACCTTTTCCATTAGTGCAAGGATCATGATTTGCTTCATAGTATGACATTATTGTTATATCATCTTACTATGGTATAAAAAAGTTTGGGGAGCAGTGAAGTCTATGTACACATTTGAGAATTATTTTTGACCATGTATAAGTTATGATTTATGTATGTATTATGCGGAATTAAATGTATTATATATATATATATATATTGTTTCTTTACATGCATAACCTCTTGTGTTTATTGTATTCATGTTTTTGCAAAAGGCAACTTGTTCACTCTTCATGATAATTGAATATGATTATTATGACCTGGCGCATTTGCATAATTGTTTGCTTGCAAAACGTAAATTTAATTAAGTATATGTACATTCATGCATACATAAACTTTTAATTACGAGGGTAATCAAAAACAAACCCGTAAAAATAATTTTTGTCACTTTATAACAACTATGAAATGGCCTAGTCCATTCCCTATTTTTAATTGTAAATATTTGGAGGCTTGACCAAATTTTAATTTATTTGTATTTTTTAAGACATTTGGAGACAATTTGCAAATTTTGAGGGGGTTTAATTCCTTAAAATGTCCTCCTGTCTTATAAAGATCTGAACCGTTCTCATATATTCAGTCTCTTCTGAGGCTGGAGCAGTTTTAGACCAATTTTTTTAGAGGACTTGAAGAAGTTTGTGTATATAATAAGATGCATGTTGCTTATGCCCTTTTCTAACATTTTGGGGGTGTTTAGTCTTTAATGCTTTAAGCTGCCCTCTGCCCTGATGTAACTACAGCAAAGAAACTTAATTGATCCATCGAATTGAATTTTGTCACAAAGTGACTAAAATACTCGCCAAATAAATGTTTCAGACAGTAGTAGGATTATCAAGCTATCTATTAGTTTAAGTTTTATACTTTTGAAACTTGATAAAAATAAATATATTTTTTATTGATTTGTATTATAAGAAGTTTTTCTTAGAAATCCGAACATAACTATTAAATATAATAAAGGACTTATTTAATGGGAATAGTGTGTGCAATACAATGATGCACTTGTACGGGGAAAAGGGCCCCTTTAAAAAGCAAACAAACAAAAGGCCTTTTTCATTCAATACAATCAACGATTTATCAAAGTATAATAAATTGAAAAAACCAACAAAATTTTTATTAAATCAAATGTATTTCAATTTTGTGCCTATATCAGATTTATATGATTCACGTCATGAAAATGTCTTTTTACTAGGTATTAGATTTATTATCATTTAATTTATCGGCAGATTAAAAAAAAATATGAGGAAAAGGATTAAAGAGTAAATCCGACAGAATTACAGTATATACATATCTTCATCTGTTACTCTAAATTTGCAAAAGGCTTGAAAAGATGAATGAGTCATCTATGACATTGAATTTGCACACAAAAAACAAAGCAACGTCATTGTATCCTTCAAAAAGTAAAAAACTTTTAAATTTGTGTTAAAAAAAAGCGTTATATAGTCATAAATAAGCAACAATCATTTCGATTCCGTTTTGTCCACTCTTTTGTAATCTATGAATAAGTTGGAAAAAGTGGATGTTTTGAATATAAATATACATATTTGTATATGATATAAATAAGTTGACTATATAATCATGATTAAATGTCACACCTGTTCAGCTTTTATCCTACGTCTCTTAAACTTTGAATGTCAAACCCTTGAATAAGTTAATATTTAGAAACGACATTTTATTCTGTTTTATAAATAGATAGATAGTAAAATATAAATATTTATTTCGGGAAACTCTAGAAATTTGTTAGGTAAAAGAGTTAAAAACCATAGCACGTTTATTGACTCTCCCAAAAGAAAAAAGAAAATAAATCCGTAGTTAGGACTATTTTTCATTAGATGCAAAATAAGGACGGCTGAATGGTGCTCAAGTAATCAAAGTTCAGAACACCCTGAATTAGTAAAATCGACTGGTGATGTAAAAATAAATCCAAAGAGTTCTTATGTTAATGTCATGATGTATACAAAAAAGTTGTGTGTTCTTAAATATAAAAAGAACATAAAATTTATGGATGTACGTATCTGGAAAGTAATGTTTCCAGGTAAGGTACAAAAATGTGTATACATATTATGAACTATTTAATAGGAAAAAATATATTCATATAAATATAAAGAATTTTTTTTTTCACTTCAATATTTGATAATCAACTTAGACAATGAAAAACTTTTACAAGGCATACATTTTTCCTCTAGAAACATACAGAGTAAAGAAATTTACACTTCATAGCTTTAGCTACCCTTCCGCCCTCTATTCCCCCTTTAACTTTTATATATTACTTAACCTTGAAATCCTTTCTCAAAATCAATATGAATTAATACTTGTGTATTGTGTAGCATTCATTCTATTTATATCTACGTTAATAAATCAAAGTCACTCAACCTCTTTTTCACTATTAAAATATGTATATTAACACTCTACTCTATACATAAAACAACTCGAATGCGTACTTGAATAAGTAAAAAAAGGAAAAAAACAAGAATATATTTGAGTGAGACATTTTGGCCTGATGATGACTTGATTATTCGAACATAGTGTTACAATCTATTCATTTCATGATTTAATCAATTGCCTCATATAAACAAGAGCAGAGAGTTTTCGTTGTAACTTCTCAGGACTCTTCCTCATGAACCTTCTTTCTCAATTATATATGTGGTGAGTCAGCACAAAAACAATCTAAAACAAAAATACAAAATATGAAAAATTACTAATATTCAAATTTATCTTCATGAATCCAAAGGATACATCTTTGTAGCTTTTGGTGTAATGCCATGTCATAATTAAATGTAATACAAATGAGTTTTCTAGATCTTAAATCCATTTGTCAAAAAAAAAACCTAAATTACTTTTGACTCGCTAAATGAAAGTTAAGGAATTAAAAGATAAAACACTATCGTAGGCCAGGGGTTGTCACAGTGAGACGGTCAAGACCACCTTGTCATAGAAGGAAAAGAGTGTTTTTAATTTTGTTTCTTTGGACTCGATTTCGTCACCAAGACTTTGAAGGGACCAAGAAGACACAAGAACCTTTAAAAATCGGTCTCGAGACTAAATTATTAGCAGACACAGGTCCATCTAGTGACTTAATTTGATTTATGAGACTTTTTTGGCTCTGATATGACTTTTTCATAATGCAAAATATATTCATTATTACTTTGTTTTTTGTGACCGGAGATCATTAAGTTACAAATTTGCGACGGAAGCGAAGGATTATTGAAAATAATTTATTAGTAGAAATGAAATGACATTAATAACTATATGTTGAAGTCTAGAAATATATGTAATCCAAACTCTCATTTTTGAGAGAAACATTAAGGAAAAAAAACCTCCTTGCTTTAGTATTGACAGGCCTCATATTACATACATACATACATATACAAAAAATATATAGTAAAGAACAAGTTATTAGTATAACAGCGTCTTGACGAAAAAGTTTTAGCAATTTCTTTCATTTTTTATTTAGAAAATAAGTAACGAATTTCTAAAAAAATAAAAAAGTTAGTTTTATATTGTACATATGTATACTTAGGTGCATAAATTATATATTATAAACAAGTATAAAGACACACAAGGGCTCATAACATGTATGTAGATATAAATAATTTGCTTTGAATCTCTCTCTCTCTCTCTCTTTCTTTCATTCTTTCAAAAATTGAACCCTCTATGTATGTAGTATAATACCTATATGTACACCAATGGATGACATCACAGTTGTCTTTTGTGACGTTTAATACGTATATTTGTTGAAATATACATACATACATACATATTATTTAGACAAATACACAAAAGTAATTACTGTATCTATGATTTAAGTTTATACTGATATTTCTATATTTAGTATCATCATTTTGAATACACATGTATCATATATTTCATTTTATGCTTCATAATATGTTTATCTGACTATAAATGAGAAAGAATTAATGGAGCTCCTTTATCAAAGAACAATAGTGGAAATTATAATCTACTTTTGTCCACATGTATATACATATACTATATGTATGTCACTCTTTCTTTTATGTGAACATATGTATGTATCGAGGATCAGGGTGTTGGAAGACATATTTTGTACATATACAATATGTATATTAAATATACTTATTTATACTAATCTATCAATCTACAATTGGATTGACTCAAACTAAGTTACATCCTGTCAAGATATATTAATAGGGATGTACGGAAAAATACAGTGTGCTTCAAGATGGAGCTCCAACGGATATTGCAAAAAAAAAATCATAGAAATGGTTGAAAGAAACAATTCACAATCG
Organism: Lepeophtheirus nordmannii; assembly: GCA_963680855.1. NCBI lineage: Eukaryota > Metazoa > Arthropoda > Copepoda > Siphonostomatoida > Caligidae > Lepeophtheirus > Lepeophtheirus nordmannii. The sequence continues at coordinate 29,699,948 of OY804522.1, read as the reverse complement.
CTATGGCCTCCTTCAAGTTCAAATTTGATACCCTTCGATTATTTTGTGTAGTGTTATCTAGAGTAGAAGATTAAGCTTCATTTCTATCAAAATTGGGAGTATCTTTCTTTAGCCATTGAAGAAGCAATGGAGGAACTTCCGAGCAAACTTGTTTATCGAGCATAGTGGGTAACAACTGCGTTTATATATTGAATAAGCTATTTATAAAAAATAAACCTAGAGTTTTTACTATTTTTATTTTCTAAGTTAAATTGTGCTCATTAGTTATCCCTTGAATTAATACCTTTATGAATAACCCTGTATATATTAATGTAAAGATTGTGAATCATAAAAATTTCAGACACACCCTTCAATAAAATTGAAGAGATGAGATCTTTTTCTAACAAGTATTTAGAAAAAGTCTGCAATTTAAGTTGTCCTAAGTTCTACAGAATATATGAATGCCTGAATGAATTTAAACTCTGAGAAATGTATCCCTCAATCCCTTTGCTATATTTAGATTGACCCTAAGCTCTAAAAGAAATAACTCGTGAAGATTATGAGACGACGTCTTTGTACATATTTTGTTGTCTATTTTGATTCTTAAAGTGACTTTTGTATTGTCACTTCTAACACAACTCTGATGATATTTCTATAGAATATTTTAATTATTGACATATGTGTGTACACATATGTGATTGGACCTTTCCAGAGAGAAAAGTGAGGAGAGAGCGTTTCTCTTATAAGGCCAATAACTACATAAATACTATGTATTTTATAAAGGCTCATCTGTTTCTGGGCTTCAGTGCTAGTTTTGTCAACTATGACTTGGCGAAATGTATTCGGCAAGGATTTTTTAAATGATGATAATGAGAAGAAGGGGAGAGAAAACATACTTTTTTTTTAATGTTTCGTCTAACTAAATAAAACAAAACAAAATGTGACAAAACAGTAGGAATTGAAAAAAAAAAATTGCTTACAACATTAACATAGACCTATTTAAAAATAAGTTAAAGTTCATTTCGTTCAACAACCCTAATTTTCCAGCAGGCATATTCTTTTAGAACGTATAAGGCCTAAAAAGTGCTAAAAAGAGTTGAGAGAGGAATCTAAGGAACATTGATCTTCTTAAACATCTTATAGACAGTTCCATACAACAACTGCCAGCTATGGTATTTGAATGAAAGAAATTTCAAACTATTTTTAATCTGAAGACTTCTCCTCCCATCAAAGGACAACAACATTAAATACCAACATTCAGCCTCTTGTGACAAGACATAACCAGAAGAATTTATAAATAACTAAATTGTCATTGAATATTTGTTAATTAATTTTTTTAAGGGGGAAAACACTGGATCTGTTTTAGCTTACGAGCAACTCTACAGTATCTAATAATATACCAGGCATGATAATATATTTATGTATAGTACCTATTCATTTAATATATTCCTTTGATTAGCCTCAAGTGGCCTTTCTTTTTATGTCACACCCTATTATTGGGTGTATTATACATGCTAATAAATATATTTTGATAATGATTTATACTATACATAGCTTTTAATTAATTGGTATTCCATTCATTCTTTAATGATATTCAAAGTGCAATGTACAAATGTTCAAAAGTGAAGGACTAAGTTTACACATATGTATGTACATATGTTTATTTGAAAGCCAGTATGACGAATGCTTTTGTCCGCAGTTGGGTATTTGCTTTTCTTTTTGTACAAAAAGAAAACAGATTTTTGAGGCATTGACGTCTCATTTGACATGTTTATTTAACTGAAGGTCATTAAAAGGAAAATAAATATGTATGTATTATATGCCTTACAAGTCTAATATGATATTTAGTTTCACAAAGGGTTTAATATATATACATATATATATATTGCTACAAATGACTGTAATTTCTTTATGAAGGTTTTTTATTTGTTTATTATTTATTTAATTTTGAAATGGGCTTTTTTTTTCAATTACATTAAATGAATGCCTTTTATTTATGTTTTATGGTAATAAATTATTGCTATTAATTTATTCACTAGAGAAAAAAATACATACATAATTGGCATTGAGAAATGGTGCAAGGTTGAGTGATGTACTATGATGAATAATGTTCCATGAAATAATAATATTAGTTACTGGGTTTTTTGACTCATTAATTCTTGTATTTCGTCATGTTGCTTAAATTGATAATATAATAGAATACTAAAAAAACCGATTGCGTTTTATAAAATGTATTTAATTTCATAATCATTCAAGCTGTTAATTAAAAGCTTTGGCTTTTTCTTTCTTTTCAGAATGAAGGAATTCATTGAGGAAAATGAGAAGTCAGATCCATTGATCCACGCTCCAGATAAGAAAAACAATCCCTGGATGGAGAAAGGAAAATGTAGTCTTATGTAATTTTGCAAAAAATGAATAAATGGAAGAGAAATAGCCCACAATAACAACATCATCAATTACGACGGCAATAGATCCTTGAAGATCTTCATTAAAGCCTAAATATTATTCATATTAAAAGATCTGATGCTATAACTCTTTGAATTTCTGATTTTTTTTCTCTACATAATTTGAAATATGTTATTTTATTAGTTTTCAAAACAAAATTCAACTTTTTTCGTTTTTGCACGTACAATAATGATTCATTTTATTTTTGATCTAAACTTATTTAAGTTATGTAATCAAGTGGTTGCTAAATGTGGTTTTATTTTTGAATCCATAACTTTAATGAAAATATACATACCCTGAGTGTGATCTAAAGGATTTTTAAACTAAAGTCCTCCCCATAACTTTTTTCTTCTTCATATTTATAAAAATATATCTCAAACAAGGTCATTTCCCTAATAATTTATTCAACCTATGTATTAAAAAAGTATATAATATATTTGTCTTTGTCAATTCTCTTTCCCTCTCCTTACGCAACACAAATTAAAATGCATAATAAGTAAAATATTTAAAAAACCTAAACATAATACCAACACTATATTAGGACGATTATATAATGTTAATTCATGGAAATACATATAATAAAAGAGCATGGGTCGTGAGAAAAATGCAAGATTTTTCAAATTAGAAAAACAACAACACACAAACCAAAAAGGCTCTCCAATGATCCACAGAATCATTCTCTCCCATGAATAAAAGTGTTTCAGAGGAAAAAATCCGTTAATTTTTTAAGAAATGTAAATTTTGACGTAATTGATTTTCAACTTGTATTCATTTTCAGATAAAATAAAAAAATAAAAAATAGAGAGAGAGACAAACGAGCTAAACAGAAATATTGAAGACGATGAATATGATTTGAAAATAATTCTCAAAATTGAGTCCATATATTTTTTAACAAATTATATTTAATAATATTATTTTAATATTTATTTGGGGCCATTATGAGAGGGATTGTGGCATTGGGTTGTTGCTTTTTTGGTTATGATCAATCGAGCAAAAGTCCACCCCGTGTGAAAAAAAAAGGATTAATAAATAATGGTTATGACCATCTGTCTTGAATGCATTTAAACATTTTTTTGCTTCTCTTCTTTATTAATTCACATATTTCTTTAATTATTTCTTCGTTCCTTGCTTGATTCGAAAAAATTCACATGTCAATTTCATAGTTATAATTCGTATTTTAAGATATTACTACTTCTATAAATACTTTACTTTATCATTAAAATATTATAATTATTATCGAATCACGATCATTATCTTTACATATTATACATGTATATATTAATCATATAATTACATAATGCAATTCTTATTCTTCAAATCCTTAAATATGCTTTTTTTTCCTAGATACAAAGTTTCTAATCCAATTTTGATTCGTTTATAATTTTATTAAATGGAATTCATTATAGCATTAATTAGTTTTTGAAAAAAACAAAACAAAAAAAAACTGCTCCAATCCCTTCTTTTTTTTTTTAGCTTTTTCCTTGTTTTAAAAGAATAAAAAGTTTACAAAAGAATGATTCTCACATAAAATAACTTAAAAATAAAAAGAAATGTTGATTCTAAAACAAATGTGCATTGTTATTTCAAATAATATTTGAATTGAATATCCATTGTGAGACAAACCTGAAGCGAGACAGCCTCGACTGTTGAATGAAAATATCGGGCCTTCATTTTATTAATAAGTTAATATCGATCAACCAACAAAATATTTCATGTATATAATTGGTAGTTGTCATAAACAACGATTTATTAAGTAGCGAGTATAGAACGTTATTTCCAAATCTGAATGAAATAACTTAAGGATCCCCCTCCTCCAGGCTATTGAATCGAGGAACAAGGGAAAAAAGTAATAAATGGCTGGCTATCTAACCAATATGTTCAAAAGATCTTATATCAGATATGAAAAAACTTTTTTAAGTTTAGTGCTAGGGCGCGAAGCTTTATTGGTTCTTGTGAAATTCCCTTACCATCTCTACCCATTCTTATATGCTAGGAAACTTGGTTAGAGCCAGTTACAAACGGCATTTATGAGACTATTTCCACTGTAAAAACCTGGGGGAGTTATTCAAAAACGATACCATGATTTCGGAATTAATAACCATCAATGCCAATTTTAACAGTATTCCTAAGACGATAAAAGCTTTGGAGTAAAGAATACCACTTCTTACGAATGTAACAATTTCAACTGAAAAAATCTATCATATGACTTTATAATGTAACCTTTTCGAAGTAAATTAATAAAAACTTTTGGAAAAGAACGTTGGTTATGACAAATTGAGAAATATTACTTCAAAAAGTTTGTGAAGGTTATAAAGACTTTGATAATTATAGAAATTGACATATCCTCATATTAAAGATATTCTTATTATGAAATAGAATCTTGAGCTAATAAAAATTTCAATCTTAAAAGTTTGTAATTTTATTTACCATACATTTTTGTTAATGGTTTTTTCATCCCTTTTTCATGTGTATCACGATATTTTCTTTCAATATTTTAATGGTTCCATCAGCAGGTATGTATCTTAAGATATTAGTCAAATTCGCTGAGTAAAAATTATAAGAGAACAACTGTAGAGTGAAAAATTATTACATGGATTTTAAAAGAGTTTATCCATAATCACAAAATCCAAAACTGATATCAGTTTTTCTCTCAGGTCAGGCCAGATTTTTGAGTAATCTGGTTTTATAGTTATTCGTAAATAATAATATTCAATCATTTTCCACCTCTAATACAGCATCAGAAAGTTGCAATTAATAAACTTCAGATGGATTTGATTCTACATACACTAAGGCTGAACATCGTTTTATCTTTATTGTATTTACTATATCTGAATATTCATGATACAATTATGATATATTGACATGTTCTCATGCTAAAGATATTTTTGATATGAAATGTAATTCTTTAAAGGTTTATTTTTTATTTATTAATCATTTTTGTTAAATATACTTTCCCTCATTTTAATTATATTCGTTTAGTTAAAGAATAAATAATCATTATTATCAGACTAAAAACTTGAATATAATTATATATTCAGAACAGAGTTTAGTATTTATTTTCTTATATTTGTAAAAAAATTTTACAAATCATGAAGTTTAAATAAAAATAATAATAAATCCAAAACTAATTAACCAATTTAAAAATTTGGAAAATTTTCTTTTTATTTAAAGTAATATCTACAACTTTAACTTCAATAATATCTTTTTAAAACATCAATTTAATTTTATTAATTGCTATAAGTCTAAGAAGATCTGTCAAAGCTACATTTATAGTGTTTTATCGACAGAAAATAAGCTGACTCCCATGGTTACCATATCATTTTTTATGTCATCAAGGGGAGGGGCTTTTTTTTACTTGCTGACTGCACTCATTTTTACATCTCTAATGATTATATTATTGTCCATACACTGATGTTATTTAATTATAAAAGTTTATTCTCCTCAGACCAGTAATGCATTTTCCTACCGAGAAAAGACATTTGATGTTCAATAAAGGGATTTAAAATTTAATATTATATTACCATAAATGTTACTCCCGTCTTCTCCTCGCGCTCTACAAAAGTCGCAGCTTCAAGAATAATGTTGAGTCCTTGTTCAATGAGAGATTACGTGGCTATCCTGGTATCAAATGTTATAAATCAATGCAATGATTTCAATATATGTAGGAACCAATTATATTAATTCTAGGATTTAATATTTTTGAGGATATTTCTGTGGATTCCTCCAATTATTATGAGATGCACATAAGGAATAATTATATGTATAATCCAATATTCTAAAATAGGATGCAGGAATTTATCCCACTTATTTTTAACTCTATTCATTTATCAATACAGCCATACCCCAAACAACGTGGGAAATTGGTTCCAGATTATTTGAGACGAATTAATATCGTATTATTCATTTTGCATGTATATTATTGTAGACTTGATTATAAAAAGGGGCTTTAAAGGAAAATATATTTGTATAGCTATAACAAAACTTGGACTGATGAAATCTGGACTAAAGGATTTTATCTTGGATCTAGTAGTATTTTGTATAGTTTGTGGTATACATATTTGTATCTGATAAGGAGTACTGTCATAATTTCAAATCAGGGGACTTCCCTCAAGACACCGGTGAATATTGTGAAAGAAGAGGCCAACACATTACCCAGCCATAACTTTTTTATGATGAGTACATATACATATATTATGTAAATATACACAAGCATAAAGTTAATGCCTGATCCAAAAAAGTTGCAGTTTCTTTTTCTTTTTAAATATGAAAAAAGAGGTATCAATACAGTTAAAAGAATTATATTTTCATAATTTCGGTTACATCATCAGTTGTTGTGACATGAGTTTTTTGCTTGTTAAGGTACATGCTACATATAACAATTTTTCTACTTTAATCACATGAGTAGTGAAGTCTAACTTTGTATCTCTCAAAATGATACCCCAGTCACTCAAAGGTATGGAATGAATTTGTGGGTATTTCCTTTATTACTCAATACTCGTGGTTTTGAATGTTAATCTATATATTAAACCATGTGAAATCATTCGAAGCTGTGAATATCCTTATTATCAAATAAATAATTTCCCAACAGTTGGAGACTATGACGTAATTGGTTAACGACAAAATGAGTTTAAACCTTTTTGAAACTCAAATATACATACAAGGACAAAAAAGAACCTGGAAGTTATTGATAGAAGAGGGCTATACAATTTCTAAGCCTGTAATAAATTCATATTTGAATATATGTTTGGGTGATTAACCGTTCATTTTTGCCATGAAATGTTCTCTTTTTTACTCTTGAGTCAGAATAAATTTTTATTAACTCATGAAATGTCATTCAAATCTAAAATCTGCTTTATAATAAAAAACAATAATAAAAATAAGTTTTTAAAGTTTTATTAATTTCAAAATATTAACTCACGTAAATGAGACAGGACCTCCTCTTTTTTGGAAATAAAAATCATGTTAACTCAACCATTTGGGCTAATGGGATGAATAAAAAAGATGCCTTAATACTCATTTTTAAATTTTAGTTTGTTGGTTTGACCAATAGCTCAAACTAACGTTAGCAGATCTCTTTACTTGAAAATATTTTTCTTATACCCTACCCTATGGAGTTTTTTTTTTTAATAAGATCCACATTTTACGCTTTCAAGAAGACTAAAATGTGTTAATTACTCCAAATTCAATTTAGTCCAGTATATCTGCAAAAACCATTTACCCGGGTTGTTGGGAGTATTGCTCTATCTTGACTATAGTGTTTACAATGAATAATTATAAATAGGGGATTTATCTTTTGGAAAGACTTCGACCAGCACGATGTCTGTAATGAGGAAAAACTTGAGTCGGACTAGGAATCATCGACTTATGTCTAACAAATTAATACATTCTTCTTTTTTTGGTTTTCAACATGGAGGGACATATTTATTATTTTCCACAGCCTATCGTTCCTAAAAGAAGAAAAGAAGTAATCATATGATTGTTAATCAATTACGTCATCCATACTTACTGTTCTTTAAAAAATACAAGTTGTCACATATTATACTCACAAATAAGCAATACATCATTTGAGTTAGTCAAGCAATTTCTCCATACATTACTAATCTCCTAGCGTGAATATTATATAAGTATGAGTGATCAGAGTAACTTCAAAGATTTGTGTATGTCTTTAATACCTAGATCCAATTAAAGGACAACGTTTTTGTCATTTGTATACCTTGTATCAATATCATCAGTTTTATCATAAGTTATCCAATTAGATTCCTAAATTTTTTATTATTAATTAAAAGCTAGGTGGTTTGACTTATTTTGCCTATATATTTAATATACCAACAACAAAAAATTCTCATCAAAGAACAACCAAATTTTAAAAACTTGGCTGAATGAAAACTGTATCTAATTCTTATCTCCAGTTTTTATATATAAAAAATGTTGTTGTGAAAAGGATTTTGAAATTCTTTGAATGAGATAATGATAAAAATCACGAAGGGAAAAAATCAAAGGTTTAATAATATAATCTGACATATTATACCAATAGGCCAATTTGAAGACATGTTAGAACGATACTAATATAATAGCCAAATATGAGACGATTAGAAAAATGAAAATCAAATAATGTTGTGCTAATATATTGTATAGTTAAAATGAGATTACTCAAATAAAATGGTATTGACAGCCTTTTGAGGGCGTCTTTATTTATTTTTTTAATACCTTGTGTACTAAAAGTTCAATGACTTCTTCTCTTTGATTCAAAAATAAATTTACAATAGCATATCAAATTATTATTATTTTCGGGAAAACATAGAAACAAAAAAACCATCAAATAGTTTATGATTTAATCAGAACTCAGTTTCTTTTGGTTATTTTACTCCACACAGGATTGGAGTCGCCCAGGAACGTATTATGTGGATATTTGTGTAACAACTCCTATCGGTCATCTCTAAACAGTATTTATTTTTCCAAAGTTGAGTCACAGTGTCTACACTAGCAGTCAGCAACTGGACCACAAGTGGTCCATATGAAAATATTTAATATTATGAAAAGACATATTAGTCCATGTAGCAGTAAAAGTTTCCAGTTTCTGATTTTCACGTAACGTCACCATAAATGAAAATCAGTTATTTTGGAGAAATAGATAACTAAATTTCTAACGAATAACTCCTACACAACCGTTTCGATTTTTTATATTAGGATGGTGTTTTTTTAAGATTTTTTCAATCTGTGTTGTCCGGGGTAACGTTTTTTAATAGCGGTGAAGTTGATGGAGAGTATGCCTCCTCCTTAGATTTTCTGTAGCCCTAATATACCTCTAGCCCAATATTTACCACATTAATATTGTGATGCACTTGAATGCCCCTTTAGTTTAAGAATCATATCTTTTCTATATATACATATGTAGAGATGATATTTGATGTGCATGATTATATTTGAAATGGCCTATAAAAGAAGTAAAGGAAGAGTAGAAGCATCGTGGGAGAACATTTTCTCAATTCAATTTATGCAAAATAGTCTATTCATTTATTAACTTTATCCTATTTCATCTTTTTGTGAATGTTACGTAATAGGATCAAAACTTCAGCATTACACTGTTATTTTGCATTACATAAACTACTTTTGTATTTTAGAGATTAGAAAATAATTTGTAGAAAATGTTTCTGTTTTAACATACAAGTTCATTGTTGAATTTACATTAATTCTTCTCACTGGTTTGTTGTCATACAGATTTCACAAGACAATAAATAAATGAAATTCTATCCATTTGAACATTTATTATGGAATTTATTTCATTGATTCCACTTCTGTTCCATGTATCTATACAAAAATACAAAAAACAAGACTCCCATAGAAATTTCCTATTAGTTTCCCATTTACATTGTTTTATGATATTTTATGGAATAATTCAAGTGACAAGCCTATGTGTGGATTATATAATCCTGAATCCTTGACTGTCATGGAGTGAGATAGTTGTTGAAGAAGAATACGGGTCTTTATTCTATAAAGAAATATATCATTATATTCATTTTAAACATCAGTTTTTATACACAGTTGTAGTCATGTGAACTATATATTTTCAAATTTGAGATAAGAGTAAGTAAGGTAACGCAGCATCAAAAAGAAAAAAAAATCTCCAAAAGTTCAAAATATACAACAACCCCAAAACTGGAGAGCCAAGTGCAAAATAAAAATAGTAGAGAAATATTGTCAAAAAAAGAAAAAAGAAGATGAACCTGATGAAGTTAAATTCCTAAGAGAGTTCCTAAAACTTACTTAATGTCTCATTTGGCTATAAATGTCACCCTTATTACTGACTCAACTTATAAACATTTCTAATAATCCCAAAATCATTAATCCTAGACATTTAGATCACTGATTATTTTTCTTATCTGTAATAATTACATATTATTGACATAATCATGATATGGAAACAGTCAATCATATATTATCATACAAACTTAAAGTAACTTTCCTGCATGAGTCTCGCGTTGGGGTTAAAAAAATTGACTATACAATGTTTTTTTCTAACTCAAGGCAGAAAAAACACTATTTGCAAAATTCCAGATTCCTCATGCCCTTTTCGGCAAATTAACGTTCAAGACACAAATAGTAGGCTCAAAAGTAGACAAATTTATAGCTGATAAAAAATGCAATGGAAATGTTAATGTTGATGAGATAGCATTGTGATAGGGACATACACAAATATGTTGCATAGATCCATGAGTAGAAAAAATGGATATATCGTTGTTAATAAGTGTATAAGTACATCAGGGAAGGGAATTTTTAGTGTGAGAAGACCAGATTGGATATGTCATTAATTTTAATAGGAGTCAATTTTGTCTTGAACTCAAACCTCTTTTAAAAACTTGGATTATTTTGGAACCTTAAAAAAAGGTTTCTCAAACTATAGGGCCCACTTTTCATAGTTGAATTTGAAGCAAACTTAGGTATGTGTTTACAAAAAAACTGAGATTTTCTTTGTTAGAATGAGGTATGTTAAAATGCTTAGATGCCACCAGAGACCTTAAGTCCTTAAGTTATGAAATAAATGACTTTAAAAATTATATTATCAGATCAAAGCTTCACACCTATCAGATATAGCCCATGGGTGTATACTATATATAAATATATGATTCTAAGAAAACTACCAGTGAAAACATGCACTATGGCAAAATGCCCCAATGGAAAATTGCCAGAGTAAAAAATTGAATCAAATAACTATACAAAAAAATTTACTCAAAATTTCAGGGTAACTTTTTAAGAAAAGCTAAAAATACCTATTTTTCCCCTCATACGGCAACTTGTAAGCACAAAACTATAAGAAGATGTCATTTGCTAGCTTGTGCTAAAAATACTTTTGAAAAATGAGATCTCAAAGGAGGTTCAGAAATTTTTTGGGCCTGATTGCTTTCAATTTAAGAAATTTGTTTTAATTGATATTTATTAATTTCTAGATAGTACTGAAAATAGGTCTTCGTTTAACTACATAATTACATTAAAATTCATTGGTAGTTCTAGTAACTTTTGAAAAACTAAACAAGATAAATAAGTAAAAATGGCAAAACTTATTGAAGATTCTGATTTTGATAAATCTGATGATGTATCAATTGCAGTGTCGAAACATTCAAGGATCTGCAAAATTATGCTTTTGTCCCATACACATACAGATATATTATATGTCGAAAATCTATTCAACTAAAATAAAGTTGTTGGAGAAACAAATTATAATTTGAACTCGAGTAAATCTTTGGCTTCTAAGTATAAAAATAATAATAATCCAGATTCTAATTAAAGACCAATGGAGTTATTTGTAAGTAGTGCATATTGCAGATCAATGCAAATTTACTAAAAATTTTGAATTAACGGCCTTTGATGTTTTCAAATATTTCTTCAGGTTCTTTATGTTGAAAAAATTACTGTGGAAACCTGCCAATGAAAAAAATACATCTCAAAAAATCACTCGTGTCCTATGAATTTAATTTTTGCAACTACAATTGAGTTTCAGTGCTCAAACTCCTAAAAAGTAGAACTCTAAAGTTCTACTTGAAACTCGAACACAAGTTCGGTAGTCGAATTATCCGCCAACATACTCCCTCCCTCTCTTCCTTGTTTATTGTGAGAACAACAACAACTAGAGATAATAATAAAAAAAGAACAAAACACTCCAAAAGTATATCAGCAATCAAAATATATGTGATATAAATTGATTCACTTACCTTTGACTACCCTCCCACTTCTCCAAATCTATGGAATGTCAATAAATTCAACTTTTCCTATCCATGTGCAAATGTTATATATGCTTTATTATACGAAATTCTCGCCCTATTATCAATTGTTATTTGTTCTTGAATATTTGTTAAATTAAATAAATGGACAACTTTTTGTATGAAATTATTAAAATCATCAATGTATCTATCTTAATTGTTTTGGGTAGGGATTCACGCAAAATCAGAGCTAGATAGAGGGTTACATCAACAAATAAGTATTGTGGAGTTTATACATTCAATACGACATAAACCATTAATTTTTCCACTCTAAGTGTCAAAGGAGTATAACATAGTGACATTAAAGCTCTATATGTCTGTAAAATTAGTTTTGGATACACCCTTGGGGTTCTTGTATAAATTCCTTTTATATGTAAATCTTTCACATAATAAATGTACTTTAGCATGAACTTATATATTATATGCCCTTGGTTCGTAGGTATGAAAAGTAAGCCTTTGCTATATGATATTCAGTATGATTTTTGAGCAACCAGGATTCTGCAAGTAGATGAGAACTAAACATAAATTTGTAATTGAGTATGAACTATCATTAAGAAATTTATTGAAATCCATATGACAGATATGAATCTCAACTATTTATTTGTCAAAACTATATTGAAAATTAAAGAACTTTCAGTAAACTTTGTTTAAAAGTCTCTTTGATTGGTTACCATTTAATTTACCTCCTCTCTATGCAACTAATAATACCGTAATGTATCATTAGTTTTTAGCCAGTTTTCGAGCACAAGCCATACATGTTTCTTACATATACTCCTTCTAATTTTATTGGCAATGCCTTAGACGGGGCTAGGACAAGGTAGAAATTAATATCTTTTTTTTATTTGATTTTAATAAGACATTGAAAAATAAAGAAAAAAAATCCGTATTGTGTACTGACTTGGGGCTGACAAATTTAAGGATCTTTACTGACATTTAAAAATCTAAAATCTATTTTTCTTTATTATAAGTATCTCAAACCTAATAATGTGTGTTCAAAATATATAATTAATGAATGTTTATTAACCCTTAAAGAGTCTAACATTGTGTTTTAAAATGATGAAAAAACAACCAAAAAGCAATTTAATAAATGTAATTGGTGAAATTATACAAACAATTGATGTCTCTAATGATCCGAAAATTAAGGATAGGTTTATTTGTTATCCATGATCCTTTTTTTTTTACTTTTATACGACTTAAAGTCTTGTTGTCAGTTTTCCATTGTTTTAATATTCCAGTAGTATTTAATTTGTCCACATTCACATCACACATGTAGCATGGATTGTTGAAGGCTGTACTCTTAACACCATTTTGCAAACTAAATCTCAAGTGTACTTGATGTTTACAGTATCTATCTTCAATAGTTTTATAATAATTTATATATTATCATATTTCTCTGCCACAATATTCCCCGATAAAAACAGTATAATTAATCTTTTGATTCCAGAGTCTTTAAAATATGCTTTTCTTCTTCTTTTAAATGAGTCAATATCATTCAAAATGAGACTAAATATCACTTTTAGAACCGCCAGAGTCTAAACAAAGAACCATTTCAGATTCCGTTATGCCTTTGTATGCTTTGATTAAATCAATTGAAAACATATGTTCCTTCTGAAAACAAACAAATCAAATAACTGATCGATAATATTCATGGCTTTCTCCCATTTTTTCATCAATTGTAAATTGTAAAGCAAAACGATTGATGATTATTATTATTAATTAAGTAATGAAGGGGGAAAACCCGTCCTATTTATATTAAATTTATATAAATGTACTTTAGGTTTTTGTAAATAAACTTAGAAATTCTTAAATTTCATTGTCCATATCTAATTATGAATTTACGTCATATTTACATATATTAAATTTATATGAATGTAATTTAGGTTTTTGTAAGTAAACAAAGAAATTCTTTAATTTGTATTTGTGCATTCTTATTCAATTTACATTAGAGTACCTTTTTTTTATTTATTTTGTTGATGAAACAAAGACATTTTCGATTTTTTTTATTTATAATTAATTACGCAGTTTTGTCAGTAAAATAAATTAATTATTGAAGATAATGATCCATGAACACATCTATATGTACTTTATCTTGGAAACATTTCTGTAAACTTTAGGAAGTTTTTACTTCAAAATTCAAACTTTCGGCGATGTAAAACAGGGTATTGAGTCTAATTTTATTAGCTAATTTAGTAAATTTATGCAACTTTGCTTGGATTAAAAAAAAAAGAAGCATAATACAAGGCTATGTAATTTTATTGAAAAAAAAATGTGTTAGATATCCTCAACATTTGTTATAAATTGTATAATAATGCAATATTTAAGCCGTAAAATTTAATTTTTTTAAAAGAAATTTGTAAATAAACAAATGTTTTATGTGCATTAAACAGTATTTTTATGTCAATTATTAACGAGGAGATATTTATTTTTACGGACAGTCCATAAAATATGTTTTGTAGATATTACTCAATTACAATCTAGTCTTTTACAAAATAACTTGAATTTGTTTTTTTTGGTTTTTACTAAAAACATACTTCATTCACAAGATTTTAAAATTTTCCCTTGGGAGAAGTCACATACTTTACAGTCAGCTTTCTCATTTTCAATATTTTTTAATGAAATTTTAATAAACTAAATAACTGAGATTTATATTTGTCATATTTTTATTAATGAAATAAACTGTAAAGTCCCTTTTTGATACCGTCATTCATCATTGAACTTTTTCTCAACGTTAGCAAAAAACACGATGTATCAAGATAAAACCTACATAAAATAAAATTGCATAAAATTTATACTATAGGGAATATAAAAATGGTTTCAAAAGTTTTGGAACCTCAAATTAAACCCATATCTAGATTTTTACCACCATGATAGCTTAGCTAATGAATCGACAATTATTTTTGAAAAGGTCAGGTACTATTCCAATTATTCTGCTTTTCTTGTCTCTAATCAATTCAAAACAAACCTCATTGTAGAAGTCCAGCCCTTTCATTGGACTTTTTACCACCATTTAATTTGATTATATTGAAATATCTCTGCTGCTCTTGGGCATCAAGTTGCATATAATACAGTTTTTTTAGTCTTTTTTCCTTTTTGAAGCCATTTGATTTATTGTACTTAAGGATGACTTTGGGAAATTTTTCCATTTTATTTATAGATAAATCAACTCTATGCCCCCAACATCGATTTATGATGCAATATGTGACATAATATGTGGTAATGCTCTATTCTTGACCAATGGTTTGTATAGAATTTTGATATCTGTATCAGCAATTAAGTTATTTAGCAATACAAAATTTCTAATGAAGTCATGACTAATTTCTGATCTTTCAACCATTGAAGACAAGAATCAAATGATTGCTCATTAGATGGTCATTCCTAAGTTACCAATAGTCAAATGAATATTGCTTCATCAAAACGTTCATATATGGTGTAAGTGGGATTTTTTTAACGGAAAAATATTAAAATAGTCAGTAGGCTCGCTCTAGTCTTGACACAACATCAATATTCTAAGGGTAGTCAAAAATAACTTTTGTAGTCAAGGCTTTTTTGAGGGCTATGGAAAAACATTTTCGAAATAAAAGTATCTATATCAAGCAATTAAAGTGAAAAGTCGTAGAAATTCTCAAACATTTTGAGAAGAGCTGGCTTACGAGGAGCAGCTCCTCATGACTTAACAAATTTAAAGTTAAAAAGAAGTGACGTATAAATTATATTACTTAAATTTAGAAAGGCCTGATTTACTAAGCATTCAGTATACAAGTACTCAATTTTGTATAACAATCCGTATAATTTATTGATAAAAGCCAATTTGTTGGATCATGTGGAATTCCCTGTAAGACATAGCTAAATATAAAAAAAAGAAATCGGAAAAATGGAGGAACTGAAACTAATTATCTCATATTTTAATTTTTACCCAGACAAATAATTAAATCAAGCCCAGGCTATTTAACAACCCTGGCTACAATACAATTGTTCAATGTAGACCTTAGTGTCTCAATTTGTAATTAACTACATGTGAAGTAGGTAATATATATAAATAAGTATAAAGACAAATTTTCAAGAGTATCTACCTAACTCTACCTCTAAGTGTCACTTGCCATTAACATCGTTGATACTTCTTAAAATTGGAATATTAAAGTATTTTTTTAAAGTGGTAATATCAGGTATTTGAATTGATTGGTTGGTTGGTTAGATAATGAAATATACTACTGAAGCTCAAAAAAAAAAAAAGATATATTTATATAAATATCATGATTGCATCATCGGTAAAATGCCACAAAAAATATCTTTATTTTATTTTAAAACATAACCAATGAAAGTAACGCCTCAAATAATTCCATAATTATTATCTATGAGTGTAAAAATGGTTTCTTTGCAGTCAAGAGTAAAGATTTGCACACAATCAGTGATTTCAATGTCAAAAAATATTATTTTAGATATCTGATTTACTTTATCAGAGGTTATGATCCAATTATGCAAAACATGTTTGAGCAACATGATAACAATAATATTCATTCTAACATATTCGTTTATAGAGCGTAAAGGCAATTAAACTTGTAAAATATCAGTTTACTAATTATGCCCTTTGAAGCCATTATTGCTTCATTTAATGGATTTTTAAATGGTCAAAGGGATTCTATTTATTATTCTATGGGAACATAATTATGTTTACAATGATGAAAAATCTATTTTATTTTAAGATAAAAAACAAAACACACTAAAAAAAATAGGCTTTTAATGGACTCAATGCATACAAAAAGTTTATTTTTGTTTTCATGGTGGATGAACAAAAGCAGTTAGTACAAATGTTGAGTCATGATGATGACTTTAAAAATCCGTGGAAAATAATACTTTAATTATAAGCTTTAACATCCTTAAAAAGTATTTTTTTTTATTTAGTCATCATCGTTATGAAGATGGATTGAAGGGCTCACAATTATGATCCATAGACAAGTCAAGAGACAGTTGCAACATTTTAATTATTATTATTATTATTTTGAAAGGGGGAAGAAGCTCAATTACTGTGAGTCAGTTTGATCTATATAGACACGTCAAAATTTGACACATAATTTATTTACATTTGTATGTTGTTATTGATTGAATTGATTTAAAGAGTATATTTATCAGTAGTTTTTCGTTAAATTGCATATGATTTGAACCTGTCAATTGTTGCAACAGTTTAGAAATAAAATAAGTTTGAGTTAGTAAAAAATTTAGAGAATTTAATTAAAAACTATTTCTTGATTAATAAAATAACTATTAACTTTTCATTTTTTTCAATATATTGAAGTATATCAAGATATGAGACTAATATATTTACCAACATACTTCAAAAGGATTATTTGCCTTTTTTCAACATGCATCGGTGAGTATCCACGTTCTATTCAGGGCCTTGTTCTCATTGGTACATGCAAACTCCTGTATCCTGATGAAGGGTTAATATAAAATAATAAAAATGAATTTATATCACGGGGATCTTTGTAACATTACTGATTTTGACATTACATTGTAACATAACTGACCTCATTGAACCGAACTTCAGAAAATCTTATACTTATCCTCAATCAAGAAACATTGAATAACTGAGTAGAATATTAAAAAAAAATATTGTTTCTTCCAAAAATTACTTTTCAAACTCAAAATATTTCATTTTCTGGCATGGAGAATATACATAAAATCAAAAAATATTCAAAATGATAGTGAATCAAGAGATAGGTAGGAAAAAATACGAAAATCTTGCCCCAAAAGTTATTTTACTTCCATCAATGAACCAATCTTATGTTTTTTTTAGAATTGAAGCTCAAATTTTCAAGTTGAACATCAAATTTGAACATATTTTAAGGTAATGTAGCATACAAAAGAGAAGAATAGACGAACAATGTTAAAGTTTTAACAGTATGTCCTTTAAAATATATACACAGACCTGGCAAGATTGTTAATCATAATTAAAATAAGATGCTATCAACCAATACATTGACTTTGCAAAATAGATACGTTCGTTGCGTTCACGATAGGGTTTACTTTATTTTTTTCTGAATCCACAGTTCAGATACTAATACTCAGTTCATAAATGTATAATACTTTGGCACCGATCATCATTAGGGATGCAACTTTTGTAGAACAGAAGAAAAAGGCTAGAGAGAGGCTTATGGTAGTATTGAATCAACACCCTAGTTAACATCAAATGCATGCTATATAGGTATGTAGAGATATAATGTATTACTGCTCCAGGGTCGAGGATATTCCGTAATTAAAAATAAAATTAGGTGCTGGTAGGGTATTATATTTATAGATATATTAATATCTTAGTTCTATTATTCAATTTTACTATACAAAAAATGTTGGGGGAAATTTTTAAATTAAGGTGTTTCCTCCAAGAACGATATAACAAAGAGTGCACTTAATTTAAAAAAAAGAATGGGAATATCAACCGTTTCTCCTTTTTTTTTTTAATCATAATTATGTATTTTGTTTCTATAAAAGTACCATCCCTGATCATGTCAGCTAAGCTGCTTTCCTCCAAAGAATTCATCTCTAAGAGGGATTTATTATCCTCTTTCCAAACTCTTCGTCTAGAATTTAATCTATGTTCCCAATGTATGCTATTGTAAATCTAGGGCTACACTCAACAATTTGAAGATAGATTCATCATTTTAAGTTTATTATAACATTTGTCAGAAACAGGTAAAAATGTTGTCACCTTAAAAAGTTAAAGTACAAAGAATAGGACAGGGCAAAAATGTGAAAGGGTGTTACTGTCTTGCAAAAAGGAAGAGATTTGCTCACTAATACAGGAATTTACCCTTTTTGTCAGGCGTTTATCTGTCAAGACTTACTTCCTATTACTGTTCCAATCGTTGAATTACTTTACTCCAATTAAATTATACTAAATAGTGATTACAGATTTATTATTAAATATAGTCTATTAAGTGGAAAGAGTCACATAATTTGCTAACATATATTTCTTTTTGAAGATAAGGTGAAGAGATTCAAATATAACCGGGTGATTGGTGACCGTATTGTCATTTCCAATAATCAAAAAATCTTTTTGTGATTTTTTTGATAAAAGGAACCCTTACCTCAACACCTAAACGAGAACATAAAAAGAGCCCAAAACAAAAAAAGGCAACTGATTATCCTATACCGAATACAGGTATTTATTTAAATCAACTTTATCTGTGTAGTTGAGTCATAGTTATAAGCAAAATTAGATTGAAATTTGTAAATGTAAATAGTTATAGAAATGAAATCCACGAAAATATATCCTGTCATAAAAATTACTCATTTCTCTTAAGAAGTACCTCCGGGCATTCATATACCTAGGTGGTATGTAAGTATGTTCATGGCTAATGTTTTCAGGTGAATGCCAATTGTTATATTGCATTTTACAATAACATATTATCCATGTTAGGACACTGATTCATTTTAGTCAGTGTTGTGATACTTTATTAAGAATTGGACTTGGTAACATTAGTTGTTGATTCTTGTGATTTTATTTCTTGTTAAGTTGGGGTTTTTTTTATATACAAATACAAAGGTAGTAGAAGATTATGATTAATTGAGTATATATTATATAGAAGTAATAAATGATAGAAGTTTTCTTTCAGGACACAGATGCATGCACTAGTGATGTATTATTCAATATACAAAAATATGGTTATGGAGAAACGGGTTCAAGGGTGTTTATCTACATATAAAATGAGGAAAATGAAATATTTGATACATGAGCAGTATAAGGTGTGATGGATTTTGGAGTTTGTTCCATTTCCACACTGTACCTCTCTATTTCTCTCGCCTTTCGATACTGCCTTGGTTCAAGGGATATTCATATTTTTAGTCTTTTGATGGGAATGTGGGCTTATCCTTCGATATTTGCGTTCATGTGAACGTAAATACTGTATGTATAGCCAGCATGAATGCAGATACGAATATTTTTAAAGTGCGAATAATCTACAAATGCGAATATTCAATACATCACAAGGACAAAAATGACATGAGAACATGGTCTTTTTTATATTTAAATACTTCAAACATGTAGTTAAGTTACATCCCACGAGCATGATATATATTTTTTTTAATCTCTCGATTTTTCAGCTACTAATGTCCATTTTAATTAGTGTGTGAAACACTTATTTTGCTTATGTGAACAATTTTCATCACAACAATTTATAAAAATGACTAATTACCAACTGATATACGGCTTTCTTTTTTCTTTGTCACTCTTTCTTTTAGAAAGAAAGTTTGATAAATTCAATAAGGATATCATTTTGGTGAATTGATTCACTCAGGATACAAACTTTATTACTACAAATGTGTATCTACTATCATAGTGAGGTAATAACATAACTAGATGTTTATTAATTGAAGTATGTTTTTAATATTACGCCTAAGAGGGAAGAGATAATGTTTCTCCTCTCATGAGTGAAGAGAGTTAATTAGATTTAAAATTAAAATTATCCCTTATCATGAAAAAAAAAAAAGCCAAAACTAATTTATTTTTAATGAAGGCACAGCTCAACAATTAATCTTAAATATTGACGGACGTTAATTGCTTGAAAAAGAAAAAAAAGCAACTACATAGTAGATGTATCATTAATTATATTTATCACTTGGTTTTGTAAAAGAAATAAACAAAAATCATCAATATGTTTGCTAAATCTTGAGAAAACATGTAATCATTTTTTAATTAATCAGTCTATATATTACATTACCAAACTAAGAGTTGAACTAATTAATCCTTTAATAACTCATATACTCTTAATGACTATCCATTATTATTTTCTTGCTTTCTCCCCCCCCCCCCACTCCTCGATCCTTTTACATTACTTTCATAAGTGTCACTTTTTTAAAAGGATACAATTAATATTGTATTCACTAATGATATTTGACCCATAAAAACTGGAGGCAACAATTTGTTTGTCCTATAAAAAAATGTAAAAATATATTGCTGTTTATCATCCACGGAGTCATAGAGGGTTTTCGAGAGTCCCCTTTCTTTTGATAAATATATTTTTAATTGTCATTGGCAATTTCCATATAAAACAATCCATCCCAAGGGATCTTCATTTCTGAATGTATGCATACGTCACTATTTTAGTTATTTGTATGCACTGTACAATGTACATGTATTTAATTGTGCTGCAGCACTTCTTGCACCAGACAAAACTATTTATTTATAGAGTTATGTTTACATTTGAGCATGTTCTGTCAATAAAAAATCCTTGTTATTAAAAAAATGAAAGGC
Source organism: Lepeophtheirus nordmannii (assembly GCA_963680855.1). Classification (NCBI taxonomy): domain Eukaryota; kingdom Metazoa; phylum Arthropoda; class Copepoda; order Siphonostomatoida; family Caligidae; genus Lepeophtheirus; species Lepeophtheirus nordmannii. Next base: position 29,678,525 of record OY804522.1, on the reverse strand, counting down.
ATCAATCTTCTACCTACGTGCATTATTCGTAATCAACAATCCCTTTTGATTAAATCTGTAAATCAAAGTAGAAAACAACAACCACGTGATATAAATGGCTACAAGAGGAATTTTTTATGCACTAGGGGACGCTGAGGATGTCATGAATTCAATTATGACCAACTACACAACGTCTAAGAACTTACCTTGCTAGAAGATTTATCATGTAAAGGGAAGAAAAAGTAGATTATACAAGTTGCAATCACAAAATGGGATGGAAACATTTTAAATTCCGAATTTAATATACGTGATGAAAATATAAAGCAAAGGTTTTATAGGATGTTCAACATCATATCAAGGGAGATATTTCTAAATTTTTTAATGAAAATTACGAATTAATAAGACGTTTTCCGTTGCATAATACATGATCTCTTTCACTCTTAAATAAAGAGGAATAAATTATTAATTTTAATCAAAAAATTGTAACATCTACATACAATCTGATTATACAAGTTACAACTTGTACAAAACCCTAATGTATGCACAATATATATATAAATATGCACCTCAAAAGCCACATCTTGCAATAAAAAAGTTGTTTCATAAGCTAACAGTTGCATTTCAGCTTTGTTTTATTCAAATGAATTAAACTTTGAATTTTGTGAATTCACAAAAAAATACTCCATATTTTAGTAGCTAAAAGGTAAAAAGCAAGTATTATATATAATAGTTCTATGGTTTTAATTTTGAACCGAATATGAGGGATGGGGTAAGACATCGAAATATCACGAATTTGTTAGAGGCCACCAACAAATACATCTTTAAATAAAACATATTTTTTCAATTTTTTTTGTTAGCTCTTTTTCATATTGATTTCCTTGTGAATTCAGACGAAGTAATAATACAGAAAAAATATTGTGTAAGCGAAAAATTAATATTTTTTAAAGTATTAAATTTGATATAACAATTTTTTTTAATGAACTACTTAAAAAACTACGTGTTGCTTTATACTTACACATTTCTGGCCACGAAAAGATAGCTAAATGAGAGTTTGAAATAAATTCAACCACATATAAGTTTTTATTTTGTCACCAAACAACTTTAGGGAAACCCGTATCTGTTTCATGTTTCCCTAGAGAAAGCAATTATTTTATTATTTATTTAATATATAATTGTCTTTATTTGATTATGTAAAGACAATTCAGCTTCAATGAATCCCATAGTTTGTATTTATAAATTCATTTTCGTTATTTTATATTGTATGTATATAGTCATATTATATACATACATATAAATTTACGTACAACCAAGGATGTAATCTCCAAATATACTTTGTATATTAGATATTGGATTTTTTTTTCCTATTTGAGAAATCACACATCCTCCACAATAAACCAATTTATAGAGTACATATATACATTGTACACCCATTTATATTATTATAAAAATAAAAGAAATCTATTCAAGTAAATTTATGAGAGTATATAATGGAGAGAAAATGTTTTAGAGGTCCTTTCTTTCCGTAATTGAAGCTTGATTAAAGTAAAGATAAGTCAATATTTGACCAAAATCCTTTTAATGTAATTTCAAAAACCATTGTAAGATATCCTTTTATTTACTCATATTTTTACTAACAAATTTATAAATTTAATAACATTCCAAATGCGTTGATTATAGGAACATAGAGGTTCCTTTAATAGAAACGTTCGTATACATAGTTCTTATATAGAAATGGAGTTTATTTAATGTATAATATATATGTAGATGGAGAAAAAGAGAGAGGTATTTTAAAAAACCTCTTTGCATTACTTTAACAATAAATATAGGTATATATATAAGTCATAAAATATATTTATAGAACATATTCACGTATATTATGAATATGATAAATATCAAATAGCGTTATAAATGGTAACTTATTTAGAGTCCATCCCATGTTTAACTACATATTTAATAATTATAATTAACGAACTATGTCTTTTTTTTTTGTACCTAATAACTAAAGTATAGCAAAATGAGGTCCATATATGTGCGGTTTGATTAATTATATGTGATGGTGACATTTTGTGTTAAAGCATGACAAAAAGTAAATGAAAACATTTATTATTATTCATTTGTTTCAAACTTCTTAACCTCCGTGTTGTATATAAAGAGACTTTATTTATCCCCTCCTCTAGCCATATTTGAGATATGTCCCTGCAAAATAATTCGAGGAAGTCCCTTATATTCCTTCTCAGATTTACTACAATTTTTAGGGGGACATGTGATTCAAAAGTAATACATACAATAATTTTTAAAAAGAAGCTGTTTAAAATGAAAAAAGAGGAAAATTGACTCACAAAACATTCTAATATATATATATATATATACATTAAAAAAAATCAAGAACCAATAACAACAACAATAAACAATGTTCAACATATTTCCAAAAGAACAGAAAACATTTCAACTTTTCTCTACTCCCTACATTAAATCACCTGTGTTACATCACTGGAAAGCAAAACTAAAATACGATACAACTACTAATTTCTAGTTTAAAAATCTTCTACATAGGTGCGCTAGATACAGGGACGTAGCCAGATATGGTTTCAGCGAGTTATGAACTTCACTCATTTTTTCTAGATTTATTTCACGCTAAATATTCCCAACTGAATAAAATCTAAGATGTCCTTGTGAAACGTGCTTTGTACACTGTGGAGGTGGGGCCTCGGATTTTAATGTAATTAAAAATCTAAATATGAAAGAAAAAAATTATTATGCAACCGTTCATTTTTGAGGATATAGCAGTGATACAATGTACATGTAATAAACTTAAATGTTTCAGATATACTTTTGAAGTACTTTTCTGTTGCTACTTGTAGGAACTATATTATTTACAAATTCTAAGAAATTTTTCTTGTTGAAAGTATGTTTGCTTTTAAATATTCTTGTTTAATCCATTTAGCATGTTTGAAACTTTTATTACTTATAATACAGCCATTCCAAAGAAAACAAGGTACAAAAAGCAGGGCTAAGATATCCAAGATATTAAAACAAAATACGTTGGGTGCATTTCTAGCAAAAAAAGAAAAAAATAGTAAACAAGGAAGCAAGGAAAATGAAGAAAAAGGAAAGCCAAGAAGCGCAGAGATAGAATACAACAGGGAGGAGGGAAATATGGAGGAGAAGAAATGAGAATTTCATGCATGCAGTATTATCTGATCTGCTTAGAATAAAAAATAAAGCCATTATAAATAAAATGAAAAAAAAGTTGTACTCCAAAAGTGGTAGTTACCACTAGAGGGATATAGCTGTCCCAATTGTGCCGTTGGAGGAAAATAGTTAACGTACAATTGTTAATGGTGGAAAAATATGAATGACTGTTCATTCAGAGGATGCAACCTATTGTACCGTTTGTTCCTATTTTAAAAAGTAAAGGGAACAAATCTTGGCTTCCTGACATAGGTCTTAGCTGACTGGAATAATGCTGGTGGTGAGAAAAGAGGCATTATCCCAAAGTAGAGCTATTCAGAAGGATACCAGAGAGCCACAAAATTAATTAAAGGTCATACAAGGCTAAAACATAGATGTTAAATCTGCTAACAGCCCGCAATATGATAAATAGGTTTTGTTCTCCATCATAGATATCATTGTATGTATAGGGCAAAAAAAATGTACCTCTCTGGAGGAACTAGTAAGACATGAGAGACAATGGAAATTTTAACCATTTTGGAGACTAGAATTCGACTCGAGCAACATCTGGAAACTGCAGCCAAGAATCCAATATAGATATTCTCATAAATTCAAAATGAACTCATAGCATGCTGTGTTAATGACATATGAAATACTCCTATAAGCAGTAGCAAAATTCCACAATTCTTCACTGTTTTAGCAGGTGAGTCCATGGATATGAGTGAAATTGAGCAAATATCACTCTCCATTCATTCTGTGAGTGGGGAGGGAGATAATTCTGGAATAAGGAAGGACTCTCTTGAATTCAAACTTTTGCAGCAGACACGGGCATTCTTCAACTTCTATCGGAGTGATGATTTCACATTGAATTTGTAAGGGGCCAAGGTGCATCTACAATAAGTGACCATGTGAGTTAAAAATAAATTGTGATGTACATTTATTGGCAGCACATGGATGTTCAGATCTACATATAGTAAGAAATGCAAAGTCTACCATTGAGGAAATTGCTTTTTCAAATTCCTGTGCCAGAAGAGGTCCCATGTAGGTAAAAAGAGTAAAGAAGAACACGCTAGAAGGACATCAGGGATCCCACTCATGTGCAACAATGGATGGAGCAGAAGATCAACCACTCTCAGTGCATTTTTGGAAAAGTTCATTGCAAAAATCCTTCTACGTATGTCCAAGATATTTTAAGAAAATCATAACAACTGTGATAGTCAATGGAGTACATCATTCAACCAAACAGCCGCAGGGTGCCAATCTGGATATCTTAATGGAATATTGGGAAGAATGAAATACATGGTCGCTTATGGCCAAAAAAAAAAACCAGTACGAAAGTTTCAGGATGTGCTTTGACAAAAGTACTGCATTGGCTAACCCAATAAGTGTTGTCCCATACAAACCCAAGGTATTCCTGAAAAAAAAAACCTGCAGATAAAAAGTGATCTTTGACTATCTGATCAGTTGAGAATCTTTACAAGATAAATCTTCTTTTTTAGATTGTACCACATCTCATGCTTGCATCTCAATTGGTGTCATTCTCTCTGGGAAAAAAAAAAAAAAAACTAACGCCAGAAAGAGAAGATGAAATGCCTCAGTAACACTACGAAGACCTCTCTGATCCAGACACTGCCAGACAGGAAATTGAACACTGGCTACATTAGTTTGAAGATAAACACTTCATACTCCTGTGCTATAAATTCTACAAATGTAGAACTTGTCGTTCTTCCCTAGCGTACAATTTATATAGAATTTTTTTTAAATCATATAATTGACAATTTTTGCAAGTGAGAGATCATTCTCAGCGATAAGAAAACTTATGACATGGCTTATATCTTCTACTATGTCAAACAAAATATTAAAAGTCCTTACGTTAATGCATCAAAAATAGAACTGAAACGGGAAATTGAGAATATTCTTAGACGGTAGGGTGCATCTGGTTACAGGAAGATTCCGCTAGCTTTTAATGAAACAATTATTTGTTGAAGTTTTAGATGGTGAAATAATAATAATTGATAATTTGGCAGTAATTTTTTAATATCTACCCTCTTAAAAATAACAAAAATACTGTTTAAAAACTCATTAATAATTTGAGGCTCTCCTCCCCCCCCCCTCATCAATAGTTTTTATTATACTTTGAAAAGGTCCCCTTGACAGGAACTTTTGAGTCTGAGATATGTTGGTATTTCTTAACACTTATCTTACAACTTAATTTATCAATAATTCTAATTAATCCTTCAGATGTGCCTCAAATTCCAAATAAATGTTCCTGGTCATTATTTAATAAAAATAATAATATATTAGTAAGAGCTAAATAATGTCTAAATGAAGGCTCCAGACATTAGCTAACATTTTTAAATATGTCAATCCATTCGAGAAATTTGAGTATAATCACATCCCATAATATGCCGAATATTTACTGTAAGGAATATCACCAAAAGAATATTTCGGTGAAAGTTGCTATATGTATACCTAAATTTGATTTTGTCTTTGTTATCCAACTTTGCTAATGGCATTGACTGAGTATTTTGTTATGTAAGAACATAACTGAGCGTGTGAATAAGATTGTATCAACTAGATTGTTATATTATTAGAAGTCATTTGTGCTTCAAAAATGGGTTTGTGTAAATTTGTGTTCCTTCAAAGATATATACTTGTACAATTATTTGTCTCAAAACAAGTAATTGCAATTATACCCAGGAGGAATATTTATTACAAATGGCATTGGACCAGAATTTCACAATCCCTGCATCTGATTTGTATTTATTTTTTTATCGGAATGTGTAAGTAGACGAAAAATTTTCTTTAAGTTTAGTATATTTGTGGATAGTAATCTTCAAAATGTTGAGGTTAGTGAGGCAATCGAGATTTCTTTGTCATGAATCATGACCATATTGGAACACGTAAACTTTAGATAAAGGGTTTTTATTTCGTAGATACCACAGGTTTCTAATATCTTTAAAATTACATCATACAAGTGCAATTTTTGTATCCTACAGGGCTATACACAATTTATAAGCCTATTTTTTCCTACACAATTAAGTCGATATGAATAATAGAAAAATTCACACATAAACAGGAACAATTGATAGTATCTTAAGTTATAATTGTCATAACTTTGAATTACGTAACAGAGGTCTTTGCTCACTATGTTCAATAAACGGGTTTGGAAGGAAGAGCATTCTGCATGAACAGGTAACTAACTCTATTGCTTCACGGAGTTAAGACCGAACATTGACCTTCGACTCCAGATATATCTAGTCAAAATAATGGAGGGGCCAAGGGGCTGATAGCCTCCTACTTTTTGAAGAAAAAAAAAACCATCCTCTTTTGCCTTCCAATGATGTTTTAGGTGAAATATGTTCAATAGGCTGGGAGTTTTTTTCCAACTTTTTTTTTTAATTTCGATTAAAACAAGGATGTTAAGAGAAAAATCTAAGAATATTTGCATTTTTCAGTGATGTCATTTTTAGGTCGCACATCTCAGTCAAAGTATGACAAAAAAAAGGCAAAGTTTATTTATTAGGTTATTAGTTAATCACCTTAGGGAAAGCACCCTATGAATTTTTTTTAAATCTTCATGTAATTTATATTTACTTCAACAAAGTTTTTCTAAAAAGATTGGGGTACATAAAATTTGTGTAAACCAACTTGATAATGACTTGTAACTCATAATTCATAATTATTCAAATGAACAAAAATTTTAGCAATAAATATGCTCTATTTAGTCAATATTTCATGAGTCTGGGTTCTCCTATATCTAGGTATGGTTTTATTTCAAAACCTCTCTTATGTAATGAAATATATATATATATATATAGTTCGTAGCATAGCCAGTCTCGAACAGTCCAGCAGTATCTGTCCGAGATCAATTACCTGGACCAAAAAGGAGGTTCCATATTTTCAAACTACAAATGAGACTACAGGAGTTTATTTCAGTACCCCCCCCCCCCCCCGATGCAGATACAAATATTCCATCTATTGCCAACGTGAATATGAATTCTTTGCAGATATTAATCCGAAAATTCAATGCATCACTGATATGGTTGTACCAGATGAGAAATCCTGTTTTGATTAATAAAATTGATTCATTTGTACTAGATGCATACGCTCATTAATTCAATGTATTCATCATTTTTGTAACCCAACACCCACGATTCCTTTCATTTTCTAAGTAGCAATTAGGAACAAGCTCTTCACAAAATTCATGTCACATAGTTACAAGGTGATTGCATAAGTTAACAAAAAAAAATATGTTTCCATACTCAATTATAGTAGTAAACCTTGTGATCTTTGCATTAGTAACATTGAAACCAAATCAATATTGTTTTTATACATTATCTTTAGAAAATGATAGAGCAAAATCCTTCTGTATGATTTGACTTCTGTTTTTGCCATTGAACAAAGTATCAAGCGAAACTCTTTGAAGGTATAACTGGAAGTAGAAACATATGTAGATCAAGATTTCTAAGCTGAGGGTATCGGGAAGAACTGATCTATTATGAAAAAAAATAAAATCGTATTTCTGAGTAAGTCCAAACAATAATCATTGATTTTTTCATAACTATAACAAGAATGAAGGACTATCAAACTTTGATTAAAGATACGGAATGAGTTTTTTTAAAGGCATTAACAGTTTATAATCATATTATATAAATTTTGTTATCAAGTATCAGGGTCGAACAAATGTCGGTCGATCTCTAAATGAAATACTCGATTTTTGCTTGGCTGGAAAAGTAATAGAAAATGGATCAAGGCAAAATATGGGTCATAGTGCAAAACCATTTGAGAACCTCAGACATAGATTACTGTTTCTTTAACTTTAAAATAGATGTTGAATACGTTTCTCTTCTTAGGTATGTGTTTTAACGTCTACCATGTGCGTGTAATCTCTTAATATAAAAAATGTCTTCTCCTTCAACGTGAACTTAACTTTCTAAGATATTAAATAACTCCTGAAGTCGCTCCTTGGACCCAGAATTAATACGTCTTGTACCTGATTTTCTTAAATCATAGTTGGCATCTCTCTTAGTCAAATTTAATAAAAATATTTCTATAAGAGTCTCTGTGGAATTTTTCGGGTCAAACCGGACAGGCAATTAAAAAATATATTTATACTTCTCCTTGATTATAATTTTATAAGCAATCACTTTTTTCAGCACCCGCTTTAAATGTGTTTCTAAAGCAACGTTTTATCACAAGTGAATCAAGAAGTCGAGCTTTGCCTTTGCCCCTAAAAAGTTTTCTTAAGCAGAGCAAAACTATTCTCACAGAAAGAGGTCAAATAAATAATTTAAGACATAAATATATTTCAAAGTTATATCATGACCCGACTTTTCGTGATAAAAACGTACCATTATCCTCTTAAATATATGTTTAACCCTATTACAGAGCTTCTACACGTCGTTCCTGCTCACATTTATAGATATGACATTTGAAAAATTTAAATAGGACACACGCAAGACACAAAATTTCTTAGTAGGAAACACAAGTTCCAAACTACTTGAACCTCTTCTGCTTGTTATGCCCTTACCTTTTAATGATTTTTCTACCCTGTTAACATGCAGTACACTGCTATCATACAAAAGGCTTCGTTCGCCAATTGTCAATGGTCTAAGGCTCTTGAGATACCGAGGGTTTTTATTCAGTTTCGGAATTAAAACATTAATATCACTAGAAGAAAAGTTGGGAAAGTAACACGAGAAAATCAGGAGAATGGGAGCCCATTGTGATATGTGTTTCTTGAAAAATTAAAACATAATATTTCAGGTGCTTCATTTAATTTAGCATTCTTACTAACAGCATCATCTATTTAATGAATGGTGATGTGCTCCTCTACAACATAGTTATCATAGCCTGTGACAATAAGAGACTTTGTGTATCACTTCTCAGTTGGTTGCAGAAGTTTATGTTATAAATTTTACATCTGTAGCTCTTCATTGTGTTGTTGTAGACCGTATAACATAATTGTAGAATTTTGAATAATATTTTTTTATTTCTTCAAATCACTTTTTGATTAGGTGTTGAATCTCCGTTTTCATTAACCAATTATATATTTTTTTCCTCTTGTTGCACACATTGAAGTTGTGCACTTCTAGCATTATTGTCTCGGATCCACAGCCTTTTTGAGAAAATGTCACATCTAACTCCGTTCTAAGATTGCCTAATAAGGCGAGGAGTTAACGTCAAGAAGTTGAAAATCCATTAAGAATATAACAAGTATTTGACGTCCTTATATCAATGGTTCAGATTCAAATTGCTGTTTGGAACCCTTGAAGAGGAGGGTGTAAATTTTTTAAAGACGAAATTACAGCTTATGTGGTTTTTAACAAAAGTACATCAAAGACTACTAAACATTCATTGTGGTACTTTTTCTACTTAAATGACATATATAAAGCGATCAAAATGCATGTTAAAAATAATTTAGAACTCTTGTAGGACGATTTTTTTAAAAAGATTATCCTTGTCTTCAAATTCAGAAAATTGTATTAAAGTCATTACATATCATTAACACTATATGTCAAAAGGAATCATCAATATCAGTTAAAAGTTGATTAAAGCCATATTTTAAAGAATAACTTGTAATTTTTTGTTGCTTTTGATATTGCCTCATTCTCACACTTGAAGCTTTTTACGTTTTATACAAGCAAATAGTTTTATTACTTTTGGTCATTGTATAACTATAGATGAATCAATAAAATTCTATATTTATGCCAATATTGGCCAAAAAAATTTATTTAGCATTATTTAAGTACTATTCATTTACGTCTGTAAATGTAGAGAGGAGTTTTTAATTTAGGAGTACTTTGTCCAACAACATAGAAAAATTAACTCAAGACAATTTGTCAAAAAAACTGTTTCTTACCATTTTTATAATATATATGGATTTGATTTTATAATAAATATTCTTTTTTTTTAAATATAGTTTTCAATATAGAAAAATAAAAAATAGCGCATTTTTTCCAACACTCTTTCACATAAAAACCATATATTCATGTAACATTTTGCCTACCAAAAACCCATAAATTTTTTTGTTCTTTAATGTTTGTTTTATTTGCTACTTTTCTCTAAGTTGAAAATTAGAATAAATCCTTGATATGATTGATATTATAATCACTCCATAGTTTACAAATTCAAACTTTTTAGATTAAACTGTCTAATTTTGTGTTTTTTGACGTAAAAGCAAATATATAAACTCACTATAAAAACCCAAACGCCCATAAAAATAATTTTTGTTGCATCATGTTTTTATTGATTGCTTTACAGTCATATTTATTATTTATTGAATAGTTTTATAAATTTACTAGCTGAAATGAATCTATAAAGAATATAACCTATAGTTCTTAAAAATTTATTTATTTTCCCCACAATTTGACATAAAGAAATTTAATTACTCATGATTGGAACATGAAATCCTACTTTTGATGAGCTTCTTGATTTTCCACATCCATCGGTCAATAGCCTTGATTACACTCGTGGATATAAAACATACAATTAGGGTATACTATTATTTGGTAATATTGATTACATCAATTAAGTTAAAGTGTTTGTAACAAATCAAACAATTGGGATATTATTAAAGGTTGGAGTCAAATCATGACCATAAATTCATTTTTCTATGTAATTTGATTGAATGTCTTACATTGGGATAAAATCTATTAAATTGGCCTATTTTAGACAATTATAAATTAATTGATAATCTCCCAAGTTTGACGATTATAATAAATACATTATTTACAAAAAAAAAATAACTTTTTAAAATACAAAACGAAATAACTTTTTTACATATAAAAGGCGAAATCAATAATAGTATATGTATTTTAATAAATGCGACTAAAAGTTTCGAATTTGCTTAATTTATATATAGAATATAGTGTTGCTCATTATATGACACTATCCTGATACCGGGAAGTAAATAGTAATTACAGCACCATTATGTCAACAAAATATATTTGCACGCCGATGACGAGAAAAAAACAAAACCAGAATAAAAAATGTATTTGTAAAAAAAAAAAAATTATTAAATATCTGAGCTAGTCCGTCCCCCTAAGGATAAGACCCTTGTGAGTTCATATGAACTGCCCTTAAAAACATTTTCGTTTTATATTTTTAATCGATAAAGTATCAAAATATTTTGATACCGGAAGTGGTACAAAAAATTGGTGTCATGATAACACTAAATTAGTATGTCAGTAGCTTTTCAAAAACTGTAAGATGATTTGCAGTGATGTAGAAAATGATACAAATGCTGAAATGGCTATGTTTGGTTATGGTTTGGTGTATGATTATTTTTACTGGGATCTTGAAGGTCAATAGGAAGAAAAAAACATCAACCAGCCAGTGATAAGAAACAAGTTATCGGTTTTTAACCCCTAAATAATCAGTATTTATCCTAAAAACTGTTACAAATTTCTGGGTCTTAATTTACTAAATCTATCTATGGACATGTATACATATTGATACATGTCCTCCAAAATTAGAAAGTTACAACTTAATTTTCGTAGCCCAAATGCTAATATCGAATTTGTTTTTTAAAAAAATGTGAAAAGCAGGTGTAAATGGTTGATTTTTTATATATTTTCCAATATACAATTTCACTAGATACTACCACTACTTTAGATGGAATCTGTCAATTCCCAAGAAATACGATGTGTGTAATAGATTCTTGGAAAGGAAAAACATGAATCATCTTTTAAAATATAATAATAATGAAGGAATGTATTTTATAGCCCAATATTACTGAATATCCATATTATATAAAGTTTATAGATCTGATAATGTGTTATGTGTACACTTATATATGTATGTAGAATGAATTATAAATATGAAAGGAATTAAAAGTAATCATTCTCAGAGACAAAATAAATACATCATTGTTTCGTCAAAAATCATCGTTGCCAACTGTTTTCATCAGTATTTTCTATATTGAAAATGTCATTAGGTAAAATGTACAAGTATTAGTGATTATCGAATACTTATTAAGTTTTAGAAATTTGTGGATACAAATATTTGTAAAATACTGAAAATTTACAGATGTGAATGCAAATATACGTTACATCTCTAATATATGTATAATATTGGGGGTAGTCATGCAAACAAAAAATAAAAAACTTGTATAGTAATGAGTTTATCTGGAGCTCGCACTTGATTCCTATTTGGCTGTAAATACTTCTATATGAACTAAACATCTTTTTTTATTATGTTCGAATGTAAAAAAAAATATTCATACCAATTATATATATATATATTATTAACAGTGTGTCTTGTAAATATTGATCCATGAGAAACCTACTCTTTTCAAGTGTGTTTTGGGGACTGTGTGGTCTCAACCAGACCCTTATAAGTATGTATGAGGGTATGAACACACAACATAAAGCTGTAGTCAATTAACAGGAAAGAGGGGGGGGGGGATGTAACACTTTTAACGTGCAAAATAATATTTTCCTAATGGATACATTTCTGTTTTGCTTTTATTTTTTTAGTTCTTGAAAAGCAAGCTACAACACGAATTAAAATTTATATCAAACACCTTATTAAATTATAACAACAGTAATTTTAACTACCAACCATTAAAGGGTTTTTTATTTCATTAGAAACGGTGAACTACGTCATATTTTATTTATTTTTTTGTTTATATTTCTACTCATAGATAGTTTACAAATCATCATAGAGTAGTACGACCTTGAGCAGCCTTTGCAAATTATTCAAATTTATTATCAAAATTTACGTTCGGTCGAGACAACTTTAAGAGGCTTGCGGCAAAGCTCATTTTTGGCTCAATGGGTTTGTTAATATGCAAAATATGCTTTATTGGCCGGGAAAAAATACACATTTTTGTATCCCAAAAAACTTATTGTTTGGTGTAGATTTCATGCCAGTGGTGTTATTGGGCAATACTTTTTTGTAGATGATAATAATTGCCACATTACTGTGAATGGAAATCGATATTAAGCCATGATAATGGATTAGGTTTGGTCCCAATTGGATGTTAGTGACTTAAACGACATGCAGTTTCAACAAAACGGTGCTATTTGCCACACACAGCAAGCAATAAGATACATTTAATGAAGAGCAAATTCAGTGAACGTGCTATTTCCAGAAATGGACCAGTCAATTGGCCATATTGCTCATGCGATTTGACGCCTTTAAACTATTTTATATGTGGCTACGTAAAGTCATTGGTCTACACCAACAAGCCAACAACACTAGAGGAGCTCAAAGCAAATATTGAATGCAAAAATCCTGCAATTTTGGTCGATTTATTGAACTTCTTCAAACGTGCCCGTGGTGGTCATGTAAAAGAAATTAAATGACCTTCAACACTAAAAAAGAAATTCGTTTATATCTCAAACCCTTTTAATTTTATTTAAAAAAGAATCTGCGTCGCTCTAATTGAAAAACCCTGTTTAATTGACACTCATTTTATTTGGACACATTAATATTGCATATTATAAATTTACGAGAGATTGAACTCATGATTTTTTTTAATGTAACATGGAGTATGTAAAAAAAAAAATTACACCATAACCTAACTTATGTAACTTCATAAGCAGCATACCATTATATTATTTGCTTGCTCATGAAGTAGCATGTATATGGCTAGTAGATGAGTAGTATATGAACAACATTTGCCCAATATTTGATTATCATTCTATGTATGTACATATATTAGCAAATAAGAGCATCCCATTCTAAATGAATTGCTTATGCAACATGCAAGGGCTAAATATATCATTCTTAAATACTTTCAACTAAGTGGTTTTAATTTAGACTGGATCCTACATGTTTAATATATGTACATCCAATTATATTGCTGCAAATCTACAATAATAACTTCCCACTGATCCGTCATAAAGATAACTTCAATTTATTGATAATAGATTTTTATAAATCTAGAGTCCTTCAGCCCTGCTATGCATTCAATTAGATCTCAATTAATATTTTTTTAAAAAGAAATTGGGTCTTTAGCTAAGCTCAGTTACCTTAGCGTGTAATGCAATAATTTTACAAAAATTCGATTCCTTCAAAAAATAGTTTCTTGCAAAAGGATTTATGAATTTTTAAGCCTTTTTATAATGATACTTTTAATTCACAGGCATTACTTAACAACAAAAAAAAAAGGATAAATTTCAAGTCAACAGTCAATATGTTTCAAGGCCATTATTCTTCAATGTGCCTAAGTGTTCATTTTGTAGGTTGCTGTCCGACTGGTTTTTTCTGCTTCTCATGCTAAGAGAAAATATATGTAACATATATTAAAGAGTTTTTTTTGTTTTGTTTTTTGAAATGTTGTCGTGGAATAGAGAAGTAAAATGTTAAAGAGATACAATCACATAATGGCTGACAGTTAGGCCTCTAAAAGGATTATACGCATTTAGTTGAAGGTAGGCATACCTATGCACTCACAAAGGTATCTGTTATAGTGCAAATTAATAGTATGAATATATATATATATATAATAATAATACTAAAAGGACAGGTAAAAATTGAAAAAAAACAACAAAAAAACCAAAAACTAGGGGCCTCATTCTGAAAAAAAAAAATGGTAGAAGAAAAACTGCATAAAGAATTTCTTACGTCACAGTCAGCCCTACCCGCCTACAGTTGAATTCCATTTCTTTTTGTATGTAATATTAAGAAAATGCATTCATACCTTCAAACAAATAAGAATCTAATCAAATAAATAAATCTTTATTCATTAAACAACTCTCTTATATGAGATGTAAAATGCCCTCAGAACCTTTGTTTTGAAGCAAAAAGAAACTACTTTATACTTACTTACTGATCGATAAAAATGCTCCAAGTTGAATACAATATATTTCACTAGATGTAATCCTTTGTCTAAATGAGCAAACCATACTCTTACAACACTTTAGAGAGTGTATGTACCTACCCATGTGAAGAGAGCAGTCTAGTTATGCAATAACCAAAAATCTAAATGAATATGGAACATTGTATCGAATAGCTGCTCAAAATATTACATACCTTATTCATTCAGAAACTCTTGACCAATTTATTAATTATGTATATCTATACATGTATGAATTTCAGAGGCCAATTCACGTATTAACTGTCAACCGCTCAATTTCAAAAGTTATTGAACATTAAAAAAGAAGAAGGAGAAGAAGAAATCAGACAGGTTCATTGCTCAACAACTACATTGTCATGCAATACTGATGTTAAATATTTATAAAAAGTTGACTCTAGCAAATATGAAGTTAACAACTAGAAGCAGTTAATAATAATACTTCAATGTATTCACATTAAATTTATGTATTTATATGTTGAGTAGTACAAGTTGGGATTTTGTACTTATATGTAGGTAGACTTGAACAAATATGTACTATTTAGTTGTAACCCAAAAAGTTATGAACTGCAATATTACAAAATCTTGCTTTAAACATGCTGAAATTGATTGACTTTCTGCATAAAATACTTACTCTTGTCTGCAACTTCTTTTCAACTTATTTCAAATAAAAAGAAGAGAGCAAATCTTTCTTTCACTGGGACTCATATTTTCTAAAACACAACACTGGTTTGCCCCTGTGTCCTTGTTATAACGTTACCTAAAGATAAAAAAGTTGTGACTGACCTCGTCACCAAATATTCCAGGGATATTCTTAATCAATATACTGAAAACTGAGGAGTACACTTTCTTCAATGAAAATTTTGCATTCTGTGTAAATGAATTTTCCGGATTTGGGTTGACCTCTTAAGCAGGTAACATAGTCATCGATCGAATCTCCATTCTTGTTTCAGTTCTGATTGGTGGAGTCGTTAAAAAAGAAAATACTCAAAAGGGGAGAAGACGTCCGAAATATCTCTAGTGGTTTAAGTAAAAACATCCTCTTCGGATAACATGGCCTCATTCAGTGTCTTTACCCTACCCTAACCTTCATCACAGCACAGTGTAGCAGACGAGAGTTATTTAGATCTGGGGTCAACTCTAAAAAAACACATCGTAGATTTTAAATTTGTCCAACCAAGAAGACCATCTTTTTTCTCTTCGAAAACCATTCATCTCTAATGAAGAAGATTTAAGCACCCCCGATTATCCTTTGCGTACTAGAGGAACCGTATACTTGGAGTTTGGCTCCAGAGATAACAAAGACGTAAGATTTTGGAAAGCATCCATGTTTCTCTTGGTGACCTCGCCAAATATTTCAAGGAGAGTTGTGGAAAGGGAAAAAAGGAGTAGTTGTTTAATCTGTTATATTTGAGTAAAAATTATATAAATATTGAAAGTGTACGACTATCCTTACAGTCCTGTTTTTGGAAATCAAAATATGGTCACCCAAGACAAGTGTTTCTCAAACTTTTTTATCTTGTTTCAAGATAACCAAAACCATAGGGCGCATCAATTAAATTTTTTTCAATCTTGTTTACTTATATATAGAGTTCGAGGATAAGGCAGGAGAAAGGCTTATGGTACTATTAATTTAATACCCTTGTTCAACATCAGCTGCCTGTTTTATGATAATTTTAGAGGCTAGTCAAATGTTCTCCTCTTCTACATTTAAAATGGTCTTACTCCAGAGATAAAATATTAAGATTACTATTTTACTAAAGATGCTTGATACCGTGAAAATCTTCGGTGGGAAAACAAAGAATTAACATAAATTTTAAAAAAGAATAAAGTACCGACCCTTTTTCCTTTCCTGATTTTGAAACTGTTCTTTTTCTCTACAAAATGTCAATCCCTACCAATAGATAAAAGAAACAAAAATTTTGCAGAGCACCTGGTTATACTCTGGGGTGGACTATTGCAACGGTGCGCAGTTTCTTAGAGCATCACTTCTAACTAGTTACAGTAGGTTGGTGGCACAAAAATCATAGAACATACTTGAGTTGAAAACATTTTTTTCAATATTTATAAAGAGTGTTTTATTTTCGTTATCGGATTACTCATTTTCAGTCTTTTTCCGTCCTCATCTTCACCTATTCATGATTACTGAATTACTCATCCTTGTAAACAAAGAACATAGCTAAGCATTTTTATAGTTTCATTCTCTTTTTCATTGACTTGTTCTGCAATTCATAAATTACGTAAATATCTCTCTCCTTGGGCACCTCCATTTTCTAAGGATAGTCTCTAATCTATGTATGTAGGTGAATAAAAGATATGATCCACAAAATGGTTATTTGCTTACTCTAATTATAAAGAATATATTAATCATAGTTTAGCTTAACAAAGATGCCAATGACTCACTTTCCATTTAAAACATCACCTCAACAAAGGAATGGTAAAAATGTTGGAAAAAAAACAGATGTTTTCATTCTCAACATTTTTGTTTTATTGTAGAAATCAAACAGCTTCGTACAAATTTATACACCTGAGTTCTTGGACTCGATTCCCTCTTGACTTGAGACTCACAAATATTATTCACTTCAAATTATTATTATTAGAGTCTCATTCATCATTTTATATTCATGTTATATATTGAATGTTAATATTGATGATGGACGAATATTAGTTTAAGACTCGTAATCACGACTCCTTGAACTCAAAAATAAGGGAATTAAACTTGAACAAGGCTTGATAAGCTCAAAGTAACGCCCAAAAATAGACCTTTTGAAGAACTAATTAATGGAAATAATTTTGACTTGTCGTGGTAAACGACGATTGCTAATTTCAGAGATGGGTTGAAAAAGTTAGATTCAATGTGGAACAATCCTTATTCATAGTAGAATTAATTACGCAGCAATTTAAATCTCTCTGTAATAAAAGGTAGACTCATTATAAAAATCTAAAAATATAACAACACTGTTTGCTGTTGCATAAAGATTCAAAACATGAAATAAACGGTAGAGAGATATTTGATGCATTTTATATTTCTGTTATTTAATGCCTTAAGCAAACGCACAATACACAAAATTAAATAAGGATAAAGGAACAACTGAGTACATCATATATTATTACGTAAGAAACCAAGTTGTTTTTTAAGCGTATATATTTAAGCATTACCTGACTTCATCATCAAGCATATATAGTATTTTCAACAATTCTTAAATTATATTAAGAGACAACATCAGAATGCATCTTTCCTATCGGCTATATGTACATACATTGACGCATTACAAAATATTTTATGTGTGTTAATTCTGTCTGAAATAACCATTAAAATTTGGATGCTATCAAGCTCAGTGAGTCAGATTTTAATAATAATGATATCTCAAAATCAAAGAAGTATCAAGAGACAGTTAGTCTATTAAAATATGCACTCAGATGTTGCAATCAAAGAATGGATTCACTCTTTTCAAATTTATGACTTATTACTTGATTTAGCAACTTACATCCATAAATAGTAGTAGACACAAAATTCAAATGACTGATCCCAAAATCCTCCAATATAATGCCTCTACATATGTCCTTTTTTTAATGTCATACTTTAATATTATGCATCCGCAGTGGTACCGGAACTGAGGGGAAATGAACCATTCTCTCCCTCCATATTTTGATAAGCAATAAGGATGAAATTTTTGTAATTATGGTGACATCCATGTGACTGACGTCTTTATTATATAAGTGTACCTCCCCCCCCCCCCCTCCACTTGTTGAATGATTCCGACACTAAAGTATGTCCCATCGTAATTTTTCTGTCCAAATTATATTAAACATTATGACTCTCCTGATACCTATGACAAGATAAATAAAAACCAAGGCAATAGATGTTCTTGTTAAATAATAGACAAGAAGGTTAAGTCATGAGATTGATCGGTACCCGACGAAATGCTCGCTATAAGAGAGACTTCTTTGAAAAAAAAACTACTGTTTTCTTCGCAATACGACTATCAATGCATGGAGCTTTGTACTGTACCTAATTACTGTTTATATTTATTTCAAATTACTTTTCCTCTAGTCAAATGTTGAGAGTTGCGAAATATCAATATGTACATTTTACAAAAATAATATGTACATGCAGAGATGTGAATAACGGCGTTACTTTTTTCAGTCCGTTTGACTTCCTTACTTTCCCCTCTAAAAAAAGAAATGTTACTTAGTTACAAATACAAAAAGACTTTTAATCAATCACATCTCTAACTGTCTAAACTGTTTTTGTTTAAATAATATATTTCTTTTTATTATTTATATTTCTTAACTTAATGGCTTTAGATTTAAATGCTTGGTAAGCAAAACAAATTTTTTGTATATGTTTACAAATTTGTTGGAGTATTTTGGAATATCTCATTTCTACAATATATATATATTTTTATTTTAACTCATTGGAGAAAATTAATATTGATAGAAGCGTCAATGTCTCCATAATCCACTAATACAATGGCCTCAAATTCAAACAAAAAAAAAATGAAATGACTATATTATAAAATCATGTTATATAATCTAGTATTTTTATATTTGTCTATATGCACTATTTACCTAATTAAATATAGAGCTTGTGTTATTTATATCAAAGGGAAATTTCCGTTAGTTTTGTTTTTTTGTTATACCTAAAAAAAAGTTTCCATGGACATGGTTACACTCATTTCATTAGTTTAATGATACAAAATATAGGGATGACTTTATGAATATTTGAAAATGCCTTCCTTTCTCCCTGTATGTATATAACCTTTCTAAATGAAGTACATATTGATTTTTAAATTATAAATCCTAGTGCCATTATTAACAACATCTTAGAAGTTCATATTATGTATGTAGATTAGTTAATCAATAATTAATTCATGGAATAAAAATGAGATGGATGTCGAAATTTGTTCATAAATTAGCAGGGCTATTTAATAATACTTAACTAATTACATATATAACTGACTAAACTGCCCACGGCACAACTTCAAAAAAAGATATACGTACGTTTTGTAGGCGGTGAATTTTCTTGTGAACCTTATCAACATATATACATGAGATTAATGCATGGTTATATTTCAAATACCAATAGGTCTATAAAGGTCAAAAATCACTCGAGGTTGATTTAATAATATATATAATTTCATTGTTTATATTTTTATTTAAATTGATTTCTTTTATTAAATAAAATATTACTCATTATTACGGAATTTTAAAAAAATTAACACATAACCTCGAGTAATTTCTGCCTAACAAAACTGAAGTTAAATCAATATTACTTATCAAATAGACCAAGTAGAAAAAAATACTTTTGTAAATGAAAAATTAATTAATTATTTACGCTTCAAATAAACACCTTTTACTAAAATGCATATAAAAAACTGAGGTGTTATTCCTCTTTAAACAAAATTCTTTCAAGTAAAGGGTTTTTTTTTCTTTCGTTTTTTTATTTCCTCAGGATTGGATGATCCCACATAAAATATAAGCCCGTATGATTTTTTTTCTTACTCAAAGATTGCCTCAAACTTATCAAAAATTTAAAATGCTCAAAAATTATCAAGAACCAAATTGGATACGAAAAAACTAATTATAAAATTGTGTTCATCGCGTCAAATATTACAAAAATTATATATGGAATATTAATGGTTTTGGAAATAGTAAAATTTTATTTATTGGTGTAATACTTTGGACTGCTATTATCTAGATCTTTAGCTGTTTTTTTGGGCTCGAAGTGCCAATTTTCAATTTTGATTGCGCGTAATGTATTTAATTGGTTACAGGTTCCATTCTTTTCGTTACATTATTAAGTCAATGAAATGTTTTTTCTAACAATGGCATGGCCTCGAAAGAAGCCATGGAAAGAAATTTGTAAGGCTATAGTTCTAGAATAAGCCATTGTGATATATTCATCGACATTTTATGTTTAATAAGTTTTAGATGACTTTCAAACCAAAACTAAATGGAACCATGTAAAATTTGTAAATTTGATTGAAAAAGTTTGAGAGTCACTGGTCTAAGCAATAAGGACACTGACGTGGGAACAATTCATATTCTAATATTTACAGAAAGTTATATCCATGATAAAAACGAGGCAGAGACTAAACTTATTGAGAAAATTACTGACGAAATCAACACTGTATGGCAATTAAAAACAGGTATTGACTTGAGATTTGGCAATGTGTCTAGATACACATAATAATGTTAACAAATGAAGTGAAAATGAGCCAAATCTATGAAAGTGTATGACAAGGCCTGGATTTAGAGTGTACCTGCGTTCCTTGGACACGTTTTTATCCACTCGGACACGATGAGCTATCAATTTATGTGTCTGTTAGACACACTGTGTACAAGAAATATCTTTGTACAGTGTGCTCAAAGGACACAGCCGTTTTTCTTCGTCCAAGGACAGAGTTGTGTTTTACAAATATGTTTGGAAGACCCTTAACCAAAGCTGCCACTCGTAGGTAATTTAATTGGTTGTACTGTTGTGGAAATAAATCATATTATTTGAGGAAAATAATTCGTTGTGTTACTCCTACGCCTCCTAAAGCTTTTTATTAGGTATAGACGTAGGGGAAAATAAGGATTTTCAATGGCAGCGCAGCCCTTAACACAATTTACCGTTCAATTTAACTTGAGAAGTATACAACACTGGATATTATAGAAGAGGGATGTCCAACTTTTTGCACACATTATACTGACTTAATAACTCATAGATTTACATGTGCCACACAATCTTTGACGTATCTTTGTGAAAATATATCTATCACGAAAAGTATTGGTACATAAGATCAAACCTAGGTAATATGGCAACATTAGCTCATTTAAATCAAGCAATTCACCATAGGTTGGCCACCCCGACTCTAAAATAAATGTAAACCTTTCTTTTTAACCATTTATTGATATTTCATGTGTAAATGTCAAAGGAAGTCATTGCATAAGCTCTGACGTCATGTATTGTACATTAATTTGACTTTTTTTTTACATCAGTGATCATATTGTATCTTTATATGAACAACTTCAAGTTAAAAGCTTTTTTCATACCAAATGACTCCCTTTAAAGAGATATTAAGTGAACACAGACCTTTTCACTCAATTTTTTAAAAATAATGATCCATTATCCTAAATAAAGACCGTTGAATTATATTTCGTCTATGTACTACTCGTGATCTTAAGATCCAATATCTATAACTATTATCCTGATTTTTTTAATTTAGGACTATTAATTGAATAGTTCGGTCCTAAATTAAGACTAAAAGGAAGAAAGAAAATAAAAAAAAGTCTTACATCAGTACTTTAATATGTCTGGTTACATCATGGGAATAATTAAACTGTTAAACTATTCTTTCTAGCATATTCTTATTTATTAATGTTTTAAGTTAGCTCAAAATATTGTGTGTGTTTTTTGTTCTTGAATTGGTGAAGACTGACAAGATTTACTGGAGCACCTTTGTTCATAATGCGTTAAGAAAAAAATATGAAACAAGGTTGGATTTATTGAACATCACATGACAATCTACGTACATGTTATGTATGTATCTAAATGTAAGGAAATACCTTGTTGTTAAGGTAAATAAAATATTTGCTAAATTTACATTTTAGAAGACTCAAACGACTCCTGGAATTCTGATTCTTCATGTGAATTAAAGATATTGCAGCATTTATCTACTTTTATCTTACTTTTGAGTTGAAATTGCATACATTTTATCAATCTAATCGATATTAAGAATCCTAAGACCTTATTGACTAGCAATATATCTAAACCTTGTGAAGATTCAGGATTCCAGGAGTCGGTTGAGTCCTGTGAAATAGAAATTTAATTAAAATATCCACTCCATTATTCAAAAAAAATATTAATAATAAATATCTCTCGTATAGTAACATAAGTAAATTATAGATATAATATAACCTTATATGGTAACACTGAATCATTTTAGCTAAAATTATTATTTATATTTTAGTTAGATATATTATTAAATTAAAATGTTTATTATGAACAAGAGTTGATACAAAGCTTTGCAAAAGTATGACTTTTTTTTTATTCAAATAAATGCGTAAAATTAAAAAATTGTTTTTGATAAAAATTTGATCTAATCTGCATTTGACAATGTACATTAGGCTGTCCCGTTTTCGGATCAATCTGTTATTTAGTCTGCATTAAAGGATTCCTTGCTGCCTATGGATAAAGAAATAAGAATTGGAAAGTTTCAGGCTTCAATGACCATTTGTGTGACCTTTAGCCTCGTTTGAAGTTAAAAGGGGTTGAGAGGTTGAATTTTAAAGCAATCAGGCCCCAAAAATTCCTGAATCTCCTTTCAGATCACACTTTTCAAAGAAAGGTTTGGTGCATCTGGTAAAGGACATCTCCTTATAGTTTGAGTCTACAATTTGACCTATGAGGGGCAAAAAATGATGTTTATAGTTTTTCTTTAAAACGTTTGAGTACAATTTTTTATAGTTATTAGTTTAATTTTTTTAAATTAGGTGCATCTACACTGTGGGTAAATTTCAAGTCAAATTTTCATTGGTTGCAATTTTATGGCACAATTTCCTATTAACTTTATGCATTTATCTGAAAAAATATGTTTCCATGACAATACAGAGCTTAGAATCGACCTACGATCAAAGTACATATTTTTAATTAGTAATGTATCTAGCATCTTTTGTATTGGGACGTATTTAGGATGTTTGATGATATCTTTGTTAAAACAGGTACTCTCTAACTGGAGTCATAGCTCTATTACTGGAAATCCGTGGCGATTTTCATATACAACAATGACAATATACAGATTGGGCCTTTCAATTTTACTAGAGTTATGAGGGGATTCCTTTGTTTGTTTGTTTGTTTTGTTCTATGAGGGGTATTTCAATGAACAAATTTTAAAAGTTTCTTTTCTAGATATTAGCTCTGTCTAGGTAGGCAACTTTTGTAGAAAAAAAACACATTTTTATTATTATAAAAGGAAAAAGGGTTGGTATTTTTTGATTCTTTTTGAAATTATGGTCATGCTTTATCATATCGTTGAAGAGGGCACATCTTCCTCTGAAAGAAAAATAACAGAATTTTTACTTATATTGATTGTAGACTTTGTTGAAAATACATATTAAAATTATAATTTAAATAGAAATATAACATTTTCCCAATGCCAAATGTTATTTTTAATTATAGAAGGTCCTACTTCCATTGGCAGTGGTACTAATAATAGATTTTGTCGTCGTTGCCCCCATCTAAAAAAGAAGAACGTAGATTTTAATATCCCTATCACCCCCTGAGTCCTGAATCCGTATCTATAAGATTATGCTACTGTATGAATTTCGAAACAAAGACATTTAAAGGTCAATTTGATATAAATCAAACTCTCCACAGACCCCCTGGCATATTGTCAAACATTTCATATTTATTAATTAAATATAACACTAATACAACAATGAAATATTTTTAAATAGTTTCATTTCTCCATTTCAGAACTTCTTACCAAGTTTTGTAATTCAATGTTTTCTCCAACAACCTTAGATAGCCTTTCCATTTGTATGGTCTTTCAGTATAAAATATAGAAGTGCATATTGATACAAATGGAAAGCAATGATGATGAAGAATGAATTTATGCATGACTAGTAAACATTTATGTCACTAAGCAACACTGATTCAGGTTAGGAGAAAAATCAAGGATGGGCATGTAAAAAGGACTATGCTGTATTAGCAAATATTAATTATTCACTTTTAAACTAGGATTATAAATATTTATGATCTTAGTCAGTGTGAATAAGAGATTCAAATACGTACCTTAAAGATACTATGATAACCTTTATTTCCATTTAATTTGGTATGAGACTCGCATACGAAATAATACAGGATTAAAGGAGTTACATTAATGAGTTTTTTAACATGTTTTTCCTTCTTTTCTCCCAACTAACTAAAACCATAGCAGATATTAGATTATGTTCTAACCTAATGGTATGTTTAAGGCTAATCAAATTTCATTAATATATCCATTAATTTTATTTTTTTCAAATATTAATAATAAATATATCTCGTATCGTAACATAAGTAAGTTATAAAAACTAATCAAACTTATATTCAACCGTACGCTTTTATATCATTTTCTAAAAACGTTTTTCTTTAGCACCAATCAAAATATCCCCATGAATAGAATTCGATTCGATATTTTACCTACATGATGTTTGAGACGTCAAAATTTAAACACTTTCAGAAATATTTTAATACATGGAGTCGAATGAGAAAATTTCCCTCAGATCCGGGGTGTCAAACATCCCCAGGCTGTACCTGGGACTCAGTCGGGGATTCCATTGGCATGATTGAAAAATAATTTATTTCTAAATTACCTTTCTGAACAAGAATCAAAGTATTTCTAACACTATAAAATTTAGCCAAAATAAATAAAAAAATACATATATTTTTTTTAATGGTATGATCCCATAGAGAAAAATAAACATGGAGGAGTCAACCATTGGCAGTTTAGCATAAATGGGTATTAGTTGATTTAAAATCTTAAACCTGCACCAAAAAATAATAATAGATATAATTTTAATACTCTGTTTAGATTTCCCTATATGTATTACGGTTTTTCACTTCATTTACGTACATGCTAGTTCGTAGTGCTAAAAGTCTCTAATAGTCCGAATTCAAACAGTCCAGTATGCTCATAGAACAATCCATACCCCGGACTGTTTGAGGTCTTGTGTAAATTCAAATTGAAATAACTAAACATTAGAATAATTCAAAAACAAATGTCCATGTTCAAAGCCTCCGTATTGAACGTTAGGATCATTTTTGTCAGGTGGAATCAATGACTCAGTCTTGCTCAAACATTGTCTCAATGCTGTGTTTTTTCTTTCTCCGTGGTCTAAGCCCCCATTGAGATCAGACGTGGTTTTTCATCTTTTTATTGGATTGTGATATTATTTATGCGTTGTCCACTCCATCTCTTTTGGTATGAATTACTTATTGTAATGTTAATTCAACTGGTTCAAATCATATTTGGTTTTCCCTTCCTCCTCTCATTATCGTCCCTTACAGACTTGTTGATTTTCACAACCTTCGGAAATTACAAACAGCAATGCCAAAAACAATTTTGAATGCGTAGTTTCCTTTTATTTTAGATGAATCTAGTCTTGAGAGAGGCTAAATAATAAAAAAGTGCGTTCTTTTTCAACGACACACCTTCCAATTTCTTTTGAACCATCTTCTGTTTTTGTTTTCAAATAGATACTATTACTACTATCCTAGCTTCAAACGCAGGCACCTGAGAAATGATAATATAATCTTGCTAGTGTTACATAATAATGTCATAACTGCAGGAGCACGAACGCATCCACTGAGGACTGCATCCTGCGTTATTGATATACATATATATATTCCCGAATCATTTCTTCACTCCTTAAGGAACAGTCAAGTGGAACACCACAAAACATCAAGACCTGTAGAACAAACAAACATTTAAAAATAAAAGTCAAGTGCTTAAGAAGCTTAACATGGGCTCATCCTTTGAAAACAACGAGACTCCACCATGGATCGATTGTTTCATAAAGTCATTCTCCAATGACAATCAGCTTGTTGAGCAGAGCAGTGACACAAACAATCCCTTATATCAAAATCAAGATTTCACATTTGCTTCATCTATTGATGGATTTTATTCGCCTATAGATGATAGCTATGGGGTAAGGGTCACATGATTGTACGATACAATTGCGTCAATTCTTTTTTTATTTTTTTGGTCTTCAAATTCAAAGGTTGCGTGTTTATTTAGTGAAATAGTGTTCCGAAGTTGCATAAATATCCATAAACATTTAAAGTTATGAAGATGTATACCAATTTTTTAACTTTTCTTTGTATTCCATGGAGTTAATATCTTCAATAATTGTTAATGTAAAACCATGAATGATCCATATATAAGAGGTCAATATAGTAAACATACGATATAAATGTATTTATTTTATAATATTTTTTCGCCATTTCAAATAAAGCAGGGAAAACTGTGTACTTTTCTAAGTCACCAATTTTTTTTGTTAAAAAACTTCAAATTCTAATGTATCAAGGCATATTTGGGGGATCCGTTTGCAAAGAAGGTTTTTAGTTTTTTTGATAATAAACCAATTTTTCTTGATTCATTCCTTGATATTTTGATTTATTTATATTCGAGTAAAAGATAATTGAATAATATTTGATATTTTTTGTTTTTCTAGTTTACTTGGTCCAACTCCATGGAATCATATTCACCCCCAATGCAGGAAAATCCTAGTTTTGTTGAAAGTTCTCCTCCTCTTTCAACATCTCCAGAGCAGCTATTATCATACAATCAACATCCAACGTACACTTATATTCCACAAATCCCGTTGGAAGCATCACAGCAATCACCAATAGAGCAAATACCTGTACAAGTTCAAACAACAGCAGCAGCAACAAAATCGCCTCCTGCTCGTGTTGCGAGAAAAAATCTTTCAAAGAAATCTTCCTCACATTCATCTCGTAAAAAGTTGTCTCCACAATCTTTGAAAGAAAAGAGAGATGAACAAGCCTGTAAAAAGATAGCTCAGTGTCGAGTGGGATTCTCTCTGGACAAAAAAGTGATTATTCCTATCTTCTTGGCACTTATTCTTAAGGAAAGAGAATATAACCCCTCGACTCTCCGCTGGGTTGATAAAAATAGTGGAACTTTTAAGGTTGAGGATCAAGATAAAATTGCGGAATTGTGGGCTATAATGAAGAAAAAGAAAAACTTTTGTTACGGGAATTTTAGGTAAGAACACACGTTGAAATCAATTCAAATTCATAAAATTGAATCAAATATTTTATAGTCGCTCCATTCGCCATCACCATCATACGGGCTACTTGGTTCATGATCGCAGAAAATTGATTTTCAAGTTCAGCCCAGACTTTACATTCTGGAAATAGTCTGGTTTTCTCCTCAAACAAACAGACAAAGATGTCGAATATATTATATATTTGGTGTATCATTTTTTATTTATATCTATACAGACGTTGATTGATACCCTGAAAGAACGAATTGTAGCTTTATTCAACACTTTTTTCATTCCTAGTTTTGTCTGTGACCAATTTCCCTTTACTAAACTTCTCTTGATATTATGGAATTCCTATGACCTCAAATATTTTTATTTTTATTTTGTATGACAAAACATAAAACGGAGTAAGTCCTACATAAAAATATACTAAATAATTTATAAAACTACTAATTTGTTTTATTAAATATTATTCATTACAAACCTATACATAGAGATGTGACAAAAGCAATTTCTAGTGAGTGTAAAAACCACGCTCGAGATAACGTCATAAAAAATGTGATAACTCTGAGATATATCATGTTAGCTGATTTGCCGTCAACTTTTAATAAGACAAAGATTTTTTTTTCTTTCTCTTTCCCAAAGTAGCGTTGATTTACTCCATTTGAGCAGATCTCTACCAAAACGGAGAAAAGAAGTCATTACTCTCCATAATACATGTATATTTGTGGCATATTTTCATTGCAAAGGGTATGATTTTAGTCTTATTAAATCACTTTAAATGTCAAAACAAATCTATTTAATAGATATGTACTCTACGAGAATAAAAATAAATAATGACTATTGAGAGATTTTGAAGTGATCGACAATGACCGGTAGAGGGCCTTCTTTAACTTTACGAATTGCCCCTCTGAAAATCATTTAAAAATGATGTTCCTTAAAAAAATTATATTCAACAAATTTGCATACAAAATATGTAAAAAGAAAGGCTATAACAAAATAATTTATTTGAATTAAATTATTATAATATGGGCTAAAAGACAAACTTACTCACTCAATATATTCTAATTTGTTATATTACATAATTTTAGTTATGCATAACTAATCTTACTATTTATTATTCATGAAAAAGCTACATTAGTTTGATTTCTATTGCATGTAGTATTAAAAAATTTGGTAATTATTTTGGTAGCTAATTGAAAAATTAACATACACAATTTTTCAATTTAAAGTAACAATCATATTTGTTTTTCATGCCAAAAATAGTGCTAAAATTGAGTGTATTTTAAATTTTATATTATTATACATTTCAATTTAACAAAAAGAGTCATTTTATTCTGATTAAAGTATTAACCAATATGTTTTTTTACATAACATTGTGTTCGACATAAAAATTGTTGCTTGGAAATAAGCTACATCGTTTTATAAATATATTTAAAATCATTATATTATGTTTATTAAAAATTATAGAACTTATCAAATTAAAACGTAAAATAAATAAAAATTTTAAAAATATATTTCATCACTCTCATATGTGTCAAGTCAACAAGAAACAAATTTATCTGGTATATTCCAAAAATGAGTTCGACCTGATATATTCTTGAATACATTCTCTTTCGTTTGATTTGACTGTATATTTCGATTAATTAAATAACGACTCCAATAATTGCAACTTAATTATAGGAAAAACCAACTGCCACTTAATAAGTCTCTGGGGCTATGAAAAAGATGGACATTCATTCAGGGACCATATCGGCTCCATATGCAGCCGTAACATTTATTTTATTGCTTTATTGGATAGACAACAGTCCTTGATTTCTCCAATGAAAGTGACATTTTAATATTAAAAAAACCGTACGCGATAGATCTTAAAAAGACTCCAAAATATTTGGCCGTTATATTTATGAAGTAAAAAACTTGAAAGTGGATTTTCTCCTTTTCAATATTTGAACACAAACTTGCTTTCTTATTGACTTGACACATATGTTCTGTGTTAACTTCTCATGGCAAAATCATAGATTTTTATTGGCCTATGAGTAGCATTAGTTTTAAATTAAAAATAAGACGATACTCTGAACAGTACAGATCATTGGTTCTGTGAATATACTTGACTGTTGGCTTATGTCAATCTGCTGCAAACCAACATTTTATTCTTTTACTGAGTAAATGGTGGATTTTACCAAAAGAGTAGGACATCCATACTATTTCAATGTCGAAATAATCGAATTTGGGATGGAACATCTATTTTTGTACAAAATGTACAAAGTCTCTACAAATATATCCATCAAAACGATATGACACAAGTAGTTCAAAATTACAGCGTCAAATATTTGATATTATTTTCATTAGTCTTTCTATTATGATGAGTTTTTTTCTTGTCCATTTCTCGAACTTCAAAAAGAAAAGTTTTAAATAACTTAAGGTATAAAAAATAAATACCAAAGTGTAGCTGTTTTATAAAAATGACGTAATAAGTTCATAACCACACAATTTTTTCAGTATTATTTTCTAAAGGTAAGGGGAGCCATTGAGGTATTACCAAATTAATGGACCTTAAGAGGCTCTAAATATGTTTGTAAAAAGGTATTTTTCAACCGTTTTTTCAAAAAGAAAAAGAAAAAAGACACAAAATCAGTTGGTAGTTAGCCAATTCTTTCCAACCGGTTCAGGAAAATTTGCTGCAAGGCAAACTCATCATAAGGAATATTCATCACATTTTAAAATTAATAAAAATACATGTTTTTAAGGAGCTTATTATTAAGCATCGAAATAATTTCAATATGGAGTTATATAAAAATGTACTTACAACATAAATATATATATATATATGTAATATAAGATGTAATTAGAAAATGGAGTTGATAAAGAATAATAACTTATTACTGTTTCTTGATTTGAATATCTTAATATGCCAATATTTGGAATTTGAGTGAATTATAATATTTGCTATTAGGATAACAGTAGTAACAAAATTCCTAGAACTCTTCTCAACTGTAGGACTATTTTTCAATAATATTAGAAAATTGTTCACAACTAAAAAAGATTTAATTCGATTTCAAGCAATCAACGTTTATATTATTTATAACGGACATACATGAGTAGTAGACAAATCAAAAGCTGAGAGGAAAATATGAGGCATGATTCTCAACGATCCAGTAAATACAAACGTCATACGGTTTTCTCCCTCAATGGTGCAGTTTATAAATGACTTGGATGAACGATATCAAACAATAATAAAATATTGTTATAGATATAGGTATTGATTTTCAAACTCGACTCGAACAGTCTCAGTTTTAAAATTTCTTTTTCTGAATTGTTGTTATTAAATTAAATTATGATTCATGTACTTTTTTTTAGAAGATAATTTTTGGATATTATTTTCGTTATTATTCTCAAATAAAGCTGGAAATTTCATAATTTTTTTAAAAAAGTACCCAAAAGTTCCGTACAGGATGATAAAAAAGAATTATCTTATTCATAGTTATGTTGCTGTTTTTTCAAGCAATTCAAGACGTCATTAATAGCATTTAGAGACATACTCCAATATAAGAATTGAATGGATAATTTCGATTATGAAACTATTCAATTCGACTTATGTTTTGTACAATTCTTTATCAATGAAACTCCCTTTCCCAATTACATATATATGTATTTATATTGTAAGTACATTTTTAAATGACTCCATATTGAAATTCTTTCGATACATGTATATGTATTTCTATACTCGTTCTTTTTTGTGGGATTTCCCCCAGCCCCAAAACACCAAGAAAACTGGAAAATCCAAAAATAAGGTCCATATACCAATTTATGTAGGGGAGACTAGGTACAATTGCAACTAAGACCTTTTTTGTAACACCCAAAAGTTATAGTTATACCTACAAAATATGTTATCACAAGTGTATAATATAATGACAACAATTGAAAAAAAAATCAACCTTCTTCGTCCACTTTTCTTTAGAAATTGAATAAAAACTGACTTCAAGGAGTAAAAATAATAGTATTTTGGAGGTGCAATTTTCTATTATGATTTCATCTTTAGATATAATTTAAATCATGGATGAGCAACCTGAGTTCATTTGTGGGCCAAACTATGTACTCCAAGACTGACTGCAGGCCAAGAGCCCTAATTATATATTTGCAAAATATGTATGCATACATGGTTATACTTATTTTATACCATACATATAAACAGCTGATTGTATCATTTATGATTTTTGTATATTGATGGGTAACTTTTAATAGAAAGATTCGGGATTTTTTTTTAAATTATATGATAATTATAGATTTTAAAGGTCTCCGTGGGCCGTAGGTTACCCATGCATGATTTAAATCATTTGAGTTATTAATTCCTTATATGTCAGCAAATATTATCGATCGAATTTAAAACTCACTCATTGGTGAAAAATTTAAGACATTGTAACGTTCGGTAAAAAAAAAAAGTCAGTTGCAAGAATTGCTTATTTTTTGTTATTTTATCTGCATTTAGGCTTCATTAGAATACAGCATGCTCAAAATTCCTGCATTTTGCATGTCTAAATCAAAGTTTACTTACGTTTAAATAGAATTTGTTTAAAAACAAATGACTTTTATAATTTTTGAATTGATCGAATCGATTATAAAAAGATACAAGTCTCCCCTAAACACATTTTATTTTTATCACATAATTTTCCATGGAATTATTTTTGAAAATTGTACAGTAATTGAATGTAAAAATTAAAAGAATTTGGAAGAAATAATTAAGTAATTAAGGTTTTCATAATTCTTAGTTTGATTCATTGACTGAGAGCTTGATTTATTGTATTTCCTATCCCTTGTTTTATGATTTTTTTTATGTATGTACTAAGCATGTGGGCCACTTAAAAAAATCATGATAATAATAACAATGAAAAGTTGCCTGATTATTGTGTCATTACTGTGTGACGTCATTTTTATAAAAATTCCTTTCTCCACTTATGAATTGGTTACACCGTTCCTGCACTGTAAATATGACATATGTTGGACTAAACGTTTTGTTTCTATCACTAAAATGGCTAAATGTATTCTGATTAAGAAATTTACAAAATGGTATTCCCACAATATAAATAATTCATATACATATATGTATGAATATTAGGGCTCGACTAATTAATTATTGGGTGAGCCAATTTTCAGTCGATCATTGTTTGCCGATTATTGAGTATGAATCAAAAAGAAATTGAGTCTTAACTTAATAATATGGGTACTTTGTTATGAGGTAATATTTTTCATGTTCATTCATGTTATTTAATACTTTTGAAAAATATTTGTATCTTATTCCACTCAAAAGTAGTTTTTTCTTTAAAACAAGAAAGAAAGAAAGAAAATAAAAGGTAATTAATTAGCTGATATGTTACTTAAATAGTTAAAAGATAAAATTTTATTGTATTAAACTAATGGCTTATCGGTTTTTGTTTCCTCGATAATCAGTAATGGTTCAAAGGTATCATTATCGGTCGATTTCTAATACATATGTTTGTTTTTTTGTTAACTGTTGATCACACTGCTTGTGCTCCAGTCTTGTTAGTGTTCAGACTGCTGATGAATAGAACTCAAATTAACTATTATTGAATAAATATTAGTTTAAAAGAAGGACGCAATTTGTTAACTATGTATGTATTTACGTACCAGCTAACATTGGGCCTTTTCTCTTTTTGAAAGAAAGGTTGAGAGTAGCAATAAATATTGCTATGTGTATAAGGTTGTATTCTCATATGCTGGGAATTTTTTTTTAATGAGGCCTAAGGTAAGTAAGTCTAGATTATTTAAGCTAAATTTAAACTTTTTTGGGAGCCTGATTTTTAAGGGTCATAGGATATTTAAACTTAATTTAGTCAAATAACATAAAAAGGGACATTTTAAATTCCAATTTTTGTTTTTGTGGTCCAGAAAAATGATTTCTTTGATGTATTTTTTTAAGTAAACAAACGAAAAAACATTCAAAAAAACTTATAAAAAAAAGTTTCTTTATAAAAAAGAAACTCTTTTATCATTTCATATTTTGAACTTGAGAAATCAAAAATGAAAATTTAAATATTAAAAAAAAAGATGCATAAATATGTCATTTTGTTAAGAAAAAAATATATATTAAAAAACAAGATTCGAAGAGTCGTCATTTTTTCTATGAACAAAAACGAGTGCATCAACATAATATGCTAAGAAGCATGAATAAACTGACCAACCTTATATTGTGTCCTTAGCAATCAGATAAATAGTATGACGAACGTAAAATTATTACTATTATTTTTTTTAGCTGTTTTATTTTAGCACAAATAGCATAGGTGCAGCTCTGATATTGTTTGTATGGAGAGGTTAGTACTTAGACATGCAATAATGTTGCCTGTTTACTTTCTAGTGAGGTGGAATGTAGTTACTATGGAGGTACTTAAATTGTTTTAAGCTTATAAAAAAGCATTTAAAAATATTAATTGTTGAATCTATTATATCTAGGGGAGACTGGAAGAGTTGCAATACTTTTTTATTTTGACTCAATTACTGGGTGTAGCTTTGAGTTAGATGCACTAAAATTTAGCACAAAACACTCACTATTATCGATTTAATTAAAGTGGAAGTTATACAGTATTTTTTTTTTTTTTTACAAGTTGCATTTGAATGCGATTTGTCAAATGGTCTTTACTGTCCTTGTAGCCAGGGATGTATTGAACAGTTAAAAAAGTCGACTTTGTATAAGAAAGTTAGAATAAATAATATTTTTTAATAATAAATATCTTTGAAGGTGTTGAATCAATTATTTATTTTCAATTTATTATTTTACATTAAGATATTGTAAGATTTGTACTATGTATACACATAGATCAGTATTATATATTGGAGAAATTCACTTCAGTGAGTTCACACAACCTCACAGAGACCTTATCCATGGCCCTATAGACATAAAATAATCCAAAAGAATAAATAATACGTAGGCAATTGTAGCACTTGTTAAAACTGACCCCTTTGTGTCTATCTAACGTTGTTACACTTTCTCAAATATCACCTAAATGAGGTATCTTTGAATCTTCAAAAATTAAATCAAGTGATAGGAAATGAACCCATCACTAATATGCTATAATTTTAGCGAAAACAATGAAAAATGAACTCCATCATTACAAAAGTATTATTCCTTGTAAAAATTACATCTTTTTACGCCTCAAAATCAGCTTCCCTCAAATATGTATATCAAAGAATAGATGATAAAAACGTCTCATTAATTTTTTACAAATAATCCTCATTATCTAATATAATTATGGTGCGAATTTCATGACAATAGCCCTTTGATGTCCGAGAAAAAGAGGTTATTGCCACTTTCTCCAATATCCTCTATCAATAAATTTGCTCAAGCGTGTCCCAAATTCATCAAAAACGCTTCTGTAATTTTTGTCAGTCTTCAATTTTTATTTAGTGTTTAAACGTTGATTGCTTTGAACTCGAATGCTCAGTTGTTCAACCCTGATCAATCTACTATTAAATGAATAATAATAATCGCTCATTTTGGAAGAACTAGAAAACAACGAACTGATAAAAAAAAGGGGGAAAGGTGAATAGTTACAATATTTAAGACACTTGTGTGTTTAATGATTTGCCGATCTATCTGGCCTGCTTCAAGTAAATCCTATCAAAATGCTCAAAATAGATAATAAAAAAAAGTAATCGTTATAGTAGATAAGTCATATGTATACAAACTCTATGAGACCTAAAATTAAATTGAGTCTTAATTACCGGGGGGACGAAGGAAAGTTAGATTCAACCCAATTTTTGAGTCTGTTAGAGTATACTTTCCCTAAAATATCCTTGGAGTGGACTTATTAACTTCATGTAAAGTCGAGATTATAGATTTTCTTTGAAAATGATTATCAGGCCTAATCAGGTTTATACTTTTCCTAAATCAAGCTTATGGTGTCAGTATATCAAATTAAATTTGACTTGAGTAGTCTATGTATCAGAATGTATCCATATTCGAGTTTGAGGGAAAAAAATTATTGAGAGTATAATGTTTTCTGGCTTTGCCTAGGTCGAGTTTAATTTTTAAATTCAATTTAAATCCGAACCTGATGATAACCCAAAATTGAATGTATGTACAAGGGAGGTGTGGCTGCATTGTTCAGAGTTGAATAATCCCTCAGTTTTTTTCTTATTCTTTTTATACACAAGGAATTCATTTAAAGCGTGAATACTTGATACTTTATTGAGGTAAATATCGCTCGAGGTTAAGTGTTGAAACTTTTAAAATTTCGTCATTATGAACGATATTGAAATAAAATAAATAAATACAAATATTAACCTGTAAACAATTGAATGTTTATAAATTATTAAATCAACCTCGATGGATTTTAGCCTCTATAAAGCTGAAAATAAAACAATAAAACTATTGAGCTAGAATATTTGGAAGTATATATTTTTTTGTAAATAATATATCAATTATTTATCATTCAAATAAATTCATTTTTTCTCTAACAATAATGAAAACCCCGCAGAATATCCTTATAAAAATAGGATTTTTTATTCTTTATGATATTTCCTTTTCTCAGAATTGAATAATCCCACATGAAATATTAACTCGTATTTGGAATTGAACTTAGCTTTTGCAAATAATGTATTATTTCTTAGCATGTAGAACATCGATTTTTTTATATCTCAATAGTTGGCTCAAACCTATAAAAAGTGTAAAAATACTCTAAAAGTTCAAACTGAAAATTCTGGATAGATTTGATACGGAAAAGCTATTCATCAGTGTGTCAAGTGTTTGCTGCATTATATATGGAATCTATAATTATTATTATTATTGTTGACTTATGCTATTGAAGCCCCCCCCCCTCTCTATTCCAATGGCCCTGTATTTTTAAAGTCAATTGTGTTGTTTCCCCACCTATTTTTGAATATAACATAAGTATGTACATAAATATTATTTTGAAATTATTTTCATCCCTAAAGCTGTGGGTCTTTCCTAACCTTATCATATATGTATGAAACCTCAAGGGGCCTCCCATTTATGACTTATTTTATCCGCCGTTTCCTTTTTCTTTTCTTTTCAATGAATGATTTTGGGCTTGTGTTTTTCCTTCCTTTTTTAAAAGAGAGGTTTTGATGTGCAATATATTATTTTGTGAGCAAGGAAAGTAACTATGGCTCGGCTATAATACTTATTACTGATCATGTATTAAGGTAAATTAATGTTGAGAAGAAAAAAAACCTATTTTTAACCTACATATATACCTTTCTTTCTAATACCAATGTTATCTTTTGATGACTTATAAATAATTACTACTATCTTAGTATTCCCATTTTTGTACAAATTAATTAAATATGTATATCCAATAACTGTGCTGACATCAATCCCACTCTGAACCTTTTACTCTCATAGAAAGATCATTGTTCTTAAATGGAGTTAAAATTAATATAAACAGTGGTGCAATTATATTTTTAGACCTGTGAGTATGAATTTCGGAAAAGGGAGGGAAGGGTAATTGGCATTCCGCTTTTGGTAAAAAACAGATAAATATGTGACGTCATCGTTGGTCCCTTACTTATGAATTGGCTATGGATCTCCTGTTTGAGGGGAGAGGATAATATTATTAATTAACAACTCAGATACTATAAGCACGCTAGGAGGAATTTATCAAAAATGGAATCACAGGAAACATTGGTGATGAGATCCTTGCTAGTATCATCAATCACCAATGTCAAATCCTCAACATCAAAGGTAAGGTTGAAATTAAACAATCGGAAATTACCCAAGTTGGTAAGGTTCTACACCTATGTGTGGATCCAACGGCCATTGAAGAGTTGAAATCGGTGGATTTTACTTTAAATATTGCTTTTGCCGGAAAAATGTGATTTCACCCTGAATCAACGGACGATGGTCACAATAGACAAGATGACACGGACTTACACCATAACACAAAGATAAGGGAAGATGGAAAAGCTGATATTGATGATGGGAGTACTGTGAATGATCACAGCACTGATAGGGGTGGACACTCAACCATTGAACTCCAGACCCCCTTACAAAAATCAACCCAAGATAATTTAACAAAATCTAGTAAGAAACAAACAAAGATAGACAAGTTATTTGATATAGTTGCCCTTGACTTAATGGGTCCATCATCCTCTTCCGAAAAATGTACAAGATAAGCTGCTCTTATATTAACATACAACAATCTAAAGCAGCCAACTTAGAACTCAAATTAAGGAAATCTCAAATAGCCCAAATAACGGAGCCTTAACTCACCAAGGGCTCAACAAAAAGCCTTAACTTGACCGGATATACCATTCATAGTAAAATTAGGTCACAGCCAATGGCGTGCATACGAACAGCTAGTCATTTGCACGCGAGGTTTGTTCCCGAATTTTCAGATAGAGATGTGTGTACAGTATGTCTTAAAAATGATGAGGGCCTTACGTATATCTGCGTAGCATATCTCGATAAACTACTATCAATTGAAAACGAAACTCTTTTGAATCTCATTAAGTATTGCGATAATAGACAAAAATCCCTTCTCCTGGCCATGGACTCGAACGCTCATAATTGTCTTTGGGGAAGTAAAGAGACTGACAAACGGGTAAAATTTCTTGAAAACATCTTTGATGAATATAACCTGATAGTAATGAATGAAGG
This sequence comes from Lepeophtheirus nordmannii, assembly GCA_963680855.1. Taxonomy (NCBI): domain Eukaryota; kingdom Metazoa; phylum Arthropoda; class Copepoda; order Siphonostomatoida; family Caligidae; genus Lepeophtheirus; species Lepeophtheirus nordmannii. The sequence continues at coordinate 29,640,183 of OY804522.1, read as the reverse complement.
TAATGAACCCACCTTTGTTACTCAATGAGCCAGCTCTGTTATTGATATTACAATTATCAATCAATATGTCTTTTAAAAAGTTTGAGATTACTGGATGGCGAGTAGATCTCCGACCATCAATGTCAGATCATAGATATATAATTTTCAACTTTGGTAAATACATGCCAATTGCTGAGAAATCAAGAAATATGAGGAATGCTAACAGGGACACTTTCAGGCTCTATACAGAAACAGCATCACTACTTGTAATACATCCTTACGTCAGTGATATTGATGAATGTGCTGGGTCACTTTATAAGGTAACAAATAAGACACTAGATATTGCCTGCCCAATAAGAAAAACAGTGAAAGCAAGATCATTACCTTGGTGGACCAAACATCTTTCTAGATTAAGGTACAAACTTGAGCATACACGAAACTACAGTTCCCATAGAGAGGAGTACTGGGTTACCAAAAACGAGTACCGAGTAGCACTCAGAAAGGAGCAAAAGGACTCTTGGAGGCGTTTCTGTAGTACTACCAAAGGTCCTAAAGACATTGCAAGACTGATTGGAGTTCAAAAACCAATCACCGACTCAATTGGTCTCCTCAAAACAGAACGGGGTTACACTGGTCATGTGCCATTTCTCGCTCACTTGAGTAAATGGAAGAACACAAGTGCACAAATTTCTTGATTATTCGTTGCTTAGAAAGACAAAGACTTTCATTCAGAGGACATGAAGATTCACAAGTAAATTTCATGAAACTTTTTTGTTCATGGATCATAGAATCCAGAACAAAATTCTCAAAATAATAGCATGGTCGATAACGATATTAACTCACAAGAAGCACTTATAGGGAAGATACTTTAATTGAGGTGATTACTAATGATTTAATTCAAATGAATATGAATATCACTAATTGTTAAGAACAGTGTTATGATGAGGCAAGAGATAAGGTTAGTGGGAAGTTAGGTGTTGGAATCCAAATTAAAAAAGATGAACCTAGGATCATTTTAACGTATTACTATGAGCGTGCTGTTCAGTTCATAAATAAAGATACTGTGAAAGGCATTGGTCCTTTGAAAAACACTCTCGTTACAACTTACAACATTGTTAAAGTATTGGAATTATTTTCTAAATGAAATGCATTTTTTATAAGTTAAAAGCAAGTATGCACCTGATTCTCCTGGATTCCGTACCAACTCGCTGGACTATTTGTGCTGTTTCTCTTAAAATTATATTAAAAAAGGATTTTTTTAGAAAACTGTTGTCAGAATCAATTTAAACTAACCTTGAAATACATGTATAACGACGTTTGACAGGAGTAAAGTATCATCAAATGGAGACATTTGATTATTGTTTTGGATTACAACTCAATCACTTTGAGCTAAAACAGTTATAATTTGTCTTCTCTTTCTGTTTGAAATAATCAATTTATCGTATCTTTTTTGCAGTGGCTTTCTAAAAATACTTATTTTCATACAAAAAAAGAATTATTCATGTATTGAAGTGAAGCCTTTCTTTTGGAGAGGTAGGTCCAATCTACATTAAAGGGCATGGCTTCCAATTGACCTGTATGTTTGTATTAGCATTGTAGAAACCAATAGAATCTTGACTAATTTTTTTTAACGAAATACTAAATTATTCCCCTACCCCTGAATAAATGCAATTTTCTATGTTTCTAAGAGGCCTTTCATAAATATGCATAAAAAAATAATTAAGACGGTAATAGCAGGGTTTAAGGCCATTATTATTTTTTTCTTGAGATAGTGACTTTATACGTATACAAATACATCTACATACATAAAAAAAATATGAAATCCTTAAGCCCACTTAGACATTTTCACACTTTTGGTTATAATAACTCAATCACTTTTAAACTTTTGTAGAAAATAAAAATACAACTGACCCCCCCAGGTCAGGTTTGCTTAAAAAATGATTAACCGAAGAGCATTTTGTCGAAAAATACTGTATAAATATATATGCATAATTTAATGCAATTTAAAATAATATTGTACATATTATTTTAGCTTTATTCTTTATTTTATTATATTAATGAGCATTTTAATATTATTTTTCTTGTCTTATAAGTAAATTAATGAGTGTTCTAATTATATATAATATTGTAATTATATTCAAATAAGTTTCACGCAGTAGTTTGTAGTTTGAATCTTGCAGCTGCTAGAGTAACTCTGTGGGTAGTTGGTAAAAAAAAAAAGAGTCGTTCATGGCCAGAAGTTATTAATCTCTATTGTTTTATTTATTTCTTAAACTATAGTGTGCTGATAAGGATCCAGGTTTTCACTATCGGATCCAAAATTAGTTGTAAAATCTAACCATTCAAATGTTTCAACGTAGGGTTATAATTAACACAGGTAAGAAAACAAATAAGCAATTAACAACTTTATTACAAGAGGTTATATTTATTTATATATTATTCAATTCCAAGATTTTTTTTTTTGAAAAGTCTTTATTTTTAAATTATTTAAAAAAGTACAAAGTATAAACATAATAAATAATAATAATTTCATACCCATACCGGGTTCATTTCGAAAAGAACAACATAAATAAGCATTAAAGTTTCAAATTAAATCTACTCGGTTGCCCAAATACTAAAATAATTCGTAAAAAATATAAAACGGAGGAAATATACAAAAACACAATTAAAAACAAAAATTACCTGAAAAAGGAATATATTAATATGAAGAGTAATATCAATTAAAAGTTCTGTAAAATTGGTCATGACCGATCAAAGTTTTACTATTCTTATTAAATTTATAACCGACAATAAATTTCTTTATTGCTCCGAAATGTCTATAAATGTCTGATATAACAACATCATATCCTAATGATGTTCCCAGTTAATTTCCACGTCTCATTATTTATAATCGGAATTTCAATAGAGAATGCAGCATATCTATCCCGATAAATACTCCACTGATTGATGGAGCATCAATTATGTCCTTCAACGGTAAAGGCTTGCCATTCAAAATGGATACAATGGATACAGCTTTTGTAGGTGAAGGTCCTCTCTTGGAAGGGAAATGACTGATTCCGTAGCATACTTGGAATCACCTTCCTAGAGTCTATTTACATTGGGAATAATACATTTGCTGAATATTGAGAACAGAGGGCTGTCAGCGAAGACATGGATTCATGAACTAAGTATATCCCTATACTTACCCCTTAAAATAGCAAAATATACCCCTCGGGATATATTTATCCTAGGTTAAGTATCTCTGTTTTAAACGATAGGTAGTTATTTTTATTACAAGCAATTTTACGATATTCTAATGAATAGGTTAATTTCATGATCGTATTCTTACCTCTTATTAGTTCGTTCTGAACGCTGATATGCTGAACTTGTATGGTCTCATCAATTTGTGACGTCATTTGTACATAACTATCCCCCACCCCATTTTTAAAATTATTCCAACTATCAAATACGACAAAAATGGAGATAATAACGTAAATGTCAAAGTACCAAAGGTCTTGGTGCCTTTTTTCTTTCTATTTTTTAAAAAAAAAGTTAAAAGACGCAATAGATGGAAAAAAGTCTAATGAATAACAATTTTACCGTATTTTACGGCTGATAAGATGCTGCATCTTAGAAGATGCATTCTAATATTTGAAAAAAAATTCTGAAAATAAAAAGTTCAGACTGCTGTCTCACAATACAACATTCCTCTTGAAAGACAACACAAGTATTTTTTTTAGGATAAAAAATGCGTCTAATAAGTCGTAAAATATCTCTCTAACTTTCTTCCACTTAAAAGAGAAGAAAAAAAAAGATCCGAAATTAACTGATAGTTGGTTAATTACACAATATACACATCAACTGTTGGAATATTCTTATATAAAAGTATATATTCTCACACCTTAAGGAAAAGTAATTGAAGTTCATCAAATCAAAGATAAGAGCACTATTAAAATGAAAATATGAATGCAGATGAATCAGGAACTGAATTCTTGATGTTTTGAGAGAGACACCATTGTGTATACATAAAATAAATTTTCTTTAATTAAAGGTCAACTCCCTAACATAAATTTGCTTTCCTCTAGGTTCCTTTTCCTTTTGATACAGCTCCAAAAGTTGAATATATATTCATTTATGTATTTGAGTTCATTTATCCTTTTATAAGTATAAATAAAACCCTAACAACGACAACTCAGTTAATGAAATATACATTCGTATAATTAATTCAGGTAGAACATATGAGTAAAAATATATAGGTAATAGGTATGTTTTGAATATGCTGATTTCTAAATTTCCCCTAAGGGAAAGCAACTAAACATGATTTTATCGACGTCACTCTACATAATGAGGGAGATAGTTCTTAGTGTATGTTTTTATAACTAGTCTTGTTTTATATAAAAGATTTCGGAAGAACTCTTCTGGTAATCCTCGATGACAATAATATATTATTTATTTATAGAATTAAAATGATTATTTCTTAAGAAGTTGACCTTCTTTGATAATCCATCAACAACAAAATTTTATAAAAATAGAACCCTTATTCCTCAAGATACCATAACAGTTTACTTTTTCCATTTTTAAAACTTCATAATATGAAGTGTCCATAACATTTTTTTCCGTCTGTTTTGTTTAATTACAAAAAGCAACAACATTGATTATCATATGATGTTCTTTTCTTTTTATTGTGCAATCTATATACACGATTAACATTATAATAAGTAGTTAATGATCAAGTTACTAACACAACCTTACATTTTTCTTAATCTAAAATAATTTTTATAAGACTTACATTAGATCTTTAATTAACTGCACTTTATGTAAATTGAACTCCTAAGAAAACATTAAAAACTGCATTTCAGAATTTCTAAAATAGTTAAAAGCTAAATATAACTAAAGATCAAAGGATTTATAAATATAAAAAATTGAAATAGCGGTACGTGAAGTAATTTATTTATGATTAGAAATCACAGATTTTATCTGTACTTTATTTATCTTGAAAAAAAGCAATTGAAATATTTTGTATTTATAAGTTAGGTTTTTCATAAATGTTTACTGATTTGTCAGTATACGTCCTTACTCTTCAACATGAATGAAGTACCCTGATCATGTCCTAATAACTTGAATGTTTCAATTGAACAACAGATAATTTTCACTAACGTCAGAGATAACATAATAAACCAAAATATTATTAGATAAAATGGACAAATTTCTAAAAGATAAAAAGGGAAAAAAAACTAAAGACCTCTACAGAATTCCTGCAACTTGATGCCAAAGATAAAAGTGTTATTTGAATAAAAGCAAATCTATAGGTAGTGAAAGCTCTTAGGAAATGGCTAAATTTGTACCTTTAATTTTGTTCCGGGTGGATTAGGGAATTTTAAAGTCTAATTAATACACCAAAGCTCTCTAAGAAGAAAGAGCAGCATTTTTTAAGATCCTTAAATATGTAAATTTTAATAATACTAGGTAAAAAGTTTATTCTTGACAAATAAAAATTTCAATGTACAAAAAGAAAAATTCAAACTTTCATCGATGTAAAATAGGGGTATTAAGTTTAACTTTATTAGTATATTTAATAAATTCAACTAATTTTCCAAGGTTTTTCAAAAAAGTATAAATTAAGATTATCTAATTTTAGGTAAAATATCTGTTATACATCCTAGATATCAGTTTTCAATTGCTGAATAATACGTTATGAGTCTTAAAACTTAAGATGTTTTAAATCAAATTGGCATAAAATAATTGTTTTATGTGCGTTATACGTGATACATTTCTATATTTTTATTTCCACTTTTAACCTTATATATTTGTTTTTAGGGACAATCTATAAAATACTTTTTGTATATATTACTGTATTACATTTTAGTATTTAATAAAATAATTTGAGTCTGTTTTTTGATTTCTTATAAAAGACATACTTCTTGAACAACATTTTTCAATTTTCCCAGAGGAGAAATCACAAAATTTATTGTCAGTTTTTTGATTTTTAATATTTTTGAATTAAAATTTACCATCTAAATAGCTGAGACCTGTATCTGTCATATTGTTCTAATAAAATAAATTGCAAAGTCCTAATTTTATAACTTAATACATCCTTGAACTTTTTCTTAATGTTAGTAAAAAAAAAAACAACCTAAGACTATTTTCATCCTTCCTTTTTTTATGTTTTCAACCCACCAGGCTGAGAAACACTGCTTTAATGTGCCTTGCTATTTATGACAATTTACTTATTAAAGAGGAAATTAAACTACTCCACAATAGATCCGACTCCAATCACCTGATGCGACTATTTAATTCTAGCCAAAATCTACTCTTAGGCACTTCTAAGTGAAGAAAAAAAAAGTCGTGACATATATATTAATATTTTTCACTAGTGGGTCATTTGTACAAAGTATTTACAAAATATTTTATGGGATTTGTAAATATATACATAGATATGTACGACTTAATAAATACTTTTATTTTATGTAGTTGTATGTAACATCATTAATTTAGAAATAAAATCGGTCATTTCAAAGAATGGATTCAAATTCTCAAATGCTGTTCTAGAAGGTGGGAAGGAATGCTCATTTTTTTCACTGAGATAGAACAAAGTCGTTTATTTTCAAATTTCGAGTATTTGACCGCAAGTCAAGTCAAGTTTCTGAGGTGCGTTGAAGCTCAAATATCATGTCAATAATATAGACAAGTCACAAAATTCATTCCATATACATAATTATGACTTATCCCAAATAGTAAAGGCACCCTATTTCTAAAATCATATCTTTCAAGTATCTAAAATATAGAAACAAAGTAATCTACAAAATATTTAGGTGTAAGGTGGGCTACATTGAATGTTGGGAGAAAATTTTATTGAAGAGGTCATGAATAGAGATATTGAATATGAACTACTTCTGAAACAGTTTACAAACAACAAGAAATTCTTAGAAATTCCAGTGACAAAAATTTTTTTTTCTTTCCATATTAGAAACATAAATTAGGATACTCTTGAAATATTTTTCTTGCAAGACTTCTCAAGAGTCAAAGGGCTCAAAACGGTTTTAATTTACTGAAATCGAAGTTCAATTTGAGTCTCAAATCCCTTGGGCACTTTGACAAGTCGAAACACACATAAGTTATCAAATTAACAACTCGGGTCAATATCTCTGCTCTGTAAAAATTAATAGGGTATCATGACATTCCACTCGTTAAAGGCATGACTAAATATTATTCCTTAAAAATCGTAGTATTGTCTTCAAGACCACAATACTTGAGACCAAGACAAGACTAGGACCTTCAAAAACCAATCTAAAAACTATGTCAGTAGTTTATGGACTTCTGACAAAGAATAAAATCCATCATGGCTTAATTATAATTGACAACCTCATAAAAATAAGTTAAATATATCTTTTAATTTGATCACGTGTCAATCATTTTAGAGTCCAAATCGACTGTAAATTAATTGTATTCATATATTAGTGTGTCAATTATACTTGACTTACATGACGAGCTTTTTTGTGCACTCACAACCTTTACTCTCAAAAAAGTAATGAAAAATCGGAAAAAACATAGTATATCTAGGAATGTAAATAATATGCAAATGGGGTGTGTAAAATAAAAAGAAAGAGAAAATCATCAACCTGGTAACTCTGATAGTTTGATGAATGTTGAGAGGGAATCAGCAGCTTGAGCTGTCATGACGTTTTACTGAGCTACAAGCTGCTATTCTACATTATATACATATACAAATGAAGACATCAATAATAAATAATAACATTATGTATACCATAGATGATGAGAGGCAGAAAATTAACTGAAATTAATGTCAGGAAATTATATATTTTAGCTATTAATTATACGAGGACTTGATCCCTTTTTGTTTACATTTTATTTGCATATTATTTACATTCCTAATGATAGCTACCCTTCTGTATTTTCCTTGTTGTCAACTTTTTAATATTGGGCAGAGTTATTATTTAGATGTACTATACTTAAATAAATTCTACCAATATACACATCAATCGTTAATATTTGTTTATTCAAAAAAGGTCGCGGAATCCTCGATTTAATATATTTTTTATGTATCAAAACCATAAATAATATATCCTTTTTTCAGTTCATAAAACGTAGAGTCAGCTGCTTTAAATCAGAAGAGTCAGCCAATTAAAAACAGCTGAAGGGAGAATACATAGATTGTACTTTTGTTTTTCCCAAAAAGCTCGTCGTGTTAATGAACCACACTCATTATTCATTAAATCAAATAACTACACAAATGAAGATTTAAAAGTGTGAATCTGTTGGGTTTTTTTTTGTCTTTTTCATACTGATATTCAGTCACATAACTTAGTAGTTTATATGTGCACATGTCACATCTAAAAATGATGATTAATTATTATCATACTTAATTACTTGGGGGAAAGGGAAAAGTGAGGGATAAAAAATGTAGTTAATCCTCTTGTAATGATATTTACAATGTCCTTTGGTCCGTTTTATGATTCCATAATAATTTATAGACATAATCTTGCAACATATTTTTCTTTTATATGGTTACATAGGGAATGCATAAAATTGTCTGATCTTTTCATCTTTCAAGTTTCGAAACGTATCTACTTTGTTATGGGGTTAGATACGTACATATGTGAATAAGGGATGGAATGACTGATTGAAGAAGTAAAAAGATCATGAGAATATGTAGAGGACTAATACTGAATATTAAATACACGTAGTACTCGTGATACGTGAGTGATATGCTTGAAAACAGTCATTGGTAGTGTTTTAAACTCGTACTCCTAGCTCGAACTGCACTAAAATCTCATTAAATTGCACCTTCATACTCGAATCCAATTCAAATTTAAAAGATTATTGACTCAAACTAGACTCAAGATTCACATACACCTTTTATTTCAAATTATTATTATTATTATTATTATTTATAGGGGCTTTTTTTCGATCACTAACAATTAAATAAGTTAAATAAAGTCGCATTTATCTAAGAACAAAAATTTCAATGTTTATCGTTTGTTCACAAAGGATTAATGTAACCCATTACGTCTCAATGTTGCTTATTTGATTTAAATAATCAAATCCATGTTCTAATTTAAATCAGAAGTAAATAAAATAATTTAAAAAATTCCCAGTCCTTCATTATAATATAAAATGGATACTTATTATAACTTAGTTGTATAAATAACTTGGACTCTCGAGAAAACAATTAATTTTGAGCTTAAAATTAACATTCAATAAATACAAAGATAGGCAACTAACTCCGCTTCTCAAATTTTTATGTAATTTTATAGCTCTTAGATGTAAGTTCTCATCTGACGTGATTGGTATATAGGCAATGACGTATCAATGTTTTATAAACAAACGCTTAGTTCGAAAAAAATTATATTTATATCCGACTATAATTCATCGCTAACGGACAAAGTATCGTTAGCGATTGAAAAATCCTGTAAGCGTTATTTATCTTTTTAGATTAGTGAATATCAATAACATAGATTTTGATTCTTTAAAATCATATTCAATAAAAGAATCTAGACAAATAAGTCTTTTTTAGTTGAAATAACTTAAAGCATAAATCATACAATTTCAAATAATTATGATTAGTCATATTATCAGCTATGAGGAAATAAAGCCATGTTTCCTTAAAATCTAAAAATAGATATTTCGTAAGAAAAATACTAATTATAATGGTTCAAAACAACTGCTTGAAATATATTTAAGCATTTGATCACCTTTGCAAAAGCTTTACATTACCAATAAATATGTTACAACATTGTGAGTTATGTGGTTCTTAAGATGGGTTTGGACTTGAAACCGATTTTTGAAGATCTTGGTCTCAACTTCTTAAAGTCTTGACCATGCCTTGATCTCGACTCACGTAAATCTTGGTTCCTTTTCTAAATTAAAAAAAAATCATTTCTATTATCCTGGGATCGACATAGTCTCAATCCCTCAATGCCTTGATCTCGATCTCTAAAAGTCTAGGTCTTGCATTGGCCTTGGGTAAGATGTTCTTGATCACAATATTCTTATGTTTAAGAAATTATTTCATGATATTTGAATTCAAAAACATATAGTCATTTCTTATGAATAATAATTTTATTATAAATTTGATCTTAAAGCTCTGTAAGTATAAATTTATTAAGAGTGCGGAGCACGAGTACATGTAGTCAAATCCGGCGTAAAGCAATTTTGATAATATTAATTTTTTCTCAAAAACAATTTTTTTACATCATAAACGAGTTCTCATAAGAGTAACATGAATATAAATTATCCGTAGCTTTTAAAGCTTCATTGCATAAACATTAATTCCAAAAATATCTCCCTAGAAAATCAACCAAATTGACCAATAAGTATTCAAAAATTATAATTCCCAAAATAACTACACAACATATCCACGAAAGTGGGCTCAATAAGTTCATCGTTGAGGAGCTTAGAAAGAAATATCTTTCATTAAACTTTACTAACACAAAAAAAGAAAAACGACTGATTTTATAGATTAAATCTGCTTGAAATTTAAATGTGATAAATTTAATTGGATAAAGGCTAAATTTACCTCGAAACCAAGGTGGTGTTACACAAAGTTATCTCACTAACATAAAAATTTACACAGTGGCTTACATTCAGCTGTCGATTTTTATCTTTTCATTCCCTTATTAGAGTTGTGAACGATGATTGATTGAATTATAATTACCTCATTTCAGCTGTGAACTATACTATCTACTATTAAGAGAAGAATAATTCCACAGTTTTGAAGAATTGGTAAATATCGACAGATTTTGTAGGGTATTTTCCTCCTCTTACTTCTATTGCGAGAAAAGGTTGCGAGATAGAATAAACATAACGAATAAAATATACATCTCCCCATAAGAATTGGTATTTACTAATTATGAGATGTTTTCGTATACCCTACAAATAAATCCATTTATTTCATCGAAGATAATATACATTATACAGACTACTTAAGTATTGATTATATTCGTTTAAAAGGATGTATGCGTACATGTAAATTGTACAAACGTGTATGGACCATTCCATCAGATATTAAGGAATGAAAAGTCATCCATTATTTAAAAGAAAATGAATGTGTGTGTGTATGCATTCATTCATGAATAAAGTATGTACAATGTCAAGAATATGTAAGATTTTTAAAGTAAACGTTTGTATGTGAATAAATGTAGTACATTAATTCACTGTATTTGCTCCATATCATACTTTGAAAATGAAAGTAAGTTGGCTCAGTTCAACTTATAGATGTAAGAGTGTATCATAAATATGATATGACGAGATTCTATATTATATAAAAACACTAATAAAATTGTAGGTATATTTGTATTCCCAAATGAACTCATTTGAGAGAAAGAGAGAGGTTCCGTCAATTAAATGTTCTATTGTCGCATATTTTGTATTACCATAATATCTAAATCGTTTATGCATGTACAGATGTGTATTGTATCGTGTATGTAAGTTTGTTTGTTCAACATGAATTACTTAAATGTCTACATATTGAAAGGGAAGACAATGTGTTTTAAACACACTTAAAATATGTACATATAATTTTAGAACTTTATACTCAGTTTTCTTCACTGAATTCATATAATATATATATATACATGCAAAATGCATAAATATTTGTGAAATATTTATAATAGCTTATTAATAATAAACCACTTGATATATGCTGTATGTGTAATCAATCTCGATTTTAAACAGCAAAGGGGCGCTGGAATCAATTCATGAATAGTGCAGTTTTATAAAAATGACGTCCTATTTGATGACACGCCAATCACGCAACTTCTCAGTGTTTTTTTTTTCATAAAACTTTCTTTAGATTAAGTATATTAAGTATAAGTTATACGCAAACAAAGGTCTCGCACAAATTTCTTTGTACAGGCCCCGCTAATTCTAAAATCGGAACACAAAATCTAATTTCTCGAGACGTCATTTTCTCAACCTTTCCCCTAAAAGAGAATGAAAAAATACTCAAAATTAAATGCTAGTTAGATAATTCTTATCAATTACTCTGGAACCCTTCCTTATTTAATAGTAGGGAAATGCCCACAGCAAAAATACAGCTAATTTGTGTGTAACCAATCAACGGTCAGAACACTAATAAGGGGAAAGAGAAGTTGAAAATTGACAGCTGATCAAAAAATAGATAGGAGTTGTTGATGCTCGAGTGATACCATTGTGTCGAATATATGTATACCATAACAGTTTTAACTTGTTAAATGTTTTTTATTTTCTTGTAGGGTGGTAATATTTTGATTTTAAAGTAAATAGGACCAGCTAGTAGAGTCGGTTTTATAATATGAGAAGCCTAGTCAAAAGAAGATATGTAAGGTTTTTTGTGGACAGATAAGGCAGGAATTGTAATGGAATTTACTCATTTATTAAAAATGGAACTAAATTTTGATTCTTGTTTTGTTTTGTTTTTTAAAGACAGATCTAGAGTAAATACACAACGTCAATCAATTTCAACATACGCTATTTGTCCCTTAAATAATCGGATACTTTATGAATTTATAACAAAAACTACTCATATAAGATCTAAAAAGAACGGTTGGTCAGCCTATTATACTCGGGATTCGTTTCATTTGAGTATATATTTGGGCATGAACTAGAAAATTAAAGGTCTCCTACATATTTATTCATGATTTACGAATAATTGAAGGTGTGACTGATCAATGAGTCTGTTAAGACTTAAGAATCAACCAAGCATAGTTCACATTTCCCTATGTATGTACATGTATAATATATAATGAGAGAAACACTTTAATTCAAAGTGAAGCTAAGAAGAGCGATGAATGAAAGCCATACAAGTCTTTAATAATAGTTAATCCAATTGACACCTTTAGAGCTCAAAGGGAAACGCTTGTCATTTTGTAATATGGTTTTGTACTGAAATGTATGTATTACCATATCTTCAAATTAGTTAGTACGTATGAGGAAAATAAAGATTTGCTTGGAAAGTCCATACGGGTTATACAATATAGCGTCCTCTAACAAGGTATCTACATATGTATCAGAACAAATGCATTGTAATCCTTATTCAACATCGAAATGCAAATAAGTGAAATATATATACGGTACAATATATGAACATAGACAGATAAATATCAGAAGAATAACTCTTAAGGTACTTTCGTATTATGTATATTTATCCGCTAAATCGCAAAAAAAAAAAAAAATTATATTTCTACACAGTAATTTTTTTCTTACAAAATAATAATAATAGCAATGAAAGTATTATATATGTATTTATAGAGAGAGATATATATATTCATTTATATATATACTATTTGACAGCAACATATTACTTTTGTTTATTATATTGAGAAATACAGAAAGAAAGATAGACAGAAAGAAAGGACAAGAATGTGTCATTTTATACAACAAAGGTTTGTCGAACTATATAAAGTTTGATTTCTATAATAATAATAATAGTTTTAATAATTATTATATTCATAATTAATTATTATAATATTAATGATGATAAGTAAAAGGGGAAGTATCTAAATGTGGATGAAAATTAAACCAGCCCGTTGGATGATACGTCTCCGTCCAGGGAATGACTATCTTCGGGGCCATTGGATGTAGAACTAGATGATGACGAGGATGTTGTCGAGGAGGAAGTGGTTGTTGTGGTGTTGGTGTTGTTGGTATTGATGAGCTCTCCATTTAGAGTGGAACAAGTACTTACTTTTCTTCTATATTTTTCACAAGGGCCCCAAACACGAACAGTACTATCGTCAGAGGCAGAAACGAGTACTTCTGGATAAACTGGATTCCAACTCACTGAGGTAACCGTCCTTGTATGTCCAGATAGTACGGCAATTGGTGTGGAGCGTTTAACGTGATATATATATACTTTGTTGTCCTCCGAGCCTGAGGCTATGAAATTTTGATTGACTCCTCCAAAACAAGAATGTATTGTATAAAATCCTTGTGTGATACCCACAAATTTTCTCACTAGTACTTTTTGTTCGATATCCCACATATGAATACCTTGAGTTGCTATATTAAGCAAGGCATGTCGATCATCGGCATCTAATGAGAAAGTCATGATGCCGTGATCTTCTTGCAGTATGGTGTGATCCACCAGTTCATCAAAACTATAGCTGCGTATACGGTGATGGGTATCAGCTGCCAATATGGCTTTACCCGAACCTCTAAACGCTAAACACTGGACCCGAACTCCTTCCCATGAATCAATCAACTGGCCTTTAGTATCGCAATGGAAAAAATTTCCACGGTTACCACCACAGGTAATTTTTGTGCCATCCGGTGACCAAGAAACAGCAGTTAAAGAGTCATCACTAGAATTCGATATTTTACCGTCAAGCTTCCCAGATTCAACATCCCAAATATTCACCTAAAACATAAAAAGGCAAAATAACATTCTCTCTCTCTCTCTTTCAAAAAAACAAAAACAAAAAAAAAAACACGGTCGTAGAATTGGCTGTCAAATAGCCTTAAATAATCCATAAAAACATTTATTAACTTATTAAAAACCAAACCTACGTAATTTGAAACTGGTAATTAAAATTCATAATAGCGAATAATACTTTCTCTAACTCACAAATATAACTTCTAGTTTAGATTAATATAAAATGGGATCAGGATAGTATGTGCATAGATACCTACATATATAATTTGCTATAAATAAAAAAGAACATTACAAAAGGTAAACTCATTAAAATAGTATGCAGTTCCATAATTATGTGTATAATTTAGATCTACATCAATCGAATAGATTGATAATGAATAACAGTAAAATGATGTGATACAAGAAAGATATGAATCAAAGTAAAAATCAAAATATACTCTGAAGTATGAGGATAAAAATAAAATATAAATAGCTGTAATGGCTTACCTCCTCAGAATCTTCAGGACCACAAACGGCCAATCTTGTACTATCAGGACTCCAAGCAAAATAAGATACCCCTCTATTATGCCCTGTGAGTGTTTTGTTTTGTTTTAATTTAAGAGTAATAGGATCGAAATCCCATATAATAACAGTATTGTCTTTAGAACCGGTGGCTAATTTAAGGCCATCCGGCGAGAATCGGCAGTACCAAACTTCATCGCAGTGTTCTGATAAAATTTGGATTGTTTCACAAGGAAATTCTTTTTTTGAACATTGGTGATCCACAGGCAAGTAGCATGCGTCTGTTTTCCATCTGGAAGAATCATTGGTCCTTTCAACTGCAGGGACTTTATTGTGATAGAGGCAACGATCAATTTGATATTCTGCCGCTTGAGCGAGTAGTGTTGTCAGTCTTCTAGGTGGGAGCATGATTGAAGCAGGCAAATATGCTTGCAATCGATCCATAAGTTCCGGACGGGTTGAAGGGCGACATGTGGAAGTAACTCCGGCAAGGTCTTCTGGGCATGAAAGCATCAAATAGCTTGATAGCTCGTGAGTCCGCTCTCGATTTCTTTGAAGCGGAGATATCTCACATTGTAATACCTAATTCGTTATAAAAAGAGATTTGATTTAAAGCTAGAAGTGAGGTTATTTATTATGTATGCTCTGAAATTATGTTCGAAGAAAATAACACAATATAATTGTAATTAAGGAATTACGTAATGGATTTTTTTCCCGTTTATATTCCACTATTTAACACCAGCCACTCCCTATAAGAATCGAAAAAAATATAATTTGATAATTAATGATTCATTTCTTATGATTTTCTACATTTCTTTAAATATTGATGTGCTAAAATTAAATCCGCAATTTCTTTCAAGACTTGGAGTCAAAGATAAAATGAAATTAAGGAAATCTTCGTATTTTTAATTTGTCAAATTAAAAACCAGGACCATTTAATGCAGGGGTGTCAAACATACGACCTGCGGGCCAGAAACGGCCCACAAGGAGGTTCAATCAAGCCCCCTGGATAATTTGAAAGTGGAAAAAATACATAAAAGACATGGATTACATTTTTTAATTAAATGTAATTTATAAATTCTCTGCTAGGGGCACATGTTAGTTTTTCTTTATGAATCTCATGTAAAGTTCATTATTATAATTTTCGATACCAGTTACTTAACGTTTGTGCAATTTAGTGAAATGTTTTGTAAAAGTGTTGTTCAATAAATTTTTAGTTAAATTTAACAATGTCCTTGTTCTTCTTTAAATCAAAACAAAGGGAAGACACGTTATTTTGGTTATTTATAGCTAAGTATGCAATAATTTTAATGGTCCGGCCCACGACGTCTACATAGGGGTCATATGTGGCTCGCAACGAGAAATGAGTTTGACACCCCTGATCTAATGTATCCTAAACTCTAGTTATAATTCATATTCATTGAAATTAGTGAAACTAACATGGCGATTAAGTACTTTACCAAGGTTTAGTTCATGACAAGCATTTGAAGTATTAATTTTTAAATTCTGTTAGAAAGCTGTCTTAACTAAGAAGGGGGGGGGAATAACCTGGCGCTAAGGGATCATCAAATTATTCCCAAAAATAAATGCTTTCTAACCTTTAAAGCTTCAATATAATTTCCATTTGACAAAAACTCAAGATACTTCTGCTCAAGTAACAAAAATTTCATTTCGACCAAATTTCCAGGGTTTTCTAAGTGAGGTTTTAAATCTTCAAGTGCTAAAAAAAGAAGAAAACGAAATGAGAAGAGCAAAGAAATACGAATCTTGAACATATAAGGAGCAATCATATCTACTGAACCAAGAACTATTTGTATAACGATAGGATTTATTACTTTTCACTGCTTCTGACCAATTGCCATTCATGACGAGTTTCTTAAAGGTTGCAGCCGTGGGCTGATCCAAAGTACAACCAGCTTCTCTCATGAGAACATCAGCCGAAGTTTTTAAGCCTATATTAGTTAAATGTTGTCCTATAATTCTAACGACCTCTCGCTCAGTATTATCTAATATGGCAGATCTTCTTGGAATTTTTCTTATGAGGGCACATGAGATTTCTTCTTCATTCTCTTCCTCTTCTTGATACTGTTCATCATCAGAACAAATTGAGTTATTGTTAGATATGAAATTGTTTTTAGAGGGATGAACATAACTATTCTTGCTGTTGGAAGAAGATCTGGAGGCGATAGTCGTACTCGTACCGGTCGTTTCATTGTCGCAAGACTCCATAACTACGGGATTATGACTGCTCCTGACCCGCTTCCTCGGAGGGGATCTAGCCGCCGACATAGGCTTTGTTTACAATTTTTGTATATATCCTAACCTTTATGGCAAGGTGGATATTATTCCAAACATTCAGTATGTGGTGATGCACAACAAACTAAAACATAAAAAGATTTTTAATAAAATGAAAAGTCAATTTAGGAATTTTATTTATTCATTTATTTAAAAAAAATCATTGAAGGAGGATGGATTTTTTTAAAACATTCCCGGATCCATTGAACCTTATTAAAACCATGGATCTTCCTAATCGACTACAAATCCATAAAGATTATTAATTATAGGTTATTTAAATCATATACAAAGATTAGAGAGAAAATAATCTCTATATCAAGTGTACAGGGTAGTCTCACAAAATAATAATGGTAATGATAACACAACGTAACATCTGATACATGTATGTACATATTATATTCTGAAAGGAAGAAAGAAAAAATAGCGTATATGTGATAAAAAGGAAAGAACAAAGATTCTTCGATTTTTTTTTTTTTTTTTTTTCGTTGGTCTTTATTTATAAACAAAGAAAGAACTTTATGATTCCTATCAGGACTGATTGCTCAAGAAGCAAGGTCCTGGATCACCATCACTAATCATGATGACAAGGAAAGGAAAAGGGAGTCATGCACTTCATTTCAAGGAGAATGGCCGTTTCTGTGTGCGTGAGAGTGACATAAGGCTAGTAAAAGGCTCATCAAAGGAGCATAGAGAGTGGATATTGGACAGGTGAGTCCTTTCAAGAGTGTGGAAATGATCTTTGATAGGGGAGAAAAAAAGATAACTGCGCAGTAAGTGAAGAGCCTCGCTCAAAAAGGAGCACGAAAGTTCCTAGAAACGATGACTACTCTGGAGAGAGATGGAAACAAGAGGAGTGAAGGAAGAGGAGAAAGGATGAATGAATGGAGGGATGGATGGATGGATGAAGGGATGATGGACCCACTTACCTCCCCTACGTAGTCATGAGCAAACTAAGAAGAAATATAAGAGAGGAATTAATGATAGATATGAAGGTAGGTAGTAGAAAAAGGATTGAGAAGCTCTTTTCATCACGAAACCTCTTGTCTTCTTCTTCTTCTTTTTTGTCTCCTTTTTTTCTTTAAAGTCTTCTACATTCTCCCCCCCCCCCCCTTCACTCACTCACTCTTTTGAAACATTGAAAAAACAGCCCATTCTAGCCTATCCAACTCACTCTATTCCACAAATACGGATTAATCCTTAGTTAAACTCTGGCTTGTTTACACACTTTTCTAAAGATTCTTCTCCTTACAGTTAACGAGAATTCGCGATAAAAACGTCGAAAAAACTTTCACCCCCCTCTTTTTTATTTTAGGATCATCAGCATTACTATAATCATCATCATCATCAGCGCGCTCCTTTTTTCTCTCTTTCTCACTCTGGCCCTCTCTCTAGTCACTAGCTACTTCTTCTCTTCCTACCTTCCCTTGTTGTGTCACTTGCTCGTACACCATTTCTTTCTTTCTCGCTCCCTTCCCTTTGATTTCTTTCTTTCTCTCTCTTCCTTTCGAGTCTGCCCTCCATTGTCCTTATCAAAAGTACGGGCCAGCTTTTCTAATTTGTTAAATACTTCCAAATACTCGTATAAAAAATGTGCCATTTATATAATTATTTTGATATAGAATCCTATTACGTGTATTATGGGGCAATGAGTATTCATATGACATCAATACAAATTCGAAATAGAAATATTCAAAATATAGAAGATATATACGGGGCACAATCATTAAAAGTTCAAAATAGTTACCTTGCAAGGATGTGTTCCAGATACTTTAACTCATTTCTGCATCAGCAATCAAACTTATGGAATTTCTTTGTTTAGTATTTCTTTGTTATTTGTTCTATGAACAAAGTAGCATAAGGAACCACGTAGTAGAGTCAACTGTCAAAATCCCTATCTTTTTATGCTTTTTTTTATTCGAGTATTTTGTAGAAATGAACACACTCAATTATAAAACTCACCCTCCTTTTTAGCCTGAGTTGGAGGAGCGCTCGGAAAAAGTGTATTTTTAAATGCCAAGTAAAGTTTTTCTGTCACGAGTGTTCGCGTAACTATGTACTAATTATTACTTCAATATCTGTTCAGAAAACTCAGAATCGATCAGAATATAACCAACAAGCTATTTAAATATATTGACGTATCATAAACAATGCATTTTTTGTCTTAAATATGAATGTCAAATAGGTTTAGAGCGGATTTATAGTCGAAACAAATGGTAAAAATGAGTCAAAATGTTTCATAACATGAGGTAAACACATGCCAGTTACGTCACTCCTACAAAATAAATACAACGGTACTTTTATAAATACTCGCGCAACCTTTTGTTACTTATAATTTCTATTTTACATTAACAGGTAAACGGGGTAAAATCGGGGATTTTAAGCATAAAATGACACCATTGGTTATTAATAACCAATGCATGGTTATGCAATATACCTGTATATATAAATTTATTTAACGATTGCAAAACCTGTCTTGAAATATTATACCCTGAACTTACGTACTTTTTGCATACTATGAACATAGAAATTATATGAAACTGTATGAATTCAAAAAACATATCTTGATAGAACAAAAAAATTATATAATCTATGTGAGTTAGTCTCAAGATACACAAAGAAAATGTACCATAGCGAGAAATAAGATTTTCATTCGTTATTATCAGTAGTTAGCTTATATGTAGATAAATATTCTATCTTCGATGTAATTTATTAGAGCCTCAACTCAATGTTTTTCTCCTGTCAAAGGTAATCTACTTTAAATACATTTCAATGATAAGTTTAAATGCTCATGCCTCTTTTTATATTTAATAAAATTCATAAAAGTAAAATCCATTCAAAAGGATAAATAAATAAAATTTATCAATCAAAAAGTATTCACATTTTGCATAAGAGGCTTTATCACTTCTTGTAGTAAAATGTAAAACACTTTACTTTTGATACAAAAGTATAAATTATAAAATATGATTGAAAGATTACCATGAATAAAGAAATTTGAATGAGTGGGGATTGTTTATTATAAAAAGCAAAAGATGGAATCAGAATATGAATTCCAACTTCATATTTCTTGACAAACTAATTAAATTAAAATTTTTGTTCTAAATTATATCAAAAATGGGCCCTTAAAGGTCAGGTTTTTAAAAAGTTATTGATTTATTTATTTGGATATACAGAAATATATATATATTGATATAGAATTTATGTTTCACACTAACTCTTTGTATTTACAAAGTCATTCTTCCAAATAGATTAATAATTGTTTCGATAATAATTAAAAGCAAATGTAACGTTAATTTCTAGTATTTAAAATCTAATAATATAATTCTATAAATTGTATACTGAGAATTATCAAGTAATATAGGTGTTATAAGTTATAGATGTAACATGCAAGTTATAATATATTTTAATATTATTTTGGTTCATATTTGAAGAATTATTCATCGCTATTATTTCTTTAAAATACGGTCAAATCCAGATAACAACCAAATTTGATTGAAATTAACTTTTTTTCTAGAAACAATTGTTTTCTACTTCATAATTGACTTACCATACAAGCAACATTAATATAAAATATTTGTAACATTTTTTCGTTTTTAAAAATATATTTAAAAACCATACTTTATTAAAATGTAGTTGCAAAAACAAACAAAAATGACTGATTTTATTGACTAAATAAACCCAAAATTAAATTATAAACTTAGTAAATAAATAATCAATGTAAAAAAAGTTGGACAAAAGGAACACCAATGGAAATATTTTTTATTTTACATTTAAAAATGCAATTATCTTTTTAAATCGTATTTCAAAAAATATACTTCATATATGTAGGTAGAAAATATTTGTAAAAAAACCCCAACCAAGTCGTATTTTAAGACAACACACCTAATAGGTATTATGTAATAACTTTGAACATTAAGAAAGTTATCTTTAGAGGATAGATACGTATGTATGTAACTACATAGAAATAATGGTTACCTCCAATGTTAATAAAATATTTACAACTCTGTTCCATAATTGATTAGAATTTTTACATATTGTAATTTACTTTGTATCTATATATATAATCAACGCACCCTAATTAAAAATGGATTAGGTGTTGTTGTTTTTTTAAGTATCGTTTAATTGTTGGTAAATCTGTTATGAAAATGAATTATGCTAGTCATCTGCTTCCTTGCATCATATTATTTGGCTTAATATATTATTATGTGTATAAATGGCTATATCATCAATGCACAGTCCTTTCAAATAATATTTGATAAAACAACCAATCACAACCCAGGTTAAAAAAATACAAATACGTAGAGTTATCTCTCATAATGTATTCCTCAGATAAAAATTTAATAGATTTAATATATTATTATGAATACTATTAGAAGATAGTGAATTGATTTATATTTTTAATCGACAAAATTTATGGATAATTTTTTTTATATTATTTTCTGGTACCTCTTTTTAGGATTGTATCCGTTAAAGTATATATCATTCCAGCTGAGGTGTATAAAATAATGATGGCAACTTTTTCTAAGTTCTTCACGGGTCTCGAGTGTTCGAACTAAAGTTCAAGACAAATTGCGAGCATTTTGACTCAAAGTATCAGTTGAGTCTGAAGTCTCAATTTCGTGAGATTTAATTCATAGTGCTATCCCAAAAACATAAAAATGTATATAATACTTTGTTCTCAGCCGTCAATTTACTACGTAATTATTTTCCCCTTATTTGGGTTCTGAACTCGAGTTATCTCTTGTGAAGCCGTGAATAATTATCTACAGTTAAATTAAAAGTAATACCACAGTTGGGAAGAATGGATCAAGTTGTACAAATTTAGCAATTTGGGCATTTTTTTCCCTATCTTTTTGGAGGAAAGGTTGCGAGTTATAATAAAGATTATTTAAGATGTTAAGTGTAACTAAAGTCCGAATCACAGCTCTGTGCTGTTTATGAGTCATTTTTTAAGAGTATGAATCAAGTTTCGAGTCTTTAAGCTTAAGTATAAAGAGTTTACAAGTCCTAGTCAAATCTGAAGTCATAGGTAGTTTAATTAAGCTTTAGAACCACCAAAGTCAGAGTCACTAGCCCTCCTAACAGGTTACCATTCTCCTTGAAATATGATTGAAATACCCATCAAATATGTATGTTCG
The DNA here is from genome assembly GCA_963680855.1 of Lepeophtheirus nordmannii. Lineage (NCBI taxonomy): Eukaryota > Metazoa > Arthropoda > Copepoda > Siphonostomatoida > Caligidae > Lepeophtheirus > Lepeophtheirus nordmannii. Next base: position 29,617,923 of record OY804522.1, on the reverse strand, counting down.
TTTCTGATTCATTGACGTAAGTTCAATTAATTAGGACATGTGTATAAAATGTGATTCAGTTGTGTTAATCATTATATACAAGTACTTATATTTTTGACGTTGTAAGATTACCTTTCAAAATTTTAGATGTACATTTATTTGCAAAAATTATAATATATAATTTTCATTCAGACCTGTTTCACCATTGCTTGTGATATTCGTATATAATGAGTGTCAATCAACTAGAGAGTGATAATCAATTTGTGTGTAATAACATCATAATTATAGGATGATAATTTAATTTGATCTTTGGATTCATCAAAAATTATAAATCTCGTTAAAAATAGGAAGCCCATTTTATAGTCGATATAAATTAAAATTTTATAGAATAGTTATAGTTGGAGCTACTTCAAATAAGATGCTGCACCTTTTGTGTCTCAAATTAATCTAAGGAGAACAGGACAGGTTTCATCGTCCTCTGGTGAAACCATATTAAGTAACTACTCATACACTTTGGAATGAAAGTATTAAATATGTTTGATTATAAATTATAAATACAATAATATATTAGATTAAAAGAATGATCTCTGTCATGAAAGTGTTTTTTCATCAAAATATTGTTAATCAAAAATGATTATCAAATTGTTTAAATCTTACATTAATATCCTCTGAGGTGATTGCATTTCGAGGTATTACTTCTATATGAAATTATAGTATTCATCATTGCAGTTAATGATAATAAAAAATTAATTTACATATATGTATCTCTTATTTAAATTCATTTAAAAACAGCAATAACCTAAATAAATCTTTTATTGCTCTATAATCATAAATATAATCACAATCCTATCGATAAGTAATATTGAAGTTTTATTATTTATAAACATAAGGACCTAAATAATTTCTTAGTTGGATGGTTTTGAACACACAGATCCCAGAAAGTATTTTGTGGGAAACTATAATTGGTAGTGTACTCAACACTCCCCTATTTTCAAGGTTATTACTATTTTATAAGGTAAGCTCAAAACTATTTATATGGCGTATACCCTCTATTACTTTATGAAGCAATAATTATTATTATACATAAAACGGTTTTTGTGACGAAAAGTTGTACTAAGCAAAGATCATTACTTTCAAAATTGATTAATTAATTATTATTATTAAAGCTATGAAGATTATTTCAATGTGAAATTGGAACGATTTGGTTCTTATATGTTTATTCATTTGTACATATCCACGAGTCAATATTAGAAAGTAATGACAAAAGATCATTAATATTCCATCTGCAGGCTTCCTTTGATTTGAAAAAATAAGTTTCTGTATGTAGAATAAAATCGTTACTATATCAAGTGTGAACAAAAGAATTGGTTTCCTGTGAGTTCTCCAGTGATTGAAACTGAACAAATGCTCATAGAAACAGTTTTTGATGCTCAAATTGATTCCTTTTTTTATCATCTCATTTTTAAAATAATATAAATTTATTGTTAAGGACACTACAGATATTTTAATAAATTGTTTTGTCTGATAAATCCATACGTGGAAATTAAGCAAAAAATAAGTGTCTTTCATTCCTTCCGTATATTTTTGAGTATTTGAACTAAAAATTATTGAACAAATAACGGAAAAATCATTGAACGGCGTTCAAGTAGCTAGCACGTCGTTATCTTTAAATTATCTCGCAACCTTTCCTTAAAAAGGAAACAGAAAAAAAGGCACAAGCTCATTTTTTTTTTCAATTTTGGACATATTTTAAGTTCTAACAAAAGATCTTTCGAGTTAAACCCATCAATGTTCAGAGCACTAATAAAGGGAAGATACTAGTATAATTGACAACTGAGAACAAAGTGCATAGTAAATTTTTGTGTTAGTGGGGTAACACCGTGTAGGTCGTTCATACTTTAGTGCATTTTTCGTTTTGATTATCCACTTTTTTTATTGTTCTTCTCGACTTTGAACAGGAAAATCAAAAGGGTCATCTCTAAGGTATACATATATAATCCTCGCAACAAGTTTTCCGAACTTAGACACGAATATGGACTCCATAATTTCCAAGGTTGCTGAGATTGGGAAACAAAAGGTTTATATTCAACTTTATAAAAAAAATATCGACAAATTACTAATTTAATGGACTAAATGTACTTATTTAAAGGCAAAAATTTTCCTTTAAATTGAAATGTGTGTAAGCTCCTATCCAGATTTGACTGTTTACATACATATAATCACTTCATTATTGTCAATTTTTTGACATTAGTAAATAGTGATTGGACTTAATTGGATCTCTCGGTTTTAATCATAGTACAATCAAGTATGTTTGATCTTATTTATCAGCTCATAACATGTCGTTTATACACATTTAAGTGTCAAAGCAAATATAAGTATGTATGTATGTATAGAAACATGAATTCATTCAATTGAATCATAAAGAAGTTGAGTTTAGTTAAACTTGGATTGAGGAAATATTATTTGATGCTAAAAAAAAACATATGGACATCCAAATTAAATATCATTATTATACTGAATGATTACGTAATTTTTGTTATTGATCTGATTCCATTATATATATATATATGTAAAACTCCGTTGCCATGCTGTAAGGTTCAAAAATAAAGGAAATATCATCATTAATTAAGATCTTTTATTATCTAAAGTGCTAGCAAATCATTTGAGCTAATACTTAAGAACTACATAGTATCAAATTGTATCACTATGTTGTGTATATGTGAGACTTTCACATCCCTTGTTCCATTAAAAAATAAGTTACTTAACATAACATTCTAATGACTAATGAGAAATTAAGGAGCTTGATGAAGGATACGCATGATAATGACATCATATCTCTTGATTAGAATCAATTAATTTATCATATTTGAATACAGATTTTAATCAAGACAGTAGGTACAGCATATCTCTATTAATATAATAGATTGAGTATTTATGCATGTCAATATTATGATACTTGAATTGAATGAATAGCATTTGAGTTAAAGTGTACATATTTCCCTATTTTAAGATCGGACATGTCTTCTTTTTATCTTCTGTCCGGAGACTTCTTTTATATGTATATTTATGAAATGTCTTATTTTTTAAGAATATCCAAGATATGTTATCTAAAATAAACAAGAATCAAAAAAATGTACTAGTACTGTTTTATTTGATCATGACTTACGTTTAAGGAGAGGGATTCAATTGGCAGATCAGCATAATTGGGCAAGAACAGATCTCAAATCTAATGTCTTCACCATAAGTTCAGCTGGAGAAAGGGGTAATATTTGTGTATATTTATATTACCCCATTTAATACAGATTCGATCAGTTTTTCTTTTCTTGGCCATCTTAAAAAATTTCACATTGAATGATCTCAAAAAGTCCAGTATATTCACAAAACCAATCACCCAATTGTTCAGTCTTGTGCAAAGGAGATATAATAACCTTATCAGATTCTATGAATGTATTTTTTTAAGAGACCTTGGGACTTCAAACTCCGAAATCCTAGATTTGTCCAGGCCTTGAATATAAATACATGAATTAATACTAGAAGGGATAACATTGAGGTTTAAGGTTCGAGGACAATTCACCGACCGACATTTTGTCAAAAAAATACCATATAGGTATGCATATTATTAAAATGTCAAAAACGAGAATGTGACTTGTAATGAATTTACTATATATAATATGCATTTGAAATTCGAAAATGAGGACAACAGAATTTGTGTCAGGATTGCAGTTCAGAAGGGTCTAAAGAGTAAATAAGTCAATGAAGGCTTAGCCAACAACATTTTTGTCTCCGACCTATTACAAAGTTATTTAAGTAGCTTCATGATTCGAAGTACATGTTATCGTCAATGAAATTAAAATAATAAATAAATAAAGCTAACAGAAAAATAAGAATTCTTCGTAATATGATTTTAAATCGCATGAAAAACATGAATATATTACATCATTTTTCTGCAAATTGCCTGAACATGAGGATTTAAGACTATGACTTTTTTTTGTAGCAGTGGCATAAAAAGATATTTGTAAAAATAAATAACAGGAACAAGGCCCAGATCTCCATTTTGGTAACTGACCACTCTTTTAGTAAAATAAATCAGTCATTATCAAGCTTTGTCTAGAATATAAACAAAACTTTAATCTTTCCTTACGACAAGCCTTCTAAAAAATGATTAAAATCAAGGAAAATATCTGAATTCACGTGATGAAATTTGAATTTGCAGGTAAATATTTAATAACAATATCTTATCAAATGTAGACATTGTAGAAAAGTTCTACATATTCATAATTTATTAGTCATAAAGTGTACCGTGGGTCATAGCATAATACAATAGTTTTTATTAGTTAGGCTCATAATTTAAAAAAGAAAAAAGATTAATTGTTATGATATGATTAATTTACTTTCTAAGTTTTGATAAAATAACTTTTAAGGCTGGAATTTTTAAAACACATAAGCTAATAATTGGTGAATATACAGTCCATTCCTATTTTATGAGTGTTAATAAATATGTATTTCAACTCTCCACGTTATCATTACATATGCTCATATCTGACTCATATCACTGACTCTTAATGATGAGGAAGCTTAGGAAGGGGCAAGTATCAGAGATGTGGCGTCGACTCATATGACATAGACTAAAGTTACTTCGAGACCTGTATTTTAAACAAGTAAGGAAATGATTCTATAAATTAGGGGTCTTAATCATTGTGGATGAGGGATATCAAAAGTAATTTTTGACTTGTCTATCTTGACTTGAGTATAGAATTGAACTTGAGCTTTCATTAATTGATACTTGACTTGGACTTAGTGTCAAAGACTTGATAGTTACTCGAGACTCACAAAATGGTAGTTTTGTTCCCGAGGTACAATGATACTTTTAAGTATTTGATTCTATCTTTTCTTCGAAAGGAAGATCTCTTCTTAAAGCGCTGGTTTTAGGGGAGAGTGTGTGCTGAAATGTAAAAATAAACGATGATTTAAAAACGAAGTTTACTCTTTACTAAAAAAAGAATAAAATCAATTTTCTTTGAAAACAAAATAAAAAAACAAAGCCCGATCAATAATTCTGCCTCTTTTACGTTGATAGTCCATTACATTTCCTATTTGATCTACTAAAACTATGTCCCCTGATCGTTGATTTTACGTAAAACTAAACTTAAGCAAGATTGATGCCATTTGTGGCTCTTCCTCTCAACTTTACATACTATACGTAGCATAAAAAAAGCGTCAAACATATTTTTAAGTAGAGATATATTGCTTTAAAACAAAGAACATAAAAAATTCTTTGTCCGTTTTGTCTACGTGATCTATGTCTCAGTATGTATGCCTCAGAACCACCTCCAACAACATGTAAAAAAAAAAAGCCTCGTAAAAAAGTGGTTCTAAAGAGAAAATATGTATAAATGTAGGTACAATCTGCGTAATAAAAAAACTGAGGGTTAAGTCCGTTATTTCTTTTTAGTGTCTTCGACTTAATTTTGATTTAAAAGATTTATTTTTCTATTAAATTGATATTTTGAGTTGGATTTTGTTTAAAAAGGGACTATATGTAGAGAACTTTGTTTGTCTGAGCATAAGAAGCATCAAACCTGGAGGGAGATAATCTCAAACGAAACTACGGGTTTTAAATATTATTGGCAGTTGTACAAGTAAATAGGAATAACAACGGCAAGGTAACACGACTGTTGGGACAAGTAATATAAAAATTAATTAATATTTAAGTCAAATTGATGTTTAAAGGATATATTTTATGTATAGTGTACATCCACATTAATTCCAGTTGAAGACATAACTGCTTCGTTAACCCATCACTTTATATTATCCGTATTGACGTTTTATAGGCTTATGAAATTAGTATCAGTATTTGAACTGTGGATCTGATAAATATAATAGATTGAATGTAATTAAGGAACAAATCATTAATAAGTTATGATATATTGCCACTCAAAATGGAGTATCCTATGGATCCTTACACTTCCTACTAACTAATACTACTTCATTTTTATAAGATACATTCTTTGATTCATTACCTACTCTGAACTCCGAATAATAAGGAGCTTCAATACAAAAAAGCCCCAATAAATAGAAGTTAAAAAATGAATTATTCATGGTTAAATTAAAGGCCAAATTGGGCTCTAGACAGTGTATCAAATTAAGGTATTCAAAATAAAGTTTGTTTTTTTTGTTTTTTTTTTAGATGGAGCTAGATATGTTTCAAAATATGTTTCTTTGTTTTGTTTTTTATGATATAAAATGTCTCTTCGACTTTTGAATTTAATTAAATTAAGGCTTTATTATCATATATAAAATTCATGATGGATTGTAGCACCATAACCAAGACAATGGAGAAAGAAAAACCTGAAGGAGTCGAAGGGATTTTCCATCATGACTGTCAGTTCGGCATAATTGGACAAGAACTGATTTGAAACATTATGTCTCTTTAATACTCCATAAAGTCAGTTGGGGATACCCAGGGATATTATATAAAATTGTGTTACCTCCTCACGGACTCAATCAATTTTGTGTTCTTATTAAGTACATTCATACATATAGAACGGTTTTTCATTTGAAGACCCTATGATTAAATAAACCATTTATCTACATTTAAGTCTCAAACATTTAATGATGCAGAAAAAATACAATCGTGGCTATGTTTGTCCTTCTCTACATATGGATTGTACTCATTTCTTTATTTTAAAAAAAAAAGTAAACTGTTTTTTTAATTAATTTGTGAGTTCATGTAATAATGTGTAAATTAAGAGTTATGACCCTTCAATAAAATCTGTAACAGAAACAAACTCAAACATACTATATATGTACTTCTGCGTCTTTTTCATTAAATTATCATGTTATAAAGGATATATATTATACATACATATAATGAATGTAGTATGTATTATATGTAATTCATTCGTTTAGTTCCTCATAACTGAACGGGTAATATTAATAGGAAAGGGCAGTGCAATACTCGTACATAATATACATAATATATGAATATTGAAGAAAAGGATTTACATTATGTCTTTAAAAAATAAGAAATAAAAACTTACTAATAATTCTTGCCCATAATAAATTATGACGAAGAAAAAATATGATGGGTAAGGCCTGTTCAGAGAAAAGATATAATAAATTAAAGCCTCATGATTACATGGTTGTTGTTTGTTAGATTTATTTGTATAATTATGTAAATGAAAAATGATTTATAGGTCGGAATCTGGGTTTTTTTTATTTTTTTTTATTTAGTATATACATTTACCTTGAGGTTTGCAGAAAATTTTGTAAATTAAATTCGAGCTATTGACTGATGGTGAAAGAGTGAAAAAGAAAGAGAGAGATGAGGGTGTAGATAATTTTGATGGCATCTCTCAACTTTTCTTCCCTTGAAATCTTAATGGGCCAATTGCATCATGCATCCCGACTGTCGGGCTCTTCCCCATTTAGAACAATACTTTCTTTATTGTTTTCAACCTTCCCTCTTCCAAAAAGAGAAAGATGAAAGGGGCTACACATCCAGCTTTTTTGTCCACTCGCAACCTCGACTCAGAAAAGGGAAAAAAATTTTTTGGAAAAACAACTGGTAGCTACCCTTCTGTATTTTCCTTGTTGCCAACTTTTTAATATTGGGTAGAGTCATTATTTAGATATGCTATATGTACATTTATGAATTTATCAATATATAAATCAATCGTTAATACTTATATAATATTCACAAATTCAAAAAATGGGCGGGCATTCCTTGATTTAATATATTTTTTATACATCAAAATCATAAATAATAGTAATTCCCTTTGTGAGTTCATAAAACGTAGTGTCAGCTGCTTTAAATCAAAAGAGTTAACTAATGAAAAACAGCTGAAGGGAGAATACAGTGTATTTTTGTTCATCCCAAAAAGCTCGTCATGTAAATCCCCTGTGGAATCATTATTCGTTTATTTAAAAGAAAGAAGTTGTTCATAGCTGAGCAAGAGCTATTTTGAGTTCAAGCAATCAGCATTCAAAACACTCATACGAGGTGAAGAAATCCACATCTGACCAGGACATGTAATATAATTTTCTATGCTCTCGGAATAACGACGTGAGAGAGTCACGATAGAAAGTCATTTATATTTTCCTCACATAGGAATCTTTACTTTATCTGTCCTACTCCGAGAGGAGAACTGGTTGTTACCCAATTTCGTCATTATCTTCAATTGTTGGAATGTTCTCTATTTAATAATAGGAATATTAACAGCTTAACGAGAAATAATTTTTGTTGCATCAAATAACTCCAATCACTCTATAAATAAATACACTTATGTGTATTGTACATACATATTATGCCTACATTTGAATAGAGCCATTAAAGTATGTAACGTTACTACATTGATCCATGAAACACGAGAATACCCGAAGTTTTATATAAAAGGAAAAAAAGAAAAGAAGTTATATCAAAAATCCATAATCACATAACCTTTCAATCGGCTGCACAGTCATTTGCAAAAGTTTAAGATCACTTTTAATTTTTCATATAATTATTCTTTATAATTTACTTTCTGAGTTGTTTCAAACTATTTAAGTAAAAATCTTACTTTTTGATATTCCACGGACTCAAATACTGACTAACGCACAGGATAATACTCTGAGCGTAATTAGTGTTTGATGTAGCAAGATTACAGTTCAAACTGCAATCAAGAAATTTGAAAATTAAGATTGTTATTCAGATATAAAAGAAAAGGATGGCCAAGGAAAACATGAGATGACATCATAAAGAAATTAGCTCTCTTGGTCTTCCACTATTTCCTGTAAGAATATTCAAGCTATTTTAGTCGACAAATAGTGTAACATCACCGTTTTACAGCGTTTGAGCAAATACTTATAGTTAAAAGTCTGCAAATCTGTCAAAAAAACACCATACTCACACCTGCAGTAAATAAAAGATTGGATTTCGCACTAGAGTATCAAAGCTAAAGGGTTTCTAATTCTAACAATGATTTGTTTTCGGACAAAAGAACCTTTCAGCAGTCAATGGCTCACCCCATCAACATGTGCTGTAGTTGAGGCCGTTAAACATTAGCAATTGAAGTGTTTTCCTAAATTTTAAAGATAATGAGTCAGAGCGAATTGTCCGATTTCTCGTCTTTTGCAAGTTGGATCAAGTAGTTGATGAGTGTATACAATACTCAGAGCCAATGAAATGTAATCCTTACCCAATAAGTTTTAAACAAGTCCATTGCATGTTCAGAAAACAAGTTATAAGGAATTACTTTACACTTGAGGCAGCTCTTCACAGCTGCAAATCCCAATAAACTCTTCATCTTTCTAATTTTTCGTTTTTTATTATATTAATTTATTTATTATGTATTATAATCATTTCTAAAAAACGACACGTCTAAATAATGATATCTCATTCATTATATGAAAATGCATTCATTTAAATTTAGGTCCCAACAAATATATGTATAAATGAGCACGTAAAAGGAACTAATTAATTTATTCATATTATTATTATTAGCATTATTAAATTATGGTCAATAGGAAATCTTATATAGAATAATAATTCATTATAAATGCATTATGACATAGCATCTGACGTGGCATAAATTACTGAGCTCTTTTTGTCATCTCATTGAATCACGTAGGAGCTGTAATTTACTTTCTCTATCCTTCTTTGTCCGAATTAATTATTACATGGAGTCCAAGCACCAAGCAGCCTATATTGTATCATTAAACTTTTTCTCCAAAAAGAGAAAGAAAAAAGACCTGAAATCAGTTGGTAGCAAGTCAATTTCGTTATTCTTGCAAATTATTAAACTACCCTCTATTTTGTACATAATAGATATATTTACGGCTTAATAAGAAATAATTTGACCTCAACAATCAGAAAAGTTATACACCACGAGGTTTTTGGGCTAACCAAAAATACACAATATTCCTTCTGCAGCTGTTTTCATCACTTGACTCTTTTGATTAAGAGCATTTGACTCTGCAATTTATTAGCTCAATAATTAATATTATATATATATATATATGATTTTGATTAATATTAATTGAAGAATGACATGCTCTTTCTTTAAATTTTTTAATTATTATGTACAGTACATCTAAATAGTAGCTCCACCCAAAATTAAAATACAAAAAAATGACAGAAGACTAGCCACTAAATGTTTGTTTGTTTTTTTTTCAAATTTTTCCCTTCCCCTTTGAGAATCGAGGTTGATAATGGACCAAAAAAGCTTATCAGGATAAGGGGTAAACTGAAAAAAGATATGAATAAAGTTGACAGAAAGATATTTTTATAGAATTTGTAGATTTTTTGGAGGGCATATCCTTGTTCCAACATTGAGAAAGAAAAACTTCATCCAACAAAAAGGGTATGTTCAATCGATCTACTATGAATTTTTGTTTACTTGAAACATTGTCGTTCGAAAAGATAAGGAAAAATTTACACAAAACATTTGGTAGCTATGTATAGTTTTGGCATGCTAATCTACTTTCAGGCTAAAGTACTCTAGAGCTATTTATAGACATGGGTAAAATATTGAAGTAGCATCGAGTTTAAGGAAGGAAAAAAATATATTAGTTGGTACAAATACATTGATAGGGTGACCATATTTTGATTTCCAAAAAATGTAGAAACGTTGTACAATTAGTGTCCGCATTAATATTTTGAAATTTTATATTTGTTTTGTGCTTGATAGTTTGGATCTTGTTTTAAAAGCTGGAATATCATGAAGTTATAAAAAAAGCAATCGAACCTTAAAGTGATGTAAAAAGACGACATGTCCGAGGAAAAGATAATTTATAAACAGTTCTGAATATTTTTTTCAACTTTTTTGGTTTCCACAATATTTCTCTAAACTGCTTTTTTCGTCATCACCTCTTACACACTTTAAAAAACGAAAAAAAATCGTTTTTTGCTATTTACAAAAGGACGCGTATCTCAAACATTAATGAATATTTCGACATGTAATTTGCCACAAATGTCAGTGATAGTAGTGCCAAATTGAAAGCAAAATCATTTATCCCTTTCAAAGTCCCCAAAAAATTAAATTCAAATTTCCCGGTATTTTTTCCTGATGGCAGTATATGCATTAATAAGACTACATAAATACATTTGACAGCCTGTTTCTAGGAGGTTGAATTCATTGTAAGGATTCTAGATATAATTTATGAATATAACTAGTTTTGTACACTCGACTATATAATGACATCCTTAATATTTTTCTTCACGTCCTATTTACGTATGCTAAAAAACGTCTTACGTATGTATTGTTATTATTATTTTAGTTTCCTTGGACAAAGTTCAAGTATTTCACGATCTACATACATACACTATCATCTTCTGCCTATATTTTAGTATAAACTTCTTTGTAAAAAAAAAACACAGCTTTTTTTCGCTATACATACATATGTTTGAAGAAATAAGTAATCTTGTTAAATTAAAAAAGTTTTCTTTTATATGACTCAAATAAGATTAATGATCCATATTAAATATGTAAAAAATTTGTGAATTGATAAATAACTCTGTATGTAGTCTAAAAAAAATTAATTAAATGTTGTATAAATATAACTTTATTGATGGATAATTATGTACCTATAAATATCTGCATGCACACTGTGAACAATGGTCATAATAATATTACATACATACATACAAGCCTAATATGCAATGCAAATTGCATAAAATATTTCAATATTTATTCATCTTAAATGAAACTCATAATAAGTACAAACACCCGTTAACATTCATATTACATATCAAATCCTGTAATTTAATGTGACTTGATTTTGATAGAAATCATTTTCTTTTAAATTTACATCAATAATTATGTAAACTGACCACAGAATGAAAAAAAAATGTGTATATGCATCTATATTTGTGACAATTTATGTATTTAATTTCGCATATTTTTAGCATCTTGTATATTTCGGGAAAGGAATTGTCAATGCTTTTAGTAAAAAGAGGGGCTATTAGTTTGCAGTAATATGAGTCAAAGTTCAGTCTAAGTATTCAATATAACATTTGTCTATAGTATCTCACAACCTCTCTTAGCAAATCAGTATTAAAAAAATCTGTAATAACAGTTGGTAGTAGTTAGCCAGAGCTACAAGTTTCGAATTTGTTTTGAACATTAAGACAGTCATCGTTCAGAACACTACTAAAAAGAAGAAATGTGGACTAAGTGAGCTTTTAAAGTAAAGTACATTGATGCTTGCTCGGATAACTCAGTTGACAATGAGAATGTAAAATTAAATCAGAAACAACATTTCATTGGATTTTTTTGACAGATTGAGGAAATTTGATTTTTGCTAATACTTCTGAGAAATTTTTTCTTTATATAAAAAATTTGTTAAAGAGGTCAAATATTGAATGTAAATGTAATATTATGTACATTTGTATACTACTTTTGAAGTAATTCACAAGCATGGAAATTTTTAAAAGTCCGAGTGTCAAAAATTATTTTCCTTCTATGTACAAATATTGCAAACAGATACTCATTTAGTGACAATAATTACATAAGTCCTTCAATAGCTTTACGTGTCAGGCTATTTGGAATTCATGATATTAACCATTCGACTTAGACACACTCCTGGGAGTCACTTCAAAGGTGAAAACCAGTTCGAAAGTTCCTTGTGGTGTTTAAAAGATTCATTCTGAATGCCTTGCTTTGTTTCCTTTAATTCATTCAGTGTGTACGACATAACATGTGTAAAAATAATGAACCTTGGATTGACGCCTGTTGTTAGAGCCGCTGTGAGAACAACCAGCATTTTGTTAGAAGCATTATGTATGATACGCCATATAATTGTGAGAAAATGGAATTTCCGCTTCATCTGTGGCATTCGTAGCTTTTGCTACAATCACTCTCTTTATTGATCAACATATATTTGTAAAAGTAACAATTAGAATTCGTTTGTTCCTTTATGTAGTCCCTATAGACTAATGTAGCATAGTTTTTATTCCTCAAATGAAACAGAGTTTCATTTTCAAGTAATTTAATTCACACTTTTTAAAGAGTTCTCGAATCATAAAGAAATTAATTATACACTAATGATTTGTTTTAATATACATACATACATTATATCCTCTGCGTTTGTAGCACATTCAGAAATCATATTGAAAAATATATTTACTTCTCTTCCTTAATATATCTACATATATATATACGATAATATTTTGAGTTTATGAGCAATTTATATTGTTTAAAATATGATTAACCCTTTGTTCGTAGGGATGAAAAAGCAATTGGTAATACATATATATGTACTGGGAAATATGTATTTGTTCATGGTAATCTTGCTCATGGTAATAAAAACATAAATGAGTTTATAAATTATTTATCACGGACAAAAGAGCCAATTTTTCAAGTTTAGATACCTCAAAGTTCAGGCTAAAGTATATCTCCATATGATCAATATTTGTATATTAAATAAATTTATACATAAACACCAAGGGTATAGCATAAAGTTGAACATAAACCCTTGTCACTTGGGGTAGAATTCAGTACCTTTGCTGCATTGAGACTATATGTATATCCCAAAGTATTTATTTGTTGATGTAATCCTCTGTCTTACTCTGATTTTGTGTGAATCCCTACCCAAAAAATTAAAATGGACTCTTGTAGTTTTGGAGTCTATACGTATCAGAGAGACAGAACTCTACAAATACATACATACAAAATTTGCATTCGTGCGGGTACAGAAAGAAATATCCACTTTTACATCCGGAGTTTGAAAATGTGGATGTATGTACATATAGTATGTACCCTCAATTAGATTTCACAATTAACTTAGCCCTGAGATATAGGGATATATGTATAGACCAGAGGTGTCAAACTCACTTCACATCGCGGGCCACATACGATGCCTAGATAGATGTCGAGGGCTGGATCATTAAAATTATAGCATACTTAGCTATAAATAACCAAAATAACATGTCTTCCCTTTGTTTTGATTTAAAGAAGAACAAGGACATTGTTAAATTTAACTAAAAATTTATTGAACAACACTTTTACAAAACATTTCACTAAATTGCATAAACTTTAAGTAACTGATATCGAAAATTATAATAATGAACTTTACATGAGATTACATTAGACTTATAAAGAAAGACTAACCTGCGCCCCCAGCGGATAATTCATGAATTACATTTAATTAAAAAATTTAATCCATGTCTTTTATGTATTTTTTCCACTTTCAAATTATCCTGCGGGCCTGATTGAATCTCCTTGCTGGCCGTATGTTTGACACACCTGGTATAGACAGTACAGTACAGTATTATAAACAGAGGTATAAGGAGAGATATATGTAGAGGGAGGAGGGTGAAGGAGAATGATCAAATCCCTTGCTCACCCATACATAGTTCCTTTACCGTTCTACCCTTAAAACCATCTAACCAGGAATGTACTATTGAATATTTTGTGTTCGCAACATTAAATTAATATTTGTATACACATTTAAAAGTCTCTAAGAGTTTCAATACATCATAAATGCATGTTATGTATGTGAAAGAAAAAGTACACATCTGTTCCGTGTGAGGACCACTAAATTCAATTATCCCTCAAACTATTCAATTAAATTAGATGTGAAGATGTATTTTTATAGAATTTTAAATTTAATACACTTAAATATTGTGTATAAATAATATTGATTTTCCTCATTGAAAATTCCAATTCCAAGAGTCAAACAAATCAACCAGTAATAATAGTAATAATAATAATAATTAGAAACGTTTTGGTTATATGTATGTAGTTATGAATGTTGAGGGTGAGCCAACAACAATAGGATCCTTAATGTTGTTGAAGTATTGTATTTTCTACTACACGTACATACATATTAAGATCGTTTTTTATGAGCCCATAAAATTTTTTATTTTTTTGGATTTTCATCAGATCCTCCAACTTTTTCCTCCTTGCCTATTCTTTTTTTCATTTTACACGTCTTTTATAGAAGGGTCATTGTAATGGTAAACAACGCCTGCTTTTATGATTTAGATTCTACATTGTACATATATATATTGTACTTATTACTCTCTAAGCTCAAAATCAATTCGCTTTATATATTTTGTATGTGTATTACAATGTAATCTGTATTAAATCACTCAACCTTTCCTATATAAAAATAATTAATTAATAAAAGATACAAACTCAGTTTGTAGGTAGCCAATTCTTCCACGTTACTATGGAACTACTTTTAATATAATACACAGCTCAACAGGAGTTAGTTTGAGTTCAACCAATTAACATTCAGAGCACTATTAAGGGACAAGAGGAGGTGAAAATCGACAATTGACCAAGAACTGTGGACTAATTGACGTGTTAGCGGGATATAGAGAATGAAAAGGAAATAGAGGATATTAAGTGAATGCAAGACTGAGCCATTGAACTTATCTTGCCAAATGGGTATAATGTTCATTTATCTTTATGTCATATTTCGATTTGATGCTTTTACAGTTCCATCTATTTGCACTTTCCTTAGCTGAATTTATGGCACATAAATTTGATTTCAGATCCATTGTTGCCCAATTATGCCGAACTGATAGAGTACATCCATCTATGTTTTTCTTTCTCTATCACATGGCAATCTTCAATGCATCTCTCAAATATCCTCCAAAAAAAAAGGTCCAAAATTAGTTGGTAGCTAGCAAATGACATATTTAATCCTCTCCAACTATTTAATAGAAGGAATGTTCATAACTCGAGTTCAGCAAATCAACATTCAGAGCACTAACAAAGGGAATAATGGGCCTGATACAAATATAAAGTAGGATAAACATCTTATTTTTACTTTAACATATTGCATACTTGTGTTAGAAAAAAAAAGAGATTTACTTTTAGAGTTGTATCAGTCCATAATTTAGGACGTAAAGTCAGTCCCGTCCCTTTTATCGATCCTTAAAAAGTGTTCCAAATTAAAGAAGATCATTTATAGATTATTGTTTGTATCTAGTTTTACTGTATGTCGAAAATTAAAGGGAAGCATCTAACATATTTGAAATCTTTTAGCGACCAATGATAGGGACAGTTTAATTCTCAAATGAATGGCATCCCTGCTTTTACTCCATCTCTTGTTCTTGTTTGTTGATTCCCCTTTTGTACCATTGGATGTTGAGAGATCTTGTACTATGTACAATAAAACATTTTTTTCATCATCCGTTCTTTCGTCAACACTCCTCCATGGAGCCTTCTTTCAGTTATAGGCGGGTAAGTTAGGGATATTACCCTATAGCCATGTTTTCTTCAAGGTGTTCTATAATATCAATTTCTTCTGGAAAAAGTGTAACCAATTGTTGAGAGGATCTAAACAGCCGGATTTATAATCCAGATAACGTTTACATCAGCAAAAAATTGGAACATTCTCTCTACTTACATATTTCTATCTCCCCCTTTGTTGTACTTACATAATATATCTATGTATGTATGTATGTATATTCCTATATAAAATATCCTGAAAGTCAAATTTTCTGATGGATTTAGTTCTACTGAAGAAAAAAAAAGTGATGATAAGAAAATAATAATGTCTACATAGAAAATGTTTGTTTCAGAAGAAGGCAGTAAAAAAAAACACACATTTTATTTTAAAAAACAAAACAAAATCTTTTGAAAGCTGTGTGTGTATTTATTTTTCTTCAAAGATTTAGATTATATAAACACAACAGTAAGTTCATACAAAGTTTTCAATCACTCATCCCTTCCTTGAAACACCTTATGTTTCTCTGTATGTACAACTCTACAAAATGATAAAAAGTATTTACATACTAAAGAACTTTTGATTTTTTTTAAAGTATATGTATCTACTAAGTACTTATAATTAATTGTTGGCACTTCCTTCTCAATGTAGATAATATGTAATAATGTAGGTACATCATTTTGCTTTTCATATTAAATAATTACCAATTATGTATCTTCAATTTTGATTAAAAGGAATTCGATATTAATTTTTAGTGCTAAGTAGGTCATGAAGAAATTGGAGACATCCACGTTTAAATAATTGTGTGTATATGTTAGATCATCACTCTCTGCTGAACAGTATGTGTTGTACATATATTATGCTCTTTAAATAATAATAAACTAATTTATAGGGTAAAAATTGCATCTCTCAATCTTTCCTCCTTTTTAAATTAGTTAGTAGCTAGCCAATGTTGTCATTCTTCTCAAGTGTTGGTTTATTTTTGATTAAGTACATAGTAGGGAATCGTTCACTTCTAAATACATTTGAGCACGATTGAGTTTGAGTTCAAGAAATCAACATTTGGAACACTGATAAAGGGTGAGAGGGGAGGTATCATCAGCTGATGACAAACAATAACAAAGAGTTTTTCACAGTAGTATCATTCCCGATACATCAGGACTTTCTATATCTTTTCTTATTAACGAATCCTTAGTATTCTCATCCTGAAACTGCATAAAGTGAAGTGAGACTTAAATACAACTTCTTTTTCATTCAGGAAACCTTTTATTATTAAAAAGTAATATGTGCAAAACAGAGATACAGATCTCATCATCCAGGATACGTATAAACAAAAGCTAAAATATGTGACAATTGTAGAGTTATTGATTAATTATACATATTTATAGGATTGTTAACTGGTACAAAAATCAATGATAATTCTTCTTTAAGGACACCTACCTATATATATATATATATATTTGTATGTATTATTAAAAAAGATGGAGGATCAATCTGTCTATAAATAATAATAATAATAACTGATAGGGTTTTTTGTCATATCAAGAAAAATGGATATGGCTTGAGTATAGGTAAGCAGTTTTAGCTTTTATAAATGAAATGCATAAAATGTTGTTTATTTGAGAAAGGGATCTGTTCCGCAGGTTGAAAAAAATAACTCCATCCAAAGGCTACTTGAATACCTGGAATGAACATTTAATTCAGACATCGATTAAAATCCGATATATTGTAAAACAGGTTTGTTTTAAAGTATATATATGTATATATATATATAATTTTAGAATTGGCATTGATGAATGAGCCTTTAAATATGGACATCATCAATTATTGTAAAAGATTAAATAATAACAATGTAGAAGAAGATGGAATATCATGGATTATATTCAGAATTTCACTCAATGACGAGAATCAAATGATGAAGGAAATATTGATCTCCATCATCACTTCTCCTTAAAGTACGAGTATTTGTATATTGTATGATGCAAAGGTATTATTTGCAATACGCTCATTAATAATTTTTTTGCATAATTTATTACTTTATTTTTTTTCCTTGCTTGAACTCTGTTCAAAATGTAATTGAGTACATATTCGACGGCATTATCCTTAGTATATATCGCAACCTTTCATCTGAAAAGAAAGAAGAACCTAAAATCAGTTGGTATAAATAGCTAGTTCTTCCCCATTACTGTTGATTTATTCTTCATTTAATGGTAGGGAACTTTCCACATTTTAACAAGAGGTATTTGGAGTTCAACTCATCTTATAAGGGACAAGAGTAGTAAAAAAATGGCATTTGACTAAAAAATATAGTGTAAATTTATTTGTAAGCGGGATAATCTGGTGTCCTTACAATAAAGGAAAGATTTGGAGCGTTAAAGATAATGTAACTTATGCTTCCCTATTCATGGATCTGCATTTTTGAATAGAGCAAGAAAAAACTTACAAAACATTCATAGCCTCAAGATGATGCAGACTTAATAAGTTAAATATATTAAGTAAACGAGTCTACAAGGTGTGCAAAAAGTTGTTGATAAACATCACCGTTTGTAGGCAGGGTTGATGTAGGGATCGTAGTTATTTGCGTAATGATTTGAATCTTGGGAGTTCACATTCAATAAGTAAATTTATTTATTAATATCCAAGGAATTAATACTAAAAGAATAAGGATAACTGGGAGTTAGTTTTTTATCCTTTTTGGAATATTGTTTGGGGCAATCTATTTATTAATTCAGCTGATGAAAAAAACAAAAAAACCCACAAAAACAATGAGTAGAGTTAGAGGAGAAGAATTCAAACTTGTTTTTCAAGCCAAGGACATCTCTACCTAAACCAAGAACTTCTTTTTTATCTAACCCTGTTTATATATTATAGTCACTATTTAATTAGAAACTAAACTTTATTTTCAAAACTACTTCACTTCTATCTCTTAATCTCAAACTACTACCCAATATTCTACCTATTTAATGTGTCTACTGTTGGACATTTCTTCATTTAATAATAGAGATGATAATATGTTCACAGCTTCACAGTTCAGTAGAGGCAATTAGCAGATGTATCAATACTTCAATAGAATGTAGAATGAATCGCGTCATGCCATGCCATGCCAGACTAATCAGTAATAACACCTTCTCACTACAGCTAAGTCAAATTATATTGCCAAAAGGAACATATAACTATAAATAAGTATCTTATTAGCGACATTGAAGGGACAAATAGCCCCCAATTCTGAGGGCCTTGTATTAATTATGAGGGCTGAATGTCAATGAAATAGTGATGGCATTTTTTTATATCTTGTAAATATGATATTATTATAATGTTTTGAATAAGTGCAGTGACGTCAAAAGACCAAAAGCTCGTTAATGTTGCTCACTTAATATATGATTTATTGGCTTGTTTATCAGTTAGATATATGTATGCATGCTATACATTGGGCTCACACCTATTCTCATTCTCAGGATACAGGAAAGTTTATTTAAAAAGTAAGTAAGGAAATATTGAAATAGCATGCACACGATTCAATGTACTTACTTGCTATTAAATCGGCTCTTTTAACTTTACACTATGTACAAAGCGCACACGTTATAAGAAAATATTATATCAATCTATAAGTCTGTGTCCTAGGTGGGATATTAATTAACAATAATATATTATTATTACAATACCCTGCATTATTATATATTATGATCCTGATTATTTCTTGTTTTTTCTACTGCTAAGTCAGCTTAATGTGTTGAGGATTTTAGAATTTAAAGTGTTCTTTAATTAAACACATATATTGTATGAATTACGATCGTATATTTATGTTGTACACACATAAATTCAGTCCAACTTAGGTATGTCCTCGCACCTCCGAATATATCGTCAGTGTCTGCCTTAAACAGTCTTTTTAGTCAATTTTTTGTATAGGGGATGAATGTTTTTTTTTTTTAAATAGTAGAAAACATGTTTCCGAGTTGGGCCAGGTAAAATATTCACGAAGGAAGAGAGTTCTTATTATATAACTCTATTAAACAAGGCTATGATGTACTGCCTATGTATGTCTACTACGACCATTAAAGGTAGCTCGAGGGGAACGAAGAGGAAAAAGTTCCAGCTCCTCTTCTTCCTTGATTTCAAAATGATAAGATTTTCAAATGACGGCGCTATTACCTCTGCCTCGTCTTATCTTCTTAAGGTTTTGTTACATATTGAAGGGGCATGACTCATGAGCCTCTAATGAATCCTTATCCACCAAAAAAGAAAGGCTGGAACTCCACTATCTGCGTGCAACAACTCTTACTTAATTAACTACCGTTTTGGTGGATTGATTCTTCACACGAAATAACTACATATACTTTAAAACACGAATTGAATTTAGCCAAAATGTAATAAATTTATATATAAAAACAGGAAAGTAATAGAGAGAGCAACACTTTAATCAAGATAGAAAACAAAACAACCTATAAATCAGAATATGATTTGTGAGTGCTGATCTCTATTGATAGCCCTGGGTAGACACTTACTAGATAGAAAGTCAGAGTAGTACAAGGTACTAAATAAGTATTTCTACCCTTATAAAGAAGATAAAAACAAGCTAGAGAACAATTTTAAGATTAACGAATTCACGCAGGAAGCGCGTGAGAGGACAGTATTTCTTAAAGAAATTGGGAGTAAGGAATTACAAAGGGAAAAACAAGCATTATCCCCATCTGGATGAGACAAGTGGAAGGAGAAGGAAAGAGGAAGGTCAAAGATAACTCGAAGAGAATTGTAGAAGATAGCATAAAACATTAAATACTGAATACAGAATACATATGTTAAGCGATTGAGCTGCCGGCCGGTGAAATGAAGGAAAGGGAAGATAGAGGAAACGAAGCTGAAGCTGCAGGGAGTGAAGCAAAGTAGACTAAAGTGGAGTGGAGTTGAGTCAACGCCACTTCTTTTTTTGTTTTTTTTTTTTCATTTAATTTTCTGTGTGCGTGAGTGACTTAGATTCAGTTTAGTCCTCCTCCGTCGAGTCTCTTCTCCTCGTACTCTGAAAAAAATCAAGGAATTGAAATTCATCAACTAGTGCTCAAAGTTTGTTGGAAAAGTTACATTTTCGACCCTTAATTAGAGCTTTTAGAAGAGAGTCGTCGAGTCTCAGGACAGGAAAATCATGGGAGGTCAAACTCAAGGAAATGCACCTCAACTCCTAGGAGGCACTGCAATTAAGCCCAAGGAACGGAAAGGATTTGAAAAAATCTCTTATTTTATCCATAATCCTGAAACTGGGGAATATTTTACGCGAACTCCCAAGTCTTGGTCTTTGATTATCTTATTTTATATCATTTACTACTCCTGCTTGGCGGGTATTTGGTATGGACTTCTCACTGCCTACTTCTCCACTCTTCCTGGTGACAGACCCAAATTTACTCTACATGAATCTCTGATTGGTGATAATCCCGGCTTGGGTATCCGTCCTAAGCAGCCAGATGTTCATATTGACTCATCTATGGTCAAACTCCAATTCGACGCCAAAGATGGAAAACAAACTGAAGAAGGACTCACTAATTTTGATTGGGCTAAGAGAGGTGAAAAATTTCTTAGTCAATATGCAAATGAGACTGGAACAGTTCTTTGTGAAGATGGAGTCCCTTCCAGTGATTCATCATTAGCTTGTAAGTTTGATATCAGCAATTTTGGACCTTGTGCTGACTTTCCTTATGGTTATGAACTTGGTGAGGGACAATCTGTCATAACTCCATGTCTTTATTTTAAACCTAACCGGATCTACGAATGGGTACCCGAGCCTTATGATATTGATACCCTTGATGAAGACGACTCTGTTCCTGATCATATCAAGAAATTGATTTTAGCTAATCCTAAGAAGCTTTATGTTGATTGTCAAGGGGAGAACCCTTTCGATCGAGAAGGTTTAGTTGATAAAATCGTCTATCACCCAAGTGATCAGGGTATTGACTTCAAGTATTTCCCTTATGTTCATATTAATGGTAACTATCACAACCCTGCCATTGCTATTCAAATACAAAATCCTGAAATGGGACGCCTTTATCATATTGAGTGCAAGTTATATGGTGGAAACGTTGTACACCATCGCAAGGACCGAGAAGGTCTTGTTCACTTCGAATATTACTTGGATTAATTGTCGACTCCTTTATTTTATCTCATCCCTCTCTATCTCAAGGATACCCTTCTCCATCACTTCCTCCTCAATCAACCCCTTCTTATACCAACAACAACCTACTTTTTTCCTGATAAGTTATCGACGACCTCACCCCACGAAGTGGAGGGGCTTTTCATTTTATAGAAACGTTCCCATAAGTTTAAATTTGTAGAAAAATATTTATAAAAAGACTAACGAGTGGAGTTAACATCTTCTCCTTTCTAAGTCTTCGATGATCGAAGATTTGGACCAAGGCCAGCAGTATATATATTATAGAAGAAGTAGAGTCGCATCATCACTATCGTCGTTGGATATAAAAGTTAAAACAAACTAACGAACGCAAAGAAATTCTCTTCTGATCTCTTAAAAAAAACATTTCTTTATTCTCCATTCCATAACGCAATGGAACTGAGATTATTAAGCATGCCACTTGGCCAACGATGAATATATTTTAATGTATATAGTGTTATCATCCATAATCTTCAATGTGTATGTGTGCAATCTCTGATAAATATTCAAAGTTTTTCTAAAGACGAAGAAGAACGCGCGCATGCCTATAATTTTTAAAACGGAGACTTTAAAAAAAAAATCTTTAAAAAAAAAACGGTTAATCGTCTTCTTTTTTCTTGGAAGTTAACTATATAAATATAAAAATATGGTTGATCATCTTTAGAAAGAGAGGAAAAATGCAATGGTGTTTTCTTCCCTATGAAGAACCGGATTCCAATATGATAATAAAATTTTGGGACGCTATGTGTAGTCATTTCTATAGAGAAAACTTTAAAAACTTTTTAAAAAAAACCCTGGAAAATGTTTAGTTAATAATATTTCGTTCTACATTATAAAATGTTAAAAAATATTTTTATGTTTTTTATTTAATTTAAAAAAAAATCACTTACTATTATTAAATCATTTTTAAATTGAAGAAAGTATGAAAAAAAATAGAAAATGTAGAAAACTATTTGTTTATTCATTTAATTGTTAAGATATAATTATTTAACAGTGATTTAAAAAAACAAAAACAGGAAAAATAGCTAATGTAAGTAATTATATGTATACATATATATATATATATTTAAAAAAAATTATTTGAGCTTACTCAAAATAGTTACTTCTCTCTCTATTTTGAGTGCCTCATATTTATCAGTTGATGAATTTATAAATTATTTTTTATACAAAAAATAACAAAACAACTTTTTTTCTTCAATTAATTGGAGAGTCTGCAAGGGTTTTTAAACTGTTTTTTATTTTTTAAAGGATTTGCCAATTACTCTTACGCGTTCCTTACAAAATAGTCATGGAATCACAGATATTTATGTACACATTATATTTCAATGTCTTCCTAATCATTTTTTAAAGAATGAATCAAAGTAAGTGCCGCTGAGCCAGCTTTGTCTAAAACATCTTTTGCATGTGTTTCTTTTTGTCGTGAGGAGTAACTTAAAATTATATCTAAATACAAACACTCACACAGTTTTTCTTTCTCTCTTTTTCTCTAAGTCTTTAAGCTTTTAATAGTGTCGAACTCACTCACCCCACCTTGGTTCCTTGGAGGGAGGCACAAATTCCTATAGATGTTCAAATGAAAGTGTTTACATTTGTGACATATTTTTGGTGTTGGTGAATTGGTACCATACTCTACATATAATACATAATATATACATCTGTAAAGGAGGGAAGGGAGAAAAAAAAAGAATCAAATTACATTTAGCATGAGAAAAGAATGTGTTGCTTTTTTTTTTTATGATTTATATATCGAAGACATGCCAGGGTTTTACATACAAACGTATAAAAATACACATAATATTCTAAGTGTGTTGTAAAGTGAGAGAGAGAGGAAAAAAAGTATCAATGTCAATGAGTTACAAGTGGAGAAAACTGAAAAAGGAAAGCAGAGAGAAAAGGAAATGTTTCATTTTTGTCAAAGTTCCAACGTACTTTGGAGTGATGATAGTAGCCGACAACATTTACTTTCTTGTATGTAGAAATATACATAGGTACATAATATGTAAGTACAACGTTCAGTAAGAACAACATTTCAGCATTTGGGCAAAATGTTGCAGATTCAATTTCAGAATGATATAGAAATAGAACCATAAATACTGGGATGAAAAGGGATATCTTGAAAGGCTCAATTGAGTTAAAAGACATGGTTGTATCAATAAATTTTTTTTTCTTTCCATTAAGTCTTAAGATAGGATGTCTAACCGACCTCTTTTGTTCGGATATGTTCAGTTTTACATGGGTGAATGTTGAAAATCAACTTACAAATGAAAATGCAATTAATAAAGAGAGAGAAAAATCAAATTTTTCAATTAAAATAATTAATACTTTATTCATAGGTTTATTAATTTCAAAATATACCGGTTCATGCTATTAAAATTTGAGCTTTGATACTCCATATATAGTCAATACGACTCATGTAACATGGATACTGCAAGATTGTGACCTCATTTCAATCGAGTTTAACAATACACCAAACAGTCTGGATAATTGTTTCCGTGGATATACTGGACTGTTCGAGACACAAGGCATGTGCAAACTAATATTTTATTTTTTTGGGAAGATCCTGGAAGTGGCTATTAAGTAAATACAAGTCAAAGCCGTCGGAATATAGAAGTAAACAATGGTCTCTATCATTATTGATTTTTATTAGCTTTCAAGTTGAACTTTTGTTTTGTCCGTCATAAGTTATAGACCTTTCTACAATCCTGGAAGATAAATACACCAATTTGACTTATGTTTAATCGGGTACAGCAATATACTAAACAGTTTGGGTTTCATCGATATACTGAACTATTTGAATCAGGACATTACGAGGGTGTCATAGCTACCAACTAACATTTTTATTCTTTTCACATGTTAATAGTGGATTTTATTGTACTAAAAGGATCTTTAAATGAAAATCCGTTCTAGAGCATAACCCGGACTAATTAGAGTCTTGCCGTGTATTTGTACAATTTTGCATAGAAGTAGAGCTGCTCCTAAGGCCATTCACCATTGAGTACAGGATAAATGGGAAAAATAATAATAAAAAAATGCATTAGCCACGAAAATAAGGCTCAATAACGACGTGACTAACAATGATGTTAAAGATCTTCTGATGCTTTTAAGGACAAGTTCAATACATGTATGTACATAGAGCTATACTAAATATGTATGTACATACAAAATACACAGATAATGTAGAAAGAATGAAGGAGGAGGGTTGATGATGATGATGATGATGGTTGGTTTTTCCCTTGTTGGAAATCCAAGGCCATTATATTTTTATTTTTTTCCTTTCCTGAGTTTGATCATGATTCATGTGTTTCAATGTTTGGTGCATCTCTCTATTTCCATTCGAGTAGAGTCTTTTTTTTACCTTAAAATTATAAATACCTTTATTATTTACCTGACCAGAGAATATGATAAAAGTAAATATTATTATTATTATTATTATTACTAGTATTGCCTCAAGTTGGGTCGGTCATTAGGACCCTGGAAAACAATTGCTTTATAAAAAAAAAAAAAAAACCACTTTGAACTTGAATCATAAATGAAAGAAACAAAAATGATTTTATCCTTATTATATAGATTTTTATTTTAAATATCATATGAATTAAAAAGCTTTTTCACATTGATTGTTATGAACATCTCATCATGTAAAAAGAAGTTCAATTAAAAGATTTATTTGACTAATAAATAAATCAACAAATTAATCATTTAATTCACTCAAAATAATCTTGAGTCATTTTTAATCTCAAGTCTTCTAATATGTATTATTATTATTATTAATGGATTGAAAGATTTATTGACGGATCTGGAGCAACAAATGACGGTTTATGATATATATTCAATAAAAGGGTTTTGTATATATTCCAATGTATCATGGTTGTCATCCAAATGAAACCTTAATTAATATGTATTTGTTTCGGGAAGTTGTTACCGTATACATACATTGAGAGCTTAACATAAAAAATACATACATATATTGTTTTATATCAATTACAAATAATAATATGTAGGTAGTAGCTGCTAGGTAGAGGAAGTCGATATTGGCCTGGTAAGGTAGGAGGAGGGAAAATAAATAATATACTTGATGACAAAAATAGATACGTAAGTGTCTACTATTATTATGATTCAATATTCTACTGATGTTGTAACGACATCATAATACATAATATTACATACATTAATGTAATCCGTAGCTATATGTTATTCATGTGAGGATCTAAGTCGATAGAGCTGGAGACCCAACCTCGAGTTCCATTCAAGTCATATCAAATAGAAATTTTAGTCTCGAAGTGAAAAGGTTCAGACTTGAATCTTTAGATTCGAGTCTTGAGACTCGGACATTAACCCCATTTATTTAAGATTATAAACATCATCTATTTGTCTGATCAGACTTTTAATATATGTACATAAATAATGACTAAATTAGAGCGGAGGAGCTAGTTGTACTTAAATATAATTAAACTGCTACTTCAGAATTAAAGAACATTTGCAATTCATCTCGGATTTTAAGTTCGAAACTTCAGGCTTGAATAAGACTCGATACTTGAAACTCAAAAATATTATTAAAGAATAGTATTTAAGTGTTATTTATCAAATAATTAAAAATTCATTATGAGTGAATCAGAGCCTGGGACTTCAGATTCAAGTTGCACCAAAGTTCCATTAAATTCTGACTTTAGATTCGAGTCGAACTTGATTGAAAGTGAAAAGACTAACTGCAACTCGGCTTGAACTCGAGCTGTTGGAACTCAGTTGGACTAGATACTTATTACTGACTCATAAATAATAACTCTGGATTTCAGGATTAAAGGAAATAGGTGTGGATGTTTTAAACATTATATTTCATGCAGATCTAATAAATCATTATATATAATTTTCTCCTCATGGTTTGAAGGAACCATAACTATACATATAGGAAGCCTTAGGGTTCCTACTAATGATTTGTTTTTATTTCTTCCCCCAATTTCTTTGTTTTAAAGTTCATTGTTTCTCATTATGTTGGATGTATACCTAATAAGAAATAGTTTTAGAATTTTTTTATTTTTTTATTCTAATAAAAACTACTGGAAGTCAATAGGACATTTTCATCTTTTATTGCTTTTTTATAGATCCGAATGAAGACCTCATGGGGTTGGTCACAGCATTAAGAAAGGGAGCAAAGATTTTCGAGGGATTGTATTATATCTGCTGGTAGTAAAAAACATAATATGTTTAGAAAGTCTGAGGAAACGCAATCGATATGTTGGAGATCACAGTGATTAAAGAATCAAAATAGAGGATAAACATAGATTTACAGAGTTGATTACGAGCTATTTTTTACTTATTTTGAGCCCAGGTCGAGTTTGAACTTGCAGTTTAATTAGCCAGAAGTGCGACTCATGTATGATTCTACAGCTCTGATTCAGTCAATATTAAAATTACGACAGATGTACTCCTACACCTTAAGATACATGGTGCTTCAATAATAATAATAATAATTAATTTAAAATAAAGGATATTAAATTTTGTTTTTTCAATTTGAATACAGCAATACCCTGTTTATTCCAGATTCAATCAGTACCGATTTCACTATACTACGTTTTTTCATTCAATTCCCTTCCACTAATAAAAGAAGAGGTCATGTGTCTTGAATACTCGAGATTAACAATCAAGTACATATATTTGCTTTATCTGAACAATCAGGAGTATTGCTGTACTACCCCTATCGCCAAATCGCCAAGGTAAGGAAAAATCTGAAAAAACAAATGGTAGCTTGCCTTCTCTATTTTCTATGTTGCCAACTTTATAATATTGGGTAGAGTTATTATTAGGAATGTAAATCATATGCAATTCGGGCGTGTTATAAAAAAAGAAAGAGAAAATCAACCTGGCAACCCTGACAATTCAATGAATGTCGAGGGGGGAAGCAACTTGAGCTGTCATGACGTTTTACTGAGCTACAAGCTGCTATTTTCCTTTATATATGTATACAAATGAAAACATCAAACCACAAACATTACAATACGTTACTCCAGATTCATTATTATATTCACAAATATCATTAACTCCATTCTCCTCAATGAATGATATCCATTTTTTAATTTTTCCTTTGTTCCTCACCATGATATAATCTTTGCAGACTGTTCTTTTCTTGTAAAACATTATGTTGAGGTAAAGTTGATGTTACCTTCTTAAGGGAAAAAAAAATGATAACAGCTTCGGAAAACAAAAAGACCTGTTTGAAGAGCCAACTCCACTTTTTTATCACACGCCCGAATTGCATATGATTTACATTCCTAGTTATTATTTAGCTATACTATGGATGGATAAATTTTACCAATATAAAATCAATCGTTAATACTTGTACAATATTCGAAAATTCCAAAAAAGGGCGCGCAATCAAAATATTATATATTTAGTATAATTTTTTATATGAAAGCAGCAAAACGATGACCACGTGATCAATTTTTGTACAATTTCATTTGTCCATGAGTACACTTTTTTTTCACTTGGGGCGCTGGCTTACTCTATAACTATATAAGAGTCCTTCTTGAATTTACCTTGCAACTTCAATTGAAACAAGATAAATTCTATGAAAGGAAGACAAATATAAATATATTTATACGTAGGTATGTTACATATACATACACTCAGAAAGTTCTTCTTTTTTTCTGCAAAATTTGCAGTTCTATACTACGCATATTCGTATTTTAAAAGCGATGTCTTGCTGAAAAAAAGTTACACTAAAGGCAAGGGTATCTCTCCAAGCTAACAGGAGCGTTTTGCTACTTTGTTTTATACCTTTGCTTTTCCTCTGCTATATTTTTCTTTTCCTTTGATTAAATGTACATTTCTGGGCCCTCAAAAAAGAGCTTCAACAACATATTTTTGAGCCACCGACAAAACTTTTAACCCACATAAAACTGTAAACGGGTAAATAACAAGTACACAAAACAATTTTAGATTTTTCAAATTTTGAATAGCCTTAAATAAACGTTTTACTCTATAAGCTTTGAATGTTTTGAGCCAAAATTCAATAATAACAGCAAGTCTGCTGACGTTAGCAGTCTAGTCTATTGTCACAACTCTTCTTTTAAAGCTCTGCAATTATGTATAGAACATACATAATATATATCAAGTTATATAAGAGTGTCGCTCTCTGGCGTAGCATTTCAAAACTAGTTCATCATGTAACAGCTTTTATTGTCATATTGATAATGATGATATAAACCGAACCAGCAACAACAACTAACGTATTTAAATAAATAAATACACATGTATCATGTTTGAATTTTCATAATGAATAAATTTTATATCTTATCGGTCTTCAATTCGTATAAACACGTATGTTACTATATCGAGTATATTTTGTCTTATATGTTATATTTTGAAAAAATGTCTTATCAAAAGAACCTAGATTTTTATGGATATTCCCTTTATTCTGCTTGTTTAAGCAAGATGATACGTATAAATGTATATTTGATTATACCTTGAATAATAACAATAAAAATATTAATAATTGGAATAAAATTGTTTAAATAATTGATAACAATTTGATTTTAGTGACAATTGACATGGAAATACACGCAAAGAGAATCAATAACTTGCTTAGAACGATGCTCCAATCTGAATATAATAATACAATGTGTCATTAAATTGTAGTAGCATAAATTCAACTACAACTTACTGGAGTTGAAACCTCTGAAGTATAGTAAATTATGACGTGAGTCCTTCTCCAATTGAAAATACTTTTGTAGTATGGAACTCAAAAACCCGAGGCTTGAGACTCACAAAATGTTGTATAAAGCAAATGTGACGTCATGTATTGAGCATCCCTTGAACAACTTTAGTGAATCTTAGTCTAAGACACATCTTGTCTCCAATCTCTATGTTACTATTTCACTAACTACATTTTCAAGAGAATCGGAAGGTATAAAACGTTTTATATGCTAAATCCGAAGGTTCTGGTATTGTACAAATAGACCGTCATTACATCACTATGCAGGAAGTTGATTTTTGTGGTCTGTTATTTCAAATATCATTCTCTTTTATTGATATAAACGAAATACGAGTCAGAATGGGCATTTAAATATACGTAACTCTATTCTACCTATGCAATCCTTCCTTTGAGGAATCCTGTTTTTGTGTTTTTAAATAGTCAATTGTCGTTCATTGATGATAACCTTGCCTCAAGCATAGATGGACATATGCATTCAAACGAATACTCCTTTAATAAGCATAATGGAAAATACCAAGAAACTTTAAGGGGCAATTTTAGTTGAAAGTAAGGAGAGTTGGAAGTTTGTGTTCATCCATAAATCACGATGATATCACGATCTCATAAGTACAAATATATTAAATTCCGTGTGTTTCCTTTTGGTAGACAACACTCTTCTTATAGGTTATGCTCACATATGAATTAAAACAAATAGATTTCAAATGCTATATGTATAATTGATTTTTAATATGTAATTAAATATAGGAAATCTAAAGTAACGTAAGATTCTCCTATTTTGAGTCTCACATGGTACTACTACATTTTTCCCTTCAGTTAAAATAATATATTAACGTACATTGAATATGATATTCGTATGATATTCAATTGTATTTTCTGCTTTGCTTGTGCATTTAAATCTATCAAAGTATCAGGGTTTTTTTTTTTAATGAATGTGCATCGAGAAGGTAAATGTTCTACATGTATAAGTATAGTATATATAATTCGATTTCATTCTCCAAAAACAGAAGAAGGAAAAGACCCGAAATTATATAGTCGTAATAAGACTAAATATGGGACTTTAAATCGGTCCTTGAAAAATGTTTCAAATTTTAAAGTGCACTCCACAAGGGCTAATATACAAATACATATAACAGTAAAGTACTTCTGTTTACGAACTGAATTCGTTCAATAAAGCTTTAAGTAAGTATTTTATGAACGAAAAGGATATGTCATTATACTTAATTAGAGCTTAACTAAAGTATTTATAATTCTTACAAACAATTGTTAGTTTATAATGACGCTATATTTATTGTATATCGCAACCTTTCCTCCAAAAAGATACAGAAAAAAAAGGCCCAAAATCCGTTGATAGTTAGCACACTCTTTCCAATCGATGAGTTATTCATCGTTTAACTCTAGGTAATTGCAGCAAAATAAGAGCTAATTCGTGTTTAACCAATCAATGCTCAGAGCACCGATAATTAATTGGCAAAATAGTAGAAAATCAACAGTTGACAAAAATACAATGTACATTTTTATGTTAATGGGGGTAACGCCGTATTTTATCTCAAAAATAACCTGGCTGATAACGTTCCTGGCCCATATCTATGATGACTTCATTTAGCAAAGGTTGTTCCATGTATGACTATTGTGTCCGATTTGGGCACCTTCATAAAATTTAGAACATGACGTCAAAATTTTGAAATCGATAGTATTACCAATAGTTTGCCAATTTTTCTCAAAGGCTCTGACACTATTATTCATTTAATAGATTGGTCACATCTTAACAACTGTTAATT
Source organism: Lepeophtheirus nordmannii (assembly GCA_963680855.1). NCBI lineage: Eukaryota > Metazoa > Arthropoda > Copepoda > Siphonostomatoida > Caligidae > Lepeophtheirus > Lepeophtheirus nordmannii. Next base: position 29,586,149 of record OY804522.1, on the reverse strand, counting down.
CAATAGTTAAAGTTTAGAGCACTAATAAAGGATACGAGAATTAGAAAATCGTGAGATAACCAAAAATACATATAACTTGTTGATGTTTTGTGGAAGCCATTGTGTATGTTATTTTTATAAACAAGCATAAAAGAATCAAAGAGCAATTTGAGTTAATTTGAGCCATAAATTGTAAATGACACTAATTAGAAAGTATGTCTTCTCTTGTCAGTCATCTCAAGGAAGTTACCTACTCGATGGGAAGAAACAAGATTGTACTGTATATCTTTATATACGTATATTTATATATATGTATATTTGGAGAAAGATAAATTAAATTGACATGGCCATTATCTGAAATAACCATATAGGGTCTTCTAATCATGATATTTAGTAATAATAACTCTTTTTAACTTTTTAGGCATTTAACTTTATTTGTATCATAGTACGCCCATCCAACGAGACATCAACTTTCAATCATTGGGTGGTACTGCATTTCTACCAAAATGTATAGGGCTGTACCTATTGAGAAAGAAGAACAGAGGAGACATGATGTGCAAAAGACTATGCTACTGACACTTTGTTGAGAAAAGGTGTATGTTCAAGGGATGCTTAACAGTTGATGTTACATTTTTTTTTTTTTTTTGAATAATTTCAATTTGCTAATAGCAGCAATACCTCAAATAGTTTGAATTCCGTGAGATCCTTCGATATACAGGACTGTTTGAGACTTTCAGTGCAACAAACTATTATGTAAATGGTACATTGAATTAATAAAAGTGTCTTGAAAAGTGTCTCGTACTTGATATAGCAAAATTCGGACTGATTGAATTCGAACTAAATGGAGTATGCTGTCTATATATTGCCTCTTTCTCCAGCTGAATTTATGTTACTGACTTTAAATCATTTTAGAATGTTGCCCCATGATGCCGAACTTCCAATGGAAACCCCTTTGATACCTCAATGCTTTTTAGCCATGAGGTGTAACTCACATCCATGGGCTCTACTGTACATATTGGTTGTGGTATCAAAGATTTACAATTCAGTTCGTAGAAGCAGGTATCTACTTTTAGAATTTTTGGGATGCATTTCTAAAATATAAATAATTATAATTAGTGGTTCCAAATGCAAATACTGAACTATTTAGATGGTTTCCGCAGTCCTGGAGTCAGACTAAATTTAGTAGATGGGAAACAGAGTGATTTGTTCTGCCTCTATCTACGTCCCTGTCTAATGATACTTTGAGGTAGAATCAGATGTATGTATGATGGGGGGGGGGGGGGGGAAGACATCCACATTTTCAAAATGATTATTCGAATGCGGGTATTTCATTCAATAAATGTACAGATGTTGAGGATTACGTGAGCAGGACCAATCTCAAGAACCACATAACTACAATTAAAATGAACGCTTTTTATCGAATTCATTAATGTATCATCGTTTGGCAAATATCCTTGTCATTATGTAATGAATGGAAAAATTATATATTGAACATATTACCTTTTGTTTCAAGAACAAAGTCCAGGTTCATTCATTTTCTTATTATATACGATTATATACTACATTGTATGTACATAATATATATATTATATTTACAAATATAATTGGCAAGTTTTTTGTTTGCAAATAATATATATATATATTTTATGGAAAACAATGCAGACACTGCAATAATTATAATACTACACATTTGTGAGTCTATGTACTCGTACATAACTTTATATAGATAAATCCTTGAATGTTGTTAGTACATTAATATATGTATAAGTAAATTAGTCATATACCAAGATACTCAGAATTTGCATCCGTATATTAAAACTACATTTTTTTGAAATATTGGAATCCAGACTCGTATTCTTATATCCACATTTTTAGATGTTGTATACATAGGCTTCAACTTATATATGTATATGTATGAAATACGTATAGACCAGTGTCAAAAACTATTATTCTACCAAACATAAAACCAAATAATAATAAATAAAAAAACGAGTTTCAAACTCATTAAAAAGAGTAAGAGAAAGAAGTATCATTTAAAAAAAATATATTTCAATTGATAGAAGTCCATTAGAATAAATTAAAAACGAAATGGATGGGTAGTCGTCCTCTAAAGTTAATGACAGTCATTGATGAATAATAATAAATCTAAGATTATAAGTAATTATGTTTGTTCATCTTTCCATAAAGAGTATCTCATTTATCTATGTGTGTGTATGTATGTATGTATGTAGGACCATATATCTGCAAATAGATTGCTCATATCCTTATTGGATACTCATGCATTAATGCAAGCCAATCAGTAAAATATGTGCTCATATTTTGTAGACAAATCTTCATAAATATATGTATAGATAATCTATGAGGAGCGTAGGAGTTAAGATTATCTACACTATTAAGAAGACAAATAAAAGAGGATCTAATGAATAGCATTGGCATTGTATCTGTCAACCCACCGACCACTACTCACATTAGACTCTTTCATCATCATCATCATCATCAATTTCTTAGTGTTGGTAAACAACAACAACAGCAGTTGAGATGTAAACTGATCGCATTTGTAAAGTTTAATTTATGTTTTGTAGGGTCACTCAATTAATGGAACTTTTTTTTGTTTTATTTTTTTCTTAGTGTTTTCAATACCCTTCTCACTATCAAATGGTGTCCCAACAAGAAGTCAATAACAATTCCTATATACAATGTATACACAATGTTTCTCTCCACTTCTCCTTCGTCTAAAAGAGACAGAAAAAAAGGTCCAAAATCTATGTATAGCCTGCGAAGAATCTCATTCTTTCCTATTTTTGGGCCATCATCTATTAAGTAGTTGACAATTTAGATCAAAACTTAACAAGGCTCAATTCGAGTACACAGGGATATTTCCCAATTCTTTCCAACTCTAGGATTATTCTTCAATAAAAGATACCTATTTGATAAGAAAGTGTTCACGGCTCAACACGAGTTTATTCGATTACAAATCATCATCAAACACTAAGAGGAGTGCTGTCAATTCAGCCAAAGCGAAAGTATGACAAATTGCAGGGACGAAACTAAAATTCACAAGGAAGTTACCCATCCATTTGATTTATTAAAATGTCTTCTGGTGGGCAAAGTATGACAATTGCCATACCCAATTGACGCCATTGACTAATAAGGGGTAAGTATTATAGGTAGTACATAGAAAAATTGAGACTTACAATAACATTTTCTCATATTGATGGAATAACACCGTGTTCCAACTTAAATCATTCAGTGATTCCAATCCAAAGAATTTTATGTAATGAATGAAAAGTTACAAAGTGTGATTCCGTCAATTTATATATACATATATATTCCTTCTCAAAAAACTATTTTAACTCCCTTCAACTCTTAAAGGTCATCATTTAAACCATAAATGGGCAACCTACGGCCCGCAGAGACCTTTGAAATCTATAATTATTATATAATTTTTTTTTAAATATCCCGAATCTTTCTATTAAAAGTATGCATACATATTTTGCAAATATATAATTAGGGCTCTTGGCCCGCAGTTAGTCTTGGAAAACATAATCTGGCCCCCAAATAAATAAAGGTAGCCCATCCATGATTTAAACCGTCTATTTTTATATACAGGTAAGTATGTCCACTACATATAAAACATAAAAAAAAAAGAAAGAGATATTATGAACCTATGATGAAATTATGAATGATTGGTAGATTTAATTGTGTCCTAACTCATTCTACATAGTATACCCATAATAATAAAAAGAGGAAAAATATATGGTTATCGTGGGAGACGTATGTACATGAGTAAAAAAAACTAAATATCAAAACCAAATTATTACACACATACATTCCTCTTATCAACACTTTTTACATAATATATTTGGCGCCATGCATAGCAGTTATGCATGTATGTATGTATGTATGTACGTTGGACCATGATATGTATATTAATCATTTGTTTCATTTTTTACTAATGGCCTCTGATATAATATACAAATCATTTTTTTTTAAATGAGTTTATGTCTAGATACATACATAAGTCTTGTTGAGGACGTATAGAGGGAGGGAAAAAAAGACATCATCGTTGCATACTACATACATAAATTGATCTCTCTCTCTCTCTCTCTCTCTCCTAATTTATTAACAGACCAATAAGCTCAAGAAGTAATAATAAGCAGGAGATAATGATCACTCTCATTAGTAATCCTTCTTTAATTTTTTTTTTCATACATAACTATATGTATGTACTTATGAGTCAAAGGATCAGTGTTTTAAAATTTAACGAGAAGCAAGGTATTACATAGAAATTACTTACTCATATATTTTGGGGTGAAAAACTGGAAATTGATGGGGGTCTTATAGGCATGTTGCATGTTTGTAGTATGCATGAAGTGTGCGCCATTATAATTTAAGAGCTTAAAAATATTTTCATATTATATAGAGTCCATGTAAAGACTCTCTTAGGAAGCTAAACGGATAAAAAAGGGAATACAAAATGAATGATGCATCAATGAGTTATTTTGAGGTTGTTACAAATGCTGTAAATCATTAAGGTAGCTATTTGCAATGGTTGAAATAATGCAAGGCTTTATATATATGGTATAAGTTTGTGGCTTTTGCTTCTCAAGACTTAAACTTGATTGAATTAGTTGTAAACTACAGTGTTTTGAATTCACATCTACAGAGTATGAAAATAATATATGAATAGAAGAACAAAAGTGGGACTCGGGTCCTAGTTGTGAGGACAAACCCCTTGGCTGTGAAGCACATGATGAATATTTTTTTCTTTTTCATTTCAATAAACAATCATTAGAATCGATTGAAACGGTGTTTTTTTTTAACTAGACTGAATCTGACAATTTTTCTTCCTTTTTTTTTCGATCAATACAATACTAATGCAGTGCTAAACAACCAATAATTCGCATAGACAAGGTGTAAACGTTAGATGCACAAAAAAGGAACAAAAGGTGTATATATCGAGAGCTGATGAAAAAATACAAAGTCAATTTTTATGTTACTATGTATGATAATGTTGTGATATAATACATCATTTTGTACAAAAGAGTCGTTCAGAAAACAGGATAGAGGATGGAGTATCTGTATGAATTGTTGCGTTATTAGTTGAGAAGTTAAAATGATTAATTTTTTCACAGCGTACTTTTTGAACGACCCCTTATTGAACTTGTGACAGTAGGTACGTGTATGATTAAAGTGACCTAACACATCGATAATAATGACCTCGTGCCCATATAATCAAACTTTGTGTCTTTTTATAGCAATTTTTTGTTGTTTATTTGGCAACTTCTTTATCCTTGTACAAGGATGTTGGATACCTTCATCGATGGACTCTTTGTGTGTGTATATATATATATATATATTAATACTATGGTTAGCCCCTATGCTATATCATTCCCTTATTGGCTCCTTGTACATATCTTGAAGCAAGAGTATGGAATCCACATAAAATATCATTTAAATTTTAAAGGCTCAAATAAATTTATTTGCACATCCTTTCTAGGACTCTCTCCTTAGTAATTTAATTTTCCAGAAACATAGGTATGTTTCGGTAATGCATACTCTGGATAATATATTTCTCATTTTAAAAACAAACCAGAGCGCCAAATAAGATCAATAGGCATTGCTCGTTTCAGAATGTGCAAGACCTGGAAAAAGAAAGATGTGCAGAAATTTAAGCGCGAAGATGTTATATCAACAAAATATTAGTTAATTTGAGCAAAATAATCCTTCAGATCATTGAAATCTAAGGGTTTTAATTTCTTATTTTCAAGGTCATGTAAAGCTAATGAAATCAAATAATTATTTCAAGATACACTTGAAAATTGTATATGTGTGCAATTTTTACAATTTTAAATCATCTAAATCTTACAAATCTAAAGTATTTGTCTGTAGTAAAACCAGTGACCCCCCCCCCCCCCCCGTTTGAAACCTCTCATTTAAAATTATGAATATACTGATGTAAAAGGAACACAAAAGATGTTAAAGAGATCCCATATTTCGACTTCTCTGTCCTTTTGATTATTTTTTTGTTTTTTTAATGTAAGAAAGAGGACAAACATGTAACTTATTTACAGTCCGAGGACACAAATAGTTTTAAAATATGCATAGTAAAAGGAATATTTTTTTTAAAGGCAGATTAAGCAAGGAATTGTATTTTTTTTAGAGGCACTATTATACCTTTCGTTATTTAAAAGTGAATCAAGTTTTAATTCCTATATACCATATAAATTTTTTTAAATTAATTTTTATCTTTCTTTATTTTCCAATTTCAGTTTTATCTTTTGCAGTCTATGTTCTAAAAGATTGGTCAAATGTGATATATACGAAAGGTTTTCATCCGTCCCTTCAAAAATTAGTATAAAATCTACAATTATACCAAATCATTGATGTTTTACATTATCTTTCATTAGGCATTCAAAAATGTTCAAGGAATTATACATACTTCAAATACATATGACCCTTCATGAGAAACTCCATAATTACTTTGACCCTCTCATGCCCAAACGTTACTGACTTCAGTTCTACAACATTTGAGCACAGGGCCAAAAAAAAAAAAGAATTTGTTTATTATACTTCCTTCCTAAAGTTGGCACTATCTGAGGATTATAAAAAATAAGGATATGAACTCCTCACAGATTGGGAACCGTTATTATTTGAGCTTGTGCACAATAAGCATCACAGAGCTCTATTGTATATAGACACAATTATATATCCATATATTGAACATGCATAACACATTTGCCTTTTTCTTAAAAATAAGCCTAAGATAAACATTTCTTCTCAGTCTAAGACGAAGAGAAAAAAAGCTCTTTGACTAGCTATTATTGACTTCGAATACAAATATGTATGTACGTATGTATGTATGTATTTTAGTACATAAGTAAATGTACATATACATAAATGTTATCCTCGAAAAAACTAGGTCATGTTTGAATTAGCTCTTAATAAATATGTATGAACAAATACATATTATTTTTCCATCCCAAGTGTTTGCTTTATTTGCTCTGAGATATCTCTTGAGAATGCATTGGTTGGACTTTTCTTTGTATATATATATATATATATATATACTAAAGAGAACAAATTTTTTTTAAAAGAACAAAAAGAAAAAGAAGAAATTACGTCATACGGTCGTTGAGCTTATTGTTATTTCAAAACTATTTATTGAAAGCAAAAAAAAAAAAAACTCTTTGAAGAAGTTTGGCAATGGACTGTCCACGTAATTATAAAAAAGCATACAGGGATAAAATGTTTGTGATGTGTGGAAGAAAAAAAATTGTCAAAAGAAGGAAAGAAAGAAAGAGAAAAAAACAATTACAAAATTAGAAAGCCATTCTATATTTCATTGATTTTTTTTTTAGTTGTCCCAAGATAAGTAGGTCGTTTTAATATCCACTGTTTTTTTTCCTGTTGTTAAATAAATGCATCTTTGCATGGGTAAATAAAAAAAATTTGATTTCTGCTTTTTTTATCTTTTTTTTTATTATTATTTTTAGCCTTGTCTACAACATAAATTCATCTTATATAATATTTTATCTGACAAAAAATATTATACATATTATCTATTGTACACATATAGTTTTGAATGCCCGAATTTAGGTCAAATTTGATTTTATTTATTAAGATGAACTTTGATTGACGTATGATTTTCTATTCGTCATTTCTTATAGTATATGACTTTTTGTTAAAAAAAAACGTGAATTAATTTTTAATATTTACAAATACACTTCATTGATTGTTGTTGAGAGATGTAGGCATTGATTTGTACTTTCTAAATATGCTCAAGTGACTTAAGTCCTTTCACTTGAGACTATTTTATGGGACTTTTGTGTAGAAAAATTACAGTTGCATGATTGGAAAAGAAAAAAAAAGAGTTGGTATTCTTAATTTTTGATTGAATTGATTGTAAGTTGTAAAATCTTCTGTGGGAAAAATCTCCCTCCATATGAAGAATTAACAAGAGTTTTTTTTAAAGTGTATCGAACATATTTATATCATTCAGTGCTTAAGTTATATTCTGTCTGCAACTAAATAAATATCTCGATATTTAAAACATATTTTGATACATAATTGAGACAGTAAACTCAGATTCGACTCGGACCTAAAGTGAAAAGATTCGAGATTCGGTTCGAACTCGAAGTTAAAAAACGATCCAGACCTAAATAAGACTCGATATCTGTGACTCACAAACATCCTTCATTTCTACTTACTAATTATAAGTGCTATTTATCTCTTTATAAAATTGAATTTAATTTAAAATTACTGATGACTTCACCAGAGCTGGTGATTTATACTCAAGACTAGAAATCAAAACACAATACAGGCTAATTAAATTTCGACTTTCCAATCGACTTGAAGTGGAAAAAAAACTTTGGATCTGACGACTTGAACTCAACCTTAAAGATTTGAAACATGACTCGGTCTAATAAATATTGATTTTTGAACAGCTCTGTGTCAAAGGCCGTTTTGTTGAATTTTTTTTTGAACTGACATATATGATAAAACTGTATTTGATTCATCGGTTTCTAATTAGGACCAATAATACACTACCTAAAGGTAAAAAAAAAGAAGTGACTAACAGAGTGACGTAATAGGCAAATTACCATATAATTTCTAACCTTCTTTATTTCTCTTTAGAGAGGAAGAAAGGTTGAGAGATGTAATTAAAATCGTCCCATAAAATAGGATAACGTGTGGGATCACGTTATTTTTTTGAAAGAAACATTTGCCGTTCTCTCTGCACAGATTATAGAGAGTGTCGTGCCTGTCCTTTGTTGAAGTATTGAGCATGCTGGCTCTCATAAGTCGTGAAAAAAAATGACAATTCATCAACAATCCCAACTTTTCTTGGTTAAATACTAATACAAAAATGTAGTAGATAGTAAGTGGTAAAAAAAAAAAAAAAAAGGAGAGGCATGGAGTGTGCCTCAAGTCACAAAATAACTTGATTTGTCATTTATATAATAAAAGCTTGAAGCTAAGTGACATATATTATGACGTCAATAGCATCAACAATATAAAAAAAAAAATCAAAAATAGAATAAAGTTGAAAACATGTAGAATGTATGTATGCAATATGATTTGTCACAAACAAGACTGAGATTTTGACTCAAACCTTTAATCCCAAAACGAGAAACGTACTTAGCAATTGATTTATATGTACATACATATGATCATAATATATGAATTTGCAATTGGAAATATTTTGACACTTGGATGACGGGACTTTAGTTTATTTTACCATATACATACATACATTCATACAAATATTGATTGCAAAAAATAAAAAAATATTTAAAAAAAATACGTGTTCAAAATAAAGGTATTATTTATAGATTTACAATTTGCTCTTATAAGGTGAGAAAGTTCGGAACAGGTTTATTTCACAATGGTAAATATTGTACAACAGGTTTGTTTGTTTTTTTTTTGTATTTTTTTTAAAACAAAGAAACATATTAATTTACTTTTGCAATGCAAAAGTCATTATTCAAATGCCTCAAAGTGTGAAGGAAAGAACCCTTTTACGGCACGTTAAATGCAATTGTTGCTATGAGTAAATTCATTTGTACATACATACAAATCAATTGAGGACGTTCGTCATTAGATTCTTTGCTAGCTGGGTATTCCCAATGATGATGAACAATCCCTGTTATTGTACGGATACATGCATTATGTGAAGATCAAATGTAAACAAAAAAGAGGAAAAATGGATTTTATACTATTAATGTCTGTTTTACTTTCGGGAAAAAACCCTAAACCCTCTAAATATACAATAAATAAAAGTCTTTACTTCATTTTGAATACCTTATATAATAATTTAATTGACTACTGAGTGCGCAATTTGGCTTTAAATGTGACGATGAATCATTAGGATATTTCCATGATTAATAAACCCAATAACAGCTATTGGAGCTCAAAATATATTTTTCATCATAAAACGTTTGTAATAAAAATAAATAAAGAATATTAGTTAAGGAGTAAGAATGCGTGAGGTATCCTCAATTTTAAAGAATAAAGATGATGTATAGTAAAAAGAAATCCATTATTTTGGCATGAAATTGAAGGTTTTATTCAGCATAGTTAGAATAATCCAATTTAGGTTAAATATGTACCGTTTTGTTTGATAACTTGTTGCCATTTTGAAGGTAATTTCATAATGCTTCTTTCATAGAAACCCTCGTATCTATTGGCAAAAAAACTGGGACAGTTGATTTTCACAAACTTCTCTTGAGGTGACGTTTTTACCACCTAAATCATTTGTCATAGACAGAAACAGGTGGTAATCATTTGGTGCGAGGTCCGGACTAGGTATAAGGTGGATGCATAAGAACCTCCCAACCAAGTTCTCGTAGCTTCTGGCGGGTCACCATCGACAGAAGTGGCCTGGTGTTGTCCTGATGAAACACAATTCCTCTCCTGTTGGCCAAAGTGGGGCAATTCTGGGTGATTGCTATTTAATGTTTGTTCTCCACAGACTTAGTATGTATTTATATATATATATGTAAATAGATTTGTCATTGTCAACTAATTGATTTTCTTTGAGGTTCTTTCATTGTTTTTTGTTCTTGTTTTTTCAAATCACATTTTGACTAAAAAAATAAATATTTTCATTTCTTAATTGTTTTAGAACTAAAAGAAAGAAAAAATAACCCCTCATACAAATTTGAACTTTCATTTCCATTATGGGTATATATAATTGTTTATTATTATTTTAAGAAATGCAGTCACTTAAGAAGTGACTTAAGAAAATATGGCTTCCTCTATGAGACTATAATCTACCCTTAACCCTCCCCTTCAGAGTTTATTTTCAACATACATACAAAAAACTATTTTACAGCTTCAACATCAATTGTTTTTCACTCTCTCTCTCTCCCTCAAGAATAATAAAAACTTGGGTAATTCCAGGGATTTCTATATTAACTACTTATAAGTTGAAACGAAATTTTATTTTATATATGTACATAGATACAAAGCACGTACATATGACGTCATTTCTTTCTTCTGACGTAGTTTATGGGGAGGAGAATGTATATATACATACATAAAATGCATTTGCATTTAACGCTAGTTACTTCAATCACGTAATCCTCAAAAGTGATAAGGATGGAACAAAACCTATAGGAATATCTTGTAGATACCTACTTTTACAACTTGATTAATTGTCCCTTGAGAATAGGTTACATAAATGCAAAGAAAGAAAGTTAATTAGAATCGATTGCACGGCGTATTCTCACAATTTAGAGTGTATTTTAGAGTTAGCTGTCTATTTGTCTATCTACTACTCTTTGTAGTATTCTGAATGTTGATTGGTTAACTCGAAGAAGCCCTAATATTAGCTAATAGTGAATTAGGCAACAGAAGTCTAATGTCTCTACCATAAATTCAGGTGGGGAAAGGAGTAATAAATTACTTGTATTTTTGTTTACGAGTCAGAACTGTCTTGCTCCAGGTCTGGTTAAACGATACAATAAATATATGCATATCCTTGTGATAATTTATTTCCTTATTTTAAAAGTCTTTGTATTTTTCTCTTCCAAGTAGCAATAGTTATATTCAAACCGTGGAGCCTTATTTTCTATCAAAGACTTTAATTCTCCGATTTTCAAATATTTTTTTTTTTACCCTTTCTAATCTTGTCAAATTGAGTTTGTTTTACATCATCTCTCGTCGGCATTGTAAATATGTATGTACAATATATTTAACATCCTTTGAGAATATTTTTAAAAGAGAAACTGTTTTTGAAAATGTCCCTGTGAGACATTTTCAGAGAGTATCATGATCCTTGTGACTATCTACATATTTTTAATCATTGAGTTATCAAAAAATAAAATAAAGGGTGTGTCAACACACACTTTGTACCTAAATATAAACATTAAAAGGTGTATGTATATAGAGTCAATTAAGATTACAAACACATACATACATACATTTGAGGTATTTAATTGCATTCTACTCACTTGTTTATTTCAAAGACTTGTTACACGACAATATTTCAACAAGAAACCAAAAAAAATAAAGATGATATTTTTTTTTGTCCATCGGTATGCAAAAAGGAAAAACAGAAGAAATACATACTCAAAGTGCAACGGAATTGTGTCATCGACTTGCAAGAGATGTAGAAGTTTAAATGTACGTATATGTATACCTTATACATATACATATTTATGGGCAATTAAAAGGGATTTTCTTGAAGCAAAAGAAATATGAAGAATACTTTACATTTTATATCATATTTCAATACCTTTTATTGTTTGAAGAATAAGATTTCTTAAAAATAATATTATTATATTTTTTGTCATATAAATGAAAACTCTGGAATCTCATTTCTTTTAAAAAAGATCTTATGTGGATTAATTGATAAAATACCTTTTTTTACGAGCTATGGGGCATTTTAAGAATTTTTTAAGTAGACAAAAAAGAAAGAATTATTTTAATGAGTAGTAGGTAAAGAAACCAGCACCAACATATGTACATATATCCAAGAATTTGTTTTATGTTTTTTGTTTTTTTTTCCTCTTTAAAACCCTCAAGTAAGATAAGTTCTTTGATGTACGTACATACATGTAAAAGGATTGTAATTAAAGCCTCAAGGAAGAAGTCAGTGTTTTATGAATAAAAAAAAATTTTTTTATTATGTAAAGGGTAATTTGCACATTTGACAATCATCACACATCAGAAGAGGTTGAAGGACTGAACAATTCATTTACAAAGACTCTACATATTTTGTAAATATAATCCCCAAACCTCAACAACTATTGTCCTTCTCATACGTCGTTATATCTACTACGTAGAATATTGTATCTCGCAACCTTCATTCCAAAAATAAACAGAGAAAGAGGCTCAAAATCATTTGACCCATTCTTCACGCCTATTCTTCATTCAATAGTACATAGAAAATTTGCAAAAGCTTAGCAAGAGCTAATTCAAATTTAACCAATCAACGTTGAAAACACGTAAAAGGGGAAAAATTAGAAAAATCGACAGTTGACAACTAAATACAGTGTAAATTTGTAGATTATTTGTGATTACTATGGGATAACGCTGTTCTCAAAGGGAAGGGATACCCTACAAATAAATTCTTTCAGTTGTAGAATTTTGTAGTTCCAATTTAAAAAAAAAAAAAGTTTTGTGTGCACGTTCTGGCGTTTTTTTCCCTACAAACAAGAAACGTTTACGGTTCATAAACCTCTTCTTTTTGAAATCGAGAATCGATGATGTTTTGAAAGGACATTTCAAGGCATGCCAACATTATTGCTATATGACCTGCAAATTTTCTTATGTATTCCTACATTTTACTTTATACTTCATTTTACCCCTAAAACATCAACAACTTCCATTTATTTTTTGTCTCCTGTTGTTGTTATAATGCTACTTATCTTTCCCCCTATGAACGTTTCAAACTATTAAATAAAGAAAAGTTCCAGAGTAAAAATCGGGAAGACTTGTCTAACAAGTCATTCAAATTTCGGGTATTTTTTATTTCTTTGTTTAAAGAGAAAAGGTTGAGAGAGTCAGTGGGTGTGTAAAGGTGTATGTATGTAATTAAGCTTATTTTATGATATTTAAAAAGTGAGCTAATCAAATCCATATTAATTACCATTGATGCACAAACTCAAATATGGACGTAAAATTTATTCAAGGTATTGACAGACTATTTATTATTATTATCATTGTTATTGTTATACAAGTGCTACAAAATAAATAATCATTTCTCTTACTCCTATCTAACCAACCAACCAGCCTTACATGGGTACATATTTCTTTTTGTACACTTTTTATATGTATAAAACTATATATCTATAGATTATGTGACCACATTCAGTATAAATGGGTAGGTAAACGTACAGTTTTATCAATTTTATATCTGACACAAAAAATAACATGACGTCATCATCCTATTCTACATACATTTATCATGTTATACTCATTTATTTTTCATATAAAAAAACTGACTTCCAAGTTTGAAGAGACTTTAGTACAACTTATCTAATATGTAATGTGTCAGCACAATAGGAATCTAAGCAAAAAAAAAAAAAGAAGAAATGAATAGAAATTCCAAATTTATTTCCTTACTTCATAATAGCCCAATATATCAACGACAGATTATTTTGGTCAAATTGTGCCTCTCAAACTTCTTATTCCAGAGCGCAGCAATAAAACCATTTTTTCTTTATCCTTATTTACTTACAGTTTGCAGTACATTTAAAGTATAAATCAAAGGACTTTAATGGTAGGAAACGAAGATAATTAATCAATTACTTGGGAAAAATACTCTTTCCTTGTTTTTACTTTGATGGATTACATTAAACTACCAAAGATGTATCTGATATATTATATGAATGAATGTGTTCATCTGGTCTCTATTGATTGATTTCATAAGAAAAAGTCACAAATTGATTTCTCATACATAAATAAATAAATAAATACAAAATAACGAGTCTATTAATGAGATCGATTCCCCCCCCCCCCTTTCAGTCAGAGAAAATAAATAAATCCATAAATGTATTAAAAAAATATGAAAAAATAGAACATTAGACACATATGAATGTTTATTAAAAATATACATACATGACTTTTGGCTACTTTGTAATAGTACAGTCGCATCTGTTTAAAAAATATTAGTTCATAAGTACATATAGAAGAAGTAATTTCATGAATAAATACTCTTTGGTAAAAGTCTGGAAAAGTTGATTTTCTCTCTCTCTCTCTCTCACACACACAGACTTAATCTATCTAACTCAAATCATTGATTAATAAAAAGGGGATAGTCTTATAATTGGAAATAATTTACTGAATGTCAATCGATTTTTATCCTTTTTTTTTTGTTTTACACAATCGTATTCCCAAAATGTCATCATGTATTTAGCTGTTGCTAACTGGCTTCTCTTACTCTGAGCGTGGATTGGTTGAATTCGAATTAGTTGCTATTAAGACGTGAGCAATCCCCTTACATTTAAAGTCTTTTTCTTTTTGAAGGTCCCAAGATTGAGCAATCAATGAATGAATGAAGGCCCTATGTCTAAATGTTGATTTCTTCAATTTAAATGAAATCCTGCCTGGAAGGGAGCATGGCCCTAATAGTAAATATTTAATATAGTTCAAGAGAGGAGAGAGTGAGAACATTGGCCGACAAGTATCAACTGATGGCTGGCCTTTTTTCATTATTGTTGAAGGAAAATGTTGAGAGATATAATAAAGATATCATTGTGTTTCATGTCTTCTCGTCCGTTTGCGGAGTGACGATAGAAAAGTAAGAAAACAATGGAATAACGAACGAAAGAACGAACTTAATTGATAAAAATCTTTATTGTTAAGATTCTATACAAATGATATGTACAAACATACATTTATATATGTATAGTATGTACATACATGAGACAGATTTGATGTGTAGGACTCTGTGTATACACAAAAAACATCCATATGACAGACAGTTTTATAATCAACCATCATTCATAAATAATTCTATTTAGAGTTTCTCATCAAATATCTACATACAAACATATCATGATTTTTTACTAACTTACATGGATGGAGTGAAATAAAAAATCAGCTATTCTACCCTTAGTCAAATAGGTCGATTCACATCTTGTCTAATGAAACTAATTATTATTATTATTATCATTATATGTCTGCAGTTCCATTAAAACTTAACTCTTCTTTGATGTATGTATTAATGTATGTACATTAAATATTTTATTTTTGGGTCAGTGTGATGCAGTTCTTAGTAACTCATCATGAACTTCGGTACAAAGATTATAGTATTTGATGCAATTTCACTAGAATTTTGCTGTATTGATCATAGATTGCTATTTTGAACTCGCTTTGATGTACACTAAGTTTGTATCCGACTCAAAACATATCCTCCCCCATTCTGTTCTAAATCTTGAGAAGGTGTAAAAAAGCTGTTGCAAGAATATAAACGATTCTAAAGCATCCACTCCCTGGACTACCACTCCGTTACAGATGTGACACTTAAACATAGTGTCTCCTTATATTGCTCTTCTCTTGATTATATGACCTTATAAAACAGTTATTGCAATGTATTGTTCTGACTCTATAATCTGGGTCTTTGGACATGAAATGATGAGCCTATTCAATTTTATTTAGGAAGAATGTATCTAGAATGAATGCAGTATCTTTATTACTAGTTCCAGATGTTGGACAATGCCATTCCCGAACTTACTGATCAACTCAATTTTCATTATCTAGACTTAACTCATTAAATGAATTTAGGCAAAGGGTTCAATAAGTGATATCTAATTCATCATACATGTAATAACTATTTCAATAAGTTATTTTGTGATGTTTGACACCATTTTATTTTGAAAACAACAAGTAGTTTTAGTTTTCACTGAGTTACTGTCCTTATAGGATATCAAAGAAATGAACAATAGCTCTACTATCGAGGATCATTATAGGAGAAAATAAGATTCACAAGAGTTTGGGGTGTCATTCGCCACCTGAATTCAGCATTAAAGTAAATAATTAAACTAAATGTTTCCTTCCCAGCAAAATTAGAATGAGGCAGAGCATATAAGAGCTTCATCAATTTGCAGACCCGCTTGTATCGTATCTGCTCTCTGCTTATTTTTTTTTTACCTCCGACATCTCCCAATATCTTATGAAATGATATATAACTTTTATAGGTACATAATTTGGCTCCCTCCAAGTTGGTTGAGGTATAATCCAGTATCTCCAAGACGCATCAACGTCTCGTGTTCAGGATTTTAATACCTAAGTCTAGATTTCTGGTTACTCTCTCTAATTTGGGTGACCAAGAACCTACTATAAATATGTAAGAGTCTCTCAGAGCTCTACGGAGGCTTGAAATATCTGCATATTAACGGCTGATCTAATGCTAATGGATATTTGCATTTGTTACTCAAAAATCAACAGAAAAAGATGAATACATTGAATTGTTTTTATCCTCTTATTACTATCAATGGCTTTGCATGTAGGTATATACTTACTTGACTAAGGTGAAGGAAGCTATTTATATCCTTATAAGTACATATTTTCATCTATTATACCGTAGGATTCAATGAGCACAATCTATCTAATGTGTTTTTGTGGTTTTATGTTTATTTATACCTACTTTCTAAGTCGATATCCCCCTCCCCAAACACTCCAAGGACAAATAAGTAATGCATCATCATTGTCAGGAGGAAAAAGTTGAAGACTATGAACACGCAACCTAGAAACAGCAATCATAATGATATAAACATATGTTAATATGTATATTGTGGGTGTCAATGCACGAAACATATATAGAGCATACTGGATTTCATATCACATAGTATGTACTTTTTCCCAAAAAGGGACTTGCTAACCCTGATTCTTCTAAATTGTAATAGAATATGACAATATATTATGTACGTAACGTACAAGCGTCTATATTTTTTTGCTCCTATTCAATAGGAAATCAATGACCTAGTTTAGTTTTATGCATATATTATATATATGGATACAGATGTAGAAGGAATCCATGAGAAAATTGAACCAAGGGGGAAAAAACCGGATGACTTTTAATAGTAAAAAATATTATAAACTGCATGAAAATTATGATATATATATATACATATACATATTTATGACTTTATATTCATAAATAATATGAGAAATAAATCGACTGCTTCTTTGCTCACACATAGACCGAACAGACTTAAAAATGTTTGAAATATTCATATATACATAATAAAAATCTGGTTTTTATCTTTTTAAGTGTTTTTTATTTATATGTAATATATAAATTCTTACGTCTTTGCTAACAGTAGCAGCACACTGTAAAATCAACAGATTCTATATAAATGGACATCCTTATTATTTCAATACCATGCTGGAATATTGAGTTCGTAGTAAATGACTTGATTCACATGACTTTCCTACTCTATAATCTAATATCATGATCAATATGAATGAAAAAGAAATCCATTACTATGTATATCATTATAGAAAAATGAGAGAATGAATGGCAGCAGAGTGCTTCTCATTTGACCCTTCCACTGAGCATGTTTTAGATAGGGGCCACTACAAACAATGTGCCTTGGCCACACAATTAGAATTATAGAATAAAAGGTTCCACACATCTTTATTTGATCACTCTAAAACATATAATTTAAATGAGGAGTTATGTTTCACGTGTTAAGTGTTTTAATGATACAGGGGCAATTTGGGGAGATTTATAAATTTACTCCATTTTCACTAGTATGTACCTATAGTGCAAAAATGTTTTCTAAAATTAATTATTAGAGTCAATTAAGTGTCTTCTTCTTAGAAAACAGTCAGAAGTGTGAACTCGAGTCCTTGATCTAAGGATTTGAGACATGATTTGACAAAATATTGAAGGATTTGATACATGAATTGGACTTTGACATTAATGAATTGAGTGATTTAACTTGAGATGTTTACAAGAAATGTAATTTAAGAAAGATATATCCAGTGATAGTCTTGATAGTTGATTCTGTGGATAATTGATTGTTTAAATTCGGTCTATTTGAAATCATCAGTGTTACGAACATATATATATATTTTTTTTTGGATATTATAGCGAAATTTGGAGAGATAAAATCCAGACTTAACGAGGTATTGCAATACCTTTGTATCCATATTCAATATTGAAGCAATTATTTTATACTACTACAATTTTTGTGGGTACTTGACTACCCTAAACAATTTCTCAAACACAATCTTTTGAAGGAAATGAATAATAAATATGTATTTCTTAGTCTCAAACGTTGAAAATAATTTTGACATTAATTTACTTGCTAAATACTTGAGACTTAATACTTACTAGATATTTCCAATTAGTGTGGCAAATCAACCTTTAATTAAAATTTTGCTGTGTAGCTAGAGTGAATATCTTATCCTTGTGATCAAAATATGCTCAATAAACTTTTTGATTAAATAACCAGGAATCAACACAATTAATCCTTCAATAAATTCATCATTTTTCAATTAATATTAGCTCTTATTAGAATTGTTCCCAATTGAAGATTTGAATGTGACATACCTTTCTTTATGCTAGTCAGTACTTCAACACAACACTTTGGCAACACATCAACAAAAGTTAATCTTTGAAGGTTGGTGGAATATTTATTGTATATTTAAATGTTTACCACTCTTCAAAGATTAACTTTTGTTGATGTGTTGCCAAAGTTCCAACTTCATTCTCATCTACATATAGCGAGATCTTAAATAATAATTTGTGTTTATATATTATATTTTTACTCTGGGTACAGGGGGCACATTATTAAAGTGTTTTTTAGCTTGTTTGATGGGTAGAGTAATAAAACTATTTATTTGGTTGGTTGGTTGTAAGATCCAAAAAAGGATGGATACTTCTATTATTCTTGTAAATACACATTAAGGTTGATAGGAAATTATGTAGTAATGTAAGTTATTCTACTCAATAATTACATATGCATTGAAATTGGCCCTTCCTTATACTACAAAAAAGAAAATAAGTTTTTGGAGGTTGGTCTGTTATCATAGATTAGAGCCATTACAACATGATTTATGTGAGATTTACCATCCACTATTATAAAATTATTTTATTTTCGAAAAAAATCATACATATTAATCTCAATCCGTCTATAATTTTATACATTTCACTCCTCTGCCAAAAGGCTACTCTTAAAATATGAATAAAGGTGGATTCGGAATAGATTGTGATTCAGTTTGTTACCAATAAATATAGGTCAAAATTATTTTCCAATTTATCCTAAATCTATAAAAGCAATGGACTTATTGCGCTGTGATCTCTTACATATGGAAATATACTTCATATTTTATTTTATTTTTTTGTCAGCTGTCAATCTATCAACCATTGCCTTTTATTAGTATGATGATCTATATAATAAACTTGAATGAATTATTGCTAATCAATGAAATTATTCCTACTATTTAGGGTTGTATAAGAAACTTAACATGGGACTCAAAATTGGTCCCGTCACACGCTCAGTCCTATCCCTGTTATCAGTCATAAGAAAAGTCAATAATTTTCAAATTACTTTCTACCAGAGCTGAGGACTTGGAAACGAAACAGTTCCGCTTAAGTCATGTATTTTTTTACACGGACTCACATTTCAATGCTTGACTTGTACCCTTATTCAAACGACTTCAGACTCAACAAGGACTCGTAGTCAGAAGTCACTATATTTAATTTAGAATCCATCATTCAATTAGTAACTTTTTTATATAATCAAAAACAATTTATTTTAATTTAAATAAAGTTTTGTGGGTATGATTCGAGTTGATACTATTAGAGGTTGATCTTTTCATAAAAAAAACAAACATCGGATATGACATTGGACTTGTTGCGCGAGATTTTACTTGAATTATATCATGATGACTCTCAAACACGTCTCATATCAAAAGTATGATCCACGGCTTGAGACTTGAGTCGAATCAAAAGTTTTAATTAAAACTCAATTTCGAGCATAAAAACTCGATGCTTGACTCTGACTCTTAAAAAATAACTCATGAACACTTAATTCAGTTAGGTATTTATTATTCTTATAAAAATTAGATGAGTATATGTACTTCCAAGATAGTTGAGATGGATCGAATCAGACGTCACATTCAGATATTTATGACAACTTTATTTAGAAAAGTCTTTTGAATCTAATCCGAATGAGTTTTTTCACTTTATTTAAGACAAGATCAGGCGGGACGTCGTAAGTTTAGGAACTTGATGTACGAGATTCCTGCTAATACTACTGAATAAAAAGTTGTCAAACAGTTGAAGCTAATGACGTAACTGGCGCGTTTATCCATTTGATTGCAAACTTTTGAATGATTTTTTTTTCTTCGTATCTTGTCAATACAAATGTTCAATGCATTTATTCTTATCTTTGTAAACATGTATAACTATTTCGTCTATTACTTCTTTCTAATATGGATAAAAGTAGTTCATCATGAATGAATATCTATTTAAAACAAAATGATAAAATATGTCCTTAAAGATCACCAAATTATTTCTTAGACATTTCAACAAATAGAATGTTTTAAAAAAAGTTCTAGTTTTGCAATATTGTATTGATATGAAATCCTTATCACGCGAGTCCTGTTTTCCTTGAGCACACACTTAATGTCGAGCAAGGATCATGAACAAAGCTGAGAAATAAAATGCATACAATTAAGATAACAAAATATACTTAAAAGCCATTTCCTAATCAACTACTTGGATGTGACGATCCAAGTTAACTCGTTACATGCTTTGCTTTTAAAAGTAGCATTCATTGATTTGTCGTATGCATAAACATTTATTTTATTTTCCAATTATTTCCCAAAAAGGAATTTGCATTAGAATGCTAAGGTCACATAGCTAAGAAACAAATGTATGTACAATAAACAACATACTAAGCAATTTTGTATCATATTTTGTTTTTTTGGGTATTTATATATTTGTATATGTATATAGGTAGTTAGGAAGGTAAGTATATACATAGTCATCTCTATATTTATAAAGATTTGCTTATAAATGATTGTCCATAATTAAATGAAATAAAGGGATTGAAAAAAAAAGTTCAAAAATATTTTTTTAAGCATTTGAATTGAATCTGTCTAAGAAATTTTAATTTTGAATGAAGAAGAAAGCTTTTCCTTCTGACAGGTGCGTGTTTTTAAATATTTCTTTTCTGACATTAAATTGATTACTTGTTTAGTCTAGAATATTTGAAAATTTTGTGGATTTATCAAAACTATCTTACAATAAACAAAGAGTGATAAGTATCATAAAACATACAAATACATTTTCAGAATCATTCCTCAAAGTTCTACTTTAGTCTTTTTGAGCCAGTACAGTTTCAAGAGGCCATATTTAAGGAAGAAACTGACTAAGTATTGATCACTTGAATTGAATGCAATCATGAGCACGTATTTTTATGAATCCATCTATTGTATGTGAGTAATAGGCAGAGATGGGATAAAGTCAAAACGTTGTGAAGTCTCAAGTCTTTGACTCATTTTTAAAGGCATGTTTTATTCAGTCAGAACAAGTCGACCAAAATAATATATACTGTACTTTTTCGTAAAGCGTAACATGGATTCTCGCTCACAAAGTGCCAAGTAGTTTAATAAGTCTCCAGTATTTATAACTCCTCAAAAATAATTTCTGTAAAATAGTCTGTTTTACAGAAATCGGTTGAAATCCCTTCTGTTCGACAATCCTTCTCTTACACCATTCATATGCAAATATATAAAAAAATTTGATAAAAACAATATGTTCGTGGACCCATCGCCCAAAAACTTTCCATTTTTTTTTTCCATGATTAGTCTTTCTTAAAATCCTTTGGATATTTGCATGTATATAGAATCTGGAAAAAATTAGGCATGGATGTAGAATTCGAGAAAAGTAAATAGCTTTATGTCTAAATAGGCTCATTTAAGAGTACTTGAGTCTCAAGTTATGGAATTAACGTCTGTATGTATTTCACATCTCCAATAGGATCGTGATTTTTTGAAAAAAAACAAAACAAAAAGGAGCACCAACTCGGGATTACATAAGTGTTGGGGATTAAGAGCTTTTCAATGAAGATTAAAGAAATAAAACCCTCTATAAATTTGTGAAAACAGTGTAGCAACCACTTTTCAAAAAATATAAATTCACATTTATAATACATGTACGACACGACACGTATGTACGTATACAGATTTAGAATTCAACCCGTAATACGGTTGAGCTACACCACTTGACTCCCTACATCTCCCCACTTACCCACCTAGTATACATACATTCAATATAATACCTACATACACACATAGAGATAGATAATGGATCTGTGAGTCTTTTTATTTCTCTTTCTCTTCACATTTATTTAGAAATAAATGTGAAGAAATTATAATGGGACTCTTCAATTTATAATAAAAATGAATAATATGAAAGAGATGGAAATCTGTTCTTTTACCTATATGTATATTGTATATTATGAACTATATTTCCCAAACATTATTATTATATATATATTATTAAAAATCAACCTTCTTAATCTAAGACAGAAACGTTCGAAAAGACTTCATCTAGGAACCTACAGCATTGTGCTTGTTATTATTCTTTTATAAATAAAGTTAATGATCCCTATTTTGTATTGATATTATTATTATTATTTTAATATTGTATAATATAATATAATTTATATTTATTTATTTATACTTCGTTGAAATGTGTAGCTCTGTATATATATATAAACACACACATCAATGGTCATATAAGACACTTGCCCTTAAAGGTATGTCGTGGGTCCCAAAGAAAATTCTGCTTGTAAATATATATACCTTAGAATGAATAAAGCTATAGAAAGAGTTGATCCTTTTTAAAGATCATTTTCATTAATAAAAGTTGTTTTTCTTATATTTTCTTAGGTGATGATGCGAAAGAATTGGGTATTATTATTATGTATATGTTGGTAAAGTATTCAAATGAGAGAGAGAGAGAGAGAGTGATTTGTGGTATTCCATGGTGGGTATAAAATACATTATCTTAATTTTGTATTATCTTCAATCTGTGATTTAAGGTAGAAAGGAGATTGATTTAATTTGAAAATAGTTCTTTTGAATAATTAAGTTTTTTTTATTTCATTGTCATTAAAAATTAATTATACTCTTATAGTTTTTCCTTGATTGCTCTCTGAGTGCTTTGACCTCCTTTTGATTTCATTACTTCATATCATTAATATTTTGTAGGGAGAAGTTTAAGAATGTGTATAATTATAACCTTACCTTAAGATAGAAGTGAGATTTTGTTGTTGACTTCTGTACATTGTTTACTTCGAATTTCATAACTTTAAATAGTCATAGACTGTAGTAGTTCAATATATGTATGTATGTGGGTCCAAAAAATCAATTCCGATATAAAGTATAATATTTTTTCCCTGGCCTTTTAACCACTACCTTAATTTTTGAAAAAAAATATAGAAGTCTGATAGTAATCGTTTTTAGAAAAATCCAAGAGTCATACCTGACTCGATATTCTCCAAGCTCGGGTTATGTACCCCACTTTTATTATTTATCTACATACAGTACCCTCTGCTTAGTCAGAATTAAATCAATTACCATTTTACTATTTTTATTTTAAGACCCTCTTAAATAAAATCCACCATTTAAACGCTAGTTTGTTGGACTGACAGTCTAAAACTGCCTGTTATACTACGGCAGTGTTATGATCAAAACTACAAAATCTTAGACCATGACAAAACCAAGGCTTTGAAGGGTCCAGACTGAGACGAGACCGAGAGTGATCTTGGGATCAACATCACTATACCACAGAAGAACCAATTACTAGTATTATTTGAGTTATCATCATAGATTAGAATTGTGGTCAAGACCCCTTTACCTGAGACCAAGAGAAAATAAATAAATAATTTATTTATTTTTTAATAGAGGATTTCTTTTATCTATGTAGTTGTTGTTGTTTTTTGACAACAAGATAAAGATTTTCAAGAGTCGATACCTAGACAAGACCTTTAAAAATTAGTCTCTATACCAAAACACATTTCTGATCATAATTTGTTATAGTTAGACAGTCCATCCTTTTGACATGACTACATACTAGATAATTTTCCAGAGACATATGAAAATGGATTTTTATAGAATGTAGATAAAAGGAGTCATTTGCTCTCAATTCAAAAGTTAGATTTGACAGTTGAGTATAAGACAATTTGTCCTTTTACAAACATCCATTAGCTCCAAGAATACATGTTATGTTTATCAAACAACAGAAGAAATTTAAAACTAGTTCAACCTAAATTGCCTCACAAGAGTACCTAAATTACTTATTCTGTAAGTTGTACTTATTTGACATTTAATATATAGATTATATAAATACACATACATATTAAATGCTATTGTTTTTCCAGAGGGTATTAAGACATTCAAGTATCAACGATTAATCAAAGACAAAAACAACTTATATGTGTAAGCTTATTATACATTTAATCCGATAATATTGCAAAAGAAAAAAAATGAAGAAATTATTTTATAGTTAAGTGGCTTGCTTTTATTTTACGGATACTTTTATGTATTAATTTAACCTTTATAGATATTCTACCTCAAAATCATAAATATAGTACACGGTTGTTTTCAATAAAGAGATGAAATTGATGCCTCAAGAAACTTTTGTTCTAAACTAAATTTTAATTGATTTGAATATGCCAAAGTTGAGCGAAGATTGTTGAAGCATTTTACCAATTTTTGTGTAATCAAAAATAAAGAATAGGAAGAAGTTAAAAAAAAAAAGTTTTCGTGTTCTTAAATGGAAGTCAAGACGGGAGAGAGGGCATTATCAGTTTCTGACGTCAATCCCTGATTTGAATATTATGGAGTATTTTATGTCCTATATTCTACGAAACAGAGATTATGCAACTCAATGCAAAAATTTATAAGGTTTGTTTTAGGTCTCTTCAAATCCTAGATGTATACATACGTGAATAAACTTATGTATTCTCCAATTAGTTCATCATTCATCTCAGATAGTCTTTATCTATTCATTATTTTACAGAGTGTTCCATGGATCAATCCTGCCTCAAGGATACTTCCTTGACAAGATTATCAAGTATCTGTCTATGTATTTGACGTGCATGTATAAGTACATAATATGTGGGTGTATCGGGAATAGAGATATCCACTTTTTTATCCTTGAGTATAATGAATGCATTGCAAATTATGCATTATTATTGTTGTTCTTCATTTTTTTTAAATCTGGTCAAATGCATTTTTGATTGGCAGAGTAAAACTATTTTATTAATTATGACTGAATAATAAACATTGTGATTTATCATATTGTTTGTCTTTCTTGAGAATTTATGTTTGTTCGTATTATGTAGGTAGGGAGCTAACTGTTCCTACATCTTCAAAACGCGTTTAAATTGATGCAAAAGACGTTTTATAAAATAAGCTTTGCTAAATGATTTTACGCAACGAATTAGATTGGCAAACTGAAGTATTAGAGATACATTACAGAGCTTCAAAATTTGAAGCATTTTTCAAGGAGCGATAACAGAGACGGGTCCGATTTTAAGTCCATCTTTAAAGACTGATGCAGCCCTAAATGTAAGGTTACATATTATATATGTACATATATTATTTTAGAAATGCATTCATGAGTCGATAGTTTACATACATAGATAGTAGAAGCATTTGATAAGAGGGTCAAATAACAGATTAGATTCTTTCAGTCTAATTTGTCCGTGTCTATAATATAAATATCATGAATTAAATTTAACACCTTTTAATTGATATCTACCTTGCTATGCATATATTTTGATCCTGTACATACATATTGAAATTATGCCTCGATGATTTTATTTTCATGTATGTATATGATTTATTTATATACATATTTCTAATCTTTTCAAGGGGTGCAATCTTGATCTTCAATGAAAATTTTGATACTGTATGATATAGAATTTTTCTCAACCTTGGCATGTTTTTATGTTTGTATTTTTGCTCTTTCAAAGAGTTTCATATTTATAAAAAAAAATTGTGTGAATTTTTTTTTTTTTTTTTGAAATACGATATGATGTAAAATATGAAGAAAAAAATGAGGGGAAACTGCAAATCCATTGCTCCAATACAAAATATACAATATTCTACTTGAATTTGTCTTGTAGAGAAGAACACAAGCAAAAAGCAAACATGTATGCAGATATTAGGCACTATTTAGTGATGTAGCCGGCTTTTCGAATCAATGGTGGTAATTAACAATGTACATTTGCTCCCCAAATTAGATGATTATTCACGGTGCGATAGTTCATTATTTGGATTATATAATATGCTTAACACACCGTTATATCCATTTTATCTCGCAACCTTATCTAGTACAAACGAAAGAGAGAAAAATAGTAGTGAGTCAATTCTTCCTAACTTTGAAATGATTATTTTTCATTAAATAGCAGAGAATTTTTCACTCTCTACAGAATGTAATTTAAGTTCAACCAATCACTACTAAGGGGGAGAGAAGTAGAGAAATCAAAAATTGAGAACTAACTACCTTGTAAATTTATATATTAGTGGAATAACGCTGTGTTTACCCTTCACTGGCTACTCCAGTGGGACAATCAGAAGAAAGTAAATGTCTGGTTCAGAAAAAATGAAACATTTTTATTTTTATATGTAGGCATATTTAAAAAGAAGCCTCTTATCAACAAGAGACGAGGAGATTCTTTCTTTACCTATTCACCTGAATATTATTGCTCATTCCTTCGAGATATGAGCACATTAGTGATGTATCAAAAGTTTAAAAATATTTTTATTCCGATATCAGCTCTTTAAAATGTGTAAATTCAAATATTTTTAAAATGTGTATAATCCATGGATACGTATGCAAACATTCGATACATCACTGGTTAGATAATTTCAGGGGTTAGGGCAAAAGGGACCTTGAAATAGGGGAGGGTAACGAGAGATTGTTTTTGCCTCCCCTCCACCTTCCCTCTCGCCTATTACTTGATGATGATGATGTCCCAGTTCGATGTGGAATCAGATCCACTTTCTTTCGAGACCCCTGCGAATATTTATAAAATATAGGCCATCCATCGATGTGGATGTGAGTATTCAATACATCACTAATGTTTATATGTCCGTACGTAACATGTTAAAGGTACTTGACACATTGATAAATGAGTCAGGATTTGATTACTTAGCTAAAGAAAAGTATACTGAGATGCATAGAAATGTAAGTACTTAAAATTTCTAATCAATTTTTGACAATCCTCCTAACCACACTGGCATATAGTACAGAATGAATCAAGCTATGACTTCCTCAACCTTTTTGTGTAGATAAAAACGAGTCATAAATAACCTAACAGGTAGACAAAAAAATAGAGAAGGAGATGGAGTACTCTACTAAATCACTCAGACCATAATTATTATGCATACAACAAAGCACTACTACTACAAGATCCATATCCAAATTGGTGTCAAGGAGACAAGTTCTTACTATATATGTATGAATGTTACTAGTCATTTAATCTCTCAAAAGATAATTATCATATCTTATCTAATATATGAAGGAAACACTCATAATTTGACAAAATATTGCAATAAAATTAGCAAATAAAGGGAGAGCGAGAGAGTCCAAGTGCTTATTTCCTTTGTGAGTGGGTTTTTTTTTCTATATTTATTTTGTAGGCATAGAGTTTGTTTGAGAAAAAAAAAATGGATTCACATCATACTCTCAAAGCTCAGTGAAGCATGAATCAGTATTTTAACGATGAGTCCAAGAAATATATATGGCTATGTAGGCTCACTTCCATACATTATATATAGGACCTTTCTTCCTCATTCAAGCCGAGTTCGATCCCCAATGTCATATCATTGATAAATTAATTGAATATATCCGTACAATTGTTGAGGAGTTGAATAGACTCTCATGGATTGAATCAACGTATCCGCTAAGTTTATAGTATGTACAGACATTGAAAATAAAGTTTTATTATATGACCTTTTTGTCAATTTGGGGTCGGTAGGTGGATTTAATGTGTGTTTATGTTCTTGTAAATAAATCTTAATGATGATGATGAAGGAGGTGCATGTTTTTTTTATAATAATGATGACTCTTGTTATAGAGTTACATTGCATGTAAATGCCTTTATTCATATAGGGAATGTTGGAAGCCTTTGTTTTCTTCAAGAGGGTCCTTGTATCCTTACCTATGACTAATAGGAATTCATAAGCACCTATTAGGTGTGCAAGTAATTGTAACATTCATTTGTTTTAGATTTTGGTATATGTTATATTATATAGAAAATTGAATGATGATAAAATTTAAGTTGAAAATAGGGACTTCCATTTAGGAAATAAATAAAAGGATTCAGACTATAAATCACGAATGATAAAATGATATAATATTTGGCTATATGTATTTATAGTTAAAGCCTTTCAAGCAAATCTAAAATAAGTATAGATAAATTATAACGCCTTAAAATCGTATACTGGAACTTTTTCCATTCTGTATCTTTGTTGGTAGTTCATTGATTTATTGACTTTATTTAATTTTAGAAGCATTAATACTATTTTAAGACGAATAGTATATATATATGTAGATATAACAAGTTCACCTGGCAAAGGTTGTAAATAACTAAGTCGATAGGATTATAACCGATATATGATCGGAAAATGATTTACTCCTCTGAATCCACAGTTCGGATATCGAATCTAATGACATAAGTTTACAATATGTTGATACCAATACTATAAAAGTATTAAACGGTGATGGATAAAAGAGGTGGGTAGTCTTGCCTTTAACTGGTAATGAGGCCAATGCATTTACGCAAACCCTATTTGTTAGACATCAATTGATGGGTAAATATTTTTATTTATTTCGAATTTATTTATTAAGTAAATCATAAAATAGTGTTTTTTAAGTCACATTCTAAATTTGAAAATTATGTTCCATTCACAATACTCAAAATATTCATTCCTCTTAAGTAGGGGTGTACTTACAACTACCGATATTTAAAATGAACATTATACAAACTTCGTTTCAATTTCAATATTAGTTTGTTTGTTTTTTTAAATAATAAAAAAATACTTTTGTTTATTTTTGTTCAACAGTTGTAACTGTCTCACTCTAGGCTTGATAACAAGGCCTTTGCTGCAAATATTTTAAATCAGAGTTGAACCTTATTGACGAAAAATCTTATTTGGTTCCGAAACTTTACGTGTCTAATACAAATTTTAGTTTGCTATAATATAAATACTGTCCAGAAAATGTGCAATAGAACCAATTTATATGAGGAGGGAGGGGAAGCGGTTGTATTAAAAGTAGGTCATTTACTTTTTCATCTTATCTTAAAACTTGAGATGGCAAGTTTGTTGAGGTGAATGAGAGTGTCTGCAATTATTATCTGGTACCTTTGCATTTTACCAGCCGATTGTTATTCGACAATACATAATAACTTAAAGAAAGTGAGAGAATTGAAGGGAGTTTGAATTGTCAGAGACCTAGAAGAAGGGGCACCCTTTCTTCGCCATGATTACTTAATAATTGACAATTGTACTACTTATTTTTGTATCAAGTTCTCGCCTCAACAATGCAGAGAAGACTGAATTCAAATTGATTATCAAGATAGTGGTGTCAACTGATATTTATCTTTCCTTCATTAAAGTCAACATTTTGACAATATTTAGTTACAATGTTAATGATTTTCAAAAGATGGCGGAGGAAAAAGGAACATAAATCCCTTGGCTCTCCAGTTTCTATTGACAGAATCTCAGATGTCTTTGTCTAAGTCAAGTCTTAAGCCTTTAACGCAATTCTAATCAAGTAATAAGTTTTTAGTACTTGTAGTCATCCGAAGTAGCGAAAAAAACATGAAAAGCACATAGAAATAGCCAAGGTGTTAAAAGTTTCAATAATAATTCTTAAATTTTGAAATAAATGCATCTAGGAAAAGGAACATGTTATGTTATTAAGTCATAAAGTTAGAGCTGTTTGTCGATTCCATTTGTCGCATTCTCTTTTATTTTAATGTTTCGAGTCCTATTTAAATGTGAATCTTGTAGTGTTGAGTCCTCGTCGAGTAATGAATCTTTTACTTTGAGTTTAAGTCGAATCTGAAATGTCTTACTTCGAGTCAGCGGTGTAGTTAGTATTTGTGCATGCCTTCCCATTTATCTTTGAGTGCGACTCGATTCCAAATCCCTAGCTCGGCCAGGGAACCGACTTAGAGAACCACTGATTTAGCGTGCTATAGAAGGAATAAAGAGTAAAATGACCTTGTTATTAAAATAGTCGTTGGTTATTATCAATGAGAACAAATCATCATTAAATATACTACTTTCATAGCAATACATAAAATATGTATTTAAGATATCACAAAGGGTCTTAGAAGTATATAAAGTATATATGTACATAGTTATTATTTACAATCCACGCTTTAAAAAAAACAATCTCATGGTATTTTTGTCAACTCATTTAAAAAAATTGGACTGAATGAGATTCGTAGCAATTAGCACATCATAAATTTCTATAAGTAAACACTTTTTAAAAGCTGCTTCTTTTATCTGCCTGCCTCTCAAATTATATTATTCATGCATAGCTTTTAATATTGAAATTGCCTCATCAGCATAAAAACATCGAAGAAATGAGATTGTATACCTACAGTCATTTATTTATTTAATATTCCTACTATTATAATAATAATTATTATTTAAGTTCAACCAAGAAGTCAACCCAAAAAGTACAGGGTGGAGTATTCTAAAAAGTTGTTAAGGAAAAAAGATATGAAAGGAACAAGAAACAGGTTCTTGTTTCCTTTTCTTTCTTTCTTTCTTTTTCCTAACTCTCCTTTTAAGTGCCTATCTATATAGAAACGAAAAACCATGTGACAAAGATACATAAAATTCCTTATAAAAATCTTGCTTGAAACATTTGAAGGACTTTTTATTGATGAATATACATATGTACAATGTGCATGCATGTACTAGCACTGATAAGACATTACATATTATGTAGTTTATCAACATATCAATAATACTCTTCCTCTACATGTTTTTCTATCTCTTCAAACTTGTGTAAGGAAAAGTACAACGTATTTAGTTATCTTTTTAATATAATCCGAAATTTGATTCCTCTTGATAATTTTCATGCTCTTCTCAACATGTGTTGAAATCATTGAATATTTTTATTTTTTCGCCTACTTAGAAATGAGGAGGAAAATACTTGAGAAATGAAAAAAAAAAAAAAAAAAAAATGGATCATTTTCCAAGACTGGTTCCCCTCCTCCCTCCCTCTTCTTTAATCTTAAAGAAGTCATCATTCCTTAAGTGAGAGAGAGGGAGAAAGAGTGAGAAAAAACAAGTAATCAGAATTCATAGAATCTCCATCTTGTTTCATTTATATATCACGTCATTGTATTTATCATATCTCGCAACCTTTCGTCTCAAAAGAAAGATAGAGAAAAGGCCCACACAATCAATTGGCAGTATTTAGGTCATTCCTTCCTATTACTCTGAAATCATTCTCCATTTGATAGCTAATTGACAGTTTTGTTCGGAGCTAAAAAATAGTTAATTTCGAGTTCAGATAATCAACATTCAGAACACTAATATCAAGAAGAAAAGAAGAAAAATGACAGCTGACAACCAAATACAATGTAGATTTGTATATTAGAAATTTAGGACCGGGATTTGTGCGCTTAATTTTGATTTTTTTGTCATACAATATACATAAAATAGATTGTACATCAAACCCCTTATAAAGTTCTTCAAATGATAATACCTAATACAAGGAGCCATAAGTCAGTTTGCCGTTTTGTGAGTTGGAGTTGCGTGACTTTTCGATTTGATTATATAGTTACAGTTTTTGAGAATGAACTGGGACTCGAGACTGAGTCTTGGGCTGAGAGGATTCCGGAAAAATAGTGAATCGATTCTATTTACGGAATGAAGTTACGATTTTGGAATTGGTTCTAATTCCTTGTGTTCAAAATTTACGTAAATATTGAATCATCCAGGCCTTCTCATTGTCTCCTCCCCAGCTCTGCTTCAGTCCTTAATATATATTTAATCATAAAAAAAGATAAATGGCCCTTGAATTATAATGCCTTGTAAATAAGGATGATTGACTCACCCAGGCCTCGAATCTACTAATTCAAGTCTAATTGTTTTAGCCATGAGTCGAGTTGAGAGTCTTTTTATTTCAAAACTGAGTTAAATTTGAAGCCACAGTTTAATAAAAGTAAAGCATGACTCAACACAAATTCTTCAATAAACCCCCTGGTCGTAAATCCACAGATCCCTTTTAATAAATAAATATGAATGTATGTATGATCGTATTTTATGACATCAAGGTAAAGTTGATTATAAAAATAAAAAAAACTGTTTCTATTTGATGACTTGATTATTCAACTTTTACCTTTTTTTTTATTCGGAAGACTCTTTAAAAAAATGTAATAATATCTAGAATAGAATGATGACTTGATGTTCCTCGTAATACATGCTGTATGTGTAGAGAGAGAGTTCTACATGGTATAAAAACGGACTCAAGTGTTAAAGGGTACATCACGTCGCTATTCCACAAACATAAAAATCAATACCTGTACTTTTTTTTTTTCTCAACTGTTGATACTTTTACTTCTCTTACCCTTATTATTGTTGATGGGTTAAATACATCGCATAAGTTCTTGTGAAGCTGCTGTCAACAATCCTTTAACATTAAATAAATAATAATAATAATTCTACAGTAATGTGCTAATGAACGACCAAATGATTTTGGCCTTTTTGTCTATAATTCTCTCTTTTTTTTTTTTTTTTTTTTTTCCAAGAAAAAAACGTTTTGACAAAGTATGTAGGATTTAGAAAACAAAAATATTAATCAAATGTATTGATTAAGAAGATTGAGTCTAATTGAAAACGGTTCATAATATGATCAAAAAGCATCAAAAATCAAACCTTGATTCAAGATATTATTAAACACTTGTCTATAAATACATTCATTGACTTTTAATCGAATTTGCTAATAATTTTTACCCCTTAAGGGGTGGATAATCCTGCTAAAGTACATATATTAAAGTAATAGCCTTTAATATGTACATATGTATGTTTGTATTTATCCAAGTATTCTGTTATTAATGTATTAACATATATATATATATATATATATATAATGGAGACTCTGCAAGAATTAATGAGATGTCATTAGTATTTATATACATACATACTTACATTGGAAAGGAAATCTTTGATAGACATACATTATTCTAAAAGCAAAGATCCATGTAATTACATACGTTATTTCAAACTGTAAATCCTGTAAATAATTATAATTTATTCCATCCCAACATTTGTGACCCATTAATTAAATAAATTTCCTTATACTGACAACTTATGTGGATTAATTGTATTTATTTATCCGTCTTTCAACAAAAAAGTGCATTCTTTTAATAGTTAAATTTTTAATTAAATTGCCATAAATTTAGAGCAAGTTTCCTTGATGGGATGGGATTACAGATCCAAAAATGAAAGGATGATGCATTATGATCCAATTTCTTCCCAAAATGAAAATAAATAAATGTATTGATACATTCTTACCCTATCATTTATTTGTACTTAGACATATGGTACTATATATATATATATATATATATATATATCAATATCTATATTTATATATGTAATATGTAGGTCACATACTTACAGAGAACTGATAAAACACATTGTAACTTTGACATTTATAAATTAATTGCTACACAGATGCTCCCTTTCGATAATCATAATCGTTCAAAAGGTCTAAAAAGTTTTCGTTTGTGATGTATATTTATTATTATTTTATTTTTTTAAATTGGTTCATTTAGTTTTAAGACCAATTTTTTAAGGTATTAGTCTAGATCCCTCAAAGTCTTCTTGGTTTTGTCGTAGCTTTGTTGTCGCGTCCAAGATCAAAGCAATTAGGATACAATTTTTATTTGAACAAATAGCATTTTTGTCTCCTGGTTTCGATCCCTCAAAGTATTGTTCATGATGGTTTATCGAATAAATGTAGTATTGTAGATACAGAAATCCACCCTTAAAAATGCGAATATTTCAAAAAATGTACAGAAAGGGATTTGTTCTGTATATTTTGCCCTCTGATAAAGGCATGCGCATTTTGCCAATGTTAATTTTAGTATTTCTATATTACAGATGATCACCATATCCAAAGACTAATATTTTATACATATCAGGAGTTATAAATTAAATACATGTAAGTGTATTTTAGACGAAGCTTCGGAAAAAGTGAATAACTGTCGCAAATTTGACACCAATTAATTATTTTATTGATTTGGCAGAATTTAAAAAATATTAATTTCGAATATTGTACATTAAAATCTCTATTTTGTATAAACAAATTTTTATGTCCAATATATTTTTGATGAAAAAACTTGAGCAAACAAATTTTACACTAACACTTATTATGCTTTTTTCGCACTATTGCACAAAAAGGGCTATTAATAAATGAGAAACATGGGTCTTGTGATAAAGTAAATTTCAATTTATCCTACAGTTTGAGTACTACTCGAAGGGGGAAAGTTGTATGTTCCACCAGAGGGCTCATAAATATTTTGCAACAATAATGAATAATACCTCTGCTTCATGTCAAAATTCTGCCACTGAAAGATCTTATAAATTCTTCACACAATTACCAGAGTTTGAGGTCTTATTATTTACACTTTTTAGCAGTATATTTTGTACTCTAAATAAATTATAAAAGTAAATGAAGACAAATTTTGCAGTAATTGGCGAAATTCGTCAATTTTTTTTTTTTTTTTTGACTTCAATTGCTATGTCTAAAATCACTAAAGATGAATAAAATGTGTCTATTATTTCATTATAATTAGTTACATGTGATCAGAGGTCGGAACATGTACTCAAAACTTGAAATTTGACTTGTAATTGAATTTCTTATTTTGTAGACTTGACTTCAAAGTCAAAATTTTGAGACATGAATTAGACTCTCGAAAACTAAGGCTCTAGACTTTAATTTTACTCAGAATGTAGGGACTTTCTCTCCCCTGTATATGATTGGGATTTAGCTTCTGATATGCACAAAGGTAGACATGGTCAAATCATCCCTTTGTTTGGAGTCATGAATTATGCATGTACAAGAAAATACCTGGTATATGTATTGTATGTATAATACTTTTTAGGCATCTCACGTTTAACAGTAAGACAATAAATTTGACTGTTTAATAAATATGTACATTGTAACGTACAAATGTTTCTTCAACATAATTTGTTCCTAAAATACTTGATTAGTCGAAGTCATGCAAAGCCTTTTATGATTATTTGCATGTTGAATTAAAAGTAGGAGGAATTTAAGGTTTTTTCATACTACATGCATGGATAATTTACTCAGTTAGGTATTTTTGAAGAGCACCCATGACAAAGATATAACGAATAAAACATTTGTATATGTATATGTAGATATTCATTTTTAATTCATGATGATGCACCCATACCCATGCTATTATCATTCAATAATAATAAATAATAAAAGCAATTTTCATGCACTATCGATGTTTATTTATTTTTTATTACTGTTATGACAATGTTTTGGAATGTTGAGCACGATACTTGATTCTTTTTACAAGGAATGTGGAAATGCAAAAAAAAAATGTTGAAAGGAAATATAAGGAATTAGGAATAGTAAACAATGAGAACAGAGCAAAAAATGTTTCCTCATTTTCAGGGAAGGGTAAGTAGTATACACGTCTACTACACTCATTATTGTAGTCTGATGCTAGTCACAAACGTTTTTATGAAGATGATTACACTGTTTGTTTTGTTTTTTAAAGTGCTCATTAAATAAAATGAACTTCTCAGAAATTCATGTAGGAACGCACAAACTTTAGAAAAAGGTAACTTGCTCACAGGTGTTGGTATATGCATATATACATATAGATATGTATGCAATATTGTATACATATATATATTACGTTTTATAGGGCATTAGCGGTATTTTCATTCTCAAAAAATAAAGATTATAAAACAAATTATGATCAACGTGACCATTTCAAGGTTCCCTTCTTCCATGCGATTCATCTCTTTAATCTTCCCATTGATGAATACAATCATGTATATAGTTAGAGATCCAACGAATGCTTCCATTCGCAAATTATCAATTCATGTGCACCTAAATCAGCTGAATGGAAATAAATTGAAGGGAAAAAATCATTGTATAGTGTTTATTTAGTAGTTTATACATTTGACCCTTATTTGCCCTGAGATGAACAAATTCATCAAGTGAGTGACTCTCTTCCAAGGCCAAATGTGGGCTTTACTCAAATAGGCAGCAATTTTGAAACAAATACTTTGTGAACCAGTTCCTGCTAAATGTCAATGGTTGCTTATGAACAAGATGATAAAATTATATACATTTTTTCATTCAATTATTGATTTTATTATTGATTACAACAATTTTCATTCATACAATTCTTGTGATAAAAAATGAATGAATTATCAGGGAGAAAAATGAAGGTCTGAACGCAAACATTTAAAAAAGCATGGACAGAGTTATTCTCAAGTAATGTTTTTTCAAGTCTGAGTCAAGTCTCGTGTCCAAGTTGAGTCGAAAAACTTCAAGTCGGAGTCGAGTCCTAAGTTGCAGTTTCATAATACTTAAGTGGAACTCGAGTAGGAGCTCCCATCTCGCCAAATAAATATTTTAAATCATTCATGAGTGAGATATGGAACATTTCAAAGTATGTACAATGGTCACATATCATGTATGACCAACATAAAACCCTTGCGTATCATGGTCTGCCATCTCATCCTATCCAATTTTTAGACATTCCATGCATCACAAATTTATAAATTCTACGTGTTGGAATCATAAAATGTAATGACGCATTTGAAATGAAGAATGATTAATTTGTGATAAATACCAATACAAATATCTGTAAAGTCATTTGGATCTGTTATAGAATTAAAGGAGTATTTTTGGAGTGATGGATGAATGGCATATTAAATCTTTCAAGGGCCTGCCATTTAAACAACAATTTAAATATTTAGATCAAAATGAAATGATAGGCTGAATCCATGGTTGGTAATAAACAATTAAAATGAAATAAAATGTTATGAGTTGAACACAAATTGAAAACTTGTACAGAGCATATGAATATTGTGTACATATATACTTAAAATTCAATATAAAATGTCTATGTAATAGAATATTTTGCCCACGCCTTGGTCATGTATGTAGAAAAAATAATAATCATAAAACAAGTTTCAAACACTTTAACAAAAGTTTGCTAATAATTACTTATTGGTCACCTTGGTTATTCATTCAAAGTAGCTAGCTAAGGAATACTCCTTATTACTGGCCATAAAAAGGAATTGAGAGTTTTAATGTTGTTAGCATTTCAAGTCAATTACTATTATCACCAATAAGGAAGTTCTTTCAACATATATGTATATGTATATAACAAGTTTTGGACGTCATGTGATAGCGTTCACTTTGGTATTCACTGTTGCACAGAAAATATATGATAAATTAAAATTCTCAATATATATTAAATACATTCTTACAATTAAAGAACTGACAAAGATTTTTTTATTTTTTTTTATAGTATGTACATATTCAAATACGAAAAACAAAATCATACGAAAATTGACTTTTGAGACTTAAAGATTTGTAAAAAATAAATAAAAAAAAAACCAGTTTAAAAAAAAAAAAAATACATAATACGAATAAATATTTTCTCCTTATTGCAAAATAAGAGAATAAATCAAAAAGTCAAAACAAAATCAAACCTGTTTTTACTTTTAATATTTTTTTTTTTCTCTCTCTCCCTTTAAATATTTTAAACACTATTTTTATCCATCTTTGATATATATATTTGGATAGAATGCTTTAGAAGAGAGGCGTTAAAGGCAGCTTCTACGTATGTACATACGTATATAAATTTGCAAAGTACAAAATTTGTCAAAATAATATCATCAACAACCACCACAGGAAAGTTATATATGTATAAGTATGATAACGTTTGTAATAGCAGTGGACCACATATCTTCTTTTTCTTTCTTTTTTAAAAAACCAAAAGGAAAAAACCTGTTTCAGGTTGAATGCCTTTTTACTATCTTTTAAGAGTGTTTCTTGTTTTGCACTGTTGTACGTAGAATGATTCAATTTTTGTTTTGTTTTTTGGATAATTAATATTTGTATGTGTACATATCGGTATTATCATGGATATATTACATTTGTGGTGAGTTCATATTTTTCGCAATAAGTGTACCTACATAATTAGCCTGAATGAATTTACCTGTATAGATATACCTGCATGAGAATCAAGCAATTAATCCCTTTTATTTCCTATTGGTTCATTTTTATCCTTTAACAAAAAATTAATAAACCCCAAGGACTTATGATTAATATACGTATTTTGAAAGGATTATTAACTTTTAAAAGTACTCTTTAGACGACTGCAGAGCTGATAAAGAATATCCAGAACATAGTTAAAGAGCTAGGGTATTTTTAAGCAGTTCATATATATATATATATATATTTCAGGAATTATGTTTAAAGACAGAATTCCTCAAATATATATTTTTTTTTGTTGAGAACATTATGTTTATTGTACTTCTCAACCTTTCTTCCTCCTCAAAAAAGAAAAAGATAGGCCCAAAATCCATTGGTTATAGTCAGTGGTGACCAAACCTGACTAGAGAGCCGTAATCATGACTCACTTTTTGGGATAACCAAACACTCATATGTATTTTTTCATTCAGCTGTTTTCATTAGTTGACACTTCACCTATTTAAAGTCTCCAACTCTGCATTTTAGGAATACTTCTTCACTTGACCAAGGGTAACATCGTAACCCAAACTATACATAGTTACCATATGTAGCAGTCAAATTTGTCTTTTTCTTATTGAAAGTCGGGGTTTCAAATATTTTCAGAGGGTAGCATATTTTTTTTTGAGGGGAGGGCTATTGACAAAATTGAATCAAACAAAACAAGTTTTAAATTTTTATTCTCGAAAAAAACAAAACAAGATCAACTTTTATCTTCCTTAAATGAAAAAAAAACAAAAACTAAATCAATATTTTAAGGAGTAGTTATTCTATAGGGGTGAATATATTATATTTACACAGAACTAACTCATGCTCTACAAGTTAATGAAGTTTTAGAGGACTAATAAAGGAATTGGAGAGTAGAAAAGTTATTAAATATATATATTTTTCCTATTAATTTTCTTTTAAATTTTAAGGGAGTGGAGTATACATATATTTTGACAAAAAATACAGCGTGGGACGCTTGTCAGCAATGACTGCCCACAGTCATCTGGCAAATATTCCAGACCTTTAATAATAATAAAATGCATACCTTTAATTCACTTCAAAAAAGAAATTTTCATGTAAAAAAAAAGAAAAAATAATAATGATATATGTATATTCTCGGTACACAAATTGTTATGTAGCACACGATACATTGGATATTGATTGTTGCCAAGAAATGAACTCTGTTCAAAACAGTTTTATTATTTCACGTGATGATGGAAATTCCATTGTGCATTAACGCCAGGTTCCTCCAATAGGTACTACAATACTATGTAGTAGTAGGTACGAATATCAAACGTACGGCTTTTTTGAGATGATGAAACTACTTCTTCTTTATGGATGTTTAATCATTTCCAAGGTAGTTAAAGAGACATACCTAGGTACATATGAGGAATGAAGGATATATGTATTCGACCTAGGCAAGTAGGTATATTCTTTCAGGCCACTTATTGTGTACAAGCGAAGCGAATAATAAAATAAAAAGGTGAGTTAGTTTCTTATACCTTCATATTATACATATGTACATATATGACAGGAATGAGGTCACACGAACCAACTTTTTTTATAGTACGTATGTGTATAAACACTTTTAAATGGTGTGTTCCTGTATTTAACCTGCGTTTCATGATGTGGCTCAGGTGCTATCAAAGGTTTCATTAGCCAAAGTACCTATTACATACAAAAGAGTAGATGTGTCAGGTATGTACAAGTTGCAATATAACGAATGGATATGATTGTTGCTACACATTCTTCAAAATTTATTATTTTTTAAAACTTGCTGAAATGTTATAGTGAGGGATGGGAAAATTGAAAAAAACAAACAAAGTACTCTTGATCTATTTTAAAATTATGTTCAGTCATTATTGTTAGACCGTTGAAAGAGAAGCATCAATCTCTTAAGGATTTATTGACAATATTAGTTTATGATTTTATTCAAATTACATCTTAATTTATTATCATAGTTTAAATGCTGAAGTTTCTTCTCATTACAGTAGTAATACAAATATTTCCCCTAAAATACAGACATTAGCTGACATTAACGATAGTATTAATTCAATGGTACCATACGTTAAGCATCGCTCCTGCCTTTTCATCGTGCTCTCCAAAAGTTTCATCATTAGTTATAGTATTCACATAACACAGACCATATCCCCAATTCTTGTCCTTAGTAATTGTGGCCTAGTCCCTAGAATTTGGTCTTCTCCTCCTTGTACATACATGGGTCTGGTTACATCACATTGTGTTTTTGATACATTGATTGGAGTAGACTCTAAACACTTCTTTTTTCTCAGGAGTTATATGCAAAATATATTTAAAGAGTTTGAAAATGACTTGTGATGTTTGAAAATATTGAAAACTGAGAACCCCATTATAATACTTTATATCACTCTTGTAGTGAACGTAAGATGTGCAAAAGTACAAGTTATATGTATACAGTAATACGATAAATAGATCGAGAGTTACTCATATTTGCAAAGCAAGTATATTGTCTAAAATACATGATTCTTATTTTTATTTTTATTTTGCAAAATACGTAGATATGACTAGCACATTTGAAGAATTAGAAAGTTCTCTTAAAGACGCTCTTGATGTAAACGTTAAATTATTACTTTTTTTAAAAGGATTTTTAGGTAAAGAATAGGGGTCAGCTGTTGCTAGTTCTTTATGCATTTCGCACTTCATCATTATTAAATACCTCTGCTGATAATATAAGTCTAAGCATTATAGAACGATATATTAGTGTCTATAAACAATTGTGATAAATTTAAGTATGTACATAGATATTTAGAATCGATGTATTTGAATGAGGATTTAGAAAAGTCTACGTAAGTACAGAAAACTAAAACCTTGATGATAAATAGGCCTTACTTGTGTTGAGCCTCAAATAATATCCTCACATCATCATCTATTTTCTTTTTTCCGTCAATGACAACCCCATTTTTTATGGGTATTATTATTTATTTTTAGCAACTATCTTCTATGTACGCTGTTATCCGATTTTACAAATGATTTTTTTTATCATTTTGTTAGTACCATCATTGAAATTGATGTTTTATATCCCTACATAAATTTATTTTGATATTTGAAACACGACGTAATCCTACTAACATGAAAAATTACATTGTATTTTTTTTTCTCAACCAACCATCGATTTTCTTACTACTCTTGCCCTATAATTAGGTAGATGCTTTGAACGTTGAACTAGAATTTAGCCAAATGAAGAATAGTCACATAATTTAAAAGGTGTCCGGTAAATTCATCGACTTTTTTATACCGATGAATACTTTCAACAGCTTAGAGCAAATTTGTTTTGGCAGGGTTTTTCACATAAACACTGGCCGGATTAAGACTATATAAATAAATCTTGTGCATAAAATAGCAAAAATTGTTATTTTAATTTTATATTTAGAACTTTTATTTCCAAAAATGTGCGACAACCAACTTTAAAACTCTTACAAAAAACTGTAAATTAGATTTATTTTTAGACTTTGCGTTTAGAATACAGATTATTTCTATCAAATTTAATAAGATTTAAAGTAATTTCCGATAGATGTGAACTTAACGAATGTAAAGAAGCACTCAAATAGGAAACGACAGTTATAGTTAAAAGCTAGTTCATCTGACCTGAGGCAGCAACAGGTGTACACAAATTTACTCGAAGCTGTTGAAAGTGTTCATTGGGTGAAAAAATTCCATGAATTTATCCATCGATGAATTGACGGTCGATGAATTTATCCATCCCTTAATTTACTATCGATTAATTGATGTCGATGAATTTTCCTAGACCCAATTAAAAAAAATATGTAATCTATATTTGTGATGTGGTTCTCTGGGTTGATTTCCACCCCTTCCAAGGTCTTAATCTTGACATCAACTATATTTGTATATTAAAATTATCCTTTTCTAAATTAAACACGATTTTTTTCTGTAGGTCTCTATCCCTCAAAGTCAGGGTCTAGGGTACTGGGATATTGACTACAACTCTAAACTATGTATTAACAAGGGTTGAGACGATACCGTAAAAATAGAAATTCAAGATTCATTTTCTATTATACTAGACTCTGATTTCAGAATTCATTCACAACTCCAGGATCAACTAACTAATACCTCAGAGTACATTTTTTTAACCCAGAGATAACAAAAGTTATCATATAGGTACATCTTTCTGAAAATTTTAGACTTGCATAGGCAGTGTTTGAGGATTTCTGCCTTTTTCCTTCCTCCTTCTACATGATAAATAAAGTTTT
Organism: Lepeophtheirus nordmannii; assembly: GCA_963680855.1. NCBI lineage: Eukaryota > Metazoa > Arthropoda > Copepoda > Siphonostomatoida > Caligidae > Lepeophtheirus > Lepeophtheirus nordmannii. The sequence continues at coordinate 29,543,162 of OY804522.1, read as the reverse complement.
CACTTTTTTGATAAGGAAACTCACTTGTTAAAATCTTGTCTTCTCCCCCCCCCCCTCAATTTCAGAAGAGCGGATTTAGATGATTCAGTTGTTTTAATGATTTATTAATTTTCATATTAAATGTAAAGTATATAAAATATACTTCGTTTATTGTCGTTGTTTAACGGGAAAAAAAGATTTAAAAGAGTTATGCAATCGATTGTTTCCTTGACATTGGAATTGAGTGGAAGCATTGTATTGACAACTCAATCAAAATGTAGAATTGCTAATTTTTTCAGCCCTATAACCTACAACTGATTAATAATAAATATTTGCCTTTTTTCTCTTTTTGTTTTTTTAAAGAATGAAAGGTTTAGAGGTACAATTAAAAAAACATTTGGATCTGTAAAACAAAAAGAAATGGAATTTTTTCCACCAATTTCCTTAACAAATAGAGGAGTTTTTTGTAAAAACAACAAAACTTGTATATATTACTTTCATATATGTATAGATTATCAGTCAAACTATCATAAGCCTCATGTGGAATAGAAATTGTTGAACTTCTTACTTTTATGACCAGATAGATGCATATGAATATACGTCATATATTATGTAAAAACCCTTTTATTCACGAGGAATAAAATTGTTGAAGCTTTCTACTAGGAGCAGCTCCCCTTATTATTATTATTATTATTATTATTATATATGCATAACATTGTTCCACTTTGATGTAGAATACTTAATTCATGTTGTTGTTTTTTAAATAGTACACAGCTGGAAACGGATTTCAACCAATTAGATGCTTCCTTCCTTTTTATTCTTTGTGTTTAATTGTTATTATGGACGAGACACGATGTTATTGCTTTATCGTCTATTGTCATGGGTACATTTGTGAAGTACTGAATCTAGGTAATCATAAATATATATGTATATATCAAACTAACTACACAAAATAATAGCATTTTCGAAGGAAAATGAGCTGCATTCAATGGGCTTGAGAGGTTCTAAATTTAAAACAATTGGAACCCAAAAAAATTTACATTTGAGATCTCATATATCAAAACAGCTTTTGGTGCAAGCTAACAAATGACATCTTCTTATAGTTTTGGCCTGTGAGGGGCAAAATTGATTTTTACAGTTTTTCTTTGAAACACTACCCTAAATTTTGAGCACAATTTTTTTATTTTATAATTACTTTTTTAAATTTTAGTTCATCTAAAATTTCATGGGTCAATTTCAAGGTAAAATTTGTATTAGATGCAATTTTATGGCATTTTGTCCTGTTAATTTTATGTATTTATTAGGATTATGTATTTATTATCTTATTAAGCCAAAATAAATATTTTAATTTAGTAATGTATCGAACACGAATATTACCAACAATTTCAGCTAAAAGGATTCAGTATATTTGCAAAATGTCCTTGGGTTATTATACACATAAATTTTGGGTATTGTTCAAAAATTTATCAAACGACTGCTGGGATCCTGATTCTTAAAGAAAATGAAAGATATCCTTCAAAAAGACTTCAAATGGCTTGAAAGGTCACAAAAATGGCATTTGAAGACTAAAACTCTCCAATTTTCATTTTTTCAAATATATGAAACAGAAAATTCTATAGTGCAAATAACGAAAGATATCGGATTGACCCGAAAACGGGAGAGCCTAATATACTACAGGTTGATCAAATTTACTTTTTTTTAAAAAAAACTTAAATATATCAAAAACTAATGAACCGATTTTAATGAAATTAACACCATTTGAAAGCTGGATTAATAATATACTTTATTTTTTATTCAATAAATTTTTTATATAAAGAATAGATGAGCTTATTCTTTAAAAGGGCAGTCTTGATGTAGAAGCATATTTGAATGCCAAACTTAAACAAAGATTAAAATTTCTCTATCCCTTTAAATTAAATGCATACCTATAATTATATATGTGTATGTTTTTACCTTGACCTCATTTTTTAAAAAAAGAATAATGTAAATATGTATAATGTAAAACATAGATAAAATTCTTATTGGAGGACTTGTTTGCATTTTTCTTGTATGTCAAAGCAATTTACATAAGTACATTATTATGTTTTCATTAATGATTAAAGTAGAAGTTTAATAACTCGAATCCGGATTCTTCGGGCATGTATAAAACACACATAGCAATCTTCATTGCATATATAAAAATAAAAATTTATTTTTCTGCAAAAAAAAAAAAAAGGACCAAAAACAATTGAGACTCTGTTTTTCCCAACTATGGAATTATTCTTCACTTAATAGTATATTCAGAGCTGAGCAATAGCTCAATCAACTATTACCCAATATAAATTATCAGTTCAAACAATACGTTATGAAACTCTAAACAAGGAAAGACTTAAAGTTATTGAATAAATTGATGAAAAATATAAATAAAAGTACTATAAAGCAAGTCAGATTTGCTAGGTTTTTGCATAAAATTTTGCAATTTATAAAATAGCCAAATTACTCTGAAAGCACTAGAAAATAAATATAAAAAGCAATATTCAAATTGAGCTATCCGACTTCTCTTTCACTCCATTTAACCTTTGTATTATTTTAAAATTTATATCTATTTCAACCTTAAGGGTTATCAATTTCATTTCTAGACATAAGATATTTTAAAAAACACAAAGTATCTACTAAATAGTAATACTTCGATTCCCATAGGACAAACTTCAATATTCCCAAGATGTTGTCGTCCTATACACTATAGAGTGAAATGATTTTTTTTATTAGTCCAAGTTTTTTATTATTATTATTATTATTATTGGCCCTAATTATTTGTTTATAAAATACTTTTAACATATTATTGTTGTACTCTTCTTTAAGATGATATAATTTGTGCTGAATCATGCTAATCTAACATTATTTTTTTCTTTTAAAACTTTTATAGTTGATTTTCTATAAAGATATTTATATATATATATTAAATGCAGAGGAATTAAAATATTTTTTTGAGGATTTACTAAAGGCTTAAATCTAATATTATTTTCCTCTGGCACATATGACTAGATTTAAGCTTAATTTAGATTTAGATTAATTTATTTCCCCATTCTTGACTTAACTGCGATGATTATTTATAATCTGAAAAGGGAGTTCATATAATGCTGTCATAGATGATCCAATTGACAAATCGTCTTCTCATAAAGACGAATCTCCAATATCATAACACGTTTTAATCGAAACTCCGATCCCGTCTTCTTCAAATTAAGACGACTGATCCAGCATTCCTCAAAGCAGTTCCGTTCATATCCATGATGATGAAGATGAAGGGTACTGTGACATGACTCATCAAGGAACACTATTCCTGTCATTGGATATCCATGGCCCTGCGATCCCACTCTTTCCTCAGAGTTGCCTTGTAATTAAATAAGAGATCTATGTTTTTGAATTTGGTTATCTTCAGCTGATGTCAGAGTCTTTTTCTGCTACTACAGTCTATAGCACTTGTTTTTTAGCGAATTTCTGCTCAAAATTGGATGAAAATTTACACACTTTGATGGACGATTTCTTCAAAGTTAAAGGCTCTTATCGGGCGCTTGACATCTCGTTTGAAAGCTGTGGGTCTAAGCTCTTTAATGCATCCCTTATTAATCGATTTCATGTAATATTTAAGGAGTTATTTAAGTACAAAGGGTTTCACCAACTTTTGGGCCTACTCCGGCACCGTACGTCCCTGAAAGTCCTTTTAGGTCAGAACAAAGACTAGAAATGGAATTTACATAAAAAATACTAGCCAGTCATCTTTTTAGCTCAAAAAGTAAGAACCGATTTCTCGAAAACCGTCGGACTCTCAAAAAATAAGAATTACAGATTTGAAATCAGTGTGCAAAATTGAATAACTTTTATTATACTTATACCCCTTAGAATTTTTGAAAGTTCAAATTTGTTGACCTGTGTAATGAGACTTTATTTGGTTCTAATATGGCCTTTTAATCCTATGTATAAACAACTTGTCATATTATTTTTCTATAATTGAGACCGGGAATCTATTTAAAGGCGATTTGTGGACCTTACGAAGGAGCAATCAGAACTATAATTGATGGATAGAAATGAAAGATAATTTATAATTTGAAGGGTACGTACAAATGTATTTCAGGCTTATTTTTGATCAAAACTACCGCTGCATGCTCTTACGTTACCATGGAGGTAATTTTTTTATTTTCATATACCTATCTACTTAATTATACATATAAATTTGATATTGTAAGAAATCTGTAGAAACTCTTTGATGGATAGTTTCATAAATTCAAAAATTTACTACAAATTAATATTCAATAAAGAGTATATTTAAAAAAGAAAACAAGGTTCAATCCGTTTTCAATCCAAAACAAAATATCTTCAAATTTTACCTTGTAAATTTGCACATATATTTCTATTCCATTACATGTATGCTTAGCATTGATGAATGATAAAGTTTATAAATTTGTGGATTGTATTTTTTCCTATTCAAATAAGATTAGATAAGGTATACGTTTTAAATGATTTATTTGTTATGTTATTAGCAAATATTACGATATGTCAAATAACCAGTGTTAAAAACACATACAACACCTAATTCTGTAGATATCTATAAAGATATGAAAAGATAGTTCTGATACATTTTGATCAAATGCCAAATTCAAGTGAATTCATTTCTCCATATTTGCCAAAAAAAAAAAAAAATCGAATTCAAGGTAAGGTATGATGTACCTTGTATTGTATATAAAGTAATTATTGCAGATTGTTTCGATGAGACATTTGTTTTCTCTCGTTAGCTATGTAATATTTGATTTTTGTTATTTAACAAAAATTCAGGGAATTGCAGTTGTCATTGAGTTCTAATCCTTGTTTAATGTTCCATGAAAGGAATATACACGTATACTTTTTCCTTTATGGAGGTAAAAGGCATTAAATGTGACTCAAAAAGAGAATTTTTTAGAGATTTCCTTTTTATTAAAAGTAGTTAGGCATAAAATGTGTCATATATCCACTTATATACATATATGTAAGTGTAAAAAAAAAAAAAGACTCTTATTTTCAAGGTTTATTCTTCCTACGAATGAATAGTAATAATTTAAATAATAGAAAAAAACAATTTAAAATGAAATATGTACAATGTATATCTTCATTCCTACGTACAAACGAGGTAGTTATTGGCTATTTCTTATAAGGGATAGGGCTCAAAATGAATTATTATATATATATATATATATATATATATATCTAGACATTTCATAAAATACAAATATAAACTTGTATAAAGGAAACTCTTTTTCAATTTCAATTTCTTATAGGTAGTTAAGTATAATAACCGAGTGTAAACTCCTCAAACAAACAAAAGGGGGGAGGAAGGAAAGATAACAAATGCCAGAGATAGAAAAACTGAAATAATGAGCTTATTTATCTAAGTAAACATAAATACAAAATAAATAGGCAGTTATAAGTACATACATGATAGATTTCATATTGAGTTTATGTAAATATCTTTGAATAACATCTACGTACATACATATCAAAGTACAAAATTTGATCAAATGTGTCCTCTAGAGATATGGGCTGACTGTTCTTCTGTCCGATGTATAGTAATATCTCCTCCCTATTCTACGTCCAAGATAATTTGCCACCATAAGAAACTACCAAGAGTCAAATTCAATAGGGTCTTCTGTCCTGGTTGAGTTATATATACAAGGATTTTAGGCAGTAGGTATTAATATATTGGAGAAGACTAGGGATGTGTTGGGAGATGAGATGGTAAAATAAATAGCTGTCGGTAGTGCTGGTCTTAGAGGTGAAGGGTCCTGTAGACAAGTGTCTTGGCCCTGTGCAGTAATGTAAGCAAGATTTTAAAATTTACATCTTTTTTTTTTTCATTTTTGGTTTTGTTTAAAAAGTTCAATTGTAATTTTATTTTCATTTTCAATTCCTCCCTGATCTACCAAAACTACTAGTACAAGCAAATGGTACGTCACATTTTTCTTTAACTTGACCCTGCATATTCTAAAACTGGCAGTTATCAGACGGAAGGAATTTCAAACTATTTCATAATAGATTTATATTCGAGTGATAGAACTTACATGATATTTCAATCATTGCAAATAATTCTCATCACAAATACTGCAATTTTTTTTTCAAATTCTTCGTCTCATTTGCTGATTGCAACATAACATGTTGTAGACACATTTTTGTGTATTATGTACTTTAGTTAATGAAACGTTAATTACCTCATTAGCCACATATATAGAGTAATTGTTAGTATGTTTAGAAATATATTGGCATTACTTCTGTTCAACAATCATAAATTTCAAGTCACGTAATTATATTAATGGTTTATAAAAATATAAATCATCATTGACTCATGTTTCCATATATTTACTATGTAGTACATTTTTCTTAAAAGAACCCTTCAAATCGATATTGTCAAACTCATTTTGGTAAGTTTTGTCTGTCCAAAAGAGTATAAAAATTGACATATTTAATTTAAAATATTTTTCTTTAGTCATGATCACTAATGTTAATTTATAATCAAGTATATTTTTTCACAATTAATGATTGTATATCCCTCAATTTAATCCAAGGTTAGGCCGAGGGCTGCATGCTTAAGACCCCTGCATCAACTTAAATCCTTTAAAATATATGTTTTTTTCTCTTCATAAGAGCTGTTCTCCTCCTTAGAACAGTACTTCTCAATTGGTGGTTTGAGGAGAGCTGATTGAAAAAATGATTTTTTTTCTCACTTTTTTTTTTCAACTTTGATTAAAGATAAAGAATGGAAAAAATATGAAGACATTCACTATTTTAAATCACATCAAATACATTTTGTTATAGAGAGATGCGGATAGACGTAAAAAATTCAAAGGTCAGGGCCAATCGGAAATCAGTCGATCTCTAAATGAAATTACTTGATTTGAAGGGCAGTACAAAGTGGTCACAGCATTTTATTGTACAAATTTTGTTTATATATATATATATATTACCAAAATATTGGTATTTTCTTCCTCTCCGTCATCTATGATTGTTCTGTGCATTGATTAGTTGAACTCGAATTAGCTCTGATTAAGTTCTAAGCAACTCATAAAATAATTAAAAAGTTCTGAAATATCAGACTACATTTGTATAAAAAGACAGGGATCAAATGTCAATTCAATTTTAAAAAATTGGTCTACCTGAGAATTGTTTCTAGAATTTGTATCACTCCCTCCCCACGAAAAAAATATACTCATGGCAAGAAAATGCTTAATAAATTCATGGAATACTATTCACTCTTTCACTATCTGAAATAATCCAGACATAAGACGGGATTCCCCTTACTTCTACATTGTTACAAAAAATTGTGTATTTATTGAAATTAATCTAATTCGAAACGGGTACTTTATTTACATTGCAAAAATTTAAATCATTGCAGGAAAGTTTGTTAAAAAGGGTCTCGGTTTTTGATTTTGAGATGAAATCTAGTCTCAAGTCTTCAATAAACGTACTCGAGTCCAAGTCCTCAACTCTGGGGAAAAAAGTGGCTGTAGGAGTGTTAATCTATTTCTAAATAGATTAAACTCGCTATTCCTTGCTTTAACAAATGTTTCTTAATTTATTCTCAATTAAATTATCATTCCTTCATGTTACTTTTATTTCATAGTTACAAAGTGTATATTCAAATTTCAATGTTTTTACACAATAGGTATAAAGATATTGTAATTACTAAATATTTAAGACAACGAAAATATATGTTTTTGAAAAGGATAGGATGTTTGTTTTTTTAAATTGAACGGTGATTTAAAATTCAATTTGGTTTTATACCATTAAGTGTATGTATATAAAAAGTTTTCATGTTTCTTGATTATGTCTTTGTAAAAACTGATTTGAACAATTTAGGATGTTATGTAACGAAATATTTTTAATTTTAATGTCTTTAGGAATTGAGTCTAAAGAGGAAAAAATAATAACAGTTTGTCAAAGTGTCTCTAATTTCCTAAATACATATTGTGATCCATGAAGAACAAAGAAAAAGGTTTTGGTCATTTTTTCCCCTATAATTCTTCACTTTTTGGCCGTTTCTATTGAGATCTGAGCTGATTACCTAAGAATAGCAAAAACTTGTGCTCTATGATACAATGTGTTTTTCCAGGTATTCAATAAATATCCGACCATATTTATTTGGTTTTCCAATATAATCAATGAAATGTTCATGAAAGTTCTGTTTGATAAATAAAAGCGTTGGTGGTATCACGTGACCTCCAGCATTGATGGAAAACACGGCAGTCATCAATTTTCCTCTTTCTTCAGACATAAGATATCCTTCTTACTTCTTGCTCTTATGTGTGATTATATCTCTTGGACTTTGCATAGTTATACAGTCAGTTTCATCAAGACTATAAATATCTTCGGCTCTCAATGGAGTTTTATTTAATTTACCAACTGGATTTTGGTACACCTCACTGGCATTGTGGTAATTAAGCAAAGTGGATTCCGAGGAACGTATAGTGATGTTGTGACGCTTTTTAAATCCTAGCCACCAATCTTTTCCAGCTTTTTTATTTTGAGCCCATGATGCAGGAATTGATATATTATTTTCAGATGCGAACTGATACGCTAATTGGCAACATTTTTCAAGTGAAAGTCCATGGAACATTTCAACAAAGACTTTTACATGGTCAGAAAGGTTTTTTTCCATTTCAGGCGAGAAAACCATGTTTGCCGCTTTAGTAGCTGCATAACCCGTGACTGTTGTGGGATCGTTCCTCTTCTTCTGAATGAAACGTTTCAATGTCATTTTGTCAACTTCAAAATTTTTGGCTACTCCTCGGAGTGAGAGTCCATCTTCAACTGCTTGAGCTGCTTTCTGGAGTACATCTAAAGATGTTTTGGTGGCTCGTGTTGTCTTCCGTTTGTACACTAGCGGCATACTACTACTACTGTAAGCAAGAGACAAATTATTTTAATTTCACATATCGTCTTTAAAGACTGTTTTCATTGTTTATTAGAATACAGGGTAGAAGAAGGTGTAACAATAAGTTTGAGTCTCAATATTTAATTTTGTTCAATTTTATTATTGGCTTACCTAATTTAATTTACAGTGCTAGTTCATTAAATTGTAATATAATTAAATTGTTCATAGAACAGGTTTAATGTCTAATTGTCAACCTTCACAATACCTTACAGCAATGGCAGAGTTGATATACCTGTATCAAATCTCATTTTTCAATTGTATCAACTCTCCCTTCATTAGCTCTTTGTTTATTTACATTGTATGCTTTATTTTATAATTTAAAGTATTTACATATATGGATACGAATTTTAATTCTTTCAATATGATTTTACATACAATACATCTATTGTTTTTGTGAAATCCTAACTGCCTAACCAAAATTAACATTCTTACCTTATTTTCGACGTTTGACTTAAGGAGTCGAAGAGAGTCTACTTGAGAAAATGGTTACTTCTTTTATTTAATTCTTATAGTATTTTATGAGTATCAACTCTCCAACCGTATCAACTCACCCCTTTATAGTATTTTTTTTAAATACCTGAATCAATGGCTATGGATGATGAGTGACGTAGAGATCAACTATACCTGGAATCCAGGTTAAAGGCGGAGGAACATCAAAACAAAAAACAGAGTTTCTTTCCAAACATGGACGAAAAGCAAAAACTTGCCGACGAGGATCGAATCTCCCAATCAGATAGAAACTCTTTCCAAAACTATCTGTATAGCCCTTACAATGGTGAAATACTCGGACGCTCCCTACTCTCTTGGGGCAAAGTACTTCTATACTCTTTCCTCTTCTCCATTTTCACCACATTTATTTTTGCCATTTCTCTTTGGACATTTTATCAAACCCTGGATTCACATACCCCTAAGCTTCAGTTAAATAGTTCTTTTATTGGTTCAAATCCAGGTCTTGGATTCAGACCTCTTCTCAAGGATACGCGTCCTTATTCATCCCTAATTCATTTCATTCATGGTGGATCTGGAACATGGGGTGAATTGAAGGAAAACCTCATAGACTTTTTGAAACAGTATGATCCTGGACATTGGGCAAATGCAGGAACCTCTCAAACTAAATGTCATTGGACGTCTGGGCCTCGTAGTAAACAAGACGCCTGTGAATTTAATAAGGAATGGCTTTCAAACATTGGTAATAGTTTCATATGATTGAGTGGTATGTTTGATCGATTGATTTTTTCATTATCTTCTCAGGTGCTGATATTAAATGTATCGAAGAGGAAAACTTTGGTTATAGTTTTGGCAAACCCTGTATTCTCATCAAGTTAAACAAGATCTACGGATGGAATCCTGAGCCCTTTTACAATTTGACAGAAGTCGAGGAGCATCCAACAATGCCAAAATCTCTCAAGGTGCACATACAAGATACATGGCGTAAAGAATGCTCTGGAAAGGGAGAGGAAATTGAGAACAAGTGTCCGGAGCTTAACATGGTCTGGCTCCACTGTGATGGAGAAACAGCAGCTGATAAGGAAAACATTGGACCTCTTACTTACACACCCTATAGAGGATTCCCTGCCTACTACTTCCCATTTTACAATCAAATTGGATACCTTCAGCCCGTTGTCATGGTACAGATATTAGCTCCTAGTCCAGGAGTAATTATGAACATTGAATGCACTCCTTGGGCTAGAGGAATGGTGCATGATCGGGTAACGAAGCGGGGAATGGTGCATTTTGAATTCCTTATGGACTGAAGTGCTAATTATTACATTTATCATTAGTATTATTTGTGTGTGTATACATATATGTATGTATATAAAATCAATTTCATGGAGTGTCGACAGATATCAATTAAGTTTGTATGTTTGTATTAGGAAACTGTGTCAAAGATCTGAGATTTTTGTACATATGTATTTACTTTTGATCTATTTATTACAAACTATTATCAAAAGTAATCGATGTACTTACTTTTTGAACATTAAAACACTTTGAATAAGTTTATAAATATATGTATATTAAATAATATGTTCCCTGAAACATACTCCTTGTTCATATTATATACATATTTTGTATATGTAGAGTTGATCCATTGCCAATTTTGTATTATTATTATTCTGTAAATATGTATATGTATATTTATTATTCTATGAGAATATTATAACATATATATTAAAAGTATTTTAATATTCTTAACAAGGATTAATAGACTTAAGCATTGCTTTGTATTTATGAACATATGTACATATTATGTAGGTATGTGATTTTTTGAAAGAGAGCGTACTCTTCCGAGCCAATTACTACGCATCGAGGTGCAAAACATGTTCATTTCTACAAACATATTCAATAAATAATTAATTAACATTTCATTTCAATATAAGGTGGGATGCGAAAGGATATTTGTGTAAGGAAATAATGTATGGATGCATGTATATTTGAATTATCATAGTTCAAACACTATTTAAAAATGTAATTGCCTAGAGTATGTATAATATAAATGTATGTTATTTATGTACTATAGTACATAAAGGATGCTCTTATAAAAAAAACAATTAATAAATTTATAACACAAAACACTATCATCCACGAATTTTATTCAATAATAACTTCATTTTAAATTAAGAGATTCGATTAATTAATCATTAATGATTTAATATGAATTGCATAGCCTTTCTCCTACTGCTGACATCAAGGTCCCCTTTCCTGAGACCAAAACTTAACCCTCCTATTATCCTTGGGGTCGATTTGACCCCAATCAATGTTTATCATTCAAAAAACAATAGTTGGCTTCTTTTTTTTTGCTCCATATTTCATGACTTTTCCTAATTTGATGGGGACAACTGATTAAGCGTAAAATTATCATGATAATATTTTTTCAATGTGCATATTCCACGCATCGGTGTTCCTCTGGGGTCAATTTGACCCCAAGCTGTTTTAGCTGTGTAAAACTTGTCTGTCTGTGTGTGTGACCTAACATCCCCACTCCTGCAGGTGCAGAGTTGATACTTTTGAGTTGATACATAATGGGGGGAAACAATTTTCTGTAAATCATTTTCTGGAGGCAAATATACCTGGGGTCAAATGGACCCCAAGGGTAAAATGTGTTAGTAATAGTTTTAAGATAAAATAATTCTAATTTAAAAGTTTTGCCTGATAGTGGCGCTAGAGGGTAGGTAAACTCACTGATAGGTTTCATTATCAAGGGGTTATTTATGTATTCAACAAATAAACAAAGTGCCTGACACAAAAACTTGGTCAACAATTTTCTGTAAATCATTTTCTGGAGGCAGATATACCTGGGGCCAAATTGACCCTTAGAGTAAAATGTGTTAGTAATATTTGAAGATATTACGAGGGTTAACTATATAGTTTGTGAGGGCAAATATGACTAACTATTACATCATATTTTCCTAAATATTAGACATCAATCCTCTCCTATTTAACTACTTCAATAAATTACGTTCCCAATAATAAATCTTTAAAAACATTCAAATGATTTTCAAATTAAATCCGTATTATGCACAGGATAATATACTCTACATAACTTGACCAGGGTACATTTGTAAAAGATTTTTTAACGTTTCGGTCCATTACATTAGGACTACAAACTTATTTGTAAACATGCATGATAGTTAAAGTTATTTCGACAAAAAATGACATAAATTAAATTAAATAATTAGTCAGTTTCGTTGAAGTTCAAACAAATCTATGTATATTCAATTTATTTTTCAAGCTGTGCACAAGTATTTAGCAGTTCACTACGGGCGCACAATAATTAAATTGATAAATTCATTTTTCATTCACAATTTGTGCTTTTAGTTTGGGAATTGATATATTATGTACATACATACTTTGGAACGATTTCCAAGTTCCCAAATTTAATCAAAAAGACTGAAAAATATTTTTTATTCCATTTGTTACCTCATTTCTTGAAAAGCAATGGTTTTTCACACAAAAAAATGTTTATTTAATCTTTCAGAGTGAGTGTAAAGGATTGATGACAAGTATTTAGCATTTGTTATTTTTTTATTAGTTAAGTATGTTTTCAATATCTGATGTTACATAATCCTTGAGTTAATTAAATAATGACATTTACAGATGACATTTAATAATGAATCCATTATAGAATAATATATAAAAATATTTCATCCCTGTGACCGAATTACCCATTATCCTCTTTTGTTTTTGATATCTAATGCAATTGTTGGATAATAATAATTTTTATGACCCATTCTTCTAATGCCTTCGTTGAGCCATTCATTAAGATTCATCACGTTGCTCCTATTTAATTACCTGTATCATCTATTAAGTATGACAAAATATCTAAATCCAATCATTTTTAATATTAAATCCTTCTCCCTTTAATAAATGGGTATCTGTCAAAGGATATTTCAATCCATTTTGCGTAGGAAGTCATTATAAAGTGGTTATAGCTCTATATATCTACTTATGCATGCTCTTAGTAATTTTTATTAAAGTTACCCTTGGATTTTAATTAATGTAGAAAGAAAAGAAAATTGTTTAATTAATTCGCATCTACTAATTTCTTTCTTTTTTTTCATCTCTTCTGATTTTCATATTTTAATGGCATCCACTTAAAAAAAAAGTACTCATTCCAAAGTTTTTAAATTACATATAATAGGTATGCTGTTCTTTTTGAGTGTCAATGCTCCATGTTTAAATCCCCCCCCCTTTTTTTTTTTCTTTCTTTGGAATCATGTAGTTAGTTAGTTACTATACGCATAATATGTGTCTAAAACAAAATTCTTGAAGTGATAGCACGTGATTGACAATGATATCTTTGTATCTACAGATTATGTACTCCCTAAAATATTTCAAACATGAAGGAAATGCTCAAAACAAAATCGAGGGTGAAGAGTTATTTTTGCAAGGGGTTGTTGTATCCAAATATATAGTATGTATGTATTTAAAAAACATATTTCTTTTAAAATATCATGCTTATAAGTTTGTCGAAAATGTGTCTTATTTGACTACGTGTGCAAACTATGTACATATATGTACATTTTCTTTTATATGGAAACGATAGTTTTTATTAAAACAAATGGAGTTCCTCCTTACAAAATTATGTCTTTACCTCCTTGTACGTGTATATTGTGAACAATTTGTGATTTTGTTCAAGTACATTGATTGTACAAATTGCAATTTGTGCGCTGTCTAACTTCTTATTTAAACTATTATTAAATCATCCATTTTGGTTATAAAGTATAGAGAGTTTTCAAATGACATCGGCCATCTTGGGGGCATAGACATTCAAAATTGTATAATGAATAAAGGTTTCTAACCTAAATAGTGTATTACTATCCTAGATTTGGATGTCACAATGGAACTAACAAACAAAAGGACTAAAATATTTAGTGTCTATCAAAAAATCTCTCTCCCTCTTTATTATATTTCAGATCCTAAGAATATGTATTAAAAATATATTATCATACTCACATTTAGCTAGTGTAGTCAATAAATTAACAATTAATTTTGTAAGAATCGTATATTTTTTCCCATTAGCCTACTTTTCTGTTTCCTAATCCATGTAGAAATATAGACAATTTATAGGGATTTTCAGTATTTATTTTATTTTATTTTATTCAAATATCAATTTTTCTCTTTGGCATTAAGTTGTATAGTCAATCGTATTTTTTTTTTTTGCAATTTTAAAGCCATATGATGAAGTTTCCTTAAGATTTTTATCTCTGGAAATTTGTCCATTTTATTTAATGCCCCCAAAATGTCTGATGGAATGTCAATCAATGACACTATCCTCATCACCAGTACCAATTGTAAGTTTTTCATTTAAAATGATTCATCTTGTTTTGTCTTGTTGTCATTTCAACAATTTGTTCATACAAGACTTGACTCGTACAAAATCCAAACTTGTACACAACTTGCATTATACAGGGAGAACTCGAATTAGCTTTGATTAGGATGTATTTTTTATATACATATATATTTTTACTATCATTAAATGAAGAATAGACACACATTTGAAAGGAATTGGCCAACTTCCAACTGATTTTAGGGCCTTTTTTTTTACTATGACGAAGATAAGTGTTGATTAAAAGGTTTTTTTTCATTATTATCGTTGTCCTTTCATTTCATGTTTGTATATCTCAAGCCAATGCAATCGATTCTGTTAGAAAATTATGGTTTTACAAAATTTGATATCAATTATTACAAGGGTAGATATATTTGAATATATATCTCGTTGTTACCTTTATTCTATTTCGTAACCTTTGTTCCAAAAAGACACAGAAGAAAAAAAAAACACCAAAATCGATTGATCGTTAACCAATTCTACTTCTTCCCAAGGGACAAATAATTATTTTTCAATGAATAATAGATAATAATTAATGTTTCAAAGATTAAGAGAAGCTGATTCGAGCTCCAGGAATCAATATTCTGAATCCTATTAAGGATCGTAGAAAAGTATATGTACAACTAAAAAAATAATACAGTGTAGATTAGTATATTAATTAGTGGAATAGACATCTGATAAGGATCCGCATTTTCCAATTCCTCCAAGTGAACCCATTTGGAATATGGCCCAGGGTGTAGTAGGCATTTAGAAAGATATGAAGCAGGATTACATTCATGTGTATGTATTTGTATGAAAGGCTTGTCATATAGGTAGATAGAATGATATTACACCACTGGATCTATGTATAAACCCTAATAAATATCATTCAATTAATAGAGTGTATTATGGCGTCAAAACAGAGTGTTCAGCTCATGTATCTACAACGAAGAATAGGGATTCCATAATGATGTAACTACATTCTACATACATATATCTATTAGTTCCCTATTGATAAAACCAGTACTCAAAGTGATTTGTTATTCCTATCCATAGATTTGTATGTGTACATATATTTGGCAAGGGTATATTCATAATAATAATAATAATATTATTATAAACACACTGGAGACAGTATAGACCAATATTGATAATATGTTTACATATTGTGTACATGACAAAGAGATGTATTTTTATGCTTTACCTATAGCATTGTGAATGCAATAAAGGATTATAAATTATCACTATCCATGTACTCGATTCCACAAAATATGCTCAATAATAAGAGTCGAAGGAGGGATTTTTTTTTCTTCTTCATTTTGGAGTTTGAAGTCATTGCCTATTTAGGACTTTTTTGTTTTATATGTAAGTCATGGGTAGAGTCGTCATATTTTAGAGTAATAAAAAAAAAGATATGTGACTTACTTAAATATATGTATGTAGTTAATTTATTGAGACGGTTAAATTAAATTGCTTTGCATATATAATTTTTAAGTATAATTGTAGATATGTAACTTGAGGAATTATAAATTACAAACATATATCTACAAATGTATGCCTGTGTTTTTAGAGTTTAGGAAATATTACAAATTTATACGTGCTGCTCAATTACCCATGCTATGTCTATTAATATACGTACGTTTTCTATATTTGTAAGTATATCTAATGTATACTATACGGTTATATTGATAACCCAAATTTACCTCAAAAAACATTTTTCTTAAAAGACTTAAAAAACCATTTATTTTCGATCAATTATTGACTTATAGACATACGTATGTGGCCCTGTAGCACAAACTCAAGCAAGGAGGACACTACTTATCAAAATAAAAAAAAATGAATTATTCATATTTGAACTCTTCAATTAATTAATACTTAAGTATAGCTGTAATAAAGAATAAAAGTGAAATATTCTTTGTGAGTCAAAGATCCTTAGAGTTTTAATAGACAAATTTAATTATTTTTAATTAAAGTACCCTACATATCCATTTAGAACGGATAACATGGAAAAGAGTGACACCTAGCTTTTTTGTTAAGTATGTTTGTATATGTAGTTTTGACTTGCTAAAATACCTCAAGGCAGGAGAATTAGCCCTTTAGAATAATAATAGCAAATATGTTTCTTTGCTTATCGCAAAAAGGGACTTATGAGAACGGTATTGCTTTTAAGTCACATATGAAGAGCCCATCATATATCCATAATAAAAAACCGATTTTCCATAAGTTTTTTACTTATATGTAACTATATGTATGTGACCCCTCAACATAAAAGCAAACAAAGAGGATTTTTCTCAAAAAAATAATATTTGAATAATCTGCAAATTGTACATATGTATTTCTTGTTTTTTTCAAGATTGCTTTTGTATTTATATGTATACAAAATATATCCTTATGTACTGATATAGCTCTCCACAATCAATCTATGTATAAGTGTACAAACCCTCATTTCCTAAATAACCGGTAGCAAAACAAGTGCATTTCACCCATCTACGTTTCTTTTAAATATTTTTTGCATCGAAATAAATACAATTATTAAAATACCTATGTCTATGTACATAGACACATTTACAAATAATATTATGTACCTACCCAATGTACCCATGTGCAGGAAAGGCTTTTCCCCTTAGGCACTTGTCTTATTTATAACTAGATAGGTAAATAGAGTTTACTCATTCGGGATTATTCCATATGTATGTTATTTATGACAGTTTTAATCAGTTTTGTACTGAGACCCGACTGATATATGAGCGAGCCCATGAAATCAACTGACTTGAGGTATTTTTTAAACTAATCTGCAAAGGTTCAAGGTTGCCAATTACATATTTTAATTCCCTAAGAACGATATTCTTTTTTTTAATGATAAAAACACGAAATCAACAATTTTTTCGTGAAAAGCACAAAAGTTTTTTATTTCTTTACTCAAAATCCAAACCTGATAACCTTAATTAAATGTTAAGCTTTTTGACCCTGAAAAGTAATATATCTATTTATGGGTCTGCCCTAGGTAAGTTCATACCTTTGTGGATATATATTTTAAAATCATATTTTTTATTCATTTTATCTAGAAAAATATCAAAAAAATTAATGTACCTCTTTTGATATGTATGTAAATACTTCCTAGATCCTACAACTAAATACCTAATTAGAAAAAAAAATCATATTTACCTTAATTAAAAACGGCAACCTAGTAACTAAGTATATAATACCCCCTATTATTTATTTAGAAAATTAAAGCTATGACGTCAACACATAAACCCTGGTGTCCTTCAACTTTAAAAAAAAAAATAATAATAAAGGGAACGAAACCAATTATAATCAGTGTATAACTAAATAGAGCCAATCACATTGTACATATTATTATAAAAGCAGTATTCATGGCCCCCTCTTTATACCTAGATAGATAGTGTGTTATGTATTTAAAAGTAAAAATCCAGTTTTTATTTATTTGCTAACTTATTAGTTATTACTTAGAGTCAGTTAGTGTGTGTGTGTTTTTTTAAGGACTAATTTATGAAGTTGTAATTAACTCACCTGTTTTGATATTTTACTTCTTCATTATATGTGTTATGTGTTTTGTTCAAGTCCTGCTTACTTTGCAGAAAAAAAAAAAAGAGCAAACACGATTTAAAAAACTCTTCCGTACATATGCATTTAAACCTGTTACAAGAGTAGAAGGAGAATGTGGAAGGGTGCATGTTCCCAAATGGTAGTGTTTTTTTGTTTTGTTTTTACTACCTACCTATTTAAGAGACATGGGGTGCATTGCCTAAGAGAGGTATGTGACTAATAATTCTCTTCCTGCCATATACTTTTGAAACAGTCTAAATACTTTTGAGTATCAAAATGGCTTCAAAGACTACATGATCATAGGTTGCATTGAGTATATACATATACGTACACTGAAATATTTATGACGGTTTCAATCTCCTCTATTTACCAACCAGGAGCCATAGTCATTGACCCATCCCTCCCCGCCCAAAAAATTCCCAAGTTCTTTTGAGCATTCGTTTTTCTATATATATAGATGCTTTGGTCTCGAGACCAGTTTGGGATCCAATTGTTATTATTAAAGGTTTAGGGCTCTTTTTGATCTTGGTCAAAAGTGTTGGGAGATGATGTTGCACTTAGTTCAGTGAATTCTCCTGAGTTGGTAGCCTTTTAAAGACTATATCATGAGGTGCAGACTCAAGTGTTTAATTGAATGTCTTGTAAATTTGACATCCGTCCCTTGGGCTTGACTATTTTGACTTCAAGTCACGGATGTGCATATCTTTTTTTAAAAATATGATGGACATATTTAGAAAAAGGTTAAATTTTCTCGTAGAGATAACTTTACATGGAACTAACATTTCTCACGTCTTGTACAAATTATTTACATATTTGTAAACTGCATTTTCACTAACGTCAAACATTGCATAATACTCGGCCGAAAGCGGTGCCATGTTGGAGACACAGCTTGTAATTTAGTTTTCAAACAAAATAAACAAGTTTGTTAAAAAACAAAAACAATATGTAAGCATTATATAATGGCTTTAAAAAACAAAATTGTTGCATAGAATCCGATTTGATGCCAGAGGAAAAATAGTGACATTTGAATAAAGTCCACTAGCTAATAATAGGTGGTGAACATTGTTTTTTGTTTTTTTTTAAAAGGATACTAATAATTTGACTGTTTAATCAAGTTTATTTGGCTGCACAGCATTCTGAAGATTTTGTAACCTTTGAAAATATAAAGACTTGTACACTTTATAAAAGTCACTTACTCTAAAATAGCCAACTATCCCCTCTTTTCATCGAGCTGATGACTTCAAAAATTAGAAAAAGATAGATCTTTTTAAACAATTTTGTTCTAGTTGCATTATAGACTATGTATGTAGAAAATTAGAATAATCGGGGAAAATCGTCATCTAGTCTTTATAAAGGTAATAACATCTAATTTATGTGAATGATTTATGATATAATAACTTATTTTTAATGCTTATTGGGATCTGAGATATAATTAAGAGATAAAGAGAGAGATTTTGAATAGACAGTAAAGGCTTATGTCCCTCTACATGGCAGTCTCATTATGAAATCCATATACACGACACTATTTCATAAATATCCTTCATCAAAAGGGAATAAGGGCTTGTTTTCTTTTTATATTTTTTTTTTGTACCCTATCCAAAATGACCGACTTTCATAAGCATGACGTCACGTGAAAACGCCCTATAGATATGTCAGCTAGAAAACTATGGCTGCCTGATGAAAATATTTTCAAGTTATGTTCTTCGAAGCAAGCTCTATGTACATATAATTGAACATTAAAAAATGTCAGAACAGGTACATTAGGATTCCGTGGTGTTCTGTTTCATTAAACAGTTAAAAGTAGATACAATAGAACACATATAGAAATAAGATGCCTAAAATTACTTAAATCTACTTAGGCTTTCTACTTATGACAATACAAATGTCACATTAAAAAAACAAACAAATGAAAGTGTCATCAAATTATAATAATTTTTTTTAATTGCATTTTTTTTACAATGACGTTGGCTGTTCCCTACTTTCTTAATTAGGAAGAGCAGAACCTTCTATGTAAGTTCCTCTATTTGTTTGTACATGAGGTATATGAATGTACATAGGTACTTCTATTAGATTCATATCTCTCCTCATCCTTGACAAAAATCCAAAACAAAAACACAACATTTGAATAGTCAAAATAAGAATAATATAAGAGCAATAACATGTTCTTAAACATATGACGTCAAGAGGTAGAAATGAAATATTTGAAAGGTCATCAAAATTTGAAGACTTTGGGAAGGGAAGGGAAGGAAAAAGCTTTTATCTATCAGGGTTTTAACCTCATTACAATATAGTTCAATTACTAGATATCCTTACACAGACATAATGATGCATTGTACATAGTATGCATGTATGAATATAGCTTGAGAAAGATTATCCAGGCATACTACGAAGAACCTCTACCCTGTATGTGTAATCTGCAACTTTTAATGCTTTAATCAAAAAAAAAAAAAAAAAAAAAGTTTTGCATTTTTATGATGGAGTAGCATGACTGACACAAAAAAGAAGAGACTTTTAGACATGACTTTATGCAAGCATAGTCTGTGGCATTTGAAAATTATATTTTAAACCTAAATATGACTAACGAAATTATTGCATATATTTGTTTGGTTGATTTCTTTTTGGAGGTGTGGAGAGAATTTCAATATTTATCATTTCATCCTTTTGCTACATGGAAAGATATTTATAGCTGAATCGATCCTTTCTTCTCCTTTTACGAATCATCTTCTCACTGGTAGAGAAAGACGAGATATAGAAAAAAAAGTACCTATTTAAAGTTGTCTTTGTCCCAAAAGAAATGAGAACTCGCAAAGGGAGAAAAAAGACCTTTAAATAATTTGGTCCTAGCCCATTTTTAAGGAAATTGATTCAAAGTACTCCTAATTTATTATTTTATATGTAAGTTGTTTTACTTGTCTATAATATCTCAAATATATACATGGACCTGTGAATCGAGCTCTCTCAAAAATTCAAATTGAAGGGACTTGTAGGGTGAAGAAGAGCCACCAATTAGTGGATTTGATACTTTCATGATAATTATTATTATTATTATTAATAATATAATTTTGTCAAAGGGGGTCATAGTTTTGTGTACTCAAATATATAAATATTTGAGGAGATGGATGAAAGACGACAAAGTACATATAGAAAGATACAAAACATAATTAATTAAATGTGAGCCGTTGGAGGGAAGTTGAGTGTTTGTATGTAGATACTCAATAGAATGAATTTACTCGCTTACATACAAATATATATGTAGATACTCTGGTTATGAAGGGATCTAAAAAAATAATTATGAAAACAAAAATTGAAGATAACTTTGCTCTAAATATGTGTGCTTGTGTATAGTTAGTTACTTGTTTCTCCTTTCTTTTTCTTCTCTCCCGACCTGCCTTTCTATCTAGATATGACGTCATATCGTATATGAGCATACCCAGATTAAATCATACACACGATGGAGGGGAAACGAAGGGCATTTGTATTATTATTTTTATTTTTATTTATAGGAAGAAGTTTTTGAATGTCGGGGTTTTTTAAGAAAAGGAAAAGGCAAAAGAAAAAAAAAATACTTTGAAAGGAGCGAAGGAGTAAGTTTAGAGAGGGGGACGAGATATTTCTTAAACATGTGTGTATCTTAAACAATGTATGTAGGAGAGAGGGGAGAGAGAGAGAGAGAGAAGATTGTCTATGAGGCCTATGACGAAATATATGAAGTCATATATTGCAAATAATATTATTTTTCTTTCTTTCTATTTGTTCGTTTGTTTCTAAGGAGAAAATAATAGTCCTATACATAGTTATGCATGTAAGTACCTATATTCACAAACCACAACTAAATATTTAAAAAGAAAGGAGCTTTGATACTCTATGATTCATTGGGGAAATCCTATTCAAGGATAAGACATTACGTGCAATGAGATAACATTTCAAAGCTCAATAAGTAGTGTCGTGATTGACTTCTCCATCTGCATATCCACATGGATTGATCAGGATCCACGAAACCACGAAAAAAATTATTTATTTCTCTTTCTCACACATTAAAATAAGAAATAAAAACCTTGTTCCAAGATTCTACACAAAAACATGCCGAGGGACCAAGATTTTTGGTAGTAAGAAACATTTTCTCATTACTCAGCTCGCCTTTTTCTTAAGCTTTCTCACTCTAAGAGAACTTAAAAAAACGAGGAAGGATGATAATGGTAGAACACAAGGGACTTTTAAAATTACTCCTTACTCACCATATATGCTTGTAGTATGTACATATGTAGTAAATTTTGTTCAAATCGGCCTCATTAGAAACGGAATCTAGGGTTTAATGTTGTGCATTAAAAGGAATGAGGAATTTAAATAATGACGATTCCCTCATAGCTACTAAAGCATGAGATCAATAAATGTGTGTTATTTTGAGATAAGCATCTTATAAGTATTATATCTAAATATATCTAAGTATTTAAATACTCGTAATCCTTGCGGCACGATGACATTTGAATTGATCAATACTATAAAAACATACATACACATATTGTATGTAAGAAAGAAAGGATGCCCAGAAACCTTGTTGGCAACCCTGTACAAATATTACTCTCCAAAATGGAGCCAAAAATACTATGTAAGAAAGATATATTAAATGGACGCAACTCTATCCACGTCAAATATAAGTCCCAGTACGAGCAGATGGAATTAGTTTGAATTTATTGGAATACATTTTATCTACAACACATATGCTCTCAAAAATATCATTTACATAGATATTTCCATGAAATGATTTATGTGACTCTCTATATATATTCATTTTAAAGCCTTAGTCTTATCTAATGGGACTTGAAATCTAATAGAAAAGCAAAATAAAAATGTAAAGAAAATAAAAGATTAAAACTTTTAAAATATACATAAGATATAATAAGAAATATCTTCTACTTTTATTTATCACATGTATACATTACACATATGTAGGATAATCGGAACTGGTCCTGGCTTTGTAATTTCTGGGACTTGTTTGACGATCCTCGGGTATTGTTGGGTCTTAGACTAAATTTTTGTCTGTTTTATCCTTTCTCTTTTTTAGAAATAGATACAATTTGGATACTGCACCTACAATAGCACCCCCGTTAGACCGGATTTAAGGTGATGTAATTGAAATACACAGAGAAATTTTCCATCAATTTTATTTATTAAAATGTTTTCTGAAGGGCTAAGTATAGGATGTCTGCCATACTCAATTGACTCCACTCCATTAGATAGTCATAACTGACAGTCATGACCATGTATTGAGGAAGGGCCCATCTAGGCTGGTACATAAGGCCTTTTAAAGAACAAAATATAAAAAAAGAGTGAAAAAAACACCCAAGTATTTATTTTTACAAAAATAAAGCTTCCTGGGAGTAGGCAAAACCAAATGGGCACGCCATAAAATGACCAATCTGTGCGTATAAATTTGGAGTCGTTATTCAAATAAATTTTATTTTTCACCTTTTAAGAAATATTTAGATACAGAAGGAGACACTGGAACACACTTTTTGAAATATAATTGCAATGAAACTTTACATGATTATTCTGTATTATATCTATTAAACCAAGTACCAAACAATTCCAACACCCTCGAAAGAGCAGTACAAACTGGGTCAGACCTACAATTCATGCCATTTCTAGTCGTAGCTATGTAAAGAACGCCCAGATTCCCCATATTTTGTTTGTTCTCTGCCTTTCCTAACTCCTTGCCATGCCTTTTTCTTTTATTACATACATATTAAAAGTCTTTTGATGTCCACAAATACAAAATAAATAAATAAAAAAACAATAAGCCAAGAAATAAGCTATACGAATGGGAATGAATAAACTTGTATGTATAATTCTCTGAAAAGGGACAAGAACTCATGTACATATATATATACATACATACATACATAACATACATTATACAATGTTCGAGGGGAGACAGAGTATGTAACACAAATCTCTTTGGTTGTTAGTTGCTTTTCCTTTTATACAACTTTCTTTTTTATATACATACTTTTTTTTCTTTTTCTTTTGTTAAAAAAAGGAAATTGCACCAAGTAAAAATAAATATCTCTATATAACATTACATCATATAAAAAATAGCCAATTAAAAATAATGATGTCATAGTTAATCATTGTCTCAAAAGAGTTCCATTAAATATTGATGCTTTTTCCACTCTCCATAAATGCGTGTGTCTGTGTTTTTTTGGTTTTTTTCATTGAACTATTTAGAAATACTTATTTACATAAAGTTTTACTTACACTTTTGCAAAAACTTTAAAAAAAAACAAAAAACTCAATAAATATCAGAGTTTTATTGGACATTTCCTTTTGTCGGTCAAAAAAAAAAATGTAGAAGAAACGTCCCCTAATGAATTGGGAGAATGTTTTTATAACTTTTTTTCTCTTTGGAATTCATATTGGAATGTTTTTTTTTTCATTTTTATTTATATATTTGTTCATTAAGTCAACATGAATTGTGGTCACGTTCGATTCAAAATTGTACATCTCTTTGTTTTGTTTTTTATTGAATTGTTTGTATGGTCAAATGACAAAAACTTGAAAGTATTTTAGGCTTTGATAGATGCGGAAGTTTGATCTCTATATACTATGTTTGTATACCAGTCCTTGATTTGATATTTTTGTAGAATATTCTAACACTAATTACTTGAGACCTTGACTTGAACCTTTTGGCTTGAAGTGACTTGCTAAAAAAATGCATCAAGGCACAAAATATATTTTATAAATAATGATATTGTTCCTTGTTTAATAAATAATTATGTATATGCTCAAATTAACGCCAGGGATCCCTTATAATTTTACTTTTAAGAGATATAAATAAGGAACTTTTACTCACACTAGGTAGAATTGTCATTAATGCCACAAAAACTGGATTGACACTCTCAAAATAGGTAAATATGAACTCTGATTCTTCATGATAGATAATATTAAATCAGTCAAAAAAATATACGTATCAAAATTGCAGTTTTGGTTGATTTATCTGTCAAAGGATCGATTTTTAGATTGACATTCAAAAAGGGAGTTTCAGCACTGTAAACATAAACTTCTTAATATATATATATATATATATATTCTTTTCATTTCATTGCGTGGATCTTTAACATAAGAAACAATAAATCATCATTTTCAAAAAGATCCGTAGATTGTTGAATTGAAGGAATGAAGAAAAAAAAAAGGCGGAAGAATTATATGTAGTAATGCAACTTTTAAAGAGTTCAACAAAGAAAATAATTGTATATACTTAAAATAGCATCAGTCCAGTTTAATTTTCGGAATATTGAAAATGTTTGATACACTTTTAGGAGTTCATAAGAAACCTTCATACTTTTTAACTCCTCTCTAAGAGGGAGGCACGTACACTACTAAAATCTTATAAAAATGAATATAAATTCAAAAATGAGCAAAAAGAGAGACCATTCTTTCTTTTTCATAAAACTGTAATGTTATTTATAGGGAATTTAGTCCTTGGAGCGACCCGACAGCACTTCGGATGAAAGCTATTTTTTAATAAAATCACAATTATTTTTCCTCCAATGTGTAACGTTTTTTTTAATCATAAATAGTTAGGCTCGATTAATATACCAACGAGTCGATTTCATCAACCGATTTTAAACAATTTTAGATTAATCAACTAATGTTCCATACTATCACCGTTATTATATTTTCCCAAAAAAATAGGACTCAAAATCAACAATTTTTGTTTAAGCAAAAAATGAGACAAAATTTTTTTAATTACCACTTAACAATTGAAAATCCAAATGTGTTCTATATCTAAAATTTATTTTACACTTACTTAATTAGTATTTGTATCCTTTTTGCCAATCAGATTCGTAGTTAGGTTTGCAGATTGGAGGAGGAGGGGGGGGGGGGTTATTTACCTATTCAATTTTCATTTTTTATTAGACTTTGGAACCTCAAAGTCCAAGCCAAAAAAATTATCCAAGCCTATAAAACGCAACAATAAATACTAAAATGTTAATACCAGGTTTTTAGGCTATGATTTTTTAAGGCAATGGCTTTAAAAGGTAACAATACACAACCACGGTGATAAAAACAATGGTTAAAATTTTATTGTAGATTCCAAAACTGTTGAAACAATTTTCATACTTTCTATAAGTTGTTTGGATTTTGCGT
Organism: Lepeophtheirus nordmannii; assembly: GCA_963680855.1. Lineage (NCBI taxonomy): Eukaryota > Metazoa > Arthropoda > Copepoda > Siphonostomatoida > Caligidae > Lepeophtheirus > Lepeophtheirus nordmannii. The sequence continues at coordinate 29,516,727 of OY804522.1, read as the reverse complement.
CTCCAGATGGGCAACTTTTTTTAATGTACAGTTTTTGAGAAAATTTGGACCGTTTTACTAATATTAAAAATAGTTCAAGGATGAATTATGATATCAAACAGGGACTTTACAGTTAGTTTTATTAAAAACAATATGACAGATATAAATATCTCCTTGTTGAAAATGGAAATAAATATACTGGGATTGAGTAAATATACAACGAATAACGTGCATAAAACATTTATTTCTTTGCCAATTTCCTTTAAAATGTAAGTTTTAATTCTTATAGCGCATTATTCAACAATTGATAACAAATGTCTTGGATATCTAACACATACTTTACCTAAATTATATATTTTTAATTTATCCTTTTTAGAACAACCCATGCGAAATTACTTGAACTTAACAAATGTACTAATAAAATTAAACACAATATCCTGAGCTACTTCTATGAATATGTAAATTTATGAAAAAAAATTGACAGTGTCTTTGATTAAACACCAAAAATTGAAGTACTTATTTATTAATAGAGAATCTATTTTTGTGTCAAAACCTTTATTATTCACAAAATGGATAAAAACCATTAATACTTTAGGTAAATTGTTTGTGACGTTTGTTTTAAAAAGAAAGTTCTAAGTGTTCTAAGCCTATATCAAAATCCATTGTACTTTTGATAAAAAAGTTTGTGATGAATGGTTATACCATTAATAACAACGTTCTTTCTTCATCAATTTGTGATTACTATAGAGAAATACCACATAGATATTCTAAGGAATCATTTGACTTAAAGTTACCTTCAATTATCGATTAAATATTTTTTTTAAATAGAAAAAAGTTTAGCTCTTTTAAGCAACTATATAAAAAAATCAGAATCTAGAAATTCACTTAGAAACTTTGTTCCTCTTTAGATAGAATATGTTAAGTCAATTCTTTTTAAGTTGCTGTCATTTATGAGAGTTCTATTGTTTCTTTGGACTTTGACAATTAATGAAATTTAAGTAAATACATCGCTTTTAATTGCCTTTTATTTCTCAAAAAACTAAAAACTAGCATTAAATCCTATATGTGCCACCAACACCAACCATCAATAAAATAAATACAAGGGCCAAAGGTGGTTTATTTATAGTTATTTTTACTTTTAGGGTCTGGAATCTTAATGTGAAAGGGCAAAAAATTTGGTTATTTAAGGATAAATTATCGGTTTTTAAACCCAGTAATAGTTGCTATCGGCCACAAAAAATGTCTCCATATTCGTATGTACGACCCTGTATATGCATTTTATTGCAATTTGATCACCTGCTATATATATGTAGACATATATTTTCATACTTTATAATAATTAAAAATAAAAGACTTTTGGTTTTCTTATAAAAAGAAGATATTATATATATATATTTAAAATATTATTACGGTTTTTATTTAACACTATTCTTGACAAACGTATTTGTATAATATATTTTTATTCATATATGGAATATATTTTTGTTAATTGTTTATATATATATATAATTATTTGTGATACAAAGCAGAAATTAAAGATAATTCAAATAAATAAAACTTATATATATATATATATATTGTAATAAATTAATTGAATTGGCATTCAAAAAAAAAAAATACCAGGTGGAGTTTTAATATATATTTATATATATATATTTGTTTGTGAAGACATCAGAGAGATAATTATTAAAGAGTCAGGCTTTTCCATCATCATCATCTTCATAATTCCAGTGTCTTGATGTCCAGCATCATCCAAAAAGGAGTTGCAGTATGTGTAGTTCATATAGAATTTTGTGTGTGTGTGAGTAAGTGGTCACGTTGTGCCTTCATTGATTTTTTTAAATTATTATTTTTTTTGCGTTTTTTTGTTTCTTTGTTTGTTTTTAAAGTGCTGTTCCAGGGAACAAGAGACATTTTGTAGCAATGAACATAGTACATGGTATACTAAAATATAATAACATATTAAAAATAGGTGTATTAATTATGTATATAAATTTGAAAGAAATTTAGTATTTAGCAAAAAGTGACTACGAACTTATAAATATTATTATTTTTAATAGTAAATACATATTCATGCTGTAATTATTTTTTTATATATTTTAAATCTACAATTTAGCCAAAAAAAAAAAAAAAAAAAAAAAAAGATATACGTAAATAACTTCCACTTTTTCACAATTTCATTTCATTTTTTTTTTTTTTCTGATTGTCTTCTTGGATCTATGCATTTTTTTCTTCTTCTTTTTTAATTTCTTCACAATTTTTGTACCCTGAATTTGTGTAACAAAAAGAAAAAAAAAGGAGCCAAATGTTATATATTATTATGAAGTAGGAAGAGAGGGGGAGACCCCCCCCCCTTTTTTTTTATTTTGTGTGTATATATATATATATATATATATATATATTTATGAAAGTCGATAAGCGAAAGCAAAGACTTCTATGATGAGATTGATGATAAATTTTGAGAAGAAGTTTGTTTGTTTGTTTTTTTTTAAGTAAGAAACTGCAATTCTTTTGTGAGTTTTTCTTTTTTAATCCATGTGGCAGTGAGTTATACAATTATTCGAAGAAAAAAAAACAAGTTTTATCTGTGCACATTTCATTTGTCGTATTGTTATTTATAAATATGTATATAAACGATATTAAAAAGCATTTGGAAAGGTAGAGGAGATGATGACGTCACACTCTTGCTCATGTTTGGAGAAGTTCCAAATCTTTGACACTACTACTAAATACAACAACGACTATCTCCTTTTTACTGTACATACTGTGTAGATAGGTAGATAGGCTGATACATCCGTAGAATTCGCCAAGGTACGTTTCTCTTAGGTCTTTTTTCTTGCTAATATAGTTCATATGCATACATAGAGTGTTCTTGTTCGAAGAGGCAGTTACTTACTTGTATGTAGCCTTCACTAAATAACGCCTTTCTTTCTATTTTTTCAAAAGCATTTCACCATAAATCATGATTATTAATTTCCTTTTGTATTAAACTTATTCCTATTTTTGTTTTTGTTTTTTGCATTAATTGAAGAATTTCACTAAGATTTCACGACTAAAACATTTTGAGAGTTTATGAGACAATTTTGAAGGGTCATTGTTAATTTTACGTAGATTTAATATTTATGTATATGTATATAAAAAATATTTATGAAGAGTCTCAGAAAAGATGAGGGTGGGTGGTTGGTTGGTTGGTTGGCTTGATTTTGTAGTTGTTGTTTCTTTTTGTCTTCATTATAATAATTGCCGTGTTGAGCCCCCATAAAACCAGAGAGAGAAAGATATATGTACATAAAAGCAATTACTGAAGATTTGAAACAGCTTTTACCGTCAATTCATTATGGATCATTAGCTCTAAATGTACAATACCCAAACGGTCCATTCTGCTATACACAATGTTTTGAGCCCATGCACGGCATTCGATGTGTATAAGTCGTCCAATGGCTGGCTTTAAGAATTGAACAGCCACAATGGGGGATAGATAATTAGGTTGATTAAGATAGGGGAAATAGCGATCTGGGAATCCTCTTGAGGAAGGGAAGTAAGCGATTGGGCCTAGAGACTCAATATCTCCAGGATTTTCTCCACGACAGTGAATCCAGACTTGCTCTTTATTCTCCATACTATCTACATGCTTCTTCAACTCTTCTGGTGCATCCTCAGGGAAATCCTGTGCACTTGTATAATGATTATTTTTAAGCCCATAGATGCGATTTAACTTGAGAAAGATGCAAGGCTGCCCTGAGGAGTAGCCATGTCCTTCTTCAGCACAATCTCCGAGTGTAGAAACGTCAAAGCTACAATTTACTTCCTCACCATCATTTTCTTTGCAGACTGAGCTATTGATAGACTCATAGGTCTGTAGGAAGCTCTGGGATCGGAAGGCCCATTCTGAATAGCCAGGAATGTTGTTGGTTGACTCTATAGAATCCTTGTTGAAAAGTATAATTGAGGAGTCAATATTTTGACTGTCTTGATAGGGACGGAGTCCCAGTCCGGGAGAACTCCCAATGATCCCGTTAGCGTTCTGCCATTTAGGAGTATGATTATCGATTGTGAAAAAAAACACGAAGAGCATTAGAAGCCAGAAAATCGATAGGAAAATGTAGTAAATGATATAAAAGACAATGATTTTGAGCCAGGACATGGGGGTTCGCCCCATAATTGCACCTCTTTGAGGATCGTAGAGAAACCAACGAAGGGCTTCAAGTCCATGGCGTTCCACGGGTTTAATCGCTGTTCCACCTAAAGTATTTGGATGCTCCAATGCAGCTTGTGGTCCACAACCTCGTCCCATTTTTATTTACCTTTTTTGAAGATCGGATCTGAAATAAGGGAAAAAAGAAAAAGAAAACATGGAGAAGGATCAAAATAAATAGATTCAAGCACTTGTGTAGGTACATACATGGATAGACTGACATTTAAGAGTGCATTTGTCTATGGAGAAAAATTTGAAGGAGTCACTCACAATGTACATAGGTATATGTAGTCTTATATTTAAATTCCATCAACATAAAACAAAACATTTGTTCAATTGAGTTTATAAAAGGAATTCCCCCCACCCCCCATTGTCTCTCATCCTCAAGTAATACCAAGTATTTCTTAAAAGCTACTATGACGTCTTTAAGAATATGATGTTGTCTCCGTCATGAAATGAGGAATGTTTCGAGTATATGTAAGTAGTAAAAAGGAAGAAAAAAAAATCCTATGAAAAATTCAATTTCATTACTTAATGCAATATATGTATATACACACGACATTATCTCTCAATCTTTTCTCTCCCAAAGAAAGAAAGAAAGAAATACTGTGGAATTAATCTTCATTAAGAGTTGGGAATTGTTTATCAATGCTACATAACAAGAGTTCAGAGCACTTGGGTACATGTAGGGGGCATTATGTAAAAATAAATAAATGACAAGAAAAGACATTACTCTACATAGTATTAGAACTGTAGGCAAGATAGGGAATTAAGCAATTTAGATATCCTGCATGTTGTTGTTGCAGTATGATAATAATTCTAATTAAATCCAGTATTTTTCAAATTGATTTTTTTATTAGAGAAAGCTTCTACGTTCTATGTAAGTATGTACATATGAACATTTATTTATTTAATTTTTGTCTTCCTCTGTCTCTTCAATCATCTGTCCTTCCTAAAATAAACAAAAAACTCCACATAGTTTCTCATGCTCATTTGCAAAACTTTGGACACATAGGTAGATAGCGATACAAATACTACATATATATATATATATATATATATATATATATGAGTACGCCCTATGTATGTAACTGGGATATGTAGCTTGCCCCCTCTTTTTACAGAGATAGTTTTTCATGAAAGCCTAAAATATACTGCCGCCAACTTTTCCCTCCTTATTCTTCCTTTTATTATTTTTCCCCACTCTTCACCTACTACTTAAATAACTACTAGGTAAGTAATTACTTACATAGGTAGGTGGAGGAGGGGTGACTCTTCATAGTCAAAAAGTACTTACCTATGTTGTAGGTATGCTGTATGTACATGCTTTGAAAATTGAAATTTGTTTCCTTTTGACGTACAATGACGATACTGCTTTCTTAAATTCAAAAATTGTTGTCTTTTTCAACAATGTGCCCAAAAGTATGTTGTACTACGACTACATAGGCTAGAGCACTTATGCACATATGTATACATACATAAGAGGGGAGCGGAGTGGAGGGAGGGAGGGAGGGAGAATTGAACACTCAAAAAGGAGTGAAGAGTTTCACTGATTAGTACCTAATACATACATAGTGTATGCCCTAGATTGATTTGTAGGGTAGAGAGGATGTGAAATAGGTAATTATCCTTGGTAGAGTTCAAATATTGCATCATTTGATTATACTAAAGAAGAGAGAGAGAGGGGGGAGAGAGAGAGAGAGAGAGAGGGAGGGAGATATGTAGAGAGAGAGAGAGAGAATCAAAGTGGAAAGGAGAGGAAGAGATCCATCAAACAAATTATATAGTAATATTTACTCTAACATGAATGTACTCTTATCTATCCTTATGTATATATGTATATTTCTGTACATAAATATGAGTTAGTCAACTTACTTGTAAGATCACAAAAAATATAAATTTCTTGTTGAATATATGATCACTATACTATGTATGTATGAATGTAGTTTTGAAATTCGTTATAATCACAAATAGATGATGAAAAAACGTATTCTTTTGAAGGGAAAAGCACTGACGGATTTCACTAACACGTTCATAAATATTTTATTATTAATAAATAGCTATACAGGTATATTGCTTGAATTCAATATGCATGTATATCATCTATATATTATATATAATATATTGTATTTATTATATCTCTAGGTATGTCTGTCTCTCGTTTGATTAACACACCACACACAAATAAAAGTTTCAAAGGAGAAGAAATAAGAGAGAAACAGAGAAAAAGAAAGTGATGGGATGGAGGGAGACTTTGAACTAAAATCTGAGCCGTCTGCAATCGAAATGAACCTTGGTGAATATAAAAAAAGGAAAAAAAAATTCGAAAGGCTTTTTCCAATTTCTTCTTCTCTCTTCTCGTTTCTTCTCCTTTTCCTTTTTTTTTTTTTTTTTTTTTGGTGTGTGAGTGTGCCTTCTCTATCAAGGAAAGCCAAAAGTACATCTTGTTTCAATTCTCTCTCTCTCTCTATTATACAAATAAATGTCCTTATTAAAAAATTCATATAAAAATGATTTTTTTCATAAAATCGAATCCCAAATTCCACTTAGATATGTATGGCAAAGTAAGTATACTATATATAGCCTTTAAAAAAATCATTATTCCTTGAAAAACTCTGTATTTAATTTACCGATTTCCTTCATATTTTGTCAAATTTCCCCCTGGTAAGTAAGACCTTTTAATTCTCTTTTCCTACCAAAGAATATCCTCCTTTTTCCCTCTATTCTTTACTTCTTATTGAGGCTGTGGGCACTATTGAGAGGACATGGGAGGAGAGAGAAAGAGAGAAGCTGAAGAGGAGACAATATGGAGATGAGTTGATAATCTTCATCTTTTTTTTTTTTTTTTTCGTTTCGTCTTTAATATTAATAATAACATCAGATTTAAAAGTTCTTGGGATTGTTTTTTTTTTTTGAGTAGATGAAGAACCGAATAAATTCATATGAGTATAAGTTATACATATATATACCAGAATACATTATAGGTAGAGGTGATCCTTCTTCGTTTTGTTTGCCAAATGATTTCTATAGAACCGTTTTCTCCTCTCTCTCTCTCTCTCTCTCTCTCTCTCTCTCTCTCTCCTATGAAGTCATTTGAAGGTCATTTATGGGTTTTTTTTCTTCTCTTCTTTAAGTATGTAGGTATCTATTTAGAAAAATGCTTTAAGAACTTGTTGATATTTTATTCCATGGACACACGTACCCACTACCAACAACAACCTAAGGGTTCATACTGGATATTTTTTTTAGAAGAAATACATTTGTTATTGAAACGCTTTCTAAAAAAAAGTATGGCCCTAAGTGAAGGTTAGTACATACGAAAAACATGGTTTGAAGGGTAATTTTATTGTTATGACTCCTTATATTTTGTTATGATACTATGAGATAATTGTTTTATCTTTTTTAAAAAATACAAATATGTATACTGCTGTATTTGTGGTTGAGTCTACTAAATCGTCGTCATACATTAGTAGGTACTTAACTAAGACTATGACAGCTGATCCATAATTTTGTAATCCATTAAATAATTTGTTCGTAGCCTCTGTCATTCGTCTCAGTGGTGATTTTAATTTTGTTAATCTGCCCCTTCAAGAAAATAAACTTTTCTTGAAATAAAAAAAACACCCTTCAAATAAGATTTTTTTTTTCTTTTTGACAAAGCGATCTGAGTTGAATATGATAATTAATTAATGTCGTATTTAATAACATTAATCACGATATATGTATATAGTAATCGAAAGAGTGCCAATCTTTGCATTAAATCATTGTGATTCAAATAATATGTATGCATTATTCTTCCCTCACTTCGTCTCGCTTAGATTTGAATTTTTTTTTTCCACTCATTCAATCCTACATGTGTGCCATAAGTTTGTACAATATGTTTTCCTAAGTTTTGTTTATAGACCCCCTCTACAAGGATGTTGAAAAAATTATATATTATAAAAATATGCACAGTAGTTTTATTTACCTACCATTTTCTACATGTTTTTGATGCCACACGCCATTTTTAAAATTTTTCAAATTAACTGCTTTCAAACACATTTGTGACTGGAGTTAGTAATTTTGACATCATTTTAAGGAAAACATGGTATATTTTATAAGAAACTACATATACATAGATATGTATCAAACCATAGTCTAAATTAAAAGCTATTTTAAAGTCTCATCGTCTAAAAACTGTATATACATACATGACACCATTATTAATATCTGCAATTTATAATTTTGCTGCCCTTCCTCTGCACTTTTATCCCTATTTGTATGAAATTCTTTGAATTTTCAAAATGAAGCATCGACACTCAATGATTGTAACCTTTCTTGAACTATTATGAAATAATCTCCTAATAAAGTTAAATCTCTTGGAATCATAAATAAAATATATTGAGCCTTGGAGTAAGAGCGGGAATTGGACTGTTTTTTTGGGCTTTTTTGATAATAAGATGTTAAAAGAATTGAAAAAGGATGGAGGAAAGTAGTTGGTTGAGAACTGATTTTTTTTGTTTGCACCATCTTTGTTTTATACAAGTATTCAATCCTTCGTTCTTGAATTTTCCTTGTACATCCATACTATATAAATATAAGTATAAAAGTTCTAGGCCATGGTTAATTTGAAATTTGATTATTATTGTACACTGAGGAAAAAAATAATAAGTATCATTTAAATCTTTAAATAATGCATTTCTTTTCAATAAATCAAAAATCAATATCATATAACTTTTCCTTCGCCTTTAACGATACATTGCGTCTTATTCTGATATCCTGACATTTATTGCATCTCTCAAACTTTCTTCAACAAAAGAAGAAAAACCAAAAAAAAGACCCATAATCATTTAGATATTAAGACAGTTACGTATTTTGTCTAGCAGTTGTATTATTATTTATTTAATAGTTGAGGTATTCACAGCTTAAGGAGAGATAATTTGAGTCTAGAAAACTGATATAACAATAGTTCAAATGTATTTTTGTGTCGATCCTAATTAAGGACCGAGAACTAAAATCTAGTCCATTTATTTACTACTTTTCTAGGAGGGGGAGAGTTTTCCTGCAGAAAAGAGCTCGGATACCACACTTTGAAAATTTAGAAGATTGAAAATGGTTAATTGTATGAACAAAAAGGTACCACATTATATTCAGAAACTGAGGCTGATCAGAAATGGTAATCCCCCCCCCCCTCCCCAAAAAAATAAAAAAAAAACGAAAATATTTATTTTCTTAAATTTCATTAAAAAGATTTAGCTTTGATAATAATGAGTAAGAAATTATTCTTAGGACTGAGGATCTCAAGTATCTATCTTTTTTTTATGCACAATATTGGACTTGACTATAAAAAATAAAAAAATAGTACCAATACAACACTAATATAGTAATATTTGTGTTTAGTCTAAAGCCCATCAGTCTGAATTTCTCTATTCCAGGGATTTTCAATCCAAGGCCCTTTAAGTAACCAAATCCATCATTTAATTAAATATGAAAAATAAAATGTGAATTGAAGAATCAAAGGAACAAATAAAGAGTCATAACACTAATATAGGATTTTCCAATCGCTAAAGATACATTGTCAGATAGATTAATCTAACTCATATATAAGTACGAAAATCTTCGATGTGCTTAGAGTGTTGTTTTACTACCAATTACCTATTAACATTGTCTAATCTCGTCCAAACCTTTTTTCCGCAAGACTTTTTACTCTAAACATTTTTTTCTTAGGAAATTGCGTCCCAAAACAATTTCACTCAAGGTCATTTTGCCGAATTTTATTTATTAATAAGACTTTTAATTATTTAATTAGTATTTGTAATTAACTATGTACTAGTTCTTTTGATTTTATTATCTTAAAATGTGACTTTTATAAATTTGAATTGTACCAAATGGTCTTTTTTAAGGTGATTTTGCCCTCATCATTTCGATACTGATTGAACTCACTATAAGTACGGATCTTTCCGTTGTATTCTCAGCTTCTAAAGAAAATAAAAACAAGACGAAATACATAAATGTGTTCAAATTCTTTGATATTCATATAGGTTTTGTAAGCGAACACTATTCAATGAAGTTTTTTGAACTTTATGCTATTTTAACTTAACCATTTGTCAAATTATTGTGAAAGAACGTAGACAAATCGACCCGTGACAAAAAAATAAATTGTACTTTTTGTATGTCAGTGGATTAATGCCATGTTTTAAAAAAAAAATCATGAAATAATTTATAAAAAAGCGTTTATTAACGGATTGTATATATATATATATATATATATATATATATATATATATATATAATATAAGATTCGTCGTGGTTCATGAAACAGAAGCAAAGGAAAGAAAATGAGGCAAAAGAAAAGAAAATCAATTCAAAATGTTCTTGAGTTATGGATCCAGAATAACAACAATAATAAATAATCTGGGATAAGATATAAATAAAAATATTTGGACAGAGAATAATGATAGCTTTTTTTTCTTTCTTTTTGGTTCCCCATGTTTGTTGGATACTTATATTTTTTTTTCCCCGTTGATAGATGAATCGGAATTATTGACTTAGAATATATATGTACATACATGTTTGTAAATGGGGCGTAACTAATAGTGAAAAACGTGAGAGGTGCATTAACGGATATGTCAATAAATACAATACGTAGTAGTGTACAGCAACTGCTTCATTTTAATTTACTTTTCAATAGCATCTTTCAACTTTTACTGGGTGCTCAAAAAGTCTTTCGAATGGATCAGCAATTAATTATTCTCAATTTATTAGTCAAAATTAATTTGAATTGAATTAAAGGTTAAATATGTATAACGTTTTAATAGGAGATGGATCTGGACAAGGGGTTTCACTTAAATGACGTCATATATTAATGGCATAAAAACAAAAAAGGAAGAGCCAGTGGATCCTTGGCTCCTCCTCCTCCCCCCCCCTTTCCAGTGCTCATGATCTGGGCTCCATCTTCTTCCACTAGGATTTGAGGCTCACAATGCTATTGTGATGAAATTGACAGGTCCTAGAATCCAGATTTCACCAAATACTGTATTCAAAAGGACTGAGGTCTTGTGTCATATTTTCTAACATTCAGTTTTGCACAAAAGAGGCTGCTGGAAAATGGATCATTATTTATTTTTTTAGTTCTCTGTAATCTTGGTAATCACAAGTATGCCGATTTGTCGGCTGTCGTTAATACTATATATATTTTTTAACAATCTGCATACTTATTGCTGCATTGTTTATGTTTTAGGTACAAAAAAATATTTTTTTATTTTTATCAGCGTTTTTTAAAGTACTTTTTGCATGCTATCAAACTTTTGGAGTCTTTATTTTTCGATTTTAAATATTTTTATTGTATGTAGATATGCAGTTTAGTGTGTTTATCTTTTAAAAAATATATACGTGTAGAATTATAATAAAACTTAAGAATTCTGTACAGATATTTATTTGAAGAACTTATTTTAATGTCATGAAGTCTGGAAATAATCTAGTTAAGCTTTTGTAGTCCATTTGTTGGTCCTACTAACATAACCCCTTCCAGTTTGAATAATCAATTAATTATCGGAGGCATAACTCTGTTTTTGATCCTGTTAAGTAAGGAAAAATCTAAAAAAGGCATAACAGGGTTGGTAAATTAGGCCTATGGTTATCAAACCTTGAAAAAAATAAATATACTAAAGGACGTCATAATCAAAATAAAGACTGGTGAGAATATTCCTTTTAAAGAAAACCAAGATAATCCAAGAACTTATTGATACTCTTGTCAAAGAAGTTGAAAGTAATTGTCGAATTTCTATTTAGAATTTTATCCTTGACCTTGATACCTTTCGTCTGGTATCACTGAAATCATAGTCCATCATAAGCTTAGCCTTAGAAAAAAGTATGTACTTTGGTTATGGTAGCTTTAGACAGAACAAAAACAAAAATGTCATCTCTTTATATTTTTGGGTAAAAAAGACTTATGGTAATTTTGAACAGTACAGTCACGTTTGGACTAGTTTCCACATTCAACATCAAAATGTAGTTGGAAACATAGCTGGACATAGTTCTCCTGTCTTAGTAAAAGATCGTATCCATGCCTCCAAAACCAAACAAATGGCTCTTGTTTTCTTCAATAATCAAAGAGGCGCCATTGGCAATGTTAATTATATCAATAAAGTCCATGTCAACAACAGTTTATGTAGAACTGTTGGTTTTTGCACAGGGAAAATGAATGAACTAGACCGTTCATACAGGGTCCATCCCTTGTAGTTGCTCATGAAAAATGTAAGAGTGATTGAACATTCTCTTCTTTATTTAACAGTAGGAATGTTCACAGATTACCAAAAAGGGGGTTTGAGTAGAATACCTTTATGAAATAGGATGTATCTACCTGTCTGAATAAAATTTTAATTCGAATAAATATAGGATCAAAATACATATGCAAGATATATTATTATGTATAAACTATATGCGTATATAATTTTTATATCTGGGAAATGATTCTCTAGTGGTTTTTTTGTTATATGTGGTTTTGGTTCTGCAATTATTTATGCTTCATAGATAGATAGATAGATAATATAAAAGTTGTTATGAATGCTTAAGATATCTCAGATAATTGATTGTTCAACGTGTTATAATAGATACACCTCAAATTTCTGCATATTGGTAACATATGTAGTTAAATCAAGGAGATTCAAATAAACGTTTTGGTTTGATATTACTACAGTTATACTTCGGATTGTGAGTGCTTTGGAGTGATTTATCAATCAACCTAAAATTAGAATATGATGCCCTGACCCTTCAACCTTTTGTAACTGCACACTCTGAGACAAACCTTTGAATGGTAGCAGAACATGGTTTTGTTGCAAAAGTAAGCTCTGAGTAATTTTAGGATTACAATCACTTTAATACAGTGTCTATTTCAGAATAAGCAGAGCATTATTATTATTCGTGCAGGTTGGAAAAATATACATACATACATCACAAGAGACTTCAATTTTACATCAAAGAGCAGACTGTGTACTATTCTACTCTATACATTAATAAATAACTCATAAATATTATGAAATACAAACGTCATATTGTTTTTTGTTTTTTTCCTTTGAAGAAAAATCCCTTGATTTATAATATTTTTCTGAGTGAATAAAGTGACGTAATAATTGATATTTCAATCTTTCACAAGAGTAATTGGAAGGAAATGCCTAACTATCACCAACTGATTTTGATTATGTTTTTTGTTTGTTTTTTCTTTTTCGAGAAAATTTTTTGAGAGAAACATTAAAGATTTTATTTATGAAATTGAAAATAAATAGATGCTATTTACAATTTTGATCTTCAAAGTCTTAAGAGTGTGAACTGTTATTTTTACGCATAAACGTGGGACCAGTAACGTTAATATCGCAAGGTATGAGAGCCACCATACCTTGTCCTTTAGAAAACATTTTAATAAATCAAATTGATGGAAAACTACTTGATATATATATATATATAGAAACTCCGTTTCTGTAATTTGCTATACCTGGATTTTGACTAAATTGACGCCACTGAACGGGACAAGGTCGGTTTTTCTTATTATACAATGAAAGCAAGTGCCCTAGGCCCTACGATCAAATGCACAAATCATGGTCACCTTATTTTTTTTTATTTTTTTTAAAGATTAATACATACATTTCAAAAGTTATTGTATAGAAAAATCAAAATTAAATTTCAATTTAAAAATACTAAATGGACTTACACATGTATCTTTGCCTCATGCCCCACATACAGTACAACTGGCCCTGGAGCTGGGCCCGATAACTATGTTTCTTTCCCTAATAGGAACCACGTAACAGGAGAGGCCATTCTTTTCCTTTTACTCCATGGCCCAATCTAGAAGTCCTTTCCTTTAAAAAACAGAGTCCGTCTTACTACATCAATCACAGGGATTCTATTCATATTATGTATTAGAATTTGTATGATTTGCTCTACATATATAGGCTTATGTACCACATATAATTACCAAAATATTCATAAAAAGAGGAAGGAATGGGGGGGGGGGGGTTCTATGTATAAATGTTTGCGTAAGGATTATGTTTATGCAGATGATGGTTTAATGATTAATGAGTAGAACTCAAACCAAATAACATATGTTTATACACAAACCTATGATATGTATGTAATAGACGTAGGCATACAACAAGTTTGGTAGAAAAACAAAAAAGGTACGTTCTTTTTTAGAATAACAATGATTTGTGGAACAGGGTACTCTCTTCGTCTACTTTTTTTATTTTTTTTTTAGCAAGATGATCTATCAAAACACATAAATAAATAAGTACCTAATATACTATGAGTGCAACCATGTATGAATTCAAGTATATCATTCATCTAATTGTATACCACTCAAGTTGTTTATCAAATACACTCCAACGATCCTCTTACATATCCTAAAATTTAAATTTGTGCAAAATTTCCTCATACATTTTGATTTCAAAGAATTTTATAAAGTTTTAAAGTCTATACTGAAGCACCGATTGAACTCGCTTTGCTTTTATATCTAAATTATAGGCTAGTAAACAATTGCCCCATGTTTTTATTTTATCAAATTGGTTCACTATTCTGACACTTTTTACTTAACTTGGGTCAAATACCTACGGTGCCCACTGATTTGTAGATTATAAGGACTTTAAGCAGTTATCTCAACAGTCGGCAGCAGTTGATATTGCTGACAGTTTCTTTCTCTTTCATGCAACCAGACATGGTTAAGGAAAATATGGAGAAAACTTCCTTTTTCAAGATCCTCTACATAGTCCATTAGAGTCAGATAGGTTTCATTGTAATTAGCTATTGAGAATCAGTTGGGATCAATCCTATGAGACAACTAACTAGTTACCATAGAGACAGGCAGGGATCCACAAATACTGATGTAATAAATTGTGACTCAATGGTCGTTACTCTCCTTGATGACGCAAACATGGGCAAATATAGAGTAATGTAATATCAAACACAACAATCTATGTATATAGAATAACTGATATGTTCAGTACAGGGTCTCAATGGTCACCTCATTCAATCTAAATATATATTTAAAGCCTAATTTCCCTGAATGAACATTTTTCTAAATTTGTATCATATAGTAGTGAACAAACAAAAATTGATCGATATTTAGTTTTTGATGCCCGTATCTGAGTGGCAATTTCAAAAGTATATAGAATTATCTTTTAAAATCCCCACAATTGAAATTAATTTATTAAATCCATTCAATTAAAATTCCTGAGAAGGAAAGCAACGTTTTAAGAGAATTTCATAATTGATATTAGTTTTTCCTGCATGTTGTTCGATATATAAGTATACATGCAACAATAGTTTTTTTTGTGTCAAGAAAAATTCGATGCAAAGATTTATAGAAGAATTTATAAATCATATAACTTGTTCCTTTATATTCCTATATTTTCAGAACTATTTATAAGTAGCATAAAAGTAGTTATTACTTTTCCTTTCGAGAATATAATTAATTATTATTTTTATTACATATTTTAAAAGTATTATCCAACAACCAGTTTGTAATAATTTGATATCTTACAATGTTTGGATTTTTCAAGTGGTAAAGTTAATCCATTAATGAATAAAGTAAAAGATGATGATTTGTTGTAATCAGAATATGGAAAAGTATACCAAACAAATACAATACCAGTTGGGTGAAGCTATGAATGAAATTTATTTAAAATAAAGATATGAAATGAATACTTAAAAAACCACTATTAAAATTGTGGTTTTTTATGTTGTAGTTTTGTATTATTGATAATAATTAATTATAATTATCGGTAATACCTAATTATTTTTTTTAGTTTACGTTAACTATTTTTCTTTTATGAGTCAGAAGAAAGAGACTTCAAGTATTTGCATATCTTGTTTGAAAATGAAGAAGGTGTTTTCGGAATTCTATGAAATTCAGAAATAAATACTATTTTTATGATATTTCATATTCTATTGACCTTGAATATCATCTATAATTAGACATGAAAAAATTGAGCCATTTTTAATCTGGATAAAAATCATCAAAAAAATATGGTAATTCTGGCAGACTGAGAATCAATTGTTTATGTTTGAGCCTTCAATTAAGGGAGGGAATAAAGAAGTTGTTAGTATTTTGCGACTTTATCTCAGAGAAGATTTTTTTAACCCATGGTTTTTATAAACACAAAAACTCACAAAAATAGATTAAGAAATCATTCCCTATAATAGGTGTATTATTTTAGCTCATTTATAAAGCTAAAGAACATATCTATTTACCAGATGTGGCTTCAATGAGAATTAAAAAAGAAAGATGACAATTTAAAAAAAAATCAAAGATATAATACAAGTTGCCAGTAGTCAACTGAGATGATTTAGGAGCGCTCAACTTGCCGAGGAGGGCTCTTTTTTCCCATCTTTAATCAAACAGAATTACTTTAATTCAAGTTCCTTTCGCTTTTATAAATTCTTGTTTTCTTGGCTGGATAAAAACATTTTAAACTTCTTTGCAATCATAAATGCAAATCAAGGATTGAATATACACATAGACATCTATGGACACTTAGAGCTCTTCATCGAAAATTTCGACTCACTTGAAGCAGTCATTTTGTAGTTTTGTCGGAACAAAAAAAAATGCGACGAAGGAACTAAGGATGTGTCAGTCCCAATATTTTGGCGTTCCGTCATGACACAAAAGCCCCCTCATGGAACAAAATTTGCTGAAGGACAACCTCCAGATATCAGTCAGTTACATTATTATTAATCTATATCTGCTATATTTAGGTATAAACATTCAATTTTTATAAGAATAATAAATACTTTTAATAAGCATAATTTAATAATAACGGCAAACTTATCTTGTGCCATGATGAGCTTTTTGGAATAAACAAAAATATATACATTGTATTCTCCCCTCAGCTATTTTGATCAGTTGGCCCATTTGATTTAAAGTAACTGGCTCAATGTGTTAAGAACTCAAAGATGGCATTATTATTATTATTGATTTTGATATATAAATATATATATATATATATAATACATATATTAAATCAAGGATTGCACGTCCTTTTTGTTGAATTGTTGAATATTATACAAGTATTTATGATTGATTTGGGTATTGGTAGAATTTATCAATATATAATATATCTAAATAATGACTCTGACCAAGATTAAAAAGAAAAATACAGGAGAGTAGCTACCATATGTTTTTTCAAATTTTTCCTTCCCCTTTTGAGTATACAAAAAAGCTCAACGTGTATATATTATATATGAAAGAAATTTAAAGTTTTCTGAATTTCATAGGTAAATTGAATTACTTTACTGCAATATTAGTGATGTTGATGAATTATGGAGGGAGCTTTAAACGTTTTTCAAGGAATGATAAGTATAGAGACAGTCCATTGTAAGTCCCATACTACGGTCCAATACAATTTTCCTCACGACGAGCTTTTTGGGATAAACAAAAACAGTATGTATGCTCTCTTCAGCTGATTTTCATCATTTGACTCTTTTGATTTAAAGTAGCTGACTCTACGTGTTATGAGCTCAAAAAGGTTATTATTATTATATATGATTTTGATATAAATTAAAAAATATATTAAATTGCTCGCCCTTTTTTTTAATTTTTGATATACAAGTATTAACGATTGATTTGTATATTGATAGAATTTATAAATGTATAGTATATCTAAATAATAACTCTGCCCAATATTAAAACGTTGGCTACAACGAAAATACAAAAGAGTAGCTACCAGTTGTTTTTCCCAATTTTTTCCTTTCTCTTTTGTAAGTCGAGATTGCGAGTAGATAAAAAAGCTCAATGTGCCTATGTAGAGAGTTTTTGCACTTCATAAAACAATTATTTACCTCCATAGCCTTTGTTTCTTCAAATTGATAATAACATGTAGCATACAAAATCTTAAGTTTCATTAACTTATTTAAATATTTGAAAAATTAAATAAAAGTATCAGAATAAGTCAGTCAACGTCTTTTCTTTCAAAAATATACTCAAAAGAATGTTAAAGCATAAATTTATATTGTACATAGGATAATGTATACATTCGAGTGCCTATCCATATTTAGTGAACTTTAAATTTTGATTTTTTTTGAAAATATTGCCCCTTAAATTATATTATTTTGTCATTTAAATTAATATACAATTTGAAAAATTGAATAATTTTAACATTTAGAGCAAACTCAAGGTCTTCAAAGTTCTTCATCTTTCATTATCATCCAAATACATTGAAATCTAATGTTTTCTATTTTATAACTTTTTAGTTGAATAAATAACCTTTAAAATGTATTTATACTAAATTTATGTAAAATGTATTTTTTGAGACTTAAATGAAGGGAAAATAAAGGAGAGAAAATCAATGTATGTACAGTATTATTATATAAAGCGTATTCTTTTCTTCTTCTTTTTGTCATTTGATATAATAAATTCAGCATTAATTGCTACAAAACGTTATACAATATCATTTGAACGATTTTGATCTTTCATTTAAGATCTGTTTTGTTTACTCTATAATCAAAAATTGCCTTGTAATTGGAACTTATTATATAATTGTTCAGTAAAAAAAAAAAAAAAAGATATTTTCCTGCATCACTGGATATTGAATTAACATTTATGTCACGAAAAATACATTTTAGAGAAGTTTAGTACACATATACATATGTGTATGTATGTAGATAGCATATGATTATTTTGAATCATATTTTTGTATGAGGAATAAAAGTTTCAAAAATGAATAAAAAATTCTTAGAAACTTGTCATCCTCCTCTCAGTCAAAAAGAATAATATTTTCTTGACGTTATCAACTCATCAAGACAAATTTGATTAATTAAAATAAACCTTTGTACGAATGAATCTATCACGAATAAAACTCTTAAACACCGCCATAGTTATTAAAACCCATGGTGAAGAAAAAAAGCAAATTGTAAAAGCATCAATTACCTAGATAATACGTATTGTATGTAAATAAAGAAATGGATGAGACTTCAGAGGAATGATTTTTTTTTATGTCAGTTTACATTAAACACAATCTTCATGAACTAGGAGTACAAAAACTAAACTATTATAATTGAAAAACATTTTTTTATTTTTTTTTATTTTAACAACTTATCAGTTATACAAAAACATAATGATGACTCATTTCCTTCCTTTGCTAAATATTATATACTCACTAGGGAGTCAATTTTGAGGAGTAGATTGTTTGTTTTGTTTGTAAGTTTTGTTTATTAGATCGTGAAAGGTGAATTCTCACGTCTCGCAACAGAACAAATGAATGGATACAATTTTTTTTTCCTAAGAAACACTTCATATTAATTATTCATAATTCTCAACAACGTCTTATCCTACATACAGAGTTTGAAAATTTACCATGTATTTTTTTGTCAGCTATCGATTTTTCTACTCCTCATCCTACATAACAATTATTAATTGTTATTATAAACGTTGAATAATCTCTCGTCATTTAATCTGTGAACAAATATTCCTTAGCATAAATTGAAGAATAATACAACGTTCGGCAATAATGGGCTAATTAACTGATTTCTCTTTTTTAGAGGATAAAAGGTTGAGAGGTATAAGCAATAAAGATCACTTCGCTGTGTCAATTGACGCGGTAATGTTTAATCTAACAAAACCTTTTCAAAATAAAGAAGTTCCACTATGTACATAATATATTTCTGGGCACAGAACCTCTTCACTCATTGTTGAGATATGAAAATCATAATAATATCTAGGATTTGTATGGATAACAAGTTCCATTGATCCGCTCTGCCATACGTGTGACGACCCTGTGATGTTACCTTATTGAGTCTGATGTTACAAGTATGTACATAGAAAAATCTCTTAAAATTTGAGTGAAAGCAAGAGAGAAAACTGCAAACATATGTACATTTTTATTTTTTCAAGTTATTCATGTTTTTGCTGTTGTTCCCTCTAAAGCATTCGATTATTTTGCTTGCAGAAGAGTAAGCTGAACTAAAAAATAAAGTATGCATACCTACATTAGTATATGTAAACGACGTGTGTATATTATACTTTTAAAAAAGTATAAAGATGAAATCTGATATTTTTTTCTGCATTTCTAGAAATAATAATTATTTTTTCTCTGTTTGAAGGACATAAATACACATACAAATAAATTGCTCTTATTTATGTATATCCCTAAATGTATTATGTGCATATTTATAATTAATTATCACACAATATGTATACTACAGCCGCAATAATTAAATGCTAAGGAGAGAGTTTGAAGGGAGAGAAGGAGAAAAACCAATAGCTAAATTATCTAGGCAAAAATTTAACGAAATATGTACATAGTGAATAATATTTATTTCATTAGAAAAAATAATTGCTTTCTCATTATTAGGGAAAGATTTTACAATATACTATTGATGATTGTAATAATATATAATTATGATTAAATAGCATTATATAACAAGGAAATGAATAATTAATTTGACTGTGGTTGACTTGAAGACGAAGGTGCTCCTGGTCAAGAAGAAGACAATTCCATATAAAAAAAAGGACAAAATCACCATAGCTAGGCCTCCAATGCAACCTTCTCTCTAGAAGGTCTTTCTGAAAAACAAATAAAAAGGAATAAGAGCAATGTCACTCAGGCCTGAGTCTTCATATCAAGTTGTGTACCCAATGAAAAAGTAGAGTAAGTCTCTTTTTGTCATAAATGATATTTTTAGCTAACATTGATATATGTAATTATATTAGTGATTGGCAGCCCCCAGACCGCAAGAGATTTTTATCTGGACCTTTAACAGTGAAAAATCATTTGATTATTCATTATGCTTCATTAAGCCTTCATTTTGGTTTTTGGTCTTATGACAAAGCTGTTAAGATTCAAGAAAATTTATTTGGACCATACTAATGTATATGGCCCTTAACGAGAAACTACAGAGATAATTTGACCCCCTTTCTCTGAAAAATTACTAACTCTTGTGCTATAGGAGTAACTTAACATATTTGACAAATTCTGTAGAAATATATTCAATAGCCACTGCAAAATCTGCGTATCACTTGATATTACCTTTTCCCTCAAAAGCCACAATTTACACATAATAGTCCTATAGCATACCCTTTTCCTTTGGAGCCTCGGGTAAGGGCACATTTGGTACGTCTGGCAGCTCTGGAACAATAGATCTATCTTCTTCTTCTTTTTCCAACTCCTCCTCTGCTATCAAGTTATTAAGCTCTTCCAAGACTCCTTCCTCATCCTCCTCCGTTAACTGACCGGAAATGAGCTCCTCAATTTCCTTCTGTTTCTCAATTGATTCGCGCGATTCATCCATGAGACATTCAATTTCATCCAAAGAAAACATTTCATTTGCTTTCTTAAGGGCCTCATTCCCTGTTTTGAGTCCATTGATAACCTAACAAACATTCAAAGTTAATTAAACATTCGTATTACATAACAAAATATTGACACCAGGCATCTAAAATAAAGGTTACACAAATACAATTACATTTCATGATGAATATCATTATTAGTGATTTTTTGTTTTGCCTTGTTTATGCTTAAAAATTATATATTAATCAAAACTAAATATTAGGACAAATATATTAACATAGGTATGTATGAAAATGTATACTTGTTTTTCTATTTGAACAAATTCCAAATCTTGAACTAACTGCTCTATATTAGTAAGTTGTCCTTCAGCCTTTGTTAGGAGGTCTTCTTGATATCTCTTCTTCCTTAGTAAAAGTCTAGCACGGCTGCAAATTAAAAATATTAAAAATAGTTAATAAAAATGGTGCGACTATCGATCGACCTAATATTAATACATTTTTATATCCTTAATATATGAGGTAAACTTCAATCGTCCTTACTTGAGCAATGTATGTAGTGAGAGGAAACTAGTTACATGAATATGTAATTATTATTCTAGCCATTTCAACTAATTATAGCAAATAAAATTGTACCCTTATCTTTATAGTAATATATGTATTGCTAGTATTATAATGTATAATTAGTCAAACCTATATTTCCTCATTTGTCAATTAAATGAACAGTTAAAACTCTAAGGGATATAAATTCTAAAAATATAAGAGTGACATTAAAACGAGCAAAGGAATGATTATATTTAACGCCCTTGTCGATTGCAATGAATGAAAGAATCAAATCACGGAATCTCCAATTACTTGCACAAACATTTAAAAAGTATTCATCTCAATTCCCTTGATTTGCAAAAATGTACCAAGGGGGCAATTGAAATGTGATGAACTAGTTAGTTAATTTAGTAGAGCAATGTACCAAACAGAGCGACTAATAATTTCTTCTGTTGATTATATCAGTGTTTGGATTCAGGCAGTGCCATAAACTAACATTTTATTCTTTTTGCATGCAAATGATGGATTTTATTACAAAAGGGTATTGAAATGAAAAACCATACAATGTCAAAACCCAGACAAAATAGGACATTTATGTATTTATACGATACTCCTGTAGCCACTTTTATAAATTAAAAACTAGTGATCTTGGGGGAGGTGGCCATAACCACAGCACTGTTAAAAATATTTTTGCCATCGATCCGATGATATTTTCTAGAATCAAATTCATAATTTTTTTCCCACTTTTTACGTAGAGATCGAAGGAATTCACCTTTAGATGAATTATGTACAAACATTTCCCGTTTAGACCGGATTCAACTATTATGGGGTATTGTTGTATAGAGTTTTTCATATGGCTCAATCAAATTCATCATAGGCTTTCAATTGGATTCAAATTTGGTGAAGAGCTACCTTGAGGAATCTTTTTAATTCCAATCTCATGTGTCCAATGCTGCGTAGTCTAAATATGGAGTATCATCTCCTATGAACATTGACTTTATATGTATATATATATTAGCGTATAAGTACATCAGATGTATTTTACGCAGTTGTATTACATGTTATGAGAGTTAAACATTTTACTGACACATAACAGCTATTCAAACTTGAGTGCAACATCATTTACTTATGGCATGACATTGTATCAGTAAAAATGATGAAAATATTAAGTGTACATTGAAACATAGAGAGAAGGAATAGATATATTCGTGCAAAATCTTAATTGTTTGTTCACTATATTTAGCCAAATCATTTGATAAACCAATGAACATATACACTAATTAGGATATACCTCGATAAAGTACAACTTACTCTTTTTTGCCTTCTTTCAGCAACTTCTTTGCTAGCTCTCGATCCTTTATCAGAACAAGATTAATGCGTTTTTGTTGAATCTTGAGTTGATCTCGCGTCTTTTTTAGTTTCTAAATAAAAGATAGCACAATTTATTAGATTAATGAATAAGGTATAAACAGGTACATGTTTGGTCAGACGATTCTCACTAGTAATTTACCAATTAATAATAAGCACTCAAATTAAGTCAATGAACATTAATGAAACGTCACCCAAAAACAAATAGATTTATAATGATTACCAAAATAGCTGCATCCTGTTCTGTGATTCGAGAGGTTTTTTTCGAGAAAAAGGAACCCATTACAACTATATTAAGTATCAAAAATAAAAAACAACCTAAAAGTAAAATAAATTAAATCCTATTCCTAGTAAAAACCAAAACTAGTACAGAGTCGATGTTTACATTGATATAAAATTACTCCTTGTTTTGACTGTGTGACGTCATCAAAACAAAACTGAAATTTGGAAACAACTATAGGTATATATACAAAGCATTTCAGGGTCTAAGAGTAATATTATAATACTAATATGTGTATAGTTGTACAGTAAATCTATTAAAATATATTTTTTAGAGAGTTTTTACTAGTTAATGTATTTTAAGAGACCAAACCATGAATTAAATGTCAACATAATAAAAACGGAATATGTACTAGCTTTATATTCACAAAACCTCTCTAAACCTTTGAACAAACGTTCTTAGTTAGAATGTTGAGATGATGATATTTGATAATATATTATATTTATATGATACTCATGAATTAGAGTCTTTAACTTCCAAAATTATGTATGAGTCCTGTATAATTTTAAATTTTAGACTCTAATTAATGTACAATAATTTTATTAAATGAAAAGGCTCATGTTTTTACCTTTCAAACCCCTTGAAATATTGTTAGTACCAAATCAATTAAAAATCAATAAAAAGTTTAAGTTCTATATTGAGAATATGATGGTTTTGTTCCCCCTTTATAACTGTGTAATTCTTCCATGACAAAAGTAAGAGGTTCTTTAACTACATAATTTTTTTATGGAAGAAAATTTCGTTGAGAAGGAAACAATCGAGTAAAAATTTGGAAATATGTCACTCGTCAGTAAATGAAAGTGTTTTAAAATTATTAAATATTGACTGAGAAATACGTAATGTGTGTATTAGATAAAAATATGTAAATGACATGTGAAAAATTCATTAATTTATGCCTTTAATATTAGTTGATACGAGGAATTGTGATATTTAAATCAATTTTAATCCTTATTGACTTCTTTTACAATTTTTAATGTATGCCGTACTTTTCCCTTAATCTACTCGTATCATTTTATATCTTTATTTACCATTATAACTTTTAAAACAGTTCATTATCTTTTTCTTAGGCCTATATTGCATTTTAATCATGTAGGTTTTTACCCTCCACGTTTCGTTCATGTCGTTCCTCGTGTTCTTGATTAAAACTAATATATAACTATTTTATCTGTTTATAATTAATTTCCCTTTGTTCTCATAAGTCGGTGTAGTTCAATTCATTTTGGGATTCGTGTCGTTTCCGTGTTTTTGGCGACGAGTCAATATAATTGTATTGTGTTAATATAATTCCTTTTGGGTAAGAAGCAAATCAGAAGCCATGCCTAGACAATATTTAAGAAAAGAAAGTAGAATTGATAATAAATATAATATGATGTACTCCTAATATTGAATCAGTCTCTAAATCCCTGGTTCATGACTCAACTCAAAAAAAAAAATATTAAGTTTTTTTTCTTCAAAGATATATCAATATTTAGATGTCTTGGCTCAACATTCCATGGGGGAAAATTCCAAGATTATTGTAAATTGTTTTGACATAATGAAGCAAACTTTTTCACTAAATTTTTCTATTTTCCATCAGGAGGAGTCAAAAATGTACTTTAAAAAAATATTTCAATAGCAATTTTTAAGAAGTTTTGAAACTACAAAGTTTAGATCTAAATCAATTATGCTATCATTATGGAAAAAAAATATAAAAACACCCTTTGATATCTTTATTCATCCTTAAATTTTTGCCAACGTTAGCATAAACAAATGTGGATAAAAACCTATTCTGTGTATTTCTGTATACACCATTTAAAGAACTGTAATTATAAATAACGTATTATTTTCAAATGTTAATAGTCCAATTAAAGTTCAGGTATCATTGATAATAATTAAAGGATGTTGGATGTTCATACTCATCAAATGTTGAATTATTTTTATGGGTGTAACCATGTGTAGTCCCACTTTTTTAAATGTGGGAGAACAAAGCCAAAAAGTGGCACCTTCAGGGAAAAAAGGAAGCTTGCTAAAAGAAGGTACCAGTTTACAATCAAAGGAGTCTTTATATAACAATAAATTTTTACTTAATGAAAAAGTTGGGCGGAGAACAATTGAATGGCAAATCCCAGTAATACATCGCTTGGATCTAAAAATATACTTTTAGTCCCAGTAATAGAAGTATACATATATTTATAATACGTATTTTAATTATTTTGAATTGATTAATAAACTACATCAATGTCACGATGCTGTCAATGTTGTATCTTGGAACCGCTCCTTCCACAATGAAAATAAAGGATAAAACGGGAAACAAAATCAGTTGGTACTTTGACAATTTGTTCCAATGGTGGAATCATGCTATTTTTCATTCACAACTTAACAAGAGATAATTCGAGTTCAATCCATTGACATTCAGAATATTACAAAAGTGAAAAAAAAAAAAGAGGCAGTGTCGTCATGCCCCCTCCCCCTATACGATGCTTGTGCCCTTTTTCAACTTTAATAAATATAATATTATATTCTTCTTCTAAGCAATCCTTTATTTTATAATTGTGGGCCTCTTTAGATATAGGCTACGGAATATAAGAACTGTTAACCCTTTAATGATGTAAAGTACCATCAAACACTTAAAACAATCACCTTTCACGACTACAATCCATCAATTCCATCCATACACGACTTAAAACTTCTCAACTATTCTATTTTTATTTTGAATTCAAGAACTCTTCCGATATAATGAAGCAAAGTAGGATTGAAATTTAATGAAATGCTCTTTACAAAATTTGAGATGAAAAAATGTTATCCTTGTATGGAAAAAAAATGATTTTACTTATAATTATGTTAAATATAATTAGGCAAATGCTATTTACGTGAGGTGTATGCTTTTTGATGTGACTAATTAGATTTATGATTTAACATAATTATTACATAAGTAAATATTTATGTTTGCATACAAAGTTCTGATAAACAATATTAATTACTAATTATTGAGCCCGAATCCCTTAGGATCAGATGTAGGCATCCAAATTTTGAAATGAGTAAATGTTCGGTTAGTACAGCTGATTTTTTTCTATGTTGAATAATCTCTTACATTGAATAAAACCTTGTGTTAGTGATGCATCATAAAAATATTTATTTCTATGGAAAAATAAGCTTTATCAGGAATTATTACTAATTTTCACGACTTTTCATAAGAACATAAATTTGTTTACATAAATGCAGTCTGATAATACTTATAATAAATATACTTGTGATATATGTGTTTGTTTTGAAATACTATATAGACTCATTTAAAGGTAGAAACTAAGTACATGATCTCGAAATCCTTGATATTTCAATTTTGTTTATTATTTAATTTAGGTATAAAGTATTATGAACTAAAGATGTGCCATGGATAATTAAACTTAAATAGTCAAATTACATTATTATATCTCTGATGTGTCAAAACAAAAGCAATCTTTATCAAAAATCAAGAGAACCGAATAAATATAAACGATCTGATATTTTTTAATTGGCGTAATAGTATTTAATAGACAATGTCATTAAATAAACTAATAATACTTTTTTTTCTTTTTTAACTCAAACTGCTTTGTCAAAGAAATTTGCCTTATTTTTGAAGGAATAATAGAAGACAAGGAATAAATAAAATAATTTATATCGCTTATATAAGTCAGATGAAAAGCCCTTGTAGGCATATGACGAGAATTTCTAACCATCATTCTAGAGCCTTCATTTAATGTATGAGACTCAATTTATTTGTCTCTGTTATTATTAATATTTTTATTTTTGGTGTGATTGGGAATTTTTGCAAAGATAACTACAATTTGCAGCATCTTAGGGGAATTAATCAGAATTTTTGTATGAATGAAAATTGAAGATATAATTAAATAGTTGAAGAAAACAAATGTAATCCAGATTCAATTTGTAGACAAATCCTCCTAGCCTACTTGTGTGTTGACGGGCCATATCTATCACATTACCCTATTTATAAGACAGTGCTATTTTAGGAATGAGAAAGGATGTGTCTATGAAGGTATGTCCCATAGTTATAGACATACATTATTTGCCAAATGAATCTTGTTGATGTGTATGTATTTACTTTTTGGCAATGACTGACTTGAATTGGCATCCTCTCTCTGAGTATTTGACCAGTTAAATATCAATTTCCTTTAATGGAAGTGATGCTATTAGTAGATAGATAATATTATTAAGGGACTAAATATATAAAGTATACTTTGCACCAGATAGGGCATTAAGTATTACTACAATATGCTCTTGCATTGAAGGACTGAAATTCAATGACTTGTATAAAAGTCCATTGAAGTATTGGGAATGAATGATCACTTGCATGACGCATGACCCATGTACGTACATATATGTATGTAAATACATAGTTCTAATTGTAAGACTATTGACTCATCTTTTGCATCATTTAGGAACTATATCAATCAACTAATATACATACATTGTAGGTGCATAGGTTTATCACACTTCAAATCCGCCACACCTTATAAATTAGGAATATACGGGTCTTTTGTTGTCAAGAGTAAGAGAGATACATAATATATACAAACATATTTGTTTACTGTACTATCAACATATGTATATATACCTATAGCATCTTCAAAGCGTAAAGGTATTTATTGTTATTATTATTATTATCTGCAAATGTTTTTTATAGAGCTGTCAAATGCAGGGAACAACCACCCAAGAGAGAGAAACTCCCACTCTTGCATCCCTTAAGATCCATGATAAGTTATCATTGTGGTCAACTCTTTAGTAATTAATGTTTTCTCTTTGTTCTCGTATGTATGTATCTATGTAAGACCTATTCACTCTCAACTCATTGAGCGACTAGAGTAAAAATTGAGTCCCGTGTCTTTTCACTTTGAGTCCATTGTGCAGTTTAAATAAATTTAAGTGCAACTTGATTCTGAGTCACTCATGGGTGTATATAGTATATATATATATATATATGAGTCCCACTCCCCACTTTGATTCAGTTATTAAGAGTGTAGAGGGGTATCCCCTCTCGGTTTTTAACAGGGGGGGGGGATTCAATATAAATCAAAATCATATATTTATATGTAATCATACTCTTTTTATTATTGTTCTTTTAATATCTATTTATGTATGTTAAAGGCTTGAACAAATTTGTGCATGAGAGTTTGAGGCCCAAAAGCTATTAAGAATATATAAAACTCTACATATATATTCATAGGATCTGGAGTTATCCCCTTCTTCAGTTAGGGTCGTGACGACGGGAATGAGTAGAAGAAGGGGAGCTCACCCTTAATAAATAATTTTTGACAAATATAAAAATATTTGTCATAAAGGCAAGCACTGTTGTCAAGATAAATAAAGAAGGACAAAATTTGTGATTTATATAAAAAAAAAATTAAAATACGAGTCTTAAAAAATCCTTCCTAGCATTAATCACAATGAAAATATGGGAAATGAGTCGTCTCATTTATCATCATCAATATTAAAATTCAATCATATAAAAACATACACCATATCGAATAATTATGATTTGAAATAAAGATGTAGACACTATATGGAAGTCCGAAAGGCTTGAGCATTGAGTATGGTTCACTTGACTTAGAGTCTCTGAAGTTGTCATTTCATTATACTTTAGTGGGACTCGAGCCTGAGAAGTCGCAAGGACAAATCCACAGCTATATGTATATGTATATACATATATATAAAACGTAATAATGAAGTAAACGACCTTCTTTAACCTATAGGTTATGAGAGGTCTTTGTCTCTCTCTCTCTTGGTTAGATAAATGACCGTAGTCTAGACCATATAACGGTTTTCTTGTACATGGGGTAAAAGAAAGTTGTGGGGCTATTATTGTATGTACAAACAGGCTTCTCTTGTTTGTATGTGTGTCAAGCATGGCATGTTGGATCAAGGGGGGAAAGAGTCGGGTTCTTACTTTTTTTTAAATTAAGCATTAATCATCATCAATAATTCTGCAAGATGGTTCGTTATTACGTAATTAAAGAGTACTTGAGATAGATCAAGTTCGCGTATGTATGTACATATGAACCATTCATAGCTGTACATTTTATACATCCACCAATGAATAACATGAACATACTTTCATATGATGAATATTTTTTTGTTTGAATTTGTGTTTCATCTATTACATAATATTAGAGGCATTGTTTGTAAGCACTACTCAAATACAAGTAGCTCAATAGTCCCTTTGTTGCTCTTCCTAAGCAAAAGGGCGTGTCCTTTGTGTATGTATCTGACCCCCACACATTCATTGTCTTAGATAGTATGGAGTTTTAATAAGCTAACTGCCACACCCCTGGATCTTGGTTTAATTTGTTAAGTCTCATTGATTATTATAATTATTATAAGAGTTAAATTCAAAATAAAGCCATATAAATTCACTTCTTCAGAGTATATGTATTTATCATACTGGTGTTCATCAACCCAAACGCACAAGTTAGCAAGCAAAGGTACAAAAGTGTTTGGGGCTATGAAATAGAATAACCTATGACAAATTGAACATCATAAAACATTAAAAATAATCATCATAATAAAATCTCGTTGTGCATATTATATAAAATCAGAGTCTATATATAAAAATATAAGTCATAAGGTACTTGAGAACTGATCACTGTTTTTTGTTTTTTTGTTTTTTTCATATCAGTTGGAAAAGGAAAAGTTCAGTTGTTTGGTGTAGGGGTTTTGAGATCAATTTTTCTGTCGAATGGAGATAAAAAAGAAAGAGAAAACAAGGGCAGCTTCTTTGATGTATCACTTCGAAAGCCTATCAGCAAACATTCATTTTGTTGTTTGGAGACACTGCTTCTTGAAGCTTCAACATCTCAAAGAATAGTCTTGTTTATTTTCTTTTTCATATACGGAAAAATTTGATTCGTTCAAGATTGAAAGATTAGAAAGATTGTACAGTTTGTTGGCGAGTCTCGAAATGTGTTGAATTTCGGATCCCACCCTGAAAGAATTTATTTTTTGGGGAAATTATTCTTCAGCTGGCTTTGCAGCAGCAGGGTAGCCATGGACAGCAGGGTATCCAGCGGGGTATCCAGTGGGGTATCCAGCAGCATAACCGTATCCAGCGGGGTATCCAGCAGCATATCCGTATCCAGCAGGGTATCCAGCGGCATAACCATGACCAGCATATCCAGCAGCGTATCCGTGACCGGCGTATCCGGCAGCGAATCCGTGACCAGCATATCCGATTCCGTGGTGGACAGCAGTGTGGACATTCTTGACAATGGGAGCTCCTACGACTTCCTTAATGATGGGTTTTCCAAGAACTGGAGTTGGGACAGGGACTTCGACGCGCTTGGGGACAGCATAGGGTTGCTCAACCTCTTTGACGATGGTTTCGTAAACAGGAACATCATATGGGACCTCGACCTTCTTCTCAACAGGAACAGGCTTGTTGACAACATGGGTTTCAGTGACAGTCTTGGAAACAACAGGGTTGACGGTAGTTTTGGGCTTCAAGACCTTTGAAACAGCAATGGGGAAGTGAGGTGCTGGGGGCTTGATGATTTCGTGGTGAACATTGGCAACGTAGGAAGTTTGTCCCAAGTGAACTTGCTCGCTAACCTTTGAATAAATATGGTTTATTTCATATCCAGTCCATGGTGATGATTTATTATATAATGACTTACTTGTGCTGGGGGTTGATGAACAGAAGTGGCTCCAGGTTCTTGGTGAACCTTGGTGATGGGAGCAGGGACGGCGTAGGGACCGGCGGGATAGTAGCCGGATGGAGCTGCTACACAAGCAGTGGCAAACAAAACGATAAATAGAGGATTCATTATTAAGGTTGAGTATTTCCACTTGATGTCAATTGAGACTCGACAAAAACTGTGCCTTAAATCAAAACGAAAGAACGTATTTATAGTCTTAAGGGAAAAAAAAAGAAGACTCCACCTATGGTAGCGTACTCCCTGTTGCAAAATCCGTCATCAAAGAACACACCCGTTACATATGTACCTAGATACATATACACCACTTTTTTGTATCATAAAAAAAGTTGGTTTTTTTTATTAGGTGGAGAATGGCTTTTATTATGAAAGAAAAGGTATGAGAAGTTCAAAGTACTGAGGGTCAATGAGTACAAAAGAGGAGGTAGCTTTCTATTGAATTTGAATTTTTTGTTTGAATTTTTGGAGATTCTTGTACAAATTCTCCAAGGCCTTTCCACCCTCTCCTCAAGAAATATGTGTGATCTTATAACCATGATGGATTATCATAATTACCTACAATAAGACTGCAAATTATTTTACTCAATTGATATTACACTTATGTACATGCATATGCCTGGACACTTATGTCCTATTTCATGTATTAATATTTTAGTATTCTTTGTGAAAGAGCTCAAAGGTAAAAGTCTATGAATTCTACAAGAATAAAATATAATTACCTACTTCGAGAGTAACAAATTGAAGGTAGTAACAATAGCCATGTAAAAAAAAATGGCCGTACTGTCTTTTAGTCCGTATTGAAACATAAGTAATACCTCTAAGAAAACACAATTTAATGATTTATTTAAATATTTAAAAGAATTATAAGTATATAAATGGATGTTTTGTAAAATTGATTGAGGGTATTGAAACATGGATTGCCACAGGGGATAATTTGTAACTTATTTAAAAATAATATCATATTTAAAGTGATAACCACGAGTTGTAAAGTTCCTAATGTATGTACATACATTGTTCATATAAAAACAGTACAAATATTTATTATCATTAAAAAAAAATCATTGATTTTTATGGTGCTTGCAGGACCAAAACGTCCACAATATTCATGTATTAAGAACCAACAACTACTTGAATTAAATTTTTGATTTGAGAGTTCCAGAATTTATTCCCAAGAGACAGCTTCAATATATTTATATGTATATATATATGCACAATATTGATTAGTTGATATAAAACACTCATCAATAGGATGTCCTTTTAAGGTGAGTACATACAAGAGAAGATATATTTCTCCATTAAGTAACTTGAATGATGACGGTTACGTATAATGAGGACTCCACTTTGATGGGTTTTTTTTTTTTGCATAAAACTCATTTTGTTAATATGTCATTAACTGATTCCTAAATGCATTCAAAATCATGGTCAACCTTCAAATGTTATCTCTTTACATACAAATCAAATGCAATAACAAAACAAATGAATTAGCAATGATATGTTTACCTAAAAATACTCTTATGCATGGATCAAAAATTGACTTATTTTTTTTCAAGGTGATGAATTCACACTAAAGTTAACGCCCATTGCCTGAACTCCTATATGAAACAAAAAATTAATTGGAGGCACATACTTTTGAGGACTAAAGTCATATCCTCGGAAGTTACAGATAGGTACGAATTATTTATATAAAAGGTGTTTAGTACAAGAAATGATTTGACAATGCATTCATTTGAATCCATTCAATATAATTATTTAGATGCATTTATATCTTGTTTTGCTATTATAATTTTCTTCAAGTATCGGGGTTTTTATTATCTGATGTAACCGGTATTTCGTAAGAACCAACGCCCAAAGATTCTCTTCAGTGAATCGTAAAAATATAAGTAACAAGTTACAGAGGTAGCTTTTTCATATATTTATTAATAACTTGTTTATAATACAGGATTATTTTGAGGCATGATAATAAATATTATGTATTTAGGAAAGGTTCTGTACATAGCTGGTATTTTAGTAGTTAGTGATCACACTTTAGCATTTTATTGGTATATAACTTAAATCATAATTTAGGTGTATACATATATTTCAAAATTAAACGAGTAAAAAGTTCATCATATATTGAATGTAAAACAAACAAAGGATTAAAACCATTGCTAAAAAAGTGTTGATTCAAGTCAAACAAAGTAATTGTAAAACACCACAATATAAAATAAGACATTAAAGGGTGACCGTAGGCCTAGTTTTAATTTAACATAAAATATTTAATTTTATTTGAAATTATCTTGAAGGGTATTAAGGCGTAACATAGTTTTATCCACATTTTATTTATATACAAATCAAGAGCAACAAAGTATTCGTTTTGTGTATGTGTGTGCGTGAAGTGTGAGTGAGCCTTTATTTTCCTAATTGCCTTTGAAGTTTGACTCCGGATGATATCAAATCAAATAAATATTCATTTAAATCGAAATAATTGATTAACAATTAATCAATATTAATTAGTATTTAATCACAAAATGATTGCATTTAATGCTTCAGTATATTAAAAAATATTAACGAAGAATTATCCACCTATTTCGTCAAGGATCGAATGATGTTATGTTTTTGAGGCTGTGAACGACAAATTCATATAAAGGATTATATGACACTAGTTCTACAAGTTATAAAATATGCAGGGTTTAAGTTGACGGACCCGCCTTTAGAATGTTGTATATATTGTATTTACAAATGCATAAATATTTTTTAA
Source organism: Lepeophtheirus nordmannii (assembly GCA_963680855.1). Taxonomy (NCBI): domain Eukaryota; kingdom Metazoa; phylum Arthropoda; class Copepoda; order Siphonostomatoida; family Caligidae; genus Lepeophtheirus; species Lepeophtheirus nordmannii. The sequence continues at coordinate 29,482,695 of OY804522.1, read as the reverse complement.
GCTTTTAAAAATGTATATTCATAATCGTTTATCTTGTTTCTGAATAAAGTATTTTCACTGACGTTGCAAATTGTATAATTAATTGAGAGCTATGCCATGTTGAAGAAGGCATAATTGTTAATTCACTTGATATGTGGGTTGAAAATATGGTTATTTTGATAGATTTATGGTTACATTTTATAAATGTGTAAATAGAATTGGGTAGTCAAATTCATTCAACTGATGAACGTAATAAATATGTACCTGTGAATTATTCCAAATGATTTTCATATATTATGTACAATTTAAAGCAAATTTAACATATAATCACATAATTATGTGTATATGATGATAATAATTACAATTAGAGATACAAATAATCCTAATTGAAACTTCTAAATTGACTTTAACGTCAGTGACCAAAGGATTAATCCTTGTGATGTTTTGAAGCCATAACTTTTTTGAAGTTATTTTCAAACTATAAAATATATGGGGTTCTGTTAATTGAAGATTTGTCCCAGTGAGTCAGGAGAGGACTGGCAGACTATCATTTAAGGATCACTGCTCTATATATTACATCTATTTAGTTAACTAAAATATTTATACTCCTTTAAACATATTTTGTTAATAAAATCAATTTAAATAATATTTGATTTAGAAGGCATATTCATAGGCAATAAAAAAGAGCCAAGTTTTAATTTTTTAAGGGATTGTTATATTCTAAACCCTTAAAAGTATGATCAATTATGATCAGCTTCACTAATTGAAATTATTATAAAAGTCTTTTAAATAGTTCAATGTATAGCTGAGCTTGGGGACTCTGACTCGAGTTGTACCAAATTCAAACTAAACTGTGCAGCTTCAAACTTGACTCTAACTCGAAGTTAAGAGATTCAGACTTAAATAAAACTCAACCCTTTAGACTCACAAATCTCATACTTTATTCCAAACTATTATCATTATTTAATTATTATTGAAGTACTATTTTTTATATGAATGATTTTTATTATTGACGATCATTGACTTGAAATAAAGGGAACTCGTAGGTATGTGCTCACAACACGAACTCGAGTCACAGTACTCAAGTCTCAAAAACTACAATTTCAGACTTGACTCGGACTCGAATTTAGGATATTTGGATTAGAATAAGAAGACTCGAGGCTTCAGACTCAAAAATATTTTTTATTTTAAATTATGTGCGATAATAATTATTTAAGGGCCATTAAATATTGATGACGGAATCAGAGCTGAGGATTCGTATGTGCTCACAACTTGGACTTGATTTGCACGTTGTTAAGTATCGTCAAATTGTGACTCGATTCGGAGTCGATGTGAAAATACTGACAATACGACTTGGAGGACTCAAGCAATATAAATAATTAAGGCTTGACTCTTGTAACAGAAGTGATACTATCAATCAGCTAATTTGACCATGATGGTAGTCATTCATCATTGAATGTATGTAAGTGTCAGGGACTGAGCAATAAGGGAGGCCATGGCACAATTTAAAATTAGTCAATATAAGTTTATAATGTTTATTTATAATCATGGACCATCCTGGAAGGCTTATTTCCTGTTAATGGCCCCTCCACTTTCAAAAACAATGTGCAGCCCCTGAGCTATGAGTATAAATAATTGTAAGTACATGGATAGACCTATGAAGTAATCAGAAAACTATAAACGAATAGGAATACATAAACATAATACATGGTGTACCTTAATTTAGAGGACCCAATGAAATGAATATATAATAAACTATTTATAAATCCTTCAACACATGGGTGTATGACAGGTTTTTTGTTCATACAATATATACAATTAAACCTTAAAAAAGTTGAAAATATCAACATATATCAATGAACGTCACGTGCCTCATTTGAAAATACATAAATATAATTATACAAGCTCTTATTTATTCCTACATTACTAAATATGAATAAATAGATACATGATTCGAAAAGGATTTGTTTGTGTACTATAAAAAAATTTGTTCCTTGATGCGAATTAATATGAATGAATGTTTGATATTAATGAAGATGTTTAAAGGACTTTGAATATTTACATTATACATGTAAATATTTAATATAGAATTTCTTGTGTAACAAGTGTGAATTTTTGCCAATAAAATCAAAGCTATGCATGGACTAAGTGCATTATTATTTATTCAATTTATAACTTTTATGTGAGTAATTGTTTAAAATAAGGTTGCGTGATCTAACTCATGATTTTTATAAATTATTGCGACATGATCTTTTTACATTACCATAGCTAAGGCAATGAAATTTGGTATTAATCACATAATACTATATATACATGTAATTTGGACTGAGTAGTAAGTTGCTCTCCACAGTTTTTAGCTATGTAGACTATAATTTATTGGACTGATATTGAAGTCCATGTTACATAGACTTCAATCTTAGTTTAAATATTAGAATTATATACATTAAATAAATAAATAAGATGTTTCCAATAGGTATGGACAATTAAATAGAGTTGTTTTTTTCCTACATTGACTCCCTTTCTTCTTAAAGTTTAAAATTAAGATTTTCAACATGATGTAATCTGATCCAATTTAAAGGAAATATATATATATAATTATTTATATATTTTCTTTACATCACATTTATAACCAAAATGTTATTCAGTTTCAAAAACTGGCAAAAATTTATATTTATTTGTTTCCCTTCCAAATATGAAATGGGATTTTGATACCTAAGTTCGAATTGTATTCTCCTAAAAAACCAACTATATAAATCATAAGATAAAAACAGTATCTTGGACTCTGTTCCATAGTTCATTACGTAGAATAATAATAATTCCTTTTTTGTAGAATTCGAATATACTTAGTTATAAATAAGTTATCTTGTTGTTAACAGAATTAGTATCACACTTTACTCACAACTCTAAAAAATTTTTAAATACGAGTTGATTCATTGATCGGTCCCAACTCCGTCTGTGTATGATTAAATGCAAATTATTATCATTTGATTTCATTATTACATAATTATACATAAAATGTATGCAATTTACGAGACCTATTAGTTATATAAAACAGAGGAATATATGTATATGTATATATAAACAATTATTCAAAGTTCTTCAATCCTTCCAAGAAGCACTGCACATAATATTACTCTACATATTTCATAGTTATAAGATGTGCCCTTATACCATATTTTGATTTCCAAAAAAGACTATTAATGCATCTTTTGGATTAGGAGAGGTTTAAAAATTGATATATTCAAGAATAAAACAATATTAAATTTTTATTTAGCTTTTCATTATTTTTAATTTTACATTTTTTTAAGTCGATTTTCAACATGAGCTATTTGGTCTACATAAAATCGGACATTTTATGAATTTATAAAAAAAGTACCTGGACAGGTTGTAAAAAGAAGACATATCAAAGCAAAAGAAGATGACGTTTGATCACCCTATCATAGGCAACAGTAACGTGTCCTAACTTTTATTTGCAATTTAACAAGCACTATTTGACCCGTTTTAAAATAGTGCATTTCATTGAATTAATGAAAGAGTACCCTGACTTCGTGGACAAATTCATAAAATAAGACGGTTGGTCAACTTATTTGAGTGTTTTTCTAACTTTTTGACCTGCACTCCACCACCAACAGATGGCATTAGAAGAATTTTGAAATTTATACTCGTATTTGAAGAACCCAATTATTGAAGATATCTGATTCATGGTACTTTTCTTTGATTAAAATAGATTGATATGCCAACATTCTGGATACGAGGGAATTTTTTTATAACAAATTTTTACACCCCATTTCTAAGATAATAACTATATAAATAATAAAAGTTGCAATAGACTACAGGTTTAGAACCTGTGGGTTAGAGCATAGATGTCATGCAAGATCACATCATTTCCGTATTAAGGCAAAAATTTGTTACTACTGTTATCCAAATAGAAAATAATTCCCTCAGATATCAAAGATAATATTATTCAAAACTAGTAAAAATAATATCTTATTAAGAAACGTTCGATAATAAGGCTTTTAAAATATATGCATTTATTATTATTGCAGCGAATTTTCCTTATAGTGAGTTTTCCTAACGCAAATTTTTTTGACACAGCATTTGAGTTGCAGCCTTTTTCCTCATTCTAGTAAAGATGATCATTTTACTATTATTAAAACTCGTAATGAGAGTCTATTCAGGCCCCTATGGAGCTGTTTCATAATTAGAGAAGCCCTACTCTTACTTGCAATAAAATAAATCAATGGACTACTTAGTTCTTTGACTTTTATATCACCAATGTATATATCATATCCCCTGAATATAATTTAATTTACTCTTATTTAATCTATCATCAATATATGATATATTAAGGATTCGAAATATATTATTAGCCATGGTAAAGACTGCGTATAGGAACTTTAATATATTTTTGTCCTATAGGTCAAGAGTCATTGAATTGTCTGTTTGTGTCAATTATATTTAACATCGTTTCAGTTTGTAATAAGATATCTGTTTTTATAAAAATAGTAACGGGGAAAATATTTTGAATGTTGAGTATCGGTGAAAAAAATGCAAATTCCATAAACATTCATATTACCTAGACTAGTAATTTAATAATTAAAATGACTGATGGTATATAATTAATTCAAGAAGACATTATGAGGCAATCAAATTGCAATTTGTACAATCTGTTTGTACATGTTACAACTTTTACAAGATTATAAAATGTACACAACATAATTTTAAAATAACAAAAATTTAAGATATTAGTCATTACATGATAATTAATTATTATTATAATTAAGTCCTTACATAATTGTAATCTAATCCCTTGAATCAATAATATGATGTAATATTATCACTCTGCAAGGAAAGTCATTTTTACCTTTTTTTTAATTATATAAACATATAATATTGTATGAAAAGAAGTTAAATTATTTTAATTTGTAATTGATTCTAGAGTAAAATAATTAGTTAGAGGTATAAACACGCATATGTCGGTCCATGATTTTAGAATCCGTGCATCCCTAATTTTGATTCTGATCTAAATATTATTGTTTTTATTATATTCTTAATTCAAAAGAGGATTTTTCAGTTGGTATCCCTGAGCTACAGCTATGATCAAAACAAAAACATTTCCCAAGAAGACTAGTAATATATTAGTAGTATTTACTTTGGATATTGACTCTCAAAATAATCCGAAGGTTTGGATTACCAGAGTTTTTTAACTAGACTGTTCGGGCTTGCGTATTTCTTTATTCATTATCAAGAAGAAGGGAAGCAGAGGAGGAGGAAAGAAGGATGTCCATTGAAATTGAGTCCGCAGAGTAAGAATTTCCCCATTTCTTTTTTAGATTGAAACAAGACAAAACCTATGGCAACGAGTGTAACACGTCGGATCGATGGGAAAGCCATTGCTAATGGAATTCTGGCTGGCCTCAAATCTAAGGGTTATTTCATTTACTCCTCTTTGTTCGATGATCCCCTGTTCTTATATTAACGATTCCTTTGTGGATTCGGGTGTTTGATTTGCCGTATGGAGTAATTCATTAAAGTTATGGGTCGATCTTCTATCCATCGGGTTGGTTTTTTTTCGTGAAATAAGTGTGGTAACCCCTGGTTTAGTTAAATTCCATACAAACCCAATCCACTCTTCTTACTCCCATTGTTTCCTTTACGTCTTGTACCCTTCTTATAATTATCAACAATAGAGCAACAATGACTTGTCTTTAAATTTCTTTGTTGATTAGTAATATATTCAAATATTCCATCTGCGAAGCTGTTTCTTTCCTGATCCAAGAATATCACTAGTTTGGATATTCTATTGACCAAGAACGAATCACAATTTTCTTTGAATATCAACAAATGCTGGTAGTTTTAAATGTGATTGGCTTGTTGTGTAAGCAAATCCCAAAAGAGAGACATCCAAATCAAGTACCGAACCTTGTTCTGACTTAAAGTTATGTCTTCATTTGAGTTAGAATTCTAATAATTATAATTTACTATATATATATTTCAAGACTTATGGCGAAAAAAAGTTTCATTATTCTTGACGGATATGCCAAACACTTCATCTTGTGGTCATGTGAATGTATATATATATATATATATATATATATGTACATATTATTAAATGTATAAGTAAGACGTTGATACATTTCCTGTGGAACCTTTATAAGAATACTATCTACTTATATAATCATTCAATTTTTGTAGGAACAGGAAGGTTCATACATATGTGTGTAAAATTTGTATTTGTAATTGTCTTGTTGTAGTGTTTACTCACTCTTGCCTCATTTATCTTGAATCATAAAACTAATTCAATTCCATGTGTTCTTATTTTTAAAACTCAATTTCATTCCTATTGGCAAATAGTAAGAAACGGGAATCATCGATAATTATAATTAATTCCTACAATTCCTTTGCAATTTGTATATGAAGTGGAGTCATTCGTAAGCAAAAAGGGATTTCCTCCCAAGCTCGTTCCAATTTTAGTAGGATCTGACCCTGCATCAGAGATATATTTAAAGCGGAAAAAAGAAGCTGCTTCTAAGGTTGGGATTGATTGCTCAATTCTTCGCTTGGACAAAAAGACGACAGAAGAATCGGTCATATCGGAGATCTGTAAGCTGAATCTAGATCCTCGTGTCCATGGAATAATTGTTCAATTGCCTCTTCCATCAGAAATAAGAGAAAAGGAGGTGTGTGAAACCATTGACAGCTCAAAGGACGTAGATGGGTTTGGATTAGATCATCTAGGTAGAGTCTTTACTTCTTGGGTCATTCAGTTTATTCCAATGAATATGTAGTGTTATTTTTTTTCTAAGAAAATATTATCCAATTGCATAGTATTAAAAAAAAATTGCTACTATTTTTATTGTTATAGGTCAGATCATCGTTAATCCTCTGCGTTCTGACTTAATTCCCTGCACTCCTCTTGCTGTCTATAAAATTATTCAATCACTTGAAATTGATTTATGTGGGAAAAATGCTGCAATCTTAGGAAGATCACACAATGTTGGTATGCCAATTGCATTGCTGCTTGCGGCTGATCATATCAAGGGTGGATTTGATATGACTACTACTATTTGTCATCGTGCAACTCCTCCAATTGAACTTGAAGCAGTAGTCAAACGAGCTGATGTAGTTGTTAGTGCTGTTGGTAAACCAGGATTAGTAAGAAGGGACATGATCAAGAAGGGTGCTATTATTGTTGATGTCGGGATCACACGTGTGGTTGATGAAGACGACAATTACAAGTTATTTGGTGATGTTGATCCATTGGTTTTAAAAGATGGGATTGCTAGTTATATGACTCCCGTTCCTGGGGGAGTTGGTCCTTGTACAGTTGCTTGTTTAATGCATAATACTGTTCGTGCAGCTTATAACATAGCTTTATAAATTGTTTAATATGAATCTTTATTAGCATATTTAGAATAATAAAACAATTGAACATGATAACAATGTATTATTTTCTTTTTCTGACTTTGTGCATGGTATTGTTTTTGAGCTTATTAAATGAGTGTCATACATGATTAAATTGAATCTTGAAATTATTCCATTTTTTTCTTTCAGTGTTGTCCGTCTTATTCAACAGTACCTTAAGGAAAATAATCTACATCGAACCCTGGCTACTCTTCAAGAAGAAACCTCTATATCACTAAACACTGTCGACTCCCAAGAAGGATTCGTTTCTGATATCAATAATGGACATTGGGACACAGTACTTAAAGCTATTCAGACACTCAAATTACCGGACAAAAAACTTATTGATCTCTATGAGCAAGTTGTTATAGAGTTAATAGAACTTAGAGAACTCGGAGCTGCTAGGTCTTTACTTCGTCAAACTGACCCCATGATAGTTATGAAGCAAAATGACCCAGACAGATATGTTCATTTAGGTATTTATTACATCACTAAAAAAAATAATGCAAATATCGATGAGAGATATTTGATTAGACATATTCTATTAATATGGATTTTAAATTCAGTCAAATTGATTACAATTATTTGATTTTAACATTTAAATCTGCATTTTAAATCTTTTTCTGAAATGAATATAATACTTGACCTATTTTATGTAGTTAAGTAATATTTCATATACAATTGTATTTTAATGTCATGATTTTCGGTTTCTTAATCACTTATTTTCTCTTCTTTAAACTACAAATTATTTACTTCTAACCTTTTATATATATCAAACTGTCTCTTCAATTACTTTGTAAATTAAAAGTCAATGAGTTAAATGTGAGTATTATAAAGTTCATTTTAATGTAAATTAATGCACTTACCTTTTATGATTTTGAGTCTAAAGTTCATAGTTTCCTTGTTTTCTCATAAATGTTTAAAAGATTACATTTACATATTTATAATTAATTCATTAAAGCTATTTGGTCATGATTTATTGGGGGACTAAGTTTATATATCTATACATAGGTAGTTTAGCCATGTTGTTTTTCATTTTTAGAAAATCTTCTTGCAAGGTCATATTTCGATCCTCGTGAGGCATATCCAGATGGAAGTACCAAAGAAAGAAGAAGAGCTGCTATTGCTCAGTCATTATCAGGTGAAGTCTCAGTGGTTCCACCGTCAAGATTACTTGCTCTTCTTGGACAAGCTCTCAAATGGCAACAACATCAAGGACTTCTTCCTCCGGGTATGAGAGTTAATCGAATTATAATAATTATTATTATTATTGAATTGATTTTTTTCATTGTTTATTTCAAATTAGGAACTCAAATCGATTTGTTCAGAGGAAAGGCTGCTATGAGGGAGCAAGAAGAAGAAAAGTTTCCAACTATGATGAGCAAACAAATAAAATTTGGCTCAAAATCCCATGTGGAAGCGGGGATTTTTTCTCCTGATGGACAGTATTTAGTTACTGGCTCAGTAGATGGTTTTATTGAAGTATGGAATTTTACAACGGGGAAGATTCGTAAAGATCTTAAGTATCAAGCGCAAGTAAGAACCGTTCCATTTATTCAGCTCATTAAGTAAATAATACCAAGGTATTGTATTATGAATTAATATGATAATAGAAGAATGAGATGTGATGGAGTTGAAACTCTTATTTTCGGCATTATTTATTTGTAACTCTTTGATACAAAAATATATTCGACAAATGAAAGTTGATTTTATTTTTAAAAAAATAATTGATGACATTCTGATACAATCAACAAGCACTCTGTCTCTTAAATCATTAATGACTATCAAAATTGAATAGGATAATTTTATGATGATGGAAGAGGCCGTTCTCTCCCTATCTTTTTCACGCGACTCTGAAATGTTGGCATCCGGTTCAGAAATGGGGCATGTTCGAGTATGGAAAATCTCAACTGGTCAATGTTTACGACGATATGAAAAGGCTCACTCAAAAGGAATCACGTCCCTTCAGTTCTCAAAAGACAATTCTCAAATCCTTAGTGCTTCTTTTGATCATACTATACGCATTCACGGTCTCAAGTCTGGAAAAACTCTGAAGGAGTTTCGTGGACATACATCCTATGTAAATTGCTCTATTTTTACTATCGATGGCCATAATGTCATTAGGTAAGAATTTGCAATGGTGATGTAGTAAATTATGTACTATATGGCTGTTTGGTTTATTGTTTATCATATTCTCTATAGTGCATCATCGGATGGAACCATCAAGGTATGGAATGCAAAAACGACGGAATGCATAAACACGTTTAAGTCATTGGGTGGATCGGCTGCAGAGGTTAGCGTGAACTCTGTGCATTTGATCTCCAAAAACAACGATAACTTTGTCGTATGTAATCGAACAAATACTGTGGCTATTATGAATACACAGGGGCAGGTGAGTTGGATCGTATTCATGTTATATTATTGTAATTTTTTCTAAAAAAACTACATTGCAATAGATTATCCGTTCATTTACATCTGGAAAAAGGGAAGGAGGCAGTTTTGTTGCTTGTTATGTATCTCCTAGGGGAGATTGGATCTACGGCGTGGGAGAGGATTTTATTCTTTATTGTTTTTCAAGCTCTTCTGGGAAATTGGAAAGAACATTGAATGTAGGGGTTCAGTTATTTTATTATTCTAACAGAAATGCATTAAATAGATATTTTGATAGGTTCATGAAAAAGACGTCATCGGGATATGTCATCATCCTCATCAAAATTTGATTTGTACATATAGCGAAGATGGGTTATTGAGGCTATGGAAGCCCTGAAGTTTTATATTTATCTGTATTTATATTTCTTTAAAAAATGTAGTAAAATTTCTTTCTATGTACATCAATTTCATCACATACTATGTTGAACAGACTAAATTATATTATGTGGAACATGCCATATTTATTACGTTGACTATACTTTTAATTAAATCAGAAATGAGTCATTTAGGTTTGCTTGTTTTGTATTGGAGAAATTGCCACCTTAATATATATAAACAAACGACTAAAATTAATTATAAATTTAACTTGGATAATGTGATATAATTTATGAGTTTCCTGTACAAGAGGAGTATTAAATGGGTAATTGTCCACTCTCTAAAGTCATTTATGACTTTCAATAATCATTTCCAAACAGTGCATATACTTTCACCTACGAGTTTAATCCATTCCATGACCGAGCTAGTTACTTAATTATATCAAATCAATGATACACGAAAGATTGATTGGTGTCCACACATTCAAAACTTCTCCCTGGCTCGTAATTTAAGGTAAAAAACAGCATATTTGCGGCTCATATGTTCATATATGTATATGTATTCTCGTCTTTCATTTTCTCAAGGTCGCCCATAGAAAAACTTGCTCCATTCCCATTTGCTATTTTATCAATTAAGTGATGTTTTTTTATTATTATTATTAAAACGGATGCAAAGCAGCATCTAGACTTGTGACAGTCTTGTATGAAGGCGGATATAAGTCTTAATATTATCAGTAAATGGAATTATAGTTAAGGTTTGTTGTATTCATACTTAATACTTAAATAAACTGAGTAAATCTGGAACAAATCAAATGCAATATCGATTTTTTTTTTTTAATAATTGAGATTACTGGTCTTTGAATATTTGTCGATTAGTGATGACCATATCAGTCATTATTGTTTGTAAAATAAATACTTCAATGTACTAAGTACATATTATATGCATGTATATTAATTATATATCAAACTGAGCAGGTTTAAATAAAATATAAGAAATAAATATGTATGGTAATCTAAATCAACAAAACCGAAGGAAATTCGTCACTTAACAACGACCATCAGATACGGTTTTATAGCATTTTTTTAGGGGAAAGAGTCTAAGAAAAAAAATGATTGAATGAAATTTATATTATTCAACCAATTTTTTAACGTTTTTTTTTTGGGGGGGGGGGGGGGGGGGGGCTTTTCAAATTTTTGAGGAGGCATAAGCCCCATATAAAACCACTGAATGACCACATCCCTAATTTTAATTTGTAAAGTGATAGCATATTTCATAGTTTAATTAAATAGTACAGATTTAAATATAACATCAATGAACTTAAGTTTTAAATGTTATGTAGTATAAAACACCAGAGCCCTTGGAATTTTATCTATAGTTGATGGTCAGACCATCAGTGATTGTAATTTGTATCTAAAATGATTACATCAGAGTTCAAAGTATAGGTACTTTTATGATCAAACTGAACAGATTTAAATATAACATCATACATACACTCAAGTTCTAAATATGTCAGGGCTGTTGGAATAAGAAATACCCCCCTGTATTTGCCCTTTCAATAATGCTAATATTATGTCTTATTTTTAAGGTTCAACGCTGAAATTTTATGTTATAAATGTCTCTTTAGATATACAATTTGCCTCTTCAAAGTTTTCCAACGATTTATCCCTCATAAATTTGTGGATTAATGAGTATTTCTAATCATTTTATAATATAATTGCTTCAGAGCTCAAAGTATGTATACTTTTATTATCAAACTAAACAGGTTTAAATTGAGCAGTAGATAACTGAATTTATAAATAATAGTAGTAAGTACAGTAATTTAAAGTATGGTCGGGTAACATCCCCCCAAACATGTTTTTTTCCTCTTAATTCTATGTTATACTGTATACATCCTATGTAATTTTGACTGGGAGTCCTTCATTTTCATACTCTAGAGTTGCAATGTTATTTACTTCAAAAATAAAGTCTCCCATGAACTTTTTTTTTAAGAACTTAGGTTCTACGTCAATATTATATTATATTATATGTACTACTTTTAAAATCCTGTAGTAGATTTTTTCTAATATTAAAAAAATGTGTATATTGCAAGTTACGCAGACTCCGATTACTTACACACTTAGCTATGATTATGAATGATAAAGGAGCTTACAGTCAAATACGTATATAATAATATATTTTATGTCAGTAGCATATTATTTATATTGTATTGCGATATTATTTAATCATTTCACTAGAATAATATCATTAATTATATACTCTACTTATCATCATGAGTGTATCAAAAACAATGAATGTGTTTACGCAGCCCTCGTGTGGAAAACATCCAATGAACTGCGTTCATTCATGCCAACATAATAATAATAATCAGGAGTGAGTCTCTTTATCCGTTAGTTAAAAATTCATTTTGAATGATATATATATATATATATATATATACTTATGTATGTGTGTACCTAGTGATTGTAAGAAGAAGAAAAACACTTAGGAAGACAAACAAATTCAAGGTTTTCTCATCATACCCTGTCATAAAAAATAGCATGTTCCACATAAATTAATAGGCGAAAGTTTCTCTGAATTAATAATGATGATGGTTTGTTCTGTAATTTTAATCACTCAACCTCTCAATAATATTGTCTGAATAATTAATAGCACGCCTACAGCTTGTGTACTTTTTATAAATAAATACACTACACATTCAATGACAATGTTGTAAATATACTGCAGACAATCGATATTTGAATGAGTCAGAAACCTTTTTGAATCTGTGGATATAATACAAATAGATTATATATGTACATTGCTTATGTATGATGGTGATGAAGCGTATTGATGTATAAGTGGAAAGGAGTAATGGAATCGGCGAGTCAAGTCTTTTACAGACATAATGCAGGACCTTACCTTACCTTGACATCCTCTTCTTCAAGGTTAATATACATACATACATGCCTACAATACATACATACATACATATATGTAATACTATGTAGTCGTAGATATTTCATAGATCAATGTAAAGAAAATGATTTAAGGAGTGTATCCTACATCTGGGGTTTTGATTCAATTAGAGTGACCCTATTTTGATTTGATAAAAAAGAACAGCCGATCAGTCTCGGTTTTAGAAATTATCCTGTTTTTTTTGGTTTTTTTTTTTGCTTTTCTTAGGAAAAGGTAATTTGTGTTTCTTTGGTTTTTTACTCCCTTTATTATTTAATCGACTTTTTCTTTAGAGTTGATCTTCAACACTCCTCACAGAAACCCAGGGTAATCATAAATATATATATATATATATATATCTTGACTTTAAAAAAAGAGCACACGTACATACTTCGATCTGGGTCGGTTCCTATTTTGAAATGAATAAATTTAAGAACAAAATATAAGTTAATTTGTATTTTTGTTTTTGTAATAGAGAGGATAATTTGGATTTTGCTTTGATTTTTGGATCTTAATTTAATAATAATAATAAAGAAAAGATATTTAAATTGGATCTAAGGGTGAATTTTGATTTCAATATCGGTGTTAGTATTTTGAATTTAATATGTTCTTGTCTTTGGATGGAAAAGATCGTTTGAATCTTGTTTCAAAATCTCGACATTTCATTAATTTATATACTTATAAAAGTCCACAGACGCTCGTGTCAGGATGTAAAAATAGAACATTGATCTCCCAAATCTAATCCAGTATGCAAATAATGCATACATTATAATTAATTGCCGAATACTCTATCGCATGGAAATTTATTTAACCGTTTGGACCGTGTTAAGGATTTTTATTTGGAGGGGGAGGGGATGGAGCTCAGAAATATGATTACTAAACCTTATCAAAAACCATGGTCATATCTTATTTCATAGTTGAAATTAATGTATACGTGCTTACAAATTTAATAACTTTTTTCTTTTTTTTTGAAAAATACAACATTCGTGGGTTTTTTTTTCTCCACAAATTGACAACAAAGTTCGAATTTTTGACAAAATATTTTTAGAATTTACAAAAATTATCTCCATTCATCTCCCGTAGAAATGGCCCTGAATACAGTTATATTTACCTGCATGTACTGATTAGAGCTGTAATTCACAAAAATTATACAAGTTTGCATGACCCTTCAATTCTAGAGTAACTGCATTTAGCATCCCTAGTATAAATTAATGAATGCATTTTTTTCGACCTTTAGCTTGTTAGTTATGTCCTCTTTATGAAGGGTTTATAAGTGAGCATTGCATTCAAAACATAAAAACCTATTAAATGCACCAGTTTATACATATATATATATATATATAAAGAGGCAAGTCCGACCCAAAACAATAATTGCAAACCTAACGGTTTCAAACTAAATATACTAGCATTTTTTTTTTTTTTGCGTCAATGGGTGATGATGACGCATCATCAACTACTGCTCAAGATCCGTGCTTCCTCATCTACTAGCTATTTATGTATGTAAGTACAAGAGTGGCCTTGAAACAAGTGCGTAATCATACTTCTATCTTGGGTACAGTATTCGATGACGCATTTTTAAAGTTCTATGTCGTATGTTTGATACCGGTTTTGTAGATACATATATGGATATATGGTGGTGTCAATAATGCTGTTGTTGTATCCTATATCCTAGAATGAAAGTAATGACGAATCAATATTACTCTCATTATTAAGTACGTAATTGTATTTATAATATCCGACCATCAATGATACCTTTAGAACATCAATAACTCCATTACTGTTAATTTACTATTTTATTTGTCCCTAAAAACGTTGTTGATTGGTTAGACTCAAATTGACTATTGAAGAAGGGATTGTCCCCTAGTTATTGGGAAGAGTTGATCAATTTTGTTCTTTTTGAAGAAGGAAAGGTTGAGAGACACAGCAATTCGGAATCTAAATTGTTAATAAATGTAAATAACAGGGATCCTCAAAATATTATGTCTCCAGTCCTTGGATATATTTACATGGGAGAAAGGGCTTGTTATGTAAATGAAGATGATGGATATATGTAGAGACAGAGACATAGGTACATATTGTGTGTCAAACGGGAGAGAGAGAGAGGAAAATAAAAAAAGAGCCACGATACAAAAAATAATAATGAATTAAACACTCGACTTCCTTTAAAAGTCCGGAATATGAGTCATGTTCCTAACATGAAGAGAAGAATATATTATGTTAAATGTATTATTTACAGACATAATAATTATACTTAATCTAAAGAGTTCAGCTATAAAAATGTATTATTTTTTTTATATTTTTGCTAAGTGTAGCAATTACAAAACATTTTACATTACAATGTTCTGTATATATGTATATCACTAAAATATGAACAACTCTTACATATGTTTTGTGAGCTGCTCTTGATTTTCTGTCATACATGCTCCTTTTTAGTGCCTCTAGCGTTTAGACATGATTTTATGAGTTTAGCTGTAGTTTGATTTTTCATTTGAAGACACTCTTAGCAATAAAATCTACCATTTACATGGGACAAAATCCAAAGAGCCAGTCACTCAGATAATTCTATATATATAAGATTTTAGATCTACTATTGTCCAATTGACCAAGCTGCTAATGAATAGTCCCACAGGTGGCAAGAATTGTCTAACTACCAGTTAATTTTAGGGAGTTTTTTTTCCTTTCTGTCTTGGTCTTGAGTAAGGTAGTCTTGACCATAAGACACTAAAAACGACTTTCAAGTGCAACTTGGCTCAAAAATACCCTATTTCCAATTTTATATAATAGCCTTGATTTTGTATGATAATAATAATTTCATTACACAATAATATATTCCAAATACATACATAATATTTATTCACAATTATTAAGTATGTGATACATTAGAGAGTAGAGACTCTGCATACCCGTATTTTGAGATATCTATAAATATATGACTCAATGTTTATTTGGACCAAATGTTTTGACTTCAAAGAGTGTGGGAGACTCATTTTGAGGTTGTGGGCAACTCTAATGAGATTACATACATATTATGTGTTTTTCACATGTGTATATCCATTATATAAATTTGATATAACATATATATATACCTACATATTTTCTTAAGGAAAAAGTATCTCGTAGACTGTCAAGAAAGGAAGAGAACAATGTTCTGTTCATGTTCGTTGTGATGGATTCAATTTGATGCTCCAGATTAGGATAGATGGAAGAGTAAAGTTATTAGGGCCACTCTGCATCCCCATAATTTAAATACACAAACACATAGTACGATATTCATCCACTAAAATTAAGTTATTCCTTGGAGCACAATGGTATCTCCCCCACATAGGAATTTCCATTGTATCTCTCAACCTTTCCTCCTCCAAAAAGAAAATAAAAAAAACCCAAAAGGAACTCTGAGTTGATAAATGTTTACATTCTTTGAAGAAGTTGAACTATTCACACTTTAATAGTAAGGATATTCAAATTTCAGTAATTCCACTGATAAAGGCAAAGAATAAGCTAATCGACTGCTGATACCAAATACATTGGCAAGACACTCTTTTTTCCACTCAAACCTTGGCTGTCAAAAAGAAAAGGAAAAAAAACCCACTCATATGGCTAGTAGTTATTTATAGTTTCAGCACGTTCATGACTCGCTTTAAAGAATAAACACAAATAAAATGAATTTTTCTTTCAGCTGTTTTCATCAGTTGACTTTTTTCTTATTTAAAGTAGGTGACTCTATGTACTATGAATTCAAAAGGGCTTGAATACTTTTTAGTTTATTACTCAAAGACATCTTAGCTACCATATGTTTTGGTCAAATCTTACATTTTCTGCTTGAAAGTCGAGATTTTGAGTGTACAAAAAAGGTAGTTGTGGATAAGGACTAAATGTCAGAATTTGCTATTTTTTCTTTATTTTATGATTATTAATTATTTCGTCGAATTACCAAAAAGGAAGAGAAAAAAAGCTTTTTGTACTTTTGTACAGGGATCCGAAATTTAAGGTGTCCTTGGCAAGCAAAGAAGTATTAAAGCCATTTTGAATTCATAAATACATAGGGTATGTTTTTTAAAATCAGAATAGAGTGAACTGATGGAAACAGCCAAAGGGAGAATACGTTGTATTTTTGTATATCCCAAAAAACTAGGTTGTCGTGAGGAGTTGTCGATGTTTTGAGGATAACATTATTCCCCTAAACTCCGACGTATATTTTTGTCAGCTATCATATTATCTATTTCTTTTCCCTGTATGTGTATTCTATGCACGTTGATTGGTCGAACTTATATTTGCTGTTGTCAAACAGTGAACAATATGAAGAATAGTACCATAGTAATTGGAAAGAATGGGTCAACTACCATGTAATTTTAGGTCTCTTTTCTTTTACGATGAAAGGTTTAGAGATACAATGCAGATGTGCTACGAACTCCTCCTCTTAAAATGTCTCCTTTAATACTTTATGAACTAATGGAAAGAGGGAATCAATAATCCCTGTAACATGTACAACAATAGTCAAGTCAAAAAGCAGGAAGAGATCAGGATTAAAAGGCTACAGCCTCTTTTTTTTTTTTTTTTACAAGTTGAATAAAAGTGTTGTTTGTGACTGTTTGTAGCGCAACTTTGTATGGTTTACAAATATGTATATAGATATCAAAAACGTGATGTTATAACCCATGTTTCTTTAGTAGAACCTGCTTATATTAATAACATAATACATACAAATACAATATTGTGTCGATGATATTTTATGATACGCAAAACAATATAGATATTAGTATATGTATGTACACTGACCTAATTATAAAAATAAGGTCATTTGATAGATAAAATATTCTAGATATTTTATGTATGTTACTTTAATTAAACATGGAGTTAATTACTCTTTGATATTTTCAAATCTTTGAATAAGTATATGCATTTAGAACAGAGCTAAGGACTCGGATGCAAGTCTCATTAACCTCCAAATTCAGATTTAAAGACAAAATTGCAAGACTCACCTCCTTTATTTTAAAATTGAATAATTGAGTATTATTATAAGGTCATTATTATAGGGACTGAACAAAAGCTGTAAGACTCTTTCTTATTATGTATTTACTCACGACTCAGATTCGAGTTGTACTCAAGTCTCAAAACATCACACTCAATATGGACTCGAAGTTAAAAGATGCAGATTTGAACAAGGAGACTCAAGGTTTGAGACTCACTTGAATCCATTATTTTAAATTAGTATAATATGTAATTTATTTGATAAGCGTTACCCCCACTAACATAAGGATCTACAATGTCTTTTATGGTCAGCTGTCGATTTTTCTACTTCTCTTCCCCTTAATATAATTAATTGGTTTAACTCGATTCAGCTGTTGTTCAGGACTTAAGAGCTCTTCCCTACCTTTAAATGAAGAATAATTCCAATGTTGGTGTGCATTGGCTAACTATGTACAGTCAACTATTAATTTTGAGCCTTTTATTCTCTCTTTCGTTCCGGAGGAAAGGTTGAAGGAGTCAATAAATATATCGACGTGTTAAGCATCATTCATACATTTATCTTAAGGAATCGAGACTTGACTCGGACTCATTGTAAAAATGACTATGAAACTACTCGACTAATTTGATCTTGATGATTATTCATTCATCACTTTGTGTTTATATAAGTTTATGTAATTACATACATACATATATATATATATATATGGAACTATTAAGTACATGATAAGAAAACTACATATGTATTATAAGAATGCTTAAGTCTACTTTATATATGAAAAGAAAGTGGACTAATAATATAATTATCATAATATTTATTAGCAATTAAATTTCGTAATGCCTTCTCTATTTTGGTCGATAATTTCACCATCCTCACCTTATTATTCCTCTACATACGAGATTGGAGTTTGAATGAATAGAAAGTTACATATTATCTTGACATCTGACTCCCATACCAATGATTATGATATTTGCTTCTTTCGTTTCTTTGAGGAAAGTTGATTCAAAAACCATAGGATTTGCATATTTTTAACATGAATATAGAATAAGTGTACATATATATATATATATACGAGTACAAGTATAATTACATAAAAGGGCCTTGTCCTAGATTGAGAAAATCGTGTCATCTTCCTTCACATGTCGGAATAAAAAAATATTTATGAAATATCCTCAAAACAGCAGGTTTTTCATTTATATCACAAACATTGGTTTATACTCTTATGGAATGACATCATCACCACTGGCCTTTTGTCTACTCGCAACCTCGACTTTTTAAACAGAAAATAATTTTTTTGGCTAAGCATATACATGTATAGTACGTTACTCACGGGCAAGCGAAAAAGTATTAATGCCCTTATGAATTGATAAGAGTCTGTTGTTTTAAATCAGTTCAGAGTCAATTGATCAAAATAGCTGAAGAGAAATGTTAGTATGTTGTTTTATTCCGAAAAGCTTGTCTTGGCATGTGCAGAAAAAACATAAGGACTTCGACCATCTAACAAAAATGTCTTTGTATTATATCTAAGACTCTAATGTGTATTGAAAATCAGTTAATTTATAACGTTTAAACATCTATAAAGTGTGACGAATAGGTTAATTAGTTATTATTTTTATAAAGACCAGATGCATTGCTTCTATTATTATCCTACTTTTTTAGTCCTTGATACATCTGCGAAAAAATTGAAAATAATATTCTATTCTTTTCACATTTATAAAGGCATGAGCAGTGTAAGGGCCCAGTGAAAATACTTTTAATAGATCTGGCAATATTGTAATGAACTATCATTCAAAATCAATGTTACGTCATATTACTGCTTTTTAATTTTTATAAATCCAAGTTCAGATGCTGATACTAATTTTATAGGCCTATAATACGTCGATACCAGTAAAATAAAGGTAAAAATAGATGGTTATGGATTAAAGAAGAAGCTGTGTCTTCAAGTCACAGATAATGAGGTCGACATACATGTACATATATACATCAAAATGCCTCATTATCAGTGATGTAAAAAACGGCGATTTTTAAGCGTGCGATTAGCTCCTCCCCTTGATGACGTCAAAAATGGTATGGTAACTATGAAAGCCAGCTTATTTGCTGTCGATATAATACTATGACTGTAGCTGTGACAGCCTTGCTCCAGGCTCAAGACAGCTTTTCTTGGACTTAAAGTAATTAATTAAATTAAATTGATGTTTTAGAAATATATTATTCAAATCAAAGTTGTAGATATTACTTTAGTTAAACAGGAAATTTTCCAAATTTCAAAATCGGTACATTAGTTTTGGATTTATTGCTATTTTTGTTAAAATTTCATTATTTGCATTAATTTTTATGAAAAAATAAGTACATAAACACTAAACACTGATCTGAATGTTTAATTAGTTTGATAATAATGGTTATTCATTCATTAACAAAATAAAGCTTTAAGTTTTTAGATATTTGCATATTTTAAATACAATTATTGAAGATTTAATAATGATATTTATAATTATTCTACCTTTTCTATAACTCAAGAAAATGGCTGAAAATGTATTTAAAATATCAACAAATGATACATTTTATAGGATAGAAGTATAAATATTTGACTCCATAAAGTGATTTCGAGAGATATTATTATTAAGAAAGTTTTCAATCAAAATTGAAGGAAAGGTTGTGTGATATTATCGTAACTTTTATAATAGATAATATAATATACATATGATAAGAATTATTATGT
Source organism: Lepeophtheirus nordmannii (assembly GCA_963680855.1). Taxonomy (NCBI): domain Eukaryota; kingdom Metazoa; phylum Arthropoda; class Copepoda; order Siphonostomatoida; family Caligidae; genus Lepeophtheirus; species Lepeophtheirus nordmannii. The sequence continues at coordinate 29,461,948 of OY804522.1, read as the reverse complement.
CAAAAGGAAAAGGAAAACAGCTTGATGATTTATGAATGATGAAAGAATATTATGAAGGGTTTCAACTAACAGGCATTTTGAGAACTACTCGCACGCTTAAAAATCGCCGTTTTTTACATCACTGCTCATTATACATGAAGAATGGTAAGACTGTGGATAATTTTTGTCCACGTTCCTCCATGTTCTTATTTATCTGGTTTTCATGCCAGGTCAGATTTGAAAATTATATTCCGTCATCCATATTCAAAATATATATTTCTCTATCGAATAAAATACTTTGTCTCGAGGTAGATAGTAATTTTTCTAATTAAATACCTGTATTTCGTTCAACAGTCAAGATTGTATCGGTTGAGTTCTACTATACAGTATATATTCAAGTATTTGGATGACAAAGGTTACAAAATATCCATAATACTCAGAAGACAAATAAATATAACTTAAATAAACAGACTTGTCATTGGGATCCTTGGAAAAAAATAGAAACTACATTTCTTACGGATATTCATATTTGATTTTATTCAAATATCTCTGATTTTTTTAGGTCTCAAGTAGAAAATTATACATCAATTTAGTTTATTTATACTTTTTTTAGATATATTAGTTTCAGTTTATGATGTAGTCTATGATGTCAGTGGAAACGATCTATATTGATATTTTCTATCAAAAATCGAATGAAGCAACGTTATCTCCAATCGTATTTGATGGATCACTCATTGTATGTAAGCAATACAAACTATATATAGTTCATGTTTGATGGAGAGACACTCATTTAATGAATAGGAAAACTTTTAATTAAATTGGTAACAAGTGTATCTTCACGATTTGTTTGTATATACATATTGTAAATAAATAAATAAAATGTAACTCTTATAACATAACGTTCTTGAAACTTTATCTATGTACATTCATAAACCCGGGGTCGGGAACATTTTATAGATATGTTACTCGGAATTAAAAACATTCCATTCGAGGGTTGTAATTCAACTCACATGAATTACATATGTATTTTGGTCAACCTCGACTCACAAAAGGAAAAGGAAAAATTTGGAAAAACAACTAGTAGCTCTACTATTCCGTATTTTCCTTGTTGCCAACTTTTTAATATTGGGCAAAGTTATTATTTAGACATACTATGCATTGATAAATTTTACCTATATAAAAATCAATGGTTAGTACTTGTTTACCATTCAAAAATTCAAAGAAAGGGCGTGCAATCAAAATATAATATATTTTATATATTTTTTATATATCAAAATCATAAATAGTAATAATAATACCCAGGGGCGTACTGGGGCGAAAATTTCCACCGGGCAAAGAGTAAATATCTTGTACGATAAAAACGCATTATGCTAAATCGAAGGGGCGCCTAGTAAAGATTTCAGAGGGGCGCACCGGTCATTGACCGGTTGACCGCCGGGTCAGTACGCCCCTGATAATACCCTTTGTGAGTTCATAACACGTAGAGTCAACTGCTTTAAATCAGAAGAGGCAAATAATTAAAAACAGCTGAAGGGAGAATACAGTGTGTTTTTGTTTATCCCAAAAAGATCATTGCGTATAGGACTCCTATTGTATAAAGTGCTCGCACGTGACATCATCATCATCGTGGAAGTTGGTCATCTTGGGGCCATAGGCAACCAAAATTTACAACAAAAAAACAACCTTTTCTTCATTAAGATTAAGGATATTAGTGAATTACTGTCGTGCATTTGGTTATATCAATGGTACCAACAAATAAAGGATATAACCCTTAACGTCTGTAAAGTGCATATTTCTCTTCAGTACATGTACCCCAGACCCTAATATTATGTCTTTAATGTTTGTATTTCTACCAACTGGTTTTGAATTTTATACTCATTCTCTTTTTTTAGAAAATAAGGTTTAGAAATAATATAATATCACATCGTGTCGTGACGTAATTGACTAATTAGATACAGTATAATTGAAGTCTTTTCCCTTTTTCTTTTTAAAAGAAAAGATGAGGGATGTAATGAAAAAGTTGTGATACATACTTCAACAGTTGGAGATAATAACAACATTGGGTAGCAACCAGTACATTTCTTTCTTTCTTTGTTGGCGGAAAGGTGAGGGGATGGAATGAAGATGTCTTTGACATGTTGTATGTTCAACAAGGCATCACCCTCAAAAAGGGCTGATATTATTTTTTTAAATATTTAAATTTGTGGAATTATAGTATTATTCAAAATGGATTCATAGATAGTGTCTACACCTTTTCATGCATATAAGGAAAGCCCGCTGAGACTCTCTTTTTTAAAGTCACGTTTTATTTTGCAAGAGATGTTTCACCTACTTGAATAATCAATTAGGTCAATTTTTATAGCTACTATGCAGGTCAGATGTCATCATGGAACTATCGGAATCAAGGAATCTAATTGTTTGTGTATATAAGAGCATTATATAAATATCAAAAAATGATCTCTTAAGGATACTAATTTATTGATTTGGTATTTAAAACTACATCATTTGGTATGCCTGTTTCTCTTCTCAACACTTTTTGCAATGAGATCTCCATTGCATATATCAATCATTTATCTCAAAAAGACAGAAAGGAAGATCTGAAAGTTAGTTAGATAATGCTGATTTATTTTTATTTTCATGTAGATGGCTAAGAAGGAAGAAACTACACATGACGTCAACATGGAATTAGGACCAAGAACAGATTAATTATAATTAGTGTAGGGATATTCCCAGTTTAATAATATTTAGTTCGAGTTTAAGAAATCATGGTTGTAGGAACCACGGGGTTATCCCGCCCCCACCCTCCAATATTAAGCATGTGGGGGTCTGACTATTATGTATAATTTATACTTCCTCTGTTCCAAAATAATGTTTACATATTTTCATGACTTTTTGTTCCAAAATAATGTGTACATTTCCAAACTTTTACATCATTATTGAAAATCATTTATAAATACTATTGAAACTAATTTCCTTTATAACTCCTTGCTTCAACTTGGGCGGATTTTTGCTTGACATACTCAAAAGAAAATCTTGAAAAATCGCACTTCCTTCTTCATTAGACAAGTGGTAAGTTTATTCCATACGTAATCATTATTTTGGAACAGAGGGAGTATAATTTACTGATAATGAATTAAACGAAACCATGATCAACTGAATGAGTCAATTTTTTACCAAATTCTATGCTGGTTTAGAGGGTCTGTATTTGTTAAATATTTACGACATACTTTCATAAATAAATTTAGAAAATAGGGCCAAATAGTATCTAATATCGAACACTCCACTTCCAAGTCTATTATTTTGAGTATTTATATATACATTAGCAAAGGTTTAAGCTTGATCAAGTACAATTTAATACTTTGTTGTGCAGGTATATCTAAATTCCGAAAATAATTCGATTATTTAGGGTAAAGTATTTAAAATGAAATACAGATCAGAATTCAAGTATCTATATAGTCGAGTTTAGAATAGGTGTTATTTTTTTAATAAATGTTTCTTTTCATTTTATTTTTTTATTTGAACATGGGGTAGTTGCTATTTTATTAACTAGCTATTAATCAAAATCTTTAGCAAAATAATATTACTCATTTATCCTAGGTAAGGATTACTGTGATTGCTATAATAAACAAAAATGAGTCATCACAATTGAAATTGATTGGGTGATTAAATCAAACATAAAAACAAATAATTGCATCTTAGCTCGCATTGCGAAACAAAAATTATGTACGATACCGGGCGGAAAAGACATACTTTTGACGTAGCAAAAATTATTTTTTGTGCTCTTAAATTTTGAAAGAAGTTTTCAATGAAAATATAATTTAGAACAACAATATGACATGTGCAAACTATCAAAGTATGGGCACAAATTTGCAAGGTTATAGTAATGAACAACCAAATAAGTTTACAGCATTCCCACCCTATTACATTTGTCGGGTTTTTGAATTAAGAAAATACTCCTTAAATCCTTACAATTGTAGGATGATCCTCAGCTCGTAATTTAAGACAAAACAAAAAACCAGGATAATCAAAATTTCAAAGAGATCATATGTCGGGTCACCCGTATGTCGAGGTTCCACTGTGCATTTATCTAATGTTTGATTTATTTGTTTAAATACATAGAGTAGAAATTGGATTACTCTCATCCAGATATCTTGAACCTAAAAGTCTGCTCTCTCTCCGAGGTGACTTCCTCCAATATAGTAGTAAGTATTCAGAATCTATAAATGCAGATTTTGTGTATTTTTAAGAGCCCTTGGGATCTCATACTCCCAGTTCCAAATTTGTATATGACTATAATATTTAAAAATAAATTCTAAAAGGGTTACAGCAAAGTTATAAGCTGATTTTTTTTCTTCTTCAAAGTAGTGACTTTAAACAAAACAAGAGCAAAAATCCCTAGATATCCACTTGGTTACACATTGAGTCCCTCCTTCGGTAAAATAATAACTCATTTTAAAACTTTTGTGTTGAATAAATAAAACTGGCATGAACTTTGAGCTCACACCATGATAGGTTTATTCAATAGAAAGGAAAATGTCTGACTTTACCTTATGAATTTTAGAATTTGTAGTTATTTAATGATTTAATAAAGAATCATACACCTAGCATGATGAAATCGTAGTAATATCACACTATTTATGAATATAAATCAACTTGTGTTCTAATTATTTTACTCTTTTTAACTATGAAGCCTAGAGGAGCTATGATTTTATATCTCCTCCCTGCTATAACTACGCCCTTTCTACGAAGGATTGTAAACACGTGTTGAAAATTTCTTTTTGTCTTTTGTTTTACTTATACATAGCATAACATATATGTATACCTCGGAAGCAAGTCTGCATTGCTAATTCTGTGTACAAGTCTTGCAATTTATATAATTAAAAATTGAAAGTTGTTTTTTGATTTTTCACATCTCTACCAAAATGTACTGGTCCACTCATATTTCTAATATTATAAAAAATGTATTCTTTTACTTATTGTGAAACCATAGGAATTAATTTTCTTGCTTGTATGTATTGTATAGATTATTTTCTCTCTTTAATAAAGAATAAAGATCCAAAATACAATTATTGGTCATTAGCAAGTGTTACCATTTTCTCCAAATGTTGAACTATTATATAATAATTCTATAATTTATTTGTATAATAATTCAGAATATTGTATTCATTGTTTAATAGTATTAAATTCGAGTTCAACAAATTAGCAACTTAACGTTGCAGCTGTTTTAACAAGACTATCATGAAAATGTTGGCTGTATTTTTTTGTCAACTCTGGGGTTCCTTAACTTACCTTCTAATTAGTGCTCTGAATGTTGATGAGTTGAACTATTATTAGCTTTTATTAAGCTTTGAGCAATACCCTACTATTGAATTAAGAATAACCCCTCAGTAATGGAATTGGCAAGCAAGTACCAGTTAACTTTCCCGGTTTTCTTCCTTTTCTTTCTAGAAGAGAAAAAGGTTGAGAGATACAGCCTATAGTCATTTTCATTCTATGACCAGAAATTAATTGGTAGCTATCCAAGAGATTCAGAGAGCAAATTCGAACTCACCAACTTTCAAAATATAATCGGCAGCTGACAATAAATACAGAGTAGTAAATTTTCATGTGAGCGGAATAAGGCACCATGTTGGATTATACCATATATATATATAATATATATATATATATATATTATATAAACAACATGTGTTCCCAGTCGATAATTACCATCAATAACAACATGGATAATTGAGAATCCATGCATGTTTGGTCCCTCTTTGTCATGGACTCTCTATGTTTCTTTATCTATCTGCATGTAACTATTTTTATTATGAATGATGATAATAATTTATTTATTTATTTTAAATTGACTACTGTTTTTGGCCTTGTACGATACTTAAAGTCAATCGTAATAAGGAATAAAATATGTATATATATGTATGTATACAATAGTTAAGCAGTACATATATATATAAAATATATGTATATAATAGTGCTTCAGTAAACGTTATTCATTCAAAGTACAAACTTTTTTTCAAGTTCAAATTTGTATTATATCAAATATGCGATGAATGACTAATGTACTCCAAAAGGACTCCTCCTTTACTCCTTTTGAATCATCTATGTACACACGCTGCAAAAAAAAAAAAAAACCATTATTCATCGTTCCCTCCCCTCTTAATGTATGCATTTTTTGTAATCGTTAACCCTTCTTTGATAAATTAATTCCCATTAAAGTCTCATATCACGTTGTTACCTTCCAACTTTTTCTATAAAAAGAAACAGATAAAAGACTCCAAATCAGATTGTAGTTGTTTGGCAATTCTTTCCAAAGGTGGAATGACTCTAGTCGGGAATTTTTTCAAAACACCTGAACAGTAGCTATTTCAAATTATACGAATCAACGTAAAGAAGACTACTAATAAGGGACAGAGAAGTTGAAAAATGGACAGCTAAGAACAAAGTACGGTGCAGATTTTGGTGTCTGTGGGGTAAACCCGTGATATGTACATATAAGATTGAAAGTTATTGATCTTTAGGATTTGTTTACTAAACATTGATATGCCATTGATTTATGAATTATTTACCAATGACGTCAAACGTAATTCTTGGTTTATTTGCTTCAAATGAGGTAATATGTTTCCAATGAAAGGGTTATATAAGTTTTAAAAAAATAAATCATAAGAGCCCAAGTTACCAATACTATAATGAGGCATAATAATCATTATTCATTCCTGAAGTGATGTAATATGAACTAAAAATCGAATGACTAGTGAAATATTTGAATTATATGTACTCCTATTATTTACTTAAGACGTAAATTAGAGCATGAATTGGAATTGAACGTTGTTTACTCTCTAGTTTGTTTACTAAAACTCAGGATTTCTACAAGATCTTGTCTTGACTATGAATGTTTTGATAATTTCCTCATACCATATTGGCTATTAGGCTATGAACGTTTTTCACTTATTTGTTTGTTAATAAAAACCTAGTAAATATGCATAATATTTTGAATGTTTGTGATCATGCTTCGTTTGATTAGTCCCATTGGCAGTTCGGCACCACTTGGACAAGTGTATATTTAAAATTTGTGCCATTAATTCAAGTAAGGAAAGGTGGTAGAATGGGTACTACTCCCTTTAGTCCATATTTCGCTATATTTAGTGTAGGGTTTTTAATTTCAAAACTCTTTATGTAATAAAATTCACCAATGGCTGTTTGACCAATGACTAATTGGGTTTTTTTTCTTTGAACTCGAATTAAATCTTGTTACTTAATGATCATACTATTAAATAAAGAATAGACCAGTACATAGTAAAGAAAAATGATGATGTTATATTGGACCACTACCATTTCATTCTGTGCCCTTTTCTTCTTTCTCTTTTTGAAGGAGGAAAGGTTGAGGGATATAATAGGGATAGGATGCACAAAATGTGTACTCTTATGCTACTTTAATTTATCTGCTTACATGTGTTACATCGTCAGTGATCAAAAACCCCTATGATTCATGTGGTAAAAGAAAACATTTCCTTCAAAGAAATTTTTACAAAAAAATGATTTAATTTAAATTATTTTCTCTAGGGTTCATTTTCCGACCATGAAGAATACGCTACGGTAGGGAGAGAGGGAGGGAGGGAGAATGGAATGTGTCTTAAACTTAAAGTATGTGAATACATACATATATGGCAGTAGTACCATCATGGGAGTTAAAAAACCTTCTTCCTTTAGAGTATTTTCTCTTTTTGTACATATACAGACTTACTTAGAACATTTATTATAAGTTTATAAATGCAAGCTGCGATATGAAGTTAAAGATTTCTGCTTCTTTTTTTTTTTTCATTTTTCTTCTTTAAACTAACAATGTGAACATTTGTTATGAAATCATTTTCTTATTCTATATTATATTATTATGTACACATAAAAAGTAATATATATATATGTATATATAAAAATACCGACAACCTGGAAGTTGTTTTAATGATGATTTTTTTTTTTAATTTCTCTTATTTCTTTTAAAAGAGTTTCATATGTAATATTTATTTAAGCATTTATCCATAGACGTCTGATTCTTTTTCACAAATAGTTATTCCTAGGTGTATCTTTAATATATATATATATATATATATATATATATATAAGCCAGAGATCGTTACGAATCTGAGTCAAGTCTTTTAGAGTCATTATAACGTTTATGGAGTCCCTATCGAGTTGGGAGTTTTCTTACTTTGGGTTCGAGTTGAGTCTGAAGTTGCAGTCTTATGAAACCAGTGGCATTTAGCCTTTTAAAAAAACATTTTAATGAATAAATGCAATTGATGGAAAACGTTTTGATGTATTTCAGTTACTTCCCTGTCAATAGCTGAATTAACACGAATGAATGAAACAGAAGTGTGACTCATGTTTGAGCTCCCAGTTCTGAAATAAATACCTTTTAAATTGTTCACAATTCAAGGTTGCAAATATTTTCTATTATGGAATAATAATTAATTACCTACGAACGATAGCATATTTTGTATCATGTGGCAAATCCTGAGGGGTGAATAATATTATTATTAATTTATTTATACATACAAGAGTATTTCATCACTCACTTCTTGTAAGTATCTACACTCTATATGCGTCATCACTTCTTTAAAAGCCATGCATCTAATTGAATCAGTAAATAAGCTCACTCAATCATAAAATCTTTTTTATCTCTTGGACGACTTAGGTTCAGGTTTTACTACGGAAAATATAGTTAATTTGTCCTCATAATTAATCTAAATTTATAAATGAAGGCTCAGAACTCGTGTTGTGATCACTTCAATTGAAACCCAGATGATATCAAAACTTTAAGGGATTGAGATGGAATCGAGACTATGAGAAGATAATTTTCTTCCTTTTTTTTGGTTTTTTGCAATTAATTTTTTTTTTCTACATTGTTGCTTTGATCTAGGTTTTGACACTAAGACCAAGACTCCGTGAAGAAATTGAGACCCCATTACTATCTAAAACTATGGCTAAAGAGGCAATTAGTATACATAAGTTCATATTTTGACCAAATAAGGACCCTTTCCGGTCCTGCATGCCTATTATGGATGCAGTTAGTTATGATTGAATCAATATGCAAACAAATACCATTAATATATATTTACATACATATATTGTAGGGACTTTTATAGAAAGGTAAAAGCAAAGTCAAGGATAATGACTTTGCTATTTCTTTATTTATTTGAGCATGACTTGTTGAAAATCATTAAAAGAGAGGAATGGAACATTTTTTTAAACCCCTCTTAGAGCTACACATATACATATATTTAAAGATATTGTATACGAATGTTTGTGAGTGTATCTGAAAAGAATACTTATGGGCCTTGGAGAAAAAAGTGTTGGGCTTAAATAGACGTTGTTTTTTTTGGGTTTTTTTTTTAATATTTTTTTTGCAAGAGGCATTTCGTATTGAATAATAATTATTTATTTAAACTGGAAAAAGAAGAGTAAAAAGATATTTTTACTTTAAATGCAAAATATGCAATAATTATGTTACATAATGAAATATTTTTGATAAATAGAAGGAAATGTGTATACATGGATATTGCATCATAGTAAAACTATTTCAAGGGATCCTTCTTTTGATACACTCACAGATATTATTAAAATCCAAATCTTTATATAAATTGTTTTTTAGAAAGTAAAAGACCAAAAACTCACACTTTTAAAAAAAATATTTAAGGTACAAGTTGCAACATTTAAAAAACAATCATTGACACTAAATTATCATAGCCAAATTTCGTTCCATTAATGAGTCCTTATTTACAACCCTGAGTCAACTCTCGAGTCTGATGTCACAATTCAATGGGGCTCTAGTACAAGGAGTATGAGTCCCCAGCAATGGCAACTGAGTTCAACTTTCACATAGAGGAAGGGAATAGCAAATAATATCACCCATAGACAGCAAATTTACAAAATTTACATTTTTCATTGTATTCAATTTGATTCAGTCGTTATTTTCAATTTTCAAAATCAATCATATAAAAAAATAAATGGCGCTGAAAAAATAATAATTTGAATTAAAAAATGACTTGAGTCTCAAGCCTCGAGTCTGAATATTTTCACAACGAGTTCAAGTTGAGTCAAAAGTTACAGTTTGCATCTCGAGTACAAGTGACCTAATTAAATATAATAAAATGATATGAAGTAATTTAAATGCAAGATATACGTGGCAACTTATCAGAATCCATGAAGGTCGTTGTGTGTGTGTGTCATTGGAAAGCAATGCAAGATACAAAGTAAGTTATCAGAATTGTAGAGCATTTTTTATCTGGTGTTTGCTTCTAATTTTAATCTTATTTAAACATGACGTCACAAGTCAATCCACATTTACATAATCACTCTACATTCCAAATTGATTAGACAGCAAAATAAAAAATAAAAAAAATATGTGAAACAAAGGTCAAATTTGACATAGAATCATAAAATGGCTTGAAAATAAATATATTTGTTGTGTGCCACAAAGAAGAGCAGAAAGGAATAGGGGGCTGAAATTGGAAAGATTACTTTAGATTGGAGACTCTTCATATGAACTTTTGAATTGATTTACATTTATAGGCTTCATTTGAAGAATTGAACACGAATGGAGTAACTACATCAGGTTAGGAGGGCTTCAGGTCTCATTTCTTTCGCAGGTAGACAAGGATCAACGTGTCTAAGGAGAGACAAAAAACCGAATTCCAAAGGTTTTTCCTATCTCTCAAAAAGTTTTTTTAAGTAAAAAAAGTCTCAATGTGTACATGATTTCTTATCTAAGTATTTCAATTACTTGGAATCGACTTCCAAAGCAAATAAATAATTTACTATATCTATTTAAAATCAACTATGTCAGTTTGCCTTAATAAGACTATCTCTTGATTCGGTGTTATTTACCATGAATCATAATTCAATTTAAAGAGTACATGCTCATTCATTAATATTAATAGCGTTTCCAATAAATTTTATCCGTTCACTCTTGCTAAAATAAACGGAAAATACGGAATCACAACTCTTTGGTTTCTTATTTCTAGAGCAAAGTGAACGTTTTCAGAATGTGTGCAAATATCAATTTATGTATTTATGATAATATTTCGTTGTTCATCAGTGTTATTTAAGGTTCCTCAATACAAAATCAATCTATGAAGGATGTTCTTTCTATACGATAAAGGAGTCGAGATTACATCTGTATTCTTCAAATAAGAATCATTTTTCATTTATATTCATAAACTATGAATAGATTCATTCTTCAAAAGTGCCAAAAATTACAATTAAAGGTTACAAGTCACAATAGGGCATGAAGCTTACAAAACATTCATAGTCAGTCCCTAGATGGCAAAGAAATTCTGATCCTTAGTAAACAACGCTCATGATATCATCATACCCAAATGATCGATAGGGATTGAGCAGCAAACACACATAACATTCATAGTGAGTTCCAAGATGGGGCTGAAATCTGGAGTCTAAGTATACAAACTATAAAAGCATGTGTTTTTTATTATTCACAGAGCAAAGCATGGTAATGAATTTAGTTATAACATCCGAGACTCATGAAACTATTGAAGAGTTTGTTTGTTTTCTAGTTACTCTATACCTGAAACAAGACACAGGGTTACACATACCATAAAGTCCATATATGTCTATAAAATAAATAAATAAATAGTGAATTATTCATCATTGCTTTTGGGTTGATGCCCCATTGTTGTACGTTGCTGCGAGGTTTCCTCCGTGTTTAAAAGTGAGTTCTACTATTATGTAGTTAATAATAACTCGTGCCAAGGTAAAGGGGTTTGTCATAGACCATGGTGATACTAGTACTTGTGACAAGATGATCCTGCTTCTTCTCCTTTTCTTTTCTTTCTCTTTTGGCATTGATTCTCATTTCATTTTGACTGCAAAATGTTTTTCCACACTTGTTGATTGAAAAACTTTAAGGTCATCTCTCTTTTCACTTACTTCAAAAAGTAGGTTTAATCCTTCATAGAATACCTACCTACCTATAATATAGGCATGCCATGCAGTACTTCCTGCTTCTACATACATAGTCTATAGATATATGTACTTATATAATATCTCTTCATCTCCTTTTCATGTAAGCAGTGTCGTAATGAAAAGTATTTTTCCTCATTTAGTACCTTGGCTATACTGCATAATAGTGCCTCCTCACTCCATCTTCCTCGTTCATTTTTTTTTTGTATGAACTTAGACGTGTACCCCACATATTTCTGAAGATATTCTTTTTTTAACCTTTACCTGGCCAAGGAAGGGTTGGAAATCTTCTTACCCCATCATCACCGTTACTCAAAATTAACAATAGACAATTAATACTACGCCAATCATTCCCCCATTAGATCCTTTATCACTGTGTTATCCAACTAATACACTATAGAAATTTAAACTATATTTCCACGGTGCTAACTATTACAGTCAAATCAGTGGTGTCAATTAGATATGATATGATGAAAAACTGGATGTGCATTCGTCCAGGGAATTTGGCTAAATACATACCACACTACTAACTGATTTTGTGCCTTTTATAATTATTTTCATAGAGGAGAAGTGGCTAGAATCTCAAGAAAAGTAAATGTATATTCATAATAGGTATATCCCAACTTTCCTTCCGACCAGTCTTTTATAAAGTAGGGATAGTGAGTGAGTGAGTGAGTGAGTGAGTGAGTGGGTATGTGTACATTTCCATTCATGTACACTTAGTATTGGGTAACTAGTTTCTTGATTTCTCTTATATAGACGCTTTTTTCTCTCTTTTTCTTTTTCTTTTTTTTTGCGTACAGAACCTGACGAGGAAACCTTCTCTCCATGGGCACACTCACAGTTCATTCACATTTTTAACTTTTTGTAAAGTAGAAATTTTTATTTTTTAATAAACAAATGATGCTGGCGTGGTATTATAGTACATAAGAAGAAGAAGAATCTCTGAGGGTCCATATGTACATCCTATTTCCTAAATATATAAAAAATATCTGACAGGCCTTGGAATTTGTGAGTTTGTTTCGAAGATATGGATCAAAGTATTGATTACATTCTAGGAATACAACACTACTGGGGTGAACAACCGGTCACTTTTCACAGCCTCTCCAGAAAACCAAGGGACTTTTTCATATATTCATGAAATGTCCAGTTTTGTAAACAAAACCTATACATACATTAGGTACTAATATCCTTTCCAAAAAAAAATTGAAAATATCCTTCCAAAAAAAAAACACAATAGTAAAAAATTATTGATATTTTGTTCTTTTATTTATTAATTTCAAAGTATTAGCACTTCCCCCCACCCTCCCTAAAGCTGACATACACAAGAGCACGTGCCTTATTATTTGAATCAAAATTTGGCCAACGTAAACAATAGCTCATTTAATCTAGATTTGATCTGTCCGCGTTTCACTATATTAAGCTTTTGTTGTGTTTTTTTCTCTTTAAATTCATTTACACACATACAAAAAGAATGAAATGTCAGTTCGTTGCATTGACAGCTCAGTATATTTCAGAAACCAATTATGTGGGCTGTTCGAGCCATGTTGAAAAGTTTCATAATAGTCTATGATATTTTGGATTAGATTAAGGTAACATATAACATATCTACTGGGATTTCTTTCCTTGGATCCCATTTTCTTGGGATTTTACACCTACGAAAAATTCTCCGGAAATCTTGCATATAATTATTTTTATAATAATAGCTTCCTTTATGTTATTAACTATATGAAAAGTTGAACTAATTCACTTGAGATAAAGTTTTTAATGATTTATGCGCTCTACCAAAAGGTTTCGAATTCTTGAACAAGTACATAAATGTTATCTATTTTTTCAATAATGTGATTTTTTTAATGTTTCACAAAGGTAGAGTCTTAAGACTAGCTTACTATTTATGTTTTCTTCTTAAAATACAATATGATAAATTGCTTACATTTCAAAGATCATTTGTATTATTTACAACCCACAAATTGCATTGTTCAAAAAAATCCAATTACTGTCCTTAAATGAGGAATATGAGAAGGGGCAAGTTCTGCCTCCGTCTGGATTAGGACCTTTCTAGACCTTTTAATAACTCAGACTGTTCAAAATATTGCTTTTGGTCGTAGATACAATATATTATAAAGAAAGAAATCCTCACTAATCCACGAAATCTATTTTGAATTTGTATAGCATCATACAAAAGTAATATGTAGAATCATTAATTGCACACAAGGTGTCGTCAATACGTGAGCAAAGTGTCAATATGTTCATATATGTACATGCATGAATTATATATATCATAAAACAAGACACAGCTGTGCTGCATAGCAGAGACTCTAATCCTTCAACACTGTTTCTAACCTAAAGAAAACATGTCACATGCACACAAAATATTATGAATTAATATTATTTCTATGGATGTAAAGAAATATGACTATTATTGATTTGATAAGAACATATAATATTAGCCACATGTCCAATGGGGATATGTCAATGTGCCGTGACGTGTGCTCTACTCGTTTCCATCCGATGCTCATATACTGGAGATGATCATTCATGATAACAATAATATTATCTCGGAATCAAACATAAACGACTAATAATATGAGGGGGGGGGGGGGAAATGATTGTTATACTTTAAATACATACAGCAATAGAAATACTAAAATACAAGATTCAATTCTTATTAGATCGAATTTCAAGAAAACAAAAAATCAACATCCAAATACCTACATATATACATACATAATAAACAAAAGTTTATATTTAATCTCTTACTTATGAACTAATTGGATGCAGTAGCTTTAAATGTGACGATGAATCAGTATTTTCTACATTCCTATTTTTTCATGGGATATTTTCATGATTAATAGCCCTAATAATAATAATTAATTGGAGCTCAAAATAGGTTCTTCCTCAAATAGTACCTCTAATACAAGTGAAAGGGGATCCGTATTTATGTAGTTTAAGAGTAAGGATCCATTTCAATTTTAAGAGGAAAAACATAGATAATACCCATGAATTGACTCTTACTCTAACTGTGTGTTTTCAAACTATTATATAACTAAATCCGGCACTATTGACCGTGATATATATTTGCATTCATATATATATATATTGAAACAAAAAGAGCATAAAAATAGTCTCAAAGTAGTCAGATAATGTCTTTTTTCTGCAAATCATAATTACTGATTGCATATAAGATAAGTATTGCATCTCCTTGATTTTAAAGAAGTTAGAGTCATGTAGTATGAACTATGTATTGAGAACGAACTACAACCAAATGTTCTTCCCCCACAAAGTATTCAAGTAGGGAGGGAGGTGACTTGAAAATACATACGTAGAATAAGAGAGAGAGAGAGAGAGACTAACAGCACCACCAGACTACCCCCATTCAGTTCTGTTGTTATTGTTATTATTATTATTATTATTCATGCTCCATACTTCTATCACTCAGCTTCCTGGGAGATATCTTCTTCCTGCAGTCAAATTCTATTTTATTTTTTTCGATAGCACAAAACACAATATTTTCATGAACATTTTCCTGTGGGAGAGAATCTGAGTATGCAATCCATTAAAGCAGGGGTTCATAACCTTGGATCCTCGTACCCCCTAAGAGTACTACTGAACGATGTTTTAAATTTTTTGACCGATTAATTAATTACACGTTCATACAAATCTTACAAAATATACTCCAATTGTAATTGTAATAATATAAAAATATTATTCAAACAGAATCAGTATGGGATTTTTTGTTTTGTTTCATGTTTCAAAAATATGTTTAAAATTGGTGGAATGTTTCACTAGGGTAGTGAAATAGCAAGTCCCCTTTTAAATAAATAAACAATATAAATTTAATAGCGTTATTTTGCAATTACATTATTTTCATGGGTGCCCGGATTTCTTACAACTTTATTTATTATGGGCCAATAGAATGATATTCCTGAATCTGTGGTCTAAATCAGGAGATTTTCAACATGCAGCCCTCAAACCGTATATAGCTCTTGAATATGCTTGGATATAGAGTAAAAATTAATAATGCGGCCCTCATATTATGTATTTGGAAAGCCACTAATGGAAAAAGGTTGAAGATCTCTTGTTTAAATTGATAATAATGGAGTACAATACTTTCGTTCTGTGTCTAAAATCTTTGAAGCTAAAATATAATTTTAAAGCCCAGTTGGAAGGATACTCGATTTGACTTATAATCCTTGATAGGTAAGAGAGATCGATTTGACCGTGGAGACACATCGTCCAAATTCCAATCTTTTTTATCGTAATGAAGATGGGTTCACAATAAGACGTAGGGAGAGGCGTCGCATCGTGAAACGTTATCAAGAGAGGCTTCTGCAAGCGTACTCAGGTTTAAAATTTATGCACATAAGGAAGAGGACCAACCCTGCAACAATATTTGTAATTGGCATCGACTACACCTTTGAATACAAGAATCTGCCGATTAGGTCGTTACAAATGTATGCGTATGTTAGAGAAAAGGAAAGAGTATACGCACGTCTACTTAGTCAAGTGGACGTAAGCATAATTTTTACTCATGTAGGTAAGTGAGTCCAACGACGCCTTATGAAGCTTCACGACGCGGCAGCTCTCCTTATGTCGTATTGTACACCTACCGTAAGTCTCTGCTCCTGATGTAGTAGCGTATAATTGATGCAGTATTTGTAATTATATATACATTGACATAGGTACATAAGAACAATCAAAGTACATATTCTACTATTATTTAAACTTAAAACCATTCAGTTCTCTCCTGAATGTGCTTATAAAGTAAAAGGTTCAGAATCCCTGTATTAATGCATACATTTATAAAGACTCACATGGCAATGATCTTCATTGCATCACTGAACCTTTCTTCCATCAAAAAGACAGACCAAACTACCATTTAATTCTTCCCCGTTACTATGGGATTCTTCTTTCTTTAATAGCTGACAATCTTTCACAACTAAATTAACAGGAACTTAATTGGAATTCAACCAATCAACGTTCAGAACACTCATAGGAGGCATTAGTAGTATATATGCACAAAATACATGATTAATCAGGATTATGTATAATTTACACAAATAGAAAATGCAAAAGTAAGTGCATTCTTCGAGTTACATTGATGTTATTGACAATTCTAATTTTTGGGTGGATATTATTCGACTTGTGAGTCTTACTACGGGAAAGCCGAAGTACCTCTACATATAATACTGACATAGTCCTTGAGATCCATCTCATAGAAATGATGTCAAGAACAAAGTAATTTATACGGGTAGGTACAACATGGGATGTTTCTAATTCCATGTTGTTACATATGATGCGGGAACTCTTGATATTATTGTATGTAGGATGTATTCTAATAATAAGATCACTTGGATGACCCACAAAAAACACTCATAAGTCTACAGAAACAAAAACAACGACGACTGGATGAGTCATCATCACTAGCCTCCTCCCCAACAGTAAAAGGAACGAACAAACATGGCAGAACAGAAGAGGAAGAAATAAAAGGGGAACGGCTGTTCATTCTCAATGAACAACGGTTTTTTTCCTCTCTCTCTCTCTCTCTCTCTCTCTACCCCTCTTCCCCCTTGATGCAACTTCCAAGGCGTAATGCTGAACAGAGCATTATTCAAACAAACTCTAACAAGATGTAATGAATTGATAATCCTTTTACCATCAAGTTATTTCTTGGCTAAATAACATTTACTACTTACATGTAAGATGGCATAACACTGCAACAAAGAGAAATTTTTTCAAATATAATATACATATTTTTAATCAAATCAAGGATAACAAGTTATGTACTTGTTTCCTTTGATTCATTCCTTTAGCCTTTGACTACATACTATTTGAAATAGTATGGACGGTCCACTAAATGTGATGGTTTGTATAATAAAGTCAATACTGCATATTTTTCCATCCCCAGAGCAACGACAATAACAAGGTTCGAATGTCGACGTTTTGATTAAACAACTTCCGTCTCACTTTCTTTTATGATAAGGAAAAATTCTGACTCATGGGAATTCTGTACAATTATTGTGTGTAGTTAGATATATCAGAATTAATAGGAATCGGACTCAAGTATCACTTAATTCATATTAAACTGACTCGACTCGGACTTGAGCTCATATGAGAGCCTTGAAACTCACAAACATTCTTTATTTTAAAGAATGTTTGTGAGTTTAAGCGCCATTTATCTTTTTATATGACTGAATTTTAATATTGATAGCGACTAAATCCGAGTTGGGGACTCGGACTCAAATCGCACTTTCTTATCATTAAACTGCCTCTTCAGACTCAAAGTTAAGAGATGAGACTTGAATAAGAGCTGAGGATTGAGATTCCAAAACATCACTTCATATTTCAATTTATTAATAATATTATTTTTATATCACTGAATTTTAAAATTGATATTTAATCAGAGAAGATCTTATGATTTAAGTCTCATTAAACTACGACTTTAGACTCGAAGCGAAAAAAAAACTCGTGACTCGACTAAGACTTGAGTAAAAAGACTCGACTTGGACTCGTAAACAGCTCACTCATAAGGATTCAATACCCTATGTTATTGAAAAAATGGATCTCGTTTAGAATCCCTGTATTCATTCTGCCGTTATGGATTGAAATTATATAGGAGTTACAAGGTAATGGGACAAAAATTGCCACAAAGAAAATAGGCTACAAAAAAAAAAAAAAGGTGGAACTCCAATCATTTATTGTATTCATCATTGTCATTCAACCGAGCAGAACAGTTCATGAATGAAATGTTAGTGGTGGTCGTCGTCCTCGTTCCCCCATAGTGCCTTAATGCCTTGATTAATTATAATAATAATAATAATATTATATAATAATATAACTCGTGCTTCATTTTAAATGGCTTATTACTTTTGACATGATTAAAAACAAAACAAAAAAAACATTCATGACCATAAGGCATGGGACCCGTGTCGGTTTCAGAATATGGGGGACTCAGTCAAAGAAAAATGAGGATAGCCCTTTTATTCGTACAATTTATAATCTTCTTAGGGAATTGGACACTCTTCTGGAGTACCCCTCCACCTAAAAGCGGTACCGGTGATATGAATCAAAGGCACAGTTGACTGCAAGTGTCCTCCTCTCCAAGTTTTCTGTAAAATTAATTATATAAATGAGACAAATATGAGATGTACAAATTTCAGAGTAGGGTAAGGGCATCTGCCACTCCAATAAGGCTAAAAATAATATCAAAATGTATATACTTTAATTACTCTTTTGGCCTAGTGACGTCAATTCAGTCAAACCTACACTATGCCAAATTACACGAACGTAGCTGAAAACAAAAAGAATTTTTCCTTAAATTTGATTTATCAAAATGTTATCTGGAGTCCAAAGTGTGGGGACCTGATATCACAATTTGTCCCTGCAAAGTCTAAGACATTTCAGATCCTTCAGATGAATTTGAAAATTGTACAATTTGCTTCTACAAGTTATAGCTTGTACAAAACATAATACAAAGCAGAATGGACCTCCTGGACTATGAACCATCCCAATAGTTTAGTGCAGGATCTGATCTCTGATAGGTCCAAGTAAAATTTAATAGGAGTATATGTTTATATAAATTAAGGATTGAAGCATTTGCATTTCAGGGCTGAGAAAAAAAATAAAAATAAAAGCGTGAGTCACTCATGACTGTACCTTTAGACAGGTTTTTATTTTTTATTACTAAATACTTGTACCCCCCCCCTTCCTTCCTTCCTCCCTCACCATGTTACGAGTAATAGAGGATTTTTCTCGTGTGATCTTATGGATTCATTCAAATGTGTCCACCATTTTTTGAGTACCAAATAAAAAAAGAAAAGAGAACACTTGGCCCTTAAGGGATGGATATAGTTTTTATATTATTTAAGACATATATTGTACAATGATAAAACTCATAAAATCGGATAATTCATAATTTGTATAAATTATAAGTTCCAAGACAGGCTATAGAAAGAGGACATGCCCTGTACCGGGTAATCGATGTTTTATTGTACAGATCGCATCAATTCTAGAGGATGTTTCGAAGTTCTAACGTTTTTTTTTTCTTCTTATTCTATATAGAAGAAAATAATTTAATATTTTATAAAAAAACGGTTATAGAGCGACTGCTTGCTCCTCTTCCTGGGGGCCTCTTTTTTCATCATTCGTAAGACAAATATGTTCGTACGTACGTATTTGTAAAATCTATAACTGGACATGGGATTTGACTATTTTTTAATTTAATTACATATTTTTATAGTTAAAAAAGAAGAAAAAAGGGGAAAAGAAAGAGAGAGAGAGAGAGAGAGAGAGAAACACACAATACAGAATGTGTAAGGACTGCCATTGTTGGCTGCCATATGGTCATTTGAATTGAAAAAGAATAAAAGATATTAAAATTTAATGATTTCTAAACTAAATAAACTCTATGTAAAAGTGAAATTACTCCACCACCTGACACATTGGTCACGGAAATTCCTTGGGATTTGACTAAAAATAAACTGGGCATTGAATTCAGCTCCTCTCTCTACTTTCAAAATTCTTATGATGAAGGGATCTCCCTCTTATGCTATTATACTATGCATTCTATTAAAAGTTTTAACAATAACACTCTTTTTCTTTCCTTTTTGAAACCCTTTCTATGACATACTTCATCATCTAAAAGGAAAAAATATATAACCGGTAGAGATATATAACTTAGTAGAGTTTAAAGATTGCCTTAGATCAATCTGGTTATTATAATAGTAAATTAAATAAATATTGTACCTCATTTATCTCTTAAGCAAATTATTCAAAGATTTAAAGCATGTATTAAATCTATGTTAAGGTAATGAAGCCATGATGATTTTTTTCTATTTACTCAAAGATTAGAGGACACTAATGTTGGAGAGTGGAGGCAATGTTAAAACTCTTACTAAAAAGAAAAAGGGAATCAAATCTATGCCCTTATATGGTCATGTCGATGTTCAAAGGTTCCTATTGGTCCAGAGTCTTCTTTGCCGGTTTGTTGAAACAAAAAAAGAAGAAGAAGAGGAACGTTATGTATATCAGGGGATCCGGCGTGCTCCATACTTGGGGGGAGTCCTCTTTCTATGGTAAGAAGAAGGAAAGAAGGCGTGAGAGGCGGGCCGACGTCTTTTCCCTCCTTCTACAAAAAGTATAGGAAAAGAAATTTGGAGTTTAAAGATCATTCAGCGTTTGTTCACTATCGTGTCGACTTCAACGTTTCTTAGTCCCTTCTTTTTTTCTCTTAACTTAGTAAGTCTTTGACTATTTTTTTTGTTAAATTGCTTTGGATGCCTTTTTGATACAGTTTACGAGGGATGAGTAGTTTGTAAATCTGTACATGTGTTAACGGTTAGAGTAGGATGTTTTGAGTGAGGGGGTGGGGGGAAGGGTAGAGCTGAAAAGTGGGTGTGGCTGTTGAGAAAGGACTTTGATTAACTTATTTGAATTTTTTCTTTATAGATACTTTTAAAAACTCAAAATGTGTGACGATGAAGTAGCCGCATTGGTCGTGGACAACGGTTCCGGAATGTGCAAAGCTGGTTTTGCTGGAGACGATGCTCCCAGAGCCGTCTTCCCCTCCATTGTTGGACGTCCTCGCCATCAAGGTGTGATGGTCGGCATGGGACAAAAGGACTCTTATGTTGGGGATGAGGCCCAATCCAAGAGAGGAATCCTCACGTTGAAATACCCCATCGAGCACGGAATCGTAACTAACTGGGACGACATGGAGAAGATTTGGCATCACACCTTCTACAATGAGCTCCGTGTAGCCCCCGAGGAACACCCCGTTCTCCTTACGGAAGCTCCCTTGAATCCCAAGGCCAACAGGGAGAAGATGACTCAAATCATGTTCGAGACCTTCAACACCCCCGCCATGTACGTGGCCATTCAAGCTGTACTTTCTCTGTACGCTTCTGGTCGTACCACTGGTATTGTGCTCGACTCTGGAGATGGTGTCTCCCACACTGTCCCCATCTATGAGGGTTACGCCCTTCCCCACGCAATCCTTCGTCTCGACTTAGCTGGTCGTGACCTCACTGACTACTTGATGAAGATCCTCACTGAGCGTGGATACTCCTTCACCACCACTGCTGAGCGTGAGATTGTACGTGACATCAAGGAGAAACTCTGTTATGTTGCCCTGGACTTCGAACAAGAGATGGCCACTGCTGCCTCTTCTTCCTCTCTCGAAAAGTCCTACGAGCTTCCCGACGGTCAAGTTATCACCATTGGAAATGAGAGATTCAGATGCCCTGAGGCTCTCTTCCAACCCTCTTTCTTGGGTATGGAGTCCTGCGGTATCCACGAAACTACATACAACTCTATCATGAAGTGTGATGTCGATATCAGAAAGGACTTGTATGCTAACACTGTCCTCTCTGGTGGAACCACTATGTACCCTGGTATCGCTGACAGGATGCAAAAGGAAATCACTTCCTTGGCTCCATCCACCATGAAAATTAAGATCATTGCACCACCTGAAAGAAAATACTCTGTATGGATTGGAGGATCCATCTTGGCTTCACTCTCCACTTTCCAACAAATGTGGATCTCCAAGCAGGAATATGACGAATCTGGTCCTTCCATAGTACACAGAAAGTGCTTTTAATTTATTTATTGTGTCATTGTAACATTCCATTCAATAATATATTATTTTTCACATTTAAAAAAATCTTAAACCCCCCCTTCGATCATCCCCCATTCCAAATGATATCCGTTTCTTCGTTCCCCCTTATTTAAGTTATGAAGATCCTAAGGGTCTAAAAATAATTTTTATTGTTCGTTTATAATATTATTCAGGGTATACGTCAATAAAAATGGTAGAATATATGTATGAACTTGTTTATTTCCTTATATCTAAGTGGGTTGAAACATGGGATAAAAAGCTTGACATAGCTTGCTTTCTCCTCAATGAGTGGGAAGGGAGAAGATGCTAGTTGTTACTAGAGAAATTGAATGTACTTTCCAAGTACCTGGCTTTTCCTTGAGACTCTCTTCTCCTCAGGTATGGTTCGCCTTGTGGTGTCTTCATTCTTTAGTTTCAGTGAGGCTTAGGCGTTCCTACATAGAACTCTCCGACTTAGGAGGTGCGTGTAAGCTACTTTCTCGTCGAACCTCAGTGTTACTTGTCATGGAGAGTAGGGGACCACCACCAAGAAAGTGGCGACGAGTCTATGGGTGCCAGCTTCCCCTACATCCTCAACAAATCATATCTTGGATATTTCTACTTTATTTCTTAATATATAGTTTTTGTGTTCTAATACCAACTTTCGGATTAGAGTCGCTGAGGAACATGATGTATGGTACGCACTTGCTAGTCTATGTCTGGCATTTCTTTTCGCACTTTGCCTCATTGTTCATGGACCCTGCAGATCCAAATCTAAGAAAGCTGGACTCAAAGTAAAATAAAGACATGATTCAAAATTCTTACACGTTCATTGTATAATATCACAATTATCTTATTTTATCTATTTTGTTATTCTAATGAGTGGTAGCTAGAATGGTATTGATTAAATACGATCCAGGATTGAAAATGATTAATATTTCAATGCATTTTAATATTCGGAATTTTTATAAAAAACGACAAATTTATTGATTTTGATACTTATTAGCTATCATTCAATTGTTTGTCGATGTGTTCTTTAAGACGTACCTATTTTTGCGATTAGAATTAATTTTAAATAATGAGTAATTAAAATCAATTAATTTAACTAGGGTATTGAAAGTGTAGTTTTTATTTTCTTAAACTTGAAATGGCATTGATTAATTTAATGATTAATAAGGTAAGAGCATAGTATCATTAAAGGATCACAAAATAAGAATATGACATGTATATCAAAAATTGTAAAAGGTTCAGTGATTTAAAAAAAAGAAAATGTTCCAAAATAGTAGTATACTTTGTTGAAGGAATGCTTGCAGTCCAATTGATAAATGATTGATAATTTTGTTTTGTATCTATGTTATGTATTAAAATTTAATAATTTCAAAATTTATTTTTACAGAAGGCCCATTCCAAAGTTTGATAGAAACGTTCATCAACACGTCATTGAGAATGGACATTGCAACCTCTGTTCTATAGAAATATCTTCATTCAAAACAAAACATTGCTCAATATGCAATAAATGCGTTGACAACTTTGACCATCACTGTAAATGGCTCAATCAATGTATAGGAAAACGAAATTACGTATATTTCTTTTCCTCTGTTATTTCATCTATTGTTCTTAGTTGTCTATTCATTGGCTCTTGTGTTACAATTTTAGTTATGGGAATAATTAACAGATTTGGAAACTTGAACCCTTGGAACGAATTCTCAAAAATGTATCAACATAGTAATAATAGTTCTAGTCTACCAAACAAGCAAGATTTGACCTTCCATATGTTTTTCACACCTGTACCTGATATACTATACGTGATAGTAACTTCAATTTCTGCAATATGTGCAACAATATCATTACTATTACTTCTTCACCTATGCATTTTTCACATTTATATTAAAGCTCATGGTTTAACAACATTTGAATATCTAAGAAACACACGGCTACTAGAAGAACGCCATAAAACTCAAATAAACAACCAAAGTAGTCCGCGAGAGTCGTGTCCATTCTTTAGGAAGAAAAAAGTTCACCCAGAAGTAATGAAAAACAATAATATCAGCATGATTTCAAATGGCCCTTTAGAATCTCCTCTACAAATGAACGGAAACAAAGGATCCTCTCCACATGTAATCCGATTACCTCCTTTAAAAGAATAAACACAGATACAAAATTCCACCCCATGATAGTATCGAAAGTACTTCATGGAAATAAAATCTTAAAAGGACACCAATTTCTGGATAATTATACTTTAAATATGATAAGAACAGAGCGCCTGACTATAACAATTTTTGGAATATTTACATTCATTCACCTCCATTTTTGTTCCATCAAGATTTTTCATTTGTTTTTATTATTTTACCAACAAGATCTTTCTTATTTTATTGTTTACTTTCAAATTTAGTTATTTTTGTGAATGGGATGCAAAAAAAAAACAAAAAAAAAACAGAAACATATTTTAACCCAAAATGTACAAGCTCTGTACTATGGCCTATGTAATTAGAACAGTGGGTGGTTCCCACCTCAAGTGCTCAGTCAATATCAACATCTCCGAAATAGTTTTCATCTTCCTGATGTTAAATTGATCCATTAAATGAGAAAAGGTTATCATCCATTGACTATTCAATTCTGATTACAATTTTTAAATATATTTCATTCAGGACTGTCTCTAGATTAATCGGGGGCAGTGGCATTGGAACCATAGGGGCCATTGCCCCCTTCCTACTTTTTGAAAAAAATGATACTCCTTGATTTAGTTATTTAATAGTTTTAGTCAAGGATGGATAAACTTGAGACGTCATAGTTATACAATTTGCCCCCCTCCCATACACAAATCCATTAAATATGGGCACCACTGAATATGGGTGAATATGAGGTCCGAGAGGGTGCTCATACCTAGCACATTATTCTACACTAAGTTACTTAGTTATGCACCTTCGTAGAACCAGGCCTGATTTAGTCGGATATTTCTTAAAAATGTATCCATCTTGTAACCACATAGTACTTTTGATTCCTTCAAAATATGTACATCCAAATAGAAGCAACAAAAATGTTACTCTTATCCAAAATACATTGGTACATACTTATGTATTTAAAACAAGCAATAAAATAAATAAGGATGGGATGTTATACGTACGTAATTTAATTATTCATTAATTAAATGCTTTTCTAAATCGTGATTACGAGTCATGACATTGCAATTTTTCATGTTTTTCACTTATTAGTATCACTTAATTACTTTTGGTGCAATGTCAGTCTAAGTATCTGGACCAAGTTTCAACTTAAAAACTCCATTTTATAGATTCGTTAAGTTAAAAAAAAATTCAATAGGTATATACGTTCATATGATGTAAGTCTCTGTCATATTATTAATTTCTATCAAAGTATCAATTGAGGTCGAAGTGTCCTTTAGTGGATCTGGATGGATCCAAGCAGATAGAAGAATATCTATGAGAATAGATATTTTGAATGCCATAAATGTTGTAAATCAGTTCTATAAAAATTAATATACATTTATATAACTTTTTTTGTATGCAATAAAATATATTAAATTTATATGATTGTTAAAAATTACAACTTACTTAGAATTTCAGTTAATTTTTTACAGTTAATAAATATTTTTTTGTAAAAAAATCTGTAGATTATTCAGAAATCACGTAAAAAATCACAAATCACGAGTCACAATCATAATTCGGTTAAGCAATAAATATAGTCAAAAAAGTCAGTCAATGTTTTATTTTTTCCTAATAACACAGGCCAACAAATTTGAAATGTCAAAAATCCTAAGGAGTAGAAGTATAATAAAAGTTATTCAGTTTTGTACGCTGATTTCAAATCTGTAATTTGTTTTTTTTTTCGAGAGTCTGATGGTTTTCGAGAAATCGAACCCTGCTTTTAAAGCTAACTTGGCCCATTTTCCAACTTCAACTTCAATTTAAGCCTAGAAGGATACTCATTTTGTACATTAATAAAAAAAGATGATTCGCTAGTGTATTTAATGCAAATTCCAATTCCAGTCTTTGTTTTGACTAAAGAGACTCCTGGGGGCATAGGCAGCGGGAGGAAGCTCAAAAATCGGCCAAAACGTTTGTATCTAAAGAGTTCCTTGAATATTACATGAAATAGAGGAAAAAGGAATAATACTATACAAGAGCTGAGACCCACAGCGTCCAATTGAGATGTCAAGTGCTTAATAATATTCCTTAACTTGGAAGAAATTGTCCATCTAAATGTGTAAATTTTCATTCAACTTTGATCAAAAATCCACAAGAAATCAAAGACACACGGTAGAGCTATCAAAAAACAAGTGCGATAGCTTGAAGTAGATATTACTAACTTATTAATTTAATGAAATATTTTTCTTATCATCTCACTAACCAAGTAAAGTTATATAGAGTCTGTGTTCGTGTATATGCTCTTTGATTAATATGAGTAGTAGTACAGGGGAGTAATTTTGATTATATATATTTAAAAAAATATTTTTGAATTTATATGTACGTATATGTGAAATTGATGAATTTTCTTCGTAAAAGTCTTACTAATATTAAAAGTTGCTCAAATCCAGAGAATTTGTTATTAATGTTGATCTTAGGCCAAGTCGTACATGGAGTAGGTAAATATATTATTTGTTGGTAAGAAAAAGATGATTGAATTCGGATTTGACTATTTATATATATATATTTACAATTAATTATTTATTGAGAACATTATAACAAATGAATCATATGCCCTCACGATCCATATTCCAAATTATGGTCTTTATTTGTACAAAGATTATAGGG
Organism: Lepeophtheirus nordmannii; assembly: GCA_963680855.1. Taxonomy (NCBI): domain Eukaryota; kingdom Metazoa; phylum Arthropoda; class Copepoda; order Siphonostomatoida; family Caligidae; genus Lepeophtheirus; species Lepeophtheirus nordmannii. The sequence goes on along the minus strand of OY804522.1, from coordinate 29,434,630 downwards.
TCTATTTGTTCGTATTTTTGCTAAGGTACTACTTGACAGTAAATAATTATGCATAATTAAGAAAACTTTACTTAAAAGAAATCACTTCTACACTATCATGGAGATAAGGCGTCATATCTCTTTGACACAAGTACTCACTGCTGTGGAAAAAGACTTAATCAATCTGCTTATGTATGCATTAGGAAGCAGTGATAAAAACATGAATTTATGAACACTAAACTACATTTTCCATTAGTGATCCACTTTTTACCAACTATTATGGTTTATCAAGAATATAAAACTTCAATAAGGTGCTTGTCAGTACATATCTGAATAACAGCTAAAATTAAACGAACTAAAATTTAGGAATTGCTCAACTTTTCTCAATAAGACTAGGAATTTTAGTCTAAGGACATGATCAGTGCCAAAAAAATGCCACATTTCCAAGGAATAGATATGAGGTATGTTGTTTTTTATTATGTATTTAATTTAATTTTAGACCCTCCATTAAAAATGTGGTAGACTAAACCATCATCACTCATTTTTAAATTTGGCATGGAATCTTAAATGTGTACAAAGAAAAATGTTTGAAAAGTAAAAATTTTACTACTACCAACTATAAATATGTACATAATTATATATACATGAAATAATTTAATTTAAAAAGGAACTAATTGATGATATCAGTCCTATTGTGATCCTATCCTTCTAGAAAGATTATAATTTTTTGAATAGACATTTTGACAAAAAACATTGGAAAAAAAAAGAAAGAAACCTTTGTATTTGTTTTTATTGAAACAAATAGATGAGTTCCTTTGAAAGTATTATTTTTAAAATAATAATAGTTATAAAATATTCATATGAGCCCTCTTTTAGTCCTTGCACTTATTTTTTAATATATTATGTACAAAAAAATGTTTTAATCTGATTGCCTTGGTCTTGTCAACAAGATAAAGACATTCAAATATCGAAAAAAAGATAAGACTATGAGAAGTTGAGAGCAAGACATCTCGATCAGTACATCTCAAAAAACATTTGTATTAAATATATTTTTTTATAAACCCCGTATATCCCAGAAGAAAAATAGCTGAAAGATAAAATAAAATACATATTTTTATTATTTTTAAAATTTATAAATAATATTAATTTTGAACATTCCAAGTAAAGTGAAAAGACTTTTTGGAAATTTACAAAATCATCAGATTCACTATAATGTAGTCTTTTGCGTTCATGAATACAAAAAAAAAAACAAAAAAAATATCACAAACCTAAGCGTGCAAAGGGTTAAGTTTGGTAAAATAATAATTCATGTACAAATGGTTTTGTCCGGGATACAAACCCATCTCTGAATTTTTGACTTAAAAGTTTGTCTTTACGTAGTGAAACACATTTTTTGAAACAAAATTTAGTAATATCAAATTTAGTCTTTTTTAAAATATTAAGATATCCTTTTTTAAATATTTTCCTAGGACGTTCTCCCAGTAGATAACAAAAAGCATTAGTACATGGGCCGGTGGAGGGGGTAGTGTACTAAACAAAGAGATCGTTTTCTAAAAAGAGTGAGCTCGTTAATTAATTAATTATTGTGTAGGCCTGTGTATTGTGTAGATCGGATCATAGGTCTTTTGAAACAGCTACATGCAGTTATTTGAAAGGATGAGTGAGAAGTTGCAAAGTTTTTTTTTTTTTACTTAGACTCAAATATCATTCAGGCAATGATAATTGTGGATCGAAAGTCATGAATCTAAAGAGATATATTCTATGTAAGGAGAATACAATTTTGCTTTCTAATATTATTAATAACTAATTCGCTATTTAAAGGATGTCCTTTTGTCTTGATGAGTTAGAAAGGAAATTGAAACCAAATCGGTGAATCATGGTCCAAAATAGAGTTTGTCAACTACGTAAGTGACACTTCAACTCAAAGTTTCATAACTAATGAGCAAGTGAAGACAGATACGTCAAAATCTAAAAGTTGTCTAAGTTACAAAACTCATCATTGAGAAGTTGTAAGGTGTCTGATCAATTCAAGGATTGATACATTGATTGTTTTTACTGATGACAAAATATTGAGACAAACATGGATAGTGGCAATCCAAAAAAAGGATTGCAATATTATTAAAATCCAAATATTTAAATAAATATGCACATATCATGTAAAAGGCATCTTTGTGAGGTTGATATGGAAACGAATTAGTTTGAAGCAAGTTTAAGAAATTTAATTATAAAATCCAAGAAAGGAGTTTCTCCAATATTATTTCCTACCCATAAAGTTGAAAAAACCTCTTCAAGTTCCAAATGTCAAATTAAAAAGAAAACAATTCCAAATTCACCAAATCTTTCTGAGGTTTCTTAAAGGGGCAATGAGAAAGGCAATGTTAACTTCGATATTAAGACCATAAGTATGACTGAAGTGAATATTTATGACTATATATGTAGGTGTTCAAAGAGGAGGAAACAAATCTGATAAATCAACTAGTAATGAAAGACCCCATATATCCTTCAACTTCCTTTAAGAAATGGGCATATCATGACTGTATCTGGATTTAGCTGATTTTGGCAATAGTAACCCAATGGATAAAGAACTGAAATGATGTTATGAGAATTAATTGGCACTCCTTCAAATTCATTACACAATATTGCAAAATTATGAGGAGCCTCAAAATTTTTAGATGCTTAAGTAACAATTTTACGTTCCCAGAACGTACGCCTTTCGTTCTCTAAAGATTGTATATCAATACTATGATAAAATAATGTAATGTGAGGGGGCAAGTAAATCTCCACATGGCTGATATACTTAAAAGAGAACTATGTAATGTATTATATGGGCCATATAAATAAAATGCTATTGTTGGACTGGTGAAATCATGTCCCACCTCATATAATTTTTTTATTTAGATTGAGCTTCAAGATGATGGCCGAATAGAATGTCATGCTAAGGGAAAAATTATTAGATGTTCACCTGCCTCTGAAAATATTTTTGATCTCGAATTAGATCACTCTAGTCAAGTGAATTATAAATCCGATAATTTGGAACCATATGGACTGAAGAAATTCTTATATACGACATTTTAAAGTGAATTTAAGGATCTTTATGGTTTGGTCACTTATAGAAATAATCATTTTCTCGGAATTATGAATTACTTTCAAGACTTTAATACTGGAAATACAGAATTCTTATTGAAGCAATCAAGTAGCAAATCTGGTGAAAGGAATTTTGATTGAATAAGTCCTCCAAGCAGGTCATTAGATTTTATATTTAACGCAACAAATGTGTAAGAATTTATAGAAAAAATTGGTAACCAAAAAATCTGCTGTATCATAAGCGAATGGTATGTAAAACATTGTCATGTTTAGCCTTTAAAGAAATAATAATAAATTTTACAATGATACTTCTTCAATGCGAGTTCGATATGAATATCGTAAACCAATTTATGAAAAATTGATTTCTGAAGAAATGTTGACGTGCAACTTGTTGGTCCTTAATCCTGTAGCCTATTTATCAAAGATGGTAATTCACTGATACATCTTAAATCATTGATAACACTGGTCCACAAGTTTAGACTGTTTCAAGCCTTGAGATCGAAATAGGTCCCTCATTCAAAATATGACCTAAGTTTTTATCATGCTCATATATTTAGGGAAAGTAATACATTTTTTTGAATTTTCGGCAAGGAAAATGAATCAAGAAATTTTAAAATCATTCTCTGGTATTGTTTGTGAGCTATAGTACTAGAGTCTGAACTTCAGTCCTTTTTTATGGACTCAAATTGACTCAAAAGTCCATGATCTTAGGCTTTCACTCATTTGGGTTAAGACTCATATCTGATTAGCTATCATTTGGACACAGAATCTTATCAACTCTGTGTATATAGAGTATATGTATAGTGATGAGTAAAATAGATTTTCAAACTCGTTGTGATATTGAAATCCTACTCAATATTTTCAAAAATGAACAATAGAGGGATGTTGAAGAATAAAGTTCCGTTTGATGGATTTTATCAATTATACTAATGATTTTCAATCTTTCTATGGAATAACTGGACTTTAGTTTTTGAAATTTCAAGTAACATTTATTTTTAACAGTCATTTTGATGAAAATTGATGTTGTATGTATGCTAAATTTGTCTTTAGTGAAGACATTTTATAATGAAGGAAACACACTATCTATTAAAATCTAAATTTTTTACCACTGCTATTTTAAAAACTACTATTCCACTAATTATAGAGATTGACAAAGTTGTAGTTCTCGAGTCCAGTCTTGGCTTTATGTCAGTATTGATTTGTTGCTCCTAATATGGAAGAGAGTGGAGTAATTAGAGTTCAGTGAGAGGTTGAACATTGTATGTACTTTCAATTTATGTAAATTCAACTAGAAAGAAATTTGGATCTACATTTAAACATAAGGTATTTAAAATAGATATCGAAGAAATTAACAATAGCTTCCTATGAAATATATTTTTTGTTCTACTGGAGTTTATGTTTTCCTAGATATTCGAATTATAACATGTGTTTGTTGAGACATATACTATATGTAATTGTCATAATTGTCAAAAAAACTCCTGTAGAATCCAAATATAGACAATATTAAGTTAATAATAAAGAGTAATATAATATTATATTATGTTATCAAAATAAAGGATTTAAATATTTGAAAAATATAATCACATTAAAAAACAGGACAAAGAAAAATTAGAATTATACCTATAACAATTAATCATGAAGTAATATAACATGTTCAATTAATGTCATAGATTAGTACCTCAACTTGGGTTTCATTCAACAAAAAGGGCCTATAAATACATACAGGCTTTCATTGAATAAACCCAACTGATTAGAATATTAAAATGCATACAATAAATACATTTTTAGTCCATGTATAAATCATGGAGGACTCGAACATTTCTTTATCACGGATGGCATTATGAACTATTACGGTGAAAATTACTTCTTCATAACAAAGATGAAGCTCTTAAGGTAATAAACCCATTTCTCAATATGGAGGATATCTTAGGAATATACATATATATAAATTTATAGAATGATAATATCCCAAAAAAATACATAAATAAGCTTTCCACAGAGATGCTAAAACGAGATAATTTGATATGAATCAACGAAACCTGAAATTTTATGAGCTTGAATGTCGTCTATTGGAGTTAAAATTATAACTTATTATTGAAGTCAATAAATGATTTATAGTTGTGAACAATTTTTCTGATCCAAGACTCCATTAATGATGAACCATCTTTTCAAGATGATATAAGTTATGAAATGGAAGAGTTCCAAATGTTATTTTTCATTAACTAATACGGGATTGCATTGGAAGTGGAGATTAAACATTTGAAAATCACAAGTCTCAAATAGACGATAGGATAGAAATCAACAGATAATTATAGCAGATCTTTGGGTAGTTCATGATTCCACTACATGATAAGTTAGAGATCCTCAGACTTGGAGAGACTGCAAAGGATCTCTCTTTGCTCATATTAGCGAACATTAAAGTCGACTTAACATTTAATTTGACCGCTCAATGACTCCACAACAAACAACGCATCCTCCATGAATATATCTTATTAGTTATTACTTCATATAAAAAACAAGATGAATATATAGGTATTTACATATTCTTGTACATAAAAGTATTGAAATCGTTCAGACCATCATAACGTCTAATTTCAGGACAAATTCATCAGCTTAAGAAATAAATTCAATAATTCATTTCAAAAAGAAGAATCTTAAGAGAAGGTCGATTAGATTTCTAAGCTGAAAATATGTAGCGAGTATATTTTTATTAACTTCGAAATAATTTTTGAAGATATCTTATACGACCTCAATATGGAAGGATTGCTCGAGATACATGAGATTTATTGTTATTATATGACAAGAACAACAAAAATTTATTGACATATAATTTAATTGTTCAAACGTCACAATTATATGAATTGTTAATAAGAATTTTTCATCAAAAAGGTTTGTTTGTTCACCATAATGGGTTGCGTGATTTAGCTTGTGCTTTTCCAGATATCATATTACTTATAGCCAGCAATAAGTTGCATTACAATCTATAGTATTTCTATTTGATTCCGTCACATAATACATCTTTTACCAAAAAAATTATCCCTAATTCTAACAAGATAAAACTTTCGATGTAAACTCCATTTTTGGTAACTTTTTTGTAATTGCCTTGTAGGTAAAACGTTAAAGAGAAAGTTTGTAGAACTTTTATTTAAAAAATATCGTCTTCATGGAAGAGATATTGGTTATAGCACGTGACTTTAATCATATTGTGTCTTACCACGACGAGCTTTTTGGGATAAACAAAAACACACTGTATTCTCCCTTCAGCTGATTTTCATCATTTGACTCCTTTGATTTAAAGCAGCTGACCCTACGTAATATGAACTCTAAAAGGGTATTATTATTATTTCTGATGTTGATGCATACAAAATATATTAAATCAAGAATTGCACGGCCTTTTTTTGAATTTTGAATATATTAGGAGTAGTAACGATTGGTTTATGATTGGTAAAATTTATAAATATATAGTATATCTAAATAATAAATTCTGCCAAATATTAACAAGTTGGCAACATGGAAAATACAGAAAAGTAGCTACCAGTTGTTTTTCCAAATTTTTCCTTTCCCTTTTGTGAGTCGAGGTGGCGAGTGGCCAAAAAAGCTCGACGTGTACTGATGAATTAACAAAAGACTGATATTGTACAAATAGAATTAGTTTTTGCCATTTGGATTTTAACCAAAAAAAGTACGAGGGGTTGAGTGACTTTGCGTTGTTTCACTCCATAGACTATTTAATATCGGAACTCATTACTGCTGCAACAAACAACATCTATAGCTATTGATGTTGTTTTGCTTCTTTGTTTTCAGTTTGAATACGTAGTAACCACGTAGTGACCTCAGACGTGAAATTATTAATATCACATTAATACCTTTCACACAGCTAAAGCTTGTCAAAGTACCGATTTAGGCTATTTTGTAGCAGTCTTGATCTTTTATTATTAGTTATTACAACAGTACATACATCAATATCACTATGTCTGGGTATGCCTTGGTTAAGGATAAGTGGGCAATTGAAGATGGCATGGAACGAAAAAATAGGGGAAGGAAATCTAAATACCTTACTCTTGACGATTGGGATGAGTTTATTGATCTAGTTCAAATTGGTGATTGCATAGAGATTTCAAGGAAAGGCTACAACCATTGGTGCGTATTTGTTGGTCCACATTATTATTACCAAAAATATGGTAATACTTGGGCACACCAATGGAATAGTAAAAAGGTACAACAGGTCGTCCACATCAATGGAAATTCTCCTCTTGGCTCTGCATCCTACGTCCCGTCCTCCACTAATAAATCTAACAAAACAAATTTGGAACTTTTTGTGGAAGTAGTAACAGATTCAAAATTTCGTATAAATAACTGTTATGATTTAGATAAACCTTCGAGACCTATTGAGGATATTTTAATTGTAATTGACAATGAACTGAATGGTATATCATCGAAGTACAATTTATTCCTCTTCAATTGTGAGCATTTTGTAAAATACATCAGAAATAATGAAAAACGATGTGAACAGCTTGATGCTGTATTGTCAACTGGAAAAACTATTTTGACTACATGTTTATCCGCCGTACCATTCGTTAATTCATTTATAAAAAAGGTTCCCCTTAAAAAATAAAACCGCCTTGTAAGAATATTTACTTAACGATGAAACTTGGATTAGCACTTTAACTTCCATTTGTATATGTAAGCAATAAATATATGCGTTACCTTCACTTTTAATTAAAATTTCTTAATATTATGAATGAGGAAACGCGCCACTTTAATTTGAGATATGCATGTCCATAGCAAAAAAAATTTTTAATCATCAAGAACGATTCTGAATTACACTAATATTCTTCGACTAATTAATGATATTCAATATGTATTAATAAATTGTTTTGATTCTACTTTGTAGACGCTGCAATTTACATTGGATCAAAATAAAGGCTCGTAATTATACCCAGCATTTCTGGGTGTATCAATCCTTCCCGAAAGTTTGAATTTAAGCCCATTAATTTCCGAAATATGTCTATTATTTTTTATATATTTAACTAACATAATTGTATGTATAATTATAGAAATTATTTTTCAACAACTATAAATACAATTAATAAATTTTATCCACAATATGCATCAAAATGTTTTAATCATTTGAAGTAACATCCCTTAATAATTTCATCAAATAGTACAATGCAAAAAATGATAAATAGAAAAATGACAAGTTCAATACTTATAAAAACTTTGGAAGCCTTTTTCTCAAAGTTCGCTTCATAGTGCACCTTTATGTTTTCAGAATGGAATATTCTAGAGACACATTTCTATTTTAAAAATATCCATCAATATCTGAGTTCCCGAGAGTGTGACCTCCCCTTGTAAAAGTAGAAAAATAATTGAGAATTTCCTGCTTTTGCGATAAGTATGATTTAAAAAAAAATAAAAAAAATATGACTCAAAATGTATTAAATTTTATTCTTAAATTGATTAAATTCAAAATATTAAGCCCCTCCCCCTAAAACTGTTTGGAGTAAAATATGTTCACTCTAGAATACAAATATTTGTAATTTGTGTTAGCAAATATCTAAAAGAATGAATACTTCTCAGATGCAAATCTGTGTATTCGATTTATCACTAGAATGCTAGATGTTAAATATCGTCCTTGCTTCCTTTTGAATGTGTCATTTGAAGTAATTCAAAAATTTAAAACAAAGCAATCCTCGCTATTCAGTTACTTAGACAATATATGTTATAGTTAGATAATCGTAGGTGAGTCTCGAAAAATAGCACACTAGAAACTGAACTGAACCCTAGGCCAATAATTGCTCATAACTAAGTTATATCTCAAATCATTCTTTTTTCATATCAAATATTCAACAGAACACATTTTCCAGGCATCTGTGTGTGATACCTGTAAAAAAATAAAAAAATATGAGACGTATTAATTCAATAGCTTATATTCTGTTTATTCTGAAGAAAGAGAAAATCCCGATGAAATTTGATCTTGTATTATTTTAGTTAGTGTGTAAAATGAGAAATACATGAATTGATTACATACGATAATAAATCTGGGATATATTCAAAGCATACATGATGCACCAACAATTCTACACAAAATGAATTCACAACCACAGTGATGTAATATTTTATTAATTTCTAAAATATTTGTGTATAGTTGCCCTTTTTCTCTAATGTAAAAAAAAATAAAGTCACATCATAATTGTATAACATGATGAAAATTATTGTAAGAAAAAATTCTCAATTTGTCAACTTTTCATTGAGATATTGGATAAAAGTAAATTTTTAAAGGAACGATCTAAAACGCAAGAAATTTAAAGGAGAGAGACAACAAAACCTCTTATAGGAGCGTAAACTACATATCACTGATATGTAGTTTACGCTCCTATCGCTTATGTCAGTACTTCCTTGGTTAATTGAAAAATAACTATCTTCATCTCTGCGACATAGTGTTGTGACTATGGGGGGGGGGGGCATTTGAAGGCTATGGTAATCCTTATCAGTGATACCGTGATTATTCATCACTGTAATCATCAATCATATTACTGGCAATAGATTTTTGTTTGTTAAAAATAAAACTAAAAGAGTAAGATAAATACAATTAACAGTATTTTTCGACAAATGTCCACCCTCATCCTTCTATACGATTAAATTTTTAAATTAAATTGCTACATCAACTCAGATACGATGTGAAAAGACTTGAGTGTTGACTAGGACTTGAAGTTAAAAGATTCAGACTCGAATTTCTAAAACATTCTATATTTCAAATAATCATTGTATTTTTTAAGCACTTTTAATCCTTTTAAATGATGGAATTTGAATGTTGATGATGACTAAATCAGAGCCAAGGACTCACTGTAAATTCGCACATCTGTCGACCGTGTACATGACACTTTTTTATTGGGCAATAGCTATAAAAATTAATTTCTAAGAAATGCCGGAAAAAATTGTGATTCCCGCAATGTGATATTTATATTATTTACTTTCCTACAAATAATACAAGAAGTATTTCATATAACAAAACCTCTTCATTTTGATCAGGAATTGTTGAGGTTTGAAAATCCTAATATGGAGAATTCTAAAAAAATGAAATGTCTATTCCCGAATACGTAGTATCGTGTGTATGGCCATTTGTTGTGCGAATTTACCTTCAGACTCGAAGGGAAAAGACTTGGGAAATCCTAAACAGCTACACATATCATTATAAATAATAATAATAATAATAATAATTACAATATTATCAGAGCTGTACTATTATATTTTCAAATGTACAAAAACCATGAGTTTAAGTTGGATTTGAACCATGGTATTTTACTCATGTTTAATTTTATTTTAAAACTAGTTGTAACGAAGATTAATTAATAAACTAAAGTTATTCAAATAGATATTATAAATAGTTGGAGGAATCATCACAGGAACCAAAGTGAATTTCTCTCACGTCAAATAGTTGATAATATATTATGTGCATTGTATTATGAACTGATTGAGTTTATGTACATATATATACCTATATATGTAGACACGAAAAAACAATTTAATAATAATTCTCTCTTTTTAACAATCAGCAGGCATATTTAGTATTGTGAACTTTCCGAATTCTACTGCATAAAAATATTTTTTTCTCCTTTTTGTTTCAACTTATCCAATGAAGGATAAATTTTATATTCTGCCTATTTAGTTTATTCTCAGCGATTTGAGGGCTAATACACGATACATGAGGAATTAGGGATCATTTTTGTGATTTTACATAGTTTTTGGGATCGTTGAGCTCTATCAAGGGGATCATATCTGAGGTATTTATTTGTAAATATGTCCTTCCCAATAGGTTCCTATACGTCCATGGATGTACTTTCTTACAGACCAAATTTAATGTAGGAACCTAAATTTGATTCCTTAATGTTTTTTAATTCATTATTTACCTATTACATCTCAAGATGTCGGATTCCAATCGGTATACACCTCCCTATTTTGAATCCTACGATGAAATTTCCTTCAATATGGAAATACCAGGAGGGGGTAACTCTCGCTCCCGTTGTACAACTCCTTCTCGTCTCGATCCAAGGCTCTCAGTTTCACGACTAAGTAGAGCTACGTCAGTTACATCAGATGAATTTCGTCCAGTCAGACGGTCACGCCAATCCACTCCAGAAGAGGATGCATATAACCGTCGTAAACTCAACTCAATTCCCAAAATACCATCATATACGGAAGCACTTGTATCTTCTTCCAGGCAAAATAGGGCTAGAGCAATGAGTCCACCAATCATAATTGATGATCCTCAACCAAGGGTTTCAATTCGTCATAGAGGAATCTCTGTTGATAGAAAACCCCCTTTGCCAAAACCAAGCATTATTGCATCCGATTGCTATCGCAAAAGCATGCGAACTATATTTGATCGTCAGCCCCTTTTCCAAGACTTTATACAAGACAAACCAGAAGATAAGTCTTTAGGTCTTTACAATTTCACAGACATATATCGAATGAAGTCCAACTTTAGGGGAATGCTCTCTGATAAATATAAGAAAATGACTTATAATGATCCAGCAGTTGAGCACGATATTGGAAGGAAATTACTACCTTGGAAAGATCATTTAAAAAGAGAGGAGCCAGCTTCCAAAAGAATCGTCAGAGATCAAGCCAATCAACGGAGTAGAGTATCTCTATCTCCAGTTCCACGACTTACAGTCTACCATAGATCAACTAATCCTAGATCCTATTAATTTATGGTATATATTGTCTTAAATAATTATTATCAGTATGTCAGTATAACCCATAAAAAAATGTTATTAAAAGTATTTTTAGGTCATTCAAATTCTTAGGAAGTGACTCAATCCCACAAAATTATTTTCGTTTCTTAAAAATTAGACTTTCAATAAAGAAAAGGTGAAAAAAAGAAAAAGAAAAACTATGTATGTATAATCTATCTTGATAATAACTATAAGTAACTGTTAACTATTCATTAACATAGCTACATTTACTTACATATGACTCATACCCCTTTCTGTATGTTGCAAAACATGCAAAATACCTAAATGACATTTTCATGATATGGGTGTGGTGAGTTCAGCGGTCGCTTCAGCTATCACAATGGCTATAAATCTTATAACATGTCTTAATAATAGTTTTGTCTCCAAAGACCATATTATTTGAAATAAACTTACATACCTAATATCCTCGTTTATTAATTTACTACATATTATCTTCTTCTGAGTGTAAGTATGTTTACTATTTTCTTATAAACCATGATCTATAAACTATTTAATTATCGACAAACATATTTGGAGATAAATTTGGATCAGGGGAAAATTAGTTTATACATAGTGATATACCTATATACATATTTCTTCTAATGAAAATTATGCAAAGACTCTTTTCCAGACTAAAAATCATCTATTACATCATTGAAACATGAAATACATTCTAATTTAATTATACTTGTCAAAAAACAAGTCAAATATAAATACTTTTGTCAAAATGCCAAAAGAGAATCATAATACTCCATGCAATTTACAAATCCTTTATAACAAGGATTCTCAACTTACAGTTTGTGATCTGAGCCAAATTATTATGTTCCATTGAGTAATGGCCAGGCCAGTAATTTTCCTAAAAAAGAGTTTATTTATGTAGTGGGATCATGGAGCCCGCCCTGACGTGGACCAAGGGAAAACGCCTTTTAATTTTTGACTTTTCCAATTCCAATTCCTCATTAAATTTCCGAGTTTCATTAGTCACCTTCATAGTTTTGAGCTAACGCCATCCTTCTTACAGCTTATACCAAGAAGGGCGAAACCCTCATTTCATTGTGTGTGTGTGTGGGGGGGGGGGTGGATACACTATGTATTAAAATTTATAATAATTAAATAATTCTTGGGGTTGCTAAAGAAAATTTTGATTTATATGTGTTTGTTTATTTAAATGGAATGTGGATGTGTAAGGCCTTAAAATTAGTCTAAAGGAGTCTTAAAAGAACAAGACTGAAAAGATTTTGTTTTTGATCTCTTTATGTTTATATTTATTGTTATTGCTTAAATTGAAGTTGAAGTTGGAAAATGTGCCTAATTAGCTTTAAATGTAGGGCTCAATTTCTCGAAAACCATCGAACTCTCGAAAAAAAAAAGAAATTATAGATTCGAAATCAGTTTGCAAAACTGAATAACTTATTATACTTATGCCTTTAGGATTTTTGACTGTTGACCAGTGTTATTATTAATGATCAAATAACAGATTAAAGCCTGAAATATAATAAAGAGAGATTATTTTTAATTGAAAGGAAAGGTTTAAATCCATTTAGATATTTGTTAGTCCCACTGTGAAATCCATATGCACGGTAGTAATTCATTATTTTCCGTAATAAAGAATTACTGGAGTTTACAAGCACAACCTTGAACTAAATAACCTTAATTATCCAAATTTATTACCAAAATTCACGTTCGGTCTTGGAAAGTTTAAGAGACTTGCAGCAAAGCCCATTTTTGGCTGATTTGTTAATAAGCAAAATATGCGTTATTATTCAGGCAAAAACACACGTGCCATTGCATCCTGAAAAACTTACTGGAAATCGATATTGAGCCATGATATTGGATTAGTTCTGGCCCCAATTGGATGCTAGTGACTTAAACGACATGTGATTTCAACAAAACTGTGCTACTTGCTACACACAGTAAGCAATACAATCGATTGAATGAAGAGCAAATTCGGTGAACGTGTTATTTCCAGAAATGAACCAGTCAATTGGCTGCCTCACTCATACCTTTAGACTATTTCCTATGGGGCCACAAGCCAGCAACACTAGGGGAGCTCAAAGCAAATATTGAAAGCAAAAATCTTGCAATTTCAATCGATTTATGCAAAAAGTAGTAGACAACTGGGTTCAACGATTGGACTTCTTCAAACGTGCCCGTGGTGGTCATGCAAAAGAAATTGAATGTACTTCAACACTAAAAAAGAAATTATTTTATATCACTTACCCTTTTAATTTTATTTAAAAAAGAAAATGCGTCGCACTTATTGAAAAACCCTGACTTACAAATAAAATAAAACCTGGGTAACTGTATGTAGTCCTTTAATACGTTATGAGTATTTGATACATATCTTGAAGCTAAAGTCACCCAAGGCTAACTTATAAACATGAGATAACTTATTCAACTATATTACTTTTGATTATGTATTCATAACGGGGAGTATCAGCGGACGTGCAAAAAGAATTTTTACAAATATGGTAATTAGGGTAATTAAATATCTATGGGATGAATGCATCGTATTTCGATACCGTTTTGTTTTGTTTTTTTAAAAAAGGTAATATAAAATATTGGTCAGGATTATTATCATATCTACTTTAAATAGCCACAACAGTTAAAAAAATGCACTCTCTCAATAATCATCCCTGCTTCCTTTTTTACTTGTACACAATATAGGTAGGTAGGTTTATCTTTCAAAGACATTTATGAAGTTGAAGTGTTTTCCTGCACCTTTCATAATAAATGTACTGTAAAGTCATTTCCATGAATTTTAATTATATTTCATTTTAGAAGCTATATGTAGGTACATTTATTTGTATTATGTAAAACCCCTAGACCAATTAAATAAAGGGGTAATTCCCATAATTCATGTACTCTATGTACATACTCCTTCTTCTAAAGTATAAGACCCTTTAACGGACTTTATTTAAAAATATTTTGATATTTAGTGATGTGACTATTGATGCCAATTTTTAAAGGTCTTGGTTTCGGTTTTCCAAAGTTTTGGTCTCGGATAAGGTGATCTTGACCACAAAACTAATTACATCCCCAATTCTTTAATTTATTTTTGAACATAACAGCTTCCTTAGACTAGTAATAACCATAATAATGAGGGCGTCATGGAATCGAGCTTTTTGGAAATAACAAAAACACATTTAAAACTTATGGATTATCTTCAAGCCTGGATCAAGTAAATATTGTCGTATTCGCACTCTCTTCCCATATTCCGAGTGCATTTTTCGCTCAATGATTGTCAAGATTTGGAGTTTCTAAGGTCATTGTGATACCACCTTCAAATAAATTTGAAGAATCAAATTGTCATTGTTAATCCGGTTCTTTTTTCATCTGATAAAAAATGGGACGCAGGTATTAAGGAGTTCTCATTTTGGCGATCTGTGAACCCCGACATATTTGTATACCTAAAAGATTTGACTTGGACTAATTTCTATTCCTTAAAGAGAAAAAGGACAATCCATGATAGATACGTGTCAGATTTAGAATCACATGCTTCTGTATTAAACCTTTTTTTTCATTTGAATTGGAAGACAAAAAATGTTCATTTTAAGTTTTAATCAATTAATTCAAAAATTGAAATCAAATTAGAATGATTAAATAAAAGAACAAACAGATAAGTCCAAATTTGATGAGTCTGGGTTTTTTTGCTACTTATAGTTTACTTTTTCGTTAGAATACCCTAAAAAAATGAGTTATTAATTGAACATGTACTGAGACCCACATTTTTCCATGATCATTTTACCTCGACCCTTTTCTATTGCCCTTCAAGTCTAGCAAGAGTTAAGTACATATTTGATTCATGATTGACTTTTGATCAAATTTGTACGTTTATTGTTATCACCTTATTTTTTTTTCAATATTTATCTCTAACCGAGGTTGATATATTTTTTAAATGCTGGCTCGCTGTACTACGAATATACACCTTGTGTCCCAAACAATCCAGTTTCAAAAGGTCTGGTATATCTATCGAAACAATTACTCGGACTGTTCGAGGTATTACTGTGCATATTTACCTATATAAATACACGGATTTTATTAAACCTTGAGTTGCTGAAATTAATACTTTACTTGGAAAGCTCAAAGGCATCTAGATATAGTTTAACAATACACTTTTTTATGATGTAAAGCTTAAATTTATAAGTGCCCCTTTGATCAGAAAATGTGGCCTTCTTTTTACAAGTAGCATTTTTGCTCTAGGCTTAAGGGAATATCCTACATTCTTTATTATAAATGTTGTAAGTAGTGATATGCTTTTCAAGATCAGTCTAGATCTCAATACCTATTTCTAAAGATCTTGGTCCTGTGACCCAGATTAAAATTTCCCTTTTCTAAGACAAATAACAAAACAAGAACAATATTTTTCGCCTTGTCTTGATCCCTAAAAGCTGTAAACTGGACAAAGGGGATCTTAGCCACAATAATAGATGTAAGGCAACTTATTTCAATCCAAAGTCATGGTATCTGTATAAAAAAGACATATTTGAAGTGTTATAAGGTGATTTCGCCCCAAACATTTTTGCTGTAAGACATTTCACTGTAAACAATTTTGCTGTAAGACATTTTGCCCCAAAACAATTTCACCACAAGGTCATTTTGGCGAATTTTATTTCGTTGGTTAATTAGTATTTGTAATTCAAGGAGAGTTAGTACCATACTTTTGATACTTATTATGAGTTCGAATCCTTTTGTTGTATTCTTAGCTTCTATAGAAAATGTTAAAATTCTTGGTATTATGAACTAAAGGACGGTGTTCGTCATCATCATCATATCATCTCTATCCTACCTCGAAGTAACCAACGGATGGATGGAAAGGTAATAATTACACTGGTCAACTGTCAAAAATCCTAAGGGGAAAGAAGTATAATAAAAGTTATTCAGTTTTGCAAACTAATTTCAAATCTGAATTTTTTTTTCGAGAGTCCGACGGCTTTCGAGAAATCGGACCCTACTTTTTGAGCTAATTTGGCCCATTTTCTATCGTCCATATAATTGTGTAAACTTTCATTCAATTTCGAGAAAAATTCGCTATAGATCTAAGACTCACGGTAGAGCTACAAAAGTAGTTGCGTGCAGAAGGATTATAAAATCAGCTGAAATCCTTACGCGCACTAAACATATTGTCTATTGCAGTTGTTTTTTAGTAGCTCTACCGTAAGCCTTTGATTTCTAGCAAATTTTTGCTCGAAATTGAATGAAAATTGACACATTTAGATGGACGATTTCTCCTTAGTTAAAGATTCTTATCGAGCGCTTGACATCTCGTTTGAAAGCTATGAGTTTCAGCTTTTGAATACATTCCTTATTAACTCATTTCATGTAATATTCAAGGAAATATTTAAGTACAAACGTTTTTGCTGACTTTTGGACCTACTCTCACTGCTTAAGCTCCCAGGTGTCCAATCAAGTCAAAACAAGGACTGAAATTGGAATCTGCATAAAAAACACTAGAGGATCAGTAAAAAAAAAGAAGAAAATCAGCGTGCAAAACTGAATAACTTATTATACTTATATCTTTAGGATTTTTGACATTTCAAATTTGTTGACCTGTATTACCATAGAAATCACTTATTATTTATTCTTAATTCCTTGTTTAACTGCTTGTAAGGAACGTCAATCTTCGAATCTCTTCTCAACCTTTTTTTTCTGAAGTCTTGATATTTTTTTCATCACAATGTCAAGCTTCATAACGTCCGTCAACGACACTTAGAGAAGACATAAAGGTGTATACTTTTTTATTATTACAATAAAAGTTAAATACTCTGTTAAAAACTATGGACTATAAAACTTGCTTTGTGTTATGAAGCCAAGAGCTTACTCTTGACAGTTCTTATTATATTGTCAAAACATAGTATCCTTTACTGCATTATATTATAAGTAATAATTTAAAAATAAATAAATGAATATCCATTAGTAATCAAATATTCAATATTTTTAAAACATCTTAATATTAAATGATTTATAAGGGACCAGAAAATAAAGTATTGATAAGATTTTGAAGCACAAATGTTAGGACTTAAAGTAAAAATGTGTGAATATTATAATTGGTTGAGGTTGAATAAATCAAAATCGGACCGACACAATGACTTTTTTTCCAATTTTAAAATGGATTCATAATTTGAGTGGAGTTGAAACGAGTCAATAATCCCTCTAGTGGGCACAACACCACTAGCTAATTAAGGAAAAAATTTCTACAATGAATAACCACTAAAATTCCCTTCCTTTCCCTACTAAAATAACGAAATGATGTGAAAAAGAAAACATGATTTGAACAGTCCATTTAATATTAATTTCAAGGTGAACTTTTTTTTGACCCCGAGATAGATAATACATATAGTGTGTGTACATATAAATGCATATTTTGTCTTAATTCATCTACGATTAGTATAAATAAATATATGTAGTAGAATCATAACAATAGAAAAACTTAATTTAAGAACATACAAACAAATACATATACAAGACCTTGTTTCAATGCTATAAGATACAAATTAAGACAGTACATACAACGTTTTCATACATAGACTTATGATGATTGGAATTGATGATTGACATCCCTCTTTAAAATGATACTTTCAGGTCATAAGCAAGAATGCATAGATATGCGCATATACATATTTGTATCGATCTACATACATACTATACATATGTTAGGTTGTACATAAATAGGCAGTCACACATCCCGTTGCTACCTATTTGTCCCAAATATGAATATTCGATTATGTTCCCAAACTGAAATCGAAATATGTACATACATAGAACTTCAGTATTGTACTCAATATTACCTTATCCGAGACCAGAGCTGATAGTGAGACCCAACTCAGGAGTGTGTGTGCGTATGGGGAGAGGGGGAGGGGGAGTTTTGTAGAAATAACGACGCTATTTATTGATAATATCCTGATCCCACAATTTTTAATAGCTGTTAGTCTTTTTGGAAAAGTGGGGCGGGGGGGGGGGAGCAAAGACCAGGATACAAAAATTGAAATAAAAAAGAAAATTTATAATATACATACTTGTTTTGCTTTTTACTAGGAACTTGAGGGATCAAATGGTGGGCGAGACAAGAACAAGACCTTTAAAAATGGATAGAAGCCCCACCACGAACCTACCTTTCCTCATGTCTTTTCCCTTAGTTGGTCTAAATCCTTAAGTAAAACTTCCAACACATATCCACGAAGAGCTTTTTGGAACAAACGAACTATACACTGTATTCTCCCTTCAGCTGTTTTTCATCAGTTGACTTATTTGATTTAAAGTAGCTGACTTTCCGTGTTATGAACTCGAAAAGAGTCATATTATTATTCATGACGCCCTCTTTCTGAATATTATACAAGTATTATTTATTGCTTTTTATATTGATAAAATTTATGAATGTATAATATAACTGAATAATAACTTTGCCCAATATTAAAAAGTTGGCAACAAGGAAAATACAGAAGGGTAGCTACCAGTTGTTTTTCCAAATTTTTCCTTTCCTTTTTGATAATCGAGGTTGTGAGTGCAAATAAAAGCTTGTTGTGATTAGCATGACCAGTTTTTGTGTCTACACTTAACTACCCAGCAAAAAAAAAAAAAAATAAATAAATTTGAATATAACATATGGTAGCTATGTATAACTAACAAAGAAATATTAATACCGTTTTGAATTCATAATACTTCAAGTTAGCTGCTCTAAATTAGAAAAAAGTCAACTAATGAAAATAGTTGAAGAGAATCATTCATTGTATTTTTGTTTATCGAAACAAGCGAATCGTATAGGTACAGACAAGTACGTTAATTAATGATGTCATGGATTGTTACAATTTGGTTGATTCTACCTTTCTTTTAGTCGACGGATCATTGATCTCGACGGCTTTTAATCACATTATTGGTGGGTTTGATCTGGTAAATTTTTTGATAAAGAGTTTTGAACCGTTCATTACAATAATATAATTATAAATAAATATATGTATTAACTAGCTATATGCAAATGAAAATTAGACTAAAAGTTTTATTTGCAAAAATTTCATTGGTGTTCAATTATAATTCGATCTTTACTATCAATTTTAGCCCAATTCGAATTTAAATTCATATTCCTCCCTATGGTTGACTCACTTTATCAGGTGACGTGAATTGACTGTTAGTATGTACACCTATGTCTATGTTTTTGTTTCTCCATGCTTTGCACACAAAAGGGATGATTATCGCATTATCTCTTGTTAGGCAGTGAATGCTCCACCTATTAAATTATGAATGGTCTGACAGATGGAAGGAGTGACATGACATGCCAGCTACTAGTTAATTTCGGGTCTTTTCCTTCTCTTCTTCAATGAAAGGTTGAGAGAGAGATGAAATGAAGGCTCTCAAACCAAATTAGACCCTTGTCAACATTAACTTAAAATAAAAATAAAATTTGGAATGACACAGTTTCTTTCAAATTTGATCACTATCGAATTAAAAAAACATAAATTAATCACAAATAACTTAATTATTATGTATTTAATAGACAAAAACTGTGATTGAACTTTAAAAACTCCATCACACTACTCATTCAAATAACTAATTATTGCTTATAATATATTCTTAACTACAATTAAGTTTATGTATCATAAATTTAGCAGCAATAATCTAAAAACACTGTTATTTCTTGGACCGTATGAACGTTTTGTTTTTATAATTGCAATTTTTTCCCATTCACTTATACCACCATGGACAGTTCATTTGATAATTATTATAGAACCTTATTAAAATACATGGAATAGTTAATACATCTGTTATGTACAATAAAAGGGATGATTAATGGGCAGTTCGATCATTAATGTAATTAGATCGAGATAATGAGAAAACAAATTATAAATTTGACAAAAAATATATTCAGCTAATTACACAATATGTACTTTTAAGTAGGACTCGACGGTTATGATTTTTTTGGAAGTTAAAAAATGGAATACATTCGCCAATGTTTAATTTTTATCAAATTAAACATTGAGATTTCATTAAAAATAACGAAACAAAGGGACAAATATGGCCTCTTTAGCCTATGCATGAGTTTTTTCATTAACATAGCAAAACGTATGACATCTAAGAATTTTTCTTCTGAGAATTGATTTCATGAACTCAGATTTATTTTATTGATCAAACATATTATGTAAGAATTTTGTCCAAGTTTTTAGTTTTTTAACAAAAAAATATGTTTAACAGTGATTCCACATGGTGCCTAAAATAACTTTCAAGAACGTGCTCACGTTTACATTTTTAATGCTTAAGTAATAATTAATTAAAGACTTTTACTTACTTTTTTTTTTTTTGGGGGGGGGGGGATATTTGATCTTGCTTTAACACACACACACACACACACAGAAAAATCATTTTCACCAGGGAAATAAAATATCATTTATTTAATAAGGAACTTTGAGAGGTCACCAATATATCTAAAATGTTTAAAGTTGATCGATTTAATCAGTTCACCAATAAATCTGTCGAGACCTATCTTCAAATGTATAAAAGCAACAGTTTCAAAAGTATTTTTTTTTCAAATTTCCCTACCGACAAAGGTACCTACATGACGTATAATTTTGACTCTTGATTTTATTTTATTTACTTCAATACCTAAGAAATTTACAGTTAGTTTTCTTCATGACTCAGCACACCCAAAGAGAGTCACTCATAGTTATGCATGCATCCGTGTACCTACATCATTCCTGTTATTTATTATCAATAATTAAAAAGTACACAGTCGTGACGTCTCAACTTTTACAAAAGATGGATACACTTTTTAATACGATTCATACCTATGTGTCATAAATGGATATAATACGTCCTCTATGAAGTTTTCTATGGATCACAACAATATCCCCATAAAATCAACAAATACTCTGTATTTTTCTCTCAACTGTTGATTTATATATTCCTTTCCCTTATTAGTGTATTGAAAGTTGATTATCTTTACTTTTTAAGGGAGTTAAAAAATGAAGTAATACATTAATTACATACAGCATTAAATATAAAGCCACAACACAATTTTGTATTACTTTTTCCGATTTTCTTAAGTAAGAATGAATATTCTTTCAAGGGACACATTAAAAATGTTGCAGAAGGCCTTTTATGATCAAACTATGGCACAAAAAACGTTTATAAGTGGGTCAACGAGTTCAAAGCGGGCCGAGAACACGTTGAAGACGAACCACTCTATAGAAGACCATCAACATCTACCGACGAGGGCCACGTTCAAAAAGCCAAAAATTTGGCGCCTGAAAATCGTCAATTGACAATTAGAGACCTCTCTGATAGAGTTGGAATATCATTTGGCTCAGCCCAAACCATTTTGAAGGATGTTTTGTGTCTCAAACGCGGCAAGTCTCAATTAGTGGCAAAAAAAATAGCGTCACGTTGATGCGAGTGAAACATTGCTGTCTGACTATCAAGACCACTTCAAATGCATCATTACTGGAGATGAGACTTGGATTTACGCATACGACCCTGAAACCATTGATCAATCCAATGCAGGGACACCGTTTTGACACAATTGAGGAGATAAAAGCCGAATCGAAGAAGGTCTTGAAAGTTATACCAGAAAAGACTATTCCGACTGTTCCGAGGACTGGTAAAGGTACGTTTTATCAGACGGGGATTACTTTGAAGGGAATAACATTGATTTGGAAGACTAAATAAAACTTGACATTTTATAAACAAATTCATCTTACTTTTTGATCACAGTAATATATAAAATAATAATCACTACCTGAACACAAAAAAACCAGATTTTGGTCTTTTCTTTTCATTTCCCTTTGAAAGATATAGGTTGAGTGGTGTAATTGAGAAACAGAGAATGTAATATTATAATGCATCACACCTGTACATATGTCCCACTTACATAAATATAAATTGTTACAGTAAATTTCTGTCAGCGGTCAGTTTTTGTTAAAAAATGTGGGTTCTAATACGTACATTTGAATGAGTTTCTGCTAATCTGCGAAAAGTTCCCTACTATCAAATCAAGAGTAATTCCATGATTATCTCTCTTTTATTTTAGGAAAAGTTGCAAGATAGGATCTGTTAGGTACTTGACTTCATTGTCTACCCATAACGACACATCTACACCCAAAGGCAACAAAATATTTATCAAGTTGACTGACACAATTATGTAGAAGCAGCTTCCTCCTTTCAAATACAATGCATGAATATAACTTTTTTCATAATTTTAATGTTGTATTTATTTCAAACCCTCAAGAAACAGATTTTTTATAGTGAATGATTTAAATATATTATATATAAATGGTAATTACAATAATTGTTGTTAATAATAAAGTCTTGGATGATCAAAATATACTTTAATCAATGCCCTTGTCTTGGTTTTTAAAAAAAAATTCCATCACACCTTTTTTTTGTTTTTGATTGGAGCTTTTTAGCCTCTAAGGAAAGTATCATATTTGTGACTTCCTATAATTATTATTATCAAACTAGTACTTGAATTAAATTATTCCTATTTCATAAGTTGACATTTATAGGTGGTATATGTATATGTCTTTGTTTCATCATTTGTTGATACTTTGTGTCTACTTAATATAACAATCATATGTAAAGCAATGTAACTACAAAAAATGGGACCATTTGAACGGTGTTAAAAATTGAGAAAATAATGAATGGACTCATTAATGTACCTATATATGTAGTCATCCAGCATTTAACAGAGTCTATTAGGAAATAGCTTCTAATTAAAGTTGTATTGATCCTTCTTTACATATATGGAATTTAAAATTCTTTCCTGTTGCTGATCCTGAAAAAAGTCCCAAAATTTTTAAACGTCGTCTACAAGAAGAAGAGACGTTAAATTTTGTATCCCATAAATGTCAAGTTAAAAATCCCTAACATTTGACATAGCCACACAGTTATTGTGCCATATCTAAATAACTCAATACTCGTAAATCGTACATTTTAAGAATTTATTAATGAAATTTGTATATAATTTATACAGCACAATATACAGCACTATAACTTTAATTTTATAGAACTTATTGCAGCTCAATTTCTTTTTTGAGTCAATAAACAAAGAAAAAACCGGGAAAATTTGACAGAAAAAAGTGTTTTTCTCAAAAGTGTACCCTAGGATATTGCTATTCGAATTCGAATCAAACTCGAGTCTGGCGCTGCAGTTTAATAAAAGAAATTGTGAGTAAAAGGAGATCCCTGCTTTGATTCATACATCATCCGTAAAATCTACTCGTTGGTGATGCTAAAACTGGCTTCAGAAGTATTGTACACGATTTTGAACCTATTTTGCAGTTTATACAAGCGTATATATATATATATATATATATATGTATATGTTACATATGTAATACTTTGAGTACAATTTATAATATGTAAGCCTCATACTCTCTTATTTAATTACCAACTACTAAGTGATCATGGGATTAAACATACATACTAAGTAGACTGAAAAAAATTCATCCTTTAAAAAGCTTTATCTCATTTTTTAGATTGTAACCTACAAAGGACCCTCATTATTAAATACTTCCCCAAGTTATTCAAATCTCAACTTGAACAAAACATTTACAATGAAGGAGGCAAAGGATCTAGTCACTTCAAGGGTCACCCTCAAATTCAGTTGTCTCAGAGCAAAGGTTGTTTCTTCCTCATTCCCATTGTTTCATGTCTTTTGTAAAAAATCCCATTATAATACTGATTAAAAGGAAACTCATTTTACAAAGAAATTTGATTCAAACGGAGTACAGAGTTCAATTTTCATTTTAAGTTCATCATCAATGTTCATTTCACCCCCCTCGAAAAAAATCGTCCTCTCGATGCAATGCACATGTGCCTACCATTATTTATACCCAAACTTGGGCACACTAAACAAAATAAATCAATGTACTCATTACATCAATTTAAAAAGGAAGAAATCAAATTTTATTATAAATGATCACTCAATTGGCCATGCTTTTGAGTGATCATTTAAATAATATAAAAATAAAATAAAAAATTGAGTCTTTTCTTATAAAATCTTTCATGATGTATAAATGTGATCTCATGAAATATCAGAAAAAGTTGTGAAAATGTTTTTTTTTTGTTTGAAAATCTTTTAAAAAAAATTCAAATGAAAGGAAATTCAAATGAATTTTGTACCATTTATTTCAAAGCAGAAATTGATATGTGTTATTATTAGCTTTATATTGAGCATACATCAGGGTTTGAATATAAAGAATTCACGAGATAGACTTAACAACCATATACACACACAGATATGTATTCACAAACTTGCGCGCTCACACTAACATTACATCCAAAGAATCATAGGTAAATTTTCTGCTTCTCATAAAATGAACACACTCGTTCGTTCAATCATAATGCTAAGAACCAGTGTATGAATTTATTTTATTACACACACACAAAAAAAAAAAAATACCATCAGAAGAATTATAAGTCAGTTGATTATTTTGTGTTTCCTTGATCGGATCTTCCTAAAAATCCATTCATTCATCCATACATCCATCCGTCCATCCAATCCTCTTTACTTCTCTCATTTAAAAAAATCAGTCAATATACATATTTACTGATTAGTGATAGATATACATACATAATACCTACATATAAGTGAAGTTTGTAGTCAGTTTGATTCTCATAGAACAACAACAGCAAGAGCAAAAGACACCGGCACTAAAAAAGCAATAATACTCTCAGGTCAGTAGAAAATAAAATATTTCATATTTAACTAGCCAAAGTTTTCTTCTCCCCCCCGCCCAATATTTGAATCACATTCATTGACATGTGTATAATTACGTAATTTTCTAAAGAGTGGAGAAACTACTGCCTGTATTTATTGTACAAAAATATTCTTATACAACAACAATAACAACAAGTAGAGGGGTAAGACTACATAATATGTATGAGACAAATTATGTAGCCCATAGGCAACAGAGTAAGATTGAAGAAGAGCTTAAAGTTCATGGTCACCTCTCCTGTATGTATGTATGTATGTAGTTTTAGTCTACCGAAAGGAGTTTCCACGAAATAAATTTTTTCCCCAAATGCTACAATTAGTTCAAACTCTTACAACCTGTGTAAGTAAGTTAGATGTCAAATTCCTACCTATGTATGTAGATGACATTTTATAATCAACCATCCATGTTTAAACTCTTACAAATATTTTATGTGTGTAGTTTTTGTTGTCGTAGGTATTGTCTGTATTTATTCAAAACATTTTATTTGTCGTAAGAGAGTGATTTGACTGGGTCATTTTTTGGGTCACTCCTTCTCAATCAAGTCCATTTATACTCCTAATACTGACTACTACTATTACTACTATTACTTTATTACACTCCTAGACACTCACAGCTCGGCCTTGATTATCTTCTTTTCACATATTTAGATTATAACTTTCGTTACGGAAAAATTGCAATATACAATCGTTCTGCATGTATGTATATATGTATCTTTAAAATATATGTACAAAGTCCGGATTCTTTGTGTTAAACTCGTCTTCCTCTTCACTACTCTACTCCTGCCTATTCTACCTATGCTGCATGTTCTTACATATCCATGTATATATTACTTATCTGCAACATTTGAAGGTAGAAAAAGAAATAAAACAACAACAACAACATTCATCAACATATTTGGTATTATTAGTAAAATGAGGCTCAATTACTGGGTTCGTGTAGTAGTTTTTTTGGTTTTTTGCAATGAGCACCCTTTTTCATTCTCTCCCCCTCCTTCCAGAAGGAAGAAGACTCTCTCCTCTTTGGTCATCATAAAAGCCATGAAGATGTTCCTCTCTCTTGCTAAAAAAACTTCTTCTCCAAAGGTGAATCAGCTAAATCTTGAAATGCGAAATTAGGAAGAATAAATGCCGGAAGCTAATGAACTCTCTCTCTCTCCTCTTCCTTTGATATTCTATTCCTGATTTCCTTAATTAATTGCATTTGTAAAAAAAAAAAAAAAAAAGAGAAAAACATGAATTGTTGCAAAAAGATTCGTAATGCCATCAATTTAGTCATTATTTATTTAAAACAATGTAATTTCAAATTTCATAAAAGTCTCTCTTTGCAAACATATTCGTAGTTTTGAGTGGAATTTAATTATTAATGATATATATTTTATATTTTTGCAATATGAAAACAATTTATGTATGGACAAAAGTTGACTACAATGAATTTGTGATTTAAGACAAATACATGGGACAAAAAGGAAAAAAAAAATAATATAATAATTTGTATCTCAATTTGACCATCCTTTTCCATTACCCATTAGTTATATACGTACATTTTTACGCAGCTTGTACAAGTCAAAGCTACTAGAGAGTCATTTTTTACGCGTCTTAGTCAATTTTTCTAGATGCTCTAGTTCAAGTTTGCTTTGGAGTCTTTTCACTTCGAATCAAACTCGAGTCTGGCGCCGCAGTTTAATAAAAGAAATTGTGAGTAAAAGGAGGCCCCTGCTTTGATTATTACATCATCCTTAATATCCATTGAAACTCAATGCTTTAAAATATGTGATAGATGCTCTTTAAAGCGTAATTGTATATCAAGTCTGAATTTTGTCACTTGGAGTCTGGAAGTCGAATCACAAGGTGGAGCTCTTATGAAACTTATGTGTGACTCGAATCCTTGGGTTCAACTCGATTCTAAAAGTTTCAAAGAATGAATGAATGAATGAGACGTAATATTTTAAATACAGACTCTACTTGTGATACGTATGAGGCGTCATGATTTGCATTCTATTAAATATTTGACAAATTAATAATGTAATTTTTTTTACTCATTTTCTGGTGAAAATGATTTGTAATTGATTGGTTGTAATTCTATAAGAATAATATACAGTTTTAATACCAATAGTTGCTATTTTGGTATATGTATGTAAATATATTACTCAACTATGTACATAAATTCAATTCAATTACAGTAATAGAGTAATTAAATTAAATTTGATGACTTCCGGTCCGATCAAAATTAGTTCTTTCTTTTTATCTCCTCTCCCTCTCCACAAGAAAAACATAACAACAAAAACGAAGCAGTACAAAGATCCTTGAAAAATGAGATCAAATGACGGAGTCTTTGATATACATATATGTATAAGGACTTATACACATATTTAGAGTATGTATATATAATTACAATCATTGGATCAAAATCCATTGTTGAAATAAACTAAATAAATACCTGATTGGAGAGGAAATCCTTAATTTACACTTAAAATGTATTGTTTTCAACATTCTGAGGCCCTGTTTTTAATCAGTTGCTAAACTTTTTTCAAGAACCGATTATGGGGAACGGGACTGATTTACTGTTTAATACTAAGGAATAATACCACCCTAATTTTCATTTATCTTCGCTGATCCCTTAACTAGGCTTGTGCTCAAGAACACTTGACTTTTTCAATAGAAATGAAACAAGATTCAAATGATCCTTTGATCCAAAGTATCAGGATTGAAAACAAGATCGACATTACTTTCTTTTTTACTTTATTCTGAAATTTATATTTTACAAAATACAAGCCTTTCCCCTCTTTTGAACCGTCCTTTTTTTTTTGGCAAATGCTAAATATGTATGTCCACCCTAACCTAATGTAAGATCATCTGAATCAATTCAATTTGTCTTAACGGTTAGAAACAGACATTAAGGACCTTCAAAAATTGGTTTTGATACCAGTACTTATCTTGGGAACATCCTTAGATAACATTACTAATATTTCTTTCATTGTCGATTCCCAAAAGTGAAATCATGGATGGACCCTTCTAAATTTGGCAATGTATCTAATTCCTAATTACTCAAGGACTTTAATTATATATATGTACATAATAAAAGACAAATCTATGTGATTATACCTATATATATATATATATATATATATGTAAATAAAACAAAAGTCATATCAGCTGACGCCAAGGATCTTAAATGTATTCAAAACTAATTAAATAGTCATGTTGTGATTGTGTTAAGAATGATTTTTCAAGTTTGCATTTATTTATAAAATATATATACATATATACGTACAAACGAGTAGAATGTGAAAAAAATAGAGAAGACATATATTATTGGCTATTAAACAACGTCTTATGTGTACATATATGTACATATCTTAGATTTTTGTACAATGATTTAACCTTCATGCCTCTAGTTTTATTTTCATTCCTTAAGAATGTCACCCATTTAGAGCTCTGTTGTTCTACTTATACATATATCTCATGTTTAGAGATATATTTTATATGATATATTTGTTAAATGTCAAAAAAATAAATTACTATTAAATAGATTATTAATGAGACTCATTCAGTGAGGAGTTAAAATAAATCAAACTGACAAAATAATGTGATTAATATACATACATGTACATTATAAGTTTTTTTTTTTTTTTAAAAACCGGTAAAATGAATATTTTTGAGGCTAAATAATGTTTAAAACATCTTATGAATTTTTTTGTCAGCTCTTGATTTGTCAACTCCCTGAACCGTCATTTGTTGAATACGAATTATTTCTTACTATTAAATAAAAATTGTCAACCAGTTGAAGAAAATGACAGCATTAAGCTACTTTTGAGCCTTTTTCTTCGTATTTATAGGGGTACAATTAAAATTATTTTGTGATGATTTTGGACTCAGCTATTGTTTATCAAAATATATGGAAAAGTTATTGGAGTATTTTTATTTGATCTGATCCAATTGACTAATCATTCAATAATGAACTATCAGGATCAAGAATTCATACCTGAAAAAATATGAAACGAACACGTCTTTGTCATTCTTTTTTTTTTCCCTTATATAGGTGGATCAGTATTGGTAAATGGTATTTTGTAAAAGACAAATACTCTATTAACAAGATATCATTCAATTAGATAATTATTATAAGGTCCGATGATATCAAATAAAAATCCTCTTTGTTTTCCTATTCATTTTGACCTCCGATAGATACAAGGTCAAACTAATGAAACACAAAGAATACCGTTTGATTCATGATTCATGTCCATTATATTCTTAGATGAAGTAGATATTAATATAATAATAATAATAATAATAATAATGATAATAGTAGATTGATCCATTTCTCTTGTATCCTTCAAATAAATACACAAATTATTTAAAAACAACTTAGTCCATCCCTTTGAGGTAAAATGTGTCTTCATATTTCAAAAGACTTCATCCAATCCATAGTACATCTCTCAACCTTTCTTACAAAAAAGAAGAAAAAGGCCAAAAAATAGCCTGCTGTTAGCCAAAGCTATTTTTTATTTAATAGAAAGGAATTGTGTACAGGTTCACAATATTTTATTATAATTTAACAAATCAACATCGTTAAGGACATCAATAAGAGAAGAGACTATATGCCGACAAAACATATCCAGCAATTATTGACTTCTCCTTATTGTATCTCTCAACCTTTCCTCGTAAAAAAAAAAAAGGAAAGGAAAAAGGCCCGAAATTATGTCTGTAGTTGGTAACTAACCAATGTCGTATTTTTTTCATTTAATGCATAATATATATATAGTAAGGATATGCTCAAACGGAGTTTTCCATCCAACATAAAAGTTTACACTGTATTTTTTTTGTCAGCTACTCCTCCTTAGTGTTCTGATCCTTGATGGGTTGAGCTTGAGTTCACTCTTGTTAAGCCTTGAATAATTCATTTCAATGAAGAATATTTCCACTATTCAGAAGAATTGGCCAACCAACAACAACAACAACAATTGATTTTGGACCTTTTCCCTTCTCATTTCCGAGAAAAAGTTCAGAGTTACAATAGACGCGTTCACAGATGAAGGATATTTTATTTAAATTTAACAAATCAAGGCTCAGGACACAATTATAGAGAGATGAAGAGTGAATAATAATAGATTTCATTTGTGGTGTAAAGTTAGTGGAACAAGATTTTAAGTTAGTAATGATGAACTTACAAAGTCTCAATAGTGAATGACTGCACAAATTGAATCAATCTATATCACATATCCGGTTTGAACATCACATATTGTATGTATATACCTATATGAATTTATTTAGCATTCGTCGTTTAACTTGAGGATGTTTTTTTTACACATACATACAGAGTCGCATAACTGTACATAACTTTTATGTATTTCATTTTAAAATATTCCATAAAAGCCTATAAATACAAAAGCTAAATAAATAGCTAAAAAAAAAAAGGAAGGAAACGTCGAAAAATAAAAAGAATAGACATTAATTTTATTTTTGTAAACGTTACTCAAATGACAACGGAAAAATGATGTACATACATACATATTATATCAACTATTAGGAGGACACAAAAGAGTCCATTTTGTTTAGAATGTCCATTTATCACTTTATCAGCAACAAGGTATGATACTTTTTAATGTGATATTTTATCATAGATGAACACATTTCATGTATGTTTGTAAACTATATATAAAATATGTATGATGTTTTTTCTTGTCTGTTCATTTCTTTCATCGCTTTTAATTAGGACTTAAGCATTCTCATAAGTAATTTAACTGCGGCTTTTTCAAAGAAAATCTTAATTAATGTATTAATTAAAATAATAAATATACTAATACTCAGTAGAATTTACATAAATTCAATTTTTGACATTTTTTTTAAAACGGTCAAACTTTGTTTTCAAATTTGAACATACTTATATTTATTTATCCATGACTGTTAGATTCATAGATAAAAGAGCAAGAACGAATTACGGAGTACCGAGTTACCGCTGTGGAGAGCAAGAATATGGTTAGTTCAGATTCGATCTGTCAGGAGATATCCTAATTAGTTAAACGTTTCTTATCAATCGTAGACCAGACCCACGCCTTGTTTCACAATACAATATAATACACAGAGAAGCAATGACTCGAATAAACTGAGGTATTTTAGTTTATGCACTTCGTGCCTTTTGAACGGATTCTCCTCAGAATATTGCTCATGAGACTTTGCAACAAAAAAGTCTTTTTGCTTTTTTGCAAATTTCTAATTTCTTGTAGATGGTAATCACTTGTTTTTCTTTATTTGTTGTGTTTTTTTTATTCCATTCAATGGGTGGAATGAATCTACTCACCCAAAAAGAGTTGCCTATAGTATATTACATATATATTTATACAACGTCATTTCTTCCTTGTTTGTTCCATGTTGTTGTTTTGTTTCTATAAGTTAAAAAAAAAAAATCTTTGTAACTACGTACATCGTTCCTCTGTGTACAATCATATTCAAAAGGAACAGCATTTAAGGAAGGACAATATACAAAAATATAGGTGTGTGAATGTATGTGTTGATGATCTGCCTATCTTATGAGACGTTAACTAGTAATAGGGCTTCATATTTTACGTTCTAACTTGTACAAAGAGATGACAACATGTAATTGTAATATATTCGACATCCCATGAAATTTTACTTCTTACCAAATAAACCCAATTAAATTCTTCATTTCAAATATTTCATCTCATTTTTATGATGCATACTGAAGTTTGTTAATGTTCATGTTACGATTTGACAAATATTGTAATTTGTACATCGACAACATATATTTTAAAGTAATTGACATTCAATGAATAATTATAATTAGGTACTTCATTGATTCCCATATGTAATTTTGATCAAAGAATCTAACAAACATGGGAAAACACAATTTTTTTACACGTATGTATATTAATTTTACCCCCTAAAATGAATTATTGTGAAGCATAGTTGGATTATTATGTACGTTTAATTTTTGTATGGTTGTTGCTCTGATTTGCTGTTTTCCTCATATACAATAATATCAAGGTCAAACCCCTGATGAAGAGAATCACCAGTGTTACTTCCCTTTTTCAATATACAAATACTTATTTGTATTTAGTACAAAAGTTTTTCGTTCGCTCTTGCCATCAAAAAATCATAAATGCAAACCATGACTTTGGCATCAGAAACGTTGTAGAATAAAAAATAAAAGCACGAAACAAACCACATCTTTTGTCTTATAAATAAGTGAATGTATATGCATACATACGTAGGCATTGACTGAAAGAACTGGTTTGAAATATATGTACACAATCATGGATTGAAAATAAAACTTGAAAAATGACCAAAACAATACAATTCCCTAGAAATGTTGGTAAGAAACAAGTTTGTTTGAATTTTATATTTTTAGAAGAAATAAAAACCATTGAATAAGGTCTATTGAAGGTGTTTTTTTTTTTTCATGAATGGAGTCTAATGAGAAAATCAACAGTTTATTCGTCAATTTTTTTCTTCTTCTTCAGAAAATCAATTTTACTTCCCGAATAAATATATTAATATATATTTTGTAACAATTTATTCAGTTATATCTAGGTTACAGATAAATGTTTTCTGTATGTCTCCTCAGAAAATCAAATCCTCTTCGAGATTGGCAATCATTTTTTAACGACATTCCTCATATATTTTCTTTAATAAAATATAAGACCTTGTAAAGTATGTATAAACAAAAAAAAAATGTATAAACGTACGTTGTTAAAGACAGGGCATTAACCTTTTGATATAGTTTTATTTCCAAAAAGTTCAAAAGGAAACGACGTCTCTTTGGTAGATATCTTCAATTTATGTGCATATACATACATACACACACAAATGTTTAAATTCCTTAATAAAAAAAATATGGTATCAGATTCTCAAAAAGGTCTTTTGTGAGATTGCAGTAAGTGAGAGAAAGAGTCACACTTATTGATGGTGTAAACATTACCGTATATGGCTCTAACTTAGGCGTTTGATAGGAGGGGAAAATAATAACACCTATCTAATTAGAGTGTGGGATAATTGGGGAATAAAAGATATTCAGATTAAATTTACTTCACTTCCCTACGTATTATTATAAATATCTTCTTCTTCTTTTTTTTTTAATAAAATGTATTTTTTTATGTATATTTGTAAATAGTTTTCTTGGTAGTTTATTAGCCAATTTATTTTTCAATGGTACATGTACCCATTTTTACTCTTGGAGAAGTTCTTGCTATTAAATCAGAAGGATATTTATGTTTCAACTCTATATTGAAAATTTTAAAAGAATCTATCCAAACTAAATTGGGCTCAGATTCATATCAACTAATTTTAATCATATTGTACGGAAAAGCCTTGGAGGTAAATCTTTCTACAATTGTTCAGAAATTGATTTGAAATGAAATTTGGATAGAAAATTAGAGATGAAATTTCATCGTTTTTCTCTTGAAACAAATGAAATTAAAAAAAAAAATCAAATTTGCATTTGCTTATCTGCCTCTTCTACAAATTGCATTCAAATTCATGACATTGGATTCATAGTGAATTTGATTTTTATTAAAATTATATTTATGATATATTCCATAAATATCTATAAATTAATTGTTATAATTCTGTGAATGAAAATACAATTTTTGAATTTATAGGGTGTACCATCAATAGTTTTAAAATCATATAGGCAAAGGGCACGAATGTGGAAAAAAGTTCATTTTTTTATATTTGGACGGAAGGTGAGCTTCAATAAAAATGACATTTCCCATAAACAAGAGCTTTTGTACTAAAATGACTCAAATTTTGTCATAATCAGATCGATTTAAAATAGTTTACAAGGTTGAGTTGATACATTAATTTAATTACCAATTATAAATCAATATAATCATTTCAAATGACTTCTATTATAATGAATGATCAAACTGTGGATCCTTTGAATTAATTTTCTTATGTGTAATTGAGTAGATAATTTTTATTAACTGTTATTATTAGAAACGCTAGAGTTCATCCAATGACTCATGTGGTGCTTCAACATAAACCTGCTCTAAGGGAAAAGAATAAAGAAAAAAGAGACAAGGTGATTCCATATGCAAGAGGGACAAAACATTCAGTTTTGTCGCCCACCACCCCAGATTTTGACCAAATTTGGATGAAATGTATATATATATACAAGATAGATATGGAGAATAGCAAAGTTTAAGCGTGAAATTGTCAACAAGATTAGTCCCTTTGTGCCAGAAATATTATCAAAGGAATAAATAGCTTGTGGTATCACTGTTTGATCTGTTAAACAAGTCATTTTGTTTCATTAGTTATTAGTTAAAAAATCTTCATTTTGAAAGTGGGGGAGGCCAAGGATAGTATCTTCTAGGGTGGCCCATGGAGACAAATAACCCTATTTTTATTCATAAAGTACTAAAACCATATTCCCCTGACCTCTCCATTTGTACAGCTCCTGATCACTTCATACATTCGTACACTCTCCTCACAGAGGGCTTCTTCTAAATCAATTAATTCAAAAAAAATTTCCAAGCCTACATAAAAAGACATTTTCTGTACAAATTATGTTCCATATGCGACTACAATTTTTTAATATTTGGTACTTTGATTTACAAATATTATTTAAAAAAATACGGAAATATTTATCAATATATTTAAAAAAACAAAACAAAAAACGAAACGATCTTTAGTCGTATTTATGTAAGTATCTCTGAGCATGAGTGTTAATGCTAATGATGCGTAGTTAAGTATGTAGATCAAAGAACCGTTGGTTACAAAATGTGTTTATTAAAAATTATGTATACTCTACATAGATAAACCACCACCAATAATAATAATAATAATTAATAGCTAACAATAATGTATTTTTAATGGGACGTTCATTTTTTCAACCAATTTGATGACATTGAATCCTAATCCTCCCTCTCTTTTCCGGAATCCCATGATAAATGTGACAACAACATTATGGATATAAAAATAAAGCAATAAATAAAGTCATTTACGTACATAGGAAATTGAGGGATGCTTGAATAGTTTAATTGATTTACATATTAGGAACACGATTTTTTGAATAACCCTAAATAATGAGAGCAATTGTGGAAAATCCATTGAAGGAGCATACACATCAATTGTGTCTTTAAAAACATCTGCTACTAGGTTCAACCACGTTGTATTTGGTCATCTACCAATAGATGCAGCTCCAATTGGTAGATGTACATACATGTATTGTGAAACAATTAATATCAACAGAAATAATGTGTAGGTGTTTGAGAATGCTTCATTTAGCATATTACATACCTATGCATCGACATATCTACATATAATATGTATATCTACACCTATGTAGGCATAGTATTAGTTAGAAACAATAAGCATACATTATATACATACCTAAGTATGTAGTATATATGTCAGCTGCTTCATCCTTCCTTAAATGTTCTTGACTCCTAGTATTACTTAGTGATTTGAACTTCCTGCCTTTTGAAACACAGATTACATACCTAAGGACTTATAAAGATGATACCTATAACCATTGGGGGAAATGACGTAAGTTGTATAAATATAATGTTGCCGATTTCGGCTCTATATGCATTTTTGAATCAGCTGATTTTTATTCATTCTATATATATGTATGGTTGTAGGTATTAGGGTTCCTCATTTCCCTAGAAATCCATTTTTAAACTCTGGGATCCCCGAGAATTGGGATTCCCATAGTAAACAATAAATACTCTAAAATCTCCTGTGGGTCTACACCCCTGGAAAATATTAGGAAAACAGGGTCCCAGAATCTCTATAGTGAAACCCTAGTAGATATTCTCAAATACTTTTGAGAAGTCTGCTGTTGATTTCTCTACTCTTGCCTCGGGCCTATTGAATGGTAATAGTCTGGTAAATTTTAATTTCGAATACTTCACTTCAAAATCAAATATATTGAGTATTTACCTATACACCCACAAATTAATTATTAGGACCAGCCAAATTGACGTTATTATCTAACTACTTACATATCGGTTCATTTCTGGCCTTTTATTCATTCTCTTTTACCTAGGAGAAAAGGTTTGTATTTCTCAAATTTTCATTCTAAAAGAGAAAGAAAAAGACACAAAATCAGTTGTTAGTTAATTTCTTTGTGTTGTTCTATTATTTATATATATACCATGTAATAGGAGTGTGTTCACAGTTTATTTATCTAGATAGAGTATGAGTTAAACAATGTTCAGAACATTAATACGAGTTAAGAGTACGTAGACTAAGCTACAGTTCTACTTTGGTCTCTTTTTATTTGTGCCAATATTTAAAAGAGATTGAATTTAAATTAGATTTTACCAAGATATTAATACTCTACCATGCATATATGCTTTAAGTAGGAAAGAGCTCCAACGACGGAAATAATGACGTCAGTTCATATTTGTCAACCTCAAGGAAAGTTTGAAAGATGGAATGAAGATTTCCTCTTTGTGTTGAATGCTCTTTTTTCAAAAAAATAAACACAACTGGTTGTGACTTTCATTTGGTATTTTCAAAGTACATACATACCATATATACGACATAAAATGCTTGAATCCTTTTCAATGGAGTTCCTATGTAGACATTGAATGACTCAGAAATGAATGAGCTCATCTCATGTTTTTTTTTTATGGCTACAAAGAAATACATATTATGTGTGAAATTCCTATCTCTTGTCACTCTGATTTTTTTCCACCTCATCAAATCAATCAATGAAGGGTTAATATCAATATCCTTTACATCAAATTACATGCCTACTTCTTCAAAACACTCTTTCACTTTCCTATTTATGCATAAACATCCTTTTTCTGATCAAAGGATCAATTAATTATTTATGTACAACTATATATACATATATATATATATATAATTAAAGATTGGCCATCGTAATATTATTTAAATATAAAGAATTCCTTCTATTTCGAGTTATCTTTTGTTTTTCCTACTGTTGATATTGTTGCTAGTGAGAGATCTGGTTTTTTTCTTCTCTCTACAAGAGGAAATACCATAAATATAAAATTTTAAATTGGCAGTCACTCGGCTGAATGTGCTTTAAAAAGAGAGTTTTGTATTCCTGTCACTGATTCATTTACGTATATATACAATACATATATAAAGACTTTGACAATAGGGCCCATCTATTCATCATGGTTATATATATATATATATACATCGGTATATAAGAAGGCCTACACCACCTTATTCAGCCCTCTGCTATGTGTATTCCTTTCTTCCTTCTTGTATACATATATAGCAAAATAAAATAAAAAAACAAAACTTAATAATATCTTATATACAGATAATTTTTCAATTTCTTAGTTAGACTGGTTTGTGATTGGCCTTGAATTAAAGGCATTTTTATCTGTACTATAGTAGGAAATTTATAGCCAGACATTTCTTGAATTATATAATAGTTTCAATGTACGTAGCTCTGAATCAATAAATAAAGGTCAATTTGCAAATTAAGTTAAAAAATAAACCTATATATACGAGGAGGAAGAAGAAGATGCGTAATCACATCAAAAAATTAATAATAAATTAACCAAAAAAAAAAAACACACACAGCAAAAAACCACCAATGGTTTCCTACTCCTTTGAAATCCCTTCCCGGTATAACTTTATTTACGTTCTTCCCCATTTACCTTTTTTTTAAAATGAAGGTGGGGGAGAAGACTGACCCCCCCTCCTTCTTTCACACAACTTGACTAGGTATATGTAAGTGTTGTACAATATAAATACAATATAATAATTACTCAGTGTTGCTTTTTTTTTTGCAACAACTCAAAAAAAAAAAAAAAAAACTGGGAAAGGTCTCGATTCCTCAAAACCAGTTGTGCCAAAGTAGGTATGTACCTACCATTGAACTGGCACCTACATACATACACACACACACATGGAACGTTTTTCTCTTCCTTTCCTTCTTTGATGGAACTTTGACCTTCAGAATAATCTTTGAAGGTCCTTGAGGATTTCATGGGTTATTCCTTTCCTGCTTCTGTAATCTGCGCTCATTTTGATTGTTATTTTGTGGATTCATGCCTAGTTGTTTGCTGTCCCATCTATGTATATAGGTATGTAACTATGTAAATAATCATTTGAATATTCTATAGAGAAGACGTTAGTGCAAGGGGGGGGGGCGGATTTTAGTTTGTTTTTGTCTTCGTCTTCATATTCGGTCCTGTCAATTTCCATGTTTGTTCCTTTTTTGTTATTGTTAAATCATTCCATAATTTTGATTGCATTTTGAGGTTGTTATAATATATATATATATATATATATATATATATTTATACAAGTGGTTTTATCATCATCGTCTTCATTTAGTGGAATGTCGCTTATGTACATAATATGCATGTCTTAGATGTAAGTATTAGTGATGAGAGTCGGTCCAGAAAGTATGTAGCAGCCCATTTTAACTTTTTTTTAAAGATGGGAACTCATTCGTCTCCTCTACAAACATAATATGTTGGTTCAAACCCTGATCTCAACTTCAATCTTTGAATGCATTTTATTTGATGATGTACCATATTTGTATATTAATTTCAAATGAGCAAATATTGCTTATATGACGTCATATAAAGCGAGTTATTTGGACGGGAAGCTGGGAACAGATCCAATAAATAAGGATTTGTATTTAGTTGGAGATCAAATCTATAAACAAAATATTATAGGTTCTAATCGATCCAGAGGGAGTCATTTAAAACTGGATCTCGGGCCGAGATTCATCAAAGAAGACATACAAAGAAGTTTGAGTGTAAAAAGTTTTATAGAATCAAACTGGAATAATGAAAGCTCAACAAAGAAAAAAAAGAAAAAAAAAAAGAAGAAAGATTTGAGCAACTCTTTGTCTAAACAACTAAAACTAAAAATGCTATTCATTAACAACCCAATGGTCGATAGTAAATGCCTCTGAATATATGTACATTGTACTTACTGCAACTCAAGGAATTCTATTGAGTATGTACATATTTTGTGATGATGAATCAATAGATAGATGTACATACATAATACTATATTATTATTATTATTGAAAAAAAATTCATACATATGTATGTACATATATCCCAGCTTTTATAGGCCCATTATAATACATATAAATATGTACATACATTGATGGTGTTTTATTATCATTTTGAGGAAGTCTTTATTGGTAAGGATTACCCATGTACCTACGTACGTACATAGGCTCTTTATATGTAACATATATGGTATATGTAGTTATATTTTTGAAAGGGGAACGACGATGCAGCTTTCAATCAGATATTGATTTATGGGCTAAATAAAGTTTTTGGGTATTACCTAAATAAATTAAAATTAATACATGATTTATGTGCTCTTCTAAACTGTTTATTCCTCATTCCTGCATTAAGTACTGCTCCTAATGGGTGAGCGATTCATGAGTCATTTCGAATCTGACTTAGTCCTTGTCGAATTTCCAATCTTTTAGCTTTGAATTTAAAGTCACAGTGTATGGAGACTTGAGTGCAACTCGAGAGCACGTTCCCAACTCTCTACTCTTTATGAGTTCAAATCAAGTTTCGAGCCTTTTAGCTCTTTGAGTCGTGAACCTTTTGAGTTTGGTTCGAGTTTAAAGTGGCAGTGGAGTTAGATTTGAGTGCGACTCGAATAGACATTTCTAGCTCTGAGCAGTTACTGAGTCATTATTACGAGTTGTAGTTGGGTATAAAGTTTTATACCACCGGGATCGGTTCGAGTCTAAAGTCACAGTTGAATGAGACACAAGTTTACCTTGATTAAGAGTCAGCAGCTCTCCTTATTGAGATCCTAATAGAAAGGAGACAAGTCAATGAT
The DNA here is from genome assembly GCA_963680855.1 of Lepeophtheirus nordmannii. Classification (NCBI taxonomy): domain Eukaryota; kingdom Metazoa; phylum Arthropoda; class Copepoda; order Siphonostomatoida; family Caligidae; genus Lepeophtheirus; species Lepeophtheirus nordmannii. Next base: position 29,394,352 of record OY804522.1, on the reverse strand, counting down.
GCTTGCATTTGTATTATGTATGTAAGAATGTGGTTGTGTATCAGATTTTTTTGGAGATTTTCATGTACATATATACTATTTTTTCGTGACTATCATCACAAAAACAATTGTTCTTGAAAGACAACTCGTGCAAAAGAGGATTATGGCAATTTTTTTTCTTTTTTCTTTTTTTTGTGCAAAATGGTTCCTTCTGTTTTATTCCTTTCTGACCATATAATATGTAGGCACATCCACCAATAAAAAAAAAAACTTCTTGGAAGTGATTCTATTCATTGAAGAAATATATCAATGACGTAATCAAGTCTTTCAAATGCTCAATAACATATTTATTTATAAGTATTTATGTGTTCATATTTTTTGTGGGTCCAAATAAGTAGAGTTTCTTTTGAAGTAAGATACAATATGAACTATTTTCGGACGAGGCTTATTATCACTGAATCAAGTTGGACTTGCTTAAACCTCGATCTCGAACCGTATCCATACATATACATAATTCCTACCCCTGCTTTTTCCAAAATATAGGTTATGCACTCTATAAATACCTACGCATATCCTTGGGTTAAATGAGGATCCAGTAGTTCATGTGTTGCCGGTTCTAGGGTAGACACTGGAAATAAGTGATCATGCCCCACATTTAAATGCAAAACTAACAACTCCGCACCATTAAAGATTTTAGTGTTACGTCTAATCGGGTACTCAGAGTTGAGACGTTGTTGGGCTCCATGTTTTTGTCCTTGTTCATGGCTGAGATTAATTGTCTGGGCCGATTTTTTTTTTTGATCGACACATGCTAAGAAGGAAGTGTTGTGAACTGATGGGTATAAGAAATTTATTTTTATTTAAAAAAAAAACACCCTTGAGATATTTGTCTATGACTGAAAAACTATGTGTGCATGTCGAAAGAAAGGGATTTCAACCTTTTTCATTATAGAACCAAGACCTTCATAGTTGTATGTACTTATAATTACTTATTTAAAAAAAATGTAAATACTTTACTCATTTTTTTTTCGTCAAAGTCTTTCGAAAGATTTTTAGTATTTTGAGCAGACATAATACGCTTATTTCATTCCTTTATAATTACGTTTTCAAATGTCACTTCCTTATAAAAAAAATTCAAACATATTGAGATATGGTTGTATACTATATAACTTGTTTACATATACCTGAATTTGATGTATGCATATTAGATTATGGATTTTAGTTGATATATGTAGAATTGGACTCAAATACCAACAACCATCTATATACATATAGCTATGTATTTGTATTACACGCTGTATTAGTCAAATAATTAAAATGTTTTTGTGGTTATATTTGCCTCCGTAAAAAGTTGACTCTATGCATATGTAGAACCTATAATTAACATGTCTGCTCTTCTTTACAAATATCCTTGTTACAAAGAGCAATAAATTCCTAAGCCATTTCATTATGTCTATGTATGTATGCATTAAAAAACTTATTTAAACAACAACAACCTTCATAGATGATGTTATATGTTTTGAATACGCAAAGTTGTAGCATTTAGAAGGGCAGAGGTAATAATAATCATAATAATCGATTATTAATATTAAACTGTCAATTGGAATTGTCTTCATGCATAACATATTGTGTCAAATAATTGAATTTTTATTAGTTGAGCACGTTGTTCATCAACTAAGGAGATTTAGCCGAATGAAAAGTCCCATTTAAAAGGAGTATTTTATTTTTTAAGTCGTTATTTTTGTTGTCTTAGACAATAAAGATGTTCAAACCTGTAAGGCAACATAAGTGCACAAGGTTAGTTTAAATTTATATTTATATTCACAGTGTTAGCAAAATGAATAAATAAACCATTTAGACAACATTAAAGACAAATGGGTGAGCAGAATGATTCCAACAACCCCTTTTTTCATACATTAAAAAAGCTAAGGGTCACAAAATGAAGATTCATTGCAATTCTACATTTAAAATGACGACGATTATTTTAAAACAACCGGCGATATTTGTCGACTTTTCTTTGAGATACGACATGTCGTTATTTTCATTGAATCTAACCTCACAAACATTCCTTTTTTTTTAAAAAAAAAGGTTCTAAATCAGTAAATTTAAATGTAATTTTTGAAAAAGCTACTGAAATGATATAATACCAATCAATAACAAATAGATGCAGGCACGTTGTATTAAACCAAGTTCTAGGCTTTGAGCCCAAAACAAAGCAAAATCAAAATGTTACAACTATCTCCCGTCTTCCCTATCTATGTAACTAAAACATATTTTTTCCCCAAAGACACGATTGTTAAAGAAGTTTCACAATGTATATATTTGTTTTTCCGTCCGATAAAAATAATAACAAATCAAAACAAACAAACAAACATATAAAAGTTACTTGTTGACAGTTTGATCATACAACTTACATATTGCGTTCTGTACGTACTTTTAGATTGATATATTACCTCAAAGCTATAAAATAAACGTGCCACAATGTTACGCATATTATATCATTTGAATAAACAACAACAGAGAGGAGATAATTTGTGCAGAAGGCTTAAAGTGAGTTAGATCATCTGACGACCGATTGGACAATTAATTTATAAGGGCTCTGTATAATATAATCTTCAAACCTCAATATAATTATCCTTTTCAGAATGAAGATATTTTTTAAATACAAACTTTTCTTGTTTGTATATAATGATTAAAAAAAGGAATTACAAATTTCTGTGTTTAGAGGAATGAGTATTTAGTACAGATTTTCATTTGATGGGCCTTTTAGTAATCAAGTTCACTATTGACACGCATACCAAAAGGGGGAAATTTTAGCTCATAGCACTGAGAGTCTCGAATACTCAGGATATATCCGTGATACATGTCCTGTTCAGAATATTCCTGTACCTTTACAATGATATCTACAAATAAATTGATGTTGCGGAATAGTAGATTTTAGATCTTAGATGTTTCCAACATTTTAGAACTGCCTAGAGAAATCTTTTGAAGAAAATGTCATTTAAAATATCGCTCAAATTAAAGTTTTTACCCCAAGTTGTGAATACTATTAAGCAGAAATTAGTCCAATTGTTTGTATTTAAAAAAAAAGTAATTGGCCAAAGATGTGTCAATTTATTTTTTTGGTAAGAAAGAGAGATGCAATAAAGATTTTTATGAATCATTTCGATTTACTTTGTCTTTGTCTTTGAGGACCTCACTATTTTGTACCTATGTATGTGAATAATAATAATTATTAAAAAAAATCAAAATCAAAGTATGTATATGTACAACGTGCAAGAGATTGACTTGAAGCATATGTAAATACAACTAATTTTCCTCATCATCCATTATCCTTGGATTAATTTTTTTTAAGTAAATAATTAAGGTTACGATCCAAGGAGGGAAATAAAAATAATAATAAACATCATCATGAACGTTGTAGAATTCCTTGAAGATGCCTACATTTGTTTGTTCATTTGTTTGTTGTGTGTAGTGTATGTACTTTTATATGTATGTATGTGTGTAAGAATTTTGAACTCCTTCGTCAAAATCTTAGATTGATCCTCTCCTCCTGCACAGACTTATTACTACGTGTCGGAAAAGTTCTTTGAATGATACGTCTCATCATAACCAAGCAAGGACAAATGCATTATTATATTATACCCTTATGATGTATGCATGTCACTTCAAGCAGAGCAAAACAAATCCTATCAGCATTTTTTTGAGAATCGTAATGAACCAAGAATTAGGTACTTGTTATTTAGACATTTTATTATACATACATAGATAAGTACATATATGCCTTTATGCACAATTGTATAATCTTACCTATCTCCATTTTGCATACTCATTTGTATGTAGAGTGTCCATTTTTCACAAATCCTCTTCTTCGATATAACAAATAGAAAAATGAATGAAAGTAAATGGTTTATATACATATATTATAGGATTTTTTTCTCCTTTATATGAATATACATAATTCGACGTGGAAGATATAAGTATGAAATCTCTTTGTAAAAAAACAATTCCTGACAGATACAAAAAACATTAATCTTTGCTCTATGCATGAACATATATATATATATACATATGTATATTATTCATAAGCAATGGACAACAACAACAGCAACAACAACAAAAACTCACACAAATTCCAAGGAAATTACTCATATTAATACATACGTAAACTCAAAAATAAATTATCTGACTACAAAGTGCGAATTTTTGTGTATTAGTCAAATAATTAAAATGTTTTTGTGGTTATATTTGTATTATATATGTATTTAACATATATCATTTCATACAGTTTTAGATTCATTGGTAATTGGTTAAATCCACCGATTATTATTACCGATACTTTATTTACCTCCAATTAGTATCTCCAATTTTTTTAAATAAAAGCTAATCAACATTTTTTGTACACAAAAAATAAATATAATTAAAGTTTTTTCGTCACTACTCTTAATCATTGACGTCAAACGTTCCTAAAAGTTCTTTCACCCTTTAATTAGTATTTTTGACTCTAACATAACCAATGTAAATTTTTTTAAAAAAATCACTCTATTTAAATAGATAAAAAATAATAGGTTGTACATATTTTTATGTTACAAAACTAAACTAAGAACCATCACAAAATCCTGCTTATGAAACCGTCCATGAGTAAAATAAAACTGAGTCCATGATTTAAAAATTATAAGATCTAACTTCTCAAAACCTTGGCAGAAGATTAATTAATCTGTTTGGCTATCTTAATGAGGAAATTTATGTAGTTTGATAAATTTCTGAAGACTATGGTCTTATTTAGCTCTCAACGTATCAAAACCTTAGTTTTTGTGCCAAAACCAAAGCAACTAGATTAAAAACTTCCTTTTTCTAAAAAAAAAAAAAGAAAAAAAAAGAAAGGAAGAAGTCTCGCCCTGATCTCGATCCCTCAAAGTTACGATCTCAGGGGATCTGTTCTTAACCATAGCATTAGAGGCTACTCAATTTTGCTGAAAGAACAACAACAATAACCTATTTGACTCATTTTCCTCACAAAAATAAGTATGTAAATAGCTTTATGATGTAACTAACCACATCTTCCCCCCCCCCCCCTCCTCATAGTAGGCAATTAAGTATCCAATATTTATTATCTACTATAAAGAGAAATCCAAAAATAAAGTAATAATTGTATGGACATTATGTAATTTCTTTTTACAGATCAGAGATTGACTCACTTCATTTTAGCAAAAAAAGCTTTTAATATCCATCACAAAAGATTTATTTTATATACAAAAGTGTCAAAAAACAATTCAAACTTGAGAAGTCTCAATTTTCTGTGAGTTAAACTCACAAAAGGAGTAATAAAAAAGAAAAAGAAAAGAAAGTACATGCCTTTGAACCTCCTGTATTATTCAAATCCACGATTTATACGTCATATCGTAATTATCTATTATATAACAACGACTTATTTTTACCTCGTATGAAGAAATTTTTTCTAAAAAGTCTTAAGGTAGGGCTCTTATTCATGCACCAATGAATACAAATCATATATATATATATATATATATTACATTTACTCAAGTCATTCCTACCTTAAATAGGTATAAGATGAATGAATTTATTCAAAAATAGATAGAATTGTACATTGTACATCCATATAACACCATTCATAGCATTCCCCACACTTGAAATACCGCTCATAGAATGGTCTTTAAAGCAAATGTTGGTGTTTTATTTATATATATACAATGTAGGTATTTATATTTTGCAAGTCTTCATTCATGTATTAAAGTATTAGCCTCAAGTATTATGTAAACTTAAACCTTTAAGAAGGTATCTTTACAGTTATGACCCTTGTTGTCAAGTCTATTTTTGCTTTGATCTTTTCTGGATCACTGGCATAAGAGGATCACATAAAATGAAGATAAAATAGAGCCTTTTTCTGAATGGATTATGGGGGGGGGGATGACTTTTTAAAGGAATGGAATTAAGATAAACCCAGAGGAAGTCAATTCCCCCCCCCCCCTATGTCTATATCAAGGTATTCCTTTACATATAATCTGCATATCCTTGCTTAGAACATATAAACATATAATTAAGAGGTATTATTTGCTTTTGCCGTAGGGAGTCAAAACTATTTTCTTTGTTCTAATTTTATTTTTCTATGGTAAAGGCGAATATTACAATTCGGGTTTAGCTACTGCATATTTATACGTTTATAAATAGCTGCAAATTCGTCTTATTTGAATAGACATATTTTTACATAATTTCAGACGTTTATAACCACCAATATATTGCAAGTCTAGCATTGCCTCTCATCTCGAATAACTGCACAATGGTCAGTTCCTATCATTGATGCATAATAAACTAATGATTATTCATTATTTGCTCATTTTTATTACATTAAGCAATACTCAAATTCATTCTCTATATTGCTTAAAAGATAAATAAATTTTAAAATGCATTGCACTGCTAATGAGGCTTAAAAGGCGTTATGGCAAATGATATCTATGGAAGACGTGAAGGAAATTAATACTGCATAGAAATATGGACACCCTGCACGCCTGAAAGAAGGAAATCCCTTTGCTTATTCGTGTAGAAACAATGATTAATTGGCACACCTTTTTCATAATAATAATGATCCATTGATCCTCTCATTCAGCACTTGATCCCTCACGGCTAACTTGGTATACATAAACGTTTTAAACCACTCTAATCCATGTATTATACCAAATGACATAGGTTATGTATGGTTTGATTCCTGTACTCCTCTGTTAAATTACGTAAATAAGTTTGTCAATTCATGGTTTTTGATTTGCTTCTACTAATTAATGAAGTGGACGTCGTGAATATTTTGAGATGAACTCATTGATGCTCAAGTGTATGTAGCCCATATAAAGATAATTTATGTTTGTTCAAAATTTATTCAATTCTGAAATAATGGAAGCATATAAATTCCAATTTCTTCATTTTAAATAGGACTACAAAGCGTGTATCAGGAGTGTAGGAATTATCATATTTTCAATGAAATATTTTTTTTTGCTTTTTCTTTGTAATTAGCATTGTCCATTTTTAAACGATTATGAAACTATTGCTTCAATGAAGTGTTCATATCTCTTGAACGGCTGATTTTGACACTCTGAAATTTGGGGCACACAGACTTTTCCTGCACCAAAAATAATAGATCCAATTTTGACATTTTGTTCTATTTCTTGCGGAGTTGAATTAAAATGACCCATACATATAACATAAAAATACCTTCAAAAGGGGGTATAATAACATTATAGGAGGGCCCAATGCCCTTCAACACTCTTTTTTCCGAAGGTTTAACACATATGTAGACTACTTTGAGAAGACATATCTTCTAAAAATCAATATATTTTTTATGAATGTTCCTTCAATGTAACAATTTGATAAAAGGTAAATTTCAATTTATTTTTGTTCCTTTTCTTGTATTTTTTTTCCTATTTATAATAGAGTTTAAAAAACCTATAAAAAGATTTGAAATCATTTAATACACCCAAATGTGGATTTTTGGTAGGAATTTTGAACTATAAACACAAACAGTTTTTAATGTTTTTTATTGGGGCTTTTTTATTCTCATTTGTAATCAATTATGTATACTAAAAGTGACATGATTGATTTTTCTATAACTAAGCGATTACTTATATTTACTTAGGTGGAAAATATGTACGGCAACTTATTATTTTATTATTTTTTGAAGTCACTATTTCATTTTTATTCATGAAATATTTTTGCTAATTTGCCATAATATTTTTTTTGATGAATTATAAAATGCTTTTTTATAAGAAAAACTACATACAAAAAGAAAAAGACCCCTGATTTTTTCATTCAACAAATTAAAATATCCCTTAGAACGTTATCCTTGTTTTATCTTGCAACCTTTCCTCTTAAAAGAAACAGAGAAAAAGGCACAAAAATTAGTTGATAGTGAGCAAACTCTCCCCAACTGTTAGTTTGAGCTCTTGTTAAGTACGAATAAGGAGGGGAGAAGGGAAATAAATCCACAGACGATAATAAAATATGTACAGTGTAAATTTGTATGTTTATTGGTATAAGTACGAATGTAAAAAATATGCAAAATGCCGCGTGCGAGATTTTGTGGAGTTGGCACTTTCAACAGTACTTTTTGTTTTCCAAAGCTGTTATCATTTTTCCTTTATTACCGAGGTGAGAACATCTATCTGATAGTAAAGATCTCGCATGAAGGAATACATGCATTAAGGTTAATAAATCAAATAAAATGAAAACAAAAAGGGCTCAGGTTTAATTATTAGTTAAAAATATATAATTTCCTAACATTTTTTTTAGTTAATTTTCTGCCTCACATCTATGGTATATTATTTATTATTGATGTCTTCATTTGTATATATAAAGGAGAATAGCAGCTTGGAGCTCAGTAAAACGTCATGACAGCTCAAGCTGTTTCCCTCTCAACATTCATCAAATTGTCAGAGTTACCAGGTTGATTACCAGAATCCTACCTTATAGTGAGATTAGAATGAATTACTTATTTTCTTTCTCACTCTAAATTTGTTCATTAATTTGTTATGCACCTATGCATATAGAAACATATCCTTATGTTGATGCTAACATTTTTAAAATGAGCGTATCTATGTTTATGAAATCAAATTAATTCCTTCTGCATTCAATTACTATGCAGTTACTATTGTTACTAAATGTTACAAATTAAAATGTATACCTACATATACCTATGAGTCTAAGAAGAAAGAAACATTTCAGGAAGCTTAGACTATGCACATACAAGAACATTTTAATATACACACTTCTTAAAAATACTATAGGTAGTTCCATGGAAGTCAGTTTATCATCAAGCATTCCTCCTAAATGCATTTTATTTTTAAGTATTATCAAGTACAATACATACTATGCAGGCATAAAAATAGTGAGTATTCACTTGGTGTTCAGAGATAAATACACATAGGAACTCAAAGTCTTCATTCAAAGTAAAAAAGAAAAAAGAAACAATCAGACATAGAGTGTACATACATAGAAAGAAAAAAAAAGTAAAAATTGAATTAATAGTTGAGGCGTAGGATATTCTAAGGTGTTTCTGAGGGGACCATAATATAAATACAAGTAATTGGGGTTTTTCCAAATTGCTTTAGAGACGTGGAAACCACCTCCGCATTTATAACAAGGGAACAAATCAGTTTTTTCATATGGCAAAGATTATTATTTATAATAATTTTTTTGCCTCCCTGGTGACGAGGACAGATGATTTATAATATACATTCACTACCAAATTCAAGTGTTGAACACTTTTTTATGAGTGAAAGAGTGTGTTGAATTCATATCTGACTTTGTCTCATGACGCAATCCCTCTAAAAGTTTATGGACTTCACTTTTAATAAAACTACATGAATACATTGGTGTACATAGCCATGATATGATCTTTACCGTATCTCTCAACCTTTCCTTCTCCAAAAAGGCAAAAGATAAATGCTGTAAAATAAATTGGTAGACCATCATATTGATGTCAATTTTTTCCAACTGTGTGGTTTTTCTATATTTAATGGCTGGGAGAGCTCAACACGAGTTAAATCGAGTTGAGCCCACTAAGACTAATCGACAGTTGACAAAAGAATGAAGTCATTTATGTAGTTACATAGAGTGGAATACTAAGATTGTGCACAAAAGAATATGAAATTGTTACCGGGAGAATCTCTAGAATGTGCGATTAATGAGTAGATACATATGTATAAATGTAGGAGTCTACACAAAAATGCAAATATATTTAGACTTTAACACATACATAAGTATCGTTGTTATAAATATGTAAAGACCCCTAGTGCTAGAATGCTTACAATTGTGTTGCATGCAAAATAATGCGATTTCCTTGTTTCCATTGATGCAGAGCGCTTTACATCTATTAAGGACACTGCTACATACATACTTCACAGTGGTTATGGCAAAACCGTCGAGAGATTACTTAGCAATAGCTACTCACAAGAAAATAATAATCCTAATGGCAATTTGATATCAAAATGCTACGTTTTACTTTGTGTGTGCATTTACAAAGGTATGTGTCTGCCCATGTAATTACATGTATCTACCTATTGAGTAAATATGGTGTTTCCTTTAATTCAAATACCCGTGAACTTTACTTTAGCACACATCATTCGATCCTATGTGCATAATTTAGGAGTGGATATGAACATTTGAATGATAACACTAGTGGATATAATTTCATTTTTTTATTATCTGAGGTTTTAATGCTATGATCATGATACCTTTTATGCTCAAAAACACAAAAATTAATTTAATTTTTGTGATCAGAGGATCCTTTTTACTAATTTGTGATTTTCGTCTGATAGCATCAATTCAAACTAATATTTTATGATAACGAAGCAAGGGGGCTTACAAAAGTACAAAAACATATTGCGGTCTTGAAACTTTATAAAAAGTAGCAAAAATTTCTGTACTATCTTCCATATTTGAGAAAATTCACAACTTATGCTGAAACAATAAGAAAAAATTATTCCCTTTAGAACTTAATATATTTTTCATTTTTGACGCTAAATATAAACAATTTGTAGCAAATGAAAGAAAAATTATTTATCTGAAAATAGTAAAAAAGATCACACTCAAAAACAATTTATTTTAAAAAATATTAAGGGTTTAATAAAATATAAAGAAATAGAATGTATTATAATTATGTTGAGGTTTTGTGATATTTGAGATATATGTTCATTACTTTTTATAAAGTTTTCAAATATTTATCCATAGTAAGTCTTAATACTTTTGTAAAGCAACTTACTTCGCTTTGATGTTATCGAACGAAAATTACGATTCAGTAAAGAAGATCCTGTGGTCATAAAAATAAAATTATTGAGCTAAATTTTTTCAATTTTTGTGTTGTATTTGCCACGTTTGTATCTACTCCCACATAGTTTTTATTATTTTTTCAAAGTCATTATATACATACATATGTACTTACCTATTTATCTTACTTGGGTGAAAGTTGATCCAGGAAGTGATGTAATACATAAATAATACGAAATATTAATAGATAAAAGAAGCACGTTCTTCTTGTAATTGATTATAGAATTATATTTTTATAAGTCTAGGTGTCTTCTTTTTTTTATTTATGTACATATTTATGTGTAAATGTTACTAAAAATCGGTACGTCATGGAAAATATTTCATGAAGAAAATCCATTTTTTTTTTGTAGAAAAATTATACTCTAACTAAATAAGAACTTTATTCCGAAAACCTTTCATTTGGTTCTATAAATGCATTTCCACAGTGCACTTGATCAAAACCTATGTGTTTTGAATTATATATTTCCATTCATTCACAACCTTTTTCCTCATAATATGAATGTTTCGTGTATTTTTGAATGTTTTTTTTAGTTATTTTTTCAATTCTGGGCTCTCAATGTATTAGTCATGTAAATATCCCAGTAAAAAGGAGTAATCACATTTAAAGCCAAATTACGCACAAGACATGTACATCAAATTAATAAAGTAGGAATTCAAAATAAACTAAAGACTCTTGTTAACTATAAGCTTGTACATAGATCTTTTTCTAATTCCATCAAATACTTGAGTTGAACTTTACATTTCAAACTTCGTCTGGCTTCTTGATTGAAGTACGTATAATCAAAAAGACAGGGAATAATCCATTATTTCCCTTAAATTTTTCATTTATAATTTCGTTAATGTTTATTGTACATAGAGTACTACTTCAAAGTCACAGCATCCTACTACTCATTCCCAGAGTTTGCAACAAAATTCTCTAAGGTCAAAATGCATTACAACATACACATACCTATCACATCTATGTGACGTGTTGCTGATGGACATTTATAGATTTGATTCTGTTTTTATGAGGCCCAGGAATTTGTGACCTTCATTCCATGTAACATTGATAGCTTCATCTACCTATAATGACTAACAGACAGTAAAGTATGGACATTCAAACTCTTAAAAGCATTAAGGTCACATGGAGTTTTAATGTATGTACTTGTACATATTATATGTTACTATGATATATGTGGCCTTAAGGTGTTGTATACGTAATTGAACATAGCATTCTGATTCTTAATATTGCTGCAATATTTATTGCAGTCTAATTGTACACAAATTGTACAGGAATCCAATCACCTCACGTCGTTTTATCTTGATTGTATCTCGCAACCTTTTATCACAAAGTAAACTACAGTTTCATCACAAGAACTAGCTTTCAATCAATCAACGTATTTAATACATTGATATGGGGGAGAAAAAAAGTGGAAAAATCGAGAGGTCACAACAAAATGTAATGTGCATTTGTATGTCACTGAACATGATCCCTGTTTTTTTCAATTTGTACATAAAAATAATGTGTGTTAATATAATGGACCAACTCTCATTATCATTAGCATATCCTCACTTGCAGTGATTAAGTATGTATGTATATATTAAGTAGAAAAAGTAAATAAAATAATGGGTAGGAATGGAAAAAGACAGTTATACATATGTATACAGATTTGCATTGCTTCAAGCATTTTTCACAGGTAATAGTTGTATATATTTTTCCCTATCCCTGGGTCAATATCAACATATACTTATAACAATAATAATAATAATAACTGTAAATCCCTCAATTTACACAGAACAAAATTAAAATCTCCGTAGATCGTAATAGGCATGACCTACCAAAAGGATTGGTGGAAACTGTTCCTTCGAGTGGAGGAGTAACGGTTATTCCATCCATGGACATCCATGTCTACCATATATAACTGATAACGATCAGACTAAGTACAAGGTGGGCCTAAATATGTATGTACATATATATATGTATATATATATATATACCTAGTGTCATGCATTCTTAATGCATGAAATGGGAGGGCAGCACCCAAGTACTTTGACTCCCCTCAACAGCATTCTAGACTAGGATGGGCTAAAAAACACAAAGGTTCTACTTACATAGATAATTTTATATATTTATTTATTTATTATAATTAAAATACTAGAGATTACAAAAAATAAAATAAAATGGGATTGCTTCTTGATGAGTAAATACAAAGTTGTATTGTATAAGTACAAACATACGCATACCTACATATGATATGTATGTACAATCTGTTTGTCTTGCCATAGAGAGGCTTTTAAAGAGCCAAAGACAGTCATGACCGATCATTTCCACTCCTCCATAATGCGTAATATGTAAAAAATTATCAAGTAAGTATGTATATATTTTGGGGTTTGTTCTACAAAAGCTCCGTTACTTGTATGTACTATGTATTGTGATAGTACAAAGTCAAGTGTCATTAGCCCTATTATCGATTATGCAATTAGTGTTATTTACTAATTAGGGAAGGTACATATACCTATGTAATTGACAAAATTGGAGACACACATACGTTAGTGGTATCACTAAAATCTACTGACTCTACTCGGGTTTAAAACGAAAAGATCATGACTCCACTTGGACTGATGGTATAACCTTCAGACTCAAAAGGATCATTTATTTTAAGTTATCATGAGGTACAAATTTGAATCTGTAAAGCTGAGGACTCGTAGTACTCAGGTCCCATTAAACAGCAAATTTAAATTCAAAGTTTAAATACTTGATCTGAATAGTGTAATTATGAAGCTACATAAAAGGATCTTCGACACAAGTCCTTACTCTTCCTAATTTTGATGAGAGCAATTTTACTGAGACATATAATCAAAGCCATTTGTTATAAATCATTCTACTAAAGAGACAGCATCTCATTTTCAAAAAGTTAAAATGAAAATTTTCAAAACACGAAAAATATTAATTACCATATAAAATATTTAATATTTATTTCATTTTATTAATATCAACAATCTACATGCCTACACATGTTAAAAAGATTTAAAAACATATGTAATTATATTTAGTAAAATCCTAGAGATTACTCACTTGTTGTTGAAAATAATTCCAATGGCAATTTATATAAAATAAATATGTATGCACTTAAGTAATAAAAAATAGTGCTAATTCGTACCACAATGATTTATTATCCCTACATAGTCAAAGAGCAAAGGCTAAAGTCATTATATAAATCATCAAGTCAGACCATATCGGTTTCCTATATGTACACTATTAAATAAAAATTGATAGAACCTCACTCACACCATTATTCATTTATATACCACATAACATTATAATTAATACTACATTTAAAAAAAATGAAATTGTTGAAAAAGTATATTCATATCAAAGCCAAATAATACCTTTTGAAATAATTAAGAAAAGCTCATTTTCTTCAAGAGTCGACAAGTCATAGCGTAGGTAAGTACATGTGACCAGACCTGGCTAGACTGTAAACAAATAAGTCGAGGGGATTGCGACCCGTACAATTTCATTACAAAGTCATGGTTGAGTTCAAGTCTACTTAGACCCGGTAAGTGATAACTATGGATAATGGAGGGGGCTCATTCTCAAGTGTTCTAAGGGGGCACATTTGTCTTGATTGACATTCTAAAGCTTCCTTTTGAAACCTACATTTTTATTTTTGGTATCAACAGTATCTACATTGCTCAAAAGTTGTATCAAAGTTATGAAAATGTAAAAATACTAATGACATTCAAATCAAAATCTCTCAGAAACCAAATTTTACTCTCCAATTTTTATGCTCTAAAAAAACCAACTCATTTATTTTTAAACTTTTAATTACAAAATCAATTCCGGTAACTTGATTACATATTAGAGCTGACGTCTATTTATTTTGGCCACCTTCAGCCTCAATCCCCTCCTCGTCACGGGTCCAGAACTGGAATCAAGCCTTTTCCACAAGCACTGGCAGGAGTTTGCCGATTACTCGGTGGATGGCGGTGATCAGGCAGGCTTTGGTGTTGTGGTAGAACTTGTCAGACCCAGGGTCTTCTATTGGCCTCCTGATTGCACCAGGGGATCACCACACTCTTAATTACGTGTAGGTACACTTTGGTATTGACTTTAAAGCCGACTTCGAAGATTTGAAGTGGCATGATGTGGCCCTCATTTGAAGCTACACCAACCAGAATCAGAGCATGCTTGGCTTCTTGGTGTGCTTCAGTTTCTTGAGTAACCTGAAGTACTTGAATAGCCCAAGGTTTTTCATCCTCTCATTTAAGACCTTGCACTTTCTCTCCACAACCTCCAAAGGTTCGTCCGATACGTTGAGCTGTGCCCTCAAGGGTTGAACCGTCCGGATTTGCATTTTGAGGGTGCTAGCAATGGTTTTGTTGTCATTACTTGAATCTCCGATCTGGCTCATTGGACATTGTTTCACTTTCAGACATTATAGTTGGCTCCTATTGCTCTTGGGAGTCAGTACACAATTGGCTAACTAGTATATGCTCTGTTGCAAAAAAAGAACGAAAAAGAAAACAGGTTTTCATATTATATCGTCTTTTCTAGGGCGACAATTTTATCGTTCCATGCTGTAGTTGACTTGTGATAACTAAATATGGTATCTAAAAGATGTTCGAAAAAATAAAATTTTGTTAACTTGTGTAATATAAACTTAATAGATAGTGAAGAGTTAACGAGGCAGCTCTGTCCCATACTGATAATAAAGTCGATGTATTTATGGAAATGTACATATCGAGAATTAATTCTGGTTGATTAATTATTATTTGTCAATTCATATATATTTTTTTCTTAGTCCCTCCATATTTTCGTGCAACTGCAGGTTGGATTACCTGATTGCTATCTTATATTTGAAAATTACGTTCAATCCACCATTTTCAAAATATCTATCTTTCATTAAATTACTTCCTTTCGAGATCAATCAATATTAGTATATATATACATATGGATATATAAAAACTCCTTTAGCCATGTTTTCGTTCGGCAGTCAGACTGGTTTGTCCAGATCTTCTTATGACCTTTTCATTTATAAAGCTATAATTCCTTAAAGAAATCTCTATAATTTTTTATTTTACATTTATTCTGAATTTATGATTATCAAAGTTGCATTCAGGTTTGAATAATAGTCTTTTTCAAGTTTCTATTAAATTATTTGCATTTGCAATGCATTCCATTTCATTTGTATTTTTGTAATTACAAAGTACATATTTTGTAGAGTTTTTAAGGATTTATGTATTTATTTAACTATTTTGTTCCAAATTAGTCTTATATATCTCATTCTTTGAGTTGCATTTCGTAAATCTAATCTAATTTCTTAACCTACCTTTTCAATGAGCCCAATAAGAATAACTTATATCTTGAGTAAAGAGAAAATTGTGGGGTTAAATCTTTTTTATATAGATAAAAATTATATGAATGTTGTTCAATAAAGCTATTAAATAAATTTATTTATGAAATTTGTCAAAATGGGGTTTTTAACTGAGTTTGACCATCTGTTAAAATCCCCCACAAGTTACTGGAAAGATACAAAACTGATCCTCGAGACGACGTCTTTTATTCCCGAGAAGTCTCTAAATCATGATAGGCACAAGTGTGAGTCACATAAACAATCAATATAGTCAGAACAGTCTTTTACCCTAGCAATTGAATTACTCACAAACGTTTTAATATTACTATCCAATAAGAATTGAAACCATGTCTTATTTAACTCTAAAGAAGTCAAGTACAACGTTATTCGACTTTTAATTGATGGAGAGTTCTTTGGAGAAATCCCAAATAAAAGATACTTTTGAAGTTCAAGAGTTCTATTTATACTTTAAAGAAATTTAGGGTTTACAAAATATTAAACCAATTTGATTGATCAAAAAAATAATAATATCACTTACACTCAAAAGGACTTTAACTATCTATGTACATAAATATTAATATAATTTGAATATAGTTGTACTTTTATTATGAATTATTTCCATTTATTTATCGATGATCTATTATGTCATTAGATTTTAATACATGCATAAAAGAAGTGAATAATTTTTGGACGTAAATAAAGAACAGAGCCACATGTGTAACCTGTCAAAAATTGTCATTTTCAAAGGGATCTACAAATAAATTAAATGTTAAAAAAAGAAGAAAAAAGAATTATCCTTTCTGTAATATGATTTGCAGAAAAAAAATGAAAAATAATAATGCCTATTTAATGCCTTATGTTAAACTTGAAAAATGAAGTAATTTGTTTACAGCCATCCTCTTGTTCTAATTATTATAAATACTCCTATGGCAATCGAATAACTTTTTTTTTGTTCATCTTGTTCTAAACAGAGTAGGCACAGTTTTCACGTGAATACAGAAAGTCATCCATCTTGAAGGAGCCCTAAACAGCTATATTTTAACAAAATAAAACCCCTTCTCATATACGTAGAAATGTGTATTCGTGTCTTGGGACTCAAGTTAATAGAACTCGAGGTAAATTACTTTATTAAGCCAATGACTCGAGTCACTCCTGAGTGTGACTAAAAAAAGGCCTTTTGTTTATTTGACTCAAAAGGATTTGAATTGACTTTAATCAAGTTACTTGACATGGGTTACAAGTTTGACTCGAGTTTTGTGATTCGATCATCTCTGTTTATAGAGCGTTTTCACATGACGTCATCATTGTGGTCATAAATAACCAAATTTTTCAAGAATAAAAACCCTTGTTAATTTTTATCATTTATCAAAAAAATCTCTCTTTCTCTCTATTAGTTATGTTATATATAATAGATATATATCAAACCCTAAGAACACGTGTTAAAAAGGTTTTATTGCTTCATTATACATTCACGTATTCATAGTAAATTAAATATTTACTTTTGCACGAATCACACAACTGTCTTACATTATCCTACTTTTCTGGTCCCTAATTGATATAGAACAAAATTAATTTATAATAATCTAGTCATTTAATAATGGTTTTTTTTTGTACCTAATATTAATTTGATTTTATTCAAATATCACTGCTTCTCTTTTGTATTCAATACAAGTTTTTTATTAAAGTCATTTGATTCCTATAGTTTTTGTTAGACATTTATTCATTTTAGTTAATAAACATATATATATATATCAACTATTTGTCCCCAACATGGCATCCCTTCTATTTATTCTGCAACCTGTGTCATAAGTCAAAACGTTCTATACGACAGTTTATCTCTTTTCATTTTTAAAGTCATTATATGATGTTTTCTTAACATATAGATTTTACAGAACTTTGTCCATTTTGTTTGAGAGCTCAATATCAATTATCCATCACTTTTTAGTTTATTATTCAATCTGCAAACATCAGTGAAAGGACTCTATGTATACAATTCCTTCATTTACTTTTTTCATATGTATTCACAACTTTTTTTTTTTTTTTGTATATTCCAGGTAAGAAACAACGAGAAAAATATATTAAGAGGGATTCCTTGGATATCGAATTTGATGCATCCCCAA
Organism: Lepeophtheirus nordmannii; assembly: GCA_963680855.1. Classification (NCBI taxonomy): domain Eukaryota; kingdom Metazoa; phylum Arthropoda; class Copepoda; order Siphonostomatoida; family Caligidae; genus Lepeophtheirus; species Lepeophtheirus nordmannii. The sequence continues at coordinate 29,376,087 of OY804522.1, read as the reverse complement.
CCATTTAATAAGTACAAGTGCATCATTTTAGTTGTATGCAGTAACTATTTATATCTGTATATGGTAAGTGTTCATTAATGAGATACAACTAATTATTATCTCATGGATTATAATTTGTATTAATATACTACTCTTTTTTTTAAAAAAAAGGAAACATTTGTGAATGCAACAAATGCCGAGGATATGCAATCATAATTACCTTTCGTTAAGTTGTATGCCTATATATGTACGTAACTATGTCTATGTTTACCATGAAATTCGCAATTCTCATTAGTAAAACGTCGGAAGAGCTTAGATTTATGCAATTGTGAAAAAACCAAAAAAAAAAAATACCAACAAAGTTTGTTGTATACATATAAGGAAACTGTAAAAATTTTATGCATAATCAACAGCAAGGAAAAAAAATAATGTACACATTCATGTTTGTAATGGGTGATTTTTCAAAAAAAAAAAAAAAAAAAGACGAAAAATAATAGGGATTTAAATAAATTATCGGTATTTTTTTTAAAAAAAAGTCACAAAATTTTGTTACTAATATCCATATTAAAGTTTCATCGCAATGAATTCATTTTTAAATATTAATAATACCTTATGAGGTAACCCATAACAGTGAGTCTAGTGTCGAGTCAGTCCCAAGACTCAATTCCTTGCCCCCCACTCCACTCCCCATTCAGTTCTAAATTATATCCTTTTTTTCACCTTAATGCAACTGTTCTAGGACAATTTGAATTTACTCATTCAAGAGCACCATCAAGGGGAAGTCAGGGGTTGCTGTAGCAAATTTGCTGGGTGCCATACACTCCTAGTGATGATCATACTGCTTTTTCCCCCTCCCAAAATTATATGATATACCCCACTAAACATCTGGTGCCCCTGGTTTACCCTGATTTAAACAGTCCAAGGGGGTAAAGAGCAAATATAATACTTTATGTAAACACCTCTACTCCAAGTCCAATAAGCAATTTATATTTTTAATTTAAATTTAAACTCCTGAAAATAGTAAACTAAAAGCCTGACAAACTAATCAGAAAGAAGTGGATTGTGATTTTTTGTACATTATTTTAGATCTTTTACAAACTAAACTGTAATATTTAGTTCAATTAAGCGGCTGGTCCGAATTAGTAAGAAATGAGGTCTCTTTGAAATTAATGAATTTATAGCATAAAAGAGATACACACACATGTTCTATAGAAGTAAACATACAATAAATTACAGTCAATTTAAATATTACATAATGAATACATACATATGTACGTAATTTAAAAATGTTTAATATTTAATAGTGCTCTAATAGCTAATAAATAAGTAACACACAAGTTTATTAATGAGTGTTAGACCAATTATGTACAATAACGGACTGATTAAAACAAATTATCGACCAGAATAGTTAATATACTTTTCTATAGCTGGCAAAAATTTTCAAATAGCTAATATAAAGTAGCATTTACTTATGTACAAGTATTTATTTTCCATTTACTCATTGTACTAATTAACTAAATCGACACATTTCTTAATTATTCTTACAATACATCATCGATAATAGTTAATTCTTTGTTAATGATGTCAGAAGTGGAGTTTAATTGTATATTATTATTTTTGATACATATTCTTTGAGAGTACTTTTTTTATTTATTAAGATGTAAAAATGTACTTCAATGTTTTGATGATTTTATATTTAAAATCTTCCAAATATTTCATATATAACTTTTAACTTTAAACACAAAACTGTCATTTGGAGTAATTTGAGTCATTTCTTTAACAAAACGAATTTACCTAAATCTAAATATTGCAAACAAATAGATGACCACAAATTTATGTCTTCCATAATTACTGTCACTCACAAAAAGGAGATATTCGAAAATAAACTATATGAGAAATGGAAAAAGTACAAAGGTATTATAAAGCTGTATTGATATAATTTAATCATTTAATTGATAATATATCATAAACACTTATAATACCTATAAGCTTTAAATTATTACATTCATAAGGTTTGTCAAACATGAGAATATGAATTTTAATTCATACTTAAATATATTATACATATTTTTATTCCATTATAAAACCCTTGACTTCTGGACTGGCACTAACTACCTTTCATCCCTATTTTCAATAGTAATCTAAGCCTGAGTCCACATGTATATTTCATAATAAAAACCTGTAACTATTTACATATTTTTGTACCTCAAGGGTACCTATACGAATGTCTTAAAAGAAGTAAAATTTATATTTGATGAGTTGCAGCAAAAAACATATATGAATATTTATTGAAACTCTAATAAAGTCACATCATAGAACTTGCCTTCCTATCTTTAAAATTAAGACCTTTCAAGCCCTTTGAAAATAGTTATTTTTGGCTTTAAAAAAAATTCGTTTTAAATTTTAATAATAAATGTTTTGTTAGGTAAAAAATTGGCATTTGAAGGCTGAAACTTTTGATCAATACAAAGAACAAAGAGAAAAATTCCTTGGTGCAAATAGAATAAACGATCACTCTAAAAACAAGACATCCCAATGTATAGCTTATAAATATGAATTTTTGATCTGAAAATGACGACAAAATTATATTCTGCAATTGTCTAAGAAGTAAAGTAGACAATTAAGGCTGATGACCCCTGACCAAGAACTATTTTTTTCTTTCACCTATCTACCTCAACATTACTTTTGTATTAATACAATTTTTAAGAGCAATATTCATCACAATATCACTTTAAATTGCATCAAAATAGGCATATATCTTTATACAGTATTTATCTGCAAAATGTTCTTCAAGCAAATTATCCACCCACGATTTAAAATATCGAATAACTTGTCAAAAGTTTGAAATCTATAACAGCGAGTAATTGTTAGCCCAAGTTTCATAATACCAATTTCATTGCAATGCCAATTGTATATTTACTTTGGTAAATCCACGATTTACTTCCATGAAACACAACTATACAGTATATTGCTGAATTTACTTTTAGTACATATTTATTTATTTTACAAAGTTAAAGTTATATTTAGAAATAAAAATAGAGGGGCAAAAGATTCAAAAGAATAATTATAATACATATATGTAGTAAATAAATATTTACTCACTGATAAATTTAATCTCAATGAATGAATGATAAATTAAAAGTTATAATACGCTAAGTTTTGACATAAGAATTTCTCTCTCAATAAATGATACATATTACATACATTGAGTGTTAACGTAAAAGAAAAAAAAAAGTAAATAGAAAATTGTTAAGAATTGATTTATGGTAAAACTAAATTACAAATAAATCGCCGATATAATCGTAATATGCTTTTATGCCATTAAATGCACACATGCATCATTTGAAATATATATTATCGGAACTTTATGCTCCATGTGAGATGTTCATAAATAGAAAGGATTTAAATATGTTTCCATCATTTATTGATTATGGAACATCAAACATAGATCATGTAGAGCATGCATGGGCAAACTACGGCTCTTGGCCCGCAGTCAGTCTTGGAAAACATAATTTGGCTCACAAGTGAACAAGGGGGACCCATCTATGATGTAGAGTATATCAAACTTCACATTTGTCATTGTCGAGAGAGAGAGAGAGAGAGAGGCTACAAAGTTATTCGCATATTCTACAAAATATGTATTTTCACAATGTTTATTCAGTAAAATAGTAATGCGAGTCCAGAGTGTGAAGGTATAATGTACGTATGTATGTATTATTATTCTACATCTAAAAGCCTAAAACTAGTTTTGAAATAAATAAAAAAGAGAAAAAAGAGAGGGAAATCGTGGACTTCATCGTCATCGCGACTGAGTTTTTGATACAATACATAAGTATTATAAACTGGTAAAAGAATGGAATTATTTATATGTATGCACAATATTTACCAAGGTTAACATCATTTTATTCTTCATTTTGCAATTATATATGTATTGTAGTAAATATAATATCGCGAAGTATACACTTAATATCACTTTGAATACTGTTCTCTCTCTCTCTTTTTTTTCCGATTTGGCCCTCCCATTTTGGGCTTACATACATATGTGCAATACACACAAAAAGAAAATGGCTGAATCCTATTTGAAGGAATAGAACAAAAATAAATAAGTAATAAATTCGTAAAAATAAGTTCCTTTGTTATGAAATTTAATAGAGAGTTTTCAAAATGAGAACGTTATCATTCTAAAAGTTGGTTATCTTGGCTGTGTCATAATTAAACAATCCCTATTCTCTATTCGAATAAAAATCCTCGTTCATATTGATACATAGTTATTTATAAAGCCATACGAATAATTTGCACCAATAATTTGTAATACAAAATTGGTTTATTTTGCTTAATAACTATTTAGGTATAGGTTCAAATGTACCTCCAACATGGCTTTCAGTTTATTGAACAATAAACATGATGATAGCGCTCTATTACCCACAGCTTTATTTTCATTGTATCTCTCAGCCTTTCTTCCAATAAAAAAAAATAAGGAAAAAGAGCCAGAAATTACATGTGTGTATGGTCGTTGGACAATTCAATCCAATTTCTGTAGGATTTAAAGAGGTTAAATTTTAAATTTTCCACTAAAGGCAATTCAAGTTGAAGCAATCAATATTGTTCAGAATACCGATAAAGAGTGAGAGAAATAGAAAATCGACTGCTAAATAAAATACAAAGGAGTTGTGGACATTTTTTGGGATAACATTTTGTACTAATAAGAATATTGACCCACATTTCTGGTCAGCTATCTATTTCTTTAAAATTATTCTTACCCCAATTGAATGTTTGTTTCAGCTATTTAATGAAAAAAATATTTCATCAATGAACGATCAAGTGATTTTGGGACTTTCTTTTTTAAAACAAAATAAATATGACATGATGCACTCAGTTAGAGTTTAAACGTAATGATATTCTGCTCTTTCTGCATTTACATAGATATGTGTTAAAAATTTGTTAGGTTCCTGGATGATTTATTTCCAATCAAAATATAGATGATTTATTTCCAATCAAAATATAGATGATTCCTATGGCCTTGTTATAGATTGAAGCCCCCATGATTATAATAATTAAGTATGTTCATATCATCAAGAAATAGGTCCTATACAAATCCACTTAATAAGGAAATATAAGCACATCTAGTTTGTTACTTAGCTGTACACAATAAAATCAAAGGACTCATTTTTTTCTCTCTCGAAAAAAAATTGGCTTTGTAAAGTTTTAAGACTGAACTTGAAGACACTGAATCAAAAGCCTGGGCAACATAATAACATGTATGAACATATTTTTAAGTAGGTCAAACAAGGTTATAAATATTTGGATCATTTTTTTAAAGTACACATCACATGATTGTAATGAGGCCAAATGAGAATGAAGTGCCATCAAAACAAAGACGATCATATCAAAAGAAGAATCAAATCTGCATGGACCATGACATCTTATTATGTTCAAAACCATATAAATTCTAGTTATATATATATGTATGTATGTACATACATATATAAATAATATGTAAAGCTATGAATCCATTATTAATTCACGTGTAATTAATTATAATGATTATAGAAAGATATCATTATATTCAACAAGAAAAAACAAGATAAAAAGTACCGGAGTCCTTTGAGTAAAGAATAACCTTATACGTATGTATGTATGTATATACCTACATTCTTTGAATAATAACCACTGGTTCATGACAAGAGCCATATAGAATATGTACCCTTACATTTGTACATGCATAAATCCCATGCATTTTATGAATGTGTCATTACTCCTCTCGACCATAAAAAGTAGGCCGAACATTCAAGGCTTCTAGGTTTTCTTCTCATATCCCTTTGACTGGATATCACATATCTTCTGAAGTTTTATTAAGTTAAATTAAATTCTGTAAATTTATTTTTGACCGTTTTTATTTATTTATAGATTATTATGATTATTGCAAAATGTGAATTTGACCTTTGGCAATATTTTTTCTTTACATTATCTAATTGGTATGTACTCTCTATGTTTATTTCACTGTTTACACAATGAGCCTACTAATTAGGTAAATAAATATGAAGAAAGAACCAATTAGAATTAACTGAATAATGAACTAACTTAAATGTTCTTATAGATTAGCAAACAAATAATTTAAAAAAAATTATTATATTTTAAGTATTTGGCTAATTAAAAAGTATAAAAGAAAAAAAAAAAATTAATCAATAGATTTTTCAGACTCTTTACAAAAAAATAATAATATATTCATATACATATGTACTATATAAAGATTTCTTCAAAATCTATCATTATATTTATGAGAGTCTTTAAAGTAAAGAGCATCAAATTAGGTTTAAATCTACCATAAATTTTCCTTCTTTACAAATATAGGTTTGATATGTACATATATTGTACACAATCAATTTATATATATACATATATATGTTAAGTATTAAAAAATGAGTTTCCCTTTTGAAGGTTGCTCCATCAAAGGTTAACTGTATATTTGCAAAAAAATAAAGGAACCTATAATAGGTATATATATATATATTTATATTTATATATTCTGAATTATACTGGCTAGCATTAATTCTAAAAAAAAACATACATGCATGAATAGAAGGACCTCAAAAGAATAGAACAATACTATGTACAAGAATAAAGACCAACAGCTCATGAAAGCAGGATCAGGTGTGTCTTTTCTTCTATAGAAATGACGTCAGATATTATTACATATAATGATATTCATCATAGATACGTGCCCATGTTACATTGTACATAAATGTATGTATATATAAATATAAAGAACCATTGAACCACACTTCCTTACAGTATACTATAGGTGGATAGAGTCTAACCTTATTGCATGTACATATAAAAACGTTCAACACAAGTAAGGTATCGACTCTAATTTAAAACTGCAGTACAGTCACGAATGTAGTTATATACATACATACATTTTAACAAAAATAAGAATCAAATTTGGCCCTTAATGAAGTCAAGAATACAAAAATTAAAAAGCCTAAAGGTAACCTAATAAAAAGTTAAATAATGATTGAATATAAATTCAATTAGGATCTTAAAAAGTAAAGACAATGGGATCTTTATGTTAACCCTCAACATTTCTGTCTCCAGAAAGAAACATGGACACAAATGACCCATACACATGATAGTGGACTCCTGATATCCACAACTATTCTTTATTTTTATTTTGTAGTAGGGATAATCACTTCATAGTCAAATTAAAATGAAATGAATTTTATTGTGTGTCAGCTAGCCTCTGAAATTAGTCATACATTTGCATTGGTTGAACTGACGTGACTAGATGTAAAAGCATTCTTATACATCTATAAATACCATTTAATGAGACCCATTAAATCGTCTAATATAAGCTCATATTTAAATGTAGAACTCTCAAGTCTGGTGAGAGAGTTTTAATCATACAAATGACTATGTAATATCATCATCAGCTATCATATGACATCATTTAACAACTGACTCCCAAGTTTTTAAAATATGTTCTCACATGTAAACAACGTGGATATTATCTCTGCAGTAATGAAAAAAGGATTCAACTACTCAAAACTTCATGTGAATATAAACCCATACCTATACTTGGATTGGATATTTTTTTCATAACGTAGTAAAAAAAAAACCTACAAAAATAAAAATAGAGTAGCTTTTGAGCCAAACAAGGAAGCTTAATCATTGTTATTGTTACTTTTATCTTTAAAAAAACACAAAAACAATATCCAAAGTGTTTGTTTATACATTAAAGTTTTCCCCCTCTACATTTTGAGTAAATACTTATATTTATAGGCTAAGTTATGACTTAGCCTATAAAAAAACACATTGACTTTTATCTAGTCAAAACAGAAGGAAAACACTTACTCATGAGTGATACATTTCAATCTAATCTATGAGCCATGGTTCACAACGATCATTGAATGGGTCTTTGTAGTAACTTAAGGAAACCATAGATTGTGTTATTGGTTCTTATTCGTCTATTTTTATTCTTAATACATTATTTGTTTGCTTATGAACAAAAAGTTTGTCTAAAAATATATATTTATTGTATCATAATTTATACCTACTGGCCTCACTACAAATATGGCTTTGAATGAAGAAAAAAATAGCAACAACAAACAAAGCATTTGTGATTAACAATTGTTCTCTATGTACACCTCTACAGTCGATTCCTTCTATGGGCACTCTATAATAACAAAAAAATACTTAATTATGTTTTTACAGTCCTCCCCGAGGACTAAAACATCGTTTGTCATATTATGGCGTCATTTCTAATTTTTAAGTCATTTGATCTAATAACTTTTGATATTTTAATCTTGATTTGAGTGTTGTGTCGTGCCCTTATTCCTTGGTTATATCTGTAAGGATTCAATATTTTGATGAACAAAATCAGACGTTTAAAAAAAAATAAAAATGGAAGGTTTAGTAATAATAAGATTTAAAAAACCTTACTCATTATGTAAAAAGCTGACTACAAACTCTTCATTGTATATTAAGGAAACTATTCCAGAATGAACTTTTGTTGTGTTTTGAAAATTTCATTTTTGTAGCAATTTAAAAAATTTAATTTAATTTCTCACAAAACCTCAATCGTTGAGCTTTAAGAATGGGTGATTCTGTATATCAAACAACAATTTTTATATAAACTTATGTCCCGAGAATAGTTTTCAAAAATTACAACATAATTGACACTGAAATATCTAGAAAAATACTTAAAATTCTTTTCATACATGTAAGGTCAGGTTTTTTGAGCATTTTAGATTTGAATTTTTTGTTTAGCTTCGAAAAAAAAAATATAAGAAAAAAATGTTGAATTTTGTTACACCTTTGTGAAGAAATAAGAAATTCAGAAATTATCCAGTCAACTGATCTATCTTTTGTCAAATTAATTGTTACCTACAATAAGAGTTGATGACTTGCACTCGTGACTCCTCGGACTTGAGAGGCAATTCGCACTCACCTAAGTTTAATGAAGTCTGTGATCTCAGATTCAACTTATGTAGACTCGAAGCTTGACTTGAACTCGTAAGGAAGAGCTTGAGAACAGCAATGCTTTAGTGAAAAATTCATCCTCTCTTAAAGGTTGTATGACATTTTCTGTTTATGGATTCTAAAGCAAAAGGAAATGTTTTGAAGGATAGGTATATGAATAGTTACAAAGTTGTGTAGAAATAATCCTTGGATTGCAGAGGAATTAGATTATTGTAACCCAGATCGAAAAGATAATATTCTTCATCGAAATTAGAGAACATAAATAGCAGATAGTCGATCAGAGGCATCAGAACACAAGAGGTAGCACTTTTTGAAAAATAATTACATTAAAAGTTGCCTGACTATCGTGTCGTTAATAACTATGTAACATATTAATTGATTATGTTGCCCCTGAAGTAGATGGATATTTGAAATATTTCATGCTACAAGAACAACAGTGCTCTTTACTTTCAATACTTCAATGGATATTTTGAAATGAAAGAGCTTACTCGAAAAAATTCAATCGTGACCTCATCAAGTTTGTCAAACAACACATCATTTTTGTATTTTGCTTGTACAATAATGTTATTATTATTTATACAAGGCCTATGTAGGTATGTGCTTTACCTTCATAATATTAATGACTTGTTTGCTTTATCAACAAAAATGTTTGTGTATTCGTTGCCAGGAAAAACAATAATAAGAGAGTGTCAAAGCTTAAATATTTATTACTCCTCAGGTAAGATTTTGTAACTCATAATAATAGTAAAAAAAAAAGAAAAATGCTTTCTCACAAGAAATTGAGCAAAATAATAATAATAATAACAATAATAATTTTTAAAAACCCTACAATTTAATGACATGAGTAAGTCACGAAATTTACTTACTCACTTTAAATTAGCAAGTAACAGATACTTTATAGTTGCATATATATATTTATATTTGCAAAGATTTAAAACCTTTGTTGATGTAGCTATGTACATATATATTTTGAGAGTTAGTCAGTTGGCAAACATTATATTCATGCAACATGTAGATACAAAATAAAGTTTTATGCATACCTGTATAACATGTTTTACAAAATACTCATTTTAAATACTTCATTTGCCATTTTTGAAATGCCTCTGGTTATTTGAGTTATACACATTTTAAACCTACCCTTGGATAAAAGAATTATTGAATTTAATACGGGAAGGAGTCATTATACATCATAAATACATCATAGCTATATCATATCCACAAATCTCTTTTTAATCTCGTAAATTTTGTGTACAAATCCTCTCGAGTTGATCAAGCAAGAGATGTACTATGTATATCTATGTTTATATTATACAGATAGTGTCAAAGTCAAGTCTAGGAAGTCTGTCTGGCATTTGATTATAAATTTAACTATTTATTTATGACCCTCAATACTACTCTATAGGAACATAGGTATGTATGTATATAATAACTATACATATATGTACATTGAAATATTTTCTCAACATACGGAAGACATTTATCCTAAAATTCACCTTCTGATGCTATCCAAGGAATAGGAAAAAAAAATATTTCCTGGGCAATAACCCCACCAACATATGATCAAATTGTTTCAAATGTATGTACATGTTGGATAATAATAATAATAATAAAAACACTCATGTAACCTTGTTTCTTCAAACCTAATGGCCTTGTTAATATAATTAATTTCTTCATCCCCTTCAGCATCAAGACTATAAAGTTTTTTTTTTTTTTTTACTAGGGAGTACAAAAATAAATAAATTATAATTAGTATTGTCGTTAAACCAAAACAAAAATCATGATAAATCATTATACATACATTGTTTGGTAGGTAGCCCAGATGTTGTTGATGTAGCCCCAAATCGTGTGCATATGATAGGGTAGGGTAAGTAGCTTTAAACATATGTTGGAAGCCTCCAAAGTAACTCCTTGTTATCTAAACAAAGAATATATATTTAAAACTTAAACACGTAGTTATAATTCTCTTGGATGCACAGTTATCTCTATTTATTTATTTATTTATGAGTCCTATTTTGTCATCACACAAAGCAAATTTAATGTACATATTCCTTTGTTAAAATACTATGCTGTTGTTTTTGTTTTTACAATACAAAAAGACGACTACAATTATATAATATAATTAAATATTTGGTTCATTTTAACAGATTTGATTGGGTCATAGCTTAAAACAGTGATTTCATTGCATTTTGCAACCTTGTTGCCTTATATTACCAAATTCTTGAACCATTGTTGTTATACCAGTCCGTGCCAGGTGGTTTGAAGTGTCAAATTGAGATCTTTTTTCTACCAAAATAAACAATAAATATATATACTAATAAAGACTTTATACAAGTAATGGAATTTGGTCGAAATGTACCTAATGAGATATTCAGAACTTAAAAACAATTAATTTAATTTAACAAATGAGCACTGTTCAAACCACTAATCAACAAGCAGCAGAAAAAAACAAAGAAGCATAAATATGTCTATTCAAAAGAGAATATAAGGTACCATTTTAAGAATAATCCAACAGGAGGGGAGATTGTGATGCAATTGATTAATTCGTTGGATTGTCGGAACCACCGTTGAGAGATCAATTTTATAAGAATGAAATGTTGATACCATTTAATTTCGAGCCTTTTTTCTCTTCACAAAAAAGGTTGAGAAATTGAATGGCTATATGTACACTCTCTATTTATTAATTAGTGCATTATTCTCAGCTCCACGATAAGATATAATTATATTAGAGTCTAACAAATCAACGTTATGAACAATTAGTAGAGGAGAGACGAGAAGTCAAATCAACTTATGAGTGATAATACCTGTGTTTGTTTATGTCTTGGAGAAGTACACAAATACTGTTTAAATACAACCCAATGAACCAGCAGTTCCTTCTTTTAAACTCCTTCCGGCTCACTGGATCTCCTTTGCTAATAGTATGTAGATAGAATCATAAATATAATATCTTTTTGAATGACTCTTGATCTGCTCCTTATAAATCTTTTTATGAACAATGTATGTACAGCAACAAAGAACTTGAATGTTTGAATCTAATTCACATCGTTTTAAGTATGAAAATAATAGCCTTTACAGAAACATGGGCAGACTGAACTTAAATAATATGACTACTATGGGGCAGAATATCGGGAATTTATTTATAAATTAAAAAAATCTTTAGTTAATCATCAAAATTCATTTCATCCAGTGCCATGTGTTTTGAATATTGGGAAAAATATTGAAACATGTACATGTAGAATATTACTCCGTGACATTTATTTGAATGTATTTTTGCTAGGCTTAATATTTGAAATTTTTAATCAGACATTATAAAGAACGAAGAAATCGATTTTGGCTCTTTACAAAAAGACGTGTATCTCAGACACAAATGAATATTTTGACGTGTAATTTGGGGGCAGATGTCAACAATGACAGTAGTGCCAACATACAAACAAATTTATTTACCCCTATCAAACTAAATTCAAATATTCCGGTATTTTTTACTCAAGGTAGTAGATAGTTCTGAACATGAGACGTTGTTGTCTGCTGTTGAAAGGATTATAATATTACCTACATATCTAATATCTACCTATGTAACTATGAAGAAGATTCAGTAACCGTTAAATGCAAATCCTAAATATATATACCTTATTTAGTGTAGATATCAAGTTTTATTTACCTGAGTTTTTATAAATATATGTGTATTTTATTATAAAAAATATTCTTATGTAATCTAATATTTTACATAAAGGTATACCTAATATATAAAAACTTAAATATTATACGATCAACTTCTTCTTAGTGTATCTACTATGTATTAGTACCAATTTAATGTACCAAATTATGCATTTCATTCCTTAGGTAATGGATGTCAATATAATCACATTTATTTTGTAGATAGGTTTGTAAGTATTATGTAACACTGTTTAAAACCACAATTTATAGGTTTTATTATTTTATTGGTCAATGTCATTTACAAAAATGACATCATTGCTACTAAAAATAATACAAGATTTACTTATCGAGTTACGTAGTGCTTTGTTAATTAAAAATACAGGGAAACTTCGACATATGAAGTGAACCTAACACGTGAGTCGTTCATTTATTTTTTTTTAAATTATGAATTTGATTTGAACAATGATTTTTCATTTTCCAGAAGTACCATATTTTCATCTCAAAAATAAATATTAGGGTTGTATTGATTCTTATGCTGGGACTTAAAATCGATCTGTCCTTGTTATCGGTTCAACAAAAACTTTCCAGTTTTTAAAGATCCTTAACATTTTTTGAAACAGCACTTTTACAAAACATTTCACAAAATTGTACACACTTTATGTAACTGGTTACAAAAATTACAATAATGAACTTTACATATGATTACAATAGACTTTTAATGAAAGACTAACATGTACCCCAAGCGGATAATTCATGAATTACATTTAATTAAAAAATTTAATCCAAATCTTTTATGTACTTTTTCCACTTTCAAATTATCTTGCGGGCCAGATTGAACTTCCTTGCAGGCTATATATTTGACATTTCTGTTTTAGACAGACACAGAAACGAGATTAGTTTTCCATCATTCTTAATTAGGGCTAAATTAAAGTACTTATTATTATTCTTGTTATACAAATTGGATGTGCCAAGATGGACAAAATAGATTGATGATGATATCCCTGGATAATATCTACAATGATGACGTCATTGAGCAAAGTTTGTTCCTTGGAACAGCTATTGCAACTGATTGTGATGCATAATTAAGATTTAGAATCAACAGTGTCATCAAAACTTTTGAGACCAATACGTACCAAGTCATTTCACATTATAGGGAACCTTAGTTAATTTGTATAAATTATTCATGTTTTTATGTACGTATTTAATTTGTATATTATACATAATTTAAGGTGTATTTTTCTACATAATATTATATATTCAAAATACGTTGCAAGGGATTAATGGCAACTGTATTAATTTAAATAGAAAAAAAAATGGTCATGAAACATGGATTTAACTCGTATGTTAAGACAGAACTGTAAGATCATTCTAGATAGAATTCCTTGAGGTTAAAAAATAATTAATTTGCCTTTTGTGTATGTACATAATTTTACCGAATTATTCTGTATATGTATATTCTATATTCTACTTGTTTGATCATGTGTTTTTGCATTTTCCTAAATATTAAAATATCTTTTTGCTGGAGGGGGTAGGTAGATAGGTCTTGTAGACTTTCTCTATTCAAAAATATACTTATCCAATTCTTTAAAGTGATAACAAATACATAAATGTACATACCTATATATTTATTAAAAAAAGTTTCTATTTATAATCTCAGTGTCTAGAAGGGTTAACTCCAATTATGTATTATAATTATATATGTTATTAAATTTTTCTTGCTTAGAAAATGGGCAAAATTGAAATTTTATTTCTTCAACCAGTAAAATTGGGTTTTCCCCCACTCTTTAGATGTGCTTTAAAAACAAAAAAAAAAGCAAAAAATATAAATTATCTTATGTGACTCGAAACCATAAAAGATTCAGTCAAAGATTCACGAGGTCAAATAATAATTATGTAAGAAAAGTAAATATTATGTACTTGTATTTGGAACAGCTCTTAAGTAATACATGTTTAATTTCGAAAAAATTACTTCCAATTCGATTATTTCAAGTATTTACTTATATAACTATAAAGCAGGAAAGAGTGAGGCCCCTTTTAAATAGTATTCTAAAGCAAACAAGGGCCATCCTTTTGTTGGTGTATGAGTCAATACTGGAAATAATCGAAATGAAATTGAAGTGCTCAGAATTAAAAGCTGTTTACAAATGGGTGTCTGTACAAGTAACAATCAAAGAAATGAGGTGGAACACTTTAAATAATGGAAAATCATAGTACATTATAACTTGTGATGAGAAAGAATAAAGAATGGATTGAATTCCCTTAGATGTTCAATTCGTTAATGGAGTAACTTTTGACTTTTCTAATGAAAATCAGTAATTTATGAGTATTTTGTTGCAAATTTTTAATTAAAAGTTAATTGAATCGGCAATGGGTATATACTAATAAATTTATAATTTATTAATATTTATAGATCAAAATGAAGTTTTAGTACCAATGGGTAATTACAATGCTTGCTTGCTGTTATAGTATTTAAATAAGACTTTTGGGACGAGTTGTAACTTATACAATCGACTTGTGCAAGTAGTAGTTTAACTTGTACAAAATCTCAACTTGTACATACACATCATACAAACATTAAATACTCTATGGCACAGTCCTTTCATTGAACACAATTAAAACGTTTTCACGATTCCTCCTCACAAGGGCAGCATGGGGTAAAGTAAATGGAGCTTTTCAGCCCTTGTCTTAATAGTGAATGGTCATTAACAGTTATTTTGTATGATTAATGTACTTAATTGTGAACTGCGTCCTAAATATAATTAAAACATACACACACAAAAAAAATGACTTTCTACTTGGGCGAAAAAATTGTACAAATTAGATGCAAAAGTGTAATTTGCATAAAAAAAACTTCACAACCTAAAGTTTAAGCCTAATGTTTTACTAAAAATGATTACAACTATTCAGGTATTTGGCCACAAAGTATCTGCACAAAAAAAGTAGTAGATACCTTTAGGTCTTTTTTTGTTCTTGATGTAGAGTTAGAAAATAATTGTTACGCAGACAGAAGCCACTTGTAGTTTGCCCGGCCATACATACCTGTTTCAAAGTATGAATTACAATTAACTTATGTACGTAGATTGGCACTCAATATAAACTTATCTAGTGATGTGGTCCCTGAGATCATTTAGTCATTATCTTACCTCAGTCTTTCCCTCTCAAAGTCTTAATATTGGCTTTGGTATCGAATCCTTCAAAGTAGTCTTGTTCTTCGTGTCAGGACCAACGAAAGCAAGGAGATAAAAAACACAAACAAGATGGGTTTAGATCCCTCAAACTCTTGATCTCGAGTCATGTGGTTTTGAGCACATCCCTAGTCTTAACTTCCAGACAATAAATCCTGACATGTTTAATAAGCATTTACCCCTTTACTGCAATATAATACGTATGTAGAATCGTTCCTAATTTTTTTAAATTTAATTTTATTAATTAATTAACGAGGATAGTTATGCACTTGTTCTCAATTTCCTTTTTATTAATTTTATAAACTGCATTGCAATTAATTATGTAGGTCGGTTTTTTTAATAATATGAATAACATCTTCTAATACAAAATCCATGGTAATTACTCGGGGCCTCTCCTTCCTTGAAGCAATGAATACCTACATGCTAAATTAGTTAATACCCTAGACACAAGGTGCAACTAAACCAATTTGATAGCTAGACATGAAAGGGATTTATATAGAAACAATTTAAAAAAATAAATGAATAGCATACCTCCCTCCCTTAAGAAATCTGTGCATGCCCTTGAAGCAAGTCCTACTCCCAAGAAGAAGACGAAGATGACGATGAAGAAGGAGAAGAAGGTATACAATGAGTGAAATGTATGTTCTTACAAAGGTATGAACAAACAATTCAACAAAACTCTTCCTCATTAAAACATAAGTTAGGGAGAATGCAAGAACGTATTTATTTATATACATATGTATGTACTTACAGAGGAAGCAAGGAAAAATGATTGGAAGGATCATACCTATAGGTAATGGAGCATATGCACATGTAACCATAGCTACAAAAATACATGCATAGGGGTATGAAGGTCTTTTGCCCTAAAAACAACTGGTTTTTATGGTGGTAGTGAAACAACTCCTGGTGGTCTCCTTTTTTAAAACTGTTGTAACTTTCGTGTTTGTATGTATTTATACATATATTATATAAATAGAGTCGATAGTAACTAATATATGTACATATATGTATTTATACTACGAAAAAATAATTTTCCTTCCGGGAAATTGATGGATATAAATAAAATATCCTTTAAACCTTCATATGTACGCCGTATTTGATGGTCAAACTTCATTATATCTACCTAGCGACTACATATACAATATGTAGGTACATCTCATTATCAAATGCATAAATCTTCATATTTACATTACATATATGTATTCATTGTACAGATATATCTAGAGAAGGAATGATTAATTAAAACATGGATTAAAGTAGGCACTTAATGGAACAATGTATTTTGATTAGGTAGGGATTTAGGTCTGATGATCCATTTTCTTAATGATTGAGTACATAGTATCTAGATAATTATGTATGTATCTACATTGAAGTCAGACTATCTAATCTGAAGGTGAACTTACACCCTACATGATGTACTAGATCTGGGATGGACTGAGGGGTGGATACTTTCCTTATTCAGCTTCTATAAGTACAAACTTCCAATGTTTTTAAGAGCCCTTTTGACCTAAAGCTCATCACTCTTAAATATATACTAAAAGGGGGTATGAGTGGAGTTTGAGGCTATGATTTATTTTTTACAGATCTGTGACTTTCAAGAAATTTGTACATGCATAAAAAATCAAAGTCTATAAATCCACTCAGGTATTTTGTTACTCTTTTGGCATAATAATAATTATTACTCAATCATTTTTAAGCTTTTATGAGACATAAACAAAACTGGCTTGAACGTTGAGTTCTCCTCACGACAGGTAATATTTCCTAACAAAGGAAAATGCCTGATTTCAAGGTATACATAGAATTCGAATATTTCTAAAGTTAAGATTTAATTTTAAACTATGTATACGTCATTTGGCATTCATGAAATCGTTATAATATTATTTTATAATTATTTTGCTCCTTTTTAACTCTGAAATCTAGGGCAATGACTCCATATACTCCAGTTAAAATCCTCTCCCATTTCCCTCGTTATCTAAGCCTATCCTGATTTTCGTACTTATGGGAATATTGTAAGTAAATAAACCATAAAGACTTTGTCTATTGAAAAAATTTTCAAAATAAGAAGATTTTCTGACCACAAATTTTACTTCCTTATAGAAGGTACATTTTGGAAAAAGGATTGCGACTGACGTGTTTCTATAGCTTTTTAGGAGTTTCCTTTCCTATTGATCAAATTAACTTATGTTTTCATAAAGCCTTCTATCTTTACAATAGTTGTAGCTGGAATGGGAAATTTTTGCTTCATTATGCTCCTGGAATGGTTACTAAATTACGGCAATTATGTCGCGTGCTATGTGATAATTAATTGTCAGTGGTTACTCTTTTCCATCTATTTTCAGCCTTGTGTCATAATAATTTAAAGAGTTATCCCATGAACATAATTTTAAGGCCTCAAACATAATATGTTGATCCACTAAACCCTGCTTTAAAAATAATAGCAGAGCTTTGTCTGAAGAAAATATCTTACTTAAGGAAGATATTACAGAGAAAAAAAAATACATTGTGGAAATTATTTCTTTCTAGTAGCAATGCTTTTTCGTAAAATTTTTTATTATAATAATATTCTTAGTGATAAATACTGTTAAATTTATTGTAAGCTCTAAAAAGTGTGTGTGTGTGTGTGGGGGGGGGGGAATGGCCTCCTCTATTGCACAGCCCCTGTGGAAGAATTTGTGTTACTTTCAAACATACTTAAATGTATACGAACGTACATACATAGTAAGGTATCTCTTTAAAAATTTGCATATATGTATACATATATATGTACACATAAAATGTATTTTACTTCCTTCAAGCGATTGCCTAATCATTTATGTACATAGACATGTAAGTAGGACTACAAATAAAACCCTCAATTACTCATCATTTTCTTTTATTACCTCATAAAAAGTGAAATACATATTATCAGATACCTAGTCAAAAGTGTAGCCCTATTTATGACAGTTCCATAGGGGTCTCTATTGCTGTTAAATTGTTGACAAATACATACATAAAAACGAAAATATAATCAATGGAAGATATTGCTCATTTCAGTTAGTCCTTACGTTTATTTGATGTATGTACCAACATGGTGTATTAGTAATCATCATAATAATATATTTGATTAAACGCATACACCGATAAATAGAAATCTTTGTAATCTGTTAAATCTGAGCTTGAATGCTTCTTGACCTTTTGAACAATCTGGAAATTCACTTTCTTTGTAGGCTGTTTATGGAATATGTGTACATATATCATATAAAGTAGGTTAGGGATTGAATAAGCTCACATTAATAAGTACAATTCATAACTAGGTGATTAAATGATTGTATGTACAAAAACCTAAATAATACAATAACGGATGGATACAACAGTGTAAAATATTTATAAATTATAATACAAGCTAATGAAGCAAAAAAAAATTATGTGATCTAAGAAGGAACTTTTTGAATGAATCCTTCCAATGAGCTATTAACACGTAGCACTCTCCTATTGGCTCTTTTAAATATGCATATATCATATGTACATACGTCAATACATTCCATGTATAAATACATATGTATAGTACTTGAGCATACCTTTGTACATATTTATGTACTCAATATTTCATGCATACTTCGGCAATTCTCATAAAGTATGAAAGAAAAAATCCTTTTAAGCCTTAAAAGCTCAAATTTTAATATCTACATAAGAGTTGATATTCAATATCAAGAGATATATGTAAATCATAAAGAATAGGTTGTTTGATTAAATTAAAGATTTATGTACACAATTTCCTCACCTTATACAGTTATAAGGAACTTTTAAAAAAACCAAATTACTAATAAGGTATGATGATGGAATCTCTGCGAAGCTAATTTATTATACATATATACTTATGTTCATAGAAGCATATTGGATTGAAGCATCTTAAGTCCTATTAATAGATTAAATATTATTCCATTTTTGAGAGTTAGTCTTGTGTAGATGAAGTGTCATATTTTTATTTTTTTTTATTGTTGAGATCCCTCATTTTAATGATATTCAAATACTGTTTGTTGAAATAAGTAAGTTCCTGCTTGATACTATTTACTCAATTCGATCAAAAAGTTTGTATTTGAAACATAATTATCTAATAACAATCTATGTAATTGAATTATACATCTATTTTCCTACACAAGTATCTGTTAATAGTAAAATACCCCCCAAATAGAAAAAGAATAACCTAGAGGAGACAAGGATTGCTAAAGACATAGCTTTTGACTTCACAAGACAAAAGAGATTTGTGCATCCGAGGGATACTCAATGGATAACGTCACATTCATTTTTGAATGATAATACATATTATTTAGTTAATTCAATTTTATTGTAGTCAAAATAATGACTCAAACAGTCTCAGTAATAGTTTCCGTTGATGTACCGGACTGTTTAAGACTGCCAGTACAACAAACTAGCATGCAGATAATGAGTATAAAAAAAGGTTCTTGCCGTGAAGGACCCTACTATTGATAGAAAAATCCGAACTCAGTGGAATATTACCTAAAATTCTATCCATAGTTCCTTTCCCTACCTGAAATTTTGGATCAACCATTAGATTTTAAATCAACTATTACCATATTATAGCAGTAAAGCTCCATCGAAACCATTCATGTTTATCTTTGTCTATGCATTTTTTCTTATTAAATTCATAGATTGACTAATCAAACCCATGTTCTAATTTAAATCATTAGTAGATAATAGAATTTAAATTTTTGATGACTCATTCCTAATAGAATAGTTCAAGAAATGATTATGATCATATTAATATTAGTAACTTGGATTGTGTTCCTGAAAATTATATTAACTTCATTCAATTCCTTCATTGCATACATATATTACAAAGAAAAAAAATGTTTTACTTAAAGCAGATAAGCAAATCATGACATCTATCTCGACCAGTTTTTTTTGTCTACTCGCAACCTCAACCTTCAAAGAGAAAAGGAAACATTTGACAAAAACATATTATAGTTGCTATGTATTGACAGAGTCAGATCCTTTAAATCAGTGAAGAGTCAACTGATGAAAACTGCTAAAGAGAGATTACATTGTATGTTTGTTCTTTCCAAAAAAGCTTTTCGTTTTGACGTCATTGACAAATAAACAACGAAGTATCGTAATCAAATGCTCTACCTGATGACACTATCTTTATTGTATCTCAAAACCTTTCCCCCAATAAAGAAACAGAAAAAATGGTCCAAAATCAGTTGGTGTTAGTTGGTCAATTTTAACCAATTGTGGAGTTATGATTCATTTATTAATAGAGAGTTGTTTGCTGACTTAGAATAAGTAATTTGAGTTCGACCAATTAACAATGCCTATGTGTGTAAATCCCTGAGACTCCTCTTTGCATTTCTCCTTCTCTATCATTGCTAATGAAAAAGTAGAAATGCGTCCAAAAAATAAGCATGAAAAGTATAAAAACATGTTATTTACATTTGAGTTATGAAATTTGTAGTCATAACTCATTCACCTCAACGATTTTATTGTATCTCATTTGCACTTTTGATCAATGCATAGATAATAAATGTACGCATTATAAAACTGCTGCATAGTTTTCGAATTAATTTTCATGTTTTCCACAACTCATGTGTTATAGGGATGTACATAGTCAGTGATGATGCATTGGTATTTATGCTTGTAATAACCAGAAATAAGAATAACGGCATTACTAATTTCATTACTTTTTTTTAATCATTAGATTACTTTGATTAAAAACAAACAAACTTAAGGAAACATTTTTAACAAAATGACTTTAGAAAAGAAAAAGGACTAAACAACTCTATTAAATACAATTTAATGCCAAAGAAAAATAGAGATATTTGAATCAAATAAATACTGAAATGAAATGTTTAGATTTCTACATGGATTAGGGAACAGCAAAGAAGGATACTTGAAGAAAAATGTAGGATTCTGTAAAAATAATAGTTGGCCCCACTCTACAAATTGGAATGTATAAATAATAACATATTTTAAAGAGATCTTACCACAAGGGCCGGAGATACAATACAGAGATATATGTAGGTTTTGATGGACAACCACGGTTCAAGTCCTTTTATTTGTCAGTTTCATGCTCCACATAAGTTCACAATTTATTGAAGCCTCCAAGATTAAGATATCAGACAAAAAATGCACTATTTCTGGGCTATGCAGCAAATGTGGAACGTACTAATTATGAGTAATTATCAAAGTTCATCTTATTTTTGTGTATGCATTGAATAAATAACCTTTTCATATATGAATATGTATGTAATAAATCCATACGTCACAGCCATATTTTGCTCTGTGAATAATGGAACTTTTAGTAGAGCGTATTTTGGAATTATATGAGAAAGGTTCAGATTTAAATAAAATTTGTATTAAAGGAACAGACGAGTAACGTATTACTTTTCCTCTTAAGCAACAGTGTTAATTCTTTGACTCCGTCACAAGTAACGAGTAATTCTTCACTTTTTCGTGTCTTACTCCCATTAACACACCATAATATGAAAAAGAGAAGCAACACCTTTGTATTTCGTTTGAGAAGCGTGAAATGATTATTGCCATTTTATTATGATGTTATGATCACAATTACGATTTGTTCCACTCCTGAAATTAAATCTCATTCCCGTGCACACACATTTCTTTATTATATGCAATTGTAAACAATATGTATGGACTATTTTGCAACCTACGATAATTGTCATAGTTTTTTTTTTTTTTTTTTTAAATAAAGAACTTAGTAAAAAAAACCTACATACTCCTTACCCATAGCAGTGTAGCTAGTGCGGAAATACTATAATACTTAAGGGATTGGTCAAGGAAAACACGGACATGTTTCAACTACAAAATACTTATTATTAGTAATATCATAAATACATCTACTGTATTCAAAACTCATTTCCAATACGCATATAGGTAGATACCTAATTCATAGTGTGTAACTTAATTCTGCTCTTTGAATGATTCTATTCACTCACGTAAAATTCTGAGATCCTTTTTGAATCATTTTTCATTCAAGTAAACTTATTAAGTATTCAACAAAATAGCTTTGAAGTTTAAAAGCAATAACAACAAACTCACACACAAAAATCCCCTTTGTAGAATTTGTAGAAAAACAACAACTTGTGATGAAATAATCAAAAGAAATAATTCACATGGGAGACTTCATTACATCTCTCAACCTTTCCTTCTTCAAAAAGGCCCAGAATTATTTAAGTGATAAGAATGTTAGTATACATATATCGCTACTCTAGATAGAAAATGGTCCAAAAATTCGAAAAGATTGGCGACATTAGCTAACAATTAGTTATTTAATTAATTTTGAGCCTTGAAAACTAAAGAGAAATCAAACTTTTCTTGATGAAATAGCTGAGGGGAGTAAAATAATTGAAGTTGCAATTTTCATTCCACTTATATGTATAATATGCAAATGTATGTATTTATTTGAAAACATGTATGCAAAGGATAATTTCATTAATAATATCCCAGCGTGTCTATAAACATATATTGCCCTAAAAGCACACGAAAACACGATAAATCATTCCATTCATCTTGAATAAAGTGACACACTTAACTCCATTCCTATATATATTTATCATGTGTGCATTTATACGTGGAAGTAATTTGCACTTTTGTTTATTTTGTATGTGGTATAGTAGTAGTAGTGACTTGAATATAAGGTCATGTTTGAGTCGATATGTAATATCAAGACATAACCTTTTATAATATTATATTTACTTGCTCATGACCTTTGATATAATTAGCTCCAACGCTTGCTTCAAGACATAACATTTATATCTGCATATTGTACTCAACTATATATATATATATATATATATATATATGTATAACATGCATTTATGTAAAATATGAATGCTTAAAAGCTGTACTTATGGCATTATTTAGTCATATGATGTGAATACGACTATATTGCAAAGAATCCATTAAAAGCTATGAGGCTAGTTAGAGTATGTAAAACTACTTATCTAATTAAACCCAATCATACTAGCCGCTCCCTTGTCTGCCTTGATTTTACGGAAGTGAGTAGCGTTTTGTCTAGAGGTTTTGATTAGTACATTTATGTATGTACTCTAAAGTAAGACCTGCCTTTTAACACGAATCAAGAATTCCTATTAGACCACACCATCAACACCAGTTTGACTCCTACTTTTTAAATTCGTAAGCTTCTTCCTCATGCATAATATTTCGTTGTCGTTCCTTATGAAAAATGAGTTAATGCAATAAAGTCTGTTCCTTTTTTATTTTGTATTTTTTTGTTCAAAAGGTGTGTCCCCACTTTTTTTTAAGGACTCAAATTACAAGGTGCTAAATAGCTGAGATGATTAAGTTTATAAGATCATATTACATGTATATTAAGCTACAAACATATAACGGGAGTAGCGTACAAATTCTCAAGTTGGAACACACAAACTATCCTTATAAAACATACCATGTTTTAAAATTTTCTGTTAAATTACAGTAAATTTGAAATTGATCCGTAAAACCTATCTATAAAATAAATAATAGGGCTGTGTGGATCCTGAATATGGAACTTAAAATTGACTCAGTCATTGTGATTGATCCTTAAAAAAGTTCCACTTTTAAAAAAATTTGAATTAAATCAATTAATCTTAAAGTATCATCCTTCATTGTTGGACCTATTTGAATAGTTAAATTACACAAAAAACTCTTGACGTTTATTAATCCTTAATTACAACATTTAGTATTATTATTCTTATAAACATAGGATATACAATATTTAGATACTTTCAAGATACACGATGTGCTTTTTTAGATACATATACTATTAACAAGCATATAATGTATGTATTCTCTGTTCTACCGTTTTCAACAATTGACTCTTCACTGATTTAAAGGAGCGTGCATTATAAATTCATAGGGACATTTATACTTCTTCACTTGGTCATGGCCATCCCAAGGATACCATCATAGCATGACAAATAATTAATATGCTTGCTTTTGTCAAATTTTTCCTTTTCTTTTGTAAAGTCGAGGTTTCGAATAGACACAAAAGATGATGATGGCACCACTGGTATATATCAGCTTTTGTGTCCAATTCGGAAGCCACTTCCTCAATATTTATGACAGAACTAGACAGGACTCATATATCCTTATTAAAAGCATATCAACTCAATTATGTGCACAATAAGAATCCAAAATGAATTCCTTCTATTTGATTTCAATATGTAATTATTCAATGATTGGTTTTTATATAGATCCCCATAACAATGTTAACATAATTGATTAGCATATTTATAGAAATATATGCATATATGATTACTCAGTACCCACAATATCCCTTAATTCCTTTACTGAGAGGCCCTATTTTTGGCATGAGGATATTTTTGAAAATCATCATCATTAAATACAGATATAAATAGGTATTTTTTCTTGATTTACGTTTTAAAGTTTGATAGGTAATTGATCATATTCCTACATTTGTTTGTATGTATGTATATTAATACATTAAAGAGAACTAAGGCCTCTTTACATCAATATGCTCAAACATTAATTTTTTTATTTTTTCATGAGTAATATAACTAATGTAATTTGTTTTAGTCTCTAAAACAAATATATGTACATATATAGGTAGGTATCGTATGATTAAATATCATGAGCCAAATATTAAAGTATTCAACTCATCTTTTTGATAAATACCTTTGAATAGATAATGGATAATTGATGAGAAGGCAGTAGATCAAATTTATTTATAGGTAGAGCACTCAAGCTATAAATATTATATTAAAATAAACCAAATAATAAATAATCTCTTGAATATTGTTGAAGCCTTTTTCCTCCAATCAAGTTTACTTTATAGTTATTATGAATGAGTATGGAGTATAGTTGTTCTCATCATCGATTGTTCCATGATCCAAGCAATTATATTAACAGGTCAATTTATTTATTTCTCTTGGTCTCAAAATGGCTGTTGGTGCTACAATTCTTCAGTATCCCCAAGTTGCTCTAGCTAAAATGAAAAACTCCATTTTTACTTTAATTAATGCCCTAGGATTCGTAAGAGTGTTCCCAAATTTCAAATATTTGATAGTTCATTTACAGAAATACCTTATTATAATGTTTTAATTCAGTATCTCACTTTTGCCTTTCAGAAAGTATGACACATGGTGTTCATTGCACCTGAACCGGAAGTAGAAGACACACAACAAGAAAGAATCACTATGCTCACTTATACTACCTCATTGGCCAATCCGATCAGGACCAAAACAAATACAGATGCAAATACAATCAAAAAAAATAATTTTCCATCCAGGTAAGTTCTCGTTGCTGCTTTTTTCCCTACAAGAGCTTCTCAAAAGACTTGCTCGCTTTCCCATAAAGCTGTAATAAAAATGATAAAAGAACTGTAATTTTTTATTTATTAATTTTAATCATTATAATTGAATTGACCAGCTATTGAAATCATATAGAAGGGAATTATAACAAATACAAAGAACTGTTCTTATGTTGCCAATAATAAAAAAAACATTGAAGGTTGATTCGGTTTCTTAAGGAAAAAGAGTAATGAAACAAAATTTTAATTTTTAATTAAAATAAAGCAAAGCATTGAAAGTGGTTTTAAAATGGAGAAAACTTGTTTTTTGTTATAATATTATGAAGTTGGAAGGAAGAAGCTAAAGTCAAGTCGGTAAATATTTTTGCATACTAAATTTGGTAACATACTTTTTTAGAAGGGGAATAAAAACAAAACAAAAAGTTATACAACCAAAGTTTATAATTATAAATTATTATTATAATAGTTTATTTGGGGAGGGTTATCCGAAAAGGTTATACTTTGTACGTACATGGAAATAAACAAAAGAGTAGACTGATTAGGTAAACATACCTACACCCAAATAAGTTTGTTAACAAGTTTGTTGCAAGGCTTCTTTGTCTTAATATACATATGTACGTGCATGCTATTATTTAAATATAATCATAGCTTAATAAAGTGTTTCGTTAAAAGTTATTTGTTTCTGATATTGAGTAATAAACAAGAGAAACATATTAAAGGTAAAAGCGTTAAGGAATCTCTAATTTTAATCGGTAAATAATTTTTTTATTCGATGAATGAATTATATAAGCTTGTAACCCATCAATAGTACTTCCATTTTTCCATAGATGCGATTAAATTGAAGGGGCGGCATTCTGGCTCACCTTTTACAAAATTTATTGTCACAATACAAAATTAATTTGCCAATATTTTTTAATTACCTCCCCCCCCCCTCCCCCTTAAAATATTCTGTCAATATTCTGCACAAGAAAAATACATGCTCCTACGGCCAAATTAAACCATATAATTGTTGGTCAATTAAACGCAATTTTCATATATTTTATGATTTTTTAGTAAGTATTGAAATGGAAATAATTCCAATGCCTCAAATCACAAGTCTCATTATTGTTCCCTATAAACCTGTGCTTCTAACTTGACTAACAAGATTTAAAATACTACTACACCCATTCTCCCACATACTAGATACATGTCTTATAAGAATACATAAAATATATATTTCATGCTTTATCTTTCAATCATACGAGTTTGTTAAATCAAAGCTCAAATTTAATCTGATTTCTGCTATAGTTAGAGGTTTGAGTAAAGTCGTTTTGGAGTGAATATCAATTGATTTATTATTATGTACATTGTACGTACATAGTCTGGAGAACGTATCACGGATTTTATTATTTTGATGCAGTGGAACATATTTAACAATGGGAGTGAGGTAAAGCATAATAGGACACATTAAATGGGTATTTACTAAAGTAGGGCTCATTTAACTGTCAAATTTTACTTCATATATAAGCGATCGGCCACAATATCTCCTTATCCCGTTGTGTGTCTGCCCTTATTGATGTCGTGAACTCTGATTAGTTGAATTCAAATTAAACCTTGTTAGCACATTTGTTAAATGATGCTTTTTGTTGATGATCTCCTTTAAATTAGTAAAGCATAACCTGAATCAAAAAAACTGATGGCAAAGCTTTTTTAATGACTTTTGAAGCTTATAAGATATGTTTGTTCAAAGGAGTCAATTTGATCACCTATTGATAAATCATATTTTTTATTGGAGCAAAAACTAAATAAGGAATAATTCTTAGATGGTTATTAGGAATATACATCTATTTCTATAAAAAAGTGAATGCTCGTGTTTGGTATTTCTTAAGTATACTCTTCATACGCAGTTAGTGTGTGTTAAGGATTAGCTAATTGCTGGTATATCTAGAATAGTCCAGTAGTGGATAAAAATGACGTACATACTTATGTAATTGACTTACTGCTAGCTAATTTTCCACCTTCAACCCTACTTTTTTTTCGAGGAGGAGAAATCTGGAGAGATACATTAAAATCACATTGTGTTTTATGATCATTCATAAATACACCAAAAAGGAATATATTTCTACTTTATAAGGATCTTTTCCGTGACTTAAACTCAATATTGGATCCATAGCTAATAAGACTCACTAACTATTTTTATTTTTTATTTTGACAAATTACAACATTCCCTTGAACTGCCTTGCAAATGATCTTAAACGAGAGGCATTTAACATATACATATATTTTTTAAAATAACAAACTGTTACATTCCTCATTATGCGTTGCATCTCATAACTCCAAAGATAATAGTTTGAAACATATGTATGTAAAAGTATTTAATTATATAATAAGATTTCGAAATAGGATATGGCTAATTATTATTATTATCATCGTTTACTCTCAATAATGGAATCCTTGTTTTGTTTTTTCAGATATGATAAATTGAAGAATAAGTCACATTCTGTGAGAAGAAGAATGATATCAAACAACACGGAGTCCCTCAATTTTTACCGCCTTGCAAAACGAAAAGATCCTTTGACGACTCCATTTCTCAGTCTTGTATTATTCATTATTCTAGTCAATCTTACTCCCTCCTTGAATGCTCAGGACTTCCTGAGTGCACATCACAGTAGTAATAACGCCATTAATCATAACCAATTTGGATGTGATTGCATGGAATATTGGACTTGTATCCTGAGGTAAGGGCACTTCATATTTGTATGCTTTTTTTTTTAAAGTAAATAAATAATGAGTTGTAAATGGAGAGACATTGGGTCAATTAGTTATAGTTAAACTACTTAACTATGGAGCGTTTTGACCTGAAGTCATTTCTATAGAAGTTGGAAAAGGGATGAATAATCAAATTTTATTAAAAGGTGCACTATTAGTGAAATGGTTCTCAAGCTCGGCATCGGTCTTGATTCCAAGACCTAGATCAAACAAGTAGAATAAAAGTATAAGATATTTAGTGGTACAGAATCATTCAAATTTCCTTTGAAATTCAGCCATTTCATAATACAATTTCAAATATTCTACATAACATAGAAACGTTATCACACAGATAAGAAATTACGATATCACAGATCGAGTCATCCCTAAGTGTTAAGTTTTATAAGAGTTCTAAATTTAAAATATGTAACTATATACAAAAGAAAAAAGTTTTTTTATGATACGGAAACATTTGTATGTGTGATGGTGGGGGGGGGGGTGTCAGATTGGGGTTCCGGACAGTCATTTTGCCAATTGACAAATTTAAGGAGCTCTAAATTCATGAAATTTTTATATTTTGTTTCCATGATACCTTCTTATTTAGTGGTTTCTTACCTTTTTGCACCCGTGACTCTTTAAAATCTTAACAATCCTACGGCCCACCGGTTGGGAATCCCAATACATATAACGGTTACAAATAAATAAAACATGGATCTATGCTAAAAATTATGTGTACTAACTGTTGCAACATATATATATATATATATGTACGTTTTTGTCCTTAAATGATACTTGTTTTCATATTTTTTATGATAAATGTACTGATGAAAAAATTGAACAAACAATCTAAAAAAAATAATTGTCAAATGTCATCATTTTATTAGAATAATATTTTTAAAATATTATTGTAATGATGTCTCTAATATAAATAAAAAATCTATATAGATAAATAGTAATAATATTAATTTATCCTTAGATCATTAAACGAGTAATGATCAACATTTTTATTAATAGATGTACTATATGTGCTTAGCCCCAAAGACATTCTAAAAAGATATATATCCTTAACTGAGTAATACTATTTTTTTTCTAATTAATTATTCTTCAAACTTTTTCATTTGTATAGATACAATGATGGCTATTCCATTAGTACTCAACCCATTATCGATACTTTTAGAGTCATTGTCCTCAAATAAGTCCGAAATGGTATTAAAATGGTAGCAGTTTATAGAGCGAGATATAGTTAAGTACATACATGAAAAGTTATAATAAAATTACTGATTTTTGGGAATGATGTGATTCGATTAAATGGTTTTTATCTTATGTGTATATTTTCCTTCATGCAAAAGATCAACTCTAATTGAATATAGTTTGAGAAACTCGCCATGTTATTCTTTTTTGCAAAATAATGAGTCTTTTTCTTTTTCCATTACGCACTTTTGCAGAATTTGAAGGATATCCGCAATTTAATTTTGCAATATAATCCTGCTGCATATTACATATGTACGTTTATATGCCAAATAGATATAAAATTGTTTTACATATATATATATATATATATGTATTAGCACAGTTGTAGTAATGAGAACTCAAGTCTCTGACTATTTATAGTAGCCCTAATCACGTCATTTTAGCTACTATATGAAAAGAACTGGCTTCCTTGAATTATCACATCATTGTTTCTTAACACGATGTTATCCTAATATCTTCTAACCTTTGATTTAAAAAGAAAAAAAGTCCCAAAAAGAGTATATTTAGTTAGCCAATTCATTCCAACATTTAGACTACATATTCTTAATTTAATATCAGGAAATTATTAGCAGCTTTAATAACAGGATATAATTGGACTTGATGCAATCAACAATCAGAACACAAATAAAGGGCATGAGTACTAAAAAAATCCATAACTGAATTAAAAATACAATGCACATTTCGTGTTTTGTGTGTGTAACACCATGTCCAGCATCAAAAATGTTCACTGATTTCTAAATTATTCGCTGCCCATTTGTCTACTACATACTCTTGCCCTTGAATAATATTCTGTATATTTGAGCTCAAATTATCTCCTCTTAGTATGTGCACAATTCCTTGGTATTAAATTAATAATAGTAAAAAGAATTAATGGGCAAACTACTAAATATGATTTTGGGTCTATTGAATCTTTCTACATTTCTAATAAAGGTTGAGTGATACAATTTAGATTTCTATGCTATGAACTTATTTTATATACACAATATATGAGTCATACAAAACCCTAGTTTCTTTAAAATTGAAGAAAATAGTGTTTTACATATTACCGTGAATTTGAATACCACTATAGGGTCACCAATTACAAGGACTTACACCAAGACTGCCTATACAAAATCTGCATATATCTCTGTATTATGCAGTAATTTGTCTTCAAAATATGCTATTGCATCATTTTACATTCACATCTAGACACATTGTGAAACCAATAAATTAACTATTACTTTTTACAAGGATCATATATTTTTCTCCATTTATCCTACTTTGCTCCTTCCCAATCGATTCAAAACAAAATAAAACGTAAAAGCCCAGTCCTTTCATAAAGCTATCTCCACCTATTAATTTAATTTAAATATTACTGTTTTTCTAATGCATCAAGTTCAAGTATTTATATTAGTAGTTTAGATAATTTCCCTACTTAAGCCATTTGATTAACTGTCCTTAAAGATTTTTTTTTGTAAAGAAATTTATCCAATTTGTTATGTAATACATATTTCAACTATGGATACTGCCCCCAACAGTACGTTGCTTCTATTTATTATGCAATATTTTATAAATATGTCGATGACAACTATTTTAGTTTGACTGCACTGTGCTTTTGAACTAGTCCCAATTTGTCCTTTTAGAAATCGGATGAGAGAATTATATTTTTTATCTAAGTACACCTCTTTTTCGACACATCAACAAAATTCATTTTTTATTTCAAATACAAAAATCATTAATGAAGTAGGTACATATGTATATGCAAATTCTTCATTGCAGGAGTTGTACCTGATATCTTTTGAATAATGTATTTGTTTCGTCTTCTTAGAAAAAATATATATATACTCGAAGCAAGAAACATTTTCTTTTACTCACAATACATACATACATACATTTCCAAACTACATATGTATAAGTACAATCATACGTAATACTTTTGTACATGTGTATATTAGGCATACATATGTTGTTATTGCTTCTTAAACTATACTTTTATGTGCATAATTTTGAGTTGATATATGTATGTATGTATACATTCATATATGTATATTACAAGGAAACACTTTTCTTGAATTACATACCTATGTATTGTTAACAAGATACATATTATGAGCCGTGTGTTGATTGATTTATGATCCGTTTCCTCTGTTTTGAATTACAAAATTTACGAGGACTCGAATTTATTTGAATCATGGATATATTTTAAAAATGAAATACATATACAAGTGATAATATAAATGATTGTGGATAATAAGTACTTACCCAGTTACCATCAAATACCTACTGTTTATGAATGCATCTGCAAAACGATCGGGGAGGAGGTATCTTGGGAACATTCTATGTAATGACATGACTCTGTCTAGTCATAGCTGTACATCTCATGTTATTTATATATAATATTTATTCTTTTTCAATAAATAAATGAAAAAGATTCAAAATGAATTTACATGCACAATTCAAAACATTTCCTTATAGCGAGACAATAAAATTAATAAAAGTTTCTACGTATGAACATATATATACATATTTACTTAACTGTATATTAACTCTATATGTATATTACTATAGCCATTCAGTTCTTCAAAAAATCATTTATAGATCATATACATACATATTATTTATTTAAAAATAATAACATACATGACGTGTCATGTATAGACCATAAAGCAAATACCTTTTACACTCCTTAGAGTCATTGAGAGAAGAATCAGGAGATAAACTAACTATTAGAATTACTTCTCATTTAAGTTCCTACATGTGTATGTATGTATGTATATTTTCCAATCCCTTTCATAGAAGATATCTATGGCATTGAGTCTAGATATACTTACTTAGGCACACATAGCTATGCATATAAATCAAAGTCATTGGTTATTGAGTGACTCTCTAAAGCTCATTCATAAAGCTATACATTATATATGTACTAGTTATCTTTAAAGTTTGTTTTTTGTTTAATGAAACAATTTATTATTGAATTAGCATAAAACATTAAATGCATATTTTTTATAGATACAGCAAAAGTAAAGGCATGAATATAACACAATATCCAATATAGATTTAATTCAAAATGACTGCCTTTACAACAGCTGTTATTCTGCATGAATGAAGCACCAATCTTTTTTAGCTTGGTTCTTTAAGTCTTTCAAGGCTTTTCTTGCCGAGAGTTATACAAGTTCTGCCCTCAAGAATAGATATATTTTGAACTTTCCACAATGGTCACTCAACTTTAGCATATGAATATCAAGTTAATTTAAAAGTTCTTTTTAAGCATAGAATCTTTGTATTTTAATAGGTATGTACTTGAGTATCTCTACGTTGCACACAACGTAGATTTGTCAATTGACTCATATCTATCTTTTATGTATTTATAAATCCATGCATACATCAAATATTTTACGACAGAGTTAAATAATAGAACACAAAAATTAACAGTATTTATTCAAAAGTTCTTTATAGTTACTTATGTAAGTGTGTAGACTTAATTCTTACTCATATCTCTGTATCTTTTATTCCATCTAAAAAGAAACATACCAAACAATGTTATCAAAGTATGTATGTAATTAAAAGGAATTCTTAGATTGTCACCCTCTTTATTTTTTATATTCAATAATTATACATCCATTCAAATAACTGTGATCCTGGAATACCTTAGAATTATCAAGCATATCCTGTTACAATTTGAAAAAAAAGGATATTACATTTTTTTACAATCTCTTTACAGTGGAGGAACTCCTTATTCATATTGTGGAATCCATGATCACGATGTGTGTTGCTTTGTACCAGACAACGCAGAGCCCGTGGGCATTCTTCCAACTACGAATCGAGCACGGTGTGGACGAAAAGGATTTGACTCTGGGAATAGTGGTGGAGCAGATATGGCAGAGTGGCCTTGGCATGTAAGTTTTGAGTGACCTAGTATCGTTGACTAAATAAGACCAGGTGTTGGCTATTTTAAATCATATTTTTAACATTTATTAATGAGCAAATGAAATGATTAATAATAAAATAAAAAGAAGCCTTAAATTTCATTTTTATAAACAATATTATATGTGCAGTATAAATCATTATTGTTTATCTGACGTAGTTAATCCCTATTGAAGGCTAACTCGTACCAGGTATACACAGTATCTGTTCATTGTATGTTATTATCGGTGAAAGGCATTTTATATTTATATATATTTTATATAGTCTTCAAACTTGGGAAGATTAATGAATACTTATTTGACAAATATTTTTTTTTAAATGTCGGACTATTAAGCCTCACTCACTATGTCTATCAAGGAACACATTTTTACTTATTCAGATGACATATTAAAAGGTTGTCATTTTAGCAAAAATTTCATTTCAGTTTGCACTAAGAAATAAGATCTCAAGTATTTCAAACTACACCTCTCATAATAGTATACAACTTCTTCTATAATTTCTCTATTGAGAATCTCAAAATCTTGTTTTAATATAATCCATGATAAAACCCCCTAAGTTATGATTTAATTTAAATAAAATCTTTTGTATAAACAAAAGTCTATCCTTTAGTAGCAAACTCCATTGAAAATGTTTTTGTTTTTTACAGTATATAGCCCGTCAAGATTAACCAGCCCCTTCCTCTCAAGAAAACCCTCTGTTAATTGAGTTTGTGCCCCTCCTACCAGAAAAGTATATATGATATATAATTTTGGATGAACTTCTACAGTAATAAATCCAAAAGGTACTAACTTAATCCGTACAAGGTTATATAGTAGCCTAGTGTCTGTCTGGTAGAGCTTAATGCTAAGGGATCCCATGATATGGCACCCCTTACTGACATTCGTTTATGCCACTGCCCTTACTCTACCCATTTAAGGGGTCTCGGAGCAATTAAAAATTAGCAAAATAAGAAGAAAGAAAAAAAGTTACCCACCCTGAAAAATTAAATTGGATATTTCCTTATTGCAAAGGATGTGAAGTCATTATGTGACTCTATCAACTTATTTTTTATTATAATTTACTCTGAACATGGATACCAAAGTTTTTGTTTGTTTCTCTTTCATTTTGAATATCATATGTCGTAAAATAATTATAAAGCTACAAGGAAATAAAAAAGACAACAACAACCTCCACAAAATAGTGTGAAATAATAACACCATATTATTTACATAGCTCGGGTTGAGTATGTCATTCCTAATTAATTTTTTTGTACATGCATATACAAAGTTTATTATTTCCCCAGTTTAAATTTATTTTACAAAGAAGATCAGTAGTTCTTATCATAATCTGTTTGTTTCCATTGTTCTTCAAGCTAAATAATCATATTTACTTCAAATTTGCAAAGAGGCAACAACAACAACTAAGTGTTAGTTAAGTTTTATCCATGTATGTTAGGATCTTTAGATATTCTTCTTTTTTTTTAATATGATATGCAAAAAAAAAATGACTCGATCAAAATTAAAATATAAGTAGGGGAGACAGTTGTAGTTTGGATCTCTTGCAACCGTCCCTTTTTTCTTGAACATCAAAAAGAACATAGTCTCAAAATTTACATTATAATTGTGAGATAGAACGTCAGTTATTTATGAATGATCAATCATTTATATAGCAAACTTATAAAATTTTGAGGCATTGCCAATGCTGGTTTTACCGCATTCTGCACACTAGGTAAGAACAATTATGTATGCAGGCCTTTTTCTTATTTTTAATTGAAATTGAATTTTAAATCTTTTTTTTTTTATTAAAATAATTTCGAAATTTATTTCCTTTAAAAAAAAATAAAAAATATGAGAGTATAGAGCCCATGATTTTTACTTTTCATTGTAGGGTCTGAAGTACTCTTTTATATTAATTAGTGGGTACCTATAACCATCCCAGAGCATAGGACAAAAAGTAATTTGCAGCCAATTTGAAAGTTTGACACTTCTGAGAAGAACAATATTTTTGTAATAATGTAATTAGTTTTCTTGGATTTTGTTATAGCTTATGTAATTTGAATTTGGGTCCATACTTGCATTCAGAAGATGATGATTTATTTCAAAGAGTTCATCACTTTAAAGCCTATTATTTCCAGTACTTATTGGTATACATATATATATATATATATCAAATAATTATTAGGCCTAATCTGATTGAAAACTAGTTCAAAAGTAAAAATTGATTTGAATTCAAATATTTGTCAACCCTACACTTTGGGAACAGGTGTAACGGGTCGCATTCAAATTCTATTCGTGTGAAAAATACTGCATAATATAATTTTTTTTTAAATAGATTTAATATATAGCAAATACATGTAAATATTTTCCACCACAATTTGGAGTGTCTAAATATAACAAAGTCTCAGTAATTAGTTAAGAAGCAAAAAAAATAGTAACCAATGTCCAACCAAATTTTGTTACAATAACTAATGTATACAAATATTAGAAGATAAATGTCAAAGAAATATTTTATAATACCCAAAGAATGCGGAATTGGGTAGTAAGGTAGTTTTTTTTTACTTCTTGCTATTTATATTTTTTTGATTGCGCTCATTACAAAAAAATGACTTTTTGTAAAAATTGCACTTTAAAATAATATAATGGTTTAGTATGATAATGACTCTGCAGATTAATTATCTCCAATATAAAGAGTCTTTTAATCAAAGGTTTACTACTTCTTTGATTAGAAGTTGAGCGTATCGATGGGGGCCAATCTATCCTTTGAGTAATTTTTATAACAGCATCTACCTATTTCATGGTTCATTAGATTTGAAAATAATGATTTGACATTTTATCTTGAGATAATCATTTATAAAGATTTGTGAAAAGGGCTTCAGAAGTTGTTCATCCAAAAAATTATAAACCATAAATTGAAAACGTTTTTCTTTCAGCCCTCAGCTATTTAATTCAGAGTAGTAGTGAACTAGCTTTGTAGCACTATCATATTTTTGACTAACCATAAAATGGTTTCATTTTTTTTACTGGATCTCTTTCAGCTTTCTAAATATTTTATCATAAAATAACCCCACATCACCTCTAAATCAGGTTTTCTATCACTAAAGTTGATCTCTTTAAATGATAAGGAGTAGCAAACAAAAATTTTTATTTTACCCGAGCAAAATACATTAAAATCTGAATTTTTAACAACCCTATTTCAAATCCATGTAGGAGTATCAACTTGCATCTTGCAAATACATAGTATGCTTGTAATGAATACATCATTAAATTTGACTTGTTTTAATTCACTTTATTGATACCCCTCATAAAAAAACAATCAAAGATATGTTTCTACATTAATCCTCCTCCTCCTCACATATTATCAATATCATACTTCTTATTCTGAGTGCATCTTAATCGTTTACTAACTGGAGGGAATGGAGGATGAGTTTTTATTCCCAGTCGTACTCATGTAGAGAATCTTTTTAAAAAATGAAACTCAAATACTAATTAATTGCTACAATATAAATTTCAGGCTGCTATCCTGGAGAAACCTCAGGATTTATATGTATGTGGATCAACTTTATTGGATGAGTCCTGGGTACTCACTGCTGCCCATTGTGTTGATGATTAGTAAGTATATGCTTTAAATAATAGATATCCTTTATTCACTGATCTATAAACTACATACTAAGTGTTTTCACATGACGTCATCATTCCGGAAGTCACCCATCAAGGCTCTATAAAAATAATCAAACAATCAAATTTTATAAGTACATATATCCTTGCTCCTATACTTAACAGTTTATTTTTTTGTTTTTTGTATTTTTAAAGCCATTAGATGAAGTTCTCTTTGGATATTTTTTTTGTTTTGAGATTTGTTTGCTTTGTTTTGTAATTAGATAATGAGAGCCATCATTTTTAGTTAACATTGAGCTAAATTGTAAAGAAATATTTGTTCTATTTATATTTTATGTCTCTTTTAGTCATTTTAACACTAATCCAATACAAATTGTCGGAACATTAGTGATTAAATTTGGAGTACGTAGACATTTTGAATAATATAATTGGATACAAAAAAAACATTTGCTACCTATAATGTACATATATGTACATATATTATCTCATTTCATTTATAAATTGATCGTTTTATAACTAAAAATGTATTTGATCTTTCTTTCCGGAACTTTTTCCCTTCCCAACATTATCATAACCTCTTAAATCTCTAAAGCATCATCCAAATATTTTTTGGGCATGTGTATAAATTAAATACACTCTCTACATACTTAGTTATAAAGAGTACACTCCTTAATGAAAATTAATAGCTTTGAACCTTTATACATATGTTGAAATATTATTTTAAACATCAAAATAAATTTTATGTATGTAGTTTCCATAGAGTCATGTGAATAATGCACAAATTAAAAAGGAGCATCTAAATATTTTAATTTAAAAAACATAACAAAAAAACTTGTTGCACTTCGAGGCTTGAAATTCACAAAAACCATTATTTCAATGTATTATATATATACATATAACTAAGCAATATTTTTACTATTATATACTATATATAGATAAATGATTTTAATTTTAATTTTGATGGTGAGTGAGTCAGAGTTGGGAACTCGGACTCGAGTTCCAGTTTCAGGAACTCGAATAAAACCAGGTGTGAAAGTAGTTTTAAATTCTTGTCGATAGTATTTCTAAAAGCAAATTTATATTTTGATCTAAAGTAAGATCATGACCGGGTCTAATTAAGGTATTTATAGTGGACAATCGTTCTCTCAATTTGATGATACTGCATACACCCTTTTAATTTTTTATTGGTACGTAATTTTTTTCAGAAATTTTTCAAAAAAAAAAAAAGAAGAAATTAAAATTGTAAAAGGGCAACCAATAATTATTATTATCTCACCCTCTCACTCTTTGAAAGTCAAGCCACTCCACTCCAAACTTTCCTCAAATGATGACTTGGTAATCTTACTGCCAAAAAATAAATAAAAATAATATTTCTACAATTAGTATAGAGGTTTCTTTTCCTTAATCCCATGACTCTTGAATACAAACTAATTTAAGTTGATCTTTGTAAAATGTATTTCTTGACAAAAGTTATTAAACAATATGAACTACAGTGTATGCAACAATTTTTTTCACAATTACTGGCACAAAATTAATAAATAAAATTTCCCACCACAAAATCTATAAATCTTTTTTTAAATCACTGCATTAGATTAAACGAATCCATTTAATACCATCAATGTCATTTTTTGAAAGAAAATATGAGTATAAATCCACTAACATGAATATAATTAGTACAAAATTTCCATAGCATCCATCGATTTTCTACTACTCATGTTCCTTATTAGTAGTCGGAGTGTTGATTGATTGAACTCGAATAAGTTCTTGTTAAATTGTCTCCTCTACCAGAGCAGAGAGTTGGGAACTTGCCCTCACGACTAAGACTCGTGCTTTGCTTCTGTCTCATTAAACTGTGTTTTGAGACATGAATACTGGAAATAAAAACATCATAGAGATTTAATCTCAAAACTTGACTCGTGAACAGCTCTGTCTATAAATATCATTTGAGAAATCGTCCAACACTTTGGAAGAATTAACAAACGAGAAACTATTAGCAGATTTTGAATGTTCTTTTCTTTCTCTTTTTGGATACAAGTTACAATTAATAACTGTATAGTCATGAAAAAATGAATTGAAACAAATTCTTTTTGGTTATTTAAAGGCTTATGCAAATTTTTGTCACTAAATAACGCTTGAAATAAATTGCTGCTTCAAACTCTATATCATGAATGCATACTGCATTGAATCAATAAGATAAAAGCTTAAAGAATGATCAACATGTTGTATCCATCACTCATTCCTAAAATAAACACACTTTTTCATTGACATATTATTGACGTGTTCTACTTTTAGATACATCAATATTGGATAGATGTATTCATGTGCTTACATACATTGTAATTTTAATACATGACCTTTTCCTCCTCATATAGTCTTCCTTTTGTACCCACCATTCAAGATATACTTAAGGTTCGTCTTGGAGAATATGATGTGAGTACAACGGCTGAGCCCCTTCGCCATGAGGAATTCAATGTGACAGATATAGTCATGCATCCAGGATTTAATAACTCGACATTAGTTCATGATATTGCTTTACTCAAATTGGAAAGACCAGCCAAGCGGAAACAAGTAAATCTAGAGTCATGTTGATCTTAAAATTATTCCCTATATCTGTTTTTCCCCCGCAGAACATTGACGTGGTTTGCATGCCTAAATCTAGAGATTTCAATCCTTCTCAATTTGCTCGGTGCTACGTCACAGGTTGGGGACGAAGAACCGAGAGTAAGTATTGAATGTGCTTAATTTTTTCATTCACAATTTATTTCTCTCTCCTATAAAAAGCCTCTGAACATTCATTAGTCCTTAAAGAAATCGAAGTTCCATTATGGAGCTACACTAACTGCAACGGAGCACTCAAAGCTCAATTTGGACCAGCTTATACTCTCCCCACTACCGCCATATGTGCTGGAGCAGAAGGTAGAGATGCTTGCGACGTAAGTAACTTACTAACACACTTATAATATTTCAAGGGAGCAGATTTATTTCTATGATTCCAGGGTGACGGTGGTGGCCCATTAGTTTGTGAAAAGGAAGGTAAATGGTATCAAATCGGCATTGTCAGCTTTGGTATAGGTTGTGGTCGCAAAAACATTCCAGGAGTCTACACTAAAGTCAGCGAGTATGACTCTTGGATTGAGAACGTTATCCTTGGAACATCAGAGAGGTCCAAAAAGAAAAAGGCATTCAAGTCCAAACCTCATCATAATTAAGGATATGTAATTACATAAAACATGAATATGGCTCAAATCTCCCTCAAGGGAACCTTTTTTTTTTTTCTACAAAAAAATAAAAAAAAATATCTGACTAAGTTTATATATATGAACATATCTATGAAACCAATCAAAGTTTTATCATAAGAGGCATTTTCAATACACAATTTATATTCTATAATTTATACTTTAAAATCAACTCTGATGGAGTTAGTTTCAATTTTTTCGTTTGTCAATGACTTGGTTTTGTATACATATATGTTATGTGTCAATGTCAGGATATTTTATATTTACCTTTTTTATCGTCCCCTTATCATTTAAAATGTAGTAATAATTCAAGGCTTTATCCTTAAAAGTATCACTATTTTGTATCTTTCCCATAATTATAATTAGACAATAAAATTTGTAAAAAAATAGATTTAGGAGCATTTTGTTAAAGCAAATACCTTAACAAGAGGTATCTATTCTTTTATTATTTTTTTTCATTATATTTTTCACACTAATCCCCTTATCTGTGGTTGGGCTTTCCTTTATCAAATTAAAAAAAAAAAATTTTTTTTTTATCATTTACTGACTTGTCTTTGTTGTAAGATTCTGTATCATTCTTATTTTTACTATTTTTATTTTGGTGTTATTGAAGTTTTGGGTTTAAAGAATATTTACGTATATATATGTTTTTTATTTTTTTTAAAATAATCATTGTGATCAAATCATTATTATTTTTTGTTATATCTATACATGACTGATAAAGTGTGTCTTTCTCTTTTTTTCTTTTTTTTAAACCAATACTTACTTTTTTTTTTTTACTTTGTTCATAATGTTTTGTAAGAAGCTTAAATAGGCTGGAATAAAATTGATGTATGCTATATAGAAATATATATATATAAAATGATAAAATTATTTGTCAATTTTTTTTCTACATACTAATAACATAAATTAAAATTCGTTCTCGTCAATATTGTGCATTTGAGGGTCTAAAATATTTTTACTGATGTCACAAATTGCATAATAAATCAATTCGACGCCATGTTGTAAGAATACACCAACAACTAAATCCTAAAGAAAAAAAAAGTTAAATTTCGTAATTTTGTTGTTGTTGAAATTCTATAATTTATTATATTTGATGAAAGAAAAGACTTTTGTTACAACTATTGACTAAATCTAGCACAAGGCATTCCAAATTGTCTGTATATATGTATATTAGGCTGCTTTGTTATCGAGTCGATTCAGTATTTTGTCTACATTAGGAAGTGGGCAAACTCGAGGGCTGCATAATATTAGACAAAATATTTATTTCAAGTACTTATTAGAAAAAACAAGTAATTCACCTGTATCAAAGGTACAAATATTAATGAGATTTGTGCATTTGGCCAGAATCATTAAACCTACTTGTCCAAATTAGGGAGGAAGTTGGTTGTGCTGATTCTTAAAA
Organism: Lepeophtheirus nordmannii; assembly: GCA_963680855.1. Lineage (NCBI taxonomy): Eukaryota > Metazoa > Arthropoda > Copepoda > Siphonostomatoida > Caligidae > Lepeophtheirus > Lepeophtheirus nordmannii. The sequence goes on along the minus strand of OY804522.1, from coordinate 29,333,890 downwards.
CAGAGTGAAGATTTGAGTTTGTGATCCACTTTTTGGTTTTTTAATTTTGAGTAGAGAAAAAGTCGACTAACAAATGTAAGTTGATGCAAAGTTTTCGAGGTTTTTAAATTTACCATAGTAAAGAGATGTGTGAAATTCAATCAGTGATTTGTTTACAGTCATTCTGGTATAAAGTCAGTCTGTTTTTTCAAAATTGAGAACTGAACAAAATTTTTGCTCCTTATACTACTTGGCAAAAAGCTTAAGTTTCATTTGGAATGCTTTCACTTCCTGGAACGTATCATGAGAAAATACTCCCTACTTTGTCGTTTTGTGTTTAATTTATTTCTCTTTTGCAATATGTCAACAGCAAATGCAAAGTCACACACTCATTTCTCACTTTCCATTTCCCTTGAAAAATCACAAGAAATATTTGCGATATTGAAAACATAAGAATTTCTATTTTGATCTCCCACACTCTTTTTAGCACTCTTTCCATGCATAATCAGCGCATACTTGTGTGATAAAGCACTTTGATGAAATTTGTACTCATATCTTCCGAGAAATTATCGGTGTTTCAGTGCATGGGCTCTTATTGAATTCACTCCATGTTTCACTGGATCCATAACATGTTTGACTTGCAATGAAGACTTACAGAGGCTTTCTTGATGTTTGATGTAATGAAATAAAAACACATTTTTGCGGTGGAAAATCTTCACTGATTTGATCGTTGAGACGTTTCACGAGCCCAAAATGTTTCCCAAGGAGTTCAATGGCGTCATCTGCTGTAATACTTGCCAATTTATACAAACTTAGTTCTGACCTTATTAAGCAGCTTATGACACTATTGTACAAATCTTTTATAGGACTGTCTTTAAGGGACTCTATTGATAGCGATTCTTCATTAATATGGAAGTTTTCGTCTGATGTAAATGAGTAACTGAGCAGTACCCTGAAGATCATTACTATCATCCTATGCAATCGAGAACCAGTGAAAATCAGTACGTGCATTTACTAGTTGTTCTTGAAAAGTCACAACAAATACGACGAACAATAGTTCTCCTTGACTATCTTGATCTATCTTTTACTTTCGATTTAGCTTCAGGATACACAAAACTGACAGCATGAACCATACAATCTTTAATAAATCATGCTTCCGCTAATGGCTTGTTGTGTTTTGCAATTTTATTGGCTAATACAAAACTTGCCTTTGTCAGGCTCTTTGGTAAAGACGAAGTTTCGGTAAACACCATTTGCTGTTGCTTCAGTTGCTTTCTTTTGAATGTTATTTGATAAATTGCTTGGTTTGAAAGTGACGTTTCAAGTTATGTGGCTTCAACTCTAACGTCAGTGAAGAAATACTTATCTGTCCATTCCTTGTTGAATACATTCGATATCAATTTTTTGCTTTTTAGATTGTTTTAAACTGCTCATTATGGGTAAATCTATCCAATAGTTAAAAAACATGAGGGATCAATACTTAATTACACTTAATTGGTGTAATTAGTTATTTTTTTTATTGATGCTCAAACTATTCTAATAAATATAACAACAGAAAATAAAGTTAAATAAGTACCAAACTTTGCTACCTGATTTCACTAATGATAAAAATCTGGATAATCTCTGTAAAAAGTTAAATTTACTCCAGTGAATATTAAAATAAATTGTACTTTTTGTATTCCATAATTTATTCTTAACACATGTTACTAATGAAGTTTTTTTTTATTAGTAAGAGCTGTAGTAGAAAGCAGAAAAGGAATTGGATGAACTGAGGATTTCCTCTATCTTCAGGAGTTTTTCATTTTGAGGATTTTTTTCACAACATTTATCAGGAATTTCAAATTTATTAGGTGATATATAAATTTTATCAAACGTTTATATACGTTGCTTATGTATATTAGTGGAACGAATACCCATGTTTTTTTATGATTTTATAATCTTTTAATAATTTTTAACAGTATTTACAAAAAACTTTCGCAGATTGCACATAAAATAGTCGAGGGGCCGTAGTTTGTCCACCTCTGGTCTACACCGAAGGATTTTCTATTCTCTATTTAGCTAAAAACGTTACTAATAATTTAGGCGGATACAGTACTAAATTAAAATTTTTTTTTTGATTAAGAGTAGACACGAATGGTTATAAAAAAATATTGTTTCAAATAAAGGCCTATAATTAATAGAACCAATGTTGCCTTGAAATTTATCCACAGTGTAGATATAGCAAATTTAAACAAATAACTATTAAAAAAATTATACTCAAAATTTAAGGCAGTTTTTTAAGAAAAACTCAAGACACCAATTTTTCCCCCTCATAGACCTACCTTGCAGGTCTTACTCTATAAGAAAGTATCATTTATCAGCTTGCATCAATTTTTTTTTCTAAATGAGGACCTGATTGACCTGAATTTCAGACTTCTCAAGCAATTTGAAAGCAGCCAATTTTCGTTCAAAGAAGATCCTTTCTCGAACTTGAAATGGCATGAGAGGTCGTAAAAATAGCATTTGAAGACTAAAACTCTCCAATTATCTTGTATTCATCAATAAACAGAAGCTTATCAATAAAAAAATAGCAGAACTTTCATTTTATTGATACTCAACATAGCTACTTTTCCCTGAATACCTTTTTATTGTGTTCTTTGTATCAAATATATGAATATACTCACCGTTTACATTTTATTGCTACACAACACATAAATAATAAAGTACATAGTCCGTTATAAGGAAAGCTTGAAGGTATTCATAATGTCGATTTTAATTTATTTTAAAATAGTTTAAAATTGTAGTTTCCTTACCAAATATCTTCATTAAAAAAATTAGGTACAAAATTGAACCCATGAATATTAATTTACAAATTATAATTTAATCTAATTCATTCAAGTCTTATTATATTCAAACAATTCATGTTTTATAACACACATTTTTTTTTAGATGAGCTTCTTTATGAATAGGTTGAAATTCCTTCCATACGACAAACATAGTTTTTTTAAAGTCATATGTAAATATCTTAAGGTTTTATTCAAAAGATTAGTATGGAAAAATATTTGGGAAGTCACGGGGGCCATGACCTTCCACTTTTTTAGTATTTATAAGAAACGGTTTTTTATCTATGTACATGGACCATCCTATAAGTTATTTTCCAGTTTCAAAAATGATGTGTAGACCTAGAAGTGGACTGTTTTGAGTGGGCTGTTACTAAATGACATAAAATAACATCATGTTTAGTCGGAAATACAGGGATGCCACAAAGTTCTTGGACAAACAAAACACATACATCGAATGGATTGACATTTGACTATGTTTGTAGTTCAGAAACATGCAAAATACCTTGTAAGAAAATATATTAAAATGTGATGACAAAAACATAATTAGAGGTGGCACAAATAGGCGATCATACTTGAACTATAGAGAAATTCATTATGATTATATACGTATAATATAACACTTATTTGCCTCTTTAGTCATCTAAAATTTGGTCAATGTCTATCCTTCCAATTCTATCGGTCAGTCTTTAGAAGGTCTGTAGACACCAGTATGTTTTCTTAGTGGACAAAAAGGAATTTTTATCAAGATTTAGACAGGCTACTGCCAATAGGTGGAATCAGATACTTAGATTTAAATGGTAAAGTCGCATTGGGGGGGGGGGGTACTCATTCGTACGCATTAAACATATGAACCAATGAAATGCCTTCTGAAAATGAATGTCTAACTTGTGTCTAATAATATTTCAGTTTAAATACTTATCCTATGACCTCAAGTCAGTAATATATACCGTTCTTCAGAGGAATAAATGTCTTTTTTATACCCAGATAATCTCCTGGGGGCTGTGCTTTAGGAAAGCAGGAAAAACTTAACAGAGAGCTAGAATTAAAAATAATCATGACAATTACGAACCAAATAGGATCATCTCCTAGGGAGTTTAAAGTACCAAAAACTTAACTAATGTACCAATTATCATACTATCAGGACTGCTCTTCTGTTTAACAGAACAGTTGCTGAGCTGGAAGTTATTCTCCGAGATGAAACACTCTTGATTTTATCGAATATTCTTTGTCCTTGTCATACACAAATTGTAGAGAGGCAGTGTAAAATTACCAAATTACAAAAGTTAGAATAAGCATAATGGATATATTCGTTAAAGAGTTATTGCAAGAGAAATAATACCCACACTATTATGTGACATAATCAGATTATAAATATATGTAATTTATAAGTCAATATAGGTATTTTTATCTATATTAAAATAAAATAAATTAAGTTATATAATCGAATGTTTATCATGAAATTATAGGATTTAATGGCTATTGCATTATTTACTTCTATCCTGTCAAGATAGGTTCATACTTTTAAAGACTGAACCATAGCCTTGGAAGTATAGCATAATATAAGTGATTGGAAAGGCTTTCTAAATGTTACATACCTATATGTAGTTAGACTTGATTTCTCCACAATTAATGCATGAACACATCCCACTTAAATCACTTTGTAGCACCAGAAAACATGTTTGGTTGTTTGTTCTAACCAAATTTTAATATCTTTTTTGAGAAAGTTATCCCGTTTGTGGCATATTATTCACATTGTATATATAAATGATATTGATACATGTTGTTTTTTTTGCAAAGTTCAAACAATATTCAACTTTTGACACACATTTCGTACAATATAATTAATGGCATTATTGTTGTAGTATCTATTTTAGTATTTGTGGTTTTTTTAATATTAGCCTGCCCACTCAATGGAACACGTTGTGACGGAAGTAATTATCAATAAATAATTTTAAAATAGGAAATATTTGAGATACTTAATTAAACATAGAATTATGAATATTACTTAAATTGGCATTAAAGCGTCATTTCAAATGTTTAACATATCAGTCTAAATTCGTAAAAAAACATCTCGCATTTTGATGCATCCAGAATCAATCACCTCTAACAAAGCTTTAATTATTATGCCTGAAACTGCTTGTCCTTCTTTCGAGATACTTTTACAATTACAAACTTTTCAGAACCTTCAAGGTTCAGGTGCTATTCTCAACTCACTTACAAATGAATATATTAACACCTTTCCCCCTTTTTTACCTATACATCAATTTATTTGCCCCAACTAGTGTATACTAAAGGGCTAACACACAATGAAGGTACACAGCTAGGAAATGACTTTTAAACTGCAAAAGCTAGCAAGTAAGGGAAAAAAGAGATTTTCTCATTACGTATGTTCGCTAATATTTTAATATTGAATAAAACTATAATATATTTGAAAGTGATAAAGTTTGTAGGTTTTTTTAAAAAAAAAATATATATATTTTATGACTTGTAGTTGTCTGGATATAGGATTATGTGACTCTATAACTCTAGGATCTGGATGAAATGTATCTGAACATGAGAATATTCAAATAATAGGATTATTTGCGGACTCAAACCTTATAGATATTCGAGACTTTCACTTCTATATAGATTTGTTATAATAAATCACAAATTTTGATTGTATATTCCATGGTCTAAAAATTTTACAAAGAGAGAACAAGTTCTGTCAGTCAATTTTAAGAAACCCACACTCTTACTTATTTGATATCTCAATTTATCCTGATTTGTGGATAATGTAGCAAGCTCCAATGTACCAAATTAGTGACCTTTTTTCAATAACAATCATGCGTATTATGGCGATACTTATTTCGAAAAAAATGATTATTTCTTTGTGAGCGTTACAAAAATGACTTGTTTAGAAGTATCTGTGACCGACACTTTTAAATATCGATATCAACTTTTCAATAATTGATTTCAGAGGTTGCGTGATTATGCTATATTATCATTGTTATTTATTTCTAGAAAATAAACATATTTTAATTGGCCAATAGTATCATAGTCATAAATACCCTTTTCATCAAAAAGGGCTTAAGGAGAATTTATTAAACCTAACGAATCAAGTATACCTTCTTGTCATAGATTAAAAACGAAACAGTCCAATTTTTTAGCAATTGTTATGAAGCCAAAGGATCATCCAGGACCTATTACAAGTAGAATTGACACTCGAAAACATACCAAAGCTTATAAACATTTTATCTTATTCAAACAAAGTTTTCAATGCAATTAGATACTCTGAATTGTCATTATTCTATTTTTACTTGAAGGTATCGAGGGAATTATCAGATAGTGAGAGAGATAAAATTTTAGATAGATTGACAAAAGATATATCGGATTTGTGGAAGAGATCTAAAATTGAAAATTTGGAATATAGATTTGCTAAAATTAACATAAAATAACTTGTTAAGAAAGTATATTAAAATAAAAAATTATCTGATACTCTTTGGATTAAAAGCTTTAACCGATATTTTCAATGTTTTGCTAGATTTAGTAAAATACACTAATTAGAAGAATATACTAAAAAAAGAAGATCTTGATGATTAAAAATGTAACAAACAAAATTTCATCGACAAAATCCATTAAGTTGCTCAGTATTAAGACATAAAATTTTATATTGACCAGAAGACTTATAGTTGGTCTAAAAACATTCCCCCAAATTTCGCAAATTTCTAAAAAAAAAACTTCAACAATAAAAACTCATGGCTCTTGAGGTAGGTATGGCCAACGTCTAAAATCAAAGTATCTGGTATATTTAATTAGATTAGACCACGGATAATGGGAATAATATCATTTTGTATGTTTTTCAAGAAAAAGGCTTACTTTGAAGAGGGCTAATAGTCTCCTTTACAGATCAGAAAATAGCAGAAAAGAAGAATATTGCTAGAATAAACATATGCAAAATCCTTGATTGATTATATTTTTAGGCTATACTATTTGCTTAGACCTAAAGCAATTCTATTTATGTCAAACCATCTGGACGAGGGATCAAAAATTTGTGTATTTAGTGCATAATATTTCTTTAAATCTGACAATCAATCGTATTAAAGTTTCTATTATTGGACTATTTTAATGATTGGTAACCTTAATCATCGGAGCCTAGAATAAGTTAATCAAAAAATGTATTTAATAAAGATGAAAGATCATTACAAAAGCACTCAATTTCGAGGTAGAAAAGTTATAACTTTTTTTTATTCCTTTTTGAAGGAAAGATTTAGAGATATAATGAATATGCACGTAGGATTAAGCAAGAATATAAACACCTGGTTAGGGCATTAAAATCCCAATACATATATCCTTAACAGCGAGCATTTAATACCATATCAACCCTTATCTCAAAGGATATATACATGATTAAAAAATCATATATCTCTTGGCTATTTAAATTTTGATAAATGAGCATGTACACAAACAAAAATGTTTCGAATGGTAGTAATAAAAAATTTATTTACAACATAATTGCCAGATATACATTTACAGACACTCCTCTGGTGACGGGAAAAGTAAATACATATATGACATTATCTTAAAATATGATTAAAAATACATAATTATTGTATTCGCCAAAAATTTAAATATATTTATAGAACAAATATAATCAAAGATTAAAAACATTATTTCATTTTTGAAAAACCACAAATACATAGTGAATATACAATGAATTAAAACTTATTTCATCCAACAAACCTTGTTATTATTGTCAAAGAGTGAGTATTCAATAAGGTTTTACTATATGGGAATGATAAAAGCCATGTATTTAATGACCATGAACAAAAAGTGTTCAAAGCTTACAAATTATAAAGACACAATTCATTAATTGCTTAAAATTCCTAATCCCTGGAATACATTTGACTCATTTTTGGCTTTTGCTTTGGCTGTTATACTTGAAACATCCTTCAATAGTAGAGATAATAAGTCCAGTAAAGAATATTGAAGATAAAAAAATTTAGAGGAAAAAGGATCCGACAGGATTCGTCAATTTTAACTCCAATGCGTGCTGACGAATATCCCTTATTTGTTCGTTCATTAGAAAGGTTTTTTTCGAAGATAATGTTCCGATTGGAGGCTATTGTTGAAGGGGGGTGAATGTTGGATGTTTGCTCAGACTGATTTTCACCATTTGTCTGTAATAAAGAAGTAACATAAATGTAATACTAATATAAACGGTGATGAGGTTGTGTAAATTCTTTATTTATTTAAAGTTCCGCACCTTGACCGGTGCATAAGTAACACACATAAAATCAATCTACATACACACGTGCATATCCCTGCATATTATGATTAATATTCTTATTTTTTTATTTAAACTGTCGAATCATTTTTCAAGAACATCATTTAGAAGAGAAAACTAATGCGTGATAAAAGCTATTTTAAAATTTCAATAAAAATACATCCATTTATTTCTATTTATCTACAATATTGTACATATACCTAATAGATTTCTCATATCCACTTTCACTCAAACAAAAAGATCCCATCCTTAAACAAAAGAAAAAGTTCTACATTTTGTTCTCAAAGATATGTATTGATTGTTTCATTCAAAAGTGTTGTGGATAAAAGATTTGGAAGCTAAAATTTACCCAAAAACAAAAGATAATGTTGTTTGATACTTTTAAAAGAAAATTGAGGAGACATTTTCATCATACAAGTCCCTGGGTATATCATACAAGGACGTACATAATATATGCATAAATAACTGTTACATCATGGAAGTAATTTTTATTTCATTAAACATACGTAAATAACATTTTTTAGTTAGGCATTGAGCAAGTATTGAGTAACAAATTAGTATTCACTACCTTGTTGTGGTTATAAATTCTCTTATTGATTATTCCTACTACAAGTAATTCCTGCTGGGAATCCCTCTTATTCGGCAACTAAAAGTTATTTTTTGGAAATAATATGTGTGCTCTTACATTGCCTCAAAACGCAGTTTCTTGCACTTTTTTCCCCTCCATTTAGTTATTATTATTATCTTTATGAATTTCTTCATATCAAATACCTTCAGTGAACAGGAATGTGAGTTGAGCTCATAACCGTAGAGTTCATATTCTTGTTTACTTTCTGAGGTTGTACTGTACTTAGATTAAGAAAAAACCAATGACTTTTCTTTAATTTTACAACAACATGTGACTGTGTTGGAGTATCTGATGTTGGTGCAGCATATCTCCAATTATGCATGGATCAATGGAGCATTTGACTTAATCATTGAAAAGAGTAAAGTGTGATTCGTGAAAGATCCAAAAGCCAAAATATATAGACTCAGAATATATATATCAATTCGATTTCAACAATCTATTTTATGGCAAACTAGACATTAATTAATTGATAATAGAAGATTGAAGGTGAAAAGATAAAAGAAAGTTACTGTTCAGCATTGTATTAGCTGTATTAATTTATTTACAATGCAATAATCTCTTTCTTTTGATCTTTTATCTAGACATCGGATACGATGGGATTAATGCAAGTAAGGGTTGAAAAGGAAGGATAATAAAATAGATAGAAAATGATCTAAAAAAAAACCCCCACATTGAACTGTCTACGTGCTGTTTAGCAATGAACTACCACTCAGGATTTTATTCACAATTATTGATGGTTAAATAAGTGGTCCACATTGCTTTACAGAAGTCAATGGGAAGCAATAACACAATGTTGAAATGAAATCTATACTTGAGTTTAAAATAATTGCAGTTCCTCTTCAACAAGTTGATTGTATACTCTCTGTGCTCTGATCAAAACTACCTTTATATTAGTCATAGAGCCACTTTTTCAGCTATAGTTTCACAAAACTTACTCTCACGTAATCTCAGAGGACTGAATTGTGTAAGAGGGATGCCAACTGTAAATAGAATACTGAGATTATATGTTTCAACGGAAGAACCAAGTAAAATCCTTGTTACATTGACAGACATTGTTATTAAATATAATCCTTACATACAGAATGAATTAAATGACATCTTTCAGATCGTTAAATTCATTAGGAATTAAAGCATGCATGTGTTGTGAAGCCTGTTATCAAGAGGAATGCTTGATTTACTTATTAAAAGAGTATTCTTCCTGCAATGGTAAATGATGATAAACCTTAAATCAGATAGTTCAGATAGAAAAATACTATGAAATGTCACATATGTGATCAAAGTTCTTCAACAATTCAAAATTTATGCTACCCAAGACTTAATTGAGTTGGAAAAGGATGCAACAGAACTTCTTATAACCATGCCTTTCATAGATGAGGATATTGAAAGTAATATTAAGTTAAGGAAATGTATTAATTTCCAATATATCATCTTCAACTCAAGCAGTTAAACATAGCAACAACAGATGGCGTTATACGCAACATATCATCTTAGAGGAAACTAATTACAATAATTGATATAAAAAATATTCTTTATGTTTGATAGGTGGTGTAAGTCGGTACTTTATTCTGAGAAAGAATCTATCATTATAATGTATTATTTTATTTTTATACTTATAAACATAGAGAAAAGTGGAATGGAAGTCATCCTATTCCACTTTTTCACAAGAGACTGGAGTTGAAAGACCTTTTGGTGAGGTTCAAATAATATTGAATTTTACAAATGCTCCACAATGAAACATCACCAACTGTGAATTGGTTTGGTTATCCTCACAAAAGAAATTAATTAATTATTTGAAAAAAAATAATAATACACTCATGTATTGGGGTTAGTTACCTACTAATGACCATATATACATAATTTAATGTCTAATTAAAGATTAAAAAAAGCATTAAAAAGTTATGCATATGACAACAAAAAATTTCATGATCACACAACAGGACTTGTAAGTACGTAAAAAAATATTTACAATCATGCAAAACGCACCTGTGGAAATTCATTTTTTTCTAGGTTTTGTAGATCAAATCCATCAAATGCCGTGCTCACAGAATAATTTATCTTTGTTCGTCTCCATAAATAGTTAATGACTGTAAATTCGATCAACGCTGCAAATATAAAAGCTGTGCATGCACCCATCCAAACATCTATGGCCTGAAAGAAAAAATACATACAAAGTATGTACATATATTCATTGTATTGTGTCGTGGCACTAAAATAATATGGAAGCATAAAATGAAAAATAGATAGGGCCCACCCGTGCTCACAGTCAATTTAATAGTTTGAAAACAAGATATTCTTTAAATTTTATATGTAGTACTTTGATTCTAAAAAAGGAGAAATTATGATTCATAAAATAATTATTTAATAATATATGATACTTCAGAATATTCTTTAATTAATTATTATTGTCACTTGAGGACGGGTGTGTGGTGAAGGCATTCACTCTCCTCCCCTCCTTCCTGATAGAATAAGTTTTTTGTAGTTTTAAAAACATATTGTTAGAAAGACAAAATTCAATTCGTAAATTCAAGATTGAAACTCGTTCTGTTTAAAAACAAAAACATATCTTTCTATAAAAACAGAAAAAGAATGAAGTGAAAATGAAATTCTGTTAAAAAAACAAAAACAAAAAAACAAGACTTTAAAGATTTCCTTTATATTCTTTATCTAACTTTTTTTTACTATATACACATACATATATTTTCCATCCAACAAAGAAATTGGATGTACATAGGTTATTGACAGGGATGAGGTTTCAGCAATTACTGTCTGGTACTTTTGTTATTTTATATGCTGATACTTGTTGAGAATATTAAATAGTACTCCATAACTGATGGAAACTGAGAAGTCTTAATGAAAATTGATTATTATCAATGTAATATTCTAGATGTTTTTTTTCTTCTTTTGACCTTTCAAAATTTGATAGTTATCTGAAGAATGGTTAATGAAAATTACACAAAATTTAAGAAGACAAAAAAAAAAAATTTAACTACTTCTAATGCAAATTATTATTGGTATGCTTTGTTTGTAGATTTTGCAATTAATTTTAAATGTTCTTAATGTGGAGTCAAAATCCCCCAAGTAATTTCTCATTTATGCTAATTGGGGAAAATATTTTTTTTTAATTTGCATTTGTTGTTTTTGTTGAAGATAATTAATAATAATATTTATTAATATAATAATCCTTGTTTATTTATAAAAGTAAAAAAAAATTCATTCATTTAAAAATAACATATTTTTAATTTTGAAGAGCATTTAATTTGGAACACTTCACTTCTAAGTCAATTATATTTCCCGAATATGTAACTCAACAAAGCATTACAACTAGTAAAATTGTATTCAAGCAAACTATACCTAAAACCTTGCTAGAAAATAGGTTAATATTTGAAATTCGATTTTGAAGTGAAGTGCTCTAAATTGGATGCTGTTTGGAATTAAAGTATTCTGTTTTCTAAATCTATTTAAGAGGACATAAAGAATTACAAATTTAGATTGATCAAATCAACATAAAATTTGAAAAAAAAAAAATTTTAACGGACAAAATCTTCTGACTTTTTATAGAAAGTTTCTAAAATATTGTTTTTATTTTAAATAAAGAAAACAATAGCCTGATGTCTTAGAAATTATGTTCAGAAACGTCTTTTTAACTATTGCACTACTCTCATCATTGAAAAAAAATTAAATATCAGTATAAATTCTAAATTGTGTAATCATGTTTGTAAGGAAAGTCGAAATATTTTAGGGGCTCCGTAGTTCCTACACGATTATACATGTATTGTCGAAACATATCATCATTTATCATATTATGAAAAGAATAAACGACAAAACATTCATAATTTTATTAGATTCATATACATGTACATATGTTCACAATTTTAATAAAAGAAATGACGTCTGATCGTAATTTATGAGTTATGTATTGATTTTGATTTTGAAGCCAAAGTCAAAGAAACTTCATTCTTATTTGTTGAGGTTGATCAATTATAAATCGCAAGCAACTAAAAAAAAAATATTTAATAAACATGGGGCTTTCACTTTATGAGGTGAGTCGAAAAAATTACGACTCAAGAAATGTCCGTTCTATGTACAATATTAATTTTATTAAATAATTATATATTTATTGTTCAGACCCTTGATGATAAATTTTCAATTGAGTGAACCCTTAGGAGCTATTGAGAGTGATGAAATAATTGGGCCTCTGGGAAATCCAATAGGTGCTTCATAAAATAAAAAATAAAAAATAGTAATAACACCTCTGAGACTTATTTATAGATAGCAGATAAATTTATAGCAGCAGGGACCTAGAACTTTTACCTAGCAGCATGGACTCATATTTATAGGAGGAGATGATTGATTTAGCCATAGGAAACTCTGACCTACAAAAATAGTGATATCTCACATTATGAGCTTTATTCTGATCAAAAAGTTGTTTGTACATCACAATGATAATGAATCAAGTGGGAAAACTAAAACCAATGTCGTTACTAACATTCAAAATGTAAATACTTATATTCACAAAATGTTGTTCAAACTCAGCAAATTAAGAGTTTTACCTTTGACAAATTTAAATGTAAATTAATATACATAACTGTCTTTTCAACGACTAGTTAGAAATGTGAAACTTCAACATAAAACTCATGATGGAAGTAGTATATGTTACTTCTGAAAATGGAAATTGTCTATCAAATGAACTAAGATAAAATAAATATTTTGGAAAACTATAACAAAATGCAAATTTTCATAAATAAAGTATATGTACACAATAAATACAAATATCATATAAACAACTTTGGAACGAATATTTGCAAAAATGAATGAACCAATCGTTATGAAAGTTAATTGCTATGAAATATATACTATGAAATAGCTTTACAAAAGTAAACAAAATTTTTAACTCTTGTTTTCAATAACAAATTTGAAAAAAAAAAGCAAAATATAATTTGTGATATTTACATCAGTTTTTAGAACTATTATTTCATCAAATTACAATTATTTTTTAGTTAAAAATAAATATTGTTTGTACTTTGATAAAATACTTTATCTTAATGACTTCTTTAAAATGTCGAATAGCATTGTCAGAGTCAAATTAAATTGCTTAGGGTGAAATTGTTTATCCAACTTTTCTATATATTTACTCACAGAAGAAACATTTATTTAATAGCACTACCTAGTTTTTATTTGATTTTTTTAAAGTCATAGTTGACTAAAGGCATAACATACATCATTTTAAATTTTATTACTTTTTCAATTTTATTTAATGTTATTATTGTGAAATATATGTTCACATAATTTATTCTTTTGTCAAGTGAAATAAAAGTGTAAAAACACTATGTACATACATTTGCAACAAAATGATTATTTTTTTCCAAGAAATGAAAATATTTATGCAGCTATGTGGGCAGAAAGCGTATATATGTATACGTATAAATTTTGTGCATTTTATATTAAAGGTTTATTATTATTATTATTATTGTTGTTATTTTAATATTGTACCATTTTTATTTTACTTTACAGCAAAAACATTCTAAAATAATAATAACAATGAAATATTGAAATATACATATATCTCCTTTTAGAGGCTTATTTTGAAAATATGCGTCAGTTTTTACAAGAGGGCAAGCATTTGTATTTCCGAAACAGCGAATTCCTTTGAGATTACGAGCATTCACAAGGAGAAAACACATAGATATGCACTCCATTTTTGAAATTTCTTCTCTGTTGGTAGCATGCATCAAACGACAATCTTTTTTTTTTGAACATTTTGCTCAATAACCCATAGCAGCTTTCATAAAAACCCATTCTATCAGACAAACACCCTCTGGATAATAATCATTCAAGAGGTGAGTGAACATTTCAACTTCAGATTTACTAAAGGTGCATTTATTTTGTTTTTTTGTAAATTTCGTAAAGATCGTAAAGAGAGTTGCCCTTATGTGGTGGAACAGTTTTTTTTTAAAGTCCATGAAAAAGGGTCTTGTATTTCACATAATTTTAAAATTAAGAAACTTGAATTTGAAGTTGCCTTTTTTTTGATAATATATCCTGTGTGGGGGATATCCTACTCGATATGATTCGTCTAATTAATCTCCTGGGGACTGACACAAGCGTCAATAATCGAGGAGTATATGGATCATATATGGATCAGATTGAATAATCTCCAAAGTTTTAAAGACATAACTTAGAAGCTTAGGAGGTGTTATGAACGGTCTTCATTATGTAGTTTTTCATTACAGTTTATCCAATGTTATATTTTAAGCATTTGTGCAGTTCTAGTAATTGAAAAACAATCGGAAAAGTCGAGCTCCAGGAGCAAAACAATTTGTCCAGAATTTGGTAGCAAAACTCTTTACTTTGCTCAACAATGTTTGTTTTATTAGAAATACATTTAAGCATATTTTGATATAGAGCAAATAAATTTTTAATAACGCATCCCAAGCTAGGGGCAAGTTTAGCCCATAGGATGTATCTTTGACACATTTACATTTCTGATTGCAACTGGTACAATATAATGAAAAAATTAATTTCTGTTTTTTACTTACGAATTAAATTAAAACATGAATATGATTCTAATTGAACTAACGTAAAAAAGAGCTGGACTACATAAATATTTTTTGAATATTATTCGAATATTTTTGTACCGATATGTAACTTTAGTTCATCTATGTATTTGACAGAGTGACGTTAGGGATAAGATAGTTTATAACTATGAAATTTTCATCCAACATATTTGGTTCACTGAGCGTGGGGTGTTAGAAATTCGTTTAGACATTTCAGAATTGTGATTAAGCTCCCTCCTAATTTCAATCATCATAATCGGAGTACGTTATAAGAGAGCCTTTGAGGTTCGACTGTATATTTCGTATTATAATGATGTAATAGGAGAAAGTTCAAAACTTACCTTCACATATGAAACTTGAGGGGTTTCAGCATTAAGACCTGAAATATAAAAATACGTATGAGTATAGCTTTAGATGAATCAATGCAAAAATGAAGAGAGAGAGAGAGTGGTATTTTGGTAATCATACAGCTCCTTAATTAGATTTCAAATTGTCTCTGAAGTCGATCAAAATGTTAATGTGTGTTCAATCGCAACTATGAAACAAATTAGGATCCAGCCCCAAAATACCACTAGAAGTTTCCCTTCCTTTCAAATGTATAAATAATTTTGTACAAAAGAACTGTAAGTATCCTACCAGCTGACTTGCTTGAAACAGTCAACAAGGTTGTGACTCCCAGAGTCGTTCTCCCTGGAACTGAGTCCACATCCATCCAAAAGGAAACCCAGGATATAACGACTATTAATATAGTTGGAACATAGGACTGAACCATATGGAATCCTAATGAGCGTGATAAGTGAAACTTGGCCACCAAGCAACTGTAGTTACCTATTTAAATATATGTATGTATATATTGATTAGGTAAAAGTGGGTCTTCTAACATTTTCTATCAAATCCTTCAAAAGGCAATATTATTTATCATTTTAAAGGCAATTAATTAATCAAATGGAAATGTGCAAATACTCACGTACGTACAACTTTATTAATATGTCGGATAAATACATATATTTGGGAATTGTATAACTACATACACTTAGATGTAATTACATAAAATACAAAACATTTTGTTACAGCATGAATGTAAGAACGATTGCTTTCAAAAATATCTACTTAAAAAGAAGTAAATAGTCGCCATTCATTTAAAGAGAAAAAAAGTTTTTGAAGGACACAACGTGATCCTGACTAAGTATCAATTTTTTATATATATATTTTTTTTCTTTTTTGAACAACAAAAACAAAAAAGAAGGAGAAGAAAGAGTGTTGTTGTTAAAGGTATTTACATGGAAAACCCAATAATTATTCCAGTACATAAAAAAAAAAAAAAAAAAAAAAAAACTAGGAAAAAGCAAGTAGTAAATTAAATGTAGATATACATACATAAAACTTTCCCCTTAAATTGCATGAATTTCAATCATGTTTTTCTCTTCCATGTACTTCATAGAAATTGGTTGAAAAACATTCGATGAAGCATTCAAGTCACGTGTTTAATTTAAGACCACAACATGGTAGTCATTAGTCTCTTAAGTCTACGTATCATAAAAGGAAAAGGACTCTAAGAAAAACAAAACAAAAAAACCTGACGACACAAACCCTCAAATAATGAATATTGAAATTTAATCCCTTCCTTGCATCTTTGCTATTTTTTGTCTATGAAAATTACAAAAAAAAACTTATAGCATATTGAATTTTATATATATTTCTTGGAAACTTATTTTTTAAATATAATTTGTCTTATAATTAACTAGCAATGGACCCAAAAAGTATGTTAACTGTATAAAAAGTTTTGGTAATTTATGTAATCCTTAGATTTTCATTGGTGTCTACAAATCATTCACATTTTAGAAATTCATTTGTATCCATATTTGCATCTACACTTTTACATATATTTACATACATTCAAGGAGTTGATTTTGTCTGTGAGAATCATACACCCAATGACCAGGGCACACAAAATGAATGCAGAAGAAAAATTGACTTAATTGGGGACTTTTGATTAAATAACTACTTCTGACCTTCAAAAAGAGTATTAAATGTACATTTTTGTAATCTTTTAGTTTATCGGGTTTTTTTTTTCTTGTGATCGTGTCGTTTTATTCTCTGGGTTTTTTGTCGACCCTGGATATTTATCCTGATATCAAGAATAACTGAACAAA
Organism: Lepeophtheirus nordmannii; assembly: GCA_963680855.1. Classification (NCBI taxonomy): domain Eukaryota; kingdom Metazoa; phylum Arthropoda; class Copepoda; order Siphonostomatoida; family Caligidae; genus Lepeophtheirus; species Lepeophtheirus nordmannii. The sequence goes on along the minus strand of OY804522.1, from coordinate 29,316,491 downwards.
AAATACATTTGTTTTTTAAATATAAACTATGAAATAAACTGTTTCAAATTAAATAATAATAAATGTACTTTTGTTTATTTGATTTTTGCCTTAATGTAAAAAACCGTCTACATACCTTTGAGTTGTTAGGTTATGTACCTACATATGTACTCAAAACATGCCTGCAAGTAACGTTCCTCCTGTCAAATCCCATTACGTCTACAAATATAATAGATTTGTAGATCTATTCATATGAAGTTTCTTTAGAAAATGTACATATGTTTTTTTATTGTTGTAAGAATATTATTCTTAGAGTGATATAATTGGTAGTGGCGAACAAAGCACCCACATAAAAGGATAGAAGCCATTCCTTGTTTTTGTACAATAGATAGAATCCCAAAGTGGGGAATCTACATACATACAAATTTCCCACACAAAAGAATCTTGATATTTTCTTCATTATGTATGTATACCTACCAGAAATACATGCTATCATGTGCCTAATACATATTACATATGGCAGAAGGGTCTTTAAACTAACAAAATAAGCAATTTTCAATGAGAAAATGAGTTTCCTTCTGAATCCAATTAGATTATGAAGATATGTGTTTCTTTATGCACACAAACACACATTGTCAAAAATGTAGCCCAAATAAAAATATTATATAATTAATTTTTTCATGTTTACTCTTCCCTTCCTTTAGAGGGAAGGGCAGCACAATTTTGCCAAAAATCCTCACTCCAAATTAAAATCTCCTCCCCTTAAAACTTTTCTTTGTTTAATACTGACTTTTTTATTTAATGATTCATTATATTTCTACATGGGATTGCTCCGTGTATCAAAATGGAGTATGTTTGTGTCAATGTTTCAGCATGGAACAAGGAGGTCGAGGGACCAAGTTTCTTTCTCCCCCACGTTTTGATTTTTAAGTGCGTCCATGAGGCTCAAACTCATTTTTGAACAACAAGAAATTTAACCATAATTTAAAAAAAACCTTTTTTAAAAATTACATAGAAAGGTTTTTAGTTTGAGAACTTGAGAAAATTGATTTTAAGACGATAACAATCCAAATCTAATTTTGAAATGAAAATGAAATACATACAAGAAAGGAACATTTTTTAAAGTTATTAAAAATGTAATACTCTTTTTAATATCCATTACTATGTAATTTGATATAGAAATATATAATCATTAATACTATGTACATTTAAAGGTACAACCATTCGTCCATTAATCTAAGTGCGTCTGAACCATTATTTGTTTATTGTTTTTCTTTAAAAAAAGTATCATACTTTTTAATTCTCTGCTATCATGTATGTACAAGCACCATTAATGCTATGATTAATGAAGCACATACGTCTAAATACTATCAAATTAAGAGTTAATTAATTATGCATTTATATACATAGTTATATTAATACATATAAAAAAAGATAATTAAATAATAAAAGGTATTACATTAATTATTCAAGTCAACAAAAGAAATTTTAGACTTGATACTTTATTCATATAATACTGGATGCGTTCATTCCTTAACAGAAATTGTTTTTTTTTTGTTTTCATATAGTTGCAGTTACTTTAGATAGCTTTTAGGAATGAAGAAGTACACCTAAAAGATAAACTTAATTTCTCCACAATGTAATATAAATTGCAGTTACTCAAATTACTGCAAGTGTCAGGTAGATAATATTAAATGTCTATTTGCTAAAAACCTTTTCAGAAAAAGTAAAGCTTCATAGATTAACATTACTTATTGATTCAGGAGTATCGTCTGAAACAGTGCTTTTCAATCGTTTTGATTTGTATCCCCACCTCCTCAGATCCTCCTCATTCTCGTAAAGAAAATTTTCAAGTTTTTTTTTATTTTTAAGTAATGAAAATATGTAGTCGTTTTTTTTTAAAAAAAAAACGAAGTTTGCCCCAAAAAAATATACTCACTAAATTCTTTTTCCATAGTTAGAGTAACAACTATTTTGGAAATCATTAATAAAAACAATCTGGTTAAGAGCTGTACCTATGAGTGATGACTCTTCACAATTATCCGTTTTAACTTGCTCTACGGTAAATTGAGGCATTTTTAAGTCAGAGCTGAGATCCACTGGATTGTCCGAGTTCCATATAAGTAAAAGCTCCCTGGTTGTTTTAGAGACTGCAAAATAATAATATTAAATAGATTAGCTAATTTGTTTTGTATTAGAGCTTTAAAAATACAAGGAAATCAAAAATAAAGGATCTGACTTTTTTAAGTGCATATTCTATTCAATATATAAAATAGAATTAATAAAAACTATCAAACTTATTCTATCACAAATTGTATCTGTTTGCATTTTTATTGTATTTCTCATCATTTCTTCCCTCAAAAATTGAAAGAAAAAAGTCTCAAAGTCATCCTTTAGTGAACGAATTGTGTCACATTGTCCTCAATTGTTGTACTATTCTTTATTTAATAGTAGGGATATTTAGCCCGTAAAACTTGGTTTTCAGAAGATTATGCAGTCTCTGAGGTGAGTGACAATGTTCTATAGGTATGCATCCTTTATTTCAACTTTAATATCTAAATGCATGGAAAGTATCGTTTTTATCATGACATCAAAACAATAGAATGAAGTTTATTAAATGCACACAACAACATATTTTCTACTTCAATGAATCCAGTCAAGGGAAAGCCTTTTTTTAAAGACTTTACTCAATGTAATTTTCTTTCCTTCCTTACTTTACAAATTATAAACGGGGATTATAATTGGTTTGTCATTTACAGAAGAGCACTTGATTATAGCTTGTCTTGCTCAGTACTTTGATTTATATGTTTTCAAATTTATTGAGGCAAAAATCGTTTGAGAATTTGTGCTGTAATTTGTTTTATAAAAAAGGAAATAAATAAGTACAAATGTAAATTGGTAATTAATATTGAATTAGCCCCTAAAACAATTTAATACTGCTACTGCATTTAACAAGCCAGAAGCAAATACTTTTTTGCACATTAAAAACCAGTTGTTTGTGCTTTAAATGAGCTTCTTTTGATAAAAAAAACAATTTAAAAACTCAAGGCGTTATTTTTCTACAAACCAAACTTTTAAAGAAGGATGTGTTGGTTTTTTTTTTTTTTTTTTGGAAATTTACATTATATTTTCTCATGATTGGGGGATTCCTTATGAAATATAAGCCCACACCTGGAATGAACATTACATTTTACAAATAATATGTAGCCTTTCATGTGGTTTATCGATTTTTTTTCCTCTTCAAAATTTGACTTAAACTTCTAAAAAGTTTCCAAATATTCCAATTCTAAATTTTGAAAACCAGATTTGACTTTTTTTTAAAAAAAAGACTAATTACAGATTAATTTGTGATCAGCTTGCCAATTCCTACAAGAATTAAATATGGGAAACCCAAAATTATTATTTTTTTCTTGAGTTATAATTAAGTTGATCATTTTTTCCCCTTTGTCAGACATTTAGTTTTTTTAAAGTTACAGTACATTCGTATAATCAATTCAGCAGTTATTTTGATTACGAGACTTAAATTTAAGAAAAAATGATGATGCTGCATATGGAATGAATACTAATGATTAAATTAGTAATCTGTTGTGATAATATTTTGGAGACAGCAAAAAAAAAAGTATTTGGGTGTTTTAATACGTATTTGTCACATAAAAATTGTGTTTCTTATTTTAAAATTCTACTCGTTTAACATCTGGCATTTTATTTCATTTGGTATATTCAAGCGTATAACATCCATGTAGTTTTATTACATCACATTTATAATCTAAATAATGATAACATACATTCCACAGAAATCCATGTTATTTTAAGCATAATATGTAGATTATAAATATGTATTCCGATTATAAGTATTATAAGTATATAAAATCATTTATGGAGTTGAAGCTGATAAAAGTTGGCATACTCACTAAAATTATGAGTATATTTAATATTAGTTAGTTTATTCAAATTTTGGCTGTTTGTATCAGGTATAGGCCTTAAAAAAACCCATATCCGGCGTTTTGTACTTACTACTTGAAGTTAGTTTCACTGATATAATACTATAAATTACATAACAAACTGCAATTGACTGAATTTCTAATAGAATCTTAAGGAAACTTCATTTAATAGTATTAAAAAACAACTTCATTATTAAATCGGGGCAATTATAAAATTTGGCTGTTTATACCTCCTTAAAGTTGACCAACCATTATCCAGAATGATAATGTCACAGGCAAACGCTCTTTGGGGGATTGGTAATGAAAGGATTCTTTGCTTATCGAAGTATATTTTAAATATATATATACAGGGTGTGTGGATTAAATACGGTGCTAATGAACTCTCTCGTAAAAAAGGCCTGCAGGACACAATTTTAAAGATAGGTTTATTATATTTGAGCTTTCTACAACTCTCACAACCTCAAAAAAATATACACCGAAATTGCGTCGGCTTTAATCCACGCACCCTGTATATATATACATATATATATAGATATCACCAGTGCCGAACCACAGTTTCTTCAATTTTTTATCAATCAATGACATCAGATGTTGGAGGGGGGGGGGGGTTTGTGAATTTTTATCTAGACAATAATAACATTCATGTTTAATTAGAAAGGACATCCTCTTTTATTATGCATGTATGTATTTATCTATTGTGAGTTAATTTTAAGTTCAATAATGATTTTATCTTTGGAATCCCAGCTATTAGGTAGTATTAGTGATGTAGTTTGATACTTTAAACCCTGGCTTTGTTAAATTTATCATCGTCACTAAAAAGTAATTTTCTGATTTAATATATAGTTTTTATCATATAGTTCATAACGTTATTCAATATGAAAAAATTTATAAATCTGATAGATAAAGAACTCAATTGAATTTGAGCCCCTCATTCTAAATATTTTTCTTTATCAGTTTCAGATTTAAAAAAAAAGGATGACAAAGTGATTGTCAGTTTAAGCTTTTTTTATATATTCAAAGCTTTTTAAAGCGTTTAGTGTTGAAGATAGAGATAAAATGTATGAAAATATTTCAAAGCCTATAGTATAAAAATTCATAAACCATTTTTTATTATACCTTTATGATGTAACTTGAATAATTTTGGTTTGAATAGTAAAATGGATGGGTTTTTTTTTCCAGAAGTTCATAGCTTCAAGGAGAATAGATCAATAAAGTGTAAAAATATTTCATTTAATAGTATAAAGTTTAATTTAAAATAAAGACCCTGTTCAAAAACACCCATCAATTTGTCAACTTGAGATAAAGCCTTCACAATATTTCAAGAAGAGTATTGTGTGAAGAAAAGAAGGGGAGAAAAAACCCATACAATTTCAAAGTAAATTCTTCTTATAAGTGGAGTCTGGGATTGGTATTCCCATGAATATGATTAAACAAAATCCATATACTTCTATGGTTGGACACCACACAAATGCATACCTCTTGATGGTAAAATCTGGGACCAGCTTTTGGCAATGGTGAAGTTTACATTTATAGACCCCTTACTGCTGAATAGTTGGAAACAAAGAGACTGAGTGGGAACAAGTATATATACTCGTAGGAAAATTTTAAAATTATATAACTTACATCAGCATATTAATACGAGCAGCCTATAAATTATAAGAATAAGAAATTAATATTAAATATATGGATTCTCTCATGACCACAATGCCTAGAAAGACGACTAGAATATATTGAGTATATTAAAAATAGATATGGAAATATTTTTTGTAAGCAGGATCAGAGAATTGATTAATATAAATATGCATAGATGCCACGAGAACTGTGAAAGATGTGATCCACCCAAATTAATTAATTCATAACTTGTTTAGAAGGGCAAAGAGGGACTTAGACACTTATTAGGAGATGGCGAGGAGTGTATACGAGAATGCGATAAAATTGCAATTGAAGAGACTCGGCAAAAAAGACAATCAGATCAGAGGTTTAAAAATTTGGAATTTCAACTCCAAGGTACTTAATCCCACTTTTAAAAAGACACTTTTCCTTGGACCCATCTACTAACTCTCCTCAAGCACAATTTTTGTATAAATCTTCTGAAAAACTATGATTAATGCTTTAAATCCTAAGCTTTGCCAGTATGTAAAAAACAAAAGCGGAAATTGACCTGTTAACCCAGACAATTTAATGAATGTTTGGGAGGAGAGCAAGGTCAGTTGTCATTACGTTTTACCATATCAGCTATTCTCTTACCCTTCTACAGGGTCTTTGAAAGGAAATAAACACAAATTCATACCTAACAGAAGATTATATTATATAAAGGATTCTAAATTCCCTCAATTAGACATTATATTGATTAATTATTATTTATAGACCGCGGGTATTATTTCATTACATGTGGTTAGTGCTACATATTCTTCCCTCAAGAATTAACGAATAATGATGGCATATTTGTAAAATAAAAATTATATACAGATTGCCAACGACTAAAAACATCACAAGTGAAAAAATGCATAGGATTTACAGCTCTAACTATAATTATCGGATGAAAGGAACTTAAACCTATTTATAAACAGACTCTAAATTTAAAAATATAAAATCTTGGCAGATGATCAAATTTTATTAAGCATTTATTTTGTATAGCGCTTTTCATTAAACATTAATAATCAACATTAAAATAACTATTAATGGACATTCACCATTAAGAAAAGAATTCTCCGCCTCATTTATTATTATGCCCCATGATGTTCTTTTATGGAACTTTAATTATGTATAATGAAAGTAACTCTACATAAAGTCAACAATGTTTATATATGTATGAATATATGTATATATGCTTTTGATGTTCATCAAGACATGTTTTATATATGTTGTGTACATACAAGTTACAACATCTACAATGGAGATAGTACAAGATACAATTTTTACGTTTCATAACATCAATTTTTTTTGTTTCTAGTATTTGATACCATCATTTAATTTTAGTCTATTAAAATTGCTTAGCTACGTATAAGTATAAGTACGTTGAAGCTTTTGATTATTATCTAGCGTTCCATGGAAAAGGGGTCCTCAACGAATTTTGCGTTTTCCCATGGGTCATCAAGAAGAGCAAATATACAGTATTTCATTTAAAGAACGACCGACCAGAAGTCAGTCTATCCTAACATCCATATTTTCTACACATATCAGTTCATCTGATATCAAAATATATTTATCATGATTTAAATATATAAACATCCTTACTCTTTCTCCAGTATTTCTATTTAATCGAGGTTGAGATAATCTTTCATTCTAGTACCGTAGATTAAAATTAAAGATTTATTATGCATATTTTCATCAGCTCTCTATAGTCACCCTATAAGGATTTCACTGAACAACTTTGTCATAGAATGGCGTGCATTATTTTCGACAAGTTTCCTCACAGTGAATTTTTTTTTCAGCAACAATTTCTATATAATAAGGATTGTAGGATAAGATACATGCCTTCGTTATTCGACTTAATCCACCCTTTCAACAGCCATCTTTTCTTGTCCATGGTAGGACAAAATGTTCGTTGTTGATGATTGATCTTTCTGATATTGTATGATAACCTAGGCTCCTAACCCTTCGTCGTCAGTATCATTTGCACTTTTCAATAAAAAACAAGATCATATGGGTATTACTCTATCCGTATACAAAACAAATGCTTTATTGATAAATTGGGAATGATTTTTGCATTCCCTGAGGACGTAAGAATGGGTTTTCATAAGGAATGAGTTAAGTTACCTGAATTTAAAATTACGATCTTTAAAATCACACAAGATAAAGATAATACAGGATATATTTATATTTTTTCTACATTGATTTGGTATAAAGTTGAATTTTCTTCACATTTACATGTGTTTTATTTATCAAAATAATGCTTTTTTCCGACTATTGCATTTTTGTGCATTTAATATAGCACCCATCACATGATTTATTGCATACCTTATATAATATATTTTATTAAAGCCATTAGTTTTAATATATTGTCTATTAAATGTTTTCATGTTTCCTTTCATTAATCAACCTACATATTCTTTTAAAAAATCAAATTACTTCAAATTTTAAAATTTAATGGAACAATTTGGATTTTATGATTACATCAAGTTTTGCATTGAAAAAATAAATCCTTACATGAATTAAAATTTTCTCCAATTTAAACGTCATAAATAATAGCACTTTATTATATTTAGTATGCTGTCAATGTGTATTAAACCATCCATAAATTCATAAAAAAACACATAAATTATGTCAAATATAGTGAGTACCTATTGATTCGGTCCGTTTTTTGTGATAAAAAAAACATTCATTTCAGATGAAAATGAATTAACAGATTCATCAAAGTATTACCCATCGCTGATTACTACATTTCCTACTTATCAGACAATTTTTGGGGAATACGTGAGCTTCCAAATCATTCTGCATCCGTCGAAACAACCAGCAATCAGAGAGGGAACAATGTCTGGCAAATACGTAGGTTGTGTTAAAATATCCCATTAGAGGATTTCCAAATATTTTTTTTACATCTTCTGCAACATGGGGCTGAGCATAATCAAGTAGAAGAATAACTTTTTCATGTCTTTACTCTTATTCCGGCCGTTCTTTTCGTAAGGCACGGCTCAAACGGATCAATTATAGCCTATATAATTGCCCGTAATAGAATCACCCGGTTGTAGTAGCTCATAGTATACAGCACCTTTTTGATATCACCAGATCCACACCATAACCTTCTAAGTATGAATATTCTGCTTTGGTGTTGATATTGAGGTCGATGACAGCAATTGGACGGTATTTTTTTCTTTTTAAGCTTGTCGTTGTACATCCATTTCTCATCCCCAGTCACAATCCTATGTCGAAACCATTCCCTACATAACTTATCAGTTAGAGCGGTGTCACCATACACTTTTAAAAGCATTCGATGCACTTCAGCTGCACTTTTTTCTAATTAAAGCAGAAATATAAAACCTACAGCAAATGCTACTTAGTTACCACCAAATTTGACATACTCAAGAAAATAAAAACAGGGTTTTTTGTTTTGTTTGAAACTGACATAAACTGAGTATTATTGACAGATGTCTAACCTCTCTGAAACAACTGAAACCTGTTGATACTATGGAACATTCGTAACAGCATAAATATTGAAGGATTATTATTTCAAACATAGATTTTGATAGATTGAAAGCTATTGAGGGATGCTTTTAAAATATATATTAAATTTTTTTGCTTTCATAAATTAATGAACATAGCTCATTAATGGATACATCAAACTATAATTATAATTTATGCCATTAGTAAATTCAAATATTTGACTTCTCATTCATGATATTGTATATCATTATCATACATAGAATGAATAATAATGACATGGAGATGTAGAAAAATAATCATTTCTGATGAGCCTAGAAGCAACACCTGAGATGACATCACAACTAATTTGGTAACACTGAGATACATAATATCGTCAGTTAAATGGTTGACTCTTAAGTTAGCAAGTGCATGAGGAAGCTGCATTTACTTTGCTGTTTTATCTCAAAGTAGCGTTTATTTAACCCACTTTGATTACATTGCTACGAAACCTTGAGAAAGAAGTCATTCCCCATAAAATGTCTATTTTGTGACACTTTTTAATTTCATAGATAGGTTATGATTTAGACAGTTTTAACTCATATGTTATTTTAAAAATAAACTTATTTAATAGATGTGTCCTCTACAAGAGTTATGAAAGAAAAATGACTGCTTTAAAAAATAAAACAAAAAGAATTTTTGAGTGATCTACACTCGCCAGTAAGTGCACTTTTTTTCTCTAACCAAATTAAGGTCAAACCTGCTTGTGGTTACCGCTCTACATAGGAAAAATGTCATTCTACCCTTCATGTAATTCAATTTTTTTTCATTTACATGTTGATAAAAAATAAAATAAAAAAACAAATCTATAGATCACGATTTAAACAAAACTTTTAATTTAAAATGTTCACTTTTCGTCTTATCTTACATAAGATCAGGTAGACGTAAAATAGCCATATAAACCCTCAACCAAAGTGTTGTCGCAAAGTAAATATAACTTCTTTGATGGTGGAATTATACCCTAATATCTTGGTACATACATGACACTTTGTGTAATCTTTTGTTAGGTAAGACTTTTCCTTTCTCGTAAATTAATTATGCAGCTTTAACAGTTTATGAAAACAAATTACTTTTTCCTTAGATTTAATTAAAAAGTAAAAAGAGCAGAGTAAAATCTACATATTTAGTTTATGTTCACGTTATTAGAAGTATTAACTGTAAAATATTCAATTTATTCATGTATATAAAGCTATACATACACATATGTACATAAAAGATATGTATCACGGCGTTATTCCACTACCATAAAAAATACACTGTATTTTTTGTCAACTGTCAATTTGCTTACCTCTCTTGTCCCTTAATACTGTTTTGAGCATTGCTATGTTGAAGTTAAAATTAGATCTTGTTCAGAAGCTATGAACAGTTATCGATTTTTAGAGAAAAAGTAATTATATTATATATTAGAATGCTTTATCGTAAAAGTAAAAATGAAGAAAAAGTTTGAATGTATTGAAAATATAGTAACTCAATTAATAGCTAATTTTTAAAAGTACCTAATTTTATTTATTGTTATTTTTTGTGGACAAGTGGCCACTCAAAAGTCAAGTCAAGAACATAAATAAATAATTAATGACATTTAAATTTCAAATAACAATTTCTGTTTTCCAAACATCATACTTTCTACTTTTTTTTGTAGAAACTCATTTAGCGTTAAATCCATATATCACTAATATATGTGCTGTCTCAACAATAAATCAATTTTGTACAAAATAAAGATATGATGATGAATTCACAATACATTTTTTGCATACTTTATAGTTAGTTTAAACGTCCTAATATTTCATTGCCAGTTATGGACCTTATATTCAAATTTATGGAATGGATTGAGACTTGTGCTGTTTGGTAACCCGGCACTATAGTAGTACTGAGGCACAAACACATTTAAAACAATACTATACTAAATTGATATTGATACTTTCATAACAATATTTGCCCTCTGATGACGTATTAAAAAAACAGAAAGAAAAATGTATTTTTTAAAAAACCTTAAACCCATCAGGATATTGAAAAAAAGTCTCTGAGGAACCTTTTAATTCCATGTTTTTAACAACATTTCCGATTTATATTTTTGAATCTAAAAAGCTATCAAAATACCAATACTAATTTTAATACCGGAACCAGTACAAAAATATTGGTATCGTGAAAATATCCATGAACTCAGAGTAGTTATTCTCAAATATTTTTATACCAAATTACACATTTGAACAATATTTTTGATAGAATTTTTTCTGGCAAAGCTGGTTTATTCTCTGAAGTGCACTAATGCACTGTTAAGTATAATTTGAGAAACACTGGTCTAGAAATTTTATTTGGCACTGCTATGGTCTTTCAAATTAGTAGATATTATTTTTCTTTAATTATTACTGGTGATTTGAAGTTTTTGGGATTTTCGAAGGAATAATCAGATTCATTTATTAGTAGAAATGAAAGATAATTGATTAGTTGAATAATACAATGAAGAAAAATAGTAATATGATTATTGCCTCATTTTGTTTTGAGAGATTTCATAAATGAAATCTATAAATTACCACAAATCATTGCATTTAAAGTAAAAAAAACAACAACAATCCTTTCATTCATATTAAATTTCTCATGCAAATGTACTTCAATCAGCAAAAGATTTGATTACTTTTTTGAATAAGTACCAATCATTTTTGAGTGATGTGACATGTGAAATTTATATCCTATATGTATTTAATTCCACAATTTTTGGTTTAGTTTACCATCATCAAGTAGGATCAATAATTGTAGAACTCTTAAATGTCTTATTTTCAAGTGTAGAATAAACACATTTACTGCATACTATAAATCGATAAAAAATCTAATTTTATAAGCGATATTTATTTAATTATTAAATTTGATATTAATAATTGATAGTCAAAATAAAGAACAAAAATATTTAGAGTCTTAATTATGTATATCCTCTTATTCACAATAAATAGTTCATTAAACATTTTTTTTATTTACACAAAAAGAGTTTGTATTTCAGTAAAAGAGAGAAGTAAAGTGACATCTACTTACATAGATATCAAATAGCTCTGTATTTCTTGAATATTGCAGCCTTTGATGTCTTATAGGCAAAAACTCAGAAACTAAAGGACCAATATAGATAGAATTATGAAATATAATGGACAATACTGAACCATAATCAGTATCATCCCTGCCAGATTGACTCAAAATTTTGTGTCCAGCTCAGTTCAAAACGAAGACAGATCCATATCGATCCTAAGAACTAACATTTTAATCTTTATTATCATAACTGAATCAATTGAGTTGTGTTATCAAGACAACAAACAGCCTATAAGTTAATCAAATTGATAGAAATGCAATAGTAAGAAAAAAACCCACAATTTTTGAAGGATAATTAATTAATTAATACCTTTTATTTTGATGGAGAGAAAAAACACAGCAAAAAACAATTCATTACGTCAACAAATCAATATTTCCTATCTTTTGGAACTGATTTGTGGGAATGAGCTGTAATCCTTGCTACTACATTAGAATAAACACTACTTTAGTGTTAGAAATGTACTTGTAATCCAAAAAATATCATCAAAATAAATTATAATAAAGTTTTTCAAGTATATATTGATAAACATTTTAATAGAAATAATTAATGTATATAGTCGCAAGTTAGTTCTAGTTAGTTAATTTTTAGTTAACTATTCAACTGGTTCAATTTAGTTCTAGCACCAATGTCTTTGTCTGAAATAAGAATGGATGGCCTTTTTGTAGGTATAAATGTAAAAAAGCTTGGTGCCAATTTAAAAAATCACTCGTTATCATCTAAATTGAAAACAGGCTCTCATAAGTAGATCATAACACATGCAATTGGTGATATTATTAAAAGTAACTGTAGATTCTAATTTTTTTGATGACTTCACAAATTATTATGTTTGATGTTATTGATGTTACATTGGTAGAGCTTCATTAGTTAGTAACGGATATCAGTGGTTCATAAGCTTTTTTATTCAAGGAAACACGATTAATGAGTATTTATTGTTTTTTTTTTTGTATCTTATTTTCTTCTTAGTAAAGAACCTAAATACTAAGTGAACAACGAACATAACCAATTAAGTACCATAAATAAATTAACATAATTTCTTTGTAACTTAAATCTACTTAATTTTGAACACTTCACTTTAAAATTGATTAGTTCCAATATTTAATTATAAGCCAGCAAAGTTGTACTGTATCAATACTGTTTGGATGTACCATGTGTATAGTCGTAACAGGGAACTGAGGTATTTAAAATTGTTCTATACAAAATTGGTGTTGTGCTAACCCTACTCAAACTCTGGACTCCCTAAAAAGATGTATGTTTACGAATTGCCCCTAACAAACTTTTTAGTCTATACCTTTAGTTCAAAAAGTAAAGAAATACCCATTGCAATTTTGAATCCAAAATTTTTGTACTCCATTTTTGAACTCAATCAAAGGAGGACTAATTCATTGTAAGTAAATACTAAAAATAATTGATTTTAACGTGAAGTGTTCGAAATTAAATGTCATTTAAATGTTGTATTTTTTAAAGACAACTTTGCTACAACGAGGATAAAACACTCTAAAAGCCATTAACATATTCTTGAAAACACTATCAAAATAAACTTTTCTCACTTGTTTCTATCTTTTTTGATAAGTATTTATTTTTTATAAATAAGTAAAGCAATCGAGAGATAAAAAAACTCTTACTTACAAGACGCAATTTCCATGGTACAAATTTGATTATCCAAAGGATATTTATAGAGTTCCATCATACAAGAAAACTTCATTTTTAATCTGGAAAACAAATATTTATTTATATATATAGATAGAAAAATTAAAATGTATATATACATTATCATGTTAAATCAAATGTTATTGAAATAGAATGAAATTATATTCTAATAAAGTTAAATTCCTTTTAAAAAAAAAAGTTGGGGCAAATCTTTGAAAAACTTTGGATTCAATAAGAGTAAACAAAAAAGTTCAGATCTTTGAAGATATTTCTTTCTTTTTTTTCTGTTCAATTTATGTATATGGGTAAACTTTGAATATTTGGTAGAATTAAAATTGAATTAAATTGAATTTGGTATGAATGTAAAGCTCATATATGTATATACATATATATATGTACATAAATGTGTTTAAGACATTTCTTTCTTTACTGCACAACATGCTTTCTTATAAAGTCAATATAAATAGGACATATTTATAAAATATGAGACCTTTCCAGTTGTGTTGTCTCGACTCAAGAAATGATTGAATCAGTTTGACACGACTTAAGTCCTTGATTTTTTTATTCCACACAAATTGTGAGTCAATTTTTGTGTTTTGTTTTGTTTTGAGTGACTTGTATCGTTAACCATTATGGATCGGAAGTAAATATGACCACACATAGCATATATCTTCACATATATATATTGAAAAAATACATATTTATCAAACAGTCAAATATTACCAAATATTTGTATTTATATTCCTCATCCAAGGTCATTTAAATATCTTATGCTCAACTTAAGTAAATCTATGTGACAAAGTAAATAATCGTATATATTTGGTCCAAAAAATGTTTCTTAGGGCATGTAGGCAAAAAATGGAATTAGACTGATCGACTTATTGAAAACAAATGAATAAGTTATCGAAATTATTAAAAAACTTGATACAGATAAAAATGTCTCTGTGAAAGGATTCTAGAGCAACCAGATAAAATCTGATTGGATCTTTATCAAAGTTCCCCTCAAGGAACGAATGGAAAAATTTACTACATCAATCAAATATATTTCCAGAATGATTCCCTTTGCTTATAAAAGCAAGACAAAGCAATTTAGGATCAAAAGACCGAACTCGTAACCTTGAAATTAAATACTTTGCTAGCAAAAATCTCTAGTAAAACAAAGATCTGAAAAAATTGATGGCGTTCTGAGTGGTGAGTACAAGGATTTCAAATGAGTTAGTTTTTTTTTAGTAAATATTCTTTTTTTAAAATGTTTTATTTTTAAAAAAATATTTCCAATTGTTTCCCCACTTATTTATGTTCTTAAAAATCACATATTTATTACATATTTTGCTTAAAAAAACAAATAAATTTATAGTTTTTATTAATAATTCAAATAATAGTAATCCATAATAATAGGTTTATGTCTAAATATGTTACTTCTAATCCTTTATAAATTATTTATAATTAAAATCGAATCTTTTGTTCAAATTATAAATATTTAATAATTTTTATAACATTTATTATAAATATATATAATGTTATAAATTTAATATTATGAAATGATACAGAAATAATTCATTCCCCTCTACAATCTATGTTCATTCTCAATATTTTAATTGTTTTCAAACTATTAAATTAGTAGTGGACCACGTGTGGTGTCTATTTTTCTTCTAATTAAGGAACTGAAGTCTATGTTCATCAAGTCGACTCACAAAACTATGTACCTTCAAACCCCTTTCAATAAAGTAATTGAATTATTTTTTATGAATGAAAAACAAAATGAAGGTTTTTAATGAAAATTGACGGCTTTTTAAGCATAAAGCTTTAGGTCAAATAATGTAGTTTTCAGGCCTCATTTAATTCATATGATTTTATTTGAGCTCAATATGACCCTTGAACACATTAGTCTATAAAGCTATATTCTCCAATTTTTGTCTGGGGCCTGTATAGTATCTTTCAAGGGCTAATACTGATAAATGTTTACAAATATAAATTTAATTCAGATTCATTTTTGAGAAAAATTATCCTAGCTTGATTCTGTGCTCACGTCTCATCTTAAAAATCCATTAAAATAATATTAATTTTAATCCATTTAACACCATTTCATTCCATGAACATCAAATTTATCCTTTATTTACGTTATCAATTAATTTTTTGTCAAAATATGAAATAATATCATTTAGGAACTTATGTTATAACTTTTAATGAGATTAATATAAAAAAAAGTCTTTTGTAAAGTAACTTTTATTTAATACCCCAGAGTATAAATCATTTAAAAAATTATTATCAACAGTTGCTTAAAGTGAATTAGTTTTAAATCTTTTAAGTAATTAGGAACTCCTTTAAAACAAATATACAATAGATTTTAATTAATTGGATTATTTAATTATACAGTAAAATTTTTATGTCTAACTCACACAAAAACCAGATTATATTCTATAATAAATTAGAATTAATTAACTTAGTTCTGCTTGTATTATTACAAATTAATACTTAACTGGCTAACTAAATTAATTTATAAATTTATTAAGGTAAAACAACTTTTCAGCACAAGTTTTTACCCAAAATAACTTTTAAACTTTCTGGTTTGGATAAATTTGCACAATTAAGTGACTATTAAGTAGTTTTATTTAATTGGTTCTAATTAATTATTGTACACAATATATTTATAATTGCTTTCAAAGTTACAATAAAAAAGACTATGACATTACAATTGTTAGCTTTATTTTTCTTTGATGGGTGAATTTCAGGAGATCAATAAGAGTATTGATTGTTTCTAAAGTTTTTGTATCATTAAATCTCATTTATTTAATTACAATAAATCATTACAAAGGTCAACTGTCATGCCATTTTAAAATATGAGCCACAAAAAGTTATATTCTCTCATGCTTTTACAGGGACTGTGATATATACGCTCTTTGAGAGGAAAAAGATGGAAATAAGCTCAAATCCATATATATTTGAAAATTATATTTGATTAAAGATTCTATGTTAACAGAATTACGCATTTATTGATTATTATTTGTAGACGCTATATATTACTCTATTATATGTGACTAGTGCTACATGTTCTCTCCTCAAGAATTAAGGAAGAATGATAACAGCTTTGGAGAAGAATAAAAAGCTGCACTTATATTGCTAATCACTAAAAATTTTATACACAGGGTACGGCTCAAGATTTATGGTAAATCAAAGTTTGTTCCTTGGAACGTCTGAATCAAATGAATTCCTAAAATTTAGAATGGAGACAGATCCGTGGAAAATTAGATTTTATAATATAGAAAAAAATAAAAAACTCCAAACTTTGACAGCGTTTGTTTTTGGAGAGGGAGTTCACTCCTCCTCCCCCCAAAAGAATATTTGCCAAATCTATTCAATAAATATCGTGTCAAAAAGCCAAGCTTTCTTATCAAATCATGTTTTATACAAACAATGAAAATTTGTCTTTTATACAAACAACAAAAACAATAATCGAAGCCATCAATAAAATTTCCTCCTATACTTTTAATATAATTATATATTCCTCCCTTCATCTTCTGAAATAGGGTTTTGAAGACCTTATAAAATAATATTAATGAGTTGTTGATTAGGTTTAGTAATGAAGTTTCTGAGCTATCCTCCTGTGGTGTTTTTGTATTTCTATATAGGATTAAACCTCAGTTTTGTACATATACATATATGAATAGTTAGTCTTTACATTAGTCTTTATACCAGAGAATTTGTAGGATATATTAAACTGGACAAACTTATAAAGGAGCCTACATAAGTAGAATAAATCTAACAGCATCAAAAAAAAATTAATAACGTAAATAAAGTTTCTTAGTACAACTCTATTGTGCAAACGAGGGCTTAAAAGAAGGGTAAATTCCAGTGGAAAAAAATAACAACTTCAGAATGTAATATCATTTTTATGAAGACGTAGACAACTAGATAATTAACTACTGCGTGTAATGTACGGCTGATTTGTATGTACATTCCATGAAAATTTTGAGACATATTAAAGACACCGTCGGTACATCTCAATTAATTGGAAGAAAGATGTATATATATAATAACAACTTGCTAAAGACACATAAATGAAAATATGTAATGGGTAACATCATTTTCTTTCATAAACATTTATGACTCACAACTACCATAAATAATGATTAAAACTATACCAAAGCATGCTCCTTTCTCTTTAAATAATACCAAAGCAAATTATTATTAAATAAATACAAAATTTGTAAAAAAAAAAAAACCAGAAAAAATATAATCACAAATGTATTTTCATATATATATATTTAAGTCTAAATTGAAGCAAAACCCATAAAATATATTTTAAAAGAAATGAAAACTTCAATGTACAACCGTATTTTAAATATAATATTTTTATTTTATTTTAATATTTGTTTTAAAATAGAAAATATTGAAAATAATGATGTGAAACATGGAAAACAACTTTTTTTTAAGAGATAATTTCTGGTTGGAAAACTTGATGAAACTCCGTGTAGGATATAATAGATGCAAGATCAGAATGACTTAATTTATATTTAACTTAGATTTATATTATATTATATATATATATATTGATTGTCTTTAGGAAGTATTCTCATTCCTGGAGTGTCTGTAACCATGGAGAAGACATAAAAAACAAATTTTATGAAAATAAAAAGTATTTTTTTAAATTTTAAAGTTATATTATTAGGTTTCTGCTAAGAACTTTTTTCCTACAAATTCGTTCATTTTGTGTTAATAGCTACCCATATCAACAAATTAGCTTATTGCAATATAAAATTGCTTTTAATTAACAATGTAATCTATGACGTCATATAAAACACCCCATATGTATGATATATTTCCTCCGAATTGTTATGACTCCAAATAAAAAATATAAATATAATTGATCAGTTGAAATGTAAAATGTTTGAAAAAACTTGTGTTAATACGAATTTTTTCTCTGAGTCTTTGATTAAATAGCTGTATGTAGGTACATTTATGAAACTAGAATTAAACTAATTTTTTGTCAAATGAACTCATGTTTTTTTTTACTCGAAAATTACCCTAAACCAATAAAAAGTGTAATATTACTCAAAATGTAATAATTTAAAATGTAGAAAAACCAGATTTGATATGAAAACATCAACAATGAGTTATACATTTGTGTCAACAATTACGAATATTATTTATATGTATAAATTGATTGACTTCCCCTATTTAATCTAAGACAGGGATACCTAGTCTGTTATATTAATTAATTCAGTTTGTAGCAGGGTTAAGTATTGATATGAAGTATGGAAAGGATATGGTCTGGCTGAGTTTGTGAAAGAAAGGGAATCTATTTCCCGTAATTGGATTTGTAAGCTCAAAAGGTTTATGATTGATTAAAGAAGAAAATAATTACGACTTGGGGATGTTAATCTATGAGTTACGACTTATGAGTTACTATTTACAATATACATTCGTAATATAAAAAGAATAACTAATTAGAATCACCAGAGCTTACCCAACTGCATTTGATTTTCTAAATACATCAATTTTATATATATATATATAAAATAATATTATTAGACTCTTCGTTCTTTCCGGTCTTCATTGAAAAGTAACAAAAGTTTGCTTTCAAAGAGATACAGAAATAAAATTACAATTTATCTTCAGAGTAATAAATCATTAACTTGTCTCCAAAAGTGTAAATACTACATCCATCATGAAAAAATATGATTAGTGTATGAAAAAACAACAACTAATGAAGTCTCAACAGCATTTTATAATAGATAAATGAGCCGTTCATTTGAGTAATTTTCTCAAGTTTTTGAGCCCATGAAGTTCAAGTCAATTCAAGTCAAGTCTGAATTTGCAGATTAATGAGACTTAACTGTACAATATTGAGCACAAAATCCCAGCTATGATTTTGTGTAAAAAGATAAATTCACTATGGTGGTTAAGAAATAAGAATAAAATAATTAGAACTGAAGAATGTTTGTACCAGGTACGAGCCCAGTGCTCTTATTTAGTCATTATCAATATTAAAACCGATAGATGGCGCTGAAAGAATAGTAATACTGAGATAAAAAATATTTGTGAGTCTCATGCTTCGAGTCTTCTCATTCAAGTATGCATCCTTTTACTTCGATTCTAAGTTCTATCTGAAGTTTTCGAGGTGTGAGTCCTTTAATTTCGATTACGAATCGAATCAAAAGTGGGACACAAGTCTGTGCTACGAATACGATTACCCAACTACCTACTGTGGTTACAATAATACTTTTTTGACTATAGTCAATGCAGCTCTCTGAATTGTGATTTGTTACTGCGTATGATGCAGAAATATTTGAATATTTTTCCTCATTTTTACGAATCAGTTCTTATTTTGGACCTCAAAATCTGTCTTGTTTTGCTTTTATCAGGACTTATATTATACATATTTACCATTTTCTCATATATTTCAGTATATAAACGTCTCGTCTATATTAAGTCTGTTATTACATTACCATTTTTCAAAGTCAAATGAGCTGTTTTGTCTCTTTACTGCTTCAACTCCCTAAAAAAATCAATGCAGTGAGCATACAATAAAGAAAGTAACGAATACTTCAGCTTAGGATTTTTGGCAGTAGAGACAAAAAAATTAAATACATATGAGTGAAATTGAAATGTACGGATACTTGCAGATGCTGTGCAAAGAATGATGTATGAACATATACTCAAAAAAAGTCTATATAAAAGCCGATTATGACCTTTTTCTTTATTAACAGCCACACATGAAAATGTTAAATCATCCACTGTGAATTACAATCATTTATTTATATGCCTGAGAATTAAAAAAAAACATTAATTTATTCAAGAGCTGTCTCTTGGATGACAAAAATTAATATTTAATGAAATTTTTTATATTATTTTTTTTTGTTATTTTGTAGCTATTACGTGATAAATTATCTATGAACTCGAAATTATATATGGATTAAAAGTAATTGAATAATCTAAATTCTAATTATTCAAAAGTATGAATAATTGCATTGTGGTATATTATTAAACACCTATTTTAAATAATTATAATTTAGGCTCAACTCATGAATTAATTATATTTAATTTAAATTAAATACATTCATCTCGAATAATAAGAAATTGTTCAAAATTCAATAAAACTCAAGTCCTCACAAGGCAAATCATTGATGTTTTGGGGCTATCATTGTGTTATTTTCTCCTCAGCAAGTATGATCCTAGGATAGTTCCGTAAAGTAACGTGTGGATCATTGTAGAATGTCTCAGTTCTCTTCATCTTTTTAAAGGAGCAAAAGGGTCTTATCTCATGCATGAA
Source organism: Lepeophtheirus nordmannii (assembly GCA_963680855.1). NCBI lineage: Eukaryota > Metazoa > Arthropoda > Copepoda > Siphonostomatoida > Caligidae > Lepeophtheirus > Lepeophtheirus nordmannii. The sequence goes on along the minus strand of OY804522.1, from coordinate 29,295,439 downwards.
GTGATGAAGTGTGTGTGGGTAAGTCTGTATTGTACCCTTTTACAAAAAAATGATCGCTAAATTTGTAAAATCACATGAATTCAAATAATAAAACTACTCTTAAAAGAATTCTCAAAATCAGGAAGGAAATGTAATGAGTAAATTGGCTACGACGTCACTTCGTACAAAAATGTTTTTTCTTACATATGTTTTACCAAAAAGTTGGTTTAATTGTACCTTTTTGTAAGAAAAAAATTACTCAAGTAATTGAATTGAATCATTTTGATAAAGTAATTTTTTTATTTAGACTTTTGTTATTAATGTGTGTTTATTATTAATAAATATTTTCTCCATCATATTCTTTGATGTTTCTTTTCGAAGAGGGACACAATGCTTAATCAATATTAATTGTTGATTAAAATATAAAATTTAAATCAAAGGGATGATAAATATTTTTATTCCTCACCAAATTTGTCAAAATCAACATCACATAATAAAATATACCTACTTCGTTTTTGTTAAATCTTTGTGTTTTTCTTTTATTAACAAAGTATTCTTTTTCGAATCTTTCTGAATAAAAATAGGGTAGTACCTCGACCTACGAGTTTAATTTGTTTTAATTCAATAATAAGCTCCAACAACAAATCAATGGTATGATTGTGTTCATCTTTGAGGTTACACTGTACGTATATCTATGTATGTATTTAGCTCGAGTGTATGTATTCACAAATGTGTTCTTTTTTTGATGAAGTTGATTAGGATAATTGATATTCTTTTGAAAAATTAAGTAAAACGAATACAAACATTATCATATAAATATCTAAAGCATCATCAAGTAATGAGATACTTTGTAATTCTCTCCCCCCCCCCTCTTTCTAGATATTTGCACACATACTCAGATATTTAAAAGAAGAAACTATAGTTATTAAAGTGATAAAAAGTAAAGAGTTTAATAAAATAATTTAGAAATGGACAATCATAAGAATAAATTACCAAAGAAGTTATCATACTTACTTTGATTAATTATCCTATTTTCATAACTTGAATTACATACTTATAAAAAGGACTTAATACCTTACTTTTCTTGCTCAAAGGCATATAAATTGTTATAGGTCTACATATAACGAAAATTGTGATTTTATTGTTATTTATTCACAAATAAAATAAAATAAGGAAAGGGTGCTTTTTTTCTACTTTGTATCTAAATAATTTAAGAGATATGGGCTCAAAAGAAAGAGTTATCCTCTTGTATTGGTTTCAAATAAATAAATACCTCAGGGGACCATAAAATTACACATATAATGTTTTGTGAAGAACCATACATAGTGATACGAAAATCCCAGTGAGCGCAAAAACACCGTGTCTGAGATCATGTCATACAAATTGTGGTAACACTTAGCGACACTCTATCTACCGAGCCTGTCGAGTCCATTTGAATCTTATAAAAATAAGTATATTCAATAAAAACACAGAGAGTTTACAAGTAGCCAACTGAGCTGCTTTATGATAATTTAAGCTCGTCGATATTCCAGCAATTTTCACATGCAGGAAAATTATGTAGGTACTTTTAATGTTTTTTAAAGTGCTTTCTTTTTTGAAAATAAGGTATACTCTGAATATGGTTTAATGTTGGTGAATATGTCAAACCAATCAATTCTTTGCTTCACATAGGTATATTTAATAAATTAATTTAATTAAATGCGTAAGGAAGAAAATTCGAGAAAAAAGACCTTATAGCTTTTAACAAATTTCAAAGGAAACTACGTAGGTATACTTATGATGAATTCAAAATATCTATTATTAGAATTTAATTCATATAATATTTCACGTAAAAGAAGCAATTCTTGGTAATTCAATTTCTTCCGTTGAACGGATTCATTTAAATGTTTAAAATATATTCAGAGCATTGTATACTTAAGGGACGAGACAAAATATGTATATCAAAGAATCTTCATCTAATGGAGGTAGGAAATCACAGGTAGGAAGAAAATGAAATGAATTGGTAAATGTATGTATCTGATAATATTTTTGAAAATTTGGTAAAATAAGTAATCACTTAGGCAATCAAGATAAATTTAAGTTTGTAAAAAACTCACTAAACTTATTGATTAGTTCTACTTTAATTCGAGTATATCAAATATAGAACTACTTACCGTAGCATATACAAAATTTTACCATCAGGTTTGATACGAAGAAGTACGTTTGGCACGGTCACATACTGAAATTCTCCTTCTTTGGCATTTGGGAAATATACCTCTGGTTTCCAAATGGCTTTCACAAGGGTGGGATCATTAAGATCTAATGCTTCTTTTATTGCATTATGATTCAAGCGAGGATCCTCCCAATGTTGACGAAGATATAAATCCACTTGATAATCCTAAATTCAATGAAGTAAAAATATTAATAATCGATCCATGTTCATTGAAAGAATATATTCTGGGTCTAAAGTAAAGGTATAAAAACTTAATTATCTAATATAATTATTTATAATTTAAAAATATTAAATGAAATATTTCAGGGTTTAAAAAAACATCATTGATTTAAATTTTATTTTATAACAATTACGCATGGGTCAATAAAAAAATCGTCATTATCGGCCATGATTTATTTTGAAGGATTTCATATTTAAGGCCTTAGTTATTTGATGATTTTGAAAGCTTTAATATTATTACTTTGTTTTAATTACATATAAGTACAGTATGTAAATAAACTCACCATTGTTTTTTCACTTATTGAGCCAAAACTCCGTATGAAAAGCTCACATCCAACCTCTGTCGGTTGACCTATATAAAAAGGAAATAAAGTCATTGATTATATTTTCATGTATGAATATTAGATACTTATATATGACTTTTATTTATAAGGGTAACTTATAACTTATCAAAACTTGATATTAGGAATACAAAAAAAAAGCAGCTCTACAAAGTTTGAGTCCCATTGGAAAAGATTAAATCTTTTCCATATGACTATTGAAATAAATAATTTTCATATTTTCTCTAATAAAATAATTTTTTAGCTTAAAAAGTTTTATAGACTTAAATATAAGGGTAATTTATCCCTTCTTTTTATAGGCATATATGACTCGTCAACACAAAAGTATGCAAGTATGATTTGTCTCAAAAATGAGTTTGAATTACATTTGTAGTATTCAATTAATTGATAAATTAATTATTCTAGTTCTATTGATGAATTATTTAGATTAATCTTAAATATATTACACTTAAATCTTCATATGAAAGACCATATTAAAGCCAAATTAGAATAATTTTTAGACACGTAAATGAGTATGATGACGTCTGATGAATCCTCTTCTTAATTCATTTCCTACCAACCTTAGCCTAATTTAGAAATTTGAATATAAATCCCATAAATGACTCAAATATGTCAATGAAGTATTATTGTGTTGTTTTAAAGTAAAGATATGAGCAAATTAGAAATGTCTTATTTTATTGATTTTTGTTTAAGATTACTTTAGTGCTGACTCGCCAAATATGTAATATGTATTGACGTCGTTACTTGTTCTAAAAGTATATAAATATTATATAATACATACATTTATATCTAGTTATACATCAAAAAGTTGGGTTTTTTTATGGTATTACCACAAATTGGCCCATTTTTTATGTATGTATGTATATATTTTTCATTTCCCTCCAAAAAGGGAAAGATGATATTCTATGTATATGAACTTCCCGGGTTTCATAATGACGGATTGAGTTACAATTATGTACTATGAGATCCTGGATTTTCTGTGCTTAGTCGAGTAATGAGTTCCTTCCTGAAGGATCTAACAAAATGACATATTATCAATGTAATATTATATGTATTTGAACCCTAATTTAATCATTAACCTCTGTTTTGTCCTATAAATTCTTTCATTCTTTATGGAAACTTTTAGTGAAATTAATCAACTGATTTATGGTTGAAAAAAAGTACACATACATCTTTTCTCCTAAGGAGTATGTTCCTTTCTCTCATATAAGAAATAAATTAGAAAGTCCATACATATGTTTATTTATCAAGGTTCAATATACATTGTGTGATTTATTTATTTATTTTATAAGATTTAAATAAATATTTTTAACCCAAGAAAAGGTGTACATTTTCTCGTTCGTAGCCTATTTTCTCTTCATCTTTGACGTAAATCCCCAATTTATATTTAGCTTTTTCTTACATTTTCCAGAATATTCTAGAAGATATTTATCGTTTTGACTCTTTCTGATTGAGGTTTTGTTGAATAGAAGAAGTGAATACTTCACTATAATTGACCTTGGATGTTTTTTTTAAAAAAAGAGATTGAAAGATAATATACTAAAAGGAACTAATAAACAGAATTAGAAATTTGTTTTTTTAAATCGCAAATTCTTTGAGCAAGTTCAACCAATTAGCTATCATAAACTAATAGACCATTTTTCTTGAAGAAATCCTTCTTTCATCAAAGTGGATATGTTTGTTCGTATCAGCCAAAATTTGGATATTTTGGTGATTCAATTTTTGGTCCAAATCTTTTTCGCCACAAAAGACAATATCTTGTGTATAAATGTATAACAATTTTTCGGGTGTTTCCATTATTTTGGTTCGTATGTCTTCCTTGAGGTTCTGATTGTAATGTAACTTAAAGGGTTTCTTTTTAATATAATTACGGACTAACCTATTCATTGATAGTTGCAAGAATCCGATTTCCTCCAGAATTTTGGACATCGATGATTTCTGGTTCCAATAAATTTTAAATTGCATATTTTTTATATTCTTCTGGGTCCTTGTTGACCTTGGACAACATCTTCTAGGCTTATTATCACAGTTACTACTCGTTTGAAGCTTCTGAATTATATATTCCATTGTATTAAGGCTTATCAATTTGTCTATGATCCGATGATTCCGGTGTTCCTTTCATATTTGCGATGGCGTCTCTAAGTCATTCTAAAGAACTTCAACTACCCTTCTTAAAGGGTGCATGGTGACTGAATACAGTATTTTTATTGTTCATCCCTGTTTATATCTTCTGACAAAATTGAATTTGGATTGAGCCAATCTGATTTCACATGGATAAAGCACCAAAAAAGTTAGTGTCAATTATAAAACCTTTAAAACTTATGAATGATCCTGTATTTCGCTACTTTGAAAAAAAAAACTTGCCTGTATCTTTATATTGAAAAAGTTTGAGTCCCATAGATGATGAAACTTTGTATAAGATTTGTATTAATGTTACACATTACTGTAATTAAAAGTAAGAAAACTAGCATATACTTATCAATTGCTTTCTGCATAAAAGAAAGGAATTTACATACATTAATGTACACTATGTACTGTTATATATATGTTAATAAGTAAGAATTTTAATTAAGTTGAGTTGAAGGGATATACAATGATGGTAGAATCCTATCTAAACTGTTACATTGACACATGCTTAATAGATTAGGTTGTTTTTGAATTCAAATTAAAATTCTTTCATCCTCATTCATTGGATCAAACACGGTGTTATTCCACTAACATGAAAATTTACACCATATATACAGATATGTCAGCTCTTGTTTTTTTTATCCTGCCAATACATTTTTTTTTGTTCTGTTTTTTTTCACTCTCAATTTTCTACCTTCTCCGACATATTAAGACTCCGAACATTCATCAATTCAGCTCTATATAGTTCACTACTTTTAAGTGGATTTTCAAAAAAGAAAGAAAGAAATTGAAAAATCATATCTTTTGTATTTTTGTTGCTGACAAATGTTAAATTTTGGTGGATTTATTATTTAAATATACTATACATTGATACATTTTACCCGTATGAAACTCAATAATTAGTACTAAGATTATATTCATAAATTCAAAAAAAAAATCATCTATTTATTATACAAGTCAAAATCATCTTTGAGTTCATAATATGTGGAGTCAGCTACTTTAAGTTAGAGAAGAGTTAACCGATAAAAATATTTGAAGGAAAAGACAATATCTATTTTTGTTTATTCCAAAAAGCTATTCTTGGATCAGTTTTCTACAATTACATACTATTATTACAGAATAATCCCATATTTGGGTAGAGTTGTCAAACTATTAAATAACTTTTGGCTTTCTTCCCATTTCTTTTATGGAGAAAAGATTGAGGGATACAGTAAATATAATTTCGTGTTCTTCTTTATTAAGAGAAATTACAAAAGTATTTGATTAAAGGTTGAGAGATTTAATAAAGAATGTATCCTGGAGGCTATGTAACCACAATACATATTTAATTATTATGAAACAACAAGAGGATCCAAAAGTTTTGAGTTGCTAATATAAATTTCCAAATAGATTTATCAATACAGTATTTATGCCTCTCCCCTTCATAAAAGATAAAAAGACATTACTGTTGATTGAATTGTATGGCAATTATGTAAATCATTGATGTATAGGTGAAATATTATCATAATTATACCGCAGAATATAAACGATTAAAGACACACACACACATATATGTATACTCACGTGACTCCGTAATTAAACCATTTATGAAAATATTTATCAACTATTCTTGAAGAGTACAATCAAATTATGGAAGTAAATAAATAGAGTGTTGTTTGTGGTAGCATTAGGGAACCTTTAAAAGACACTCTATGCAAAATGTGACTCACTTTTAAAACGTATTCATGATTTTAATTTATTTATTGATATTATACAAAAAAAGAGTATATTCACCGTTTGCATAATAAGATGCAAGCAATGGCTTATTGGAGACATAGTTGTTGTCATCTTAGTTTTAAATAACTTTTTCTGGAAAAATAGTAGTCCCAACATCTGAAAATTTTCATTTTGATTAAAAAAAAGGTACTGCGTAAACGTTTTCATAATTTTTTACGTCTTTTAAATCATTAGTTATTGATTTAGAGTGATACTTGTTGCTATACCTCTTTAAACGTCAAACCCTCATCTAAAGTATTTATTTCATTTTAGACGCTGTATTGTTGTGTGTTTTGAAGACAGCTTTGTCCAAAAATCAGTAAATAAGGAAACATTAGGATCGATGATAGACCTTTAAATATTTTTTGATTGTAGTCAAATGAATTAAGTATTTTTTTATCAAAATGTACATTTGGAGGCCTTCGGAGCACTACTTTTCCAGAGAAAGTTTTGTAAGAACCATTCTACTAGTTACACATCTCCACAAAATAGTCTAGAACCCTTTATGGTAAGATAAGTTGGCGTTAACCGATGGATATTGACGTTACAAAACGTCAAAAATGAATTTAAAAGGCCTGATTTTTTATGCAATGACTATGTTTTATAATCTCATATATGTATATTCACACTCGGGAGAGCAATTTCTATTGGTTTAAGCCAATTTGTTAGATTATGCATGATTCGTTTGGAGGAGATGTAAAAATGCTGAAATTGTACCTTCTAAATCCACCATTTTTTTTCATATTCATTGATAAAAACAAAACAGAATAGATCATAAATCTTAATAACATACGATATTTATCTCGTATCTTTTATATGTTTTCGTACTTTTAAAAATCCCTCTGTTAGACAATAACCAATACTTCAAAGGTTTGTAAGAAACGATAATTTAACTTTATGGCCATTAAAATTTATTTGAACACTATAAAAAAACTCAATAGTGAATATGCAGTTAATTTAATATAATGCAACATGTTACTTAATATAATGATGTTGTACAAGGAGCGAATCAATCACAAGAGCTTATCTTGTCGAGCATTTTTTTTATTAGAAAATTGTTTTTTAAGAGACTTTCATGCAGAAACACTCAAATAGATGTACTAATAATTTATTCAACTTAAAAAAGATGAGAAACAATATAGGAAAGTGTGTAGACACGTCCATTTAGCCTTCAAATGATAAATCCACCCACAGCACATAAAATAATTTAGACAACCCTGAAAAGTGTAATACGAATGACGTGTTCATCTTTTTTAAAGATCTAGACCATGGCTTTCTAATAATAAATTTCTCAACGAAGAACAATCATTTTATTTATGTAATATTTGTACAAAAATATACTGGTACTTCGCAAAAATTCTTAGACATTACTTTAATGGGTCATTTTCTCTTTTATGGTCTACATTAATTATACTCATATCAAGATTTGAATCTAACCCAAGTCAGCATGTAATTTCATGCTAAAAATATTATTAACTGTTATTTGAGGAATTGGAGATTTTATTTAGACTCATAAAGCTTTGTCCTCATTTTTGGTACTTAAAACTTTAAGTATAACAAACATTATTGTAATAAACACGTATTTAATACATGAATTAATGATTTGCAAATTTTATTCATTTGATGAGGAGCAAAGCAACGACCCACATATTCTTGCGGTGAAATGTATAATTGAGTTATTTTTCATTTTATATACCACAAAATATAGATTTATTTTTCAAATGAACGTGTCAATCCTTAAAAAAATGCTTATTTGTGGGTGAATTTTATACTAAATTTAAAAAGTTTTTTTTAATGAAATATCATAATGATCATATATATGATCTAAGTTATTTTTCAGTTAAATGTACTTATTTTGAGCAAAAACCCTAATTTAAAGGATTAAATATACATGTTTGGTTTATTGAACCATTTTTTGTATAAAAAAATGTTAATTTTGTAGTTGAAATTAATTCATATTTAAATCAAAATATTAAATGACAAGGCATTAAAAAGAGGAAGTATTTGAAGTAACTATCTCAATAAATAATTCATAAATTATAAAATGCTTTTAAATATTCTAAAGAATATTTTATATCAAAAAACCTTTTCAGATAATTTGCTTAAACCAATTTAGCATGGAAAAAAGCAATTTGGTTAATATTAGATAACTAAAGGGTTAGAGTTAACCGATTTTCTTCCTTATCCACTTTATTCAACCATTTCATTTTGTGGCCCTTAAATTCGTCAATAGATGATTAAATTTTCTTTTATCAACAAATATACTCAGAAACAAGATACATCCCTACATTGAGGGTTTTTTTTTTTTCATGTGAAAATAAACGTATAATTAACTTATGCTTTCTTGGTTTATGTTGTTTATAGGCCCTTAGTTAATACTTCCTTTCCTTTGAAGCAATGCTTACACGTAATTTGTATTCTACATATATATGATCCTACCATTGAATAAACGGTTTAAGACGTACTTATGTATATAAATGGTTAATATAGGATTTAATGTATTAAAGATTTGACGTCAATAGAATAAAATTGTGCAATGAATGTAGATTAATTATTTTGTTTTCGTGCATAGATGTTTGAGTTTGACTGAAAGTAAAAATCCTCCATGAATCATAATTTAATGTAAGGTTTTTGTACATTTTTCCGAATGCTACATGAACAATAATCAAACTAATTTATTATGTTTTCGGCGAACTGTCCGTACACGCTGATTTAGATATATGCTATCTATTTATTTAGTATCTTTTGGTACAATGTTCTTGTTGGATTATATCATGTTTGTAGTAGCTATAAAAACTTCTTACAAGTAGGAGTAAAGCTGTACCCAATGGAGAAAAAAAAGTTCTACTCATATCAACATTGATATATTTCTATTTGTGTATAAAGGGTAATAATTTATGTATGTAAATATTTATCGTTCTATTCATAACTAAACATAAACATTATTATCAGATTGAATACAGAGTACATGTATTAAATATGTATCCAAGAAACATTTGTACTCTTAAATTCTGTTATTGTATCAATCTTATAATAGAAATATTTATGTATAAATATCATTTATGAATCCAATATTCGTTAGCCGAACTGTCTATTGATAAAATGTCCGCGTAATAGAGGTCAAGACTATCTTATCTGAGATCAAGACTTTTAGGAATTGAAAGCAAGAAGCGAAAGTATTGTACAATTGAGCAGCTTAACCATGAGACCAAGATCGATGATCTGTGTACGTTTTTATTCGTTCATTAGAGTGTCTTGTCTTTTGAATGCCTTTTGTTACTGTATTAACTACTGCAATTTCTAATGTATACAAAATAAAATAATTCAGTACACTAATCATTTTTTATTTGGTATAGGTTTTTAAATTAATTAATAAAAAAATCCTTTGAAAATAAGTTCATTTTTATTAAAATATACTCCAAAATATAATTAACTATGTATAAGGTTAATAGTATTGTTCAATTTTATTGTTTTTCAAGAGGTTATAAATTGTTTTAGTCTATAGTCTCGTAGATTTTATGTAGCGTACAATATTAATAAAGCTTTTACAAAATATCGTGTTATTTGGTTGATATTAGTTGTAAATAACATTCGTTTGTAATTTTATTGACTTTAGATCTGTTGAGGCTTTGTTAATAGGTTTTTGTGTTGAGGAATTACACTTTATTTAATAGTGTTTGGTTATTATGTATATTATCCGTGATATTACAAGTTTTCTACAGAAACAAAAAAACACCAATGTTATATTTTCTAATAACTGAAAGTGTTTTTTTATGTATGACTTTCTTCTTTTTCAGAGACATTCAACATGTTTGGCTCGGAAAAAGTGACATTTTGAACCTGATATACATATACTAAGAATATGTAATGGATAATATCTTTGAAAAATACTTCTCGATACACTACATTGATTACTGTTTTCAAATGTCTTAGTTAGAAATGATCATATAGATATAATGATCTGGTGAGTTTAGAGAACAAAATTGAGCCACGTTTTTTAATCAAGGTCGTCTGGGCCTAAAGGGTCAAAACAAAATACTGCAAGAATGTGTAAGAATAAATCACAACAAAAATTCATGGAGCAACCACATTCCTTCATAGAATGGAGCTGACTGACTATTGAGATCAATTTCGAAAGTGTAGTGACATGACATTGCCCACCGAGCTAATCATGCCAAAGTTCATAACAGGATGCAGATTCAAAACATTAATCAATCTGATGATCACGTGATTAGAGTCCTTTCATTACACTTCAACATCCTGGCAATCTAGAGCTTGGTGTATGCAGAATATATTTACAAATGTTATTCCCGAAACTCAATAATATTGATGGGTCAGTACATTCAAATACAAAATATTCCATATATGTATTATATTATTTCTTGAGGAAGTCTTCTCTCCCCTGCCTTGTAATAAAGATGCATCAAAATATCTTGTTTAATTGTGAGCCATTATCCCTGCCTTTCTTTCTTATTCGGCTAATGTTTGGCGACGAGTCGTAATAAACTAATTAGTATATTTCTGTATCAGGTACAAAACTAAAAAATAGCAATGACACGTGTAAAACAAATCACTGATAACAAGTATTGATAAAATTGCACTAAACTCAGTGTACAATAATTTATCTGGTGCATTAAAAAGAAATTTATATACATATATCTTATATCCAACTAATAAAATTCTATACTTTTCTTTACATTTTCGTTTTACTTACAGATATAGTGACTAGAAATTAATAGAGTCTAGATCTACTAATTTTAAGAAGTAGTGGAAAAATAAAGAAATTGAGAAATTGTTTTGCTGCTGCCTAATGAAATGGCATTGAATGTGGCAACCTTCTTCACATATATTCACTACATAAATATTTATCAAATATCCCCATATCCTAATACAATTGGACAGATCCAATTAACATTTTTGCTATACATGCACCAAATAAATGAGTTTCATTTCGACATATACATAATATCAATTTCACATCGGCTTTATTTATTTGTATGTATGTATATGTATTTTGGTAAACCAATTTAATATTATGTCTAGATTTTGTTATGCTATAGCCTTTGAATAAATGTATAATATTTTTATTTTTATTTTTTACAAATACTCTGTTCATTCTGTATAATTAAATTCACTCAAATAATGAAATAAGTTACAAAAACTACAAAATATGTAGATAATTTATGTGTAAATTTTTTGAATATATTTATTGACACATTATAAATCCCACTAAAGTTTTAAAAGGTTCAATATTTATTTAAATTGGTTTTTTTTTTTTGGAACAAAAAATGGAAATTAAAATTGTTATAAAATATTGAGAATTTAATTTTCGTTTAATAGAAAATATATACAAAAACGAAATTGAAATGTTACTAAATTATATCTTAATACAGTAAATAAATTTGTTGTACGATTCTTTTGTGGCATTATATAATATATTATTGATGATTTTAATAATTCCTTATGAAGATTGATAATATGGATAATATCCTTCAATAATAGAATAGAAAATAAATTGAATGTCCATTATAAATATAAAAAATCTACTTTTTCTCTGCTTTCTTATGAGTTGCTTCCTTTCAACCACAATGTTTATTTATAAATAACTTATAAAATGTATCTAATTTTAAATGGAAGAGAGGTACTTGGATATATCTTTATATATGTAGAGTGTGAATCCTGAACTATAAAACTACACCTTATATATTTACATACATAAACAAATATTATGGAAAAATTATTTTTTTATTAATATGAAAATTGGTGATGGGGTCCATTTTAACCTCTGTGTGGCCTAAGGGGTAACATAAATTACCCCTCTTTCTTTTCTTTTCTTTTCTTTTTTAGGAGATTATGAATAATGAATCATTTGCTTTTTATTCTTGTTGTTTTAGAGGAATTATTAAACTTATTTTTTATACAAATAAAATAAAGATTATTCATTATTTGTGTTATGTTTTGTTATATATAAACATTAATAGTTAGTTGTATTTGTTTTTATTTTGGTTATTAAAAATGTTTATTCTTGTTTTTTTATTTGTACAAAAAAAGTTTGTTCCGGTTTTTTTTTTCTTTGTGTTTTTCTTAGAAAACAATAATAGAATCTTCCAAAAAGGTAGAATCCTATGTTTGTTTGTTTTTTTAAGTTAATCTTATAATTTGATTTACAGAGCACAGATTCTAAGGGACTTGAACCGGCTCAAGGGAGACCAATCTTACAAATTTAACTGTAGATCTTTGAGGGAGGGACAACGACGACGACTTTCAAAATCAGATAAAATCTACTAACTACACTCCAGAACATGTTGACTCGGGATGCATCTATGATAAGAGGGAGTGCACAATATATGTATTTGTAATAATTACATCTCTAATAAGTACATTGACGCCCTTTCACTTGTGGTACAATGCGAGCATTTAATTTTTAATTCATTTAATTTGATGTCCACACTTAATATGAGTTCCATTTGAAATTCTTAAACATATTTCTAATTGATTTGAATGCATTTTAAAATTGGAGGAATTACCTATTTTATTCGTGGGTGTAGCTCGTCTGTCATAGGTACGGAGGAGTTGATCAATGATTTTGAGATCTGATAAACGATCCTGACCAAATCTGAAAGTGTAGAAATGCATCAACATTATTTTGTAGCCATTGAAATATATATATATATTAATATTATTATAATAGTTAATTTGAATTAATCATTTTTATACTTTTTTATTTATATATGAAGGGGTTTAAAAGACTTTTGAATAAGAAAAAAAAATCAGGAAAAAACGCATTGTAATTAGCATACTTTCTACAAATTTATTATCTAATTTTAAATTTATATTACTGATCATATGGAATAGTTGTATAATAATGCTTTTTTTCGAGATAGTTTCTTAAGAATAATAAGAATTGGCCTGTGCCTAGGGGATATTTCTCTATGTTTATTGTGCTCACAATGTATTTTTCCAAGTTCAAATTAATTTTTTCGTTACTTAGTCAAAAAAATAACGCCGTTACTCAAGAGAAAAAGTAATTAGAAACAAATATAAGTAACGAATCTCTTAATTTATTCAATAGTGTATTACTTTTTACCAATTTTTTTTTTTTTTTCAAAAAGATGTTATAACGGAAGAGGAAGTAATCAAATAAGTTACCAGTTACAGAAAGGTGTTTGTAACTTTGTTGCCTCTAGTACTGTAATTTTCATGTCTAGTCATATACCGATGCCAATAACTGTTTTAAGGATTTTGTACAAGACAAATTGTCAAAAGTCCATTTTCTAACACTTAAAAACTCTTCTCAGTTATTTACCTTTCTAGAAATTATTCAAATACTTACTTAGGGCTGCTATACAAAACTCAAAGGAAAGGTATTTCAGACTATATCTAAACAGTACTTCATGTTATGAACTAAATTATATTAATATTTAATCAAAATAGTATTCTATTCATCCCTTTACTTTAATCATAGAACTTATAGAGAGTAAAAATTGTCTACCAGGGGATTCGAATCCCCATAATTTGTTGTTTTCCCTTTACATATCTGGCCTGTCTATACAAAATGAAGATTGTATGATTTTTCTAAAAAGATGAGTCCAGATTAAATATTTTACCTTTTTCAACCGATGGTTATTTCCAATTTCTATTACTAAATTGTCCAGATTCATTTTTCAGATAGGCTGCAAATTGCAGCACTTATCCGTTGCAAAAGCTACATAATTAAAGGGAAAAAAGTTGTATAACTTATTTGAGAGACACAATTGGAGCCAAATAAAGTCTCATAAATCAAACAAAGGCTCTAAATAATAATTAACATTCCTGGGTATCTCAAACTATCCATGAAATTTGAATGTAAAGCCTATAATATACCGAAATATGCTTATGGAATAATGTCGGGGCTTTTATATTTAGGAAGTAAAATATATATTTAAATTGTAAATTTCTCCTTTTGTTGATTTATGTTCAAGATCGATTAGTATATGTTAGCAAATTACATGTGTAAAATATCTCGTGACTTTATGTTTTTTCTCATCTGTATAGAAGCACATGTTATAGAAAAACTATAACTATAGTTTTCCCATATAAATAGTAACATTAAAATAACATTTGAGAAGTATATCTATGTCATGTTACTATTCTGAGTATTTAACCCATGTACATAACAACCTGGGTTTTACTTTTTGAAAGGATATCAGATGATAAATATTCTTAACACTAGCTATAAATTATATGTTATAGAAAATATTTGTCAGATCGCAATGAGCCTTGAACTTACTTTCCTTCATTACAAACAAATATCTTTTCTTTTTTTGTATTATTATTGGGCATAAAAACTCTTTGAAAACTCAAGGAAAAAATTATTACATTCCCACATTACCACCAAAAAATTATAATATCTACGTATTTATTTTTGGAATCTACTCCCTACTTTTGTTTCTTAAATTCAGAGTCATTTATTGTGATGTTTTGTGAGGTTTATTCTTATTGTTCTCAATGTAATATACATAATATGATTTTTAGAAATAGTTTTATTTTGACACATTCATGGTTTTGTGTTTATATTTACTTAAATAACTTTTACCTCATACAACAGTTATATTTTACAGCAAATGTGTCAAATATTATAGAAAAGTCAAACGCTGGGCAATTTTGGCTATGGTATTAGTATTACTAGAAGACTGTTATATTTAGACATTGCCAATTTCCAAGAGATTAAAATACATATTTTTTTACAAGAAATTATAGATTGCTCATTTTTTAAATATCTTCAATATGTAAACCTCTCTTTGACATTGAAGAGCGTCGTATAAAATTTAATGTGCGCATCAAATATTTAGAAAAAGAAAAGAAA
This sequence comes from Lepeophtheirus nordmannii, assembly GCA_963680855.1. Taxonomy (NCBI): domain Eukaryota; kingdom Metazoa; phylum Arthropoda; class Copepoda; order Siphonostomatoida; family Caligidae; genus Lepeophtheirus; species Lepeophtheirus nordmannii. The sequence goes on along the minus strand of OY804522.1, from coordinate 29,279,961 downwards.
AAGTAAAAAAGATAAATTATATTTAGCGTTCGTTTAATATCGAATTTTACAATGAGTATATGACTGAGAACTCCCTCTATATTTGACTAATCGTAGATTTATAGCCATATGTATGTATATCTCAATCAAAAGGTAATTGTTTTGCAAATGTAAATGGTAATTAAATGATTTAAAATTAAAATTTGTAGTTATTTTTAATAATGTTTCCTATTTATACTTCTATTAGTAAGCCCGGGTAGCTCAGTCGGTAGAGCGTTAGGCTTTTAACCTAATTTTTAATGTCCAGTTCAGTGGCGACTATGTCAAAAAAAAGTTCGTTTCACAACTTTTCCGTTGGAAAATAAGAGCGAATCCTGCGATGATAAAGTGAAAAATTTAAGCCATATACCTCAGGTCTGTTCCTGCAACCAAGGTACTAGAATTAAAAGGCATGATGCGATACAGGATACCAATCGCTGTTAAAGGAAAACAAGTATATGTTGTGGATCCAAATATCGTTTCTGATGATCACTCTCTATGTAAATATGCGAACGAAAAAAGGTCACATTAAGACGATATATAATTTAAGAAAGCAGTCAGCAAAGATTTAAAACTCGACATAGACCCCAAAAGTATATAAGTGCTTCCCATAATCATAAACTGGAGAGGAGTTCAGTAGAAAAATATGATTGCAAGTATTAAAAAGTTGAGTCTTAATAAATTTACAATTCCTCTACTTAAGTTCCGTGTGAATCGCACGTGGTATACAGAATTGAAAAAGAAAGACCCGACAGACGGATATAAATCTAACAATAATTTACCAATAATACCTAATAGGCCCCTTTTATCTATACTAACACTATCTATCTAACTCTATTAATAAAATTAATATTAGTAAAAATCACTGTTCATCTTGACAATTATGAATCTTCTCTAACACAACGCTATGTCAATGGTCAAGATGTGCAAAAGAATCACGAATGGTTAATACATCTTTAAGCCACCAAAACCCATAGACAATGAATCTGTTTTAACTTAGTTTTATTTATTGTATCTGTTTTAAACAATCCTAATTATTTTTACGTAAATATTATATAGTTAATTGTTATATTTCGTTTTTGTTATTAATCATATATATATATATATCGATGTATATAACCCTTGTTGTACAAATTTATATACCAATTTCTGGGTATACTTTTAAATATTTTTATGTGTGTCTGTATAAATCGATTTATATATTCATGTACATACAACTCATAACCTATTGTATCTTCTACAGTTCATATCATACTGACTATGTTTAAATTTAATTTATTCATTTAAATCATATTTATTTGTCTCCTATTTATTGTAATTTGACAATTATCTGAAATACACGCTGGGAGGCAAACATTCACATTTGGATGGAAGCTTCTGCTGTGCTCTTGATTAGGAGCAAAAAGATGAATGAAGCAGCTTATACCACCTTTCCACAATGGAATATCAAAATTATACATTAATTACCTTTGTTCCCCACACAGTATGGGGAGGTCAACCATGCACTGAGCACGGCAGATAACCAACACTACAAACCTGCCAAGCAGCACTAATCCAGGATTCGAGCCCTTTGCTCGGGTGGTATATTTTTATAATTTGTTATATTTTATATCACTTTAAATCATATTTTCCTAACT